>OX463225.1:98327066-99555243 GCA_949820135.1 Sylvilagus floridanus
ACATTCCTCCTTTCTACAACACAGCGTGTGATTATGATTGGCTTTTCCAGCATTCATTTTCCACCATCATACTCATTTTCCTCTCAGTTGGTCATAGTTCCATGCTGAATGGGTGTCCCCAGATTTCCATGCATGAAGGGTCTGAACATTAATAGAACATACACTGCTTAGCTTTGTTGTAGATTTCCTGCTTTTTTATCACAGAGTAAGAGGCACACAGGGTGGAGTTCTGACTTCAGGTATACTTCTCTCTGACCACTGTATGGTAGCTATTTAATTTCCCCTTCATAGTCAGAATCAGTTACCCCAGTACAGTAACATCCTTTTTGGTCTGTTGCTAAAGGGGCTTGAGTAGCACAAGTGTTCAGGTGGCAGCCTCACACTGCAATTAATAGGGTCTTGTTGTATCTCCCAGTGGCAGTATTACTCCTTTGGGAACTAAACCAGTATAGCCTACACTAATGGGATGTGAAGTAAAAGTTGTACTTAGAGGTCACTAAGGGGAATTGTGAGAGGACCACTTCTGCATCCATCCTTTGATTTTTTCCAGCCTGAAAATCTTGGCAATGGGAGAAACAATATTTACTGGTCACTGTCTCAGCACACACACTGCATGCTGAGGGACATCACCCCAGCTCTGCAGTGTTACCAAACCAGCTGGACTGCAGACTGAATCTTCAGTGCTACAAGGTCAGCTGCTACAGCATGATCAGAAATATGATAATACCATTAAATTCTCCCAACACCAGACCATTGTTGCACTTAATTTGCTACAAAATGAATTCTTTGGTCTTAAGCCATGCTGTGTAGAATAGTGAATAAGATATTCTGTAGGTCCATAGATGGTGCTTTTGGCAGGTTCACTGTGGGTAAAGAAGGAAAATCCATATCCAGAGTAGGTTTTGTTCCAGAGAGAACAGAGTACTACTTTCTATGCTGGAAGTTATCCAAAGTAATCAAAGATCTGGCAAAATCCCCTAAAGAATGGTGCCATATTCAATACTCTGGGCTATTCCCTGTTGTTGGTTGGTTGGGCACTTATCTGGGGATGTAGTCAGATCAGCTTTGAAAAATAGAAAGCCATGCGGCTAAGTCTGTGGATAACAATACCAATAACCAAGGCTTAATCAGAAAACTATGAATGTTTTAATATAGAATTAGATCACATATAATTGTGGCAAATATTTGGGAAGCGATTTCTAGAAGGAAAAGATGGACAGAAAGGAGATAGATCAACCAGCCAGTTCTCCTGAAGCATTGGTGCAGGGTGTACAAGCCCAGTCTTGCACAAAAATCTAAGACATACTACTGGTACTGCAAAGGGCATCTCCTTGACAGGGTTATGGAAGACTACGGCATCTTCATAAGTCCACAGCCAAAAATCTGGTTTGAATCAGAGCTAAATAAGAATGGTGAAGAGAAATGGCAAGCTGGAATCCCCTGGGCATTTCCAAGTCAGGCCATTCGCCACATATTTGGCTGTATGACCTTCTAAGAGTCATGATTACTACTTTTTTTTGACAGGCAGAATGGACAGTGAGAGAGAGAGACAGAGAGAATGTTCTTCCTTCCGTTGGTTCACCCCCCAATGGCCACTGTGGCTGGGGTACCGCGCTGATCTGAAGCCAGGAGCCAGGTGCTTCCTCCTGGTCTCCCATGCAGGTGCAGGGCCCAAGCACTTGGGCCATCCTCCACTGCCTTCCTGGGCCACAGCAGAGAGCTGGACTGGAAGAGGAGCAACCAGGACAGAATCTGGCACCACAACCAGGACTAGAACCCGGGGTGCTGGCGCCACAGGCGGAGGATTAGTCTATTGAGCTGTGGTGCCGACCATGATTACTACTTTACTTCTACTCCTCAAATCTCTTACAATTTTTTTGTCAAGTGTTTTCATGAAACATAGAAGTAATGAGATTCTAGGAAATGCAGTTCCATCTCAACCAAATTGATAGGGCACAATCCAGCACAATCCTAAAGGATAAAGGCTAGTTATCCATTTATTTACTCATTCATTCATTCAAATATATGGTGCCAGTAATACCCTAGATGCTAAGTTTACAGAGTTTAAACAAACTTTACAGGAATTTAAAGAATAGTGGAAGTGACAATGTAAATAAACTTCAAATATCTAAATCCATAATTATAAACATGATAATGGTGTGAAGGAAAATGGAATGGGTTCATTAGAGAAGATGATCTTTGGCTGGTAGAGAATGATGAATGATTACATTGAAGTTGAGACCAGAAAAATGATGATGCAGGGAAATGTTTCAGAACCCAGTATATGAGAACCAGCCACCAAAAGCAGAACAAAGATTGCCTTTGAGAGACTGAAGAAAGAGGTGGACTAACACAAGATTGTAATTTGCTGGGGAGATGGAAAGACAGAAATATTCATCTTGGACGGATGCAAGATGGGAAGAAGAATTCCCATAACACAAGTAGGAGAAAGACAAAGGTGGCTAACAAGAATGTACCTGGATTTTCTCAAGAGATATTATCATTCTGGGCATCAGATAAAAGACATTCCAGGCATTGGGTAAGAGCTGCAGGTTCTTAACCGCTTTGTTTATAAGATTCAGGATGATCTCCAAGATCACCTAGAGGGCCAGAGTGGTAATTACATTCTAGATGGGAAATGCCTGCAGTCACATCAAACTGGATCCTCTCTTTAGATCATCTCAAAATGTCCTAAAGGGGATTGAGTATACTTGCTATAGCTTGTTCTCTCCTGCTATTTTATCTTGAACTGACTCCAAATAGATTTTTATTTCTACCCCTTCATTAAAACTCATCATGTCAGGGTTACTAACCCCTCTCACTACCAAACTCAGTAGTTAATTAATAGCCCTCATCTCGCATGATCTCTCAACATCACTGGTCCAGTTGAACACCCCTCCATTCTTAAAACGCTTTTTTCACCTGGTTTCCAGAGAATCATTGTCTTTCTCTGCCTGCTAGAATGTGCTGTGCTCTACAAGAGCAAGGGCTTTGATTATTCACTGCTGTGTCTCTGCTGCCAAGAACAATACTAAGCAAATAGTAGGCACTACATAATTGTTGACTGGATTGAAGGAGTCCAGGGAGAACCAACCAGTATGAGTAGATGGAAAGGGGAATAAGAACAAATAGGATTTGTGAAGCTAAATGGAAACAAGGATTTCAAAAAAGAAGGGGATGATCCTTAATCGAAATCCTGCTGAGAGTTGACCTTCGGGATTTGGCAGTGTGGAAATTTTGGGTGAAAATTTTCTGGTGAGTTAAAGGCAAAAGTCAGATTGGAGTGAGTACAAAAGAGAATAGAGGAAGAATAGATGGGAGCAACTTCAGTTATTTTTAGGAATGTTGCTTTAGAGATATTAAAATGGGTAGTAAACAGAGGTGGGCATGGAGGCAAAGGAGGTTTTCCTTTTTTCTTATGTATTTCCTGAGAAGGGTATGTGTATCCTGATGGAAGGTTCTGGTAGAGAAATGAATTTTCAGAATGGGGAGGGAATAATTGCTGACATGATGTCATTGAGAACAAGTGAAGGAGATTCTCTGGGTAAGTGAACTGGTGGACTTTGGAAAGGAGCACAGACACAGTTTGCGTAGCAATGGGAAGGAAGGACATTGGTGTAGAACCAAATAGATCAGATGAGTAGGGAGAGTTAGTACTCAGTTTCCTATGATTTCTGTATACAGTATACTGTGATTTCTCTCCATTGCTGGTGTCTCCCTCTCTGCCCAGACTCTGAACATTGGACTGTCCCAGGGCTCAGTCATTGCTTTGCTTCCTACTGATTTCTACTCTTACTGATTTTCTAAGATTACCTCATTTAATCCCAAGGATTCAAATATGGGAATTGTTTCCAATGTTTTTCCACTTCCCTCAAATTCTAGACTCATACACATCTGCCTAACTGATTATATCTGTATTTAATCTTTAAGCATCTTAAGTTTAGTGTGTTTGGAACTGCACAGTTGATTTCTCATCTTCCTTCCCAAATCAACTATTCATCCTTAGCCACGTATGTATAACACCATGCACAATGTAGCTATGATGATTCTTTGATAAGAATCCAATCACACATATTCCCTGCTCAAGATCATCCATTAGTTTCTCAAAAAATAAGACCTAAACATCCTTCTGTTACCTATAAAGCCCAAGGTCACCTGATACAAGATTGACTGTCTAACTCATCTTCTGCCAAAATCCCTTCCCTGACCACGGTCTAAAGTAGCACTTTCCTCATAGTCTCTCCTTCCCCTGTTTGACTTTTCTTTTCACTGTATTTATCACTTCCTGATATTATGACATACATGTTTGTCACTTGTCACCCTGTTCCTGCCAATATAAAGTAGACTCCAAAAGAGCAGAAGTGCCATCTGCTTTGTTCACCACAGATCTCTATCACTGTGCATAGGTAGGTGCTCAATAAATGTATTAAGTAAGAGTTGTTGAAGAGGTCTGAAAAGGAAAAGTAATAACATAATCAAAAGAGTGGAAAATGGTGAGAATCAGGGCAGGGATGGCAGTTAGGGGCCCTAGAAATTGTATAGATGAGATGAGGATGACCTGGAGTAAGACAGAGGAAACATGGGTCTTAAGAGAATTATTCAGGGGCAGATGCTGTGGCATAGCAGGTAAAGCCACCGCCTGCAATGGGCACCATATGGGTGCTGGTTCAAGTCCCAGTTGCTCCACTTCCAAGCCAGCTCCCTGGGAAATGTGCCTGGGAAAACAGTGGAAGATGGCCCAAGTCCTTGGACCTCTGTACCCACCTGGAAGATCTGGAAGGAGCTCCTGGCTCTTGGTTTCGGATGGGCGTAGCTCTGACCAGTGAAGCCATTTGGGGAGTGAAACAGCAGATGGAAGACCTCTCTCACGCACTCTGTCTGTATCTCTCTGTAACTCTGTCTTTCAAATAGAAAAAAATCAATCTTTTCTTTTAAAAAAGAGGATGAATCACAGAACATTTTATTTAAAAAAAAAAGAGAGAATTATTCAAATCTCTTCAAAGTGGTCCACTCAGTTTTGTTTGTGCTTCAGCTCTCTGCCTCACTTGCAGATTTGATCCTTGTGAATATGACATGGCCAAATATTTTTTTGACTATCTAGATGCATAATGTAGAATGTTAGGACTGGAAAGTTACTGCAGATAACAGGAAGCACTGGAGTTGATGTCTTCATTCTACAGATGAGGAAACAGCCTTGGGGAGGTTGGAGTTACAGGTTCAGTATTAGAATCCAGGATGTCTTATTCTCATTCTGCTGCTCTTTCTACTTTCCCATTAGTTGTACAAGTATTGCAGAATTGACTTGGGAATAAACATACACACTTTTAGCATCTTAGGAACTTTAAAACTACTAATTGTTTTAAAAATAACTTGCCATGTGATGACAAGAGTTCAGGTTTGCCTTCTTGCACAATTTTTGTTGTATTCTGGGTTGTGACAAGAAGTCCCAGAAGGATGCATCAGATATTCATCTGGGTCTTTCTGTTTCACAGCTTTGAGCTGATAGTGCAACAGCCAACATACTTTTCCTGGATTATTAATGTAGGGCTTATCCACCTCTTTTCTCCTGTGTGCTCCTTCTGGATATCTACATAATGCCATCTTTCAGGCAGCACCTTAAAAATGGGACAACGTCCAGTATTTTAAGAGAGATGCAAAATAAATCAAGTAATGAGTAGACCAGATAGGCTGGATAAAGTAAACAATTTTTCCATACTAATGTAGATTAATTGCATCACATATTATTAATGTAAATTTTCTCCTTCAAAACACCCAGCAATAATATCTCATCATTAGGTGTAATAAATGCTGAGGGCATTTCCCACCTCTCTACAAAGGCACAGCACACTTTTCTCCCTTTCTTCATATTCTGCAGGCCTAATTTGCACAGAATCCAGGAGCGTTTCATTAATCCGTTTAAATAGGTTGCTTGTTCTTAATGAGCGCACTCACACCTAAGTAGCTAGGAGTTTTCCTTTCCTGCCAAGAAGATGTGTGATCTTGACACACAGGGTGAGAAACAAAGGATAATTCACTGAGGGGGCTGTTGGCTTGAGAAGCTGACAAATATATGGGTGAAAGTACCGTTGGTTCTTTCAGCATCTATTCGAATTTCCACTGGAGCCTGGCTTTCGTTTACAGCCCTTGAACTTGAGCAGAGAGACAGGCCCTGGATGCAGTCTTTAAAATAGGTATATCCTCTCTTAGCTCTCTTTCCTCTTCTCATGCTGCGCCCTGCCCTTACAAACCTCTGCTGAAATGTTCGTAATTTTTAGGCAGCTCTTTAATACTATGAGATTATAAGGAAGAAAGTTGGCACAGATTGAATTATGCACCCCTCCCCAATTCATCCAAGACTTAACCCCTGACACCCCAAAATGTGACCTTATTTGGAAACAGGGTCTTTGTAGACAAATCTAGTTACGATGCGATCTTCCTGGGACAGGTGGACTTCGGATTCATTGTGACTGTGTCCTTATCCACAGGGGGATTTGCACCTAGATAGTGTGGTGTGAACACTAGAGCTGAGCCGTCACGAGCCATGGAAGGGCAGGAGGCAGGAGGGGGCCTTGGAACAGATCCTCTGCTTAGGGGCACAGCCTGCTGCACCTTGAGCATGGACTCCTGGCCAGGACTGCGAAGCAATGCCTTTCCATTATTTAAGCCACTTGGCTTGTGGTATTCTGATACACAGCCCTGGTAAACTAATTAAAAGAGCTTTTTTGGAAGAAGGGAAGTGTTGATTTCACAGGTCTAGCTGTCTCAGTCCAGAGCATCTGGTGTGAGTTTTCTGAAATGAAAACATGATCACCTCCCTCCTTGGCTTAAAACTCCCGTGGCTCCTCAGTTCCCGACCAGGCCACGAGACCTCGTAGATCTGGCCCCCGGCAAGGTCTCCGTCTCCTTTTACTCTCGGCCTTCACACGCTCTCTGACAATATTGGCCTTCGAGGTTCTCCAAACACTACAATATGTACTTTTTTTTTTTTTTCACTCCCCTTTGTCACTCAAATTAGACTTCTGGTTAAAACTCGTTTCCTCATGAGTACTTCCTGGATCATCCTGTTACCACTCTCCTCAGTAATTTTCCTTCTCCCCATCACACATATCAGTTCCCAACATTATGTATCTATCTGTTCATTGACTATCACTATCTGAAATCATCTAAACTCCTCAAATATAAGAACTGTGTCATGCTGACTGGGTTCTAAAAGTCTAGAACTGTGGAATGCATAGAAGGAGCCCAACCCTTGCTTGTTGAATGGATCATGATTTCCCAGACACTTGAGGGTTTGAAGTTCAGCAGCTACTGCCAAGGCACACTTGATGGCTGCTGCTACTGTATTCCTGTGCTGGTGTGAGACTAGGCAGCTTCATCTCCTCCTTTCTTTCCCTCTTCCTCTTCTCACACTCAGAACCTCCAGAGGGCATTTCCCCAGTGAGAAAAGAAAGAGAATATGAGATTCCCCAGGTGGATGAACCTCTCTTGCTCATCCTTGTATCCCCTGCTGAGACTAGCATAGAGCAGATGTGTGGTAAATACAGATTTAAGGAGCCAACAGGAAATTGGTTTGATTATTTATTTAGTTTTTACAAAGAACTAAATTCCAGATTTTTAAAAAGATTTATTTATTTGAAAGACAGAGTTACAGAGAGGCAGAGGCAGAGAGAGAGAGATATCCTCCATCAGCTGGTTCACTCCCCAAATGGCTGCAGTGACCAGAGCTGGACTGATCTGAAGACAGGAGTCAGGGGCTTCTTCCGGGTCTCCCACATGGGTGCAGGGACCTAAGCACTTGGGACATCTTCCACTGCTTTCCCTGGCACATTAGCAGGGAGCTGGATTAGAAGTGGAGCAGCTGAGACTCGAACAGGCACCCATATGAGATGCAGGCCCTGGAGGGAGAGGCTTTACCTGCTACACAACAGTGTCAGCCCCTAAGTTTTAGATGTATCTCCATTTCTCTGGAGTAACCCATGCCTTTCAGACAGCCTTCATCCCCTTTCCACTCACACTCACCCCATTGGCACGGGGCCCTCAACCATTTCTCAGTCCTGGAATTCTCACCCTATGTCCTCACTCCCCTTGAGACAGGGCTGGATTTAGTAACTGAATGCTCAAGAACAGAATAGAGCGGGAGTGACGGGGTGTCATTGCTGAGATGGTTATAAAAAGACAAGCTTTCATCCTGAGTGCTCTTGTGCTTCCACTATTTTGGGAGAAGCCAGCTGCCATGTTGGGAGGCAGCCATATGGAGAGGTCCATACCAATGAACCTGGGAGCAGATCTGCCCCTAGCAGAGCCTTGAAATAACTGCAGTCCTGGTTGACCTCTTGATTGGAGGCTCATGGGAAACCTGAGGCAGAAATGCCCGGCTGATCCTCCTGATCACCCACCCCAGACACTGTGAGATAACGTTTGCTGTCCTCGGTTGTGAAGTTCCAGATATAATTTGTTATGCAGCAGTTGGTAACGCATACAGCATGCTCCACTGCAGCCTTGGACTTCTGCTCCATTTGTGTGTCCTTTTTAAAGCATTACTAGCGTGAAAAAGTCAAGATGTTTCTTCAGAAGGCCAATATGCACTCACAGGAAGTTTTTCTTCCATCTGAGTTAGATTTTTAATGTGTAATATTTTTTGTATATTCCAAATGGTGGTCAAAATGCAATTTTAAACAAAACTCTCATTTACTGAACATCTACTTTCTGTCAGACACTTTTCTAAACATTTTACACAAACTATCTAATTTAATCCTCAGCACCCACCTCCCCCTGCAGTAAGATGCTGTCATCACCCTGTTTAATTATGGAGAAACAGCGGAACAAGCAGTGTAAGCTTCTTGGCCAATGTTACACAGCTAGGAAGTGGTAGAGCCAGGTAGTCTGGTCTGAGGCTGAGGCCTTCACCACTGATCTATGCCGCTGCTTAGATAGAGTCAGGTCACATAAATAGTAGAACAGGTCAAACAGCCTTGAACACCAGCACCAATGTAAGAGAGCTACTTCACTAGCACTATAATTTTTATGATCAAAAGATGGGATCATCTTTGATGAACTCAGGATTATGAGATAAAGTAGATAAGATATAACAAATAACAACTATGTCTGCCTATTATCTGGCACATACCAATCCAAATATATAACAGATGTGTCTAGACTGCTGTCTGGTACATACCAATCCAAAAAAGGAGCATCCAAATTAGAAAAGAGGTTAGACCTGAAATTATCAGAGAAAGAGAAAACCCACACACTTTCCCCTTTTGGTGGAAAGGTCATTCAGATCTTGAGAACAATCTACAAGTGCTAACTAATCAGACTCCTGAGTCACTGTTGGGTTAATGGACACATTGCAAACTCATCAATACACGCTGATGGTGTAAAGGGCAAGGACTATGATCCAGCTATGTTTCCACGTGACCCTGTGAGGTAGACAACAGCTCCCATGAATGAGTCTCAGGGGAAAGGCCTTAGGAACTACGGAAATAGTTCTGAAGAATGAGGCTCTCCCAGGCACTAAGATATCATGGAGGGCTGTAAATAGCATTTGTTTGACCTGGGCTTGAGTTTCAACGTTGCCAGCGTCTTCTACCAGCATAATGCTGGGCAAGTCTGATCACGGATGGAACACACTGGCCACTCAAGTGTACCTTCTCCTGTACTCAGGACTGTCAACACAGACCTGATGTCTGTGACAGGACAGGGCATGAAACAATGTTTTCTACACTAAGGCCTTTCATCAGCTGGCCCTGTGCCTAGAAATCCTGGAACTTCCTGCTAGAACTAGAGTCCATGTTGTTTCATAAAAGATGCTTTTCTGTTTCCCCCAACCGGGTCTAATCAACGGCACCTAACTAGAGATAGGATTCTTTTCTGCTTTTTCCCTGGGACTTGCTCATTCCTTGTGCTAAGGTGCTTTCCAAAGTCTGCCAAACTGGATGTGGATGTATAGCATTTCTAATCATAGTCAAACCAGTCCCAGAACACTAGTTTCCATGAAAGATGAAGTGGCTAATGGACAAAGTCTAAATGATTATGAGCTGGGTGAAAATTCCATTTTACCAGTCAAAATAAGGTAGGGCTGTTAAACTCAACTTCTGCTATTGTTTGTTGGTTCGCGTATTAATCTTGCCAAACATATATCTTTTATTCTGTTTATAATTTGAACACTGAAAATTAAACCATGTGGAAGAAACAAAGCTTTAGCTCCCAGTAGTATTCAAAATAAAGGCTGCAAGGACATAATTTTGTACTTGAGTATTGCTCAGTTTATAAAGGAAGGGGGACCAACATTTATTGAGTGTCTCATAAGTGCCAGTCTCTATACTGTGTTCTGTTTCATGTTATTGGTTATTCCTCACAGTAGCTCTCCATGGCACTTAGATTGCTACCTGTATAAGAGAAGGGGAAATCTGTAATCAGAAAATTCAATGACAGAGCTATTGTCTGAATCCAGGTCTGACTGATTCTAAAACTCTTCCTTTTCCTGTGACACCAAATAGTTTGAGTTCCTTTTTGGAAAGGCTGCCTAATTTGGGATCTAGAGTTTTCCCCTTAATTCACTAAGTGACCCTGAAATGTACTGAAAGAATTTAAAGATGAAGATGGCAACTTACCCAAATGTGTCAGCAAAACCATCTGACCATGTCAGCAATGATGGTGGCAATGATGATGAAAACTGGCTCTATATAAGCCAGGCAAAATCCCACTTGGTACATAGAATGTCAGCTGAGACTCCCACCATGCTTTGAGGTAGGTGCTGTGAAGATAAGGATTGGCTGAGCAGGGACGGGATGTGAATCTAGACTTCTGGGGCCATGCTTTCTTTACTCTTCTCTACTGCTGTCAAACAATGTAGAATAGTGCATAACACCTAAAGACTACTGACACATTCCTCATTGAGGACACTATGTAAAATACTTGCAGATGACATACTTGATGGCCACCAAGGCTGTGCTTTCATGTTAACAAAGGGGAGTTCTCAGCACAATTGGCAGTGATGAGGATGGAAATGATTTGACACAAGTGTAAAAGTTCTATATATGCTAATGTCTTGCCAGCACCTCATATGGGCACCAGTTTGAGTCCGGGATTTTCCACTTCTGATCTAGCTCTCTGCTAATGTATGTCGGAAAGCAGCAGTAGATGGCCCAAATTCCTGGGCCTCTGCACCCATATGGGAGACCCAGAAGAAGCTTCTGGCCTAGCCCCAGTTGTTCCAGCCATTTGGGGATTGAAGCAGCAGATGGAAGATCTGTCTCTCCTTCTATGTAACTCTTTCAAGTAAATAAATAAATCTTAACAAAGAAATGATAAGATAAAGACAATGGAATAGACGCTTCCAAAAAAAGGCCATGTAACGCACCACATAGTAATGAAAATAAAGGGACCTTATTTCTGGGTGAGGTTCTGGTGGTGATGTCAACCAGAAGCTACCAGGTGGAACCAGCATCTCTCACTCCCTGATAGAGCCTCCATTATGGTTGAGCACTGGTGGGCCTGGCCTGCCAAGGAAAACTCAACTCCGAGTGTCTTTGGTTTAGCTGTTATTATTTTCTAGTGCAAAAGTTGAATCAAAATAGAAAAACAAAAGCTCAGTCTATGACAGCAATCTCTCTAGGCATTATCCGTTTGTGGTTTTCTTTAGGGCAAAGGAACAGCAGAGTATTCTGAATCTTGTGTTAATATTCAATTGTTTAGGGGCCAGTGCTCTGGCATAGTGGATAAAACCACCAGCTGTGGCTCCAGTATTCCATCTGGGCACAGGTTCAAGTCCTGGCTGATCCACTTCTAATCCAGCTCCCTGATAATCAGCCTGGGAAAGCAATGTGGAAGAAACAAAGCTTGAGCTCCCAGTAGTGTTCAAAATAAAGGCTGCAAGGGCATAATTTTGTACTTGAGTATTTCTCAGTTTATAAAGGAAGGGGGACCAACATTTATTGAGTGCCCCAAGTGCCGGGGCCCCTGCACCCATGTGGGAGAACTGGAAGAAGCTCCTGGCTCCTGGCTTCCAATCAGCTCTGCTCTGGTTATTGCAGTCATTAAGGGAGTGAACCAGCAGATGGAAGATCTGTCTCTCCTTCTCTCCAACTCTACCTTTCAAATAAATAAATAAATAAATAAATAAATCTTTTAAAAATATTTAATTGTTTAAATCAGGATTTAGTATCACAGTTTCTTCTTGGTCACAGAAGCTTAAAATCATACTGAATCTCTTTCTTACCCTATAAAGTGTGCCAGGGTAGGGTGGTGGTTATACAGGCTCTGGAGCCAGACTTCAAGAGCTGGAACCTGGTTCTGATGCTGACAAGCTTGACCCTGGGGAAAGCTATAACCTCTTGATGGATCTCAGTTGCCTCATTTGAACATGCAGGCAAGATGGGATTCTGCCTTCTGGGATTGCTGTAAGTTAGTGCACACAAAGCACTGGGATGGGGCACATGGTAAGTATGTCAACAGTTCCTATTTACAGCTATTCAGTTGATTTTAGAGGGTCACTGCTTGTAACTTAGGGAGCAATCTTGAGCTAAACCTAACCACAATTAGGGCATGTATTCCCATACTAAATTATGAGGTTGGTGTACGTGAGTTATGGAATCATTTAATGCAAAGACTCCTCAAGTCTGGAGAAATCAATTTAATGCAAGTAGTAATTACTTATTGTATTGACATATTTACAAAATATTACAAAGTAAGATACCACTCCAGTTCACCGTATTACACAGGGCTGAATACAGGCAAGACAAAGTATATGGGAAACCTTTACTTCTGTCTTTGGTATTAGAAATCTACACAAATCTGCAGCATTTAAAGTTCCCAATATGAAGTATTAAAATGTAGACAAAGATGTAATCTATAATGTCACAAAAAGGGTCTCTAATATCTTCTGCTACGAAACCCCCAGGCCAATGAAATGCAACAATAAAGAGCGAACACCATCTGTAAAGGCATAGGGAGTCCAGTCACTAAAATGCACAATCCATGCTGCAATGCTGTACACAGGAGTGAGAAGCTGCGCTCTCCATCACAACATGTAGCTGACGGTAACAGACAAAACATTCCCAAGACACAGAGTCACCGATAAGACTTCATAGGAAAGAATCTACTGCAAGAGTACACTTGGACAGTGTAACTTTCCTGTACAGAATAGTTTATAAAATACATTTGGTGAACATTTACACATATACAAAAACTTAACTGCTTTTAACAAATAATTTTTTCTAAGACACAATCACAGTTTACATCAATCTGAGGTAAAGGTCTTGGATCTATCCTAGATGAGAAGTCCTAGCCCATGAGTGTCTACAAGGGGATGTGTCCATTAGGCCTCAAGGACTGGCACCCAAGTGGGCAGAGGAGAAGGTAGGGCAAACCCACCTCATTTCAGAGATGACCCAGAATTTCAAAAGTGAAATGTTCCTGGTTTGGCTCTATGAAGTTAATGCTTTCTAATTGTTTTTCTCTAAATATGAAATATGCTATGAGTCTTTTCATAACATGACTTCTGCTATGGAGGAAATATTTCATATCAAGAAAGGGCCAAGTTAGTGTTCTCACTTGGCTGCCTTGAACGGGGATTCTGTGATCCCAAGAAGAATGTTCTTAAAATCCTCCCATAAAAATGAGGGCTTGGTAGAATAAGGGGCCTGCAAATGGGTCTTCCCAGCACTGAGACAGGCCCAGAAAGGGACTGCAGGTGGGAAGACTGACAGAAGCGGGAAGCCACAGGAGCCCAGTGATCCTCCCTCCACCCCAGAAATGCATACAGGACTCATCTGTGCTTTCTATCCAAAAATCCTCAGCAATGTCGTTTGTGCTACTGTACATACCCCCAAGAAAACATGGGGGTTATGTCTCCAGTCTTTCTGGGTACATGGAAACAGCATGGTAATAGATATTGCTGCTATCAAATTGACTTACTATAAATGACAGCCCTTGATCTGCTTCTGTAAACAATCCCACCTGACTTGGGTTACTGGCAACTCTCCATGATACGCCCAAGAGCACATCACTGCATGAAGTCAAGTACTACATTTCCAAAATGATCTGATGAAATCATGAAGGTTGTGAAGATTTAATATGGAGACACTCTCTTTTATGTGCTTTTTTCCTCCCCTTTATAAAGAAGTTTGCAAATATAATTAGGACATCAAATGGATAATTAAATCTCTTCTGGAATATATCACTTGCATTGCACACCTGAGCATCTGCCTCTTACATTTTATCATGAGTCATATCTGAGGGTAAGAGTGTTTTCTGTGCAATGAGTCATGTGTTGGACAATTTAAGACAAGTACTGCTGGATCTTTCCAGTAAGCTGCTCAAATGGCAGAACTCTAATTTTTCTTCATGCTAGGAAGAGCAAAATTAAACTTCTGCTTCCTGGTACCATCAAAAAGTCTTGAGTATGGCACATGAGAATAAAGTGAACAGGCATGAAACATTTACTAATGGTTGGCATTCATGGTGTCTGACCAGATGAAAGTACGAGAAACCCCAAGCAATGTGTGTGCAGGGCTCTTTCGAGAGGAAAAGCTTTTGGCTTTGCCCTGGTCCCTGACAATGACAGACCGGCAGCCTGTTTCCTGCACAGCTCTGGGCAAGCCATTAATCTGTCAGTGCTAGCATCTTTAGAAATCCCAGCATTAAGACTTAGGAGGGGTAAAGGAGTGTGGATGTTGAACTGCCAGCTATGCAGCTTTTTAAACACTTCAGTTAATTCCTAATGTTGCGCAGGCTTCTGTTGATCCCTTCTCTGACATTTTTGGTGCAGAGTGCAAAGCTGGATAGAAATTTATTCATCCTCTTCCACATAGGTGGATGGAAACCAGCCCACCTGAAAAAGAAAAACAACCATCATAGCAACATTACCGTGCATCTGGCCCTTCAAAGAATTCTACAAACAGAGCATTTCATTTTCATAACATCCCAGTTAAGCTGGGGTTTTATGCCCATTTTAGGGAAAGAAGATTGGTTTAACTACTCGTAGAAGACTAATAGAGTGAGTGATAGAAACAAAGGAATAAAATAAGCTTAAACAGTGTTCTAATCTGCTAGCACACAAATAAATATGTAAATTAAGTATAACATAGAGCTCTACTACATAATGAATCCTATTTCTGCAGTAGAACAGGATGTAAAGACAGAGGTACAATGTCCCATTCCTTCCAATTTAGATCAGCAGCTCTTACACATATTTTGCACTACACAGAAAGTTTATACTCTAGGGCTGAGGGTCTAAAAAGAACTGAAATGCCCAACTCTCTTCTAAAAAGGAAGCCGTGACACTTGCTCAGTGAGCTTTATTTATGCCACTATCACATTCACTCTATATCTGCAGCGAGTTCCTTTTCCCAGCAAGGTCCAGCACCAATCCCAGGGGGCAGGTGTTGGGGAAGGCTACAGCCCAGAACAGGGCCTCTCGCAGGCACCACACAAAGCGCTACCAGCTGTCCAATCTCCTTCGGGGGCACGTACATGCACATGGCCCGGGGAAAACTTACCCGGCCATTGACTTCTCCTCTCCACCAGCCATTTGCACTCATCTTTGTGTAAATCTTCACCACGTCTCCTTTCAACAGAGACAGTTCTCGCATGTCTCGTGCGCAGAAGTCATATCGAGCAATGGCAATGCCTAGCACCTTTGGACTCAACACTGTGAAGAAATGATGGGGAATCATTGATTCACAGTTAGTTAGCAGCAACCAGAACCCGACTGGACGAATGCTACTGATGCTATCAAATGCACAGTTGTGATTTTATTACAGACCAGTGATAATGGCAGAGCTTGAAAGCAGCGCAATCGCTGTTTCAATGCACGCAGGTGTAGGCACATTCATTTTATAAAGTTCAAGAGTAATATGTTTTCACATTCTTCCTAAGAACTTCAAAACACAGGCTAGTTTTGTAAAAACACAAACTGGTTAATAGCTAAATTACTATCTAAAGATATAGGATTTAAAATAGCTTTAGCCTAAATTTCCTGCTGATGGCACAGTAATCTGGCTCTCTGAGGCAAAGGTTCATTTTTTTTTTTTTTGGACAGGCAGAGTAGACAGTGAGAGAGAGAGACAGAGAGAAAGGTCTTCCCTTGCCGTTGGCTCACCCTCCAATGGCTGCCGCGGCCTGCGCGCTGCGGCCGGCGCACCGCGCTGATCCAATGGCAGGAGCCAGGTGCCAGGTGCTTTTTTCCTGGTCTCCCATGGGGTACAGGGCCCAAGCACCTGGGCCATCCTCCACTGCACTCCCGGGCTACAGCAGAGGGCTGGCCTGGAAGAGGGGCAACTGGGACAGAATCTGGCGCCCCGACCGGGACTAGAACCCAGTGTGCCGGTGCCGCAAGGCGGAGGATTAGCCTAGTGAGCCACGGTGCCGGCCAAGGTTCATGTTTTATCTAGTAATTTCTTTGTCTCAGGACAACTACATGTTTTGGCTCTGATGAAAATCTGTCAAACACATGCCATCACTTGTAGTTAAGTGGCACTTTTCTCCCTCACCAGAGTTTGTCATGTTAAAACTATTGGGATAAACTCAGTTATTGTTTTATATGTAATTTCACTTAGGTGGAGAGGTATGATTCAGATTTCACAGAAGGAACAAATGCCATCCACAAACAATCTTCCTTTCAAACAAATACTGCCTTCCAGAAAACGCTTACTGGGGTAGCTCATCAAAAACAAGATGTCAGGGTGTTCATCTCCTGGTTCAGGGTCTCAGTCTGTCTCTGTCTCTGTCTCTGTCTCTGTCTCTCTCTCTCTCTCTCTCTTTGATGGTAGCAGAGGAGCTCACCCTCTTCTCAAAGGAAGCTCCAGTTACTGTAGTTGTTTGTTGGTCTCCAGTGTTTCATTACACATCTTGTATTAATATCTCTATCTGCTGCTCTTTGGTGTTAGAAAGTGTTTTCAAGTATATGTTCAGTGATTCTGAGAATCACTCATCTGAGATTGGTTGGACTTTATAAATCTTAAATGGTAGAGGAACTTAAGTGTAAGAAAAAGGGACAAACAGGAAATGCCATCTGGGAGCAGTTTATTAACAGTTCCCTGTGCCCAGGCTGCTGCAGTTATGACCTGTGTTACCCAGGAAGGGCCCACCTGCATGGCCACAGGGGTCTCAGGCCCATTATTCATAGCCTTGTAATGACAAAAGTTTTTTTTTTTTAGTCTCTAGGTGTCAATCATGAGATAAACGAATGGCAATTCTATAGATTCCAGAACTGTAAAGGGAGTAAAAACAGGTCATTTTATTTCACTGTTCAGGACACAAACCACTTTAATGGTTTTCTTACTGAAAACTGTCCCATGGCTGGGCACTACTCTCAGAGTTGGTGCACATAAAAACACCCCTGTGATGGAATAACCCAATCATCAACTTAACCGGGCAATGTCGCACAGGCCTTCTAACCCCTCTAGAGCACTTTTTTTCTCATCTACAAAATGAAAAGTCTGTACTAGGTGATTTCTAAGCTCTTTCTAGTTCTAAATTCTATGCTTCTATTGGGACTTACAGATTAATTTCTTAAAAACCTGTAAGCAAACATACTTTACCTAGACTTAAGGCACTCCCTTAAATGTCAAATAAACAGCCTCTAAACTTTCTCATGACAGAAATAAAGATCAAAAAGCCCAGTCAGAAACTAACGAGCTGGGGAGTGATGGGTGCCAATCATCCTTTCAAGCAATGGGTATCAATAATTTTTTTCTTAATAAGTAGAGACCAAGTTCAGATCTGGGTTCTATTTATTGTTTTCCTAGAAATGCAGTGTCTTTTCTCAACTAAACTTTCTGTTCAAGAAATACAATGATTTCACAGAACACATCAGCCCTCATGCCTGTACAACCTCTTCCCAACAGATGGATTATAAAATGTCTGACACAGCATGAGCTTACACACGGAGACCAGAGAAGTGAAATGTCATGACAAACAGTGGCTTCATGGCAGAGAGGAGTAAAGTGGATGACAGCAATGGAACTCTAGGGACTTTCTGAAGAAATGCATCTATATGAGAAGCCATACATAGAAGTAAACTAGTTTATTTGCAAACAGAAGCAAATTGAAGAAACATATAAAAACAGTAAAGCAGTACCTGACCAGAAAGGAGTAGAAGAAGGGGGAACAAAGCTGTAGTCTGGAGGAGTTACAAAAGAAAAGCCACAGAACAGAGAAGGGGCTTAGAGAAAGAAAGAAAGAGAGAGAAGCAAAAGAGCATTTAGGTGTTGGCAAAAAAAAATCTCAACACAGCTATTTTGTTGTTGTAATCATGAGAAAACTGTCACATAAAAGTTGGGACATTAAGCTTCATTTTCACCCACTTCTCCCTTCTCAACATTTCTAAATGAAGAACAAGTCAAGCTTTTACATTTTGATTGACATTGCTCTGCAGTTCAGAGCTGCCTGTCGTTTCACAGGCAAACACAGAGTACCCACTCGAGTGCTGCCATCTCTGAACCCCATCCATCCAAGGATGCCATTCTCCTCTTGGTGAACTGCCCGATTTCCACTCTGTTATACCAGTGGAAAGGGTACTCCTGTAAATTCTTGATGGAAAATGTTTCACATCAAAACTGATAAAAAAGAACGTATAAAGCTGTATCAATGAAACACAAATAACCGATGGAAAATTTAAGCAATCACTCAATTTGTTAAGAACCAACTGTACCCTCCCTCCATTCCTACATGCAGATGCCAGCTTATTTTCAATGGGAAAATGCAATTAGAAGTGAAAACCACTCTGAATCGTACACCTGGAAAACAAAGTATATACACCCTCCAAAATATAAAGAGGTACAGAAAAGTCAATGGCATTTCGATGCTCAAAGTCTTTTTATTCTTAAGGATAAGAGTCAGTAACATTCTTAAATGGTTCTAAAGTGTTAAAATACATTATTCAATGTGTTATGTGCTTCAGTATTTCATTTAAAAAATCACAGTAGCTCTAAGAGGAAGGTATTAATGCTATTCCCTCTTCACATTTCAGAGAAATCTGGAAGCAGTGTGAGTCCGGGGTCTACACTTTGAACCTCTGACCACTGCTGCTCCACTCTGCATCTATTGCTCTGCTTCAGGTACCTCTGTAGGCAGAGGTAAAACCATGGTGCTGTCACAATGGGAAGGAAGATGTGGTTATAAACTTTCTATTACTATTTATTCTCCCTGTTTTCATTTAACAGATTATTCAGTTGGGCCATGTTTTCCAAGAAGACAAATGATATCTTGCTGTTTTGGTACAGCTGTATCAATAAGTTCTGGCCAATGAGATGTAAGCAAAAGTATCACCAGGCAGCTTCCGGGATCTTTCCTAAGAAGACAGTGTGCACATGGCTTCGCCTTGCCTTGGCTTATTTTTTCTGCCCTGCTGTCTGGAGTATGGTCATGAGAAGGAACGTCTTTTCTGGATGATACAGTGTGGGCTTGAAGGAACCTGTACACTACTGATTTCATGAAACAGAGATATCTGCTCTTCTCTCCAGCCCTGAGCTCACTACCACCAGGTTGTATGGGAACTAGAAATGCAGCTCTCTCCTGCTTCAGCTGGTGGTTTTGGGTTTCTGCCACTTGTACCTGCATGGGATCTGATCGTTATAAAAAGCTTTCTACAACCAGGCATGAGGCAAAAGTGGGCTAACTAGACTGGGAAAAAGTTCTATCATCTTCTAATGTGATCTGCCTCTTTGCAGTAACTGCCCAACTCAGGAGCCTGACAATTCCTCCAAAATTAACAGAACAGCAGTGACTTATTAAGAGATTACCAGACTCCACCCAAACAGACTGGCCCAGGGAACTGGAGGGAGTTCGGTTGTTCTTACAACCCTGGGTCTTGGAGGCCTCTAAACACAGAATGTGTCCATGGTATATTTCTCCCATGAATGACCTCATACGTTCACGTTGAACCTACTCTGAAGCATATCCTTGCTGATCATCAAGGTTCTGTTCTGTCCTGTTGTAAACTTTGCAGTGCATTTTTTTACTTAAAATTCATTGATACATGTCATTACAACTAATTTTACAATTTGCCCAATTTATTTATTGCCACACAATAGAACTGGCACATTTTCATTATGTTAAATAGAGGAGAGGCTGCCATTTCTAATTAAATGAAGTAAACAATATATACCTAACTCTATTCCTGCCAGAAAATCTGATACAAAGATTTCTATCCCAGGTCTGAACAAGAAGCCCTCATCATGCACATCACTTCCGACAGGTATTAGAATTTTTCACTTGAGCCGTTTCCTAATTGTTCATGTTTGAGTCTCTCTCTAGGACTATTTTATCCATAAAGAAATAAAAATAGGCTAAATTTCTCCAAAATTGTTAATGAAGGTAATTTAAGCCATGAGTTTGATATTTAACAAGAGATAAGTTAGCTCTAAGAGGAAGAAATGAGAAATCAATGGAAATACAATTAAATGCAATTTAAATAATCTCACCAATAAGGAGATTAATTAGATAGATAAGTTGTCTGTAATCTTAAAACATCTGACATTCTTGAAGTAATATGGGTAATACTTCACCAAAGGTCTTGAATCTCTGTTTCAATTATATGATATCAGGATGCTACCCCTGTCTATTTTCTAACCCTAAGAGCATATAATCACTTGCATTCATGTCAAGTAGCTAGAATTTGGATCTTATAAAGTCTTATCTAAACTACTATAACTCCAATTACATAGTAGTTCACTGTCATGGTGAGGCTCTGGCCTGTCTGCAGCTTTTATTCTACACTAATTTCTTTTCCCGATGACTGAGCAGAGCCTTGTTCTGCCTTGGTTCCTCACCTGAATTCCAGCCTGTGACTTTTAGTGTTTCCAGGACACTGCCATGAAGTGCCGACCGACATGATCTCTCATTTAACCTGCCTGAAACTGGACTCCTTATCTTCTTCCCTATAATCTAGGCTCGACCTCCCACTTGGTTTACTTTCCACGACTCCGTTGCTCTCTTTGTGACCCCCACCTCGTCAAGTCAGTGTGCTGTTTGGCTCTTCCAGCTCGCTCGCTGAGTTGAGCGCCTTTTCCTCGGGACTCAGAAATGTGTCCTTCATGAATTAGTAATTCTCAAGCGCTGCCACACAGTCCAGGTGTTGGCATCATTTTTAACCTCAGGCAACAGCCTCCTACCTGGTCTTCTCACTGTTCCAAACACTTCCTCCCAGATACCAATCCTATCATTCCATTGGATAAATTATGAAATCCAAATTCTTGACCTGAATTCCAGAGCAGTTCACAATCTTACTGCTCCTGCTTTCTATCCAAATCTGCCATAATCTCTCCAAGTGAATTCTCTTCACCCAGGCCAGCCTCTTACCACCCCTTGATGTCTACTGCTACATTTCCAGGTCAGAACCTTTGAATGTTCTGGAATGTTGCTGCTTCCCCTGCCTCTGTTATCCTAGACTTCTTTCTCAGAAGCCCAGTGCAGGTCCTCCCCATGGGCTTTCCCTGACCATCCAGGCATCCTCTGGCCCCTTTTCCTTCCTCTTCCAGCCATGTTAGACACTTGCACCCCACAACCCTCCTGGGGGCTGCTACTTCATGACTGCATGAGGATTCTGGAGGGCAGGGGCCAGTTCTGATATCACTACTGCATCTCCCACAGGATATCAGTTCCAGTACTAAGAAGCTGAAATTACTTAAAGGACACGTATCTTGGCAGGGTATTTAATTTTGCAATTTCTTGTGCCTCTTTCGCCTATTCATTTAGCTTATCTTTTGTTCACTTAAGTGTTCAATAAGATTTTCACCAAAGGCCAGCAAAACACAAAGAAAAAAAGTGAAATATGCTCAGCTTCTAGTCCCAAGGCTTCCGGGGGCCATAATCTGTCAGTAATATTCCTACAATCACTGAAATTTTTCTGAGTTGCTGAGCAGCTATTAAATAGTGTACGACTCCTGGCACTAACCATACTGCATGCCTGAGGAATCTTCTTAGGAATAAAAGGCTAATCAGTCTCCCCTGCCGTTCAGAGTATAGCTCTCAGCCAAACATTTTAAGGCTGGATGGGGGATGCTTTCTACTTTTCTACATGATGTAGCACAACTTGCTCCCGCCATTCTTCCTATACATCAATTTCTACTGCCTCTGGGTCTTTAATTCCTACAAGCTGGAAAAACAGCATTTAAATGTTTATACCTATGGAGATAAGAGTAAAAGATAATGTTCTTCTCTAAGAAGGGATGAATTTAAATATAGATGTAAGCCATGTCAGAATAAAGCATTTGCTTAAATATTTTTCACATTGTGTTAACTTGCAAAATAGAGTAACATCCACACTGAGTGTATACCCACCAATTTCTACACACAGATACAGACCCATGCATTCTTCGTCAAACTCCCCTCACCATACCAAGACACCATATTGTAAAAAGTATTGGCAAGTCTATGCCATAGAATAGAATGAGAAGATCCCGGTAGTGGGAATATTCACATTGGAATGTCAGGAGTATCTATCATCTCCTGAACTCTTTGCTCACTGCCTAGTGTTATAGTTAGGCTGCCTACTAATGCATCAAGTTATTGGGAGAAACTTCTTGAGAAAGGACTCTTTTATTCATATCGGTATCCACTTAGAAAATATAAATAAGGGGCCA
Organism: Sylvilagus floridanus; assembly: GCA_949820135.1. Classification (NCBI taxonomy): domain Eukaryota; kingdom Metazoa; phylum Chordata; class Mammalia; order Lagomorpha; family Leporidae; genus Sylvilagus; species Sylvilagus floridanus. Next base: position 98,349,653 of record OX463225.1, read on the forward strand.
GTGCTGTGGCATAGCAGGTTAAGATGCCGCCTGTGGTGCTGGCATCCCGTATGGGCACCGGTTCGAGTACCAGCTGCTCTACTTCTAATCCAGCTCTCTTCTGTAGCCTGGGAAAGTAGTAGGAAACCAAGAAGAAGCTGGGAAACCCAGAAGAAGCTCCTGGCTTCGGATCAGCACAGCTCTGGCTGTTGCGGCCAATTGGGGAGTGAACCAGTGGATGGAAGACCTCCCTCCCTCCCTCCCCCTCCTCTGCCTCTCCTTCTTTTTCTGTGTAACTCTGACTTTCAAATAAATAAATAAATCTTTTAAAAAAGAAAATATAAATCAATATTGAGACCCTTTTCTTTGAAGTCATCATTTGCAAACTGCATGGGTCAGTTAAAATGGCTCTTCCTTCAAATATTTTTTTAAAAAAGATTTGATTTAGTTATTTATTTGACAGGTAGTTATAGAGACAGAGACAGAGACAGAGACAGAGACAGAGAGAGAGACGGAGGGAGAGACGGAGGGAGGGAGGGGAGGAGGGAGGGAGAGAAAGGTCTTCCTTCCATTGGTTCATTCCCCAACTGGCCACAATGGCTGGAGCTACGTTGGCCAGGAGCCAGGTGCTTCTTCCTGGTCTCCCATGCAAGTGTAGGGGCCTAAGCACTTGGGTCATCTTGTACTGCTTTTCCAGGCCACAGCCGAGAGCTGGATTGGAAAAGGAGTAGCTGGGACGAGAACTGGTGCCCATATGGGATGCCAGCCCTGCAGGCAAAGGATTAACCTACTGAGCCACAGCGCCAGCCCCCAGATATTTTCAATACCATATCAGCACAGCCGAGGGAGACAGCAACACATTGAGAAAGGTCTTGGGTTGTCTGGCATGTTTATGGGACATGGCTCTCAAGTGGGCTAACCTTCAGAAAGCATTACTAGCAAATGAGTGGTGCATAATTCAGTGACTTGATGTTTCCACTTAGAAACTATTAGCAGTACAATTATTGTTCATCAATTTTTTTCAAGTTAAAATCTGCAGTACTACCACTGTCCAATGGAAACAGAAGTTATCTGTTAGATAAATTGAGAACAGAAGTTATCAACATAGCTGTAGTAACTAATGTGTAAATCACCAGTAAGCAACCATTTAGTTCTGACACTTGAATGAGATGGATAAGACACAGAACACAGAAGTATATCCATTTAAAAATGTATTTACAGGTGGGTAAAAAAGTACTAGAGACTTGAAATGTGATGCCTATGTTTTTATTGTTAAGGCTAACTAAGTGTTGCTTTAAAGTATTATGTTTTGCCTTGATCAGGCTATGAATGTATATGGAAAAAATGAAAACATACTTAATTTTCAGTAACATCTGAAATTTGTACAAGCAGAAACCAAGTTCAATCAACACTCTTCCTAAAAGTACTTATTAGCAAGCCCTGAAGTATTTTTGAAGTAACAATTTTCCATTCTGAGTATCACAGAACATTACTCTAAACGTGTTAATTATTCTATGGTAGTGCGAACATTATCTAATATCCAGCTTTTTGTTGTTAGAAGTACATATGATCATGCCTATTTATGAAACAGAAAGTCGTTAGTAAGAATATCAGGCAATTGACCCAATGGTACAATCAACACAGTGGTCACTTAAGTTCACTGCCCAAGACTGGCCTAGAAGTCACCCCAAAGACCTATACTCCTATGGAGGATGTTCTGAAGATCAGTCTAGGAAGTGTTTTTGTTTATTTGTTTTTTGTGTTGTTTGTTTTGCCAATATTGTCTACAAATGGCTTAACAGCAGACAGCAGGCTAAGAATTTAATGAATGTTTAATTTTAATTGGTGATCCTTATCCTTATTTTTATTATTATTATTTTTTTTTTTGACAGGCAGAGTGGACAGTGAGAGAGAGAGACAGAGAGAAAGGTCTTCCTTTTCCGTTGGTTCACCCTCCAATGGCTGCCGTGGCCGGCGCACCGCGCTGATCTGTAGCCAGGAGCCAGGTGCTTCTCCTGGTCTCCCATGGGGTGCAGGACCCAAGGCACTTGGGCCATCCTCCACTGCACTCCCGGGCCACAGCAGAGAGCTGGTCTGGAAGAGGAGCAACCGGGACAGAACTGGCGCCCCGACCAGGACTAGAACCTGGTGTGCTGTCGCCACAGGCAGAGGATTAGCCTATTGAGCCATGGCACCGGCACCTAATTTTATTTTAAAACTCACATAAGTCTTTCTTTCTTCCTTTTAGACTCCCAGCAAGATCCATAGACTATCCACAGACTATCAACTATCTACTCCCCCAAATAAAGCAAATTAAAGTCTCCCAGTTTAATGTGTATCATATATTTTACATACTGTTACTGAAAAATATAGGAATAATTCAGATTGGCTTCATTTAATTGGATGTTAACAACTGGTAAGTGGATGAATTATCCATTAACCTAAAATCCAAAGATTTAAGAAGAAAAACTTATGTGTAGAATTATTGCAAAATATATAGTTACTTATTAATCAATGCGACATAGTAAAAACATACAAAGTCATTAACAATAAAACAAAATAAGTATAAGGTCTTTCCTATTACTATGGAAAATTAGATAATCTGGCATCATCTTGGGATTTCAGATTATTTATACCAATTTGTTAAGATATGAACTTGTTTCTAACTCCATATTCTTTAAACCTAACTGGCAGACATGTATTAGATTACCAATGTGCCAATGACTGTTTGTAGACACTGTAGGAGATACAACAAATAAGTTCAGCCTCTGACTTCAAAGTGCTCACAAGTCAGTGAAGGGACAGACACACTATATAAAGACATGGGCATAATTCATTTCGGATACAAAATGCTATGACTGGATGTTCGGCTCCACCCTGGCCCTAAAAACAAAACATAACCCTGTAATTTTCTAGTTGCTCAGGCCAAAGCTTCAGAGTCAACTTTCAGTATTCTCTTAGTGTAACGCGTCATATCTGATATGTCATACCACCCAGTGAGATCATCTTCTAACTCTATCTCATCCCTAGAGTACCATGTTGGCCCCAGCCACAAGATCTCTCACTGGCTTGCATCCTGAGTCTCTCAGCTGGACTCTCTGTGTCTGCCCTGTCCTCTTTCCCATGGCCTTTTCTCAACACAGAAGCCAGAATAATCCTGTTAAAACGTAAAGTCAGACCAAGTCTTCGCTTTGCTTACATTCTTCCAACAACTTCCCCTTTCTTTCGGAGTAAAAGCTGAAGTCCTTTAGGGTCTTATGTGACCTGCCTCCCTACTCTCAGACCTCACCTCCTGCTGCTTTTCCTCTGTAGGCTTACGCCCTGCCCACACTGCAAGGCCAAACTTGCCCCTTCCTTTGCCCTGCCTATTTCCCCTCTTACCATCCTGAGTCTTTACTCAAATGTAACCTTTGCAATGAGCCCACCCTGGTGTCCTACACAAGAGTCATCAACAAATATCACTAATGCTATAGGGTACAGGCAGAAAATAAGGTTTACTGGGCGGGGGGTGGGGTGGGGTGGACAACACACAAGCAGAGAAGCAGATCAAATGCTTGCACTTTCTTAAATGTCCATTGTCTCACCGTGTAGGCTGGGCACAAAATAGTCTGCCCACGCTGTGGCTAAAGTACCAGCAGCCTGCTCTACATATTGATAAGTTATCTATGCCAGCTTATAATAATAGAAGTCCCCTGGTCATACAAGAAGTCTTGTTTTAGAAATGGGAGTTCCTGGCGCCAATGGCTGCTGCCAGCCTGTTGAACTATTGACCTAATTCAGAACTGCTGAATGGGCCTTTCTGATAGGCTATTGAAAGGAAAGAAAATAGGAAAGTAAACCTCCAATTTTTTTTTATCATCCAATCAGCTCAGTTAGAAATCAAAAGCCATTCTCCAGCACTCTTGAGCTTCGTTACCTCATTATGGTATTTTTTTCCAGCGCAAGCTTCAACTTCAAATACTACACAATTTAATTCTTAATCTACAAGGGTAGGTACTTTTGTCTGTTCTATTCACTGCTATCTAGCCCCAGCAATTTAAACAGTGCCTGACCTGAAGGAGGCTCTGTGCAAAGATCTGCTGAATGAATGAATGATCTAGGGAGAGAGCTGTTGGTGACGGTGTCATAAATAAAAAAGATATGAGGAAAGAAGCACTTGGATTCATTCAAGTATGTAGAACCATGCCTTCTGAGGAGGAAGGACAAAGAAGAGGGGAAGTTAACTGGGAAAGAATGTGTTTTGACTAGCGAAAACTAAGCCTACAAGTTGGGCAATACTGATATCTGTCTGCTCAGTTCTAATTGGAGTGCATCCACAGGAAAGTGGCCAGGATGGTGAGAGATTCAATGACTGTTTACATGATAAGGGATTGAAAGGTTATTTCAAAAGAGAGGAAAAGAGGGGAGGCTGGAAGAAAAGTAGAAAGACACAGAAAAGAAAATATACTGTATACTCATATGAGAGCAGATAGTTTATTTTGAATATATATTCAGTTATAGTATATTCATTTGACATTAATATGGCAGAATGAGCAAGCAATCTATTTATTTTGTACTAACTATAGTAGGTTGGTATCTGTTAAGTTAAATTTCTGGATCAATATAAGAAAAAAACTGTTCAAAATAAATTAGATATTCTGTGTGATGGTGGGCATAAAGTCACTTGAGTGTTCAAGCAAATACTGATGATGATCTTTCAGGAATGTCATAAGAGATATTTGTTTGAAGGCCAGCGCTGTGGTGTAGTAGGTTAAGTCTCTACCTGCAGTGCTGGCATCCCATATGGGTGCCTGTTCTAGTCCTGGCTAGTCCACTTGTCATCCAGCTCTTTGCTAATGCACCTAGGAAAGCAGCAGAGGATGGCCCAAGTGCTTGGGCCCTGCAACCACATAAGAGACCCAAAAGAATCTCCTGGCTCCTGGCTTCAGATCAGCTTAGCTCTGGCCATTGCAGCCATTTGGGGAGTGAAACCAGCAGATGGAAGACCTCTCTCACTGTGTCTGCATCTCTCTGTAACTCTACCTCTCAAATAAATACAAATTTTTTTAAAAAAAGTATATTTGTTTGGAAAAGCCTCAAACAGGGCTCACATAGTTGGTAAGCTGGAGAATTTTTCTGTCATTACTACCTATAGAGTATGCATCAGGCTGCATTTAATATAACACTTGAGGGATATGTTTGCTATACTATTCGGTGCAAGTAGATAACTTACCCAAATTGAGCCACCAAGACATAGAAAACCTAAACAGACCATAAACCAAGACAGAAACTGAATCGGTAATAAAGACCCTCCCAACAAAGTAAAGCCCAGGACTGGACACATCACCTTAATTCATAAACCTGAAAAATATGCAACAGAGAAAGAGAACTACAGACAAATTTCCCTGATGAACATAGACACAAAAATCATCAACAAAATACTAGCCAATCGGATCCAATAACACATCAGAAAGGTCATTCACCTGGACCAAGTGGGATTTATCCTTGGTATGCAGGGATGGTTCAACATACACAAATCAATCAATGTGATAGATCACATTAACAAATTGAAGAACATTAACCATATAATTATTTTAACAGATGCAGAGAAAGCATTTGATAAAATACAACAGCCTTTCATGATGAAAACTCTAAGCAAATTGGGAATAGAAGGACCATTCCTTAATATAATCAAGGCAATTTATGACGAACCCATGGCCAGCATCCTATCGAATAGGGAAAAGTTGGAAGCATTCCCACTGAGATTCAGAATCAGACAAGGATGCCCACTCTCACCATTGCTATTCAATATAGTCCTGGCAAGAAAAAGAAATCAAAGGGATACAAACTGGGAAGGAGGAAGTCAAAATATGCCTATCTGCAGATGACATGATTCTATATATAGGGGATCCAGAAGACTCCACTAAGAGACTATTGGACTCACAGAGGAGTTTGTTATAGTAGTAGGATATAAAATCAACACAGAAAAATCAACAGCCTTTCTATACATGGACAATACCATGGCTGAGAAAGAACTTCTAATATCAACCCCACTCATAATAGCTACCCCAAAATCAAACACCTTGGAATAAATTTGTTCAAGGAAGTCAAAGATCTCTAGGATGAGAATTACAAAATGTTAAAGAAAGAAATAGAAGAAGATACAAAAAATGGAAAAGCCATCCATGTTCATTGATTGGAAGAAGGAATATCATCAAAATGTCCATAGTGCTGGAAGCAATTTACAGATTCAATGTGATACCAATCAAAATACATAGGGCATTCTTCTCAGATCTAGAAAAATTGATGCTGAAATTCATATGGAAACACAGAAGACCCCAAACATAAAGCAATCTTATACAACACAAAAAAAGCTGGAGGCAGCATGATAACAGATTTGAAGACATATTACAGGTAATTTATACTTAAAACTGGTGCTGGTATTGAAACAGATGGATAGAACAATGGACAGAATAGAAAAGCCAGAAATCAACCCAGGCATCTGCAGCCAACTTATCTTTGACAAAGGAGCTAAATTCAATCCCTGGAGCAAGGACAGTCTCTTCAACACATGGTGCTGGGAAAACTGATTTCCATATGCAGAAGTATGAAGCAAGATCCCTACCTTATACCTTACACAAAAATTCACTCAAAATGGATTAAAGACCTAAATCTATGATCTGATACCATCAAATTATTAGAGAACTTCGGGGAAACCCTCCAAGGCATTGGCATAGGCAAAGAGTTCTTGGAGAAGACCCCAGAGGCACAATGAAAGCCAAAATGGACAAATGGGATTACACCAAATTGAGAAGCTTCTGTACTACAAAAGAAACACTCAGCAAAGTGAAGAGGCAGCTGACAGAATGGGAGAAATTATTTGCAAAATATGCGACTGATAAAGAATTAATTACCAGAATATATCAAGATCAAGAAACTCAACAACAATAAAACAAACAACGCAGTTAAGAAACGGGCCGGCGCCGTGGCTCAACAGGCTAATCCTCTGCCTTGTGGCGCCGGCACACCAGGTTCTAGTCCCGGTTGGGGCACCGGATTCTGTCCTGGTTGCCCCTCTTCCAGGCCAGCCCTCTGCTGTGGCCTGGGAGTGCAGTGGAGGATGGCCCAAGTGCTTGGGCCCTGCACCCCATGGGAGACCAGGAAAAGTACCTGGCTCCTGCCATCGGATGAGCGCGGTGCATCGGCCGCAGCGCGCCGACCGCAGTGGCCATTGGATGGTGAACCAATGGTAAAGGAAGACCTTTCTCTCTGTCTCTCTCTCTTACTGTCCACTCTGCCTGTCAAAAATAAAAAAATTAAAAAAAAACCAAAAAACATTAAAAAAAAAAAGAAATGGGCAAAGAACTTAAGCAGGAATTTTTCAAGAGGAAATCCAAATGGCCAAAAGACACGTGAAAAAATGATAAGGATCATTAGCCATTAGGGAAATGCAAATCAATACCACACTGAGGTTTCACCTCAGCCCAGTTAGAATGGCTTTCATACAGAAATCAACAGACAACAAATGCTGGCAAGGATGTAGGGAAAAAGTTACCCTAATCCACTTTTGGTGAGAATGTAAACCAGTAAAGCCACTGTGGAAGATAGTATGGCAATGCCTCAGAAATCTGAATATAGAGACACCATATGACCCAAGGGAAGTGAAATGAGCACATGAAAGAGTTATCTGTAGTACCCCCATGTTTTATTGCAGCTCAATTCACAATAGCTAGAATACAGAATTAACTCAAATGCCTGTCAACTGAAGACTGGATAAAGAAATTATGGGATATATACACCATAGTATACTACACAGTGGTAAAAAAAAATACACACACACACAAACCTGAAATCTGGTTGTCTACAACAAAATGGATGAAACTGGAAAACATCGTACTCAGTGAAACAAGCCAGTCCCCAAAGGACAAATACCACATGTTCTACCTGACCTGTGATAACTAATAGAGCGCCTAAAAGGTAATCTATAGAAGTGAAATTAACACTTTCAGAAGCAACCTCTTTGAACAGTCCTTATCTCGACTGTTGAGGAACAGTTTTTTTCTTTTTTCATATTATTCATTGAACTCTTTAGTTAACACAGAGTTAATCATATGTGTATAAAGGTAATTGGAAATAGATCTTAGTAAAAAATAAAAGTGGGAATAGGAGAGGGAAGAGGAAGAGGGGTGGGTGAGTGGGTGGGAGGGTGGGTATGGGGCAAAAAAAATCACGATGTTCCTAAAGTTGTAATTATGAAATGTATGAAATTATGAAATGTATTCCTTAAATAACAGGTTTGTGGGGGGAAAAAGGAAAAATTGCCTTGTGTTATCAAAGTACAAATATCAAAAGCAGAAATTTGTATTGATTGAGTTTTATTACTTAATCTAGAGAATTTATTCAAAATTTACCAGTTCATCACATTTATAGTAACATTTTATCATACATATATTATGTATTGCTACATGAGGGAACTTTAAAAAGTGAAAAAATGGAATAAAAAGATATGACTATTTTATTGTTAAAAAATCTAAAATGTATGCAGTTTATGCATAACATATTTTTATAAAGGTTTCAAAGTCCCCTTGCATGTATGCATCCTTCCCCTCCAGAATTCAACCCAGGATTACATGTTTCATATAACTGTCATATCCCTTCCATCCCCTTTAATCTAAAGCAGTTTCTTAGTAAGAGTTCAGGCCAATTATTTTGTAGAATGTCTTTCACATTGACTTTGATGTTTCCTCAGGATCAGATTCAAATTATGCATTCTGGGGGCAGGAACACCTCCAAGTGGTGGTGTGTTCACCTTGGAGCATTACAGTGGAAGGCACATGGATCTATCTGTCCCAATACTGGTGATATTTACTAACTTTGATCACTTGGTTAAGGGGTGACTATTTGTTCTCTTGTAATTAATAAGTTCTTATGTTAGATACTTTGATATTATATATACACTATGACAAACAAAATTTAAATTCTCCAACTCTGGGACCCAAGTAATTCTCTATAAACAAAAACTTCAGAAAAATGTTTGAGGTCTGCCTCTGCACTAACCAACAAAACAGCTTATTAGGCAATTTTTCCAGATATAAGGGTCTATGAACATTCTACCGTACCTCTCCCTGTCTCTCATGCATACAGAACAAAGAAGCTTCGGGTGTTACTTTTCTTAAAGCACAATAAAACCTCTAAACTCATTCTTCAGATGAGAGGCATGAGGCCCAGCCTGGCTAAGTGCATGCCTATAGTCAGACAGCTACTCAGCATCAGACCTGAAAATAATTAAGTATTCACTGAAGAGGAAGAGAGGCGCGTGTCAATTCAGTGCCCTTCAAATACACAAGCCCTACAGTTAACATAAGCAATCTAAGGCAGGTTCGCTGTGACCTTTTGGGGAAATAGTAAGACTCACACACTGAGCCACAGAACACGGTTCCTGCAGCAGCTACAGTGTCTAGGGAAACACAACAGCTTTCCTAGCTCTCTTCCCTGAGCTATCTTCTCTTTCTCTTTTTTGGGAAACGTTTAGGTCATTCCAAAGGCAATGAAAAAAAAAATCCCATAACCTTGCAGACAGCCTAAAAGGCAGCCTGCACTGGGCCCCTAACCTAGAAATGCTGCACTCCTCGCCCAGCCCTCTGGACTCCCTGTTTCATTCTAATCAACATCTTTCTACATGAAATTTTGCATTTGCATGAGGCAACTCCACAAATTTTACAAATTTGAAAAATAGTTGTAATCATCCTACGAACATTCTAATTTAGCCCATGGGTAATCAGTCTCTACAATGATCTGGGAGTTTCTTTTCCAAGGTGACTATAAAAACAACAACAATAATAATAAACAGCCAATTTGAGGAGTCAGAGTTGCAATTTCAACCTCTACCCAGAACACAGGATACATCTGGGCTTGACCTTGCCTGCTCTGCATTCTCCAAAGCCTTTTAGAAAGAACAGAGGTGTCAATGTCCCATGCAATCCAGAAATTCAAGGGTTACTGCTGGGTAGATCTGACATAAAATAAGTGAGGTACATGTAAAAAATCATAAGATCCAGGATGTAAACTGCTACAGCAGTTTCAAGCAATACATTTATTCAAGCCTTAGAAATTCAGGAAAATGCGTGTTAGTGAGTAACAGCAATAGCAGCAGCGGTGGAAGAAACAGCTGGAACTTCTCTGGAGAATTTTCTGTGTCCCCATCCTGTCCTGTCTGTCCCCCTCTCTCCCCTAGGTTCTCTAGACCTAAGGGAACAGCTCAAACTGGTTTTTGAATATAACTACTTTCCTGGCAGCTTTTAGTATCCCCTGCTGCTGATAAAGCAAAGAGAAAAAGGGCTGAAAACAATGACTCACATGGGGGTAAAAAGTCATAAAAAGTAAAACAAACAAACAAACAAACTTTGATACGTTTTTAAGAAATTTATCTTTTAGAAAACACTTTTGAATGAGCAAAAATTATGAAAGTCTAAAAATGTAAGATAATTGAGTAAGATTGGACTAAAAAATTAAAAGACGCAAGTTTAAAGTTTCAACATATGTGTTCTTACTACTTTCAATGTACAGGCTTGGGTGTATATCACTCATCACTGTGGCAAGAACAGCTAGAAAGTTATTCAATATAAAAACCACCTGTCAGCTGATGTGACAAATTACGTGTATATTTACTTGTACTGACATGTGTGAAATTTTACTGTTGTTGTTAGAACCCTGATCATTACCTGTTTCCCTTACAGTGTCTGCTTTTAGGGAAAAAATAAAGTTAAGTTTATATTAAACTGATGCAAATTCCATTTTGCAAATACCTCTAGATATCCCAGATTTGCTTAGGCTAAATATTCTAAGAATAACACATTTGTATTCATTTCTCCCCTAAAACAGTTTTATTTTTAAAGAAAGATATCAAAATAAGGGAATGAGATCACACTTTTCTTCACAATATTTTTCATCACAATATTCTTTTTCATGCTATTTCTATCTCCAGGAAGATTATGTAACATTAAGTGGTGAGAAAAAAAGATCTGGACTTGGATTTACACTCAGACTGTGACAGTTTTTGTTGCTAATCTTTTGCGATGCATTGTGGCACAGTGCTCCTTCTGAAAGGAAGTGGCTAATGTACAGTTTTAGAAATACTGGCATCTGAGAAAGCATGTTAGTCATTTTGAAATTCTGAAAGTAGTCGCTGACTTAGAACCACAAGCAGATGTGGGATACAAGGCTAACTATGAAAGCTGAGCACCAGACCCATGTAAACACTGTTCCTTGAACAGCATTCTGACCACCAAACACTGCATGTAAGTTAAAAAGAGTTTGGCTAATAATAAGCCCATGAAAAGTATAATACTTACGTATTAACATATCTTAATATTTCTTATTTTTTGAACACAAGCCTAATTTTTAACTTGGCACCAAATTCTATAACTGGAGATGTTCATAAACACGTTGGTTCACCAGGTTCTGCTTAGTACCAGAAAAACATCCTTCTTCACTGCATTAGTCTATTAATTGGTTACATTTAAAAATTTGGAATGAAGCCATCTAATGTTATTGAGCCCCCAAGCCTTCAGTAATAGCAAATCATATTCTCATTTGAAATACTCACAGCTGTTGCCTGCTCTATTACCCCTCTGTCCAGCTGAATGTTCTGGCTCCTTGTATGGGAACTGTAGCGTCGTATCTAAGGTTCTGAACCCTTCCTTAAGAGAATGGTGTTTGTAATACTCCACAAGTTCCTTTAGGAAAAAGAAACAAAGAATGTGTTAACAAAGATACTTGTCCTCAATCACATGAACTCTTTAAAATATAACTACATACAACATAATGATGCTTGGTTTAATTCTAATTTTTCCATATGTACAAGGGTATTTCAAAAAATCCATGAAAAAATGAAATTAAAATATAAGTTTATTTTGGCACAAAAATACTTTGTAGTCAGGCATACAGATGACTTCAAAAAGTTCACTGAGGAGCCGGCGCTGTGACACAGTCAGTTAAGCTGCACCTGCAATGCCAACATCTCCCAGCAGCGTGCTGGTTCCAGGGCCAGCAGCTGTGCTTCCAATACAGCTTCCTGTGACCACACCTGAGAAGAGAGAGGTGATGGCCCAAGTACTTATGTCCCTGGCATCCCAGTGGGAAATCAGGATGGAGTTCCTGGCTCCTCACTGTTATGGGCATTAGGGGAGTAAACCAGCAGTGGAAGATCTCTGTGGCTCCACTTTTCAAATAAATACATAATTTTTAAAGTGTATGAGGAAAAAATGGAAAAAAAAAGTTTGGGTTTAAATTTTTGTCCCAAGATAAACTTATTTTTTATTCCCATTTTCCACACACATTTTGATGTGCCCTCATATATAACAGAGTGTGGAATGTAATATCTCCCTTTTGTCTGGATACGTGTGACCATACCTGGTAGTTGTCTTCATTACTCTGGCCATTTATAATGTGCCCTAGCCCCTGTTGTTATTCACAGCTATGTAATGTCCGGTTAGTCTTCAGTCAGATGTGGTAAATGAAATGATATTAAACCTGAATTTCAGAATAGTGGTTTTGTTCTTATTTAAGAAATACTTGCCTTTCTAAGCAAAAATAAAAGCACCATCTGTTTATTGAATACCTAGCAATTTACAATTTCTTGCATCTTCTTTTAACATGGCAGAAAAACAAACCTGATACTAAGTTTACTTTTCCATGGTAAACAAAAGTTAATAAAACAAAAATGCCACTTGACATTGTATTTGATTAATGATGATGTGTTCATGTTTGATAGCTTCGCATATCATACTCAGAAGTCAATAATATGGTTCTTTCCAATTTCCTCTTATAAATAATTTGCCTTAAATATATCTAACACTAATACGATAATTACCCACCATCTTTCAGGCCAAAATATTAGGCAATTTCTTTTCTTTTCTTTTTCAGTCTGTAATTTATTTTTTTTATTTAGTAAACATAAATTTCCAAAGTACAGCTTATGAATTACAATGGCTTTTTCTCCCCCATAACTTCCCTCCTACCCTCAACTCTCCCAACTCCCCCTCCCTCTCCCATTCCAGTCACATCAAAATTTCTTTTCATATGTTGGTTTCAAAGATTCTGCACAAATTTGCATCCCTCCATTGTAAACTGAAATTGAATAATGATCAATTCATAATGGAAAAATACATCTTATAGCATTAGATAAGTACTGTGGATGTAAAGTTTCTTATAAATAACAAGCAAAAATAAAAGCAAAACTACTTTTAAGCTAATTATTCAGTGCTTCTACTATAGCACCTTTCTTTTTGGGAAAACAAACAGTGGAAAAGCAAATTATTTCTTCAAAAAAAAAAAAATCACACTGTGATTGACTCAATGCCTCCATTCAGTGGTTATGTCCCAAATTCCCAAAACAAGTCATTTGGGTCAAAAATTACTCAAAAGAGAAAGAGAAATCATCAATGATATACTAATTATTTAAGCACAACTGGGATACGTTGTGGAACATATTGCGATGGAGGTTTCAGGAGTCCCAAAGACAATGAATGCAAGACTCCGCTCTAGGAGTTCTCATCCTGTAAGGAAGGTGAACATGGAAGTTTGAAGGCATGAGAGAGAACTTCCCACGGTGTATTCAATGAAGTGGGCAGGGGTGTGTTTCATGATGGAGGTAGCTGGTTTAAATGAAAGAACCGAGATTCTAACAGGGGCGAGATCAGTTTAAAGAGCCCAGCCAGGCTGAGAATAGACACAAAGGTGATAAAGTAAAGGTCACCTCAATAAACTAACGGCAGCCTGGTTTGGCTAACACAATGAATAGTGAGAATCAAGATTTTCCAGTCCTTAGACCTGTAAATTGGGGATAACAAACCATTTCACAGACTATAAGAAAGACAACATAAAAGTCGTATATATGTGAATAATCATAATAGCTACTGCTATCCCATGAGCCAGACCCTTTACCTACTTTTTCATATTTTCACTCAAGAACATTATGAGATGGGCCTTATCCTCACAGATTCTCAGATCTCAGAGTGGTAAACTGACCTGCATAAGGTCAGATAGCTAGTGACTTTCTCCAAAGTTTGTGCTTTAACTACAGCCTACTGTTAGCACATAGTACCTGGCAAATATAAATTTTAAGACAGCAGGTGCAAAGTGTCTAAATTATCAGGAATTTTGTTTTCTTAGAATGAAGATTCTGGGGTCTTCTATATATATGTTTCCTCCAGGGACTGGCAGAGTGGCGTAGCAGGTGAAGTCGCTGCCTGATGCACAGGAATCTCATAAGGACACTGTACTTTTGATCCTGCTCCCTGCTAATGTGCCTGTGAAAGCAGTGGAAGATGGTCTAAGTGCTTGTGCCCCTGGACCCATGTGGGAGACCCAGAAGAGGCTTCCATCTGGCCCATCTCTGGCCACTGTGGCCATTTGGGAAGTGAATAAGCAAATGGAAGATTCTTTCTCTCTCTCTCTTTCTCTCTCTCTCTCTCTCTTCCTCCACCCTCTCTGTAACTCTGCCTTTCAAGTAAATAAATATTTAAACAATTAAAAAATGTTTCTTCCTTTCTCTCTTGGACTCAGATAATGGGGGTCCTTGATGAATCTAAGGAATCTGGAATCTAACCTTTAAAAACAAAAATAACAAAATACCAGATAGAAGTCTCTATCTTCAAGATGCTTTCAATATTCAAATATTGTGTTTGCATTGTGATGATTTTCAGCATGGCTTACAAATTCAAAGTCTAGAATTAAATTCTATTTAGTAATCAACAATGCTATTAATTTTCTTGAATAAAACAAAGCAGAATTTTGTAAGGCCTCTGAAGAACTATATATGTATACATTGTGTTGCTAATAAAAAGGATATTAAAGAGCAGTTCACTTAGTCCTGTGATTTAAATTGAGTAAAATGAGTTATTTTCCCTAGCAATATGAAAATAAGTCTGAAATGAATTATTGGCTAACAGCTTTGAAATTCATTTTTTATTCAGTTATAATGAGATCTATAAAATTTGTTATTAATTAGTATGAATTAAAGTTTATTTGAAGCTGGTTAGAAACTATAGAATTTTTATACTGAAAAGGCATATGGTAATCAACACACATCCATCCCCAAATTTTACAGAGGAAACCAATGACTTTTCTACGGCATAGGGGTCATGTGGCTTAGCAAATGGCACAACACTCTTTTATCACTTCCCTAAGCATGGGAGATGTTTTAGTTCTGTTTTTACAGTCTTAGAAGGGTAAGTCTTCCTACCTGTTTCTAGCTGGGCAGAATTAAATAGTGCCACCATGGTTTTTTTCCAATTCAAGCCTTTGTGCTTTCTGTATTTTATTCTAATCCACCCCTGCTTTAGCAGCCATTGACCTTCAGGTACAACAAGTAAATAAGAAGACTCTAAACAAAAGAAATCGCTAAGCTTTCCTTATCTCACACTGACACAGCAGTGTCAACAATTCAACTCTCTCTGAAAAAATAATGAGTGAGAGCCACTCATTCCAATTACCAAGGAAACAGGCAATGGAGACGGTTTATAAACAGCATTTGTACATGGATTTTCTGGCATACATGAAAATTAGAACAAAATTAATGCCTTGTAACCTGGATCCAGAAATCCATTTAGGATTCGAATTTAATGACTAAGAATAACAAAGGTTTTGATGAACTATGTTATTGAAACCCAAGGGGAAAAGGTTAGGTCACAGCTACCTCAGGCCAATCTGCTCTCTGAGGAATCTGCTAATTTAAAATAAGCTCCAGAGGGGAGTTTGTGTTCTACATCCTTTCCAGCTTAAAGTTAAATTCCAGGCCCTACCACATTTCACAGGTAGAAGAGTATAACTTTAACATCAATGATAGTGGAATTCTGAGTTATTCTGAAGGAACAATTTTTCTGAAGAAATCCACAAACATTATTTATACTGGGAACTGATGTCACCAACACGATCACAGATGACTCCTTTAGTTTGTAGGATCCTGACTTTAAGCAGCTCCTGCACCTATCAGCTTGCATTTCCTTCCATGGTGGTTGGTTACTGCAATATGAGCCACCCTTTCTGACCAAATGCCCACGTGGCATTTCCCAGCTTGACTTCATAGAACTCCAGTACTGTGAGGTTCTTGCACAGAGGTATTTACTAGTTTGTGGGCTTTTTAAGGACAGTTGGATCCTTTTCAAATTCTCTAACAACATAGTGATATACATAGTAATGATTCAATTTAAATTTGCTCAACGAATGAACAGAAACAAAAAAACGGGGGGGAGGGGGGGGAGCAGCCCCAGCCTAGTTCTGCGGCCTCCTCAGCAACTTTCACAATTTTCTGAGCCTTTCTGATACTGAGATTTTTCAGCTCCTTCCTTTTCTTTTTATGATGGCATCCTTTTGCTAGTGATTTTTTATTTCATTGTGATTTGATTTTGCTGTTAATTCTCAATCCCCTTAGCCCACTGTGGTACCTGCTTCCTTAAAATGATCCCCAGATACAGAGGAAAACAATATGCATGTGTCCCTAGCAGTAGCATTTCTGAGATTTTATATGTACCATCTAAGAGTAGCTTACATTAACCCTGTGACAAGTACCTTAAATTCCTTGCCCAAACTTCACTGCAGAAACTTTCACTACTCTGTGGCATACATTTTTTGATACCTGAATCTCTTCTGCTTTTATAATAGTCATAACTTCATATGGGGATCAGAACTCAAGGATCTGCACCCACTAATCCAGGTCGCTGTGGCATTACTGCCTTCCCACCCAACCTTAGTGGCTGAAGGACTGCCTTGAGCTGAGCCCAGGTGACACAACGCGAAATCAATTTGCTCTTTCCAGTAACTGTTCCTTTCATCCTCTTTGCTTGTCAGATCCTTCTGCTACTGTCAAGGTCTGCAAGGCTGGCATTCCTCTTTGGCCCTGCAGCACTTTTTTACGTGCCATCTTAAGGACAACGCTGTGGGGCAGCCTCATTACCAACCAAGGAAGTTCTGCGGGTGAGAGCTCAAGCTGGTGAGCCTTGCAGAGCCGGGAGCCCAGTGCAAGCTTCCAGCATGTCTCCACCTTGTCTGCCATTCATTATTTGTGCACGCACCTGCCACCCCCTCCTAGTGTTCTCTTTCTGAAGAACCTCCCTGGTCCAGTTCTCTGTATGCACAGGCTGCTTATTCCAACAGAATGCAAGTCACTTCCAGCAGGGAGGATGCCTGGATAGTGGCTACCAATTTGGCAGAGTTTACATTTCCCAGGACATAACCTTGCTGTCCATCCTCAGCTTTTGAAACTGGAAATGTGATATTTATGTCCATAGAGGTTTTCTTGTTTTTCTTTCAAGATTCTTCAAGTTCTTCAAAACACTGATTTGTATCTTGAAGCACTTCTGAAATTTTAGATAGAATATCCATGCTGGCCTGCTTTATAAGGCTCTCTTACACTCAGTTTTAACTTTAATGTTAACATCTGCAAAGTGCTTTGAGATGTTTTCCGGAAAGCTGCTGTGTGTATCATTTGATGGCTCAATCAATGAGAGCTCCTTCCCAATGTTATAGTTCCCAGCAGCTACAAATGCATCATTCGTGCTGTATCCACATTCTTCCTTACCACAAGAAATTACTAAACTTGAGGAGCAGACCTGCAACTGCTTTTAAGGAAAAATGATTCTTACTGTTAACAATGTATATATGATGACATGTATGCAATTCATATGAAATATGCACAATATTCTTAAATACTAACACTATTAAGTTGTAATTAAAAAAAAAAACCCGGACTTACTCAAATGACACTGGTTCATTTGAAGCAATTTGACAATATACTATTTTTATTTAAATACAAAATTCCAGTGAACTATCACCTGTTGTATGGTAATTCTGCTGCCTTGTTAATGTTTAATTGTCCGAGGTAATGAAAAAGAACCATGGCACAGATAACTTAAAGCAGCAAAAAGCATGACAAGCTTTTCAATTTCACATTAAATTACATTTTCTATGTACTAACTTAACTGGGAGAGGAATTTTACTAATTACACCTTTTGTATTAAAATTAAAATACCTTCCCCTGCCTGAAACAGGAGACAGAGGCAAAAGGAAGGAAGGAAGAAGAAAAAAGCATATTAAAAATTTGCTGTCATTGAAACTCAAGTTGAAACACACTTACTTTAAATAACTGCAAATTGATTGTACTTATGCTCATTTGACTCTGTCATTCCTCTAACAGTCATAGGGAGCACAGACTCTGAAATATTATCTAAAACTGGCAAATTGAGTGCACACTGAAAGATAGGAGTTCAGCAAAGTTAACATAATTGTTTTTAAAATTAGAATTATTTTTGAATTCTTCTATAAATTTGTAGCATGATTCTGTTTAAACAATTTTTCAATGAGTAAAATTTCCAAGAAACTGATTTTCTTAACAACAAAAAATAGGGATGAGAGCCAGCACAGGGGCATAGTGGCTAAAGCCACCACCTGCAACAATGGCATCCTACATGGGAACCACTTTGCGCCTCAGATGCTCTACTTCCAACCCGGATCCTGGCTAGTGGCTTGGAAAAAGCAGCAGATGATGGCCCAAGTACCTGGACTCCTAGGACTCAAAGGGGAGATCTGGATTAAGCACCTTGCTCTTGGCCTCAGCCCGGCTCAGCCCTGGCTCAGTTCTGGTCATTGTGGTCACTTGGGGAGTGAACCAGCAGATGGAAGGTCTCTCACTCTGTCTCTCCCTCTCTCTAACTTTGACTTTTAAATAAACAAATAAATCTTAAAAAAATAAGAATCACAGATTGAAAAGAAATAATCAATGCTCACCATTAAGCTTTTAAATTTTCTGTTTTCTGCAATATGGAAAAAGCCATCTCTTGTTAAAATCTTGATGTGCTTTGCTTCATTATTGTACCTGTGGGCAATGAATAACTTATGAATATAAATGTGTTCTTAATCAGTAGAAATCAATAATTACCAGAGGGCATGCCCCAATAACAGTATAGGAATTAATTCTGAAAACAAAATATATACCTATGCCAATACAATGGTGACAGCTAATTAACAAAATATATTTACTGGATTGGTTGAAGACACAATGAATATTTGGAATGAGGGAGGGTTGGATTTGACTAATCATTATGCTCAACTTATTTAGAAAGTTCAGTTTGAAGATACAGAAAATAAGACAAAATCTATAATTTATTAATTACCAAACAGAACAAAACCTTAGAATTTATTAGAAACATACACATATCAAGTCACCAAAATATAATGCTATGAAAAAAATCTAATATGCCAATTAACAGCCAATAATACTTATTACTGTTTTTCTAACAGAATTTTCAAGTATTAATGAACTCTGTGTGGATGCATTATTACTGCTGCAATTAGAACCTAGGTTTTCAGCTTCAATGCTACACACGTCAGATGGTCTATGCAATTATGAAAACAGGAAATCTATTTCTGTAAAAATACTTGTCCTACTTACTTAATGCTAATTGCATATTCTCCTGACTCTTTGGTCCTGTGCCTCACAAGGTAAGTACTATTTACCCTATTAATAAGTTCAGTCTCTGCTTGCAATCTTTCCATTGCTCCAGCATACCTGTAAGAAAAAAATAACACAGAAAATCTGGATAGTTATCTCTGGAAAACAAAAGAGCTTAAAAGAAAGTATTTGTCAGAGTTTTAATTTAATGGTAGATCTGAGTTGATTTTACTTCTATACTAATTACATTGCTTTAAAATTTTTCATGAAAAAATGTTAAAGAAAAACTTTCAACGGTACCTGAGCTTTCATTCAAGTTGCTCATATAGGAGGTGGCTTAGCCTACTGTGCCACAGTGCCAGCCCCCAAGAGTTCTTTCTTAATGTCTGATTGTTCCTTATCTAACACTTCCAATTCTCTTCCATTAATGTTATATCTTTTCTTAATTTTGAAGATGTACATAAAGGCTTTAAAAATTCTCCTATTCACGGGGCCAGCACTGTGGTGTGGCGGGTAAGGCCACTGTCTGTAGTGCTGGCATCTCATATGGGCACTAGTTTGAGTCCCAGCTGCTCTACCTCCGATCCAGCTGTCTGCTATGGCCTGGGAAAGGAGTAGAAGTGGCCCAAGTCCTTGAGCCCCTGCATCAACGTGGGAGACCTGGAAGAAGCTCCTGGCTCCTGGCTTCAGATTGGTACAGCTCTGGCCGCAATGGCCATCTGGGAAGTGAATCACTGGATGGAAGACCTCTCTCTCTTTCTACCTCTCTGTAACTCTGCCTTTCAAATAAATAAATAGATCTTTTCTTAAAAAAATTCTCCTGTTCACTATAATGTGAATTTTTTTTCAAGTTTCCCTTTCATGCTTATTTTTTGCTGTTCTGTAGCTCAAGGCTTTCCTCAAATGTCTGGTTACTCTTTGTTGTTTATTCATATTTAAAAAGGAGTCACCCAGAAACTGGTTGGTTGCTCTGGGTGTATGGGTGCAAAGGTAAGACCTCTGGGAAAGACATTATCATCTGGCAAAAACCTGACAATTGGGCTTAGTAATACCCAAACATTAAGATTTTACTCTCAGTTCCACTTGATCTCTTTAGAGGAAATACCTTCCAAATTCCTGTCTGGATACAAGGACAGTGGTGGGGGGAGGGGGAGGAAGGGAGGGAGAGGGAGAGAGACTTAGTTATCACAGTGCTGGAACTGAGTCAGATAAAGAATGGAGGATTATCACCATTCAGTACAAAGACTTGCTTTAATTTCACCTCTGTTTTCAGCATGGCATCTCCCCAGCCGCTGCTAGATTGGGTCTTTCCTAGCCTTGATCCCATGTGGCCTTCTAACCCCAGTGCCATCTGCCAGGATAGGACAAGGGAAACTGCTTAACTACTAGGAGGAAACACTAGGAATCTTGGCTTCTGTCTCCTGTTCCACATACAGATTTTCAAATAGGTGCCCAGCTTTTGGCCTCATAATTTATCCCTGGCCTTTTGACACCCCAAAATTTCGATTGTAACACATAATCATTGGGATTTTCTATTTTACGGCCCATGTAAGAAATATTTAATCTTGTGGGGAAACCTACTTTTAAATGTAGAAATAATGAACAGGTAATACAGTTGGTGCTAGCCAAGTTCTCAGTGATTTCAGAACTACCACGCCATCATGTGGGATACTTCTTCCAAACAGTTTAGTACTTCTAAAATGGAAGGTTCAATTTTCTGCTGTAGGCGATCATTTTGCTCCCTCACAGATGACATTTCACACAAAACTGCCTGCATGGTTTGAATAAATTCTCCAGGTTGCTCAGGGAGAAAAAGTAATTTTAAAATTTTATTGTGAAATATCTATTTCTTCCTATTTTCGAGGCTCTTCCTTTGTTGGAACATCTTGATTTTTCATCCTTAGAAATAAGACTATTCAAACTGGTCATAATTTCAATTGAATTTTATATATTGGCACAGGTGCATTTTAAAACAAAGGATACAAAAGCTACTCTCTTGGGACTGAAAGGTCCCTAGGTCCCTGGTAGGTTTATTTTGTAAATTCCATGTTATTTATGGCACTAGTATTTACCTCTCCAATCATTATCTTATAACTAGAATGCCTGGTTGCATAAAAAATGGTATAGCAAAAAAAGAAGGAATCTGATCATTATACTCTAATGATTTTACCATTTCCGGATGGCTTCCACCTCTGTTGTCCATGCTACAAGCCCTAGTCTGTAAACTTAATTCCTGTTCAGGATTACAGACTTGAATTCCACAGAAACTAAGACCTTGGGTGTGTCTTAAACTGGGTAAAAATACAGCAAAGATTCCCAGTGCTATTACGAACTTGTGAGGGTTCGGCAGAGGCAGATAATGACCAGAGGGGGCCAGAGTGACTGCTGCAGGCAAGCAGGAGGGGCGGCGAGGAAAGGAAGCCCACCTGTGGGCAGTGGGCTCCTCCACCAGGAACAGTAACATGATACTTTTCATGTTTGGGTTATAGAACAGGTAACTACACTTGAAAGTCAAACTAGCACTAGATACTCTCAGAACATTGTTCCCATTCCTCATTTTGTATTCATATCCTTCAGTGCTAAGAAAAACAGAATTAGTCATTCCAAAAAGAATCAAATACAAAATTCAGGGAAGCAAATATATAAACGAGAAATATGCCCACATTGTGCATTTTCAGGGCAGGACAGAAAAGTGCAGACTGCATAATTTGGATGCTGGCATATAGGTCACCAGTTGCATAGCCATAACTTTTTTTTTAAATCAGAAATAATACCACCACTTTTGCTATGTAAATGTTGGAAAAACAAAATTAAATAAAACATGTGAAGTAGTAAATACATGGTAAGTACTTGGTATAAACGAGCTGATACAATGAATTCTGTATTCTGAAAATATTCATTATAGTTGAAGATATTTTAAAAAATAACAATGTACTTCATTTATTGGTTCTGCCAAGGATTCTGCCAGCCTCCAAACAAGAAGTGTGTTCTATCCAGACCTACAACTTAGACATCCATATATCTTGCTATTTCCTGTTACATGTGCAAATTGTATTTATAGAATCAACTATCCTTTTTGAGCTAATCTGGAGTTTCAGACAATGATATTTATTTTCTCTCTCTGCTTCATGAAATTTACCTTATTTAAATGCAACATACATATTCACTGGTGTCGCATTTCTTTCTTGTGGCTATTGTAAACTTTCAATTCATAGTCAAATGCACTTATAGGCATACACACACACCATTCTCTGATAAATATACAGAAAGGTCAGCAATGTATGAATTCATTATGGTGTTTTGTTACATCTGAAAACACCTTTAGCGAAGACAAATGGAAACAGAGCATGGTTTACTACCCCCTGCATTTAAAGCATCCTCGAGGTAAAGGTATGGTATTTCAACTTAGCTACATAAACATTTTTAATACTTACCAAGGTTGGCAAGAATAATCTACTGGTTTGGGCACCTAGGATATAAAAAGGCAAAAACAGATTAAGTTTACTTAAGGGAAGCTTTTAGAAATCAATCATTAATTCAGTTTAGCTGACTCAGCTCTATAAAACCCTAAGTAGCACAGTCCTAGAACCATCCAGTGGCAATTTTATACAGAGTGAATCATAGTATATGTCAGATAAGTATAAAATAATTCATTTCACTTTAATTCATTCTTTCATTCATTTTACTGCTACTGTACCTCCAAGGGGAGAGATAGCAGAAAAACATGAACTAGAAACTTTCAATATTTATTATCAAGGCAATTTAATCCTATCACTGAAAACTAAAATGAAAATGCTATTAGGAAAGCCAAATGGCACTCTACTTTCCCAAGACATTGGGAAAACACGCAAAGCAAACACTATGCACTGCATGTAGGTTTTTATTTTATAACCCAAATTCTAACCTCTGATTCTGAAATCTACCTACTGGAAAACCTTTAGTAAGGAAAAGTCATGGGAAATAGTTATTTTTCCCATAAATTATAAGTGACATACCTTCACTTGTAATGGTAAAAGATATAGTATCTCAAAGACACAGTTATAGTGAATGCAACTCTAACCTATGCCAGCTTTCATAATGTGTTGGTTACTCTCGCCCTTCCAGGTTATGAGCTATATATCAAAGTATAACTTTCTGGTGATAGTACTCCTGTGGTTATTAATATTTAAATATTTTACCTTATGGATCACATTGTTAATACTACTTCATAAAATCTTGATAGACAACAATACTGAAAGCAAATTATGCCCATTCAGGTCTTGCAGGTATTGACTTATCATTTTGCTTTCACAAATAGAAATTGATCAGTAAAGTTTCCTTTTGATAAGATATACAAAGCTTCTCAAACATATGGGGAAAACATTTCCTCCTTCCCTCTCCTTAATTGTGTTCTTCAAATGTATAATGTATGCTTCTCCCTAAACCTGTGTTTGTCTCTCTATTTCTCTCTTTCTCTCTCTCCATGGAAAACAATAAGAAAAAAAGGAGACTGGCAGGAGGAGGGTAAAAAACTTCAACAAATTCTGACTAGGGATTTCCTTAGCTGGTGAAAGTCTAGAAATCCAAATCAATTAAAGTGGCATGAAATACTGAAGTAAAATT
Source organism: Sylvilagus floridanus (assembly GCA_949820135.1). Taxonomy (NCBI): domain Eukaryota; kingdom Metazoa; phylum Chordata; class Mammalia; order Lagomorpha; family Leporidae; genus Sylvilagus; species Sylvilagus floridanus. Next base: position 98,373,660 of record OX463225.1, read on the forward strand.
CCATCCTGATGTATCCTACTGCCTCCTTTTTATTCACAGGGTATATTCTTCCTCTTCTTTTTAGAGATTTATCTATTTATTTGAAAGTTAGAGTTACAGAGAGGTAGAGGCAGAGAGGCGCAGAGAGAGAGAGAGAGAGAGAGAGAGAGAGAGAGTTAGAGAGAGAGAAAGAGAGGTCTTCCATCTGCTGGTTTACTCCTCAAATGGCCACAATGGCGGAGCTATGCCTATCTGAAGCCAGGAGCCAGGAGCTTCTTCCAGGTCTCTCATGTGGCTGCAGGGGCCCAAGGCTTTGGGCCATCTTCTACTGCTTTCCCAGACCATAGCAGAGAGCTGGACTGGAAGAGGAGCAGCTGGGACTAGAACTGGCCCCATATGGGATACCAGTGCCACAGGTGGCAGCTTTACCTGCCATGCCACAGCACCGGCGCCAGCCTCTCTCCTTTTCTTTTAATGAGTTAAATTTTGTTTATTTATTTTACAGGCATAAGTAGGGAGAGGAGAGAGAAATAAAGAACATTCCCTTCTGCTTCTCCCCCAAATGCTCTCAAGGACTGGGGCTATAAGCCAGGAACACTGTCCAAGTCTCCTGTGTGGGAAGTAGGAATCTACTTACTTAGGCCATCACTGTTGCCTCCCAAGGTCGCAGTAGTAGCAAGCTGGAGTCATGAGCCAGATCTCTGGAACTGAATCTAGTACTCTGTTGTGAGGCACAGGTGTCTTAAACACTAGGCTATATGCACTCTCCAGGTAAGTATATTCTGATATGTGGGGATCCAGGACTACCTCCTTGGTTATGATCTTCATAACCATATCATTTTTCATGTTATTGGCCCTCCCCACTTCTCTTATGAGTAGCCTAGGTCTTTGTCATCATATGTAAGATTGTAGATAATTTCATTATGAGTAATCTCATCTTCAAGCATATGGTTACTATTTTTCCCTAATGCCATTCTCTGATTAAATTTTGCTGTAGACAGAGAATTTTAAAAATACTTAATTAATAAAAAATAGCATGTACATAGAATTTATACATAACTGTATCTGTATATGTTATATATGTTTATGAACACATACATAGGAGCTGCTAGAGTTGTGGTGCAGTAGGTAAAGCTGCCACCTGCAATGCCAGCATCCTGTACAGGCACCGGTTCATGTCCCAGCTGCTCTACTTCTGGTCCAGCTCCCTGCTAATGGCCTGGGAAAAGCAGCCAAGGATAGCCCAGGTGCTTGTGCCCCTGCCACCATTTAGGAGACCTGGTGGTAGCTATTGGCTCCTGGCTTAGGCCTGGCCCAGCCCCAGGCATTGTGGCCCTCTGGGGGAAGATCTCTCTTTCTCTCTGTCTGTCTCTCTCCTCTCTCTATGTAACTCTGACTTTAAAATAAATATTAAAAATAAAATATTTTTAAAATAAATATATATATAGACACATGCTTTCTCATGTATTAATTCTTTCAAACTTAGTCCATACAGAAGCAAACTTTGTGTGAATTTGGCTATAAATGTCATTAGTTTATCTGTTGTCGGGAAAGCCAAGTTTTTAAGTTTATAGTAATTTTATCTCAAAACTTTTAATATATTATCCTTATTAGATATTATAGTTTCACAATCTAGAATCTCCAATTGACTCTTTTTTACAATTCTTATTTCTTTGCTGAGGATTCCTGTCTGTTCATTTTGAATGTATTTCCTTCGTGTCTTTGAGCACGACTGTAATAGCTGTATTTAAATCTATCCCTGCTAATTCCATCATTTGTGGCATTTCAGGATATATCATCTTTCAATATCTTTTCGGAATGGATTACACTTTCCTGTTTCTTGTATATTGAGTAATGTGTGATTGTATTTTGAACAATTTGAATAGTAAGCTGTCATTCAAAGTGAACCTCTAGATGCTGCTGTGTCTACATGGAGTGTGTTTTTTCTTTAAGCAGGCAGCTGAATTCTCCATTAAGTTGTTTTAACCTGAGCTGAGTGGCTCAGAGTCTTCACTATGCAGCCAAAGAACTTGGGTAGTTTATACGTAGCATTTGAGGTTACCACTCTGATTCCTTCCTTTCTGGGATCCCCCCTTCCCTTCCAGCTGCTGTTCTTGCTTCAGACTGCTACTCTGGTCCTTCACATCAGAACTACAGTTTCCATCTGGATTCTAACCATCCTAAACTGCAGAATCCAGTACTAGTCTCGAGGGAGCCATAACCCTGGAACTCTTCTAACGTCATTCTGTTTCTCAAACTCTGATTCTCCTCCTAACCAGTACCTTCGGATAGTTTTTTGTTTTCCCCAAAGTTTATAGTGATTCTCAGTGGGAGGACTAGTCCAATAGAAATTACTCAACAATTATGAGTGGAAAATTCTTGTTGCTTCTATTACTGCTGTGTTTATATCCCTTTATAAATAATTTTTTCTTATGTTTTAATTTATTAAAATTCTATTTCCTCTTGAATATTCTCTAGTTTTGTTACAACATGTCTAAGTATTGATTTAACATACTCTTCCTGATTCTCAAAATTAGTTTTAGCTTTGATTCTAGAAAGTTCTTAACTATTATCTATTTGAATATTGCTTCTCAATCATCTCTATTTTCTCCTTCTATTAGGTGTATTTGAATCTTTTCAATCCATTCTGCATTATATCCTACAATTCTTCATATTTCTGGACTGTTCTTTGGGAAATTTCAAATTTTTCTTCCAATTTTCTATCCAACTGTGTCTGATATGCCATATAATGTGTCTATTAAGGCTTTCAGTTCAATTACTGTAACTGAGACTTTGAAAAATGCCCAGAAAATTGAACACTGTCTTGTTCTCCTTTTAGATTTTATTCCTTTTATTTCTTCAGTCATATTACATATAAAATTTTAAATTTACTATCTGATAATTCTGATATCTGCTATCGTTGTGGTCCAATTATATATTTTATTCTTTTTTCTGACCTTATTTAGCTCAAGGTGGTTAGTTTCCTCATAAATTTAATGAGTCCAGACCGTATTTTTGTTCCCTGGGATTTTATCCATACAAATCCTTTGAGGACTATGAGCAGAAAGGTTCCAGCACATAGAAAATTTATATTTTAAATCAGTAAACACAGAATCATTTGAAACTACAATTCCAGCTTAGAATTACTTAGCCATAGAGCTTCTATGAATTCCAGCCCTACATCTGGGTAGTCTTTGGATTTAAGATTAGGAATTCTTAGGGAATACTGCATGCTCCCTCTTCTTTTTTTTCTCCATACAACCCAAAGCCAACACCGAGATAGGTACCTTTTTCTGTGGGACTTTTTTCCCTAGTCCTCCCAGAGTGGACTCCTGGATTCACAGAGATTCAAGTGTGCACTATGCTGTGGCTGCAGGCTTTGTTGCCTGTCACCACACTGCCTGAGAGGATCTCATCTCTGGACCTCCTGAGCACTCAGTTCTAGATTCCTACCTGTATACCTCAGAACTCTGGGGAAGACTCGTACAGTGCATGCAAGAGAGGAACTGTTCCCCTCAGAATTGACTGCCCAGTACTACTCTTGGATCCCTGATACACAATGCACGCAGAGTCAGTGACCCTGTTTCCCAAACTCCCTCAAAGCTTCTCACTACCACCCACAGTCTTCTTTCTTGCTACTTACCTTCAGTTGACTTACCCTACTGTACAAGACAATCTGGAATTTCATTAAATGAACAGTAACAATGTAACAGTTATTAACTTTAAGCTATAAAACAACCAGATTTGTAACACTAAGAATAATGCCCAGTTCAAAACTCTAGGACCATTGAAATACAGCAAGAAAGTTTATGGAGGATTTTGAGGTTGTTTTTTAAAGCAATCATCTCCACCACATTAATAAAAGAACTTCACTTACTTTTGGAGTCAATAACAAAACAACAAAGACCTTTGTGGAAAAATCTTCCCTAAATACAAAGTTATGGTTCTAAAAAATGTTACTTCAAACAGAAATTCATCAGTATCAAAAAGCATCAAAGTATATTTTATGATATATTCATCTATAGTATTAATTGAGGAAATATTCCTTAATTCTCCTTTTATCTGTATTTGATATTTTTAGAAAATTTCATTATGACATCAATAAACAGTGATGACACAGGAAAGCATAGAAGATGTATTCAAAGATCAGATTGAGCACTTCATGGATTTCTCATCATCTACCAAGCTTCCAATCACGCTCTCCCTGCAATGCAAGTGATTGGGAAAAGAGTAGGTCCTACCATTCTCAGCTCAGTAGGAACAGGGAAAGTTGTTCAATGCATCTAATCTGTAGCTTGAATTTATTTCTTCTAAAATCTTTCAGAGAACTTAATCTTATAAATTCTACTAAGATATATCTGCCTCTTTCATAAATACACTTTTGTTTATAACCTACAGCACTGTAGCACAGTAGGTTAAACCACCACCTGCAGGGCTGGCATCCTATGTGAGTGCAGGTTCAAGTTCTGACTGCTCTACTTCAGATCCAGCTTCCTGCTAGTGAGCCTGAGAAAGCAGTGGAAGATGGTCCAAGTGCTTGGGCTCCTGCTCCCATGTGGGAGACCCAGATGAAGCTCTTGGCTCCTGGCTTTGGTATGGCCCATTTCCAGTCATTGCAGCCACTTGGGGAGTGAATCGACAGATGGAAGATTTCTCTGTGTGTGTCTCCTCTCTAACTCTGACTTTCAAATAAATAAATCTCTAAAAAAAAAAAAACTGAAAAAAAAATTTTCTGACATGGAATCCTAATGAATTTGGAAAATATGATCTGCTCAGAAAATGCAATCATTAATGAGTGACTTGGCCAGTATGTTTTATACAGTCTTGCAAAATTAACCATAGTATCAAAAACATAACAAGAAAGAAATAAAATACTAGTACTCACACAAGGGGAAGGCTTCACAGCATCACTTGGGAAAAATCCAACTTCTCCAGATGCTAAATTTCTACCCTAAATTAGAAAAAAAAATCCAGAATTGAAATAAAATTTGCTGTAAATGATAATCCCACAATGCTCGATAACAGTACTATTTCTTCGAATCCTCAGAATTACTTACATTTTGTTTTCAGTCCTCATTCACTTACTATGACAAAGAAAAAGAAGCAAAAGCAGCCAGTTTTCTTTTTTGTATTTATTTGAGAGACAGACAGACAAAGACACACACACACAGTGCTCCCATGTGCTGGTTTATTCCCTAAGAGTCCACAATGGCCAGGGCTAGGATAGGCTGAAGCAAAAAGCTGGGAATTCGTCCAGGTTTCCCATGTGCATAGTAGGGACCCAAATATTTGAGCAGACCTAGGGGTCTGCACTGACAGGAGTTGGAATAGAGAGCTGGAAATTGAGTCTACGCACTCCAATAAAACAAACAATCATCTTAATTGCTAGGCCAAACACCCAATTCAGACAGTTTTCTTCCTTGTTAGACACTTAATAAGTGGCTTCATGTTGTGGTTATAAAATAAATCAAAGTTTATTTTTGAACTTATCATTCAATTTTGTTACTGCTATATGTCTGATTCTGTACAGAAATAATAGCATACTTCATCTTTCAACGTTAAATACATTAACACAAGTATTATACAGGTTTTGTGCAGGAATCAGGAAATAAGTTTAAATGGACACTATCAGTGTGTTTAACAGAATATGTGAGTATATTACTCTAGTAAGGTGAGAAGAAACAGTCAGTGCTGAGGGTCAGAGATGGGGAAGAAGGGGAGAAAACAGGGGCAGAAGAAAAAGCAGGTTAGAGCAAAGAGGGAGAAAATTCAATAACCAAGCAGAGGAGATATTAATTTAGACCAGGCTCAAAAACTGCACTCTCCTTGCATAGAAAAGGATAAATATTCATCCATTCATTTATTCAATATAGTCTTTGGCATTAGCTTGGTTAGATATTGAGGAAAACATAAAAATTCATAAAACAGTTCTTGTTTTCCCCTATATGTTGAGACCAAAGCATGTATATGTATAATAATGATACTATGGGAGTTAAAGATGGAGGAAGATCAAGGTTGGACATGAGGGGTGACTGCATAATCCATTCAAAGGGATGATGTATATATGTGTGGCAGTCACAGAGAGGGGGATCTTGAAATCAAAGGATTATGACTATCTTGGGAGGAAAAATATATACATATATGTAGAGAGAGAGACAGAGAGAGAAACATACAGAAATTAGTGTAACCAGAAGGCAGGAAGAGACTGTCAGGAAAGAGGAAATCCAAGACTAGGGAGTTAATGCAGTGTGGTAACTGCCAGGCTGGAACAAATGTTTCTTTCTTCCAATTGTACTCACCGAGTGCTCTTCAGCGCTATGTTTAAAGCATGACATTGAGCTATCGGTAAATATATCTGGTGACTATGCAACCAGCCAGAGCTTCATTCGCAAATGCATTCACAAATGCAGTGCTACCTGAGTGTAAAATACAGGGGCGAGTGTAAAATACAGGGGATCCTAACTAAGTGGGCCCAGGAAAGAACAAGAATGATTTCTGAAAAAACAACAGTAAGACATCTGAGTCTTCACTAAAGGAAATAAGTTCATCTTGTAGGGGAAATGCCCAAAGATGGTTTACATAATGCCCTTTCCAAAGTACATTTGAAATGTATCAACAAATGAGAAAATCATGGCTCTTACAAGATGGTGAACTGTCAACTCTTGTTCTTCATTAGAAGAGCAGCAAAAGGTCTTAATCTATAGGATGCAGAGTTCAGGAGAAACAGTGATATTTTTGGGACTGTGCATGACGGCCAATGTAATAGCTATTCAGTATCTCAGAACAAAATCAACACAGAGCCCTTAATCTAGATCGATACTTTTACTCTGTCCTCCTCCAAAACTCAGTCCACATATCACCTGTTCTGTTACGTCTTCTATAAAACCTTTGTGGAGCTGCAGGTCCAGGATGAATCCCATGCCTGCTTCCCCACTGCACCCTCACCTACTCTTCATAGTTCATAAAGAAGGAGGACTTTTGCAGAACCTACCAGGGCATTACAAAACATTGTGGGAAAACTGGAATTAAAAGTTTATTTTGTTATGAAATGTTTTAATTCTATGTACACCTTTTTCATGGTACAGATTTTTCATGAACTTTTTGAAGATTCTTTCATATGTATGGATTTCACTTTTTTTTTTTTTTTTGGTACCAAAATAAACTTATTTCTTACTTTCATTTTCCATGAGCTTCTTGAAACTTCCTCATATTACCAATAGTACATGGTCTTCTCCACTACTGGACCAGGAGTTCTTTGTGATCAGGAAAAACATCTCTGTCAATTTCTGTATAACCCAATGTGGACACATGGTAGGCATGTAATAAACGCTTATGAATTGAGACATTGCTCAACATGATATTCTCTTATCAACATGCCTCTTCATCAAAAATTTCCAGAGGGCAGGCTTTGTGGTGCAGTGGGTAAAGCCACTGCCTGGGCTGCTGGGATCCCACTGGGTGCCAGTTTGAGACCTGGCTGCTCCACTTCTGATCCAGCTCCCTGCTAATGCACCTGGGAAGACAGCAGAAGATGACCCAAGTATTTGGGTCCCTGTGCCTATGTGGGAGACCCAGAAGAAGCTCCTGGCTCCTGACTTTGGCCTGGCCCAGCCTTGGCTGTTATAATCATTTGAGGAGGGAATTGGTGAATGGAAGAACTCTCTCTCCTTCCTTCTCTGTAACTCTTTAAAATAAAATCTTAAAAATTTTTCAAAAAAATCCTGTTTTCATAAACACAAGCAATAGAAAGCACTAAGCTATCTCTTTCTGTATGCAAATGTCCATATGTTGATCTCCCTTGGCATTTTCTACAAGGACTGTGTGTTGGGGAGCACAGTGTCACAAAACCACTAAAGTGAAGGGAGAACAAAAGGATGAATGGGAATTACAATCATCCTAGGTGATAGAGAAAGGGGCCATGATTATATAAGAAATGCTCTAAAACTGATCACTTGCCATTCAAGTACAAAAAAACCAAAAACCATACATTTGAACTGTTCTGGGTAAACCAGTACACTTGGTCACTTTATCAAAAACCATTTTGTTCTTTCTCCACTTCAAAGGTGTTATGAGAGACCACTTCGGAGTGGGGGAATCTCACTAAACTCGCTGCCATGGGCATTCTGCATTGCTTTCTTCCTAAGGAAATGCTTTAGCAGTGCAGGTTACAGTTCCTCAAAGACCATAGGCATCCCTTAGATGACATAAAGCTGAGATATTATTCAACAATTCTCAATGGTGAATTCTTCCAATTCCTCACTTACTCTTATGAGATGTCAATTTTAGGTAAGGGAGATAATATGTGCTATATTCAATGATTTCCACTTATTAAGGAAATAACTACCTTATGACATTTGCAAGATTCAAAACAAAGCAATATGTAGGAGGAATGTCTTTGGTTCCTTGGTAGATGTGCGTGGGATGTACATTGGTAACTCATTAATACTAATGGGTGGAGCAGCTGTTAATCCCTGACACATGAATGGCACAGCAGACTGTAACTATGAAATAAACCATCTTCAAAGCCTTTGATTTAGTGGCCTTTTGTGATGATTTATCTAAGAGACTCGACTAACCTTGATGAGCAACATGTAACTGAATTTCCTCCTTCTTTACATTCCTCTGTGGGCATTTCATTCTGGCTCAGATAATCAGCCTGTCATCCCTTGCACACCTATTACAAATGCCAGAGATAGGGAATCATCTTTTAGTTATCCTTCTGTCTGATATTTGTTCTGGGAGTCTCTCAACATCTTCAAGGTCAGCCTGAAAACATTCTCCTTCATACTCAGGTGTCATCTAAGATACCATATGTGCTATCTTTATATGCATGTATTCTGCAGGGCGTCTCTGTATTGTGTGATAGAGCTTTTGTAAAACTAATAGTACAGGATGGGTCATTTTTATAAAAATACTGTTTTTGGAAAGTACCTGAGAAAATGGGCTATGGGTTGCATATAATAATGAGAAAATATCTGCCTTTATAATTTTCATTAATTAGAACACAAAAAATTATAATTTATGAAATGTTGCTTTCCCTGAAAAGCAAATAGCTTCCTGTAGGAAAACGTATCAAACTAAAATTATTGACAATTTTTTCTGAAATTCTTTACCATCATAAATATAAATGCATTATTAAGTATGTATTTATTCCTAAATGACTTCAAGTTTTAATTAAACCTCATTTTTCTTCAAGAAAAATCCACCACAAATTGTAATAAATTTAAACTACTTTAGAACCTACTTCTGCAGAGGAAAACACTGATGTATGCCAGGAAGGCAAAGCTAAAACTGCATTTTTAAATCCAAAAGACAAGGATTGCTTAAAATGACAGAGGTATCCTCCAAAAATCTTAATCGTAAATTGCTTGGCACCTAACTTTGTAAAAAGGAGGAAGAATTGCTTTAAGAAAAATACAATGTCTCTTCCCTGTGGCTCATTTATCCCCTTAATACTACCTGGATTGGAGCTTTAATGCACTCCTGGAATCAGACTGCACAATTTGAAACAGATGTGGAATGCTGACTATAAAAGGGACAGATTAATGGTTATTCATGAAAGATTGGAAAGTCTTCCAAGTTACAATGCCCTAAACACTCTCAACATATGCAGGATGGTGCCGTGGGGATTACTAAGCAATTTGTTACATGTGGGTAACAGCCAGAGCGACTGTCACCCTGCCCAGTCACTTTGCCTCTGTCAACAACACACTGCTTAAGTGGAGGGGAAGAAAGAAACACACAGAATGACCATGAATTGGGGGAATACAGGTGAATATACATACAACATAGGTTACAGATTGGATGGGCAGATGGAAGGATGGATAGAGACAGAAGCACTGGATTATGCTGAACTGGTCTGTGAAGACATACAATGGAAAAGGGGAGATGATCAGGAAAAGACCAAGTCTGAACCAGCCTCTGGTAAGCAGTGGTTTGTGTTCTCAACTACAGCCACGTTTGTAAGCAGCATCGTCACTCAGGGGATGTCAGAGCAGGTTCTTAGAAAACACAGACAGGCAGGAGCATAGGGATGTGGCATCAGAAGAGCCTGTTCTATTCCTAGCTCTGCTATAAAAAGCTGTGTAACCTTAGGCAAGTCTCAATGGTAAAACAGGAATGAAGATAAGACCTACCACACACACCTTAGCAGGCTGTTACAAGGATCACAGAATTAATATGTGTGAGAGCACTTTGTGAATATCACATACTTATTTTCTATTTCACCCATAATATTGCTGTTTGATTATTCTCAATCAGTTCTTTTATTTCTGAATTTTCACTTTTGTCTCAATCATGTTGATGCAATAGAAATGCTTAATCTTGCACATAATACCAGCAGTCTCCTTACATTTAAGCAAACTTGTTAAACCACAAATAATGTAGACTCCCGTATCACCTTCACCTGAATAAGATGTATTGTATTTCAGATAGTTTATTTCTTAACTGAAAACCTTTATTGCAAGTACACATATTCCTTCATTGTTAATTATCTACTAAATGGAGGGCAAGATATATATTTCTTACTAGTGAATCTTGAAAACTCGCCAGGCATAAATGTATGTGGTTGTACTGAATGGCTACCATAATGATTTCCAAAATATTCTGAATACAATGCCACAAAAGCATAATCTATATACTTTTTATATACCTTAGTCAAAAGAGCTTAGGGTATTTTTATTTAACTTTTATCCCATATATAACTGTTAAAAGTTCAAGTTTCAAAAGACCATGGAATTTACATTTCTGGTATACTTCATATGTAGTTAAGTGGCTTTCATAGGCTTAGAATTCTGAATAAGTAAACAAGTTGCGTGCACCCTGGTCTAGGATCTTTGAGATAAATTTATTTTCAATTTGAATGAGTTTATCCTTGCACCAAGTTATCAAAATAGATTTCAAAAGCTTCGATTTTATATTTGATGATTTCTTCAATTCTTAACAAAATTGTTTGTGTTTACTATGTCTCTGAAATTTTGGCAGATGGAAGTGTCAAAAAAAAAGACTTAAGAAATTTTAAAAATATTCTAAAAAGCCATAAGTTGTGTTTCTACACTTACTAGATGTGAGATGAATATAGCAGTGAATAAAGCTTTGTGGAATATTTTTTATTATTATTTTAAAAAATGTACTTGGTGGGGTTCCTTTATTTCTCCAGCAAGAGAGAGGATGCTGATCATGAATGTTTTCAGACTTTTTCTGTAGTTTCAGTGGGTGAGACCTTATTGTACATGATGCCATGCTGAACTGTAATAATATAAATGTATTTTTCTTGTGAAAGAAACAAGAGAATGCTTTGATAATGGTTAAAGAAACTCAGCAAGCAAAACCCAGTCTGCGTGTAAGATAAGCCAGATCTCAAGTGGGCCCTCCACACAAAATCTGCACAGAACAAGGCACTATCATATCTTGGGTGAAGCCATGCTAGGGAAGAAGCCATATAACAAAATAAGCTAAGCTGAAAAAGTCCAAAGAAATTTGTTTCCCTAACTCTGGCAGACAATAAATATTTATCCTTACTGATTTTTTTTGCATAATTTACAAAAGCCCTATATTTGTTCATAGGATTTATACATACAAGCATTACTGATTTTAATCACCACTAACCACAAGGAAATATCCCGAACAGCACTATATATATTAAATGCTTATGGCAGCATTAGCAATTTTAGAGAATGTTACTTTTCTACTAAGACTAGAATTAGTGCTTTAAAATGTATTTGTTTCATCTGCAAAGAGGGATAGTTTGACTTCTTCCTTCCAAATTTGTATCCCTTTAATTTCTTTTTCTTGCGTAATGGCTCTGGCTAAAACTTCCAGAACTATATTGAATAGCAGTGGTGACAGTGGGCATCCCTGTCTGGTACCAGATCTCAGGGGAAATGCTTCCAACTTTTCCCCATTCAATAGGATGCTGGCCGTGGGTTGTTCATAAATTGCTTCGATTGTATTGAAGAATGTTCCTTCTATATCCAATTTGCTTAGAGTTTTCATCATGAAAGGGTGTTTTGTATTTTATCAAATGCTTTCTCTGCATCTATTGAGATAATCATATGGTTTTTCTTCTGCAGTTTGTTAATCTGGTATAGAGTTAGAAACGTGCCAGGGGATTCCAATTCAATCCCTCAAGATGGCATGTACTAATGCCATCTCACTAGTCCAAGTGATCAATTTCAGTTCACAATTGATCACACTAATAGGTCTAAGAGTCAAAGGGATCACATAAACAAGACTAGTGTCTGCTAATACTAACTGATAGAACAAAAAATGGAGAGAATGATCCAACATGGGAAGCGAGATACACAGCAGACTCATAGAATGGCAGATGTCCTAAACAGCACTCTGGCCTCAGAATCAGCCCTTAAGGCATTCGGATCTGGCTGAAGAGCCCATGAGAGTATTTTAGGCATGGAAAACCAAGACACTCTGGCAAAAAAAGAGGACATAAATGAAAGATCTCTGCAAATGAGATCCCAGTGGAAAGAATGGGCCATCAAAGAAGGAGGTACCTTTCTCTGAAGGGAGGAGAGAACTTCCAGTTTGACTATGACCTTGTCTAAATAAGATTGGAGTTGGCAAACTCAAAAGGTTTCCATAGCCTTGGCAACTCATGACAAGAGCCTAGGGAGATTACTGACGCCATAAACAAGAGTGTTAATTTGTTTTCAACAACAGGAGTCGCTGTGCATTTACTCCTCATGTAGGATCTCTATCCTTAATGTGTTGTTCAATGTGAATTAACACTATAACTAGTACTCAAACAGTATTTTACACTTCATGTTTTGGTGTGGATGCAAACTGTTGAAATCTTTACTTAATATATACTAAATTGATCTTCTGTATATAAAGGTAATTGAAAATGAATCTTGATGCGAATGGAATGGGAGAGGGAGCAGGAGATGGGAAGGTTGCATGTGGGAGGGAAGTTATGGGGGGGAAATAGCCATTGTAATCCATAAGCTGTACTTTGGAAATTCATATTTATTAAAAAAAAGTTAAAAATAAAATGTATTGGTTTCACAATATATACAAGGCACTGTGCTATGTGCTAGGTGACTAAAATTCATTAAGTACGACCACCATCTTCAAAAATCTTTCAGATAATGTCATTTCTTCAATTTGCTTTTACTTTACTTTTGCTTTATTTTTGTGAAGTTTTTTTTAATTTTAGGTCATAAATAAACCTTATGAGGTATTATTAGAAAGTTGAGAATATGATGATTGAATTCCTGGCCTTCTAATCTTCGGTAAGTCATTCAAAATCTCTTGCTTTCAATATCCTCATCTATGAGATGAGGGCTTCACCCAAGGCTCTCCCATTTGGTGTCTTTACCACCACACTTCTTTATTTACATATACTTTTCCCAAGGACCTACAGTTCTCTGGTCGCTTACTGCTGGCCAAAAATTATTTAATCCACAAATTCTTTATTATGGATAATTCATGCAGTAATTTAACCTGGTTGCTTTTATTTACAGAAGAGGAAACATTAATGTATAGGAGTCTTTAACTTTTATTTAATAAATATACATTTCCAAAGTACAACTTTTGGATTATAGAGGCTTTTTCCCCCCATAACCTCCCTCCCACCTGCAACCATCCCATCTCCCACTCCCTCTCCCATCGCAGAGTCTTAATGATCTTCATCTTAACTCCATGTGAAGACATCTACTTGCCAAAGTGTATACAGGACAGATCTCTTAGAAATTATATTCATTCATTCATTCAGGAATTGGGATTATTATGAGTAAATTCACTATATAATCTGGTGAATTATTTGGCCCATAGTCTATTTTTTTATTATTTTTTTTTTTGATAGGCAGAGTGGACAGTGAGAGAGAGAGACAGAGAGAAAGGTTTTCCTTTTGCCATTGGTTCACCCTCCAATGGCCACCGCACTGATCCGAAGGCAGGAGCCAGGTGCTTCTCCTGGTCTCCCATGGGGTGCAGGGCTCAAGCACTTGGGCCACCCTCCACTGCACTACCAGGCCACAGCAGAGAGCTGGCCTGCAAGAGGAGCAACCGGGACAGAATCCGGCGCCCCAAGTGGGATTAGAACCCGGTGTGTGCTGGCACCAAAAGGGGGAGAATTAGCCTATTCAGCTGCAGCGCTGGCCTTGGCCCATAGTCTAAACAGCAGGTGCACATGCTGGCTTCTATTTAAACCCCTTTTGGTATCAAGTCAATAGTCCAGATTGACGAACCACCAAAAATATTCGGTAACTGACACAAACTTTTAGTAATTATGAAATAATGTAAAGTATATGGTAAAATAACAGAAGAATTTCTCAGAACTGTCCCCATAAAATGTTACTGTTCTTTTTTTTATTTTTATTTATTTATTTTTTTTTATTTTTGACAGGCAGAGTTGACAGTGAGAGAGAGAGACAGAGAGAAAGGTCTTCCGTTGCCGTTGGTTCACCCTCCAATGGCCGCCGCGGTCGGCGCGCTGCGGCTGGCACACCGCGCTCATCCGATGGCAGGAGCCAGGTGCCAGGTGCTTTTTCCTGGTCTCCCATGGGGTGCAGGGTCCAGCACTTGGGCCATCCTCCACTGCACTCCCGGGCCACAGCAGAGAGCCGGCCTGGAAGAGGGGCAACCGGGACAGAATCTGGTGCCCCGACCGGGACTAGAACCCGGTGTGCCGGCGCCGCAAGGTGGAGGATTAGCCTGTTGAGCCACGGCGCTGGCCAAAATGTTACTCTTTCACTCTCCAGAAAAGAAGAGATAGTATGTCTCTATGTGAATTTCTGCTTAAGTGACATTATAATCTACATTATCCCCTGCATTAAACATTGGAAAAATACAAGATTTAGTAACCAAAAATGCCATCTTGAAAGTTAACAATTAGGTCCTCACCCACTTTGTCAGGAGGTTTGCCAACTCCCAGAATACAGTCTGTACACTTGGAAGCATTCCTGCAAACTCAGTTTATAATCTATTCAATCAAAGCCAGTTGGCAATCACCCAGGGAAAAGTTTCTCACAGGCCTTTACTAATGTCTATTATCTTCTATCCTCATGTCTCTCAAGGCCTTCCTCTCTACTGCAGTCACATGCTGCCTTTTTCTCCTTTCCTGTAATTAGGGATCCTGATACTCTCAGGGTCAAAAAATCCAATAAAAAACAAAGGCTTCAAATTAAAGGCTACACAAGCGTACTTCAAAAGGTTCATGGAAAATGGAACTGAAAGATAACTTTAGGTTGGTGCAAAAAAATTTGAAATCCAGGCTAAGGAGAATCTTCCAAAAGTTCATGAAAATCTATTATTACCCCCCAAAAAAAATAAAAACAAAAACAAAAAACAAAACCCTATACATTGAGTTCAAAATTTTGCTGCACCAACATGAACTGATTTTTTATTCCATTTTCCCACAACATTTTTAAAGTGCTTCCATGCTAGCCAAGTAAGCCTTTACACTTTCCTCATGGTTTTTAACTCCCACATTCACGATCTCAAGTCTGCCTTGGCGTCTCCTGATTTTACATGATGCACAGGCTAATCCACCAGCCAGTGGTGAATGGCAATGTAGAAGAAAAGCCCAGGTGAACTGAGGAGCACCCTGGAGCTGTGCTCCATCACTGCTAAAAAGGTGTAACTGCCACAACAGCACTGAAGTTGGGACTTCACAAAGAAATACCCTCCGGTAAGAATCTGAACGGGGAAAAACACATCAGGTGCACAGATGCTGATTCTGGTCCATAAGCCCAAAGCATTGAGTCTTTTGGTAATGGTGTCTGTCTTAAAAGGAGATTAGGTCATCTGTTTTTTAATGTATATATTTAATGTTCTTATTTCCCTTTATTATGATGCTACCCAAATCTTGAATTTTAGATCAAGAGGGAAAAATAAACACTTTCAAAAAATTTACTGGAGCTAATATTCTTGTGTGATCTAGATAGGATTAGAGAAGTCGCCTTGTAAACTGGAGCAGAGTAAAAGAATGTTTCAAAGTGACTGACTTCTGAGGCCGCAGGGAGAGGTGTGGGGAGGAAGGATCTACTAATTCCTCCCGGCCACACCTCCCTTCTCCAGCCCTCAGATGCCGGAGCCAGGCTGCGAGTCATGGCACAGATCACACACGTTCTCACTCACAAGCCCTTGGCAAGGGCTGTTTTCTGTAAACCCATCTGCTTCCCTCCACCTCTGCTTGAGGTATCCGAGGCCTTCCTCATCCAAAAGGCTCTGAGAAAAGGGCTCACAGGTTTCAGCTTTATAGTATATAAATCAGTCCTTCCGGTAGGAACCATCTCTTGCACTTTTATGCAGAATTATGAAGTGACAAGCTTTATCTCTGATTAAAGAAATTAAGCACTGAGTGTAAGAATTATGCGGACACAATAGTCTTCTACAAGCCATACATGTCAGTGGGACTCTTGGCATTAAATAAAATTAAATAACAAAATACCGGATAATCATTTTCCCACTTCTGAAAAATGAAACTTAGCTTCTACAAACATTATACAGAAGTACATTTTCTTCCTTTTCAATTTTCTTTCCCATAATTCTCACACCTCCATAAGTCACTTAAGTACTAATATTCCCATTTTATAGATGAGGGATCAAGGTGTGGATGCAACTTTAATTCACCTTAAGACTATTCTGGGAGAACAAAGATAAATCTAAATCAGACCAGATGAACATTTCACCATCTTTCAAACCACTTCATACAGTAAGACTTGAGTTAATAAACAATGAACTTGAAACCTTGTAAATAACATATTATGGAACTAGTATTGTGGAATATTCATTCTACACCTCCGGCCCAAATGTCTATTTTCTTCTAGGCACTGGAGAAAAAGAGATGGAAGTCATAGTCCTATCTTTGTGGAGTGCTCAACCAGGCAGGAAGCAGGATGAAGGCTGGGGAGAGAAGTCTTCTTGGTCCCGAGACGATCCAAAAGAAGGTGAATATAGTACTGTGCCTTGATGGTAAGGGTTTAGCTGAGACAGGAACATCCAGGTAGAGGGTAAAATACACATCCATGGTGGAGATTTGAGAAAACCCATTCCCTGTGAAAAAGATCTCCCTAATCCAACTCTTCAATTTTTTTTGAGCTCGAAGTGAGTAAAACACATCTCGCTCTCTATTTATTTAAATCTCCTGGGTCATATCTGTTTGAACAGTAAATAGGATAGTATTTTGAAGAGGCAGGAGTTGTGGTGTAAGCAAGTAAAGCCATTGCCTGTGTTGCTAGCATTTCTTATGGAAACCAATTCGTGTCCTGGCTGCTCCATTTCCAATACAATTCCCTGCTAATGGCCTGATAAAAATTAGCAGAAGATGGTCCAATTGCTTGGGCCCCTGCCATTTATGAAAGAGATCCAGAAAAACTTCTAGCTCCTGGATTTGGCCTGGCCTAGCATTGGCCATTATAGCCATCTGGGAAGTAGACAGTCTTAAAAAACAGAGAGGAAAAGGCCAGTGCTGCGGCTCAATAGGTTAATCCTCTGCCTTGTGGCACCAGAATACCAGGTTCTAGTCCCGGTCGGGGCGCCGGATTCTGTCCTGGTTGCCCCTCTTCCAGGCCAGCTCTCTGCTGTGGCCCGGGAGTGCAGTGGAGGATGGCCCAGGTCCTTGGGCCCTGCACCCGCATGGGAGACCAGAAGAAGCACCTGGCTCCTGCCATCGGATCAGCGTGATGCGCTGGCCACAGCGCGCTGGCCGTGGCAGCCATTGGAGGGTGAACCAATGGCAAAAAAGAAGACCTTTCTCTCTCTCTCACTGTCCGCTCTGCCTGTCAAAACAAAACAAAACAAAACAAAACAAAAAAACCCACACAAACACAGAGGAAAAAAGAAGAATATTTCTGCGGAAAGTAAAAATTCTTGACAAAGTAAACTAAGACTAGGACCACTCACTGTTCACTCACTACCGGTGTCCCAGTTGCTGGGATGAGGGAAATGGAGAATGAACAGCTTGCTGTTCATGGCCACATCATGAACTGCATGTCCACCAAGTTCTTCTCAGGACTCACTGTGACCAGGAATGCTTTTCTTCCAAGAATGTACGAGTTCCTGCCAAGCTCAAATCATTTTCTGACTTTTCCTTGTTTCTTGTATGACTCTTCCCCTGAAGCAAAAACTCAAAAGAACTTTAAAAAACAAAAATTATCGCATAGAGCAATGTTTTGTTTCCTGGTTTTTCTACCCAAAAAGAACTAACCGGCCATCAAAATGTGTTTTCTTTAGATGTGTTAAAAAAATAAAACAACTCTTCTGAAACAAAGGTAGAATGATCTAACATACAGAACTAAAGTAAGAGACAAAAGTCTGGAAGAGGCTCTAATTTTAATTCTGTAACTGCCATGCTTTGGATAGGTGATGAATCTGGCCCTTTAAGCCCACAGAACTAAATGAGGGTGACAAGATTTTTCCATTTATCCTCTTTATGGAGATCTCTGTGAATTAATCAGAATGTGTGTAAAAACATTTTCACTCCTTAGACTAAAAATCATGTAGATGCATGATTTGGAACTGTGAAGTATCACAACTGTTTTCTAGGTTATTTAACTTTCATTGTAGATAAAAATACATATATTTTTGGCACTGATTACAGTTCTGCTTATAATTGCCTCTTGGTTCCAATTAGCTTACAAAATTCTCCCAGTGGAGTATCTGGAGATTCATAAATGACAATGGTGAAAAATAAAGTCCTGTGATATAGGATATGGAATCATAATCATTTCATAAACTTTATTCTAAGAAAGAAATATACAAAGCACGCTATTGTAAAAGAAATCTTTGATGGCATGGCTTGAGTTGACATTTACCTTTTTCTTTCTATTGCTCTCCCTTCTCTGGTGAGTATAATCTGTTATCTTTCTTAAGAAAACAAAGTTCCTAATGCAATCTCTTCCAGCATGAAGGATGTTCTCTGCTGTTATTAGCCTTTATTTACATGTATTTTAACAAAGACCTAAGAGCAACAGGTTTACCACTAAGCAGTCAATGACATTGTTATACTCAGTGAAAACTATGGCTTCCACCTGCACTAAGAAATGTACCCTAAATGGTCAATTTTCTATTTTATATTCATTTCAGTTGGAGACAATTTTATAGAGCTTTCAAGGAAAGGAAAAGAGAAAAAAGAAGACAAAGAAAAAGCTGCCAGAATGAATTCCTTCAATGCAAAGATTGAACAGAGCACATTTTTACAGCTCAATTGACAATTCATTGTTTGAAAGAAGTTATAATAAAAATGCAGAGCCCATTCACTTCAATAGCATTAGAAATTACTGTTGTTATAATAATAATAATATAGACTAGACTAATAGCTATTCAAAGAAAGAAAGTTCCTGAAAGATAGTAGAAGCTAATTTGTATTCTATGGACATAGAATATGTAGAAAACATGACAGTCTATAACAAAATCTGACTTTCCACATTAATGAGTGAAGTGATACACTTGGGAAAAAAAAAACAGGATATAAAGTTTAGAAAGAACAAGTTGTTGAAAATTTCCAAAGAAGACAAAGCACTTAGCAAGTACAAAAGATGTTTCTGAAATGCAAATGAAGGCCATAGTAACATCACAGTAAGTATTCTAGATTTTTACCTACAGGCTTAATACTAGATATATTTGACATATGATTTAAAAAACTCTTAATATAAAACTCCAACTAGAGACTAAGAGCATCCCCTATCCTGAACTTTAATCATTCAATAGGTCATTAACGCTATGAGGTTGGTACCTGGCTGTCTATTTCCTGGTCCTAACAATATGAATCACAGCTGGGCACTCAGTAGGTACTTTCTAAGTATTTGGATGGTAGGTGGAAGGATGAATAAGAGTTACAGCTTAATGCTCACTATGCTAGAATTCCTCCTTATATTTTTATTTTATATGCTGTGATTATAATTACTTCCACTTTACAGATGATAGATGTAAAACTGAGGCCAACAGAGTGTTTAAGGTCATGCTGCTAGCAGATGGCAGAATCAATAACTACTACTCAACACAATGTACTATGATTTTCCAAATTCTAGTACAGGAAAGAAAAAACACTTTATCTTGCTTTTCTGGTACTAATTATGTGCAATCTCAAATAAGATTGGATAAGGATCAAAAAGAAGTGCTGAAAAGCTATGTTCTCACATGCAATTTAAAAAAAAATTCCCAGTTGAACAGTCACATAATTTAGGGTGTAAACCATAAAGTACATGCCTTCTTTTGACTTGTACTGTTCAGCAAATTATCATACATGGAACCACTGTGAACACATCTACAGACCATATGACTCTGAAGTATCAACCAGTACATTTCTTCACACACTTACACCCAACATGGAGAAAAGATTTTTGCTCAGGATTTTTAAAAGCATGCCATTCAAGATCATGTCATTTTGTAAGTGCAATCTCAAGCTAGTTTCTTACATGTATCTTTCCCAAGTCCACTCTGAAACAAAAGCTAATTTTATTAAGACAGCATTGAGATATAAGAAGTGGAATACTTTTTAAATCAAAGCGAATAAGTTCAGTAGGAAGTTTGCGGCAAATAGATTTTCATTGTACACTAATTCTTTGGAAATATATTCTTTGTGTAGCACCTATCATAAAGTATTGAGTTCACTGTATTATTTTGTTTTGTAGCTATGCTTAATAAGTTAGTTTACTCTCTATGACCAAATAGTGAGCAGGGGATAATGCCCATAATTACCATGCAGTCTTATTAACTGAATCATCTAATTAACGGCTCACATTAGATTTATCTTGGGTTTAGTACAAATTACTCATGCTTGGGTTCAACCCAAGTCATCTGTATATTGATCTTCAAAAGTCAGTGTGCGCTGACATAATCACAAAGGCCTCCCAAGTGATTCAGTGAGGCTTCTGTACATTGGTCTGGTCCAGCCCTCTTCATGTAACATATGAAAAACTAAGCTATGGAGTGAGTGAATGACTCCACCCAGGACATCTTGCTCTCTGGCTGCAAATGAATGACCGGAATCCTGTATTTCTTACTCTGTCACTGTTTCTTTTATTAAAGCTAGAGTTTGTTAACCAAAAACCCTTTGATTGGCTTAAAAGTATTCATAAGACAATCCTAAGTTAAGTTACATGCGTGTTACAAACACCAGATGAACTTTTAACACGTCTGAAAAGTCAAACATACCACAAGCTGCCAGCATGCATGAATGTTTCTCCTGAAGACAGGAGACCTAATGTCAAACCACTGGCTGGAGCTGATAATTGAAGTGTGAGCAGCGTCTGAGCAGTGAATACAGAGTTGGCACCCGATACATACTTGCTGATCTGAAATAAATGTGCTAATTGTTTTTCTCTGTTCTAAACACTCACCTTATTTTTCCCTAACCATTACACACTCCCGGCTCCCCCTATAAAGACACATACACACACTTTGTCACTTGAGAACTCTCCTTCTCCCTACAATTCTCCAGAGTACTTCCAAAGCTATTCTACCATCACACCAAAAAACCTTCATGTTTCCAGGCAGCTAAGAGGAAATAACAACTAATAATGTCTTTCTTTTTGTCTAGAAAGAAAAGAAGGCAGCACAATTTAGTAAAAGGAGTACTTAGGGTGCTTGTCACAGAACTTGAATTATAATCTCTGTGCTGTGAGGGCTAAATGAAATAATGAATCTGAAAACACCACTAAAAAATTGAAAGCACTATCTAAACCTAATGTGATAAAAAAATAAATGAGGAAAATGAAAAAAGGATACTACACAATTTTTTACAATTTTTTTACAAGTCTAAGTTATCTGTAAAAAAATCTCTGTACCTATTTCAAAATCAGTAAGTAAATATTTTTTTAAAAAAGAAAGGAACAGGGACTGAAAAATAAGAGGCCCCCAAATTCTCTCTTAAAATAAATGCCTCTAAGCACATACTGTGCATGTTTCTAAGATTCCTGCTGACCTACTTCTACAACTTTCAGAATGATCTCAAGGATATTATAGTATCTTATACACTTATATCACCAAATTCTTCAACATTTAGTGCTTGGCTTGACTACTTCAGTGCCTTTCTCAACAACAAGAGATTGGCACTGATTGGCTTTCAATATCATGGGGAACTGCTTAAAAATCAGCTTATTCTTAGAACTGCTAGACAGCTTCAGAAATGTGTTTTGGCTGTGGTACATTGTTACTCTGCAAGTATTCAACTGGAAGAGTCCACATTCTTTGTACCTGGGGTGGTGCGTGTTATTTTAAGATTCATTTATTTATTTGAAAGGCAGACTTGTGCGCACACACACACACACACACACAGACAGAGACAGACAGAGAGAGAGAGAGAGAGAGAGAGAGAGAGAGAGAGAGAGAATCTTCCATCTGCTGTTTTGCCCCCACCCCCCAAATGGTCACAAGGGCTAGGGCTGGGCTAATCTGAAGCCAAGAACTAGGACCTTCTTTAGAGTCTTCTACATGGGTACAGGGGCCCATGTACTTGGGCAGTTTTCCTTTGCTTTCCCAGCCACATTAGCAGGGACCTGGATAGGAAGTGGAGCAGTTGGGATTCAAATCGGTGCCTATAAGGGATGCCCACACTGCAGTCAGTTTCATCTGCTACACCACAGCACCAGCCCTGCAGGTCATATTTTTAACCAACAGCAGAAGTAATTTGGCTCCAGGTCTATATGTAACACTTAAGAAGGTCTGGCACCTTCTGCTTTTATACCACCCATTACATAAGTTTAAATAATAAATTATGGAAAATAACAAAATATTGTATAATAAACACAAAGTGAGATGCTGTCACAAACTTGATGGTAGTAAAATAAGCCTAAGAAACTGGTTTCTTTAGAATCAGACACAGCTACCTTCTTATCTTACAGAGCACATAAGCCTCATTCACCTCCCTTAAGAAGTTTAATCACGGATAACAGGACTAATGAGAATGCAGCAGTTTGTGGTAGGGGAGAATTCTTGAATTCTAGGGCAAGAGTTCCTAGGTTCGAACCCAGCTCTGCCAAGTTCCCATCATGTGAGTTTGGGCAAGTCACCTAACTTATAGTGCCTCAGCTGGCTCATCTATAAAATGAGTATAATAACACTAACACATTTTTATAGAATTTTCATTAGTATTGTATGAGTTAATATATGTAAAATACACCTAGAACTCTATTTTGTACATGAAAATATATGATGAATATTAGTTGTTGGAGCTGTTGTTGCTACTATTATTGCAAGAAATCATAAAGGGGGGGGCTGGTGCTGTGGTATAGCAAATAAAACCATTGCTTATAGTGCTGGCATACCATATAGGCACCAGTTTGAGTCCTAGCTGCTCCACTTCTGATCCAGCTCTCTGCTATGGCCTGGGAAAGCAGTGGAAGATGGACCAAGAACTTGGGCCTCTGCACCCATGTGGGAGACCCAAAAGAAGCTCCTGGCTCCTGGTTTCAGATCAGCAAAGCTCTGATCATTGCAGCCGTCTGGGAAGTGAACCAACAGATGGACCCCCAACCCCTTCTTCCACCTCGTAACTGCCATTCAAATAAATAAATAAATCTTTAAAAAAACAAGAGGGAATTCTGCCCAATTATGTCCAAATTAAGGTAGGAATAAAAGAGTAGATAAGATAGGACAGATTTCACAGAACTCCAAGTGAAATGCCAAGGAGTGGGAGGTAGTGGTGTGTGAGAGTGATGATGAAAACGTAATTAGTGGGAGAATGGTAAGATCTGAAGTCAGAAAAGGCAGGGACTGCAGCACGAATCCTCTAGGCCACAAATTCATTCATGCTAAGATGTGAATTACGTACGGTTACAAAGCAGATGCTGAAAGACTTTAGCAAGAAGTATGTAGTTGCATCAGAATTTTGCAAGGATTGTTGGTGAGTGTTGCAGGCAAATTTTGGAGGTGAGGAATCAGAAAATGGCAATCGCAGAGATCATGCAAAAACTGATTAGGGGGCAGATGGAGAAGAAATTCATCGGGAGTGATTTAGAACATAAAATGAGGAAGACTTCATGACTGAAGAGAGTAAGTGGAAAGAATAGACTTTGCAAAGATTTCAGACCTGCATGCAGGAGGGTAGATAGATTGGGTGGTTATGTCATCAATCACTAAGGAGATGGAGTACTTGAACCACACTATCAATTACTTTGACCTAACTGACATTTGTAGAACTTCTTACTCCCAAAAGCAGAATACATGTTTTGTTCAAATGCACATAAAAATTTCATCAAGAATAACCACATTCTGGGCCATAAAATAATTCTTAAATTTTAAATTATTGAAGTCATACAAGCTATGTTCTTTTGTGATAAGGAATTAAGTTAGAAATTAGGAATAGAACTATGTCTGAGGAACTGCTAAATTTTTTAGAAACTAAAGAATGTATTTATTAATAACCCATAAGACATAAATGAACAGGTAATTAGAAAATATTTCCAATTGACTGAAATAAGGATCTATCATTCTAAAATTTTTGAGTGGTAGCAAAAACAGTACTTAGAAATTTACAGAACTAACTGCCTATAATGGAAAGAGAAAGGAGAGTGTTCAAATCAATGAGCAAACACTCTACCTTAAGAAACTGGAAAACAGGAGCAAATTAAGCGAAAAGCAAGGAGAAGAAAAAAATAAAAATGATCTGAGTAGAAATCAATGATATAAGAAAAGAAAAACAATAGAAGAACCAATGAAATGAAAATCTGGTTCTATGAGAAAATCAATAAAATCCATAACCATGTAATCAGACTGAAGAGGAAAAAGGACATTACCAATCTAAGAAATGAGAGAAATAACACCACTACCAACTCTACAGATATTCACAGGATAAAGAAGGAATACTGCAAACAACTTCATGCCATTACATTTGACAACCTGGACAAAATGGACAAATTCCCTGAAAAACTCAAACTATCAAATCTCAAGAAAAAAACAGATGACCTGAATAGCCCTATATTACAGAAACTGAATTGTGGTTTAAGAAGATCTTCCTACTAAGGAAACTTAAGGCCTAGATAACTTTCCTGACAAATTCTATAAAGCACTTCAGGAAGAAATAATGCCATTTCTAGAAAACCTGTTACAGAAAATTGAAGAGAATAGTTCCAATTCTTTCCTTGAGCATTACATGTTATCCAAAACAGACAACAACAATTCAAGAAAATAAAAAATATATAAAAGGATAATATATCATTGCCAGCTGAGGTTTACTTAAGGAAAGCAAGCTGGGTTTAATAAGTGAAAAAAATCAATGAAATCCACCATATTAATATACTGGAAAAAGGAAAAAATGATATAAACATTTCATTTGATGCAGAAAGCATTCGGCCAAATCTAACATCCATTACTGTTTAAAAACTCTCAGCAAACCAGGAGTAGAAGGACATATCCTCAATCTGATAAAGGGTATTAATGAAAAACTAAAGATAACATCACACTTACTGGTAAAGAATGAAATATTTTCCCTCTAAATTGAGGAATAAGGCAAGGATGTATACTCTTACTATTTGTATTTAATATTTTATTGGATGTTCTAGACATTGCCACAAGGCAAGAAAATGAAAGGTTGGGGGCCAGCATGGTGGCACACGGATAAGCTGTCTCTTGCAACACCAGCATCCCATATCAGAGTGCCAGTACCAGGTCTGACTACTCATCTTCCAATTCAGCTTCCCGCTAATGTACGTGGGCAAGCATCAGAGGATGGTCCAAGTACTCGGACCCATGCCAACCATGTAGGAGACCTGGATAGGGTTCCTGGCTCTTGCTCTTGCCCTGGCCCACACTTGGCTGTTGTAGTCATTTAGGGAGTTAATCAGCAGATTAAAGATCTCTCTCTCTCTCTCTTTCTCTCTCTCTCTCTCTCACGCACTCACGCACACACATACACTGCCTTTCAAATAAATAAACACATTTTTTAAAAAGTAAAAGCATCCAGATTGCAAAGGAAAAAGTAAAATTGTTTATTCACTGACAACATGATTATCTATATAAAAATCCTGCTGGAATCAGGAAGAAAATCTGCAAGAACAAATGAATTTAACCAGATTTACAAGAGAAAATTCAACATGGCAAAAGTCAACTGCATTTCAATATACTTGCCATGAACAGCAGACATTGAAATTGAAACTATCACTGACAATACCATCAAAAGGAAATAATTACAATAAATTTCACAAAAGGCTGCATGACCTTAATTTTGACAATTACAAAACATGGCTGAGAAATTAAAGATCTAAATAAACAGAAAGTATACCTAATTCAGTGATCAGAAGACTCAATGTTGTAAATTTTCCAATATCGATCTACAACTGAATGTAACCCCAATCAAAATTCCAGCAGGCGTTTACTAGTGAAATTGAAAAGATGATTTTAAAATTCATATAAGATGCAAAGAATTAAGAATAGCCAAGGGGCTGGCACTGTGGCGTAGCGAGTAAAGCTGCTGCCTGCAGTACCGGCATTGCATAAGGGTGCCGGTTCGAGTCCTAGCTATTCTATTTCTGACCCAGCTCTCTGCTATGGCCTGGGAAAGCAGTGGAGGATAGCCCAAGCCCTTGGGCCCCTGAACCCATGTGGGAGACATGGAGGAAGCTCCTGGCTCCTGGCTTCAGATCAGCACAGCTCTGGCCATTGCGGTCAACTGGGGAGTGATCCAGCGGATGGAAGACTCACTCTCTCTCTCTCTCTCTCTCTCTCTCTGCTTCACCTCTCTCTGTGTAACTTTGACTTTCAAATAAATAAATAAATCTTTAAAAATAGTTAAAACAGTTTTGAAAAAATAAACAAATTTGGAAGACAAACACTATTGATTTCAAGACTTCTTATTAGCTGCAATAATCAAGCCAGCATCGTATTAGTACACAGATGGACAAAGAGATCAAGGGTCAAGAATATAGAGTCTAGAAACAGACCTACACTTATAACTAAGGATAACTCTTTATCTACAAAAGTTTAAAGACAACCAAGTTGATCGATAACTCTCTGTTCAACAAATGCTGGTTTAACACCTGAGTTTCCATGTGCCAAAAAATGTACACCTCTCATGCAATACACAAAAGTGACTCACAATGATCAATAAACCTAAATGTAAAACTGAAAACCACAAACATTCTAAAAGAAAACATAGGAAAATATCCTTGCAATTTGGGGATAGGCTAACAGTTCTCAGATGGGATACATACAGGTGATCCATAAAATAAAATGGCAAACTGACTGTATCAAAAGTAAACTTCTGCTGTGTCTACAAAATTATTAATAGAATAAAAAGATAATCTACAGATCAAGAGAAAACTTACAGATCAGCAAATTTTATTAAGTACTTTTATCCAAAGTAGAAAGGGAACTCTCAAAAATCTATACTAAGAAAACTCACAAACTCATTTAAAAAACTTGATGAAATATTTGAACAAGTACTTCAGCAGTGACGGTATATGGTTGGTAAACAAGCCCAAGAAAACATACCTAACATTATTAGTCATTAAAAAGAAGTGAATTCAAACCACAGTGGTAAAAAGACTAATCACGCACAATGTTGCAAAGGAAATGGGGCACCTAGCACTCTCACTTGTACAGCTGATAGAAATATAGCATTGGTATGGTGACTTTGAAAAAGTTTTGTAATTTCTGAAAACAATTAATCATATATATACCTCTGATCTGCTCATTCCTCTTGATATTTTTCCATAAAAATGAAATCATAGTTCATATAAAACTTATTCTTGAATATTCATAGAAGCTTTAAACAAATGGTAACTTGAAAAGTCCAAGAACACATGACAAACAAGTCATGCTGTATCCATGAAATCATAATCAGCAATAAACTGTTTTTAAACACAGAAACATGGGTGGATCTCAAGATAATCATGCCGAGTGACAAAGACATAAAGAAAGAATACATACTATATGATGTGCCATAACACCATAAAAAGTTTAACCTCATCTACTGTCTGAAGGCAGAGCAGTGGTCACCTGAGGACTGGGACAGGGTGAATTGGAGGGGACAGCAAGAGGGGCATGATGATTAAAAAAAATTTGGGGAGGGGGCTGACAGATACATTTATTATCTTGATAATTAGTGATA
Source organism: Sylvilagus floridanus (assembly GCA_949820135.1). NCBI lineage: Eukaryota > Metazoa > Chordata > Mammalia > Lagomorpha > Leporidae > Sylvilagus > Sylvilagus floridanus. Next base: position 98,401,645 of record OX463225.1, read on the forward strand.
ATTTCATTTATATATACATTTCTCAAACAATAAGCCGTATACTTTAAATATGTGCAGTCAGAATATCACAAAAGTAAAATTTTGTTTTGGTTTGTTAAGTGGCACAAGAAATCCAAGTTACAGCAGTTCTTGTAGGAGCTGTAGGAGTCTGAATTATGAGTAAGACACAGAAGGGTAGATATCAAGTGTAGCCTGCTATTGCAACAAGCTTAGCTTTAGGTATGGAAGAGAAAGAGGGTGGGAAGAGCATGAGAGGATAAGACAGCCTCACATAACCAGAAAAAAGTTTGAGTTATATGTGTTCTAAAGTAGAGTACGAGCATATTCATACTCTATAGAAATGGTGGCAGTTGAGAGGAAGAAGTTGAAAATTTAGGGACAAGGACCAACTGACAGAATACAAGATGGAAAATCCAAGGTGAAAGAGAAGTGCTGCATAAATGGAATCTTATGAGTACAAATGCAAGTATGTTTTGTGGTTAGCCTCAACAATGCAGGAATGGGACTGAGGAGGGAGTAGAACTGGGGAGGATGAGCTTTGAGAACAATAGGATATTTAAGAATGGTAGAACGCTGGAAAAGGCACTGGCTACAGCAGTCGAAATGGTGGTTGCACATAAATGCTCCATCCAGGGGCATTCTTACGTAACAAGAGGGTGGACAACAGCCTAGCTTTAAATAGACAGAACAGCTATCACATGCATGTGAGTACAACAGAATGTTATCCCACACTCTTCCTGTTTGCTCTCTCTTTACCCCAACCAAATTTCACTCATGCGTTAATCTATTGATCATCATCCCTAGTTCCTCAAAATAGATTTTTAACATTTGTTAACTTTTTGGGGAAGCATCTTTAACATGCACAATGAGACACAGATTAATTTAATGAACAATAGAGTTCTATTATCCAGCTTCATCAGATCTTAACATGATACCGTATTTAGCCCAATTAACAAAATCCTTGAACCAAATACAGGCATACTGGCTAGAAAAGATCTCACCACCAGCAAACATCAACATGCTCATTCACTTTCCAGGTTTTGTATGTTTCGTGAGTGATGCACTAAGTACCTCTGAGAACTTCATGTGCTGTGGGCAGGCAAAAACCAAATATGGCCACAAATGGCCACTAGCAAGCTAATTAGTTGGTTTCCCTGAAGTTAACTGCTAATGTATGAAAGCCATGCAAATGAAATCATGCCCACAGGTACTAGGTTTGGAAAACTAATGCTCTGGCAAAGTATGAATTTTTAATAAAAATATTAATTATGACTCACAGCTCTGGCACTATTTTTCTTCAATACATGAATGCTCATTGCTACTTTGGCATTGGTAAATATGGGGAAGGTTAAGAATTATTTTTCTTTCACATCATGTAAAATCTCTGAAGCTGGAAGTATGCAATCAGTTTCTAAAGAGAAGAGCTTTATTCCATAAGCAGTAATAAATCATCCATTAAACCTTTTAAGCAGATTGTAATTTGGACAAATACCTGCCAAAACAGACTGTGTGCATCTCCTCTGAGAAGTTCAACAGTATCCCCTGCCTGGATATGTAAGGGGGGTCCTTCATGAAGGCCGGGGGGTGGTGTTCCCATATAGTTCCTAATGACCTGCATCTTCGGTAAACCTGAAAACAAGCAACACACATTTTAGAACTCAGAAAGCAATAGTGTGTGAAGTCTAACTGTACTTTTAAAAAAATACTATTATTAACAATAAAAAAATTTAATACCACTAAATCCAAGTAAACATTTTGAAGTCATTCAATGCAATGCTTCTCAACTTTCTCATTATTTGAGATGGTGATGGAATAAGACACATATTTATACACTGATTTCTTACATACTTTTCCTCTCCCTTAGCATCAATCTCTTTTTCATTGAAAAAATATTTCTTTTGGCGGATGCTTGCTTCATAAAAAACACATCACGTAGGGTTTAATGGAAAAGAATCAATTTTTTCATCAGCTCTATCCTTTCTGCCTATTACTTTCCTCTTGGGCCTTGGCTGATTTCATCAGCATGGAGGCTCACCCCTTCTGTGTATGGATAACATTGCCCAGTATAAGGCCCATATCTTAAGGTTATCTTTGTAATTCAAAAGCAAAAAGGTGATGGATGTGCCACTGCAATACTTAAGACATTTATATGGAGAAACTCTTCAGGCTCAAATTTAGGCTTGCAAAACAGACCCAATAAAAGGAACATGTCTAAACCAATAGCATCAACAATATTTGAAATACAGATCCATCCTTTCTCTTTGTATTTCTTTGAATGTGCAATGAAGGCCTCAGTTCAATATTTCATTTTTTGAGAACAGCAGCTTCAACTGCACACAGGTCTAATTGCACCAATATTGGTCACAAATGGACAACATCACAGCCACTTTTTCATTTAAGGATGAAGCTGCTCTTTTCTAAAGAGAAATATCACTCATAAACATATGTGTTGCACATTTGGGGACTTGAGCCATTGCTTATTACATATCCGGAATTTTAATTCTAACGACTGCCCATGCAGAAGCCGTAACTTGCTGAAAATGCTGCATGAAATAAAGAAGAGTGGATGGGGATGGTGCTGTGGCTCACTAGGCTAATCCTCTGCCTGTGGCACCAGCACCCCAGGTTCTAGTCCCAGTTGGGGCGCCAGGTACTAGTCCCGGTTGCTCCTCTTCCAGTCCAGCTCTCTGCTGTGGCCTGGGAGGGCAGCGGAGGATGGCCCAGGTGCTTGGGTCCCTGCACCACATGAGAGACCAGGAGGTAGCACCCAGATCCTGGCTTCGGATCCGCACGGCGCCAGCCATAGAGGCCATTAGGGGAGTGAACAACGGAAGGAAGACCTTTCTCTCTGTCTCTCTCTCTCTCACTGTCTATTAACTCTACCTGTTAAAATAAATTAATTAATTAAAAAAAGAAGGGTGGATGACTGCTATTCGGTCCTGAAGGTTCAAATCCCCTAGAAAAGACCTCAAAGGCTACATGAAATGTTCCAGCAAATAGTTAAAATTTTCAACATCAACATTCATTCCAAAGGGGAGAAAACAAATTAAACAGAATTGCAAAGTTTAAGTCAACATTGCTTTATCAATGCAGGCAATCAGAAAGCAGAAGACTGGAAAACACTGTGCCCTTAACCCGAATTCAGCCACTGTGTTTGTTCAGGCATGTTACGTGTTGCTCCATCTCCCCTTCGCTTCAGTTCTTGTGTCATGAACCCCTGGAGGTCTGGCTTTCATCCTGCATCTTTCATGGACTCTTTCCCCACCAGATGTTGTAAGGTAGTGCCCCAACACAACCTGCAGACTTTATTGCCTTTCCCAAAAGCATCACCCAGCAAGAGAACTCTTCTGGGTGAAGTGTTTATCAGACTTGTTCTTCATACGCTGTTAACGCCCTAAGTAGTTACCATTACTAACTTAAAATATACCTAAACATCCTAAACACATGACAAGTGACATAATGATCAATCAATAGGCAGCAGAGGATGTAGGATCAAGCAGAATTTTGAAAAATGGGAAAAATGGACTGTTGCATTGACAGTTAATCCATGTTTGGGGAGAGAATTACAGTTAGCCTCTATTTTACTGAGCATTTCCAGGGCCAGAAAAGTATTTCATTTGGTAGACTCCCTGGGTAATCTCACTTTTATGCCAATTTTTAAATAGAGGCTGGAGGTAAGAAAGAAGAGTTTTAAAACCTGAAATGGCCATGGACATCAAATACTGAGGCTGTCAAGAGCCCTGGCCTTCTCTGCAGTTGTCTCTTGCCAAGACCCATAAAGGGAGAAAAGCAGCAGTGCCAAGTGACAAATGATGGACACAGTAGCTCTTTTATTGTCCACATGCACAAATGAGTCATTCTTGAAAAAAAGATTAAAAATTCATAGAATTTTTAGAAAAAAATTAACTTTGATGACATTTCAACACTCATGTATATACATATGGAATTAAAACCACTAAGATGTCAAAATGTCCTGTATCACAGTACCGAGGTTCAAAATCCAGCTCTGGCTCCTGATTCCAGCTTCTTGCTAACGCAGACACTGGGAGTCAATGATGATGACTCAAGTAATTGGGTTCATGCCACTCCCATGGGAGACCTGCACTGCGTTACTGGTTTCCAAGCTCGGCCTGGCCCAGCCCTGATCACTGGAGCTTTTAGGGATGATAGCTCACTCTCTCTGTGTCTCAAAGACATTTTTAGACATGGGGTGGGCACTTAGCATTGGGGTCAGACACTGGTTGGGACACTGGCATCTAATCTCAGAATGTCTGGGTTTGAGTCTGGCTTTGCTTCTGATTCTAGCTTCCTGCTAACGCATATCCTGGGAGGCAGCAGGAATTGCTAAAGTATTTGGGTTTCTATCATGCACATGGGAGAGGTAAAATAAATTCCAGGCTCCTGGCTTTGGCCTGGTCCAATCCAGGTTGTCGCAGGCATTTAGCGAGTAAACCAGTAGATATTGTTAGCTCTCTGTCTCTTATCCTTTCAGAAAAAAAATGAAATAAAAATTTAAAAATATACACACACTCAAGTTACATAGATGCTGAGATGTGAAGCACGGAGCAGTGCTGCCTCATATATCTTTTTAGATGGGCCAGAATGCAGCACATGGCCTGGTAAAATCATAATATTTTAAATAGACAATGACACAGATATTAACATAGTATAATCAAGAAATAAGACCTATGAAAATCAGAATGATGTACTTTGTTTTTATATAGCTCATTTATTCCTGATTTTTTCATAGACTATCTTTCTGGCTATTAATTTCTTCTTGGTTAGATATAAGCTTCACTTGGAAAGTTAGTTAGTAGCATACCAGAATAAGTGTGTTGCTCACCTTATACCTAAAACAAAAAAATGTATAACTCTTGCCAAGAATAATAGTTGAGCCCAGGTAATACCCAAAAGAAATGGTTGCTAGCCTCAATTTAGACATAAAGAACTCACAAAGCCCAGTGTTTGACTCATATGATCATTTTATGGGACGAGTTACAAGTTTGTGAAATAAAGGAATTTATATTTTGGGCTATTTGTTAGGGTAATCTTTGGCTATTTATTTATAATTGGTCAGACTTTCAATCTCTCAATATGATCATGATCTGCTGAAAGGGGTGCAATGCTACAGAGATCAAAGGATCAAAGGAATAAGACAAAGGCACAGTGACATGATGAATTCTGACACTTTCCTCTTGCTTATGACACTAGCATATAGTAGGCGTTGCACAATCCTTAAAGGGGGATAAATGGTTGCGTTCCAAAAGGCCCCTTTATATTCTTCCTTCTCACAAAAAAGTCACAGTAACAGTGCTGTGAATATAATCACGTTAGCTGATAAATAATAAATGCAATTAAAATAAAAAGAATGAGTTAAACTTCACATCAGTGCTCAACCATCAATAGAATACTTAACACAATCTACTATCACAGCAGGCATCACACTTCATAAATGAGATCAAGAACAGAGAAATTAGATTTACAGATGTTCACATTTCAAATAGCCATTTATTGTTGATTTAGTGTAGTTCTTCTCCCCTTACAAAATACGCCCAGCAGATTTTAACCTCTCTTTAAAAATGTGCAGGACAGAACATTCACTCCACATACCCATGACAACTCATTGTTGCATACAATTGATTAACAAGGTCTTCCCATAAACTTATTCAAAGATCTCTCTGTGTAATGTCTCTCCTTTGACCTGCCTCCTTCCATCTGGAATTGTGCTGAGGAAGGCACATCTCCTTTTCACAGATTAGCCTTTTAAAACTTGTTCAGGCTTAAAATCCCTGGTCCCTTAAAAAATTCATATTTTCCCATGGTTATCTATACTTCAAGGGATTCTGACATGCAAAACAGCATAAACTACAAAAGTAGTTCTGTAGTTTCCTTCACTGATACTGATTAAATGGAAAAACCTTCGTTAAGAACTATTTTCAGAGTGGGGCATTTGGCAGAATGGTTAAGATGCCACTTACGACACCTGCATCCCACATCAGAGTGTCTCTGTTTGAATCCAGCTCCACTGCTCCTGATTCCAGTTCCTGCTAATGCACACCTTGTGAAAGAGACAACGATGGCTCAAGTAGGCAGGTGTCCGTCATCCACAGCTGAGAACTGGGTGGACTTCCAGGCTCTTGGCTTCCGCCTGGCCCAGCCTCGGGTGTTTGGGGCATTTGGGGAGTGAATAAATGGATAGGAGATCTCTGTCTCTTAAATAAATTTCATTAATTTTAAAAAGTGATCCTAAAATAATGAAAAAATATACATTTCATTACATCATGAACTCACAACTTATCCTAGAAAGCTGCTTCTTTCTTCTTGGGAAAACACATACCCAGTACTTGCTTTAGTTCCTCTCTGCCCCAGACTTGCATTCACCATGTATACAAGTATAGTTACAATGCTACTCCCTAAAACATAAATGCTTATTCTACAACTGCAAAATAATATGCAATTTCAACACACATAGTTGGGCAATCTTGAAAATTCCTTAAACTTTATATAATCAATAATCTAAGGAAATAAGATTAAAATGGCTCCGTCAAAACCTGATCTCCTAACAAATGTTTACTTACCTTAGCTTGTTTTATTCCCTAAAATAACCGTGTGTTGTCCAGCTAACTATAGCTTTAGTACACATGTGGCTTCAGAACGCTCAGGGAAAATGTGCATTATCTTTTAACTCCATGTCCCCATGAATGTTTTGAAGCCCCCCCAATATAGCTTATGGGCAGTTTGGTCCTTTAACGCTTTTTCATTCTATTACTTGCATCCTCAAGTCATCCTTCTGCATAAGCAATCACCACAGAGCAGCACTGGTTACATTAAAATGATGGTTTACTCCAGTAACAGTGGGGGCCCTGGTCACATAAACTCAAGCCATGTGGAAGCATGTGGAATGCTAGTTTCCCAAACATAGTGTTTATGAAAGAAAGACCTACTACAAGATTTCCTTTCAAATATGACTTCAGTTCTACTAAGTGTGACACATATCAACAAACAAAAAAAAATTGATTTTTAAGATGTTAGTTCTAGCCAGAACCTCATCAGAATATCTGTCATATATAAACTGCTTCACTGATACTTTTCATATAAACCTCAACCTTCAATGAATTTAACCAGCTAATTGTACCAGCATCAGCCATTGTGTCTTCTAAGCAGGGCAACAAGAGTGATTGCCATAATATAGATCAGTATCTATTCATGATGCTGACATCACTGGCCTAATGCAAAGGCCATCCCTGGGGCAATAACTACTAGCAGAGTGCTGCATGGGAGATAAATGGCCTGTCAGTAATATGCTGGCCTTTCACCTCTGAGGCCTCATTTAAAATCTAAACACAGCCACAGGAAAAAATAATTAGTTTTACAAGATGTCAGAGGATACAGTTGGTTTATCCTGGGAAACTGATCACAAGAATAACATATTCATTTGTTCATTAAATGTGTCTGGTGTGCTCAAGTGCTGGGCTCGGCAGTTTCAGAACAGGGCAAGGGCAAGCTTCCTGTCCTCAAACAGCCAGTAGTCCACTGCACAGAAAGGTGAGCGCACACACACAGCGCGCGTGAGCTCCACCCGAGGCGAATGTGTGGAGGATACGCCTACCATTAAAATGCTGGGAAATGTTAATATCTTGAGTAGGACCCTGAAATACACGTTTGAATTCGTCTGTACCTCTCATGGGTGTGATTTCCAAACTCTGGCCAGGTTTGGGCATCACATTCTCGTGAATAAACATGCAAAGCATTATGACCCAAACCACTTTCTGAGAAAATCATAGTGAAATATGTCTCTCATCTTATCAAATAAATGCTTTTTATAGTTTGAAAATAGTTTTTCCTAATTTTGAGAATCTAATTTTTTTTACATTTTTAAACTGATACATAAAACTATACATGTTCATGGGGCTCCATGCAACATTCTTTTTTTTAATTTTTTTTTATTTTTTTATTTTTGACAGGCAGAGTGGACAGTGAGAGAGAGAGACAGAGAGAAAGGTCTTCCTTTGCCGTTGGTTCACCCTCCAATGGCTGCCGCGGATGGCGCGCTGCAGCCAGCCCATCGCGCTGATCCAAAGCCAGGAGCCAGGTCTCCCATGTGGTGCAGGTCCCAAGCACTTGGGCCATCCTCCACTGCACTCCCTGGCCACAGCAGAGAGCTGGCCTGGAAGAGGGGCAACCGGGACAGAATCCGGCGCCCCGACCGGGACTAGAACCCGGTGTGCCGGCGCCGCAAGGCGGAGGATTAGCCTGTTGAGCCATGGCGCCGGCTCCATGCAACATTCTGATACATGTATACATTGTGTAATGTTCCATTGAGGTAACCGTATTTATCACCTGAAATATTTACTACTTATTTATGGTAAAAACATTCAAAACCTCTTCTTCTAGATTTTAAAAAATAGGCAGTATATTACCATTTTCTTTCATCACCCTCCTACTCTTTTGTGTTTTTTACAGGCAGAGTGAACAGTGAGAGAGAGACAGAGAGAAAGGTCTTCCTTTGCCATTGGTTCACCCTCCAATGGCCGGCACACCGCGCTGATCCGAAGGCAGGAGCCAGGTGCTTCTCCTGGTCTCCCATGGAGTGCAGGGCCCAAGCACTTGGGCCATCCTCCACTGCACTCCCAGGCCACAGCAGAGGGCTGGCCTGGAAGAGAGGCAACCTGGACAGAGTCTGGCACCCTGACCTGGACTAGAATCTGGTGTGCTGGCGCCGCTAGGCGGAGGATTAGCCTATTGAGCCCCGGCGCCAGCCCCACCCTCCTACTCTTGATACAATTCACAACCTAAGTGTCAGATGCTGATGAGCAGGCTGAGCGGTCTGCGATGCTAGATACTGGGCTTCACCTGCTTATCGCAGCCAGCAAGGCCCTTTCCAAGGAAGCATTGCTCCTTCCTTCACAGGTTGCACTTGACAGAGAAGCAATAGGAGCCCTGAAAGGAAACCATCTGCTTCAGCAGAAGCAGACAAGTTGGTGGGAAACAAGCTAAAGAACTAATTGTTCACACAAAATACTTCCCATCAATGATTTTAAAAATCTGTACCCAAAGAAGCCTACTTTTACTTTTATAAACAATTATGAGTCACATGAAGGACATAATCACTGCTCATATGAAAACAAGGATCAGGCACATAAGCTGATCCTCCAACTTTATAAACAGTGACAAGTCTCTGGTACTGCCTATGGGAGTATTAGTGAATCATGCATCAAGATATAATAATACCTTTTAGAAGTTACTTCCTTTATTAAAAATAAGCTATAGACTACCAAATGTGAGAACTGTAGAACCTCATGTTACTCAATTCATGCAAATTTAACATTCTGCTTTATCATATATGTGTACTTCAGTGGAAAAAATAAAGTTTCCCTAAAATCTTTAGATAAGATCAAAGCTCTAGGAGAATATTTGAAGTGTGGCATGCCGTGAAGTATCTTTCCTCAGGGTGTGATGAGTCCGGTTCGGGAGCACGGTCCTGAGCTAAGTCTCCTTACCTTCTTGGAAGACAGAAAAAGAATAAAACCACACAATTTCCAAGTGAGGGTATCATCATCTTATATGGTACATTTTGAAATTAAGAACCAAATGGTATATAAATCAAGTAAACTCCAACAGCCAGATAGACGCAGAAATAGAACTAGACCTCAATTTACCAACCCCAAGTCCAGGCCTCCCTGGTGCAGGCTGGTCATTCTCTGCAACCTGAGGGAAGCCAGCAGTGGCAGGGACGTGGCTTCCTGAAGGTGACAGAAGGGCCCTCAGGACGATTTGATTCCCTGCTGGTCATGGATGCTAACCCAGGAAGCAAGAAAAGACGAGGTAGAACTTTCCTTCCAGGTGAAAGATTAAGAGCTCCTGCAAATTAGTTAAATTCTGGGAGAAAGGTAATAATTCCCACTAGTGTATCAGAAAGGCAGAGCTTCAAAAACCCTCGACTTAAAAAAAGAAAAATCCCTTTGCTTGACAATCTGGTGAACTCAGTGCCTCACCCATCCACATGCGGCTCTGTGGCTCCATGGGCAAGTGGTTGCACGCAGTTCTTTCTACACTAAGCTATAATCGCTTAAGCCACATCATTCTTCCAACCACACCCAAGTGTCTCAGGGATGGTGATTAGACAAAGACTGCACATGAGACAGTAATGGTGGAGAAAGGAGTCTGTCCAAAGGTTCAGACCTCACTGCAGGAGGATAAACTTGATCAAATTTTCTCTTAGAGAACACAGAATGTGGGAGGTGGAGTTTTAAGTCATCAAGTGACAATTATTTCTCATTTCTGAGGAGAAAAGATAACTGGGACGGGGTCAGCACTGTAAAGCAGCAGGAAAAGCCACTGCCTATGGGGCCAGCATCCGTATGATCATCTCTTTATGTCCTGGCTGCTCCACTTCCAATCCAGCCTCCTGCTAACTGCTAACAGTGTGGGAAAAACAGCAGAAGATGACCCAAATGTTTGGGTCCCTGTCACCCATGTGGCAAACTCAGATGAAGATTCTGGCTCCTCGCTGATCCTGGCTCAGCCACTGGGGAAATAAACCAGCGGACGGAAGTTATTCCTGTCTCTTCTTCTCTGTTAACACTTTAAAATAAATAAATAAGTCCTTTAAAAATGATTGGAATCAGGGTCAGCGCCGTGGCGCAGTAGGTTAATCCTCCGCCTGCGGCGCTGGCATCCCATATGGGCGCCGGGTTCTAGTCCCGACTGCTCCTCTTCCAATCCAGCTCTCTGCTGTGGCCTGGGAAAGCAGAAGAAGATGGTCCAAGTCCTTGGGCTCCTGCACCCACGTGGGAGACTGGGAGGAAAACCCTGGATCCTGGCTTCGGATCAGCGCAGCTCTGGCCATTGAGGCCATCTGGAGAGTGAACCAACGGAAGGAAGACATTTCTCTCTGTCTCTCCCTCTCACTGTCTATAACTCTACCTCTCAAATAAATAAATAAAATCCTTTAAAAAAGGATTGGAATCAAAAATTTCCAAAACTGTTGGTCCAGAAAGATCCACTGAAGCCTGCTGTGTAATCTTTCTTTCCCAGAAAGTACTGAGCTCCAGAATGACTGTGAACATGGTTTCCTGGGCTGGTTTCTGACCCTCCTATCATAGACTTCATCCACTCAAGTTATCTGAGCGTGTTTCTTTCCTTCAACCAACATGAACGTTTAGCAATTCAGTCACAAAGGGCATCTAAAGGATCAAAGAGAAAAAGTAAAAATGATTACGGCATTTTGTGCAACCGACTTTGCTTTCTTTGTTGTATGAGTTCATTCATTTATTCTACAAATATTTGCAGATCACTCAACTATAGGTACTGGGATTATAGCTACAAAAACACTGACTAGGTCCTTCCCTCATACACCTTGTATTTTAGGGAAGACAAGCAAAAAAGCAAGCAGATAAATATAATAATATCAGATGTAAATATTATAAACATATATTTAGAAAAATATACTATTTAGAGAGTAACTCTTTAAGAGAAGGTGATCAGATCAGATTTAGAATCTTAGAAGACAGTCAGCATTTAGGTGGAAAAACCTGAACAGGCAAGCTAAACCACAAACTGAAGACTCAGAAATGCACCTGAGGCACTTAAGGGACATAAAAAAGGCAGCAGGGTGTGGGAGGGCAATCAGACACTGCATGAAAGCAGTGGATACAATTTAAAATTGATAATATAAAATTCTGAGGACCTGTCTCACCTACACTAATTCTGTTGAATTAATTGAGAAGTATTGAGCAGGTCAAGTTCTCGTTAACAAGGTGACCTTCTTTCTGGCACATACCAACTGTTATCTGTACCCTCCCTTTTCCACCCAAGGTGAAAAATAGTCTTACCTAACTCCTCTCACTCTTCAAAGCTCATATACAACTTCTGCTAAGAAACCTTCTATACACTGAATTATATACCCTCCTCAAATTCCTATGTTTACCCTTAATCCCAGTGTGATAGAAGTGGGAACCTTTGGATGATTAGATCATGAAGAAGGAGTCCCCACAAAGAGACACTGGAAAACCTCTCACCTGCTCCAACCCACAGGCACTCAGTGAACAAGTAGCCAGTTACGGACCCAGAGGAGGTCCCTCACCAGACTGAATCTGCTGGTGCCTTGATTTTGGATTTCTCAGCCTCTGGAGCTAAACAATTAACTGCTGATTACAGGCTGATCTGTCCATGGTATTCTGTTGTAGCAGTGTTACCAGAGAAGCAAAGGGTTCTTGTCTTCACGCAAGAAAGAATTCAGACGGGAGACAGAGAGCAGGGGAAAGCAACATAGCAAGGTTTATTAGGGTAGGGACATCTGTAAGAACGGATGGGCACCTCTCCAGACAGGCCCTGAGAGAGTATGCAGTTGACATTTAGGCTGGGGTTTTTAAGGGGATGGGTCTTGCCTTCCCGCCTCTTCTCCTTCTCCTTCCTGCCTCTTCTCCTTCTCCTTCCCTCTAACAAAGGACTTGTTGGATATAAATATGAAAAATTCCTTTTTGAGTTTTTCCCCCGAGTTATCAGACAGGGGAAGCCTGACTGGCATCGTCCCGCCTTACAGGAAGGATGGTTATCAGGTAGAAGGGGCAGGGCGTTTGAACTGCAGATACTGGGCTGCACCTGTTAGGTTATTGGGATGATTTTGAGATGCAGATGCTGGACCTAGCTCCTTAGGCCTTTGTCACACACACATAAGCTCATTTCTGACTTCCTACCTAACAGTAGCACCCACCCCTGTTCCCTACAGTGTAACTTCAATGCCAAAAATATGCACTCCCTTAGATTCTCATGCTTATTGCTTTAAAACCACTTATTACACAAAAATTAGTTAACTACTATAAAATATATCTACCAGGCCATAAACACCTTTCTATCTATAGTCGTCTTTAAAAAAAAAAGATTTATTTTTATTTGAAATACAGAGAGAGAGAGAAGATGTCTTCCATCCGCTGGTTCACTTCCCATATGACCACAAGGGCCAGAGCTGGGCTGATCCTAACCAGGAGCTTCCTCCAGGTCTCCCACATGGGTGCAAGAGCGCAAGACCTTGGACCATCCTCCACTGCTTTCTCAGGCACATTAGCAGGGAGCTGGATTGGAAGTGGAACAGCCAGGAATCAGTGCCCATATGGGATGCTGGCGCTCTAGGCCAGGGCTTTAACCTGAGGTGCCACAGTATGGGCCCCTGTCTCTAGTATTCTAACAGTTTACATATATGTTATACTGTGACCATCTTGACAACAAAGGTTATGTTCTTTATCCCAATACATTGTTTTGGGAAGAAGGAAGGAAGATAGTGATCTTTCTCCCTCAAAGACCACACTTACAAATATGCAAATGTGCATATACACACATGTAGCTGTACCACCAAAATGTCTCTAATCAAACCAATTCTCCCCATCTTCATTTCTATTCCCCATTTCAAGCATTGCCATTCTAACTGATCTTTCCTTGTCTACTCACATAATGCTTGATCACCCTACACAGAGCAGCCTGGATTTTTAAAAATATATTTAATGGCATTTCCTTTTAAAAAAAATCCCTTCCCATTGTACTTAAAATTTAAATCTCAACCATCAGTCACTGCCTATAAGAACCTATATTTACAAGCTCTGGTAAATCTCCAGTTTCACCTTATCCAATCTCATAATCACTATTTGTAGTTATACTTACCACCTTCAGGTGCTTAAAACACCCAAGCAAATGGGTCCTACCAGGACAGTCTACATTATGAATCTGTAATCTATACAGTGATTATCTATTATCCATCTCCGCTTTTTTCCTTTCGTATCTATCTATACTTCCTAAATTTATATGATAAACATCTATTATTTTAATTAGCTTTCAATAATAAAAACAAGTCCAGACATGTGGCCTAGCAGTTAAATGGCCATTAGCAGGTCCACTTCCCACGTGGGAGTGTTTGGGTTCGATTCTTGCCCCCAGCTTTCTGCTAATGTATACCCTGGGAGGCAACAGCGGTGGCTCAAAGCAGTTGGGTTTCTGTAACCATGCAGGAAATATGAACTGAGTTCCCAGCTCTGGGCTTTTAACTTTGGTCTCCCCAGCAATTGCTCTCATCTAAGAAGTGAACCAGAGGAGTATGGGGGCTTGCTCATTTTCACTTTCTGCCACACAATAATTATTTTAGTTCAGTCTTTCCTGGATTTACCAGTACCATGATCATCACATGGAGTCTCCAAGAGAAAAAGTTTTTTTTATGTTTATTGCTTTCATCTACTTGAAAGATAGTGTGAAAGACACATACATACACACACACCCTTCCTCCTTCTGTTGACTGGTTCATTCCTCAAATGCTCTCAGCTGCCAGGGTTGAGCCAGGACAAAGCTAGGAGCCCAAGAGTCCATCTGAGTCTCCTGTGTGTGTGGCAGGTACCCAAGCACATGAGCTATCATCTGTTTCTTCCCCAGTGCATTAGCAGAAAGCTGGGTTGAAAGCAAAGTAGCTGGGACTTGAACCAAGAGCAGCTTTACCTGCTAAACCACAAAGCCCAACCCTCAAGTCTATACATTTAAAATAATTTTAAATAAAAAATATTTAGTTTTATTGTTACTAGAGAATCAAACTCTCATCACTTATTATTTTGACTTGATTTTAAGCTGTATTTATTTGTGCTTTTACATCAATATATTATCTGCAACTGAAATCTTACATGAAATAAAAATTACTGTAATATGTGAAGTTGCTAATGTCTTTTTAAAAATCCTTAATGACTCTTAATAATTTATACTCATCCTGATTATGCTTTTTAATTTATTTTTTATTTTTTGACAGACAGAGTGGATAGTGAGAGAGAGACAGAGAGAAAGGTCTTCCTTTGCCGTTGGTTCACCCTCTAATGGCCGCCGTGGCCGGCGCACAGCGCTGATCCAAAGCCAGGAGCCAGGTGCTTATCCTGGTCTCCCACGGGGTGCAGGGCCCAAGGACTTAGGCCATCCTCCACTGCACTCCGTGGCCACAGCAGAGAGCTGGCCTGGAAGAGGGGCAACTGGGACAGAATCCGGCGCCCCGACCAAGACTAGAACCCGGTGTGCCGGCGCCGCAAGGCGGAGGATTAGCCTGTTGAGCTGCGGTGCTGGCCCTGATTACGCTTTAAATTAGGTGACATACATCATTTATGGTAAAACCAACCACAAACATTTTTATTCCTAGATACTCAATTGTTTCCAATTGTTTGCTTGCTCTTCCCTGGTTTTCTCTTGACCTTCCTCCTCCCTGTGCTACACCTGCTTGAGTGGCAAAGGGCACATTCAGATTCATTCCCAAAGAATCAGATTTGTGCATAGTTTATTGATTTGTATGTTAAAATGAAGAGCACATAAAATTGGTATTCCTGACAAAAAGACTCCAGACTACCATTATGATGTGATTTTTATTTTTTTAAGTAACTAGGGAACCTGGAGGTCAGAGACCAACCATCAACATACTTAAGTAAAAATATACATGAATTGAAGAATCTCTTTACCCTTCTTGCAAAAATTCTTCTATAATGAATATAACTTCTGCAATATGATAAGTTAGAAGCAGAAGCATGGTCTCTACTTTATAAAATGATCCTACACTGAAAATATTAAATTTGAAGATCTTCCAACCTGCTCAGTCTTCGCAAACTTTCAGGAGCCCCTTATAAGACTGAAAATCTGTTGCCATCACAAAGCCTAAAAGCCAGCTCTAAGGTTTGGATCACATCTCTCTGTTTACCTAGAGCTTTCTGTTTTCCTTCTTGCACATTTTCCTAAAGTGAAAAAGGGAATTCAAGGTATATGGCTCCAGATGTAAGCGGAGTAAAAATTCTCAGTTTAAATCCAGTGAATGCATAACTGTGACTCAAAAACATAATGTTTCATAAGGGACACTGGACACATATCCACATTTTAACGTGGTAAAGTTTTGTTTAAATTCCTTTTCACAGGGACCAAAGATCAACAACCAATGTATCTATGTAAGCATACATAAACTGAAAAGATTGCTCCCACCTCAGCAACACTCCTCCTGAAACTGTAATCTAGAGAGGAGGGGATAGCAGAAATCAGGCCAAGTTGTGTAATTTTTTTTTTTTTTTGACAGGCAGAGTGACAGAGAGAGAGTGAGAGAGAGAGAGGGAGGTCTTCCTTTTCTGTTGGTTCACCCTCCAGTGGCCGCTACGGCCTGTGCACCGTGCTGATCTGAAGGCAGGAGCCAGGTGCTTCTCCTGGTCTTCCATGCGGGTGCAGGGCTCAAGCACTTGGGCCATCTTCTACTACACTCCCGGGCCACAGCAGAGAGCTAGACAGGAAGAGGAGTGACCAGGACAGAATCTGGCGCCCCAACCAGGACTAGAACCCGGGGTGCCGGCACCAGAGGTGCAAGATTAGCCTAGTGAGCTGCGGTGCCAGCCAAGTTGTGTATTCTTTTGAATTAACACTCCTCTGGCAATGCAGACACCATACACTGGAATGATGTAGCAACTGCACAGAACAAGGTTCCTAAGAGTATTTAGTCAAACATTGTCATTTACACATGAAACAACTTAGTCTAGCTGCACACAGCTACCTTAAAACCAATTTGGTTTTTTAAATTTTCTTTTCCCTAACTTTACTGTGGTACAAAATGATGGTGGAATCCTGAGTTGATGTGGGGAGGAGGGGAGTGGGGAGAGGGAAGATTACAGACAGGTCATACACAATTATTTCAAATTTAATACTTAATGAATAATCATTACATTTTTCAAAGGAAATTGAGAAAAAAATCAGATTTAAATTTTCTAGTGAGAATGATAGTTTTGTAACCAACAATAGACTCTTAAGACTATTATAGAAAATTCAGATATTTAATTCCAAAATCTCCATACCCCAGGATTATTACATTGAGAATACATATTGGGCCTCTTTCCTTCAAACTAGGAATATATATATATATATATATATATATATATATATATAGTATTACCATATAAGCTCTTCTCATCTACCTTTTTCCAATGCCTAAGATTTCAAATGTAGGGAGGATATCGACTTTATGAATAGTATTAGGATTTCTTTGTCCTTCAAAATCTCAATCCCAGCTGCTCCCCACCTCACTACCCACAACCAATTCAAAAGCTACTGCTTCTGTTATTGATTTTCCTTTTTCTTCTCATCTTTATGACTAGTCGATTTCTTTCCCAAAATATTTCATTTCCCATCATTTTTTTCTACATAAAGAGCCTCTTTCATTAACCTAAAATATCAAAATTATATTATGGTTTCAACTTGTTCAAACGTAACATAATAAGCTATTTAAATGGCTAAACATGCAGTTCCAGTTCCTTCTAATCATCTGAAAAATAATAATGAAATGCTAGCTACATTCTAGGGATATATAAAATATAAAAGCAATAATTAATAAAATGTAAACTGTAGGCTACAAAGAAAAATATAAATGTTAATAAGAAACTGTGCCAAGAAGTTATGAATCATCTGGAAGGCAGATACACTGGTAAAAGAGGGTTATGCCTAGAAAAGACATTGAAATGGGACTTTTAGTTCCGCCTCATTTCTAAATTGAAACACCAGTGACACTTAACATAAAGTTCACATGCAATTAGTTTACAAAAGTACTTGAATAGAGCACATAATATCCAAATATGGAACATGATTTTAAACCAAACAACTGATTCCTCAGTAAATTTATTTGCCATGAAAAAGTGTTGACCTTAACAATAACCTATTCCTGAATTCTCAGTCTGGTCCTTTCACTTCCGAGTTTCTTACTCATCAGTAAACATAAATCCTTACAGGCAATTAAAAAATCTTGTCTTTTTCTTTTTTCATTGTCAATATACCATTGCTCATCCCTTGAAGTTGTGATATTTATACTGGATTGAACAACAGGAGCCGATCACCTTCGGCCTCTTTTCAATTATTAAAAAGGCAACTTTGTATAGTTTAACCAATATGTACAAAAATAATCCTTCTAAGATATACAAATTAAGTATCTAATATGAATGAAGTCACAGGAAAAATGTCTGATTAAACTCAAGTAAGACAAAAAGCAGGTGTAAGTTTAGGCAGAAAAGAACATCTTATGCAAATCTGCACTCAGGTATTTGCTCTGTGGACCAACACTAATTAGTAACTCTCTGTCCAATAAATCCAATAAATATTGGTTCTTCAATCCAATCTACCTTGGGGGGCTATGTGTTATTTTCAAAACCTAGCTACAGAATTTTCCCTAAGTTTCAACAGCAAGAATATTGCATTTTGGCCTTTAAAGCTGGGAAGTATAATATATGATGGTAGAATTTTTATGTTCTTTTTTGTAAACATTTTTCACCTCTGTATGGTGAAAAATATTTTTAGCTGCAGGCATTTAACCTAGCAGTTAAGAGACCTGCATCCCACATTGGAGTATCTGGGTTTGGCTTCTGCTTGTCAGGGCAGACCCTGCGAGGCAGCTGTGATGGCTCCAATAATTGGGTTCTAGATTGACCTGGATTGGTGGGTGAGCTGGATGGAGTTCTCAGCTTCTGGCTCCATCCCCAATTCAGCCCTGGCTGTTGTGGAGCATTTGAGGGTGAACTAATGGATGGGGGTACTCTCTCTCTCTCTCTCTGCCTCTCAAATAAAAATTTTAAAAATGTTTTTAACCCACTGCAAAAACAAAAAAATATTTTTCATCTGTAGAAAAAAGACTAATTCATTCATCTTCATTTACCTCTAGCACATGCTAGTACATGGTAAAAATCTGATGGCACTGAGTAATCTAATTTTCAGAAGACATTTTTTTGTTTCTAAGAGTTAAATGTTAATTTTAAAGCATACACATGATAAAAACCAAGTTGATAGCTCTTTGTCCTATTACCTGCAAGGACTTAACCATTTATGATATTTGTTCTTAAAATTCCCTTCGATTTAACCACTATGACCTAGGCAAAAGAGTGATTCAAATATTGGGCTACAGCAACTAAACTGAGCAGGCCAGGTGGGAACTGCAAGAGGAGGCTGATGGATGCAAAGGCAGCAGAGGGCAAGAAACGGGAGGTCTCTAAGCCTGCAGTAACAAAATGAGGTATTATAGTTACTGTCTTAAGAAAGGCCCACCCCAAGGTATGGCTATGGGGATACATGGCTGAAACATAACAGGGACAGGGGTCACAGTAGGTAAAAATATCCATGGCAGGTGAAGTGAGGAGGCTCAGGCTTGGATGAGTGGCCTGCCAAGTGCAGTCACCCAGATGGAAGGCAGTATTTCCTTTCTGAATATGCAGCAAATTAGAGAGGCGTGCACACAAGAGGACAGCATAATGGTCAAGAATACAGGCTGTCGCAAGTACTCCTAAGGTTGACTCTCTTAATTCATTTCCATGTGTGGAAAATAGGGTACTAATATTATCAATGATATTTGTGTGAAATAATTATGAAGCACTAAGGGCACTTGCCATGTGGTATAGATCAATGGATGGGACCCTTCACTGGGTCTACTTGTTTTTCTGCAGTAGGTTATTTATATTTACCTAGAGTACATGATCCTACGCTTCAAAATACTGCAAGAAAATGATATACATGTACTTAATTGTAATATCAATCTCAAAATTAAATAATTTTAACTTCAATATAATCATTAAAAAGAATAATTAGAACTGTATTATCTTAATGTAGGGATAAATAGACCAACAAATCAGGAAAGCAAGACTAGAAACATGTCATTCATGTATCCAGATGAAATAAAGAATGAAATATAAATTGCAAAACCATATAGCTTTCAGAAGTTAAATATTAAACCGGCATTATGATAATAGGCAGAAAAGGATGACTTAGTCAAGGCACCAAAAGTACAGATGAATAAATTTGTCTCCATTAAAATTCACAACACTGAAAATAATTTAAAATTCATGCAATTAAAATCAGAAAATGATTAGTACCCCAAATACACAAAAATATTAGCAAAAGAAAAATGTAAAAAGCCCAATGAAAAAAAGTGAAGAAAATAAAATATAAACAGGTAATTTATAGGTAAGAAAAACTGAATTAACCTTAAGCATGCAATAAAATGTTAATTGTCAGTTATGTACTGTTAGGGGAAGAAATTAAAACAATAGAATGTCAACCTATATCCTTTATATTGGTAAAGTCTTATAAATCCAGTACAGTAAAAATTATTGAAAATTTAAGGAAATAAGAACATTCTGACTAGGATCTAACAAAAGTTGAAAAGTTAGTTTGTCTTTACCCTTAAAGGTTATACTACCATCATATCTGTTCTTATAAATGTGAAATGTTTTACAAGTATACCTTAATATTTCACTAGAGGCTCTTTAATAAAATACTACCATTGAAAGTTTTATATTACCTTAAAAAGTTGTTTAGGCTATATTCACCATGAATACTATAAGAAGCACATCGTATGAATAGTATTTGCAGTGAATAAAACTAGCAAACGATTTAGTGTTGTCACTACTTTATTTAAAGCTTCACCATTTGATTTTGTCTGATTTATTAGATGAGATGCAAGAGATGACAGAGAAAGTACTGAACTGTTCATGGATGTGTGTCCCTATAAATAGAAATTACGTCAGCTCACTGTGCTGGGTACAACATCCTGTTCCTTTCTGTGTCTCTGACCACCCGTGACAGTCTTCAATAATGTTCTCAGCAAGCATCCCCAGAGACTAGAAAATGAGTAAACATTACTGCTGCATACAAGCCTAACCTGTAACATGTTTTTCAGGTAAGACAATCATTTATATTTCCTGAGTAATTAAAATAAGACCAGCTTATGAAGCAAAACAATCTAACAAAGTGTGGTCTGTATAGCACCAAGGTGACATTTATGAGCGAATTCCACCTCTGTGAAGTCAAGACCTAAAAATAAGACTCCTAGTATTTTTTTAAGCAGAATTTCAAACTTCATAGCCTATGTTCTCCTAACTTTTCTCTTTCTGGCTATATCAGGTAATAATGAATACTACAGAAGAGGATGGCCAAGGCAGAATTGTTCAGCATAAGGACTTAATCCTTCCTGACATCTGCTTTGGAGAGTTGCCTCTGGGCATATATTCTCTAAGACACAACAGTGATTCATAGAACCTTGAAGGTAAGACTTCTGATCGGCATTGCTGCAGAGGTCAACAGCAGTTCCACAGGGCCCCAGAAGGAAAAGCACATGATTCAGTGCAAAACGATACATTTCAGGAATTCACAGAACACACGTCATGATGTAAGTTCTATTAACTGTAACATGGAACACAGCTGAAAATTAAAACAGCATTTTCATAGTTGTTATTCAGTGATATTTTCTGGCGCTTTACAGGTATTGTTAAAAATGTCCAACCACTTAAATCCTCAATCATTTTATGAGAACAGTCATATAAGAGAAAATTGCTAATTAACTGCAATTAGTTTAGCTACCCAGGAGAAATATAACTAGAAAATCTGCAGTTTAGGTCCTAGCTTTGATTCTGGCATAGAATTTATATGAGGATGTGAGCATTTCATTAAATGTCATTTTGCCTCAATTCCCCTACTGGCACAATTCTTCAATATCTTTTTAATAGAAAAATACTCTTGTTCAAATAAAAGGCCTCAAGAAAGTTACTAGCGTATAAGTGTAGAACATACTATCATAAGACATATAGTTAGAGAAAAAAGGTTTGAGTTGCTTCAAAGTTACTCACAGGAAGTGAGCTTGAGAATTAGATAAATTCATCATGGAAACTCACTTGTGTAAATAAATATACAGATGTATATGTTTTAAAAATATTATTTATTTATCTGAAAAGCAGAGTTGCAGAGAGGCAGAGGCAGAGGCAGAGAGAGAGAGAAGTCTTCCATTTGCTGGTTCACTCCCCAAATGGCTGCAATGGTGGAGCTGTGCTGATCTGAAGCCAGGAGCTTTCTCTGGGTCTCCCACGTGGGTGCAGGGGCCTAAGGACTTTTGCCATCTTCCATTGCTTTCCTAGCCCATAACAGAGAGCTGGATTGGAAGTGGAGCAGCCGGGACTCAAATCGGTGCTCACATGGGATGCTGGTACTGCAGGTGACACTTTACCCGCTAAGCCACAGCCCCGGCCCCATTATATGCTCTTGTTAAAAAGACTCACTTGCACTTGTAAGGCTCCTATAGATTCCAGAACTTTATGATGTCCCAAAAGACAACCATCTGGGACTGCAAAGCTTCTTCTTTAGAGTACTGACAATATGACTGCTCTTTATATGGAGAAGCACTTATATTTTTACATAACTATATCATATTTTCACATAGCATTTTTTTTGACAGGCAGAGTTAGAAAGAGAGAGAGAGAGAGAGAGAAATAGATATAGAGAGAAAGGTCTTCCTTTTCCGTTGGTTCACCCCCACCAAGTGGCTGCTACGGACAGCACATTGTGGCCGGCGCACTGTGCCGATCCGAAGCCGGGAGCCAGGTGCTTCCTCCTGGTCTCCCATGCGGGTGCAGGGCTCAAGCACTTGGGCCATCCTCCACTGCACTCTGGGCCACAGCAGAGAGCCGGACTGGAAGAGAGGCAACCGGGACAGAATCCGGCGCCCGAACCAGACTAGAATCCAGGGTGCCAGTGCCACAGGCGGAGGATTAGCCTAGTGAGCTGTGGTGCCGGCCCACATAGCATTCTTAAAATCTACAAAAATATATCCTAGGTTAGTTTTGTTTTGTTGTTAAGGAAAAAACTGAGCTGTTATTATCTACTGGCTACCACATTGGGTCTCAAGTATGCACAATTACCTGCTCTTCTATGTTTTCCATTGAAAGCTTCTTTTCATACATGAGGGTAAACATTCAGGGGTTTCCTGTGAGATCTGGAAGTCCTCAGTGAAAACCACGCAGAGCAGTGCCATCTGAAATAACCCCTTCCCACCTGCCATTCCCGCCACCTTCTTCCCCAGCCACCTTTCCAGAAAGCTGCTCACAGGCCACGGCGTCCGCGGGAAAGCCCTCCCACAGCTGAGATGAAAATTCTCTGACATCTGAAAGAGGTCCCCACAGACAACCTGGACCCCGTGTAATTCACCCCCTCCTCTCCTCGTCCCAGGCTGCTTCTTCCTCGGTGCCTCTCCAGAGCCCGCTCAGGCTGTAGGGAGGGGGATTCCTGTCTCTTGAGGCCTGTCCCACACCGCTGTGACTCTCTGATGAATGGTGTCCACAGCAAACGCCACTTTCAAGGTCCAAGCTGGAAGTTTTCTTTTTTGCTGCCCTGAATTATGTATTTTTTTAATCTTAATTATCTCAAGTGGGAAGACATTTTGAGATTCAGCTCCCACAGCTTTAAACCGGGGTAACTAGAAAAGCCGGTTTCTGCAGTCATTCCATCCATGCCTTCACAGAGAGAGACATACCCGCCAGGCGTGACAGTGACTAGCGGCCTTACAACTTCCCTCTCTCTCAGACTGAAACTCTGACGTTCTGTCCACTTCCCTTTCTAAGGAGCACGTCACTCACCGTGGCTGCAAAATGGAGTCCCTGGCAAGGAATTTATTTGTTGGTATTTTAGCTCTGTGATTCTGCTTGTTCATCTTTTCCTAGCATCCATTCATCCCTGTGTCCATTAATCTTAAAAAAAAAAAAGTCTAATTTGTGATTACATTAGGAATAACATAAACAAGATAGGTTTGCTTTTACCCTCAACAAAGTCTGGAGTCTAACAGGGAAAAGGGAAATTACACAGGAAAATATAAAAACACTGCTCTACGGCAGAAAAAGTTTCAGTGTTATGGAAGCACAAGACAGGAGGATCTAATCTCATCTAATCTCCTCAAGAGAAAGCCTTTTCCCCAAGAGTGCTCACCAAGATGACGGTGATTTACATGAGATATGGATGAAATTTTTGTGTTTAAGGAAAAAAAGGCTTCAAAAGTACTCTGAAGAATAAAAATGTGGGCTGGTGCTGTGGCACAACAGGTCAAGCTTCCGCCTGCAACTCTGGCATTCCATATGATGGCAGGTTCAAGTGCCACTGGGCTGCACTGATCTAGCTCCCTGCTAACCTGCTTGGGAAAGCAGCCGAAGATGCTCTGGGCCCCTGCCACCCCCTTGGGAAGCCTCACTTCAGCTGGCTCCAGCCCGTGCTGATGTAGCCATGTGGGAAGTGAACCAGAGGATGGAAGATCCTTCTCTCTCTCTCTCTCTCTCTCTGACCCTCTATACGTCTGCCTTTCAAATAAATAAATACATCCTCTTTTAAAAAATAAATTTTCATTAAATATCAAAAAACAAAAGCTAATTACTAAAACATCTCTCAAAGTTCACTGTAGTATTTTATGGTATAAAAAAGTTGGAAATAATCTAAATGAATAGCAATAGGAAACTGATTAAACAGAGGGCATAGCCTTATAATTCAATAACAAGCTGAAATACAAAAATTAAATCATAGAAGACAGTTAATGATATGAGATTGTTCAAATAACTTGCTGAGCAATAGCAAAACAGGAATGTACATAGTAAAACATTTCCACTTTAAAAAAATAAAAGTATACAACAGCACTGAAAAACCTGTCAAGACACATGCCACAATGTTCATAATATTTATGAGATTTGAAAAATTTTGAAAACATTTTTATCTGTATTTTCTGAACTTTATATAGTTAACATCTGTTTCTAAAGTTTAAAATATTGACTGATTTGAGAGGCAAGCAAGTAGAAAGAGAATAATGGAGTGCTCTCACCCACTGGTTAACTCCCCAGAATACCCACAATGGCCACGACTAGGCCCAGAAGAAGCTCCGAGACAGGAATTCAACTCAAGTTTCTCATGTAGGTGACAGGGACCCAAAGGTTGAATAACCTGCTGCTTCCCAGGGTCTGTAACAGCAGGAAGCTGGGGTTGGGATCAGAGTCAGTACCACACTATTCAAGTTACCAACCCCTGGGGCCAAGCCTAGTTAATACTGTACCCTTCTGTGACTTGGAATGAGCAGCCCTTCTGGTGAGGCTTGGCAAGCAGACGGTACATTCCTGCAAAGAAAAAGCTCTCTTTCCCTGGGGCAGACTCCTTCTCATGCCAGGACCTGCGAGACCCTTAGGAATGCTGGCTGCAGTCCAGCCTCACTCCCCTTCACAGAGAAACTTGGTGACAGGCATACAATCTGCAGTCCCCATCTCTGCCCCTGGTGCACCCAAAGTGCACACCGCCTGCTCCTGCGCAGCTGGCCCTGCACTTCCACAGTGCATGGCCTTGCTCCTGGTTCAGTGACCACTCCAGTCTCTCAGGCTGCTATCTCTGGAGCTTCTTCTCAGCCCTCACAAGCAGAAAGATTCCTTTGTCCCACTGTGTTTTGACAACTTTCAGAACTTCTTATTACACGAACTATTAGACAGAACATAAATTATAGATTAATTTTGTTTCCTCCCCATTTGAATATAAGCTTCACAAGGTCAGGGACTATGAATTATTCAACTGTTTATCCTAAGTACAGTGTTTGGCTAACTGTCTCTCAATAAATGTCTGTTGAATAAAAGAAATGCTGCATGAATGTTTATCATTAAAGAATAAATTATTAAAAATAAGTTTTATAAAAATTTTTACTTTATTTCTTGACTAATTTTGCTTATACCAATATAAGGTCTATTTTTCGTATATACCTGTGTATGTAGTGAATTCTCAATTTTATGTTGCTTTGGCATTCATTTTGAATATAAGTTTAACTTTCTCTTAGCAAAAGCAGGGCTTGGTTACTCTTAACATTGCTTCTAATTCTAAGCCACATTCCAAATGGCTCAAACCAGTGGCCAGAAATGAAAACTGAGGGCTGTCTCTCCCATTTGGAACACAGGTCTTCCCTGTGTTGCACTGATTCAGGCATTTGCCAACAAGCTTAAAGTGACCTCTCCCTAATCCCCTATAAACGTCCCTGGTTGTCCTGCCTTCTTTCTCCATCTTTTTGCCTGCCTCTGCAGTCTTGCTTCATGTGACCACAGGATGGAGGCTGTCCATGTGACTCACGCCGTCTGCCATCTACTCTCCTTGCCCAGGTTCTGACCCTGTTTCCTACTGTGGTGCTGTGCAGGGGTAGCCCCAGGCCAGTTTTCCCCAGAGAGGCTGAGGCAAACACAAGGTCAGGCATAAACTAGACCCTGGTCAGACAGGCGCCACGAGCCCAGCTGCCAGTATCAACGAGTTTCCCCTGTGAGTGGCTCCTGGTACAGCTCCCCTCCACTTCCCATTAGGGCAGGTTCGCTAGCCACTCTGAACCTGAAACACCAATTTAGCCGGGACTCGCAAAACATGCTGCGAGATTCTACTTCAAATGAAGCATGGCTTTAAACCACAAGCCCTCAGAACAAAGATACAACTGTGATTCTCTTCCACACGTGCCACACTCTAGGACTTGGTAATACCCGATTTCTCCAACTCTGCCTCCCACTGACAATAGAGGTGGCACAAGAGACGCACTGAGTGTTCTCTCCCAAATGAAAAATTACTACTTACATTTTTAACTCATAATATGCCTATAAGAAGAACACTAAAAAGCTCCATAGGCAACTATTTTCACAGTATATACCTGGAATCTGAAAACCAGTGTATTGTATTTAAAGAGACTGTATCATTAAAAGGGAAAAAAAAGAGTTGCTGCATTTGTTCAGCATGGAAAATACTTCACAAAATCAGTCTTTCAAAAAATTTATACTCCCACACATCATCGATACATACGTCTAGTTCCCTTTCTCCAAATGATTAAAATTATATTAAAAATATGACAAACCGCTTAAGAAAAAATTATAGTTAAGGCTGAAACACCAGGAAAGCTCAAAACATATGCGTAGAACACTGTCTCCATTTTCACTGTGTCTAATCTGGATTTTTCTCAAATGAGACGATCATGTCATGGGGGCAGAAGTTAGCTCACAAACACACAGAACACTTCCAGGGCCCAAATGCTGCTGCTCCTCCGTGCACCACAATTTTGGAGGCCCAATACTTAGCTTTCTTGTTTTATGAAAAGCTCTGAGAATTGCATAGATTTTATTCAAGGCCACTGGTCTTAAAGCTTCTTATGCCCCCAATCCAACCAGACTGACAGGTTATATGACAATGCTTTAGCAAAAACGTTTACTGAAGAAATGAAAGCTCTACAGAGCTCTACCATGTGTTAGAGAAAAAAATGCTAACAGAGGCACATTCTCTGTGTGCCTAATGGGTAGAAAGAGACATATTAGTCATAGGAGTAATGGGCAAGGAAATGAAGCTAAAAGTTTCTAACTCTATCCAACTGTTCCTTTAAGTGCAGGCAGTTAAAAGTGCTTTCATAATGGGGGCAGATGTCAATCAGAAAGCAGTAATTCCCCAATATCTGGGCCCTTGCTATTCACAGCAATGACCTGCAACTCTGCTTCCTGGGCTAAGGCTGGTCTCATCTTCCTGTAGTGCCCCTGACATTGCCATTTTAGTTCTTCGTGAATCTAAATATGCCGAAGCATTTAGGTCTTAAAGATATCTCTGGAAACTCTAAGTAAATTCTTGTAGAAACCAAGCAATGCATTGATAATTGGAACATGTGTTGCTCTAGCTCATCTAGTTAGTCAGAATTAAGTGGGGACCTCCAAGGTTGGTAACTGCCTAGTGTGAAGTGTATTCAGTGATTTAAAAATACACTTTATTGGGATATGCCAGTGGAATTTAATATATGAACTTTTATCTTGTTAAACAAGGTTGTGGGAACTTGTTAAGACTGATTTCAGCTGTGAGTGAGATCCCAGTGGAACGAATGGGGCCATCAAAGAAGGAGGTACCTTTCTCTGAAGGGAGGAGAGAACCTCCTCTTTGACTATGACCCTGTCGGAATAAGATTGAAGTCGGCGAACCCTAAAGGCTTCCATAGCCTTGGCAACTCATGACTAGACCCTAGGGAGATTACTGACGCCATAAACAAGAGTGTCAAATTGTTAAATCAACTTCAGGAGTCACTGTGTACTTACGTCTCATGTGGGATCTGTCCTTAATGTGTTGTCCAATGTGAAGTAAAGCTATAACTAGCACTGAAACAGTATTTTACACTTTATGTTTTTGTGTGGGTGCAAACTGATGAAATCTTTACTTAGTATATACTGAATCAATCTTCTGTATATAGATAATTAAAAATGAAAAAAAAATCTTGGTGTTAAATTGGAAATTGCATAGAAAATTAATCAATTTAAAAAATATATATCATGTAGGATCTCTGTCCTTAATGTGCTATACATTGTGAATTAATACTATAACTAGTACTCCAACAGTATTTTTCACTTTGTGTTGCTATGTGAGGGCAAACTGTTGAAATCTTTACTTAATATGTACTAAACTGATCTTCTGTATATAAAGAGAATTGAAAATGAATCTTGATGTGAAGCAAGGGGAGAGGGAGTGGGAAAGGGGAGGGTTGCGGGTGGGGGGGAAGTTATGGGGGGGGAAGCCATTGTAATCTATAAGCTGTATTTTGGAAATTTATATTCTTTAAATAAAAGCGTTATAAAAAAAACTTTTGTAATAGAAAAAAAATTGAGAAATGCACTGTCCTAAATAAAGTATTTTGGTACAAAAATTACCTTAATCAAATAAGTATGGATAATACCCTAATGGAAAGGCTTTGAAAATGTCTCTGAGTCTTCTGTACTGTTCATATCTAAAGCCTTCTCCAGATATTTGAATTCTAGAGAAATCTGGATTGAAAACAGAATAAATAAAAACTTTATAGACTCCTCTTTCACCAAGCATATTAAAGCTACAGAAATGTAACAGGCAGTCCAACATGCAACATGATTCAAAATAATTGCCGATCAAGTGGTTAGAACTTTAAAAAGAAATGCCAATTTACAAAACAAAAAGTTTTCTGGTATTCTACCTCTGCTGAAAACAGTGACTACCCTGCCTTTCTGTACCAGCAAATTCCTCTTCACAGTCACAGCCAACAGTGTTACAACAGTGTTCCCGCTGCAGCCATCATCGGTCCTGAATGAGACTCCTGTTGTTCCAGTTTGGCTCTGAGTGGCTGGTATTAGAGACAAATGATTTTCATTTGAAGATTCATGCAAAGCTTATAAAAATACCAGTTTCTTGATATATCTGTGTTAATATTGCTGTGGGTTTGGAATATTTTATTCATTGCTCTTAGAAAGAAAATTTAGCAGAATTAGCACAGACTCACCAATACCCAAATGTAAAGCTCTTCATGATTTAAATACACTCATTTTAAAAGCAAACAGCTAACAAAATAAATCTACTGGTCTCATTAACAAATGGTTTTCTTAATTTTCAAAGTATAAAAAGCAGCAATATATACCAGCTTTTCAAAGAGGTTAAAGAATTTTCATATCACAAACTAGTGCTGTATTTTATAAAGTTGGGCTTGTAATTCAGTTCGGTGTACATTTACTGATCACCTGCTATGTTCAGACACTATGGATCCAAGTCTGAAGACATGAATTTCCAGCTATTGATGGGATCCTGAAAGCCTGTGGAAAGGAGCTGTCAATCCAGATGGTTCAAAAGCAATATTCAGGCAGTGCTGCCACAGGCGAGGGACCCACAGGGCAGAGCAGGCATGGGTATCACAAAGAAGGCTTCTTGGAAGAGGGAGGGGCTATCTTAATTCAGATTAGGTGAATGAATCATAGAAAAATATTACTTGGCCAGATACTGAAGGTTGTATTTTGGCCAGAAACAAGACCATGAGCCATAGTACAGCAGCAAGAAAGGATTCAGCATGTGTAAAGAATTACCGGATCTCTGCTATGGCAGAGGCGATGAGGAGCAGAAGTAAGTTAGGTAAGAATCAGAACCCGGAGGCCAGTGCTGTGGCACAAAGTTAAGCCCTGGCTTATGACACCATCATCCCAGATCGGAGCACTGGTTCCAGTCCAGGTTGCTCTGCTTCGGAATCAGCTCCCTGCTAATGCACACGGGAAAGCCGCAGCAGATGACCCAGGTATTTAAGCTCTGGCCACCCTCATAGCAGATCCAGATGGAATTCTGGGCTCTTGACTTTAGCCTGGCCCAGTCCTACCCATTGTGGCCATCTGGTGAGTGACCCAGAAGATGAAAGATCTTTGTCAGTCTGTATCTCTGCCTTTCAAATAAATAAAACCTTTAAAAGAAAGGAATCAGACCCTGGGAGCCTGGGAGCCTGGGAGCCTGTCCTGTGGATGGACCTGAAAGAGGGCTAGAGTTGGAAGTACCAGACCATGGTCTCCGTCCTCCAGGTCTTTCTTTCCACGTCTGCAAGAAGGTGATAAAGGAACTTGCTACTGGAGGCGAGATGAACAGCTAAGACACTATTACAACAGCCAATGTATTGAGTATAATAAGAATTCCCTCAACACAAGCATCATGGGATGAGGAGAGCTTAGGGAAAACCAGGGGACTGGGAATCATCCACACTGGGCCAGGCAAGAGGAGGTGTACTGTGTGGGGACAACTTACAATGATCAAATCCACTTATTTTTTATATATTTATTTTTAAATTGACATTTGGAGATCTGATTACTATGTATTGTCCTTGTCCATACTCTTGAGAAACTGGTTTTTCTACTTACTACTTTTTGAATTCTTTATTTAGTGGAGGTTAAGCTTGTGATTATAAAGTAAATTGAAAGTATGTCACTGTAAAACTTAAAAGAAAAATAAGAGAGGAGGAGGCAGTTAGGGAGGGGAGATAGGCTGGGAAGTATCACTATGCTCTTAACACTGTAAATATGAAATACATGAAATTTATTCCCTTTGTATAGATAAAAGCTAACTTTTAAATCAAAACCAGTTTGATTTTTTCATATGGGCATGGGCCAGCAATGTCAGTGCTAACATCTTCCTCCCCACTAGAGCCTGACCCTCTCCCACCACAACCGCCCTCCTTCGTTAAACACTTCTGTGCACAGGTTCCTGTGCTGAAGCTCTCTAAGGACTGCAAGATAAAGACCAGGTGCTCGCCTTGCAAGGACATATCAACCTAGTGGGAGAGATAAGGCACATACCTCAATAACCACAATTTGCAAATACACTTTGTACAAATCATTCCTTTGCCAGTCATGCGGCAAGATCAAGGGTGGGAGCCGAAGTCATCTTACATACCCAGGCTTACCAGCCACTCTGCTGAGAGCAGAGGTCAATACAGGGACCCAACATCCCTCCCTGATCCAGAGGATCCTTGTGATCCATTCACATCAAGTTTGGCTGCACTGTCTCTGCTGAAAAGTCACGAAGCCAAAACATACATGGAAGCTCTATCTGCTTCATCCCCACACCAATGGGGACGGAAACACAGGACAACAAATCTGACCTGCATAGGTGACTGTTCAAAGAGGCAGTACCTGGGAGAAGGGGACACAGCCCAGAAGCAAACCACAGAGAGGGAGCAGCAGAGCTGGGATACATCCCCTGGTTCATTACGTTCAGAAGCAGCACCAGGGCCCCTGCGGAGTGCAGGTTTTGATGCCAGAACCTTCTCCATTCACCTTCCTCTTCCTGCTACCTTTGCACCTCACCCTTCCTCTGTACGACAGAAAGAATCTGAGATAGTGAGAACAGGTATTGGAAATCATCCCAGTCTTCAAGAGCAAAATCAAGCCCAGAAAGGGTCCATGACTTACCAAAGGCACTCATCAGGCTACCAGCAGCCATGAAAAATTAACAAAGTTCTTCGGCGTGAGAGCAGAGCAGAGCTAAATGACTTCTCAAAGGTCAGGCGCTTGGCCCAGGCCACAGTGATGCAAAGCAGGAGCAGCGGCTGCAGTCTGGAAAGGGCCATGGGGGCTGCAGGACTCCGAGGGCCACTGCACAGGAGGCGGGGGAAATGCATGATGCTTGGACACGTGCCAGGACCTCCAGAAGCAGCACCTAACTTCCCACCCTTCACACTTCTGCAGCCAGATCCCGTCACTTGGTTTCTTGCCTTAAGGAGCCCTTTAGGGTAGAGCACAAAGGCTTGCAGAAGGCGCCGGTGCTCTCTGCTAAGCCGTAAACACCACAGTGATGGTGTCCGGTGTGTCTTGGAAAAGAGGGAGGAGGAGGGTTGGCCTCCAGCAGCACCTGCCACAGATGGAGAAGCTGACAGAGGTTTGCAGGTCCAGGGGAGCCCAAGAACTGCTTACTGTTCCATGGCTTCTCCGTGCACACCGCAGCATTTCAAAGGTTTGGTAGGTGTCTACTAAGGCTGGGCCCTGGGCCTCAGGACACCCTCCTGGCCACACGCTGCCCCGCCCCATGTGTGAGACTGGGATGGACAGTCTTCAGAAAGCACAGGAAGCATAAGGGCCCAAGGCAGGAATTAATCTGATTTGAAGAAAACAGACGGCTTTATTTCATGTGCTGCTGAACGCAGGGACTGAAACTCCCGCTGGCACCTTGTGAACAGAGTCGTTCTATGGACAGAGAAGTGCCCGCTGTCCTGCAGGCCAACCACGCTGTGCCTGCCGTCATAGCCTGAAAATGCTGCACGAACCAGCCAGTGCGTTCTCTTTAAATATTAATTTAAATTAGCCTTTAAAATATTATAATGATCTGTTTGTAGGACATATTTCTATCATTATCTCAAAATAACTGGAAGTATTTTACTTTTAAATAAGCTAGCTAACAGTTTTAAAGCCAGTCCCAGTTCTAAGAGCGTAACTCATTTAAACCTTGAAACAATTCTATGAAGTGGGTCTGATTATGAAGCAGAGTGATTAAGGAAGCAGGGTGAAGGCACAGAGTTTAAAAAGCCGGTTAACAGTGCAGACAAGATTCAAACGCAGGCAGCCTAGCTCTGGATAGTGTAAAACTATCACAGCAGCCTGTACTGCTACCTCTGCTTGTGGAACTAGATCATTCGAAGTAGAATTAAGATCACAACATGACTATGGCCTCAAGTGTCTGGGCCTCGGGTCCAGTCTCTACAGTTTTCGGTTCACGCACCTGCCCAGGACCCTGGAGATGGTGGTGACGATGGTGAGGACAACAGTGATGGCTTGTGAAATGCATACAAAGAGTCAAGACCGTGCCAGGGCTCTACACATACTTTCTCTCCATCAATGCTCACACAGCCAGCTCTGGAAGGCGGTTCCAACACGACCTGCAGTTACCAGAGGTCAGACTGAGGCAAAAGAGGTTGACTAGCTTCCCAAGGGGAAAGTGACTGCAAAGTGACACTGAACCCACACAGTGCGGACTACAAAATCTGATTTTCAAAACAAAAAAAATTAAGATTTATTTATTTGAAAGGCAGTTAGAGAGAGAGAAAGTGAGAGAGTGAAGGAGGGGACAGAGAGAGATCTTCCAGCTACTGGTTTACTCCCTAAACAGCCACAGCAACTGGGAGCTAGGCTGGTCCAAAGCCAGGAGCCAGGGGGTTCTGCCAGGTCTCCCACATGGGTGGCCCATGGACTTGGACCATCCTCTGCTGCTTTCCCAGGCATATTAGCAGGGAGCTGGACTGGAAGTAGAGTAGCTGGGACTTCAACTGTTGCCTATATGGGATGCCAGTGCCACAGGTGGCAACCTTACCAGCTATACCACAGTGCTGGCCTCCAAATCTGATTTTTATCCATTTATACCGTCTGACTCCCCATAGACAGGAGAGTATGCCCTAAAATAGGGCCATAATGCTGGAAGTGTAATCAAAGAGTATCTCCCTATTTTCCCAGGACAAGAGATAAAATCTTGTAAGCATTTTTATTATATGAAATACTGCCATAATAGAGTGATGACTGCTGACTGCTGATGTTTATGCCAGGATTAAATACACACATACACATAACCAGCAATAACTCATAGGACAGTCAATCTCTATAAATCATTTAAAATAGAAAAAGTGGGCCCTAAATCCTATTTGCTACATACATTTTAATATAAGACATTAAGAGAAAAGATTATAAAGAACAAATAGCAGTTTTCAATTATTATATTGTTTGGGGCATTTTGCTGGCTTTATTCTCTGATTATGTTAAAATCAAAGCCAAGGCACACTAACTGAAAGATCCAGAATGCTGTAAGGAGTCAGCTTCCTCCCTTGCTTGGAACTAAAGCACCCCAAGGTGGGCAGGGACCTCAGGACATCCACAGTGCCCACCAGCCCCCCCCCCCAACTGAGGAATTTGAGAAGCCCCTTCTCAAATTTTCACCTACCTCTGATTGCTCTCACCCCCATGGAACCCAGACATTCAGGTCCCAGCAGATTGCCACCAACTCCTGGAAAGCCCTGGCTTCAAAGTCACATTCCTCCTGCCTTCTGGTATTAGCTGTGAAAAGTGTGCATTCCTTCTCAACCTGACCAAGAAGATTTCTCTTTAGTCCACCTTGGCTCACTTCCTTCCTCGTTTGAGTGTCTGACATGACCCATGGCAGAGGCCAGCCCCACTACAAAATAAGTCTGACAGAATACACTAACTTAGCAAGTGCTGGCCCTCCAAAAGACTCCTAAATTAGTTTAAAACATCCAGTGCTTTTACTGGGTAGAGAAATATTACAAATATAATATAATTAATATTTGTATAAGCTTTTGGTTAAAAGCTGAGCTTCAGTGTTTCTTACTTATGTGAATCTGGACATGTCTTAGACTTTCCATGTTGCTTCCTCATCTGTAAAATAGGCATAATGTCTCCCTCACACTCTTCTGTGAGAATTAAATTATGCTACACTTACAGTACACAAATGTCACTAACATTTCCTCCATAGTTACTCTACCAGCATGCAGGTAAAAATATATATCACACTAACATAGAACTTCAAAAAGCCCATGGAACACAGAATTAAAATGTAAAATTATTTAGGTACAAAAGTAATTTGAAATCTAGTGTTTTCAGAATATGCATTTTTCCATACACTTTTTTTTCAAGATACTTCGCATGCATGAATTTCAAAAACTGTTTTGCACAAAAATAAAATTCCTTTGTTTCTTTGTGGCATACAATGAAATCTGTAGAGTAAGAGATCAGCAAACCACCTTCTCCTCACTGTAGTAAGAAGAGAACAGAGGCCTGGCCCCAGAGACTATGTGAGTACAGTCTGAAAGGAAGAAGGTGGCAATTTCAGAACAACTGACTGTCAAAGGAATACAAATGGTTCAGCAGGAATTTCTAATGCTTAGCATCAACTTTACTTTGTATTTTGAGGTGAAACCTACAATTTGGCCTGCTACACATTCAATGGAGTTTTACTTTATTTTGGCTTTATAGCTGGCAGTGTCTTATTACAGAAGCATCCTGCAACAGTGAGTTCCCAAGCTACTTATCTCAACATGTTTATTTGAATTCTCTTCAACTCTTTTGCAATAAGGGTGTGAGATTCAGGATTTCTAAGGGAGTCAGTGCTGACTATTCAGTGAAAATCCCCAGGGGAAAAAGTCAAGAGCTGATAAGAAGGTCAAAAAGAATGCAAGGGGAAAAAGAAAGAAAAACGAGTTAGGCTGGTGTTCTTTAACGGTGAAGACGGAAAAATTCTTGCCTGCACTTTCATTGTATTTCACCTTACAAAAACCTCCTGCTATTCTGCTCTGCTCAATGTCTTTTTTCAAAACTATTTTGACTTAAAAATGAACTAAGCCTTACTACATGTCCCTATGATCTCATCTTTATGCTTTACTGTTTAAAGGGGGACAAAAAGAGCTACCCCCAGCTATTGTTGCTGGACACAAACCTTCCCTGTCTCCTGTGATTTCTGTGAAACCTTCAGGCTGCATCTTCAATCATGTCCTTAGAACTTCCTGTTCTTCTTTTGGCATGGTACAATCCTTCTGATAGACTCGGCCACTGAGATTCAGAAATAAACACTAAAAGGGCAAGTCTTCTAATAGGGACACGTGAGAAATCAACACATTTTGCAGGAGTGCCTAAAAATGTCACCCTAGATCTCTTTCTATCTCTGATCCTTGGTAACTGGTAGTCGTGGCCAGGTAGATTACAGTATACCTTGGCTTGCACCACAGGCTCTTTTTCTATTGATGACTGTTCAAGTTGGCACATCTATTTTTCACACGAGATTGTGTTATTTATTTATTTATCTGTTTATTTATTTATGGCCATTTCTTTCATCTACTGGCAAGGCTTTATGCCACTCATGAATTTTTCTTGCCTATATATTTTTTTTAATTAGTAGAAAAAATAGAAGTATACAGTTACAAAGAAAGAACAATAAAGTTTCTAGTAAATGTAAATTAAAAACCTACACAAGAGATGTAGTAACTACATGGCTCACCCTAAAATACAACTAAAACTACTAATTGGTAGCTTTGGGATCCGCAAGGAGAGAAGGCCTACACTTCAGGGAATGGAGAGTCCATACCCACACTTCCAGGGACAGAAAGTCCTTGTCAAGGTCTCCACAGGTGCCTAAAGGTCAACCAATGAGGATCACACCTGCCTCAACCTTTAACCCCCCACGCCCTGTATCTATAAAAGGGGCAGCCTTCCCCACCCCCTCCTCTGTTGGGACCTGGGAACCTTGCCCGGGAGTGGAATCTAAAAATAAAAGCTTGTGAATTAATTGATTCATCTGCCTGGGAAGATTTGTTATGCACTGGACACCTTCCACTAATCACCCCAACAATTCTACCACTGAGAAGCTGATATATATGGCAAAATAAAGAAGAATTCACAACTTGGAACTTTTAATTTTATCACACCAGTTTATATGCCATGGCTAGATTCAATTATCCTTCTTGACTAACACATTTTCTCATTTGCGCCAGTAGCTAATCCTGCAGGGTATGTAGAGAGAATATTTTCACCCCCATTTTACAGACGAGAAAACTTTGGGTTATTATTGTCCAGAGATCTGCACAGAAGTTTGGGTTGAAATCTGTGTTTTCAAACTCCAAGCCCATTCTACCTCCAAACAATGCGGGTAGCAATTTCCGTCCTTCTAGGTATTGGTCACCGAGTGGCATGCACTGTGTCTGCCGTGGCCTGCATGGGTTATGATCACACAGGCAGGGAGTAACATTGCCAAGAAGGTGGACCAGAATGTTCTGCTACAGGAACCCAAACTTAACCAACACATTCTACTGCTCTATATTATGCATGGACATTCTCAGAGCAAGTTGAATTTATATAACATTATCACAAGTTAAGTAACAGCCAAATTAAAACCTTTTTGAAATGAAGATTAAAAAAATAGGGAGATTTTTGCCTTTCAGAAATGTTATTAAAAATTGGCATGAGACATGAAGTATGTTTGTTCTTGTGCTTCGATGATGATTAATGAACTCCTTTTTGGAGAGGCAAGATCTGCACTTGGCATTAATATTATAAACTTTTCTTATCCCAGTAGCTTCTCTTTAGGTGGGGAAAGCAGTTACATAAGGCAGTGATTAATGAGATGCCACAAATGTTGATTTAGTCCCAGATATGGAGTTTTTTTTCTCTCAAATCTAAATGCTTCACCAAAATTAATTTTAAGTCACACTACAAATATGAGTAAAGTGCCGATTCAAGTTGAGAATACATCATATGCTCAACCTGAGTCCATATGCTTTTTTCCCAATTTCTTCCTGTTTTGCTAGAAAAAAATATCCCTGAACAGTTTGAGATTCCAAGAAGGTGTTGTCACTTCTTTTTCTCAAAACCATTGGCCACATTTTGTTCTTGGATACTGCTTGAATTTAAATGGAAGTTGCACAAAGTATTTAAATATGGGATCCACAAAGCATGACACTATCTTTTTTAAAATGGCAAGTTTCTTCTTCTGGGAGTAAAAAGCTATATTAGCAATATAAAGGCAGGTGGTAGTGGAGAAATACATGAATATTTTCGTCTCTCATCTATTTAATCCTGTTGATGTGCTCTAAACAAACTGATAGAATAATTCTTAGTCCGAGGAAGGAAAACTTCTGCCCTGAACTGAAGGCATCACATGACTCCGTTGGGCCATTTAGAATGGCAGGGTGTTACAGGCACATCTGCTGCTACCTAGACAACCAGCAGCACCTTCTCTGAGCAGACCATCAGGAGCAACATGCCAGGCAGGAAATCAAAGGCACCATTCACCGGCTTAAAACCAACTTACCCAAGAAAGTCTATCAACTAAACACCTAATGCTTTCATGGCAACATACAGGAGGCCTCTCTCATGAGCCCCACTGGATGCCTGATACCATTGCTAGTAGTGAACCACAGATACCCTGTTTTTTCCCATGTGCCACATAGTGGTGCCACATATTATTAGAGTCCTTCCACGTCCTTCCATGTTTTATGCCCCGTACCTCTTCTGCATCACTACTCTTGCACTTTGGGTCCATTTTTTGTATAAAATAAGGGTTACTTGATCATAGGCACTACAATACTGTAGCAGTCCATCTGATAACCAAGATAGCTAAAAGGTGTCTCTGGACAAAGTGTATTTATTTGAACATGCTGGACAGATGATTCACAGTGTCAAAGGTGTGATGGGGCAATGTTTTAATATACTACTCAGAACAGCACACAATTTAAAACCTTGGGCTTCTTTATTTCTAGAAATTTCTATTTAATGTTTTTTGACAGCAGTTGACCAAGGATACTAAAGCAGAGGTGAACAAAACCATGGATGGAGGGGAGAAAAAGGAGGGGGAGAGAGAAGACTACAATACAAAACTTCCCAAACTAAAGCTCTGAAGCATAGAATTTCTACATTAATTTTGAAATGAGGACAAATCTGTTGCATATTTCAAGTAAAATAGAAGTTGTAAATTTTGTAATTACATGAAAGACTATTACAACATTTTAAAAATAATAGATCTAGTCTCAGCCCTAGCAGCAACTGAGAAAATTAAGATGAGAAAGACATGTAAAATTAAGAAAAATGTAGACACGGAAGGGGAAAGGAGCAGTGGGAAGAGCTACTCTGGACTCAAAAGAAAGCTACAAAATACTTTTCTACTTACATAAAGGTTTAAGGGAGGTAATTATATGTCATCATATTTTACAAATAAGAAATGATTATCTCAAATTAAGTACTTCCATTTGTTCAAATTATTATTTCCTTATAGAGCACATATTGTGACTTTTGAAAAATTATTTATTTTAGAGACAGAGTGCTCCCATTTACTGGTTCACTCCCGAAATGCTACCTAAGCCCAGTACTAGCCTGGGACCAATGTCAGGAGCCAGGAACTCAGTCCAAGTTTCCCCTGAAGATTGCAGATGCCCAATTACTTGCACCATTCCCACTGTCCCCTAGGGTATGCTTTAGGAGGAAGCTGGAAGCAGGATTCAGAGCTGCAAGCTAAAGCCAGACACGTTGACGTGGGATGTGAGTGTCCTAACTGGCAACTTAACTGCTGAGCCAAACACGTACCCCTATTATATTTTTTTTTTGCCTATTATATTTTACTATCTGAGCATACCATGTGTATCATAAAACACAAAATAAAATGTAACATGGCTATTAAACATTTTTTAAAATATAATTTTAATTTTATTCAGTGTTTTAACAGAAAGCCTAAAAAACTTTTCGATGTACATTTTGTATCTGCTCACAGAATTGTAATCCTGCATTGAAACCATATGCCATCTCAGAGTGAAAGTTCCTGTCCCTAGTACCCTGATCCAGCTTCCTGCTAATGCATTCTAGGCGGCAGCAGAGGATGGCTGCCTCCCATATAGGAGACCTGGATTTAGTCTGGGCTCAACCTGGCTGTTGTTTCCATTTGAGGACTGGATCAGGGAAGGGTGGAGTGTGGATGTCTGTGGAAAATCTCTGTGTTGCCTTGGAAATAAACATTTAAGAAATAAATACAATTTAAAAATGAGTTAAGTGGTCAATGCTATAAATTTTAAACAAAATTAGTAGCACATATTTAGAATTCAGAGAAGAAACTTTCTAAACATAAGAACAGTAAAATAAATCACAAACATCAATGATTTTGACTGTCTGTAGATTTAAAACTTTATGTAGAAACAAGCCAGAAAAAACATGAAAAATATTTTCAATAAATTAATTTTATTTATATTCAGTTTTTTTTATAAACAATTTAGGAAAACACTAAATCTTGTACAATAAAATGGGTACGGCATAAAGCATCTATCTGACTAAAAACCAAGGACATTCACTTTATGGTATGAGTGAAGATAGTTCTTGACTTAAAATTTCTAACTTTGTAATCCTGTAAAATTGATATGCAATCATTAGGAACTCTCTATTGAACACTGATCTTTTCCTGAGCTAGCCACATGTAGCACAATAGTTTATAACTTGATGCTGAACAAGATGCCAGTTCCCAGGCAGCCATACCATCACAGAGGTAAACACCAATACTATGTGGTATACCATATTCCTAAGCTATGATGCTCAGTGTGTTATTTATGCTCAGTGGGATATCAGACCTATAGTATTTTCCATTTGCAATAGGTTTAATCAAGATGTGACCTCATCGCAAGTTGAGAAACATTAGTACTATGACATGAATAGCAAAATATTTTCTCATCCTGCCAAATGACTTAAAAGAACGTAACTGCTGAGTAAGCATAGGATGTAACATATTCTTGGGTCGATAATAGTGGGGAAATCAAACAGGGCCGTATTTCTAAAGGGCAAGTTAGTAGTCTAGCCATATACATCCAGCACCTATGCTTTGACCCAGAAATTCTTCCTCTGACTCTAGTCGTAAATAACAACCAGTCACATGGGCAGATGACCCTGGAAGTAGCACTCGTGACAGTGTAAACTAGAAAGACTCATGTCAAACACCACACCAGGCTAAAACCACTCTGCATGTGCTCCCATGAGTCACTGCCTCCTGTATTTGCCCAGTCTTCACTATTACCTTTGCTCTGGGATGCTGCGTGCTGTGTAAGGGAAAACACATCTTGTTCACTCTTGTAAGTTTACCACCGAGTCTGTGTATTTGTCAAACGGTTGAATGGAAAAATAAATAAACAAATAGAATCATGAAACAGAGTTAGTGACAAAAGCAGAACACCACACTGAAAATGCAGACATTTCATAAACACAAAGGTACTAGGTAAAAATGTTAAACAGAATAAAGTGTTAAAGGGTGACAATCTGACAGGATTATAGGCAATTTGTCCAGGGAATTTTTCTATACTGTCTTGTATTTTCTGAAATTTTTAGAGTAAATTTTATAACGCAAAATTCTAGTTTATCAAATAAAGTTATGTTTTTAGAAATATGTTGCATCACCTTTAAATAATACTTGGACAATACTTACCTATTACTTTTATTGCAACAATGCAAAACAATCTGAAACCAGTTTTTCAGAAGGGCATTTGGCACACTATACATTAGTTTACACAGTTAATTCCATAAAATGTTTTTTAAAATTCAGTTGCTTTCAACTTTAATATTTAGACTGCCAGAAAACCTTTCCATTTCAAAGCTGCTAAGCAGAGTGAGTTCTGCCGGGTGTCATCCACCCAGCATGTTTCAGTGCCAGTGTCTACAGTTGTTTGTCTCAGAACCTCTAATTAGCTGCCTTATCTTCTACTGGAATTCTTCTAGTGCTAAGTTTTAATCGTCCAAATTAATTGAAATACTGTAGCAATTTCAGATTAACATTTTCAAAATTAACAATGCATAAAATAAAATCACCCATAAATTTGCTTGGTTACAGCAGCCACTAAGGAATTCTTTAAAGCAGACAAGATCCCACTGCTAACTTGTACATGCTATACTGCTAGACCTCAGGAACAGACTTTACTCAATCCAAAGCATGGCACAAGTAGGGCACACATTAGATCCCTGGGAGGATAAAGACTTTGGAGTCAAATACACTGCAATAAAGCTTGGGACTTGCTAGGATGTGTGATCCTGGGAAAATTACTTAACCCTCCAGAGCTTTGGTTTCCTCTGCTGAGAAATCCCAAGATGTCTGCCTCCTGATACTTAGAGCCTCAGTTAATTCCTTTCCCTGCATGGAAGACCTGTCACATCCCTCTAACCAATGGAAGACGGTACAAATGATGGACGGCACTTCCATGGCTGTGTTACAAAAGATTTTAAATTTTTTATTTGTTTTATTTATTTTGGGGCCAAAGTCAACAGCCAAGAACTCAGTCTGGCTCTCGGAAGTGGGGGGCAGGGCCCCAAGTACTTCACTTACTGCCTCCCAGGGTGACATCAGCAGAAAGGTAGAGTCAGGAGCAGAGCCAGGACTCACCCAGGCCCTCAGACATGGGACGAGGGTGTCCCAAGAACCATTTTAAGCACTGTGCCAAATGCCCACTTGCTGTGTTGAGATTTTAATTTCCATCTCACTGCCACAGTCTGATGAAGCCTGCCCCCATAGCTAAGAACTGAACACAGCCTCTGGCGAGCAGTGTGACGGGCTCTGGCCCTGATTTCTACAGTCCCAATGGAATAGATCCCTGCAGCATCCATGCCAGCGAATGTGGAAGCAGACGCTGCCCAAGTCGAGCCTTCACATGAGCTCTAGCCCTGGCCAACACTTTAAGTGAGGTTTTATGAGAAACCTTGAAGTACAGAACCCAACTAAGGCAGGCCAAGCTATCTGACACATAGGAAACAAGAGACAATAAATGTGGGTTATTTTAGGCTTTAAATGTATGGTAACATACTAACCAGAAAAAAAAAAAAAACTAACGCAGGTGTTTTGATTTGTTCTTGTATGTGTAATAGCAATCATTATCACCATCATTCACAGAGAACTTAGGATGTGCCAATGTCTGTTGATGAATGGCTTACCCGACATCTCAATCTTCATGAGGACATTACTGGT
This sequence comes from Sylvilagus floridanus, assembly GCA_949820135.1. Classification (NCBI taxonomy): domain Eukaryota; kingdom Metazoa; phylum Chordata; class Mammalia; order Lagomorpha; family Leporidae; genus Sylvilagus; species Sylvilagus floridanus. The sequence continues at coordinate 98,444,233 of OX463225.1, forward strand.
GGTGGCTACAAATACCCTCATTTTAGACATGAACAGACATGTTTACTTGCCCGAGATTATACAACCAATAAGTAGAGGGGCAGGACACAAACCCTGGTCGACGTCACTGCAGAGCCCTTCCCCGGGGTGGGGAGCGTCTGGCCCATGGGCCTTATATGGCCCGCAAAATCACTTGGTCTGGCCATGCCTAAGCAACCGCAGCAGGACTCAAAACCCAGTACATTTATGGCAGGCTAATTTTTAAGTTGATAATTTTGTATGGCTCACGAATGATGTTATAAATATGCACATGGCCCTTGGAAGAATAAAGAGAACAAAGGTTCCCCACCCCCGCCTTAGACTAAGCTACTGTACGTGACTGTCCCTGGCCATGCACAGCGCTGAAGTTAAAGTGATTCATGCAGACAAAGCTAAGCCCTGTGCTCCTCTCTCTTCCCTCATGACTCCTTCATTGCACAGAAGCAGGCTGGGCCCACGTTGACGTCTGCAGGCTGCGCTTTGGGCTCGCCAGCGTTCTCACGCAGGCCCTGCAGCTGGGAGAACACCTTCCCTCCCTCCTGTCCCCACCAGATCTGCTGTGTGGGGTCCTGTTTGCTCAGCTCTCTAATGTGACAGGGACCAACACGCAGTAATGTGAACAAGAAATAGAACAAGGGAGTTCTCTCTTCCTAGAAACATAGCAGCTGCATTCAGAGCAGGCCATCAACTTCATGTTTTTGGTACAACGACAGTTACAAGGAGATCAAATGTGTGGGAAGAAAACCGTCACTAGTTGGAGTGGGTCTTTGTTGGGAAGCTCCAGTCCCTGCATTAGGTATATTACTCCAGCTTTACCTCTTTTGATACTAGAAAACAAACAGAAGAGCCTGCAAGTGGGAAAGAGACAAGATAGGAGAGGGAGAAAACACAGTCCCGGTGTGCTCAAGGATAGATAGCGGAAACGTCAAACCACACTCCTCTGTTGTCCTTCCCTATTCTGACAGAATTTACAGAAAATAAAGCCCGTGGGACAGGCTAGGTCAGTTTCACGCCCCATCTTGAAAGTGGGCACAGAAGCCAGGCTGACCAATCCCGGGATGCCCTGGCTGCAGCAACTGCTTCAGAGACGAAAACGGGCTACGCTGGGCTAATCAAAGCCCTCTTTGGGATTTTTGCTAGATTTACTTGGAAAAGGGTATTCTAATTTTTTTATGGGTTCACTAGATATGAAATCCATGCATATGTGAGATAATGTGGAAAATGTGTATTTCAAAAAACTATGCCTAGATTTCAAAAGTTTTTTGCATCCAAATAAGCATCTTTTAATTCAGATTTTCCATGAAAGTTTTGAATTACCCTTGTACATTGAGAGTTGCTAATGGGTACCTTTGCCTCTAAATGTGACACACCTGCCTGAGATGTCTGCTGATAGGAAGTCAACAGAGAAGAAAGGAAAACTGAGATATAGGGAAAACCCGAACTGTGACGGCATCAGTCAAGATCCTGTATCCACTCTGCTTGAAGCAAAAACACTCCCGACTTTCCAGTTACCTGAGTCACTAGACCTTTGCTCTCCTCTCCCTCTTTAAAAAAATAAACTAATTTGGAATGTGTTTATGTCACTTGACAAACAAAAGCCTACTGGCTGATACACTAATTTAGAAGTGAATTGACTCGAATCTGGCAACAGACTGGTAACTTCACTCACACATCTCTAGTTCTTATAAACTGACATTTACTGGTGTATCCATTAGATATTTTGCCTCTTTGTCTTGTGTCATTCTTCAATCCACAATGAATTCTCCCTCATCTATCTTGATACTCAACTACACCATTCACAAGCTACACAACATACTTGGCTGGTTCATCAGCTACTGCAAATATTACCAATTTAACATGTTATGTTTGCACGTCTTATCTCTTCAACAGTTCCAAGCCCCTCAAAGACAGAGAAACATCCATATATTTATAACATCTACCTAGAAAAAGTCAGTTAGTCTCAAAAGAAAAACAGTCTGTAGAAACAATGAGGAGAGGGCTGGCATTAAAGTGGGTAAAGCCACTGCCTGTAATGCCAGCATCCTATATGGGTGCCGGTTCTACCACTGCTCCACTTCCAATCCATCTGCCTGCTAATGGCTTGGGACAAACAGCAGAAGAGGGCCCGAGCACTTGGGCCCCTGCACCCACTGGGAGACCAATAAAAAAAACTCCTGGCTCCTGGCTTTGGTCTGGTCCAACACTGGCCATTGTGACCATTTGGGAGTGAACCAGCAGATCCAAGATCTCTCTCTGCCTCTCCCTATATCTCACTCTATATAACCCTGCCTTCCAGATAATAAATCTTTGGAAAAAATGAGGAGAAAGTAATATAAGTTTTTCTTTTTTCTCAAATTAAATTTTAAAAGTCAACTTGATTTCAATATACTAAAAGATACTAATTGCCAATATGAGTCATCCTGACAGAATTCTACAAACTGCACTCCAATGTTCTAATTAATTTGAGAACCATCTTCACCATTTGTATATGGATAAGAATATATATTATATATTAATAAGAATATGAACTGTTGCTATGGTTTGAATATGATTTACCCCACCACACACACATGCACACGCACGCGCACACACACACACACAATCATGCAGGACTTTAAACTCCAAAGTCATAAGTTAATGGTACTAAGGGTGTGGAAACTTAAGTATGGTCCATAGATGTCCTTTGGTCATTGGAGGTGGGGGAAACTGTTGGGTAGTTCCAATGACAGGGTTGCTGTAAGAGCCTGAGCCTGTGCCCAGCCACTCCTCGCTTGCCATGTGATCCTTTCTCCATATTGCTCTGCCACTGCTATCTACTACCTTCATGAGAGGCCAAACTAATGGGGCCACCTGATATTGTGTACAAAATGAACTTTTTGTCTTCACAACTTAGCTACCTCCGGTATATTCTTAGAGTAACAGAAAACAGATCAATGTAACTATTTATGCTACTAAGGATTACTTTATCAATTTCTCTCTCCTTACATCAGTTGGATGTTACTTACATCAAATATTGTTATTGAAAGCCAATGTGTTTTGATCTAGCTGGTTTCTTTCATTTATGTTACCTTAAAACTAAGTCTGAGACAAGGTTATGTGACTCTCAGAGGTTATTCATCATATAATGCACACACAATTTTTTAAGTTTCTAGGTTACTTAGCATTACATGGCACATTTTTTTTCTTCTAAAATGGGCAAGTTTACACTAGCATGGCTATAGAGATAGCAAGGGAAGTAGTCCAAGCTATATTTCATATTCTAAGGAAGGGCCATTTTTATCAATGATTAATGTTCAAAGTAACTCACTAGGTTTAAGACTTTCTTTTCAGAATGCTTTTCTAAATATTTAACAGATACACACTATCGTCTAAAGACATAATTACTGTAATAACAGAAATTATGTTAGTGGCCCAGAAGTAGTCTCTGTATATAACAATCCAAATGTTTTGTTATCTCAATAGTCACATTACTGATGCTATGTGTTCCACCTAAAAGCACCCCATCTACATTTTCAAATATTCGCCTCCCCTCTCCTTTCTACTCCAAAGGTACCCGAGCAGTATTAGGAAAACACTGGCTTGGCACGGCGTGTACAGACCTGCCAGATGGCAGCAGTAGAGATCTTTTTGTGAACTCCAAATGAGCCCTGAAAGGGAGAAATAAATCCTCCTCAAACCAAAAAAGATGCGAGCCAGAGGCTGTGATGCTCATTTCAGAAATCTGCTATCATGGTAAAGGGAATTAGAACAGTAGCCCCGAAAATAACTACAAGGGGATCAACTGCCTTAGTGCAAAACTAGTCTTACTGTTCATAGCTTAATAGAAGCTGGGGGGAAAATCAGCTATTTTAAAATCCAGAGCATGCTCCCCAGCCTTCGTTCACAGCTTGCATTTCTCATTTCTCTGCAATGAATCTTAATCACTGGGTTCTACTGTCCCAGTTTCTATCAAGTTCATTTCTTCCAATGTGAAATACATTTTTACACATTTACAATTATGCTCCCAATATTTAGATTAGGATTTATATGTGATGAGAAATTAGTTTTGGAGGTGACAGAAAAGACAGAAATAGGTTTCACTGATTAATATGGAAATATTATAATCTATGGAACTTTATTACTTATCTATTATAGACAAAAGCTCATTTACTAAAACTTTCAAAAATATATGTTTGCTTCCCTCATACAAAAAAAGAAAAATGTATTTTTATAGCAGTCCTTTAAATAAAAGACTAGGTTGCTATTTTTCTCTTTTTTCTATTTGGAGACTAAATTATAAAATTCTTCTAAGGAGAAAACTGATATTCCATTTAAAAACAAATGTAAAAGAACCTAACAATTCTATTTAGACTGTAATAAATTATAATTTAATAAAATAAACCAACAAAATAACGTTATTTTTATTAATGAAAACATCTGTAAATAACAGCTTAAAAGCAATTTGAGCCCACATTTGTCTCTTTTTCAGTTCATTTTGCTTTTTTGTACTTAGTATGTATAGATCTTTTTTTTTTGATAGGCAGAGTGGACAGCGAGAGAGAGAGAGACAGAGGGAAAGGTCTTCCTTCTGTTGGTTCACTCCCCAAATGGTTGCTACGGCCTGGCACGACGCGCCAATCCAAAGCCAGGAGCCAGGTGCTTCTTCCCAGTCTCCCATGCGGGTGCAGAACCCAAGCACTTGGACCATGCTCCATTGCCTTCCCAGGCCACAGTAGAGAGCTGGCCTGGAAGAGGAGCAACCGGGACAGACTCCAGCGCTCCAACCAGGACTAGAACCCGGGGTGCTGGCGCTGCAGGCGGAGGATTAGCCAAGTGAGCCGCGGCGCCGGCCTTCAGACTACTATTTTTAAAACAATGTCATTTCACAACAGAGTTATATGAAACATATTATTAAATGTTTATATATGCATTTATATACATGCATATATGCAATTAAAACTTTGTGCCTTTATTCCTTTCGTAGGCAGAACATAAATTCCTTGTGGAAAGGGGTCTTGTTTTAAAATCAATGACATCACTATGGTTAATGCCATATAAGATATGAAGTTGGTCATGAAAGAAAGATTTCTTAAATGCCATTCTTCAGACAAGAACAGATAGGTATGGTGATATATATCAATCCTACCTACTTGAAAGGGGACGATCTTTCAGGATGTCACTACCAAGAAAAGGTTAAGGCATCTCCTCCTTAATGAACAAGACAGCATTTCTAAGCCACAAGTATCTCTTTGTAAACAAGAGTTTAACAATGAGCACATGGAAAGCACCGACTCTCAGAAAGAACTCATCAATTTAACTGTTATCTGTCCATTTTCTATTCAAGGTTATCACAAATCACATAAGAAACTTCAGATCAGAAAGGCAGTAATCTACCTAAAAATTTCTACTGTATCTAATCTTTAGGCAATACAGCACAGAACAATAGTTTGAATATTTTAAAAGCTAGTGGCTATGGACTTTAATACAAGATGCTATGAGATCCATAAATAAAAGACAATTTCGCAATTATCTAAAATCGAAAAAAATGACACATGCCCTGGTATATAGATCTGACACATGCAAACTGATATACATCTTGCATCTTCTAACACAGATAACAGGGAAATTTTAAAGCTCAGTATTAAAATTTAATTGGTAACTCTGACCTTGAGTGCTAAGATTTTCTTGAGATTTATGATCTCATGTTCTTGAAAAAGGCCTAGCACCTCCATGTTCCTGAAATAATTGATCTGTTACAAGTGTTATTTTCCTGATACCAACATCTGTCTCAGGAAGAAACACACAAACTCATGAAAATACCTTGCTAAATTTAAGAAATACGAACAAGCCACCCAAATTTGCATCTAACACATTACTATTTTTATAAAAGCAGTCAAGATTAAAAGTTGATAAATTTCTTAGCACACAGCACAAGAAAAACTACAGAGCAAAGCAATCTGCAACTATTGTGTATAAAGACTAATACTATTATTAATAAAAAGTTTTTCTCTTACCAAATGAATGTTCTTATTTTTATTTTTATTCATTCACTTCAGAGGTAAAGAGAGCGGCACACAGAATTCCCATCCACTGGTTCACTCTCCAAATGTCTGCAATGGCCGGGACTGGGGCAGGCTGAAGGCTGAAGTCAGAACCCAATCCAGGTCTCCCATGTGGGTGGCAGGGATTCAATTATTTGAGCCATCACTGGCTGCCTCCCACTGTGCACCTTAGAAGGAAGCTGGAACCTAAGCACTCGGCATTGGATGTAGGTGACCCAACTGGCATCTTAACTGCTATGCCAAAAATCAGGCCCAACAAAAGGAATGTTTTAAGTACATTAACAACCCAGAATGTAAACCCACAGTTTATACCTTTCTTGAGTTTGAACAGAATTTCACAACATACACTTTCTGCCTTGGGAGTTTTTGTTTATTGCAACCACAATCTAATAATTTCACCAGAAAACTCCCAACCATCACCATTGGTTGTGCCTACTGATAAGAGTAAGCAAAAGCTTATGGAAGCCTGCAAAGAACAGAATAACAGCAAATCTGAATATGACTGTGATTATATAACCTCAATGGAAATGCAACATAAAACTCAGGATTTATTTGCAAAGAAATAACTGGTAAACATTATTGATCTTAACATGATAAAATGTTCAGCATTAAACAACATGCTGCAACACACACTACTTAGTATAATAATTGCCACTACGTAGCATTTACTACCTACTGGACACTTTCAAAAGTGCTTTACGTCTATTAACTCATGCAATGCTCACTACAACTTTTCAAGGCAGATGCTGCTATGAAATTCCTTTTGCAAATGAGCAAACCACAGCAGAGAGAAAGGAGGCAAAGTGCCAAAGGCCAAACTGCAAGCAAACAGCTACGTCTGGTCCCAAGCCCAGAGAATGTGGATCACAGCCATCCTACCATCAGCAGATTCCACCAGTGTTCCACGAGGACACCAGCAGGATGGATTTAGAAAGCAAGAGAGACAATGCATACAATCATTAATCCACGTGAAAAATTAAAAAAAAAAAAAAACACTTCACACTTGTGTTATCTGAGAGAGAAAGACACACCACGGCAGAGACACATGGGTGCTCTCGTCTGCTGTTTCACATCCCAAATGCCCAAAACAGCCAGGGCTGGACTAGGTTGGTGTTACAGGTAGAAACTCAATCCAGTTCTCACACATGCACGACAGAGATTCAATTATTTTAGCCATCACTACTGCCTCTAAGGGCTGTATTAGCAGGAAGCTGGAGTCAACACACGGAGACTGGCATCAAACCAAGGCACTCTGGTATGGAATGTAGAAATCTTAATTACTGGGTCAAACACCCACTCTGTCATGTAACAGGCTTAATTAAGCTCCTACTATCCACAAAACAGTGCCTCAAAGTTCTCTCTGACACAAAAGGTCTATGGAGAAGATATGTAGTTTATATTTGTCCATGGCTCTGAAATTCAGACCCTATGGAGTGGTTATACCTAGCCTCTGAAATGGCTTAATTTTATTTTTCCTACAACCCACCCTGAGGCTCTAGAAGACCATCAGCATATTCAGTCCTGCAAATGTCTACTAAGTAAGCTGTAGAGAAAAATCAAAACACTTTGACAGTGAGAGTACTAACAGCAATTAATACACCTTGGAGGCACTTTGTCCATGCAGCTTCGACTGCACTGATCCCTGTGTAAACACTGTGGGTGAAACATCTCCCATACAACTGTGATAATCTGTTACACAACAGTCACATCAGCAGCAACACAAGATGGTCATCAAGCAATGGTTAACTTTGAACAGAGAAACCCAGCAACTTGGCATCAGAAAAGGTTGAGGGGAAAGTCAACCAGCCCTAATCATATGATTTTAGCCAACATCAAAAATAGCAAAAGGAAGAAGGTGTTACAACACCAGTTGCTTCAAGAGGCAAGATCACCAACTATTTTTGACTTTTTGGCTTAGAAATGTGGAAAAACTAAAAATACATTGATAATATTTATTATACCTATTAAAACATAATATATTCTAAAGACAAAACATATAGCAGTGTTTCTTTTTTATTTGTAACTTTATTCTTCATGAAGTTCTAAAATCTTTACACAAACAGAAATATCAGGACAGCTGTACTTATACAAAGCCATCACCTTTAGGATAAGGGCATATACATTTATTACTGGTCAGTTTTGTGTATTTAGAACATGAGTTCATTACACTTCCCTTTAAATAATCTACAGGATTCTAAAAAGTTTTGGCCATAAAATATACTGTTAAGAGTCAAATGTTTCAACTGACACTAAAAATATAGAAATGCATTTCCCTGGAGAGAAATGGACTAAATAAAAATGTCCATAGGAGAAATAAAAGACACTTAAAATACAGCATCTATAAAGGTTAATTTTCTGAAACAAAAATACTATAAATCACACAAAATAAGAAAAAAATCCCTCATATTCATAGCCATACACTCCTATTAAAAAGAATAGAGGAAGTCTCTTCTAAATATTATTGTAAAGTCCTCCGCAGAGACTATTGTCTTGGGAAAGCTAGAACTATTAAAAACTAAACCAGACCCTTATTTTTTAATAGCCTTAATTTTGTTCTATAGTTAAAAGATTTAAACTGATCTCAGAACACAAGTGAGGCAATTTCTAGCCAGAGGCAACAAAGCTCCCATAAACCCCAGATAGCTCATAAACTGGCATGGCCACCATGGGTGTGGTTTCAGTTAGAAGCTATAATGCTTTGAAAACTAAACTTTACAACTAGGTGAACACTGCTTATGATGAGAAAACAAAACAAAAGACAGAATCCAGATTATTTCTCAGCAAGAGTACTCTGCGTCTCATCTTCCATTTACTTTGTTATCAAGTTCATACATTTAGAACCCTTTAGCTGGGAATATCTTTAACCCACTATAATAGGAACATATATATAACAAAATATTTGGTAATTAAACTATGGAAGGTGGCATTGCTCAATGGACAAAACAATAATTATACTAAAATAAGGGCAGGGCAAACCTCGCCATGTTAAATAGAAAACACTGAATATTTTCTGCAAATAATTGGTCTCCTGAGAAGGCGCTTGTTCAGCATGCTTCTACTGTAAAACAGCACATATACAGGATCAAGATATTTTCCCAAAGTTTATTCTTTCTCCTATTCCCCTAGAAAATGTTAACCTTGAAGTGCCAGCTTGCTAGTTGATTTTCTTACCAGACTTAGGATGGAGCAGGGGAGGGGTGCTGGGTATGTTAGCATTCACCAGGCACCCTGAGGCTGTTCAGAAAGCAAATAGCCAGCTGCTGATTGTAGAAAAGTGTGGTACTGTGTGCAGTTTACTCATCCTGTGAATGATTTACACTGGCTTTCTGGTCTCACAGTATATAGCAAACTGTAAGAACAAAGGCCAACAATATGCCTGCCTGTAACACTTCCCATACACTTTCAGGAACTGAATTACTTTAGCCATTACTACTGCCTGCAATGGTCTGCGCTAGCAGAAAGCTGGAGTCAAAGCTGGAGGCTGGCATCAACCCAAGGCACTCAGGTATGGAATGTAGGCATCTTAACTAAAGTCATGATCACAGGGTATGTAATCAGAAACACACCTGGATCCACCTGTCTGGAAGGTCTCCGGAGTCCATTGGTCCGTTTCTGTGCAAAAAAAAGTAAAACAAAGCAAAATAAAGATGTATTAGTGACTGGGTAATATTAAATTTTATAACTTCTAATACTTTGGAAGGAATGCTGCACTTTTTCCAACTAAAAGCATGACTACATTTGATCAAAATGGGTTTTTAATATTCATTTTTATAATTTAACTTTTTGTTTTTCTAATTGATCCTCCACATGAATGCCATTACATTTGATAAGTTGTTGACATAACACTAAGACAAAGAAATCTTTTTGTTTACCAACTCCAGATATCATGACTTCACTTTTTTAAGTACCTGTGACTACAGGAACAAACACAGCTCAGACCACTGTTCTTGGCTGGAAAACGTTCCCAGCAATGATATATGAGCAACAGCCTTCAACTCGTCTTGAAAAACTCAAACTCAGCTATTTGTGGGACTAGATGGACCAGAGACTGAAAAAAGGATACGGCTCAAAACTAAGATCTGAAGCCCTGATTTTAGCCAACATTGAAATGATAATGGTGTTTTAATTATGAACCAGTTGTTTCTGAATACTTTGACGATGCAAAACAGAAACACAGCTAGTGAATCATAGACAAGTGCAACTTTAATACAGAAAAGAAGTCCGTAAGAAACACTGTGCATTTCAAAAGAGAAACAAGATACAAGAGACTTTAAAAATCTTTGGAAATGCATCGTTACACATTGGATTTCACAAACATGAGGTTCATTCCCACCTCAGAACTCTGGTAATCTCACTAATTAAGGACTTGAATTTCACATTTTATAATGCAAATGGATGAAATGCTGACTCCATGACTATGATATAATTCAGATTTTTGCAAGAGTGTGTTTCTTTTTATATGTGTTGGGGTCTGCACCTGTGTATGGAGACTTGGTTTCATTCAGCACACGTGGCTTTGCCAAACACACGCTATCCACCCCAGGTTATCCACAGATGGTTCTCAGGAACTCTTCTGCTGCAGATTTCATACCCAGAGTAAATGGCTGAACTGGAGGCTATCAGCCTCCAATCATATCCTGCAGACTCTCAGGATCTCTGGTGAAAGCAAACTGGAGGGATTTTTGAAACAATTTTTGTTTTTACCCCCAACTACTTCCAAACTGGATTTATAAAAAGATGAATAGGATCATTAAAATGGCCATTGCAGCCATGTGGAGTGGGATGGATACCTGGACTGGAAACCATCACCAAGAGTCGCTGTGAGAGAGAGGGAAATGGTGCTCGGGGCTTCTTGGTGGCCAAGGCCTGGAGAGGGGAAGCGTGAGGAGTTTCAGGTTCAGGTCTATTAACATGAAAGGAAACTGCCTGCAGAGAAAAACTCTGGTCTCCCTGAAATTTTATAGAAAAATCCCAGAGCTCTTGATACAAAGGAGATCACACAACTGACAATATTTTCAACAGGAAAACACCGGGGATGGGTATGTGGATGCTGCTCCCTACATCTCCCACCACCACCTTACTATACCATAGAAGCTGTCTCTCTGCTCACCTGATACCTTCCACTCTTAAAGTGCTTGGAAGGCAAAGAAAGCAGTCAGCCTTTTGGTCTGATTCCTAGAATCCCCAGACAAGAGTATGGAGACACTACTCATTTAAAACATGAAAAGAAGAACTATGTTCAAGAACACCTCTATATTTTCTTTAATTTGTCAGTAAGCTAGGCAACAAAAATGCGGTTATTCTAAGAACGGATTCTAGAACAAGACTAGCCAAGTTCAAATGCAAATACTACCACTTGGCATTGCTTGACTGCGAGCATCTCACACGTCTGTACCTCAGTTTTCTCATCTACAAATTGGGAATGATAATAATACTTCCTAGGGGCTTGTGAGAAGAATTAAACCATTTATGGGAAGTGCTTGGAAAAGTCTCTGCCACATGGGAAGCATTATTAAGTGACAATTTATTATGATCATTAGTAACTTTATGCATTTTGAATGTTAAATTCAAATGAAGGATAAATTCTTCTACTAAATCTATGTCTTATTTTAGGTTCTTTGCTTTAGGTTCCTTTGTCTGAAAAAAATCACTGAAAATTAGTTACCTGAAAAGAAAAACTTTTCTACAAGATGGATAGGTTGGAAAATGAACTCTGATCTTGTGTACAGAAGATGTGTATATATATATATATATATATAAATATAATATTTTAAATAACTTAGGCTACTTAGTGTTCATTTGGGTAGTTTGAGATTTACTATTGTTTAAAAGAACCTAAGAAGTATTTTATATTGCAAAAATTTGGAATATGTTTTAAACAATTTTAAAACATAAACTTCAATGGTCATTCTACCATCCCTGTTCCTACTCCCCTTCAGCTACATGCTCCAAGGCCTAGGACAGAACTGAACAGGCCATTGGCCCAGCAGGGGGAGGGAGGAGAGAAGGACACATGTACGCCTTCTCTGGAGCTCTCAACTACAACTCAGTGACCATGAGAATCCACGTTCAGGGCCTCTCAACTCCTTTGATCTAACTAGAAGGCAGGAAAACACCAAACCTAACTTTATAAGGAATTAATAGTTATTTCTTGCTTCGTTATCTATTAACTTGTCTTTCTCTAAAAAAAAAAAAAATACCTTTATCATCCAAAAATCTCTATCTCTCTTTTTGCCCCTTTGGGGATTAAGTGAATTCTCTGCTGATTTTCCCAACTAGACAAGTAAGCCAGCTCTGCTCCTTCTACCTGCTCTAGCCTGTGTTAAGGAATGAATTCAAAGTTGCTAAAGAGATATGTAATGATAAACTTCCTTGGAGTCAGAGGGAGTTTCTAGAAGTCCTCTCTTGAAAGTGTCCTGAGATGAACACCTTGGGTATGCTGATGGAGGCCCAGGACCTGTGGTTATGGACAGCTGGACCTACCTTGAGAATCAAATGTACAACTAAAGATTAAAAAAAAAAAATCACAATCACAGTGACTAAAAGGGAAATACCTGGGGACTATAAATCAGCTCCTGAAGAAAAAGACGGTGGTCAAGAGGGGAAAGAAGAAACTCAGAGTTCACCAAGCTAACTCGCCCGTCACCTGAGTGTCTGCCTTAAAGAGGGACGCTTCTGGTATGGGCAGCAGACGGAGATGCTCCTTAAAGTTTTCTTACTACACTTTGGCCTTCAACCGAACTAAAGTTTCCTTAGCACACTGGCCGTATAAGACTTTGCTATCTTTTTCCATCTAGTAGAGATTATTAGCACAGTCACATGTTAAATAAAAATTACACTTATTATACTTGAAAATTAAGCAAGTCATTAAAAAACCAATGTGGCATTTAAAAAATGTGAAAATTAATTCGTTTCATAAGAGATTTACATGCACTTTTTAAGCATAAAATGTGTGTGAACTATTTAATATCATGAAAATTATTAGCCACTTCTTATTACCACCCTTTTCTGTAAATACACCCACTTCATGTTATTTGATTAAAATGCAATGAAATAATCTTCCTTAGAAAAAACAATACACACATCTAACAGGATAAATATTCAGTAACACTGAGTTAGAGTTCAGAGCTCGACAAGGTATCTGTCTCAATAGCCAAGAAACAGTGCAGGGGAGCACACGAAAGCTGTTTTACAAGATCAAGGACACTGCTAAAAAACACTTTGATAGCTCTGACAAAAATTTATATATAAATGAAATACTAAAATAAATTTATTTTAGCCCTAAAAGAACCTGTAAGACCTATTTTTTTAAACATGTTATGCATTCCTTGGTCACCATCAAGATTCTACGATATTTGTCAATGGATTTACTGAATAGCTGAATGTAATATGAACTTCTTCATATAACACTCATGATACCCTCCATATACCAACTGTATATCCATGCAAAAAAAGGAGAAACAAGTGCCTCTTATGGCATTTTGTTATATTTTTCATTTTCAACCAACTATCTAAATGCTAGCTTACTAGAAACATTAATATGACACCACTTTTAAAGACAGGTAAATGTCATATACCTTTTAAAGACAGGTAAATGTCATATACTAAATTATACTAAATTGGTAAACAGTTTTATCATTATTCTGAAATTCTCAGATTACTGTACTTTTGGTTCACATTAGTAAGCACACACATTTCACATTTTCATTTTCTCTACTACGGTATTTTTCATGTTCTCGCCATGGTATTAAGGGATTGGGGAGGTGGTTCAGGTATGAAATTTGTTATTTTTTGGTTGATGACCAGGGCAATGGTTGTTGGGAATTTGCCATCTTGTTCATTCTTTTGTATTTTTTAGGCTAATTTTATTCTAAGGCGGGTAACACTATTCACATATTTCTGAACCACCACAATTCAGACCCTGTATTAAACAAGGGGAAAAGTTATCAGATGTTGACTTGATTAATAGGACATGATATTATTCTTTCTTCTGCTCAGATAACTACTAGGAACATGAAACCATGTCCTTAGATGAGCAATGCTGGAAGCTTTAGTACCGGCAAATGCTGTCCAGTGGCATAACATTTCATGACAGAAGACACGTCTACCAACTTCCTGGAGAGAAGCCACCCTTCCTACGCTCAATGTCCCACAGCACACACAGCCTTAGACTCCATATTCTCATTTCTTCTCTACCTGTGATCTCCTAACAGGAACTGTGAGAACTCCTCTGATTTAACTTGTGCATTTCATTGAAAAGTACTCGCTAGCTCCATTTCTGTCTCTCTTCATTTTAAAAGGCACATTTAACATTGTAGAAGCTCGGACCTGCTTAAGCTAGCAAACAACCTGAAATGCAAAGGTTATATGAAAATTTTTAAATGTTAATCTTACCTCTGGTGGTTTGAGCGTCCCTTGTTCTGAAACAAATGTGAAAATTGGCATTGTCAGTGTAAAGTTATTTTGTTTGGTTAGCAACCTTAGCTTGTTCTCTGCAGCGTGGTAAAACACTACTGCTTTGTTTTCTTAACTGATACCTGTAATATATTTCCAGGGTCCCTCAGGCTGGACTAGTAATTGTTTTGCAACCCAAGTTCTCTTACCTTATTGGCTTGTCAGGAAAGTGACTCATAGTTCTAAATGACTTCTCAGTTATGCTTAACTTTTTCAGTTGTTTATTAAGCAATGTCAATTCAACCGCATAAAGCTCCTTGAAACAGAGGCTTGCACTAAGTTTATATGCATGAGAGAAAGCTAAAGGCAAACCTTTCTGCACACCTCACTTTAAGAATCTAAACCCACTAATTTACAAAGGCAGTGCATTGATAGAACAATGGCAAATTTAACACAGTGCATTATACTCCATATGAATTTTTTTTCATTAAGAGGCTATAACTCTTGTTTTTAATTTTAGGAGGAATACAGTCTGATTTAAAGATGGAAATAAAACCCTGAGTCAGGATTCGATTTCAATGCTAATTTTCCTTTCATCCTTAGTTCACCTTTCTATAAATAGGGACAACAATCTTTCCCTACAATACAACTCTTGACATTCACTAACAGTTATAAAGAAGCCTGGGACCTTCAGGTAGAAGGAAGAGCAGAGCACAGGCCGCCCTTGGAAAGCCAGGGGACAGAGTTTCTGCTTCCTGTCCCCATGCCAGGAGCACCAATACACATTACAATTTCGCCAGACTGACCATCACCTTGCCTATACTTTTCCCATCCAAAGCGACCTCTCAGGAATGACCAGAGAGGAGAAGATGCAATGGAGGGGGCATCAGGAGAGGAGGGCAGGGCCAAGTGAGAGCTGGGTGGCGTGTTTCTCCCAACGGCTCAAAGCCCCACCGCCAGAGCTGGCAGAGAAAACTCTTGCCACTGGACCAGCTGCTCCAGACGGGTTTACAGAGCAAGACTGCCTGGGGCATGGAACAGAGAGTTGCTTTACTATTTGTTTGTTTTTTACAGGACTACTTCTGATTGATGGCAACAGAAGATATATGAGCAAAAAGTCACCTTTCTGGAGAAAAGCTGAATTCTGTATCCTGTTGTCAATTCCAAACCCCATGGCCCTGGTTTTCACAGATAACTGTGTCTTAAGAAAGCATCTTTGCTAGGCCTGAAATCAGTCTTAACAAAGAAGTAATCCTGGATAAAATGCTGGAAAGAGATTGCTTAAAAGAGGGCTGGTTTGGGAAGAAGGTCTATAAAGCAGCACTGGGCTGGCCCAGCCTCTGAACCCAGGTGAGGGGAACTTGGGTTCCCAGCAGGGCAGCTGTGGTACCTACTTCTCTGGTTTCCCCAGAAAGACCTATTTGCTTGGATAGCCCTAAACTACTTGCTTCTCCTACTGGAAAAGCAGAATGCAATCCTGAGCTGAGGATCAGAGACTCTAAGTCCTCTATTCAAGGAGACAGAGGAAAGCTTTATAATACTTCCACAGGAGTCTGAGGTGGGGAACCCTCCAATCTTTCATGTTTCAGTGCTCCTAACTCCATAAGCGTGCACCTTAATTTCACTTCAAATGCAGCATCTTTTCTGATTATTCACATATAAGCATTTCATATCCTTGTGAAATAGGCCTTTCACAACATGTATTCTTTGTGGGAGCCAGTGTTTGGTGTTTGGGTCCATATTGGAGTGCTGGTTTGAGTCCTGGTTATTCCGCTCCCAAATGGGCTCCCTGCTGATGCACCTGGGCAGGCAGAGGAGGATGGCCCAGGGGCATGAGTTCATGCCACTCATGTGGGAAACCCGGATGGAGTCGCGGGCTCCTGGTGTCAGCCTGGTCCAGCTCCAGGTGTTATAGGCATATAAAAAGATATCTTCCTCTCCCTCCCTCTCTCTCTCTTTCAAGTAAAATAAATGTATTATTCATGGTATAAAACCTATGACAGCTCCATATGACAGCAGTGTCAGATCAGGCCCCATGAAAAGTCCTCTGGGCTTTCCTCGGGAAGAGGAGACAACAGTGTTTAGGGTGGTCATGCCACTGTGCGGACACCTGTGCCTTGTCACTTGGGGAACACATCTAGAAACAGAAGACCTTCCCTCACGGGCTCTTGATACCCTGTTGCTCAAGTCAGGGCTGCAAGCTGGCCAGCTCTCAACATGAAAGAGAGGTTATCACAGAACACACAGGGACCTGAGGCCCAGAGGACTGGCACCAAGTGAGGGACAGCCTAGCTGGGAAGGAGCCCCTTCCTCTACTCTCCCTCCTTTATTTCTCCACATCCTCATTGTCTCCTGCTTTCCTCCTTGGGTGTCTCACCAAGACTATCAGCTAATCCCATAATTCTGACTGGACGCACTAAGAATTCTGTGCACAAAGCTGCCCCTGTGTAACCCACATGAGAAAATGGGAAAAGGGACTTTTTGCTGGATGTACTTCCAAGCAGGACCCACTCTCTCCGCTATCCTGGCTTTCCTCCTTCTTCTCATCCACCCCATCACCCAGGACAGCCACTGAAAGCGGACTTGACATGAAGCAGTTAGCATCCTACTCTGCTCATGCTGGCTATGCTGCTTAAGGAGTAGCTCTCGTACATCTGGGCTTCTAGGTAGTCACACCTCATGGAAGCATTCTGAGGATTCCGAGGGCAGGGCAAAAGCCAAAAGGGTGGCAAAAGCCAAAAGGGTGGCAAAAATTGTTAGGATCTGCTTTGAGTGAAAACACCCTAAGCCAGGCTCCTTAACTTCTATTTCTGTACTTGGAATGAAGGTCATTCCACTAAATGGCTTCTTTTACAGACATAACCTACATTCTTATAACCACATTAATACAACAGCTTATTAGTTTTTAAGATTAATTTATTTATTTAAAAGGCAGAGTTTCAAAGAGAAGGAGAGACAAAGAGAAAGATCTTCCATGCACTGGTTCACTCCTTAAATGGGAACAACAGCAATGGCTGGGCCAGGCCAAAGTTAGGAACCTCATACTTGATCCAAGCCTCCCATATGGGTGACAGGGTTCCCAAGCATGCCAGCCATCCCCTGCTGCTTTTCTAGGAACGTTAGCAGGGAGCTGGATCAGAATTGAAGCAGGCAGAACTTGAACTGGTGGCATATGGGATGTTGGCATTGCAGGCAGCAGCTTAACCCAGTGCAACACAATGCCAGCCCCGATGCAGTAGCTTGTTAATGTACACTGATAGTAATGAGAGAGAGAGAGAGAGAGAGAGAGAGAGAGAGAGAGAGAGATAGTATTTCAGATTTTTAAAAGTAAAAGATCATTCTGGCTTTAAAAAAAAAAAAAACGGAATGAGATCCTTTTTCTGTTAAGTATCCTATGGAAAAGTTGCTCCAATCATGAAGTCTGCAACCCGATCCTTGACTGCCTCTTGGTATGTACCCAAACGTAGTATGGAACAAAGTAGGGATCCTGAAAACTCCATGTGCCACAGTTCTGCATTAGGACTGGGATAATAAGAGCTGATATCATTTACACTTCTATGGTTGAATCTGACCTAGGAGAAGGGTTGCTGGGGGAGACCTGATGAAAATGTCTCTTTCTCTCTTTCCTTCTCTTTCTCTCCTAGGAGTCTTCTTAAGATAGTAATACAGTTCTTCAAGTTTCCAAAAGTTTTTAACCCTCAATTTGTCTTTATGCTGCCACCTGCTTCTCAGGCTGCTATTGATCAAACTATAAAATGTTCTTACCCTTTCAAGAACCTTTCCAGATGGTGACTCACAGGCCCTCAAGGGGTTTATACCTTGCATTCTTTCATCATGTCCCAACAGGTCAAATGGGATTCGGGGAAGTGGTATGACTGAGGTGTATGGAGCCCTTGCAGCACTACCTCTTCATGGCCTGCACACATGTGCATGTTTGTGTATGAGAAATGATTTTCACTGAGGTTTAGACTCTCATATTACGATTCACTAGTTTAAATATAAAATTCTCTTCTGCTATATTTTTCAATGCAAGTGGCTCTTTGTTCACCCTTTACTACACAATTTGATCTGTCTCTTATCTGAAGTTTTATTACTTAACGACTAAACAAATCAATGTTCAGTAAGTCTGTTTGTCTCAAAAGGGGCTACAGAAAAGTAAATACCAAGACAGTTTTGGAAGAGTCTCACCATCATGGTTTACAAGCTATTTTTGTGAAACACTAAAACTAAGACAGCTGAATTGATCCAGTTTGGGGGAAAGATGTACAAATTCCATGCTCACCACTCAGATCTAAAAAAGTTTTAAAAGAAAAAAACCATACAGAAAAACACAAGCCATAAATAATACTTGGAAAGAAACTGATTTCAAGTCTTTTCAGAAGCTCTAACAGGAATCCAACCATATAATAGTTTCCAATTCATTTCAATAATTATTAATGTATCATTAAACTGACCCAAATAGTTAAATGGAAAGAAAATAACCACTCTTGAATATAAAATTGTCTTGATGAGTTAAAAAGTTCAATTTTTACAAAAGGTTTTAAATAATATTAAGCGAAACCAAAGTCATTTTTTGGTTATGAAATCAATGATCAAGCCTCAGTTCACAAAAAAGTAATGTGCCAAAATGTCTAACGGCAGAGGATGAAATAAAATTGTATCCTAAAAACCTGTCTCTTGTGCTAAAATACGCAATACTACATATAAAAGAGTCCTTTCTAGAGGCAAATTTGGGGTGCAAATTCTACATAGCAATGCTGCAGGTTTAAACCACTAGGATTCCAATTAGGGGTGGCTACTGCAGCAGCAGGAGCAGCCGCTGGCCTAGATAAAAGAGCGATTAAACAGATAAGCAAATGGGGATCTGCCTCGGTTAAATATTAGAGCAGCTGAGGCTTGCATTCCCACTAAAACAAAAGATGCACAAACCAAGTCTGCTGCAGCAGTATTTGCCTTCCAAAGTTACTTTCTTTGTTCAAACTGAGAAGATGCAAAGCAAGCTATATTGATCAATGTCATGGTAACAAGGGGACTGGAAGGGCTTAGTCATCTATATTAGAGTGGGAAAAAAACCATAAACATCCCCAAAGTTTGCAGCCTTGGTTTAAATTTTAGGGTAGTGTACTGTGAGAAAGAAATGCCACCCTAGAATTACACCAGCTTTGCAGTAACTTGTTGAGAGAGCCTAATATAATTGAGTTCATACTATTCATTATTAACATTAGAAACTTCTGGCATACACTTCAGAGCCCGCGTACATGTTGATCACTGAGGTTGCCATGGTGAATATGAGTCAACTCAGGTTCAATGAAAAAGAGTGGAACTGCCTGTCCTTTAAATCCAGGCAAATCCTCGAATGGTAAGACATAAGGACATCCTTTCTTTCTCACAGTACTAAGGGATGGATACAAAAGATGAGAAACGCGCTTTCCAAATTCAAGGTGCATATAACCTATAAGTAGAAATAAAACTGGCAGAGACAGCAGTGCCCACCAAACAGTCCACATGGTGCACTACATTGTCCAGCTTCCTTTATGACTGAAGCCATGTAATAAGTTTTAGCCAATGGCAGTGATCAAAAATGGCACTTTAATTTAGGCTATGATTCTAAAAGCAGCAACCCTGGGAGCCTCATGTCAAGTTGGCAGAGTCACAAGATGGAAATGACCTGAACCCCAATATACCATTTAGAAAGAGATGTGCCAGAGGACCACTGAACCCACAGCAAATAGGGCTCAGGAGAAAAACTTCTATGTGTTAAAGACCACTGGAGCTGGAGAACGCATTAGTTACCACAACACAGCCTAACTTTAGCAAACAAACACTACATCGAAGCTAATTAGAGAACAAGTTAATTCAGGTTACCATTGGGTGACCAAGGTGAGGTTAATGATTGGCAAAGAGCTTTTTTACTTACAGGAAGTTAAGTAAGCATAGGCCTTGAAATAGTGCAGAGAAGAGAAAGCATATTTCAGAGAGAAGAAATAGTAAAAGCCGAGCAAGAATTATGAAAATGGAATTGAATGGATCAGAGTAGATTTCTCCAGAAAGGAAAAACATTTTTGTCATCAGGTATTCTGTGAACTGGTTCACTTTCTTGCTACTTATTAACTTAACCCAGGAGTCCCTTGTCAAAGGCCTGTTGATCAATGCTTAGGGCTTCAGCCTTTCCTTGCATAAACACTGGAAAGGAATATAAAAGGTCTAATCAGTTCTTTCTCTAACAAGTCCCCGCCAGGGACTCAGAAAAGCCTTTTATTCTACTTGTCCACTGTCTAATCAATGGTGAAACCAAAACCTATAAAACCTCCTAGACCCTGCTGCTTTTGATTCTAAGACCATAATAATTATTAGGGCCTGGAAATCCTGGCGAACCACACTCTACTCATTCATCCATCCGTTTGGTGATCCAATCACTCATTCATTCATTCATCTACCATGTCTTCCTTGAGATCAAAACATCAATTAAGTATGGTTTTTATCACCAAGAGGCCCAAATATAATTGGAGTGATCCATACTGCATCAGTTATAATAAATGTGTTCCATGCAATGAAAAAATAAATAGATGCCAGGAAACCACAGAGGATGGACAGACAAAAAAAAATCGAAGCACTGAGAGATCAGAAAAGGGTTTTCAAAGTCAGGACAACATTTGCATTGACTTTTAAAAAAGGAATATAAATTCTTCAGACAAGTGGATGGAAGATATTTAAATAGAGAAACGGGAGGCCAGCATTTGACCTGCTGAGTATGACACCGTTTGGGGATACCTGCATCCTATATCAGAGTCCCCCATTTCTGAGTCCTAGCTCTGCTCTTCATGACAGCCTCCTGCTAACGTGGACTCTGGAAGGTGGCAGGTGATGGCTGAAGTAATTAGGCTCCTATCCATTACATGGGAGACCTGGATTACATTTCAGCTTCTGGCTTTGGCCTGGCCAAGCCCTAACTCTTGAGGTTATTTGTGGAGTGAATCAGCAGATGGGAGATCTCGGCCTTTCAAATACAAAATAAAAATAGAGAAAAAACAGAGAAACAGAGAAATAAAAGTAGAGAAAAAATAGAGAAAATACACTTAGATACATAAACATGAGAAAAGTAGTTGGGGAACTGTGAGTAATTAAACAGAGTTGCACTGTGGGTTAGAAAGTGGCAAAAATAAGTGTGAAAACATGACCTAGAGCTTCATATGTCATTTTGGGAAGTCTGAACATTATTCTATAAGAAATGGATAGTAGGTAAAATTATGACATAATTAGTCTCAATGTTAATATGTAGATCATTTTAGAAATTATGTAGAAGGTACAGGATTAAGATTAAGGAGTTAAGAAACTCTTATAGCTTTGTGAATAAGAGACAAGGGCATTTTCTATCTATAGTAATATCACATTGGTGGATTACAGAGAAATTTAGGAGGAAAATTAAGAATAGGTAAGTGAATGAACATGGGGAGCAGAGGTAAGCCAACACTGACACCAGGCTTGGGTGAGTGTATGGATGGCAGGCATTTAATTAAGATAAGGAGACAGAAGTTTGTGGATTAATGAGGCTGATGTTAAGTGAAATCTGAGGTCACTGTAGAACATTTGGGAGGGGATATGTGAGGAAAAGATGGGAAATTTTTGGAAGATGAAATAATTTTTTAAGATTTATTTATTTGAAAGGCAGAAGAAAGAGAAAGAGAAAGAGAGAGAGAGATATCTTCCATCCTCTGATTCATTCCCCCAATGGCTGGGGCTGGGCCAGGCCAAAGTCAGGATCCAGAACTCCATTCAGGTCTCCCGTGTGAGTGGCAGGGAGTCAAGTACTTGAGTCATCACCTGCTGCCTTCCAGGAATATTAGCAGGAAGTTGGGTCAAAAGTAGAGTAGCTGACACTAGAACCAAGGCACTCCAACATGGGATGCACACATCCCAAGTAGAGGCTTAACCCACTGTACCACAATGCCTGTCCAGGAAGATGGCAATATTTTATACACAAGTTCAGGAAAGCAGTATTATGCAGAGCTAGAACATTATATACCTAGGGTGTGGGCTAAAGCTAGAGCAAGAAAAATGGATCAGATCACCAAAGGAAGGCAAAGGGGATGTGGTGGAAGGTGAAGATTGTCAAGGAAAATGGTTAACAGCATCAAATGACTGGGAATGATCAAGGAAGGTAAGTCTGGAAAGTGACAGCCCATGGATCTGGCAACTGAAAGGCAGAGTGGAAAATTCTCAAGTCTTCATGTAGCCCTGGGTTTCCCCTGTCATTCTGCACAACCAGTGCCTCTTCTCCATCTGACCACTCCTCTCCAAAACACGGCCAGTGTGGAGTAAAGATGGTGTGCTAACCTTCCAACATTCATGACAACATAACCACTCCTACCAGCCACAGCTTCCTGGACCACAAGTGAACTCTGGACTCAGGGACTCACTGGGCCAGGGAGAGTCCCTTCTTGTCTCTTGAGAATACAGTTAGGCTGTGCTAGGATTGGATACATAAAACTCTATAATGTTGGGGAGGATTTCAAACCACCTCTGATCAAATGTTATGTGGGAACTTGCTTTATGTAAACATTTAAGTTTGTCTATGTCAGTCTTATTCTTTTGCTTTAAATTTGGCTATTGGGTATTTTTCCTCAAAGTCAAGTACTCCTGAAATGATATCACACTCTCCTCCACACAAAAGCCCCATTCAGGTAAACGACCGTTCATCCTCTTGCTTTCCCTTACTTCCGCATTTCTCCAAATACTATGCCAATGGCAGGAAACTACATTGCTGAAATGCTGCAGACAACTATTTCTGGATGCCAAAAACAAGTGCCTGTGTGAGACATAAACCCATGCTAGGATTCTCAACAGGCCAGGATCTCAAAATACTACCTATTTTATCACTCTCAACATCAGACCCACCAAGCTCAAACTCACACTCCATTCACAGAGTAGTGCAGGAAGGGAGTTTGTGGAAAGGATCCCATGACTTTGAACTTTGAGAGGGCACCTATTTGGGAGTGGGAAGGAGAAGGCTGCTGAAGGAACCATAAAAGATTCTGCTTCCCACTGCAGACAAGGTCCCTGTTACTCTACTACAGGGCTCCCCAGCAAATCTCAATCTGAAGTAAAAAACAGAGTAGGAAAGGGGGAGGGGGGAAGGGGAGGGAGAAAAGGAGGAGGAGGAGGAGCAGAAGAGGGAGGAGGAAGAGGAAGAGGGGAGGGAAGAGACAGGCAAAGAGCACAAATGTGAAAACAATAGGGGGATGGAGGTCAACACAAGAACAAAAAAGAGAGAATCATGAAAGCAGGCAAATAAGTTCAACCCCCCCTCCCAAACAAATTTAGTCAGAGCTATAGAAAAACTTTTCCCCACTCCATAATGAATGATATAGCAAAGTTTAGAGAATGGTGCCAGTGTTGAATAGCTGACACTGTGCAAAAGAGCATTTTCTACAATGTGCGGAGAACCAACAGTCTTATTCTTAGATATACTGTTTTCATATTTTTATGACCTAGTTTTCTCACCCTAAAATAAGGGGCCCTGGAGCTAAAGGTGTCTAAAGTCCTCCCAGTTCTGAGAGCCTCTGTGTAAAGAGGGCAGCTCAGAGCCCAGGATGCCTCTTTCTTGCAGCACTTCAAAACATTCAGACCCAAAACCACTCGGTAGAGATACCAACTCAACTAATTCCAAAGTGCTTCTGCCTAAGTATAAGAAAATCTCTCCCTTTCAGCAAGCATGGGATTACCTACTGGGTTCAGGAATGGGTATTTGACACATTTGCCATCTTATCATCACAGATATTGTCACGTGATGGGTAGCACAGTCCACTGGTTAAGAACAAATTGAGAAGCAAGATTACCTGAATTTTAATCGTTGCTCTGTTGATTAAGCATTTTAAGCAAATGGCTTAATTTGTGCCTCAGTTTCTTATGTGTAAGATAAGCATAGCCAACTTAACAGAATTTTTATAGGACTAAATGAGTCAAGAGTGGCAAAGTACTAAGAACACTACCTGGTACTATATGAGTATTAGTTTAAAAAAAAAATAAGGCTAGGTGCTATGACAATCACTATTTCATGAGGGAAGAAACAATAAATTACAAAGGTTAAGTAAATGTGGTTCAAAGTCCTCAAGGGTTAAAGAGTGGAGCCTGGATTCAAATAAGACCAAAGTCCAGGGCTTGGAAGTTTTATCACCATTGCATGCTGTCTCCCTATGCAATATGACTCACCTAGGGACACAGTACATTGATATAATGACCAAGGGACAGATACTAGAATATACTAGTCTTCATCTGGCTAAACCAGGAATTCCCCGCTATTTCTGTGATTTTTTTTTAAACATAAAAATTAAAAATTTTCAGGTCATATTTTAGTTTCTGTCTTCTATATTGTTTCAAAGTTTGGTGCTCATTTATTTTTCCATCCACATTTACTCCAGACCATAAACACATTCTTCAAGAAACTGACTTCTCACTCTAACAACTTGGATAAAAGTTGTTCTTACTGTATCCAGGCACTGGGTTAGGCACCAACACTATCTCATTGGGTCCTCACAATAATCCTCTAAATTACATTTAAAGATAAACAAAAGCTCATCATGTTTAAGTAAACTCCCCAAACTTGCTTAGCTAGCAAATAGCACAGTTTGGATTGCAACCATCTGGGCTTGATTCTCAACCACCCTCCCACACAATCCCCTTTAGAACACAATCGCCATGCCAACCTGGGATGGCTTTAGGTTCTTGAGAGACTACAACTCATCCAGACAGGGCCATGGCACTACCATGGGCAAGTAACATGTTCACCATTCTCAGAGAGAACACAGGATGGGACATGCAGGGATGGAAGAACAAAAATTTAAGTGACAAACTGCATCAGTCTGACAAAGAGTATCAGTAACTTCTAATGCTTCTATCCCATTGTTCAGCTTTGTAACCCGTTTCTGACTTTCAGATGGATGTGATAACCTGGTCTCTCTCACTTAACTGGCCACGAACAAGTTACATAAGCACTCTGGCCCCTGTCAGAACGTGGGAAGGGCTATTCTGAAGACAATGAGCTCATGCAGGAAGACACCTGGCAGAGAACCCCCAGGGCGGGCACAGTGCAGGTGCTTGGATCTTGCCAGAATCTTTTTCTTTGTAGCTGCCAGTGCCCTGCGCTGCCAACGGCATATGAGGCCTCTTAAAAATGTCTACCAGGGAACAAGGCTGCTATAATCTCAGTCCTCTCACAGGAGTCACCTTTTCCACAACTGCTCATTTTCTGAACTCAGCTCTGAAATGAACTATTCTCTGTTTCACTCTTCTTCACATTATCCAAAATAATTCAATGTCCACCTTTTCCTTTGGGAAAATCAAAGGTTGACACGGCTACCTTTTGAACTCAGCTGTTTAAGATCCTTTCTAGTGTTCAAAAAGTTTTACTGATTTTGAAAGGTCTTATTGATAAAACACAGAGAAACTCAGGGGAAAAGGACAAAGAGAAAGACGAAGAAAGAGAAAGAATAAAGAGGCCAGAAAAGAAAGAGAAGGACGAGAGCCCAAAAGGAGCAGAGAGAGGCAAAAGGCTACTGAATGCATAATCACCAACAGTCTTAAAAACTGGTTCCTGTAACAAGCATGGAGCATTCTTTTTATAAACCAAGGAGAAAATATTTACATAAAATCCAAAGGGCATGTGCTCTTTGTTAAAAGCTAGAAAATGACAATGTATTCAATTTATTAATTCATCAATTAGGCTGTGTGATGCTTCTGGAACCATCAGCAATTCTAAGCTAAATATCTAAGAGAAGAAAGAAGAAATCTACCTACTAAGGAAGGAAGTAAAGAATATTTTGTTTTGTGATTCCATTTATTCACGTTGGTTGCATTTGTACAGCTTTAATGACATTTTTGGGGGTTGGGATTAATGAAATAGGTGACATGGAACAATCCAAGTCCCCCTTACAAACTTCTGCCTTCAAAAAATTTGTATCAAAGTCATACAAATTTTAAATAATTTATAACAATAAGTTCCTGGGACAGACATTTGCTCTAGCAGTTAAGACACTTGGTTAAAACTCTTGCATCCCACATCAGAGTACCTGGGTTCAATACCCTGCTCCACACTAACATGGATCCTTTGGAGGCAGCGGTGCTGGTTCAGGTTAATTGGGTTTCTGTCACCCATGCAAGACACCTGAATTGAGTTCCCAGCTCCTGGCTTCTTGGCTTGGCCCAGCTATGGCCATTATGGGCCTTTGGGGAGTGAACCAGCAAATGGGAACTTGCTTGCTCTGTTTTTCTCTCTTCAAACACATACACAGTGAAGTAAAAAAATCCTTATGAATGTTAAAGTGTTCTAATTATACGTATAGAATATAGTTTTAACAGCCAGCAATGTGGCACAGCTGCCACAAAGTAAGCTGCCATCTGCAGTGTCAGCAACTCATATGAGCGCTGGAGTCCATGCTGCTCCTCTTCTGATCCATCTCCCCACTAATGTGCCTGGTATAGTAGCAGACGATGGCCCAGGCACTTAGGCCCCTGATACTCATGTGGTAGACCCAGATGGAATTCCTGTCTCCTGGCTTTACTGTGGCTTGACCATTGTGGCCACGTGGGGAATGAACCAATGAACGGAAGATTGATCTCTTGAGATCTCTCTCTACCTACCCCCCTCCCTGTCTCTCTCTTCCTGTCATTCTGCTTTTCAAATAAGTAAGTCTTCAGAAAATACATAATTTTAAAAGCAGATATGCTGTAATAAGCACTTATTAGAGGTAAATTGAGTTTTTTTTATGTTTAGAAAGTTTTAGGTCCTCATTAACAGAATCACAAGAGTAAACAGAACTTACCACCACAGTTAACCCTGCCACAGTTGTCCACTCGTCCCAAACATTCTTTGTGTGCTCTTGCTCCACACTTAAAACACAAATAGCCTTGGTAAAATGTTCCTCTGAAAGGTAAAAAGTGAGAGTGACATATTAAAAGGTGCTAAGTTCTGCCTGTCTTACATCATCATTAGAGTAAGAAGGGGATAAAGGTGCCAGAGTCCTACTCAAATATTCTCAACAGACCTTCCGGGAGGCTCAACAGGGAGCCCCAGGAACAAGGCCTTAGCAAAGATCTGTGACATCCAAACTTAAGACAATACCCCTACTTTAGAGTAGTCTGCCCACAAACTAAAAAAAAAATGTCTGGGGTGGGGGTTAGTGTTGCAATGCCGCAGGTTAAGCCACTGCTGCAAAGACACTGACATCCCATAGGAGCCCTAGTCCAAGTCCCAATCCAGCTCCCTGTTAATGGTGGGAAAACAACTGATGTCCCAAGTTCTTGGGACTCCTTCCACTCATGTGGGAGACCCAGAGGGAATTCTGGGCCCGTGGCTTGTGGCAGTCATTTGGGGAGTGAACCAAAAGATGGGCAATCTCTCTGACTCTTCCTGTGTCACTGTAAATTAAAAAAAAAAAAAAAAAGGCTGAAGTTGTTAGCAATGATTTTAGCTCCTTTAAACTAAGAAACAGGATGGCGCACACTTACCTCAAGAGCATCTGGCAGACTTTGCAGGATGTCACCCGAGTAAAGGTGTGCATCTTGAAGTCATGGAAATTGGAGTCCGCATGGTCTGGCCTTATGTTAGATCTATAAAAAGGATAAAACGTCACTTCCCAAAGGCAGTTTCACAACAAAGCAGCAGACTAGTCATCTAAAACCTAAATTAATGAAAATGACATTGGGCAGGTATCTGATTCAAACCAAAAGGCTATTACATATGCAACACTTTCTAAGCTGGAAGTATGCTACCCATTAAAATATGCACCAAAATCTGGTTGTATGGGAACCAGCAGCATAATCTTCCTCAGAATGGAGTGTTCCTAGAGAACTTTCTAGAAGGCACTTGGGTCAGCTTGTCTGGAAACCAACCAACCCTGCTGGAAATCAATGCTGTGTGACCATTTGCCTTTCCCAGCCATGGCAGACATGTCACTGAAATGTGAACTAGCAGGCCACAGTGGGAGAGACGGGGCTTCTCTGCCCGAGCTCAACTCGACTAGACTCTAAAGGTGTCTACAAAAAGGAATAATTATATAGAAAGTTTTGAAACAAAGTATCAGTCTGATCATAAAAACTTCTTCCTGCACAAAAAATTCACCTTCCTCACAATCCAGATAAAAACTAAAAACTCTCTCATCATTTATATTTTTGCTTCATTTATATTACACACATACACAACAAAAATTAATTGACATTCACACACTAATATTCATTGTTTATACTCTCTCAGATCTCGGGACAACCACGTGGTGCTCATTATTGCATTTAATTATGGCAACTGCTAATAATATTACAAGCAGGGAAACTGAGGCTTACTCTAATGTGAAGGAAATGGGAACATCGGAGACACCTGCCAGGCCTGTACTCTTAGCCACAGAAGCCGTACTAAATGCAGGAAATCAGCAATATTCACGTTAAAAGAATTGGATTTTTGTGTTTAGTGGGTAAACTGGAAACAGTTTAAATTAGTCAATTCTACTAGACTGGCATATATTATCCTTCATTTAGCAATATTACTGAAGAAAGCAGAAAAACTACAATAGGATACGTGAAAAATGACTACAAATCAGGGGTCCATCTAGAAAGCCAAGACAATGCACTTCAAGATGTTACACACAATTTGAGAGATTGTAGGAAAAGTCTGAGATAATGATGAGCTAGGATTTCCCCTCTTATAGAATACAGCAACTCGCAACCACACAGAGCCTCGGCGTAATGAAGCATAACGCAGGCGGGCAACCAGGCGTCAATCTCCGAGGTACCAAGAGGAGCCTCATGAAAAAACATTCACAAAGGCAATTGGAGTAGTAGGCAGTGAAGCAGAAGTGTCAGAGGGGTCAGCCTTCCAATCCATCTGCTGAATATGAGCGTGCTCAAAATGAAACCACATATCAGCGCCATCTGGGATTTCTCTGCTCTGTGCTCCTGGTGACCTCGCTTTTGAGGAAAATGTCCCACGGTGTGCGGAAAAGGGTGGCCATTTCCACAGAAACGTGTTGCTGATTAAAAATTACAGGACTCTTCTTCGGGTAAGGAGGAGTCAACAGAAGAATCTATAAACAAAACTCTCTTCAGTTTTTTCAGAAAACATTTGATCCCTGAGCCCACAAGGCTGTACATAGAAAAGAGCATCAAAATCCATTTCCTCAGTCAGGGAGGGCTGCTGCTCATTTTCCTCTCAGCATCAGGGAGGTACAGTCGTGGATGAATTGTCAAAAGCAGTTTCAGTCCCAGGAACTTGAAGATTCCATCAGCCTGAAGTTTTCAAATAAAGGTAGGTCTCCTTCAGGCAGAAACTTGCATACATGGACCCCAAACAGTTAAGAATTTTAATTAACTCCAGAAGCCAGCCTCAGACATAGGTGGAACACCCTTCTCATGGGGTCAAACCAACCTATACATGGAGTTGTGTTGGGATCAATTAATCAACTCACTGGGAGTAAACTGACTTTTCAGAAGACAAAAAGTTGAAAGGAGAATCAAAACACACTAAGAGGTTTTAAAGAAACCTGATGGGGGCTGGTGTGGCATAATAGATTAAGCCACCGTCTAGGATGCCTGCAACCCATAATGGGTGACAGTTCTAGCCTGGAAATGCCCATTGTCCTCCAGACCAGGAATCTGCACGTAACTATTTCAGGGCAATAAGAAGTAGTGTCACTCAGGAGAGAACATGCAGGAAAAACCCAGTAAATTAGCTGAAGTCATCAAGTGCTACCTGTCGAGAGATGTTGACACACACGGCCTGTAGCCTGTGAGGACACAGAATTCAAAGACAGTAAACTGGCTGGATAAGAATGGTTAGGAAGGTGGCCTGCAGCAGAAGCAGACAGAGAAACATCAGGATTATATACTAGGGAAAACACAGGCACAAAAAAGCAGAGCCAGTGTTGTGGTGTAGCGGGTAAAGCCACCACTTGTGATGCCCATGTCACATATGGTGTCGGTTTGTGTCCCAGTAGCTCCACTTCTGATCCAATGCTCTCCTAATGGGCCTGAGCAGTGAAAAATGACCCAAGTGCTTGGGCCCCTGTCACCCATGTGGGAGACCCAGATGAAACTCCAGGCTCTAGGCTTTCGCCTGCCCCAGCCCTGGCTCTTCTGGCCATCTGGGGAATGAACCAGCAGATAGAAGACACCTCTCTCTCTCTCTTTCTCTCTCTCTCTCTCTCTGTGTGTGTGTGTAACTCTTTCAAATAAATAAATAAATCTTAAAAAACAAAACACACAGAAACACACACACACAGCTGTGGTTCCTACATAGAGAAATCTCTTGTAGTGAGGTAAGAGTCGCTACAGTGAGACAATTATAGGCTGAGTTCTCTGTAGAGGACAACTGAAGAACCATTCTCCACATCTGCATTTCCAACTAAATATTCATTTTCTCTTAGCCGTTGCTCTGGTCCAGTTTCTCCTCCTCTGAAAATATGACCACTTTCTCTCTTTTCAACCTTAAAAATACCTTCACCAAATCTCAGGTATCTGTCCCTCCCTCCTGCTCCATTCTATTTCTCAAGATAGCCTCAACAGAGACACTCTAACATGTTGCATAGATTAGTGGACCAGTTCCCAGAGGAGGAGACCGGATGTGTCCTCCACTAACTCTGTCCAGTCCTCAAAGAAATCTTCACACACCATTAAAAGTGCATGTGTGTATGTCCACCTCCACGTGCCTGTGTGGTTAAGGACAGGGGCAGTGCCTTCTACGGAATTCGTCCCTTTGTTGTAGTTACCATTTTCCACCAGGAAAATTATCTGCTAGATATTTATGCCTGCTGGAAGTCAGAAAAATATATTGTAGCACTTTCTTCACTTGTTTTCCAAAGACTGACCTTTGCCACAGTATCAGGTGGAAAGATGGAGGAAGAACAAATAAAGATAGTTACTAGGTCAAAAACTTTTACCTCCCATAGGGAAGAAAAATGTAGAAAAACATAATGATTATCTGGAATACAACTAGATGTTATAAATTATATTTATTTACCTTTATCCTCTCTTCTTTGTGAGAAAACTAACTTTCATACAGGTACGATAATGCCACTCATAAAGATATTTCAGTAGTATGAGAGTGTAGCTGGTTAGTAACACAGCCGTGATTTTCACAGCCTGCTTTCAAAATCAGCAGTTTTTCTATTTAACCATACACTTTAATTCCTGAAATCACTTTAATACAATTTAAGAATACAAGAATCAAATAATTGCAAGACAAAATGATCAATAATCATGGTCAGTTACCAAAGAAATAAGATAACTCATGACATCACAGTATTAACATTTCTATATAAGTATATAAAATAGTTTATTTCATCATATTGTATTTAAAGTGAGGGTGAGAGACCTGGAAGCAGGTGTAGATGCTTGGGAAAAAAAAAATCTGTCTGCATGCAAGTCTTTTTCATGTGCCAAAAATACACAGATATAGATATACACCTACAATTATAAGTGCGGGTCACCAAAATTCAGAAAATAAACATTTTGGCCAAATAAATGTCAAATATATCTCATTTCATTGTGTGTATCTTTCAAGAAAATCTGAACAACCTTCATTTTTGTATTATTCTAAAGTATTTTCACACCTCACAATTTAACAAGATGGAAATATTTCTTCTTACGGCCTTCTAGTAACACTATTTTAACTAGAAGTAAATTACTATAAGCTGGGGCCAGCACTGTGGTGCACCAGGCTAAGACTCCACCTGTGGTGCTGGCATCCCATATAGGCACTGGTTCATGTCCTGGCTGCATGTCCTGATGCAGCTCTTTGCTTGTGGCCTGGGCAAGCAGAGGACGATGACCCAAGTACTTTGTGGGAGACCTGGAAGAAGCTCCTGGCTCCTGGCATTTCCAGCTGCTGTGTCCATTTGGGGAGTGAACCAGTGGATGAAAGACCTTTCTGTCTCTCCCAGTCTCTGTAACGTTACCTCTCAGATAAATAAAATCTTTTTTAAAAATTACTGTATGGCCGGCGCCATGGCTCAACAGGCTAATCCTCCGCCTTGCGGTGCTGGCACACCAGGTTCTAGTCCCGGTCGGGGCGCCGGATTCTGTCCCAGTTGCCCCTCTTCCAGGCCAGCTGTCTGCTGTGACCCGGGAGTGCAGTGGAGGATGGCCCAGGTGCTTGGACCCTGCACCCCATGGGAGACCAGGAGAAGCACCTGGCTCCTGGCTTTGGATCAGCGTGGTGTGCTGGCCGCGGCAGCCATTGGAGGGTGAACCAATGGCAAAAGGAAGACCTTTCTGTCTCTCTCTCTCACTGTCCACTCTGCCTGCCAAAAAAAAAAAAAAAAATTACAGTAAGCAATAGTTCTTAAAATTTTCCCAAAGTAAGGTTTTAAAATTACTTGAAAGAATGTAGATTCTTTATTATTTTCAAGATTCTTAGGAATTAAAAGATGAATTTATTCTGAAAGAGCTATGCAGCGTATAGTATTCTGGGTTTCCATTTTTTTTTTCTTTTAAGACTTAACTATGTTTCTCCGTTGTTTCCCAGCCTGTAGGGTTTCTGATGACAAATAAGCTGATAGTTTAATTGGCAATCTTCTGAACGTAATCCAGTGTTTCTTTCATCTACATTTTAGAATCTTTTATGTTTTACTGTTAAAAGTTTGAGTACAATGTGTGTTAATATCTTTTCTCTCTTAGGAGCTCTATGTGCCTCGTGTACTTGCACATCCCATTCTTTCTCCAAATTAGGCAAGTTTCCTGTAACTATTTCAATGAACAGGCCTTCTAACCCATTCTGTTTTTCCAAATCTTCAGGGACTCTTAAGACCTGTTGTGATGTGTTGCTCGATAGTAGTTCATAAATCTAGAGCACTCCTTTTAATTATTCTTATTTATTTGGTCTGACTGAAAAATTTCCAAAGACTTGTCTTCTAGCTTGGATATTTTTTTTCTTCTGCCTAAACAAGTCTGTTTTTAAGGCTTTCTGCTGTATTTTTATTTGACATATTGTATTCCTTTCTAATAGTTCAAAAATCTCAATTTCAGGGGAAAAATTTTTCTGCCATGTCATGTATGAATTTCTTTTTAAAAAAGATTGATTTATTTTACTTGAACGGTAGAGTTACAGAGAAGGAGACGGGGGAGGAGGGGAGAGAGGGAGGGAGGGAGAGAGATTGAGAGAGAGAGAGATCGATCTTCCACTTACTGGTTCTCTCCTCAAATTTCCACAATGGCTGGAGCTTGGTGGGTCTGAAGCCAGGAGCTTATTCCAGATATCCCACAGGAGTGCAGGACCTGGGCCATCTTCCATTGCTTTCCCAGGCACATTAGCAGGGAACTGGATTAGAAGTGGAACAGCTGGGACTAGAACCAGCACCTATATGGGATGCTGGTGTTGTAGGCAGTGGTTTAACCCTCTATGCCACAGTGCCGGCCCCTGTATGAATTTCTTTAACTTGTGAATTTTCTTCTCGTTGCTTCTGAGTAATCCTATAATCAATCTTTTGAATTCATTTTCAGGCATGCGATCAATCTCTACGTCTTCACATTCTAATGTTTAAGTGTTGTGTCCTTTGGGGAAGTCATGTTGTCTTCCTTATTCTTATTTCTTGAATTTCTGCATTTATTTTTAGGCACTTGTAGAAATACTTGTTGGTTTTCTCCTCTGATAGCTTTTATCATTGAATTATGCCTCTGTGGCTTAGTGGAGTGTCTGCTCTTTCAGTGAATAACCAGAGGTGCCTGCTGGGTGTGGCCAAGGAGCTCTGGTCAGTCCTCCAGGGTGGGATGAGTATCCAGGATGATACCTAAGTTAGGCCTGATAGATCTCCTCTATTGTCAACTGTGGGCAGGGTTTGATCACTTCTGCTGGCGTAATCACACTCTCAAGTCCTCTCTTTCAAGGTGATCAATGCTTAGCATTAGCCCACAGTGAGTGCAGCATTCACCCACACTCTTGCATGAACCGCACAAAGGATCTGTGCAGTCCTCAGTGTGAGCATGGATCCTGCTGCAAGGACCCATCCCAGCCAGTCAGAGAGCTCTGAGTCTCTGGCACTATACACAGTGACTGGCCAGAGACCCAGCTATACCCTGCACCCCATCTATGCAGTCACAGAGGTCCCACAGTCTCAGCACACAAGGCTCCCACAGTCACAGGGTACAGCGGATCTGCTCCACCCTTCTATGGAGAGAGCAGACTTGTTCCCAGAACAAGCTGCCTGTGGGTGCTCTAACGCCCAGGGCCTGTGATATGTTGAGATGCTGGGAGCAACTCACAGTCCTTGTGAGTGCCTAGCCCCCTGTTGATTACCGCAGCAAGACTCAAAGTATGTGAGTAATGTATATTTTTCCCTCTGGTAAAATCCCTGGATCACATGCACACACAAGAGCCACCATAGCTCAATTTATGTCAAAATGGTCCCTTCTCTCTATACCTTTTTGATGAAGTCAAGGACATAAGACCACAGCCCTGCTCCACAGAAGCAATTCAACGGGGGGCCTTTCAGGACCTATTCCATCTATCTATCATCACTTAAGTATGCGTCATACCCTAAAGTCAGGTACTATGTTTTGGCCAAATATTTTTTACATTTAAGAATCAATTCTTCCACAACTTATTAAAATTGCATGTAGATAAGGTAAACATTTTTGCCAAATCTTCAAATACTAGCTTTAGAGGTAGCAGGCCTTATAAGTTAGAAATCCTAAAACAAATAAAAGGCTATTATTATCTTAATATATGGTAGCTTATGTAAATCATTTCTCCTTCAGGACTGAGTACAGATGAGATAAATACACAAATCTGTGAGCCCAAAAGAGGCCAATATCATGATTCGCAAGCACCATCCTCCCCATAGCCCCCAACATGTAGGGCTGACCACTGAGCTGGCTGGACCATGGGTCTAACTTACTACATTATTTCTCATACCTTTAGAATTACTAATTGAACATTCTAGACTCTCAGAATATCCTACCCAGGTTGTTACTGACAACGCACAAGCTCTTCTAAAGTTTCCAGTTCTGATAAAGCATTCTTAAACCTAGTAAAATCTTAGCTAAAACCTCAAAATGAGACTGATCATTTTACATCCCAAATTTAGACTCTCCTGTAAGATACAGCTTTAATGGACTCATTCAAAGGGTGTTTTTCCATTTTGTTAACATGAAAATTTCCAGAATAAAATCCAAATATTTATTTTGAAAATATTCTGTATCATTAAATTAAATCCATTAAGTAGAGATTGAATAAGTACAGAAATACATTCACATAATCTTTCAGTAAGTGATCCCAAATCTTTACTTATTTTTCACAATTTGTTCCCATAACACTACAGCATACTAATTATACTGCTGGTTATTTGAAAGTAGAAAGAAAATGAAATAAAGGACCTGCAAAAACTAAGCTAAAACAAACAAACGAACCAGTTCAAAGGAACATCCTTCATCTACTCCTAAGGATTCATAAAAGGAATACAAATAACTAAAAGGATTTATAAATCACAATCAAATCTTGTTCCTTATATTCGATTTCACATAGCCAGGAAAATGAATAAAAACTTTCAAAAAACCTCTAAAAATAACATAAATCTTGACTCTGGAAAACAGTATTTTCTTATATATTATATACCTCTTTATTTCATTCAACATTCACATTTTAGTAATTTTAAATATACATCCATCACTGTATTTTGATGATATGGCAAGGAAATTATTAAATGAAAAGTAAAGTCTGCTAATTCTACAGCAAATTTAAAGGGGAAAAAAAAGTCTCTGTAATCTGGGTATATATCTTTTTAAACTTGATGGATGGCTTTGTATGTAACTTTTTTTTTAAGAGTTATTTATTTATTTGAAAGACATAGGTAGAAAGAGAGGTCTTCCATACACTGGTTCACTTCCCCAAATGGTCTCAATGGCTGGAGCTGGGCCAATCCGAAGCCAGGAGCTTCTTCCAGGTCTCCCACACAGGTGCAGGAGTTCAAGGATTTGGGCCATCTTCTACTGCTTTCCCAGGACATAGCAGAAAGCTAGATTGGAAGTGGAGCAGCTGGGACTTGAACGGGTTTGGCATATAACTTACTTTTTATATTTTAGTTTCTTCAGCAATAAAATAATTCTGTCACTCCTGTTATAGAAGGTGACATCCAAAAAAAAAAAAAAAAAAAACCAAAAAGTGACATCCAGGAGTGACATAAAAATAAGTGGCTCTGTTTGTTGTTACCTGTTCCACCTACTATTCAAATTTATCATGAAGTGAGGACATATACATGTACAATTGTATAATTAAATTTCATTGCTCCCACAACAAAAATCACATCTATCATTGTTTCTGAAATCAGAGAGACAAACATTCTCTGGAAAATCCAGAAATGTAGAGTGATGTAAGTGAGGACACAGCCATCACCATATTTTGAATCAATGGGAATAAATGCTTTTCTTGTATAAAACACATAATAAACATGTTACGATTTCTCTTTGCTTATAAAACAGTTTATCCTATCACTCATTCAACAAGCCAAATGCTTACTATGTGCCAGTCTATTTTTTAACACTGGAATTACAATAGTGAATTTATGTGGCCCAAACAATCACAGAACTCTGGTTAATCCTGACAATATTGCTTTGTCTCAATTATTCCATTAAGATACACTGTTCACCCTCTTCAGAGAGGGAGACACAGAAACATGAGAGGGTAGAGAGAACACACAAGTAAGCACACATGTGAGAGAGGAGAAAAAGGTGTGTCAAAGTTCAGGCTTTAAAAAAAAAAAAAAACAAACTTACATTGGATTAGCCACTCCAGATAAGGAACAGGTTCTACAGAATTTGGATTTTTTTTTTTTATCCTCTGGTCCAATAAATCTGTACCATAATTCAAACACTGAAGATAATATGAATTAGGAATGCTGAGCTGGCATAGTGAATTTAGGTAGCTGCAGCACATTTTAAATTATATCCAGTAATATGAAGTTGGCTGTTGAATTAATGTGTTTTAGAAGCACATGGAGATTGAGATGATACCGTTACAAGGCAATATTAAGGAACAAAAGCAGGAAATCTGATAGGTAATCTGACAAGTCTGGAAGGCTTTCCCTTTCAAATTCTTTAAGGATTATGTTTCCAAACATAATCCTTAAAAAAAAGTTTAATCAACATCCCATCCCTTGCATACAAAGTCTGTTTTACACTAAAGCCCGTGTACAAAAGTTCAGTATGCACTGAACAGGATTCTTTTATCTCTCCCCCACCGGAGAGAAACAGAGGGAGAGGGAGAGGGGGAGAGGAGGAGAGGAGGAGAGGAGGAGAGGGAGAGAGTGAAGGACCCTTACGAGGAGAGGCACCGGGCCCTGCGACAGCCCTGGGCCCCACGCCCTCTCGTCCGGCGGCCCGCGGGCAGTGGCAGCGTCGTCCCAGCCCACACTGACCTCGTGTGTAGCAGGGCCACTCTGCAGTGGTGGGGCCGCCTCACCCCCAGGTCGTCGTCGGGGCTCCGCGGCCGCGGGTTGCCGCGGCAACGCTCGGCTCCGCATGATCGTGGAGTCTGTGCGGGCCCAGCAGCCCCCAGACCAGACTCCTCGCCCTCGGCCGGCGGCCGAGGGATCTCCCCGCCCCCAAGTCATCCTCAGGACGCCCCGGCCGCGGGTGATCGTTGGGTCTCCTCAGGGCGCCCAACAAGGCCACAGGCGCTGGTGCAAAGGGACCGCGCCCGGAGCGGAGCCGCCCCGCCCCTTCGGGAAGCCTCTGAGCATGCCCAGAGGGGAGCTGCCCCTCCCTTCTCTTTTTGAACTCTAGGTGAACCCAGAGCAGAACTGCCCCTCCCTTCAGAGAGTTTCTGGGCGCGCTCTTATGACGTCACTGCGACCGGCCAATCCTGTGCCACCTCAGCACTCTCCCTCAGCACTCTCCCTCAGCATTCTCCGTCAGCACCCCCCCCACATGCTAATGGACCCTCTGAGCTGACCAATCCTGTAACGCCACAGCATTCCCCGCCTAAGAATATGCTAATCTGTTGCCTATATAAGCTGTGTGAAACTGCTGCTCAGGGCTCTTCACCGCCTGAGGTGGAGGCCCGTTTGCGCAAACATTCAATAAATACCTCGTGTTTTTTGCATCAACTCGTCTAGAGTCTGGATCTTTGGGCGTCCTCCCGAGCAAGTGGACATCTCTGTAGCTGAGAGGTCCAACATTTTGGTGCGTTGGCCGGGAATTTAGGTCGCCCTCAGACCCATTCCCCACAGACCAGTTGGAGGTACGATTAAATGTTCTCTGTTTATTGTTTGTCTTAAGTGTTAATCTGACTGGCCAGTACCTGACTCTGTGAGACCAGGGGGGAGGCAGGCGTGCCCAGCAACCCCTGGTCTGTTGCCCGGAGGACGCTCCGGTTTCTGGGACCAGTAGGAGGGGAAACCCTCGGTCCGTTTCCCTCGGAAGACGCTCACCGGGGTGGTCTGGAGGTGGGTCGGAGACTCAGTCTCCCTCCTTCCCGGGGAGGGCTGGTCAGGCAGCCGCTCCCACAAATAGCACAATAGCGTTCGATTTGTCGTAAGTCTGTTGCCGCGCGGTTTGTTGGTTGTTCTTTTTGCCTGGTTTGATGTGCCTGGAATAGTCTGGAGGAAGGCCGGGGACCAAGTCTCCCTCCTTCCCGGAAGAAGCCTGGCCAAGCGGCCACTTCCATCTGAGGTAGCTTTGTCGATTTGTATTAGATCTGGTGCCGCGCGGTTCGTCTTGATTACTGTATGCGTCTGTGTGCTAGCTGTCCTTTTCGTTTGGGCTGAAATCTTTGTACCCATGGGTCAACAAATAACCACCCCTTTAAGTCTCACTCTAGATCACTGGAAGGACGTTCGAG
This sequence comes from Sylvilagus floridanus, assembly GCA_949820135.1. NCBI lineage: Eukaryota > Metazoa > Chordata > Mammalia > Lagomorpha > Leporidae > Sylvilagus > Sylvilagus floridanus. The sequence continues at coordinate 98,483,500 of OX463225.1, forward strand.
AACGTGCGCGCCACCTCTCAGTGGAGGTCAAAAGGAAACGATGGGCAAAATTCTGTTCCTCAGAATGGCCGGCCTTCGAGGTCGGCTGGCCAAGGAACGGCACTTTTAACCTCGATATTATTTCACAGATTAAAGCGCGAGTCTTTCAGCCAGGATCTGAGGGTCACCCTGATCAGGTGCCCTACATTACCACGTGGGAGGATCTTTCACGTAACCCCCCTCCCTGGGTAAAACCCTTCTCCTTTCCGACGGAGCCCAAACGGACCCCGTTACCCCTTCCTCAGCCATCCCCAACTCCTCTAATACCTCCCCCCTCGGAACCTTCCTCCACGATACCCCGTCCTTCCGTCCCGGTTGCGCCGACCTCCTCCCTATACCCTCTGAAGGAGATTTGAGATCCCAAGCCTGACAAGCTGCCGGTTCTTCCGGCCGATCAGGACCTTCTGCTTTTTGATTCTCCTCCACCCTACCTTCACGGGCAGCCTGCTCCTCCGCAGGAACCCCCACAACATCCAGAGCAGGATGTGCAACCTTCTGCAACGTCCCCTGATTCCACAAGGGCAGGGGAAGAAGTCTCGGTGCCTTCCCCGCCCTCCAGCCGCCTGCGCCTCCGTCGGAGGCAAGCAGGGGGCTCAGAAAGCGTCTGGACTTCACAGACCTTTCCTCTTCGTTCGGTGGCCGGCCAGATGCAGTACTGGCCGTTTTCCGCTTCCGACCTTTATAATTGGAAAACCCATAATCCCTCTTTCTCTCAGGACCCCCAGGCCCTGACTGGACTGATTGAGTCAATCTTATTAACTCATCAGCCCACCTGGGATGATTGTCAGCAGCTCCTGCAGACCCTCCTCACTACTGAAGAAAAGCAGCGTGTCTACCTTGAGGCACGGAAAAACGTCCCTGGAGCAGATGGCCGACCGACCCTACTGCCAAACGAAATCGAGGAGGCGTTTCCCTTAACCCATCCTGATTGGGACTACACCACTGTTGCTGGTAGGGAGCGACTTCGTCTTTACCGCCAGATTCTCCTTGCGGGTCTCAGAGGGGCTGGAAAGCGCCCCACCAATTTGGCCAAGGTACGTGCAGTAGTGCAGGGGGCTGAGGAAACGCCAGCAGGCTTCCTAGAAAGGTTAATGGAGGCCTACCGTATGTACACCCCGTTTGACCCCCTGGCAGGGGACCGGCAGGGAGATGTAATCATGTCCTTTATAGGACAGTCAGCGCCGGACATCCGCAATAAATTGCAGCGGCTAGAGGGGCTTCAGGGGTATACTATACAGGATTTAATGAAGGAGGCGGAAAAGATTTATAACAAAAGGGAAACCCGAGAGGAGAAAGAGGATAGGATCCGCAAGGAACAAGAGGAAAGGGAAGACAAAAGAGACAAAAGACGTAACCGAGAGCTTAGTAGAATTTTGGCCACCGTAGTGCAGGATACGGAAAGGAGTAGACCAGGGCGGAATAGGGACTTGGGAGACAAGCGAAAGCCCTGGGTGGAAAAAGATCAATGTGCTTATTGTAAAGAAAAAGGACACTGGGTCAGAGACTGCCTGAAGAAACCACAGGGACCAAAGAAGAGACCAATTCCAATCCTGTCCCTGGAAGAAGACGATTAGGTGAGTCAGGGCCAGGAGCCCCCCCCGAGCCCAGGATAACCCTTGAAGTGGGGGGCAGACCGGTAACCTTCCTGATTGACACGGGAGCCCAGCATTCGGTACTGACTTCAGAGAGAGGGCCTTTAAGCTCCAAGACTTCCTGGGTGCAGGGGGCAACTGGAGGGAAGTTATATCGCTGGACAACCAACCGAGAGGTCCAGTTGAGTACAGGACTTGTAACGCACTCTTTCTTACTGGTGCCAGACTGCCCTTACCCCCTCCTGGGCAGGGACCTACTCTCGAAGGTAGGAGCCCAAATTCACTTTCATAAGAAAGGAGCTACCATCACAGACTCAGGGGGACGGCCCCTCCAGGTATTAACACTACGCTTGGAGGACGAACACCGATTATTTGGAAGGCCCCTGCCCACCATGGCTCCCCTGGATCCCAGGTGGCTTGCAGATTTTCCTCAGGCCTGGGCAGAGACTGTGGGAATAGGGCTGGCCGTCAACCGGCCTCCCTTGATCATAGACCTGAAGCCCACTGCCATTCCCGTGTCAGTTCGCCAATATCTGATGGGCAAGGAAGCCAAGGAAGGTATCCGGCCACATATCCAGAGACTGTTACACCTAGGCATTTTGAAACCTTGCCGTTCACCTTGGAACACCCCCCTACTACCAGTAAAGAAGCCCGGTACGGGTGACTATCGCCCGGTACAGGACTTGCGGGAGGTTAACAGGAGAACGGAGGATATGCATCCCACAGTGCCCAACCCCTACAATCTGCTAAGTACCTTGCCTCCGACCCACATATGGTACACTGTGCTAGATCTAAAGGATGCATTCTTTTGTTTAAGACTGAGTCCTCAGAGCCAATCCATCTTTGCCTTTGAGTGGAAAGATCCAGAGACTGGGTTTTCCGGACAACTCACCTGGACAAGGTTGCCCCAAGGATTTAAAAATTCGCCTACCCTGTTTGACGAAGCTTTGCACCTAGATTTGGCCGACTTCCGAGTCAACCATCCAGACCTGGTCCTCCTGCAGTATGTGGACGACCTTCTCCTTTCCGCCGAAACTGAACAGGACTGCCTAAAAGGTACGGGGGCTCTGCTACAGAGACTGGGGGAATTGGGCTATTGAGCCTCTGCGAAAAAGGCCCAAATAGGTCAGAAACAGGTGGCCTACCTAGGCTACCTCCTAGAAGGAGGGCAACGGTGGCTGACGGAAAGCCGAAAAAGGGCAGTAGCTCTAATTCCACCCCCCACGAATGCCAGAAAGATGCGGGAATTCCTCGGGAGTGCAGGATTCTGCCGCCTTTGGATTCCTGGGTTTGCGGAGCTGGCAGCCCCATTGTACCCCCTCACGAAGTCCAACGCTCCCTTTCAATGGAAAGAAGAGCAACAGCAGGCGTTTGACAATATAAAAAAGGCCCTGTTGTCGGCCCCAGCCCTGAGCCTCCCTGATATGACCAAGCCCTTCACATTATATGTGGATGAGAACAAGGGAGTAGCAAAGGGAGTGCTAACCCAAAAGCTTGGGCCCTGGAAAAAGCCGGTGGCATACTTTTCAAAAAAGCTAGACAATGTAGCAGCCGGCTGGCCTCCGTGCCTCCGCATGATAGCGGCCGTGGCAGTTCTGGTGAAAGACTCGGACAAATTGACTCTAGGCCAACCTCTCACCATAGTGGCTCCTCATGCTGTGGAGACAGTTATCCGCCAGCCACCAGATCGGTGGCTCTCAAATGCTCGGATAACCCATTACCAGACTATGTTATTAAACTCAGAGCGGGTCCGGTTTGGGACTGCCACCTCCTTAAATCCGGCCACCCTGCTCCCGGAACTGGGGCCCCAGGCCCAGGTAATCCATAACTGCCACCAAATCCTGGCTGAGGCCCACGGCACCCGAAAAGACCTAACCGACCAGCCTCTGCTGGATGCCGAACTGACCTGGTTCACCGATGGGAGCAGCTTTCTACAGAACGGTGAGCGGAGGGCTGGTGCAGCGGTGGTGGATGGAAAAACTGTTATCTGGTCAAGTGCCTTGAAGCCTGGAACTTCTGCTCAAAAAGCCGAGCTCATAGCCTTAACTCAAGCTTTAAAACAGGCACAAGACAAAAAGGTCAACATTTACACAGACAGTCGGTATGCTTTCGCCACTGCCCATGTACATGGGGAGATATACCGGCTAAGGGGCCTCTTAACCTCAGCGGGTAAGGACATTAAAAATAAGCAGGAAATCCTAGACCTTCTACAGGCCCTGTTCCTGCCCAAAAGGTTGAGTATAATTCATTGCCCCGGGCACCAACGAGGAGACGACCCCGTAGCAAGAGGAAATAGGATGGCGGACGAGGCTGCTAGGGCAGCAGCCCTGGGCCAACAGGTGCTCCCACTAAAGACAACTGAGCCCACCCAAGAATTGAAGGAACCACCTTTCCTCTATTCGGACCAAGACTTAGATACGATCCAGCGGCTCGGTGCAGAGTATGACGAACAAATAAGGGTTTGGAGGCTCAGAGAGAAAATAGTCCTGCCACACCAACTGGCTAAAGAAATAATTACCAACCTCCATCAATGGACTCATTTGGGACACAAAAAGCTAAAAGCAGCCTTACAGGAAGATAGGCAGTCTTATTACATCCCCGGACTTGATTCTTTAGTCCAGCAAGTGACTGCATCCTGTGTTCCGTGTGCCAAGGTAAATGCCAGACACCTCAAGCTCCCGGAGGGAGCCAGAGTAAGAGGAGACCGACCAGGAATCAACTGGGAGGTCGATTTCACTGAGATAAGACCGGGCAGCTATGGGAATAAGTATCTCCTAGTTTTTATAGACACCTACTCCGGATGGACTGAGGCATTCCCCACAAAACGGGAAACCGCCCAGGTGGTCGTCAAGAAGATCATAGAGGAGATCTTCCCCCGGTTCGGCTTGCCCAAGGTAATCGGGTCTGACAACGGCCCAGCGTTTGTCTCCCAGGTAAGTCATTGGTGGCCAAAACATTAGGCATAAATTGGAAATTGCACTGTGCCTATAGACCCCAAAGTTCAGGGCAGGTGGAAAGAATGAATAGGACAATTAAAGAGACCTTGACCAAATTAGCGTTGGAGACTGGCGTTAAAGACTGGGTCCAACTCCTCCCTATGGTGTTGTTCCGGGTCCGAAACACGCCCTCTCATTGTGGGCTGACGCCATATGAAATCCTTTATGGAGGGCCCCCACCAGTAACAGGCTTGCTTGACCTTGCTAGTGACTCCGTTGCCGATGCCCCTAATTTACAGGCCCGGTTAAGAGCGCTCCAGATCATCCAGGACCAGGTCTGGAAACCTCTTGCGGCAGCTTACCAACCCGAGACTACAACCACACCACATCCTTTCCACATCGGTGACGCCGTGTATGTCCGAAGGCACCAATCCAAGACTCTAGAGCCCCGGTGGAAAGGCCCCTTCACTGTGCTGTTGACAACTCCCACCGCTCTCAAGGTCAACGGGATCGCCGCCTGGGTCCACGCCTCACACGTGAAGCGAGCACCACCCCAGGGCCCCGAGGGTCCGGATAGACCAGCCAAATGGAAGCTCCAGCGCACTCAGAACCTGCTCAAGCTAAGACTTTCAAAAACTGTTTAATATTTGTGACATTCCTGGCCTTTCCCCATTGTTTTTCCAATCCCCATGCTCCACAATTGTTAACGTGGGAAGTGATCTCCTCCACAGGACGGGTGGCCTGGTCTGTTAGTGGGATACATAGCCCCGGGGCGTGGTGGCCCACCTTATACCCAGATGTATGTCAGCTGGTCACTGGGTTAGATACCTGGGATGTACCTGACCAGGATAATTTAACCAACATCCCTTGGAATAGTCTTAACTATTGGGGCGTGTATGGCTCCCATCTCGATGTAGGATGCCGAAATGTCGTCAGACGGAGTTTTATGTGTGCCCCAAGGATGACAGGAGCAACCAACAAAAGTGGCAGTGTGGTGGACCCGAGTCCCTATATTGTAAAGGCTGGGGGTGTGAGACCACCGGATCCGCCTGGTGGAAGCCATCCTCTAGTCGGGATTGGGTTACAGTACTCCAAAACTTTACCCCCGGAGGGAAGAACTGCCGCTATGCCCTAGGGCCCTGTGGTGAAGCCCATTACTGCATCCCATTGAATATATCCTTCACCACTAGAGGGAGGGACATTTCTGACGTTTCTACACTCTCCAGCTGGATGAGAGGAAGAACATGGGGATTAAGATACTATGTTGCAGGGTATGATTTCGGGTTTTGGTTCACCATAAGATTAAAGGTTCAGGCTCCCGGTCCCCAGTCCGTGGGAACCAAATCGGTCTTGCGAGAACAGAGTTCCCTCCCTCCAGCGAAGCAGGCTCTCCCAGGCAACCTCTCTCGTCAGCCTCCCTTTCACCCAACCTGGCGAGCTCGGCTCCAAATGATCCAAGCCCCCGTACGACCGGACAGCGGCTGTTTAACCTTTTGACAGGGGCCTTTCTAGCCCTCAACCAGACCAACCCAGAGCTGACAGTGTCCTGCTGGCTATGCCTAGCCTCAGGTCCACCCTATTATGAAGGCCTCGCGGTCCCCAGAACCTGGAATGGCACCACAGAGGCAAACAATTGCCTCTTGCCCCTTCAGCCGCGTCTCACCCTTACAGAGGTGTCGGGACAAGGTACTTGTGTAGGAAATCCTCCCTTGTCCCACCGACACTTGTGAAATGTCACCTATAATGTTACTATGCGAGACAGCCCGTACCTGGTTCCGGAGGCAGGCACTTGGTGGGCGTGCAATAAGGGCCTCACTTCCTGCGTGTCTGCAGAAGTCCTGAACAATACCAATGACTTCTGCGTTTTGGTAAGAGTAATACCCAGAGTGTACTACCATTCAGCTGACACTCTGGTCAACTGGTATGAAAAGCGACCCACCCGCTTTCGGCGAGAACCCACCTCAATAACCCTAGCAGTCCTACTGGGATTGGGGATAGCAGCTGGGGTAGGCACTGGTGCGACGGCCTTAGCACAGAGCTCCAAATATTATTCTGAGCTCCGGGCCGCGGTAGATGAGGATATAAGAGCACTCCAGCAATCCATTACAAAGTTGGAGCAATCCCTAGATTCCCTTGCCGAAATCGCACTACAAAACCGACGAGGTTTAGATCTACTTTTTCTTAAGGAGGGAGGATTGTGTGCTGCCCTGGGAGAGGAATGCTGCTTCTATGTGAACCAATCTGGGGTAATCAGGGACTCTATGTCAAAGCTCAGGGAGAGGCTTGACAAGAGACAAAGGGAAAGAGAGGCCCATTACGGCTGGTATAAAGGATGGTTCACCAGATCCCCATGGTTAACTACCCTAGTATCGACCATAATGGGCCCCCTACTCATCCTATTCCTTCTTTTAACTTTTGGCCCATGTATTCTTAACAGGCTGCTCCAGTTTATCCGTGAGAGGCTTTCCCAGGTCCAAACCCTGGTGCTGACTCAACAGTACCAGTGTCAAGCTTTAAAGACCTCCGAGGTCCAGTAGATTTTAAGATTAAAATCTGGACAAAAAGAAAGGAGGGAATGAAGGACCCTTACGAGGAGAGGCACCGGGCCCTGCGACAGCCCTGGGCCCCACGCCCTCTCGTCCGGCGGCCCGCGGGCAGTGGCAGCGTCGTCCCAGCCCACACTGACCTCGTGTGTAGCGGGGCCACTCTGCAGTGGTGGGGCCGCCTCACCCCCAGGTCGTCGTCGGGGCTCCGCGGCCGCGGGTTGCCGCGGCAACGCTCGGCTCCGCATGATCGTGGAGTCTGTGCGGGCCCAGCAGCCCCCAGACCAGACTCCTCGCCCTCGGCCGGCGGCCGAGGGATCTCCCCGCCCCCAAGTCGTCCTCAGGACGCCCCGGCCGCAGGTGATCGTTGGGTCTCCTCAGGGCGCCCAACAAGGCCACAGGCGCTGGTGCAAAGGGACCGCGCCCGGAGCGGAGCCGCCCCGCCCCTTCGGGAAGCCTCTGAGCATGCTCAGAGGGGAGCCGCCCCGCCCCTTCGGGAAGCCTCTGAGCATGCCCAGAGGGGAGCTGCCCCTCCCTTCTCTGGATGAACTCTAGGTGAACCCAGAGCCGGAGCGGAGATGCCCCTCCCTTCTCTTTTTGAACTCTAGGTGAACCCAGAGCAGAACTGCCCCTCCCTTCAGAGAGTTTCTGGGCGCGCTCTTATGACGTCACTGCGACCGGCCAATCCTGTGCCACCTCAGCACTCTCCCTCAGCACTCTCCCTCAGCATTCTCCGTCAGCACCCCCCCCACATGCTAATGGACCCTCTGAGCTGACCAATCCTGTAACGCCACAGCATTCCCCGCCTAAGAATATGCTAATCTGTTGCCTATATAAGCTGTGTGAAACTGCTGCTCAGGGCTCTTCACCGCCTGAGGTGGAGGCCCGTTTGCGCAAACATTCAATAAATACCTCGTGTTTTTTGCATCAACTCGTCTAGAGTCTGGATCTTTGGGCGTCCTCCCGAGCAAGTGGACATCTCTGTAGCTGAGAGGTCCAACAAGAGGGGGAGGGGGGGAGAAAGAGAATATGTATTTTAACAGAAGAATTGAGGACAAGCAATACTGTCCAAATTAAATGTAGATCTATGACTGATGGAGCTAGATACATTTGATACAAATTGAGGCTACCATCATCTGTGAAAACCAAAAATCACTCTTCAGGAAAACCAAAAACTTTAAAATTTTAAATATATTCCTTAAAAGAAAAGGCATATTTGTTATGAACATGATTGTGGCTAGTAAAGATGTTTTAAAAAGTGGTTTGTTAACAGTCTAGGCCCAAGGGGACTTGGAGGCTATGAAGGCTATGAAGATAACTGTCCTCTACCAACTTGCCATAAATTTGCAGAGACGAGACAAATATACATCAATTTGTGCAAAAGCTGAGAACTTGAATGAGACTTCAACAGCCATGTGGCAAGCTATGCACAAGAGCTGCTTTTGGTTAGTGGGGACAAAAACACACAACAACCAGTGAATCCAGGAGGTAAGGTATAAAGGGATAGGAATCTATCCCATACTGAAAGTGGCCAGGGAATGTACTGTATTTGAGTTTTAGAGTTAGACAGAAGGGAGCAATACAGTGAGTACTGGGGCCTACACTGTGGTGTAGCAGGTAGAGCTGCAGTCTGTGATGTTGGTTTGTGTCCTGGCTGCTCCACTTCCAATCCAGCTCCCTGCTAATGGCCTGGGAAAAGCAGCAGAAGATGGCCTAGGCACATGGACCCTGCCACCCATGTGGGAGACCCTGATGAAGCTCCTGGCTTTGGCCTGGGTCAGTGCTAGCTGCTATGGCCCTTTGCAGCAGTGAACCAGTGGATGGAAGATCTTTCTCTCTCTCTCTGTAACTCTTTAAAAGTAAATTAATTGGCTGGCATCGTGGCTCACTAGACTAATCCTCCACCTGTGGCGCCAGCACACCAGGTTCTAGTCCCAGTTGGGGCGCCGGATTCTGTCCCGGTTGCTCCTCTTCCAGGCCAGCTCTCTGCTGTGGCCCGGGAAGGCAGTGGAGGATGGCCCAAGTGCTTGGGCCCTGCACCCGCATGGGGGACCAGGAAGAAGCACCTGGCTCCTGGCTTGGGATTGGCACAGCGCACCAGCCATAGTGACCATCTGAGAGGTGAACCAATGGAAGGAAGACCTTTCCCTCTGTCTCTCTCTCTCTGTCTCTGTCAAAGCAAAAAAAAAAAAAGTAAATTAATTAATAAACCACCATAATTATGTCATGATTTTAAAAAGAGTGAGAGGGGACGGCGCTGTGGTGCAGCAGGTTAACGCCCTAGCCTGAAGCACCGGCATCCCATATGGGTGCCGGTTCAAGACCCGGCTGCTCCACTTCTGATCCAGCTCTCTGCTATTGCCTGGGAAAGCAGTAGAAAATGCCCAAGTCCTTGGGCCCCTGCACCCGCATGGGAAACCTGAAAGAAGCTCCTGGCTCCGGATAGGCGCAGCTCTAGTATTGCAGCCAATTGGGGAGTCAGCCATCAGATGGAAGGCCTCTCTCTCTCTCTCTCTCTCTCTCTCTCTCTCTCTCTCTGTAACTCTGACTTTCAAATAAATAAATCTTTTTAAAAAATAAAAGAGTGAGCATATTAGGGTGAGAAAGAGGGGATCAGTGTCTAAATTGTCAGCAGGACACAGCAGAGGCTTATTCACGCTCAACAGGTTGAGTGCTGATAGCCAGAGTTCTAAGGTGGACACAAGAATTGGATAAGGGAAACAGGAAGTTAACAAAAGTCAAACTTGGACACGTGGCAGGGGAAGTGGAGGGATGTCCGTCAACAGAATAATTAGGTTAGGGTGTTTGACCACATGATATGGCTAATACTGTATGTCTTTCTTAGAATTACAGAATTTCTTAGAGCAGGGATGGGACGCTAAGGGCAGACAGAGAGGAGCCAGTAACTCTTACCAGGGTGTAGAACCACTGGGAAGTTTTACATGTGGACTGCAAGGAATGGATAAAAAGCACCAAGAAAGCAATGCATCCTCATGTGCAGAAATAGTACATAGAACCTAGCAGACACAAGGTGCCACAGGGCTGCATAAGAAATCGGGGCTTAAAGCAGCAGAGAAACACGTCTCACCTTTAAGAAGGAGAGAAACATGGTGAAAGCTGAGCTTTCTGCTCCACAGAGGAGAGCAGAACAGATACAGATGCGCATCTCTCCCCATAAAGAAGAGCACAACTACTCCCGTCATGATATCAAGATTACCTTAGAGGGGCTAGTGCTGTGGCGTAGGCGTGTGGGTAAAGCTGCCGCCTGTGGTGCCGGCATCCCACACGGAGGCCGGTTCGTGTCTGGACTGCTCCACTTCTGATCCTATAGCTCTCTGCTATGGCCTGGGAAAACAGTGGAGGATGTCCCAAGTCCTTGGGCCCCTGCATCCACATGTGAGACCAGAAGGCTGCTTCTGGCTCCTGGTTTCGGATTGGCACAGCTGCAGCCATTGCAGCCATCTGGGAGTGAACCAGCAGATGGAAGACCTCTCTCTACCTCTCTTTCTCTCTGTCTCTGCCTCTCAAATAAATAAATAAATCTTAAAAAAAAAAAGATAGTGGAGGATGGCCCAAGTGCTTGGGCCCTGCACCCATATGGGAGACCAGGAAAAGGCACCTGGCTCCTGGATTTGGATTGGTGTAGTTCTGGCTGTAGCGGCCATTTTGGGAGGTGAACCAATGGAAGGAAGACCTTTCTCTCTGTCTCTCTCTCTCACTATCTAACTATCTGTCGAATAAATAAAAAAATAAATAAATAAAAAGATTACCTTAGAATACAGGAACTCAAACTTCTAAATGCTACTGCAACCCTGAAGAAAATCTGACATCAAACTACATATGCTAGCACAGGGATCTCAAGCCAAGCTATAGATTCTTCCAGCACCAGAATAACTGTGGGCCACAGCTCATTCAACCTGTTGCTTTATGTCTACATCAACAGAGAAGGAATATTTTGGAAATATTACCCCAATGCTGAATACAAACCTGAGATGGATTCATGACTGCAGGGCCAGCATTCTGGTGTAGTGATGCCAGCATCCCTTATAGGCACAGGTTTGAGCGCTGGCCAATCCACTTCCAAGCCAGCTCCCTGCTAATGCACTTGGGGAAGCGGCAGAGGATGGCCCAAGTCCTCGGGCCCCTGCAAGCACATGGAAGACCCAGAGAAAGCTCCTGACTCCAGGCTTTGGTGTGGCCCAACGCTGGCCATTGAGGCCATTTGGAGAGCGAAAAAGATGGAAGATTTCTTTCTGTCTCTCCCTCTCTCTAACTCTTCCTTTCAAATAAACAAAAATAAATCTTCAAAAATAAAAAATAAAATGTCTTCCCAACAGATGAAGGGAAGTACTAGTTTTATTAACCAGTATCACAGACCAGACGCTTTGGGACTACAAATGAACTTAAAACACTCCGGTAAGTTACTACCCAGGAGTCCAAAAAAACTGATGGCAAAAGGAGGTTTTCATTCAGCCGTTTTCTGCATAGTCGTCATATTTAAGGATTTCAGAATATGCAGATGGTCTAAGCACAGGCTCATTCTCCACCGTGAAGTATCAGATTGATCCTCTATTCCTGCTTTTCTGCTGAATGTTGGTTTTTTCCCCCTCAAAACTAATTACATTAGAGAAACTCAGAGTAAAATATTCTGCAAAGCACACTTTTCACACAATCCTTGTCAATGAACTTCAAATTGTCTTGTGATTTGGGATTCTCTATTCTATAGTCTCTATCCATTTTGAAATAATTTAAACTCCCAAATGAGGCAAAAGCATACAGAACAGTAAAACTCAAGTGGCTATTCCTAAAACAAAAATTGGAACAGTCTCACTGGCTTGAACTAGACACATGTGCCAGTCTATCAAAAAAAAAAAAAAAAAAGGAAAAAAAAAGACAATATCATCCTCAAAAAATATTCTCCAGGTACTCTAGCCAATGAACTTCAAAATAAAAAAGGAGTGCCTACTATGCTATCTCCAATGTACAATAAAAATACCGCTTTGCCCCTGACCTTGAAGTGCTATTCCCTGAATTAAAGAGGATTCGCTTGAGTCCACATAGCCTTCCAAGCCCCAACATGAGGGAAGGCTTAGTGATGACCAGGAGCACCATCAAGAAGCTGCTGCTTCCTCAGAGAGCTCCCTTCTGAGCTTGCATCTCCTCTGCCACAGGCCTCATCCAACCACATTATGCCACAGCCCCCCATGCTCAGGCCCCTGAGTGCCTGTGCTGCCTTGGTACTCCGCAGGGCTCTCTCATCACACAACTCGTGCACACCCTGTAATAAATGCTGCAGCCACCTGCACAGCTCTTGTGTAAGTTATCCACTGGCTGCCACTGCCCTCCACATGCACCTCTTGTCTTTCCCAACTTACACCCGGATCCTCCTCCTGAGCCTGGCACCTTTCAGACTGCCAGCTCAGTGAAATAGTAGTGAAATAATAAGAAATATGTATATTTCCCTCCCCACCAATTCCTAACATAGCGCTCTTAAAACCCTTGTAGATGGAGGTGCAAAGAAATCTCTTCTTCCAGCAGCTGGTCTTTGACCCTGTACAGACAAAGCGCACCTAAGACCTTTGTAATTTCCAGGATGATAGAAGTATCTTCGTTCTTACAAGAAAACTTACGGTGGGCTCTGGATAGCTTCAGGATGGGGCCCAGTTGGAGGGGAACCAAATATGTGATTGATTAGAGGTTTGGAACCTTCAGCACCTCTGACCTCCTGGGTCAATGATTTAATCACTCATGCATATTTATGGAGGCCCCCAATGAAACCCAGAAGGACTGGGTTTAGGGAGCGTCCAGGTTGCTGAACACAATGAGGTTCCCAAAGGGCAGTACAGCAGGAAAGGCAGTGGAAGAGGCCATGGAAACCCCATGCCCTGTTCCACATACCCTACCCTACGCATCTCTTCCCTCTGGCTGTTCAACTGGGTCTTTTATGATACCCTTTACCATAAACTGGGCTCCATGAATCCTTCAGTTCCGTGAACCATCCTAGAAGCTGAGGACGGGGTCATGAGAACCTCACTTTACAGTGGAATTAAGAAGTACAGGCAAAAATCCATTACTTGCAACTGGCTTCCAAAGTGTAGGGGGGGTGTCTTGTGAGACTGAGCCCTTATCCTATAGGCTTTGAGGCCAACTCCACGCATACAGTACTCAAAGTGAATTGAATTATAGGTAGCCCAGTTAGGGTTTGCTAGCACACTGCTTGGTGTGGGTGGAACCCCCTATACCACACTTTGGTACCAGAGGTGAAGTATTCTGTGTTGAGCAGTGTGTAAAAGTCAGAAACAAAACTTGGGTTTATTTCCTGTCCTCTATAGAATTAACGTACTTTGATTTCTTGTTCTTCCTAAGAGACTATCTTTTGGCCTTGTGCATTAGGACCTGTAGGAATCAACCAAAGAAACCCTCAGCCTCGTACATCAACCCTGGACAGAACCCTGGGCCTGAATTTGTCTAGCAGCAGACACTGAAACTCAACATCAGCAATTTCCGAGTGCTCAAGACCTCCGGAGTATGCTGACAACACTCTGAGCATTTTCTCCTGTAACTCCACAATGACTCTACAAAATATGTCATCATTTCTATTTGCTGATTGTGATGCTGTGGCTCAGAGAGCTGAAATGATTTTTCAAGCATTGCGAGACTGGAAAATCTCAGCATGATGATTCAAATGTTTGTTACCTGTTGAACTGCAAAGCAAACATGTTCAACCTCTATACTTTAAGACCTTGAATTTAATCAAGGTAGAACTTTTGGAGTCTTGGTTCCTGGGAATTTTCACCTGGCACATCCCTGTGATAATGCCCAAAAAAGCCCTAACCCAGAAAAATATTCCCTAAGAGGCTATGATCTTCTACTTCGGCTTTATAGTCACACTAAATCCACTGAGCTGAGAGCCCAAACTGTAGGGTGTCTTCATTCTTACTACCCCATCCATTCCAATTCCCAGAAGGAGGATTCAGTGCAACAAGGGGGTCTCAGGATGATGCTTTCAGCTTCTGAGGATTCCAAACAGCTTCATGGCCCAGTCCACAAATTAGCAGACCCAACTCTCCTGGAACCTCAAAGAAGCAGTGGTACAATTAAAAATGGCGACCAATCTTCATATGGAAAGAGGCTTGTTCCTTCCCAGCGTGCAAAACAACTTGGGATCATGTCTCTACATAGTGGTACCAACACTATTCCAGTGTTGTAAAATGAAAACAAACAACTATCTAATCAACGTGGAACTGAAAGGAACGTCAAATCAGTTACCACCCACAAGTATAATGGGCCCCACATTGTGGTAAAAACAAAACAAACATCCAATAGACTTGTTTTGTTTGAATGTTACAACAAACACTGTGAGGTAGAAATTCTCTTGCCATTTCATGATTTCCAAATTAAGGCTCCGAAAAGTCAAGCAACTTGCCAAGCTCACAGAGCAATTACTAGATTGGACTCTGACTTGATTCTCTCCACTCCACAGTACTAACGAGTTTAGAAATAATTATGTGGGTCACAAAATAATTATGTGGGCAACAAAAACGTTTTAAATAGGAAAATTATATCTACAAAATAAACTTATCTTTTAATTCCATTTGTGTATTTGCATACTAGATAAAATTCTGCCAACCATGTTGGGGAGGGGTCAGACCACAGCAGCCTGGGTGGGAGGGTCTGAAGAACTAAGAAAGTGACATAGGGAATGAAAAAAGGAGTCAGAAATGAAAGACAGGCTGGCACCGTGGATCACTTGGCTAATCCTCCACCTGTGGCGCCGGCACCCCGGGTTCTAGTCCTAGTTGGGGCATGCTGGGTACTAGTCCTGGTTGCTCCTTTTCTAGTCAAGCTCTCTGCTGTGGCCCAGGAAGGCAGTGGGGGATGGCCCAAGTGCTTGGGCCCTGCACCTAATGAGAGACAGGAGGAAGCACCTGGCCTCTGGCTTCAGACTGGTGCAGCACACTGGCCATAGCAGCCATTTGGGGGTGAACCAGCGGAAGGAAGACCTTTCTCTTTATCTAACTCTGCCTGTCAAAAACAACAACAAAAAAAGACAAACCAACACGAGAGTGGTGTGCTGGATTAGAAATTAGAAATAAGCATTTTTTAGAGGTCAGCCTCGCAATAGTCAGCTGGGAGGCTGTAGGTGGCTATCCTGACAGCAGGGAGACCAGTTAAGAAGCTAGTAGTAACCCAAGAAGAAAATACAAAACCTTCCTCATAATTTCCCTCTCCTTAATTGTTTGAGCATGACTAGTGCCTCGTCACAGGCAGGGCTGGAACCTCATGAATGGACTTGGAAAGAGCACTGACCCTGAACTGAGTTTTCTTTAAAATGTGGTGCCCTTAAAGAGAAGCACGCAGCATAAAGCGAAGAGAATGCAGGAGGCACACTGCAGCAGGTACGCAAGATGCTCAGGGTTCACCTGCTTTTGCCCAAACCTTTAAGAAGCTGGTCACACCAGACATACTTCAATAGCTAATCAGAAGTCAGTTCATGGTTTTCCTGAGTGACTGGCCATCACAAAAGAAGGTTTTAAGCCAATAGCAATATTTACTGACATGTTATTCCTTTTACTGATGGCAACAAGGTAACCCTACCATCTTAGGAAGTATGTATTTTTATATAGAAATTCTGACATGTAAAATTTATGTTATTATCAAACAAAAGGAAGAAAAACAATAGACAAAAGAAAGAAAAAAATCTGTAATAAAAGATTTTAATATTATGCTATCAGTATGTCTATATCAAAAATAAATGATGTTGTGTGACAGTCTACCTTCAGGGATGTTGAAAAAAAATCAATGACCTTTTTGAAATTTGAGCTCTAATATTCGCAAAGTGCTTTTGGGTCAGATAAAGAAAAACACTTAAAGGAGCAGACAAACAGATTAACAAATCAATCTATAAAAAGAAATAAAAAAGATACTGCTCACAGAAGATAAACAAATTACTCCAAAGTAAAATTTTCTTAAGCTCCACCTGAGCCACCAGAAGTGCCCTAGAAAGGCCCTCTGGGCTCTGGTGCACGTGCTCTGTGGACACTTGAGGTGGAGTGGTGCTGACCACTAATGGCCACTTGGGTCATTTCAGTTTTCCTAGTCATGTTACAACTGTGTGTGAAAATGCCAATGATTAATCAATTCTCTACATAATAAAGCTTTGGCTTCTTGTGTTTTTATTATCAAAAAGCTTTCTTACTAAAATCTAGTAAGTTTTCTATATCACACATCATCTATATTTTTTCAACAAGGGTTCACAGTTAATTTCTTTGGTTCACCATGATGATGCTTTTTATCGAATTAGCACTGATTATTAGCCTTATTTCCTTTATTCAGATGTTGAAAGTAAGCCATATCTTCATTTATAATAAAATGAAGTGAACTAGTTTTGATTTTATTATCATTACATTTCCACAGATGGAACTGGCCTGCTTATTGAACTTCCCTCCTGCTTTACAGAATGGGTACACAAAGTTTAAAGCACAGCATCACCATCAGGGCATGAAAGTCTTAATCTTCTCCAGTGTCTATAATCACACACATACATGTAAACCCACATATGTATGAAGGTACTTTGGAAAGCTTACAGAAAAATGTAACTAAAAAAGGTATTTGGGTGTTAATTTTTTTCATGAAACATGTTTTCCACAGACTTTCTGAAGATCCCCATATTCATTGATTTCAATTTTTTTTGTACCAAAACAAACTTATCTTTTCATTTTTCATGAACTTTCTAAAGTACCCTTGTATATACATACGATTTAAAAAAAAACTGTTGAATGTATCTTTGTTTGTTTTTTGTTTTTGTTTTTTGACAAGCAGAGTAGACAGTGATAGAGACAGAGAGAAAGGTCTTCCTTTTTCCGTTGTTCACCCCACAATGGCAGCTGCAGCCAGTGTACTGCGCTGATCTGTAGCCAGGAGCCAGGTGTTTCTCCTGGTCTCCCATGGGGTGCAGGGCCCAAGCACTTGGGCCATCTTCCACTGCACTCCCGGGCCACAGCAGAGAGCTGGAATGGAAGAGGAGCAACCGGGACAGAATCTGGCGCCCTGAACTGGACTAGAACCCAGTGTGCCGGCACCACAGACGGAGGGATGTATCTTTGAGGACCAAGAGAGAACAGAAAAAAATTAACTGTTGAACAGAAATAAACGATGATTACATTATAATGCTTGGGGTGTGTGTGTGTCACATTTAACTTTCACACTTTATCTTTTTCCATACAGGACAAAAGAGACCTCAACTATTTCTCAATTTCCTCTTCAATTGATGAATGAAGTTCCAAAGAGAAAAAGAGGCTCACCTGGGAACCAAAGCAAGGGTGGGATGTAGGTCCTTTCTTACCTTCTTCCTCCTTGCCCAGCACTCTTTGAACTCCCCTAAAATGTCTTTTTCCATTCAGTTTCCTATTCTGTTTTTAGGATGTTGGGATATGATCTCCATAATTAAATCTTGAAATCTTTAAGCCTTCATTACTATTCATCATTAACAGTGTCCTCAGCTGCCTTATACTTCATCCAAAATATTAAAAATATTTTAAGCATAAATTAATCATTAGGCATTTAACCTTCAAGCACCTTTATGAAATCGGGTTTATTGGCAATTTTACATAAATGTGAATTCTCACTTTCCAAATGAATTTAAAAACTAATTGCAAATAGTCTACTAATAAACACTTAAAATTAATATTTGACTATTTCCCCAACCAGCCACGTTCATATTGTCAGCCTACCTAGTATATTCAAAATGGCCATCTAGCCATATTTTAAATTAAACATAAGCCCATGAGATTTAGCTTTTGTGGACCTGGCACATTTAGACTTGTGTCAATATCAAGAGTCAATGCAAACCTAATACTAAGACACTCAATCTCTTACTTTGAAATTCTATAAAACCAAAGATTCCCTTAAAGCATCAATACCTTTTAGAGTCATTTTAAATCCCCCAAACAAACTCAATCTAAGGAGAGTTTCATTATAATTGAATATGGAATTGCATGTTGGACTGTGCAAGACATTAAACAATTAAACAAGCAAGAAATTTAATTAAATTTCTAATTCACTTTGGATTTCACTGTATCCTGCAATTAGAAGGTTTCATGCTAGTATCAAATATTCAGGAGTCAGGAGTGCCCTGATGAAAGTAATCTGCAAAGTCAATAGCAGGCAGTATGTTAATGTCAAACAGATGGCAGAACAACAGGCCCTATTGCTAATATCTGGTTGGATTTTACTCCTCTATTCCAAATCCACTGGCCCTTGGATGGAGGTTGGCAGAATTTCTTGACAGGGATATAGGGAAATGAAGCAGATCCCATTACATGGGAAAGATACTCACTAATAAAAATTTTGCTTTGAGGGAAGAGTAATCACCAGGAATCAAAGGACCTAGAGCATAGCCTCACTTCTACTACCTGCTCCCCCATGGCTGTGGGCAAGTGATTGTGTAGATAAAGTTACCCAGGGTCTGAATGGCTATGAAGTCTGAGATCTTCTACCACATAGGCTTCCGAAATTGATCTATTTATAAGATAATGGAGGCAAGCAGCAGTGGTATTGCTCTTGACCTCAGGGACGCCTAATCTGGGACCCTTTTTATTATACTGCCCTAACGAAAAATGTTTGTGTGAATAATCTCCTGTGTACATATTATACAAAAATATGTGCATGTATAAATGTGTATACCAGAGCATGTCCTCAGATCAACTCTACTGTGTAAAAGGCCAAACACAGTCTTCTTAGCCACTTAAATAGTCAAGTGCCACAGCAGAAAAACACGTAGCTAATGTAACCAGATACAAGTTTTTTAAGTCAAGAAACAACAATACAAGCCGAGATCTCAACTACAGAGGCTCAGAGTTGTCACCAGCTTCGTTTTAACCTTCATACCCTCCTAACTTGAAGGACTCAAAGTTGTTTCTTATTCTTTATTCCTGGCCCTTATGTTATGTGGGAAATCCCTTAGGTTGCTTTATGGTGTTTCTTCTAGTAAATCAAAGCCCTGCAAACAGTGTAATTTTTTCTCAGTCTGAAAGATGTCTAGGTCAGGATAATTGGAAAACTCAATTCAAACTCCTACCACAATTAAACAGGCAAGGCACAGCTTTGCCTTAGTAAACTACATGTGACCTCGGGTCTATTTTGTTATGTATGAAACACTACATCCAAGCTATCTAGTTTTTAAAATGCACTGACAGCAACAGCTTTAATTTAAAATGCCAGTGTTCAATATGTCAAAGCTCAAATATTCTCTGGGAAGAAACTTCAGTGCATATATATTATTAATGTACTATCAGAGAACAGATCCCTGAGTTGATTCTGACCACCAAGTCATTAGTCAAAGACTATATAAAGCAAATCTGTTGTACGATAATAGATGAGAGGACTTTGTTGCTGGTTGCTCTTGCTATCCAAAGGAGAAGACACAACGAAAAAAAAATGTTAGAAGACTGCAGTTTGGGGTTAGGAGATAGGAAACCTAAGCTTAATCAAACAGCAGTTTTATTCCTCACCAGCCATCTGAGCAAGAAAGTCCTTGTAGAAAAGAATGGGAGCCACAAGTCCCACACACAGTGACTGCGGGGACAGCAGTGCATCTCTGTCACAAGATGAGCTCTGTGGCTTCGGCGGCTTGCTCCCACTTCTGGCCCTTAGCTTTTTTATTTGCAAAAACAGAGATCAACTGGAACCATTATAGAGTTTGTGAGGATTTAATGAGACAATATCAAAAGTATAACATTTTGCTCATAAAATAATATTAATGTCAGCAAATGTTAATTCTCTCAATGAATGGATGCAAGGAAGAACTGGAAGAATATTTTTTGTTTGTTTGCTATAACTAACATCAACAAATAATGTTTTTGGTAAAAAGATATCAGTTTAGGACATTTGTGACTTTTGAAATCACTTTCATTTATTCCAAGAGCTGGCTTCTATGTATAGACAGCGATGGTCTATGATAAATGCAAAGGTATGGAAAGGACAGAGCAATCAAGAACCACCAGCTACTGGACTATCCAACCCAACTCTGGGACAGCTGATCCCAACTTTCTTAGAGAAAAATGTTCAGACGGAAGTCTGCCATTCTAGTAAGTGAAAATAGGTCAGACACACGGTGCCGACACCCACTTCAAATCTGGCTCCCTGGGAAGCAGCAGCTATTCAGCACTCAGTCCGGTTTATCCCAAAGGAGGATGAGGACAGTGTTATCACATTGTGTTCATACCTTCAGTGACTTATGTAATAAACACCCAATGCTACCTACATACTGGATGGAAACAAACACAAGTATTTATTTAGGACTCATCTTAATCCATCCTGATAACTGGCCAGGGCTTAGTCTCAGACAATGAGGATTTTTCTCTGCAATTTTTTACTTCTAAAAAGAGAGCCTAAAAGGACTAAAATCTCATTCTCTAAATGATGGATAAAAGAAAACACCAAGCCAAGTAAAATCAAAAGTTTGAATAAATAAAATCAAGTTCAGTCTTCTGATAAGATAAAGGGACTGGAAACCGGATATAAATTAACATGGAAATGAACACTTGATTTGCTTTAAGAAAAATCCTTGAAGCTCAAATCACTCTGACAAACTGTTGTTAGTAATATGCACAATGTTGTCTATTTGATTTGATAAAAATACCAACTCCTTGTCCAATGGAATCACTAAAACACATGTGGAAAATATTTAAATTCCAAATCATATTCTCATCTTGGACATGAACGTACCACACAAGAATATCTCTTATTTATAAAACAAACTGAGGGACACTTTCATCTTTTGACAGCCACCATAGGTATTCTTGCTATAAATGAGGCAGCATGGTGTGAAGGAAAAAGTCCTACATTGAGATTCAAGTTCAGACTCTGCCACTTTGAACTGAAAAAATGCACACAAAATATTTAGCTTCTCTTCTCTTTTCTGATTTGTTTTCCAAGGGATATTGCCCTGCTGAATCAAATGAAGTATTATCCAAAAACAGGAAATGGTACAATATTATAGAAGAATAAGAAATTATTGTTATATGCTACTAGGCTCTAAACATTCAAACATGAAGGAATTAAAATTAGGAACTTTTCTTCAAACACTTAGAATATTAAAGAATATGTACAGGGGCCGGTGCTATGGTGTAGCAGGTAAAGCCATTACCTGCAGTGCCAGCATCCCACACAGATGCCCATTCAAGTCCCGGCTGTTCAACTTTCGATCCAGCTCTCTGCTGTGGCCTGGGAAAGCAATGGAGGATGGCCCAAGTCCATGGACCCCCTGTGCCCACGTGGGAGACCCAGAGGAAGCTCCTGGCTCCTGGCTTCAGATCAGCTCAGCTTTGGCCCTTGCGGCCAGTTGGTGAGTGAACCAGCGGATGGAAGACTTCTCTCTCTGCTTCTCCTTCTCTGTATAACTCTTTCAAAAAATAAATAAATCCAAAAAAAAAAAAAAGACTGTACAATTCAACCAAAAATTCAAAAATTGATTTCTAAACATGTCAAAAACATATGAAGTCTTATTTGATTTTTGTGGGGACAACAGTATGTAGAACTCACACCACCCATAATTTTGAATTAAAAATGAACATCTAATTTATCCACACCATCACCTGATTCTGATCAGAATTCATTTAAACTAGTGGAGAAAGAATCTTCCTAAATTAAGTTTCTTTTCATTTTTTTTACCAACAGAAATTGTATTTTAAGCAATTTTAAGTATGGATATGGAAGAATAACTATCTTCAAATATCTGAAAGGGGTCACATAGGGAATATGATCAGACACATCCTTTTGGGTCGAAGAAGTGGCATTAGCCAAGTTTTGCTTGAACTTAAAGCCTTCAACTTATGATAAGTTTTCTACTATGAGAACTAACCAAAGTTCCAGAGGCTGCTCTCAGAAAAAAGCTCTAAGAAGGGCTCAGGCAGTGAGCAGTTGGAATAAAGGAACTTCAAATAGCTTATAAATTTGTCAAATAGTATATTTCATGAACATTTTGATCATTATGAAATGATACGCAGAATCTACAGGAAAAACACAACTAAAACAAATTAACTTTTCTAAATTACAAATCAGTGGTATATTTTCCCTAATCTTTGAAGCAAAAGGCATATATTCTTTTTTCCTAAGATTTATTGATGTAATTTGAAAGGCAGAGCCACAGAGAAAAGGAGACCGAGAGAGAGACAGAGAGAGAGATCTTCCATCTGCTGGCTCACTCCCTAAATGGTTCCTACCGCCGGGGCTGGGACAGGCTGAAGCCAGGAGCTTCATTCAGGTGTCCACATGTGTGCAGGGGCCCAGGGACTTGGGCAATCTTCTATTGCTTTCCTAGCTACATCAGCAGAGAAATGGATGGGCACAAACCAGTGCCCACGTGGAATGCTCATGTTGTAGGCAGTGGCTTAACCTGCTAGGCCACAATGTTGGCCCCAAGGCATATATTTCTAATAACAAATTCCCTTTACTAAAGGAAGAAAAAAAGTCATCAGCTGAAAATGTCTTTCTTTGATCCTTAAGGGCCAATAACTGAACATCTGTCCACCAGTACAGTACTTCCCTAGGTTGGAACTTCCAGTTCCACTTTCCTCACCTCAAAATAATATGTGGTATAAACCATTTCACTGCATCTTCCAACCTTTTACTGCTTTGCATTAACATTATGCTGACTTGAAAATATAAGCCTTATTAAAATGTAAACTCCTTATGAGAAGAGAACTTGTCTCATCATTACAGCAGGAGTCTTCAGAATGTTTACATATCCTTTAATCCATTTTCCACAAACTTTATTAAGGACCCTCATACATCCTTGGTGCTTAGAACACAGGAGATGTTCAGTAAATACAGAAACGAAGACAGACATATGATATATACTCTTATTCAAAATTCTTTCAAGTATGACTTTATGATTTATTTAGTTGAAAGAGTGTATATGTGTGTGCGTGAGAGACAAGAGAGAGAGAGGAAGAGAAGGAAGAGAATGAGATCTTCCATCCACTGGCTTACTCCCCAAATGACCACAATGGCCAGAGCTGGGACAAGCTAAAGCCAGGAACCAGAAACTTAATACAGGTCTCCAACATGGGTGGTAGAGGCCCCCAAAGTAGGACCATCATACATTGCTTTCCCAGGTATATTAGAAGGGAGCTGGATTAGAAGCAGAGTAGCTAGGACTTGAATGGGTACCCATATGGAATGCAGACATCGTTCACCACAGCTTAACCCAGTGTACCACGTTAGCCCTTCAAGTACGACTTTATCATTTCTTCAACTAGAATTCTCTTGTCTACTGCCCTGTGATGAGGAAAAGCACATTTGTTCCATTGTTTCCATTGTAAGGATTGTCAATTCTAATTCCAGCTGCTTTGTGTTATATAACAGAAAGTAGCATTTCTATGACTAAATAATTTCCTATCAATAAACATCCTTAAAGTAGTACATATGACATCAACTCCTAGGCTTAGACCTACAGGGTTAACCTTGTTTCCTAATCATTGAATCCACTGTAAATATATACATATTTTATTTGGAACAAACCATATCCTAAGATGACTCAGTATAACAAACAACTCCAAAGCAAGCATTCTCTTTGTGTTAATCTCTACACTACCCATACAAGCTAGACATACCACGCTGATCTTCACTGCCAGGTTAAAATCTACTAGTTGCACTATTATTACGTTCATTTCTTTAAAAAGGAAAAAATTCATAGATCAAGGCTCTACTATAAAGTTTCACTGAAATAAATCCTAACTTAACTGAATAATTTTGTTTGCATTTAGTTTAAACCAGAATAATGCTTTTATGTTAGTACAAATTTGGTTGTCTATCATTCACTCTTCTAGTCCTGTGAATTTTCCTTCCTTATAAGCATGTTCAAGAATGCCAGAAAAATGTCAAATAAATGTGAAATATAACCAGAAAAAAAGAAAAGAGGTTGATCCCCACTAGGCAATAACAAAACAAGAACACTATTTAATATTTACTAATGCTTTGTCATGCATGAAATGCTTTCGGATGTTTCTGGATCAAACAGGCTACTAAGAGACTACACTCCATGACAGCTGTGATTTTTCTGAGCACTGTCCCGTGTCCTACTTCCTTTTATTGCTGCCAGTAGAGCTCCCCATACTGACTTAACTGCCAATTTTGAAAGGTTATAGACAATACATTAGATTCAGGGAGGGTTGAGCTGGCTTCAACTTGGGAGATTAATGCGAATAGGTCAGCACCACGGGACTCAGCTGAGCCCAGGAGCAAAGGATTGCGTCAGCATGGATCACAACACCCGAGAACAACTTCTTCATATTAAAAACTGGTCATGTAAGCCTTTTCAAGAGAAAGAATAAAAACCTGTTTCCACAGAAAATAATTTCTCAGAAAAACCCAATAATGCGTAAGGGCAAACACAGACACGGTCTGTGGACTAATATTTCAATCATTATGCCATTCAGGCTATCAGTTTCCAAGCAGGCTCTGGACACCCAGAAGATACCACAGTCAAAATGTCACACCCGCAAACAGCTCACCTAGAAAGGCTCGTCCCCTGGCCAACTGGGCACCGTGACAGACTTTGTGTGTACCTCACAGTTTTCCTTACAGTGCACTCCAGGGAGGAAATTTCAGAATAAATATCAGGCACAAATGGCATTCTGCTGGAAAGAAAATGCTTCAAGAGCACACAAAGCGTCGCTGATTAAAGCCGCTCCTGGTTGATGTGGCTGCCTACCGAGTAGAGAAAAGCTACCCTCATTGCAGCGACTGGCCTGGATCACTGTCCTTTCCAATAAAGCCCGTAATAAAACTTAATGAAACCAGAGACCTCAAGTCACAGAGAATCAGCATTGTGGACACACAGAGAAATGTAAGGAAGTAGGTAGGCTTTGAGCGCCTCAGTCTCCATGGAATTTGGGCCACGCTTTGCCTATACCTCTTTGGTGCAAGGAGGCCCCAAACAGTAGATGACTTGTATATTTTTCTGCCATTTTCTTACACACATGGTTGAAATCAATGCTACCCAAAAGAGTCTAAGAAATGTGAAAATGACCCAACCTTCTGGGTTCCATAAGTTTGATCCCAAGCATCAAGTCAGCCTGCCAGGAGGACACATACACAGAAGTCCCAGCATTAGATGTCTACAAAATGCCTTAGAAAATCATAATCTTATTTTTGAAGGCTAATATAGAAAAGAAATAACTATGTATAATACCAACTTCAAGAATTTTGAAAAATCTAATGCAGCCAGCAGAGAACGTGAGTTTCTCTGTGTCTACTACTAGGACTCCACACTACACAGCTTCTTCTTATGATACTAGAAGAAGTCTCTGTCCCCTAAGATCTCTTGAAATATTTTTGTCAGACAGTAAGAACTCCACAACTCGTTAAATATTTGTTTCTTTTCAGGTCTTGGTTGTCAGAAACATAAGCATAAAATTTTAAATTTAGAGATGTTTGGCCTAAATGTTAAGCCACTGGCTGGGACACCTACATCCCACTATTGGAGTAGCCTGGGTTTATGTACCAATTCCACTTCTGATTTCGGCTAAGGCACACTCTGGGAGGCAGCAGTGATGGCGCAAGTAGCTGAGTCCTTGAAAGCCATGTTGGCAACCAAGATTGGGTTCCCTGCTCCTGAATTTGGCCCAGCCCCAACATTTGCAGAAATTTGGGACGTGAACCAATGAGAGAATAGGAGTCTACTTTGTGTCTCTTCTGCCTCTCAAATATAGAAAAATTTCATATATACAAAAAATGTGGTTGTCAATTATATGTCAGGTATTGTGGTAGGACAGATTACACAACAACAGGATCTCTGCCTTCCTGCTATCTATAGCCTATTGGGAAACAGACATTAAATAAACAGATGGATGGACCTAATGGTAATCCCATCAGTCCATCAGCCCAGCAGTTCACCCTGGAACTGCAAAGGTACACATGAAGCAATCAAACTATCCAAAGAACTAATTTTAATCAGACAAAAAAAAAAAACTTCATTGATCAGCAGACTTACATGCATTTTTTGGTATTTATACTGTATTTTAATAATATCTTTTTGAAAAAAGTAACTTTAGGGTGCCAGTGTGTGGCACGGTGGGTTAAGCCATTGTTTGTGATGTTGGCATCTTGATTCAGAGAGCCAGTTCCAGTCTCAGTTGCTCTGCTTCTGATCCAGGAACCTGCTAATGCACCTGGTAAGGCAGTAGAAGATGACTCAAGTAGTTGGGCTCCTGTGACCACTTTGGGAGGCTGGGATGGAGTTCCAAATTCCTAGCTTAGGCCTGGCCCAGCCCTAGTCATTGTGGATATCTGGAGAGTATACCAACAGATAGAAGCTCCATCTCTTCCTTATCTCCCTCCCCTAATCCCAATACTTTAATTAATAATTATTTTAATTTAATTAATAAAAAAGTAATTCCCCTTCATTAAGCAGCTCAAAGAATATAAAAGGGAATACAACCCAGAGTCCACAGACACACATCTCAAAAGACCCTTGCTTCCTTCCCAAATGTCAGATTCCAGAGCTCTTCCACAGCCTCCAGCACATTGAAACTAACAAGTTTCTTTCTATGCACAGACACAGGAGGCTTTCTTTTACCATATTCCCAGCTCTGACCATGTAGCTCAGTTGAGTTTCTCCCTAATATGCAATAGAGAATCTTTCATCTTTGGGAGAAGAAAAGATGGGTAAAACAGAGCAGTGCACTTATGGAGGGAAGCCTGCAATACTACTCTCAGAGTAATGGGGAAGGGAGGGGACAAAATAAAGCAGGGCCTTCTTCAGTCCTGGTAGAATTTTGGTATCATACAAAGTACAATAAATAGCCAACAAAGCATTGAAAGTAGGGAAGAACACGAACAGATCACTCTGGGAGTTTTGTGGAGACTGGACTAGGTAGCAGGAGAAAGGGTATGTGGAAGCAAATTCGAGACACAGAAGGCTTAAAAGGGGGAGGGGCAAATGGTCAGATTCAATCTGCAGACTGTTGAGACAGGGAACCTGTGGTAGGAGAGGACTGTGCCAAGGGCAAGTCTTGGGCCTCCACCTACTGATACTTCAGTAAATGAGGTTGGAAGAAGAGATGATTTTGACAGAAATATCAAGACTTCAGTCTTAAAATTTAATCCATTATACATTAAGTAAACATTATTAAATTTAGAAGTACTATTTAAATTCAATTGCAACAGCTCCCTCATTGTTAAATGCCCAGGGCTTCCAGTAGCGTCTGGC
Source organism: Sylvilagus floridanus (assembly GCA_949820135.1). NCBI lineage: Eukaryota > Metazoa > Chordata > Mammalia > Lagomorpha > Leporidae > Sylvilagus > Sylvilagus floridanus. Next base: position 98,510,825 of record OX463225.1, read on the forward strand.
AACAAGGCAAGAGCTCGATAAATATTTGCAGAATGAACAAAATTTCCTTTGGTAATTACCTCTCTGGTATTCAGAATATCTGAGCAATAACTTTGGATTAAAACAAATTATGTTTGATGAAACATAATTCTATTTTCAAAATGTGAAAAATATGCTTATTGTTTTTGCCACACGAACAACAGAAAGTAAATTTCAAGAAAATGTTCTTGCCTAGTGGGGCTGAGTCTGAAGATGATGCTTGGAAACACTGTTCTATTTGACCTCTGATTACTTAAAGTTTTCTTTTTTAATTCCATGGTATCTATACTCTTAATTGTGAGTGACTTCAAATTCCTCCTGGAAGTAGATGGAGAACAAATTAGAAAGATTCACTGTCCTTCAGATTAACTGCAACTTGTGGGCTTGATGGCTCGATACTTGCCGCCACTCACCCCTTCCCATTCTGGCAGCGAGCTCTCTTTCCAAGGCTGTGGGTACACAGAGCTCAGGGCTGCCCCTCCCACCCTGTGACTAATAAGACAGTGCAGCCTGGCTCCAACTCTCCCCAGCACTGGAATTTCCAACCCCCCATCCTCATTCTCTTCTCCCAGATAGCATTCACCTTAGTGTTTAACTGATAACTATCCTAGGTTGATATTTCAGCAAACAGGATGACTTCTATACTATTCTACTAGGCTAACCCATTACTTATTAGTTGATCCATCCAGCACTGCGATTAGCAAACAATACACAGTCATGAAATCTTAAATAAAGCTATATGCACTGACAAAGGGACTTTTCTGTTCAAAGGAGGAAATGTGAATGCTTAGAATCTCAAGAATTGAGTCAGGTCAGTCAGCAGAAACTCCACATAAGAGAACTTTTCATTCCTCTTCAATGAACTCTTAGAGGCTGCTTCTGAAACTATCACTATCTACCATAGGCAATGCTTTATCTTCCTCTCCTCATTTACTTTTCTCTAACCCTCCTTTTAAGAAGCTGTCCTAATCTATTGTTTCATTTCTTCATCTCATATTTTACCTAGTTTTGACTCATTTCTGGGATGCTATTCACAGTAGTAAAGCAAACACAAAAACCCTCATTGTGGCTGTAGACAGCAAGATCTGCATCCTCATAGACAAAATCCCCATGAACTGAGATCCTCAATGTTGTTGGCAATGATACAACTTTATACAACTGAGCTGAAATGCTCCTGTGACTGCCAGTTTCCTGAGTTAGAAAAGGGTACAGCAAAGTTTATCAAGTTAAATCTAACAGAATTCATAAAACACACTGGTTAGAAGGGATATGGGGAAAACATATCCATGGTTTCCCATCAAAATTTTAACACTGCTGCAGGACCTGCATCCACATTTTACAACATAATTCTGAAAACCAGTTTACCCCAATAAAATATTTGCCATCCTATTTCACAGATGAGTAAATGCAATTGTAAGAGACAGTGACCGAAAGCCCTCTGGGAATAAATAAAACTCAGCAACACATATCAATCATCCTCTTAAAGATTCAAATATATTCTTCAGAGTAGGGTCCCCAGAATGACAGCCCTGGAACATTATTTGGCTCAACAATCACTTTAAGGACCTCAAGAATAACCAGTCCTCCTGCCACTTCTCATGGAAAAAACAGAAGGAAAAAAAATCCTTCTTCCTACCCTCTCCAAGTGGGTCACTGCTGCTTTTCTTTGTAGAGCCCTTCCTGGAGAGGTTTGCCAAGTTCAGATGGGGTTCACTGCATATTTTAAATGCTGGATGTGGCAATGGCCAAAGAAGGTCAGAGAACACGACTGCTGAGCAAGGATGGGATACATGGGAGAAAACAGAGAGGCTGAGATGTAGGTCACCTCTGGGGAGATGATTTGTGTTCACCAGATACTTAATATTTATTGGTGCTCATGCTTTTCTTTAGTCTTTGTTTTGAAGTTCTAAAGTAAGAGTGGTATTTTATGTGCCTTACAGGTGATTCACAATTATTTTAAATAAAGATGATCCAATCATCCTATAAACAGAATTGCCATCTTCTGTAAACAGTTCATTCTCAAAAATATCAACTCCCTTGATTTCCCAGCATTCTCTCTGCCAATGCCTCCATTTCCATCTCAGAGTTCCTTAAAGCTGAAGTCCAGAGTCCCTGAGAACTAAGGGACTGTTGTAAATGCTAGACACAGGGAGGGGCTGTCCTATGGTGCTACACAAGGCTTGCAGTTTTTCACATATTTTCATGAATGCTATAGGTTCTATTAGCTTTCTTTTATTCCCCATGACTTATATAGTAAGTACTAGAACTTTAGATAATGGCTAAAACAGAAAAAAAATGAATCATAGGCAAAATCTTAAGCTTTAGGATTTACCTAGGTTATTCTATTTTTCTGAGCACAAGACAGGCAAGAGCTGCCTTACAAAGCTGAGAAAGAATATCGGGGCTTTTCTACATAATGAGCTTCAAAAAAAGAACAGGAAATAATGGAATAGTCTGATGCCTGATTAAAAATCTTGATTTTTATTTTATCATACATGGCATATAGAAGAGCTCAACTTCAAGTCTGAGCAATTCTCCAAAAAGGTTTCCGTCCTCTCGTGAGCTGCATGGACAGTCAATGGAACCCTTAAATACAAAGCCCACTTCTAATGTTTTACCATGTTGTTGAGCTGCTTAGGAAATAATCACAGATTAAGAATCCTGGGTTCCCACTGTGCTGCAATCATCCTCACTGTGGTAAAACAATTGCAATCCATCTGCGTTCTTGAATGTACACACCTGAAAGGCAGTGACTATTATCTGCCTATAGCAACCCATTCCTTCCTTCTTTCAGTTAGAGGTCAATTCTTAACGAGGTACTGATTCGACATATAGATTATATTTCCCAGCTTCCTCTGTCAGGTGTGGCTACATGCCTAAGTTCTAGAAAGTACCATATAACAGAAGTTTGAAGCATTTCTGCAAAGGATCCTAAAAAGTGAGGGATTACCGTCTGCTACCTGAAATGGAGATTTTATAACTGGAGTTCCAATAACTATCTTAGACCACAAGGTAACCAGACTTGAGGGTAGAAGCTAAATGCTGACAATGGCAGAATAAGAAGACATAAGCCTGAGTCCCTCGTGCTCCGGAAGCCACGCTACCATGCCCCATCTACCAACTCCAGATGCTCTTATGCAAAAGAACTACATATAAGCATCTGTCTCATCAAGTCACTTATACCCAGGGATTGGCTACTTCATTTCCAAAAATGAAGAAAACACTGATATGTCTATTATACAGTGAAAGGAGGATGACTGCTCTGGGCTGAGAAATTCAGCTTTTCTCTGCAGAAATTCCTCCACCCATCAGAAAATATTAGACTACCAATCCTCCCCACAGGAGCCAAGGCTTGGGATCAGCTGTGCCTTTGCACATTACTACAAACCTCAGCATGCTGCCACTCCAATTGCAGCTGCTCAACCCCAGGTACCTCACTAAAAAAGAGTACTAGCTTTATGATATAGCTGACTGTCAGTCAGAAACTGGACAGAGCACCTTTATCACTTGTGCCCCAAACCACACGGACCCCCACAGTATAGTCAAAGGCACTAATGTATGAAACTACTAACCTCTAATACTTAATTATTGTAATTAACACCAATAAATCACAAAGACCACCATGGAATACGATGCTCTCTGATTTTATAAGTATCCATAAATGGATTAGAATCCTAAACACATATCTGTAGTAATAATAGCAATAACAGTAGGTATTGCTTTATGGTTCAATACCATGATTGTTATTGTACCATTTGGCTGTAAATAGTACAATATGATGCCAAATACTTCCTGGAATTTTGAATAATTAGTGTCCTTAATTTGCAGATGAGGAAACTGAAGCTCCGGCAGGGGTGGGGGACGTCTGGCCTGTGGGCTGTGTAAGGCCTGCAAAACCATTTGGCCTGGCCCTTCTGAGGCAAACACAGGCAGGCCTCAAGATTTAATAAACCTGCAGCAGGCTAATTTTTAAGCTGACCATTTTATATGGCCCATGAATGATGTTACAAATATCCAATGGCCCTTGGCAGAAAAAAGGTTCCCCACCCCTGCATAGGTTAAACAGCTAAGGCCATGTAGTCAGATCATGGCCATAATTACAGCAGAACCAAGAAGTGTCTATAAGCCTAAAAATATTTTGGCTATACAATCCTGCCTTTCACAATATTAAATAAAACAATCATATCAGAATGTTTATCTTCCTCCCCTCAGAACTACAATAAATCACTGTAACCCTACCTCAATTTTGTTTATTACATAAGTACTTCCTAAAACAAAACAAAACAAAATTACAGGATATTTCAGAAAATGGTAAACAATGCTGGAACACAAATGAAATCACAGAATTGGTTTTCTTTTCAATCTCACTTTTTGTTAATAGTTTCACTTCATGGTTACCTACATATTTCCACAAGAGTCACTGCACACTTTTTGATCCATAAATACCAAAAATGAAAAGAAACACCCAGAACAATATGTTCCTTGGTAATTACTTCTCTGTATGCCACCCTTTTTGAATCAAGTCTGATTAATTTTCTACTCTTTGTTGAACTTCCTCTTCGATACAAGAACACTAAAAGAAATCAAGTCCTTAAAGCATTCACTGAATACATTGAACAATTTAGCCAAGATTCAAATAATAAATGATTTTAAAACAGAGGGGAGGAATCGATCTATTAAAAATAACATGTGTGCACATATGTATATTTAATGTGTGTATGTGGAGATATCTGTATTTAATTTAGAGATTGGTATACTAAAACAAAGCAACTCCATTAAAACTTTCACATTATAATTATTAATATTTTCTTAAACTGCTAAAGGCTGGTCCTTTTCATGGTCCTATGAGAAGAAAATCAAACAGAAGGTTGGAGCTCCCTCTTGCTTCCTTTTGAAGAAATTCACCAAAACTCTTCTAGGAGTCAGAAGTTATCCAGCAGACAGCTTGGCAGCACGCGACAGTGTCACGTGTGCCACCATCATCTGTATTCAGCAGGGGTGGGGAACGTCTGGCCTGCAGGCCGTGGAAGGCCCACGAAATTTTCTGGTCTGGCCCTGCCAGGGCAAACGCAGACAGTCCTGGAAATCCCATAAATCTATAATAGCAGGCTAATTTTTAAGCTGATAATTTTGAATGGCCCATGAGTGATGTTATAAATACTCAAAGGCCACTGGCAGAAAAAAGTGCCCCACCCCTCATACACACTTCAAACATTAGGCTACATTGATTGTTATTCACTCCTCATGACTGACTTAATAGGAAAAGACACTTTTAAAAGTAGAAATACTCACAAAGCCATTTCAAACTGTTCCAGCCATTTTTTCTTTAAATCTTTTGTTTTGCAATAAAATTCCAACCCATTTTGTCCTTGGGTATGAATGAGGTAGAAGCCATAAGACCACTGTTAAAATTAATATTCTTTGGGTTAATACAAAGCACTTCTTAATAGCATGTTTCCAAATTCACTAAAACACCACCTTGAGCATCCAAAATCTCCTCATAGCATTATCAAAACAGAAACTGTAAACAGTTAAGTGTATTAATATAATACAGCCAATTTCACCTCTCTAACAACATCTATGCCAAATGTATCTTGCTGCCTTGATCATTAGAATATTTAGAGATAATCAGACAAACTTGGCATTGCCCAGTTCCTACTCTCACAGGTATGTAACTATTCAATCTCTAGAAACAAAACACTTAGAACAATAAGTCATATCTTGCATTAATGTATTAACACACTTTCCTGGATATTCAAAGTTATGAGTAAATTAGTTATTAGTTTCCCCAGAGTCACCTTTTTATTTTCTTTATCAGTTGTAGGATTGTTGGCTATCTTGTACTGCTGAAGATCTATTATTTCCTTCATTTCATAGTTATCACCTTTTCTTTTACATACAATCACTGCCAAATCAAACAAGAAGATATGCCTGTGAAAGAGAGGAAAGAAGGGAGGGAGGGAGGGAAGAAGAGAGGAGGAGAAGGAGGGGCAGGGGGAAGTGGGTGGGGACAGGGGAAGGAGGGAGAGGGAAAGAGAGAGAAAAAAGGGATTTAGGAAAACCAACCAAACTTTTTTCCTTTGCATTAAAGGCAAGAAGGCAAGAGGCAGTGTTGCACATTGGAAGGAATGCAAGCTCTGACACCATCAGAGCTGTCTGTATCCTGGCACCTCCCTCTTCCATGGGAACATAACTGCTCTTCGGTCCCTCATTTTAAAAATGGGCAAAATTGGGGCCAGCACAGTGGCGCAGTGGGTTAATCCTCTGCCTGTGGCACCAGCATCCCATATGGGCACCAGTTCTAGTCCTGGCTGCTTCACTTCTGATCCAGCTCTCTGCTGTGGCCTGGGAAAACAGTAGAAGATGACCAAGTCCTTGGGCCCCTGCACCTGCATGGGAGACCAGAAGGAAGCACCTGGTTCCTCGCTTCAGATTGGCAAAGTTCCAGCTGTTGCAGCAATCTGGCGAGTGAACCAATGGAAGGAAGACCATTCTCTCTGTCTCTCCTTCTGTAACTCTACCTCTCAAATAAATAAAAATCTTTTAAAAAAATGGGCAAAATTTAATACAAGCAACATGCACACTGCAGGATTATTGAAAAGACCAACTGAGATAAGCCATAAAGTTTATTCCTAAGCACTTATTAGTGAAAATGTTAAAACCTTTATAGAATACTATTAATGACTAGAGCGACAAACTTCTCCTGAAGTCACTAGGAGCCCACCAGAATGCCTTGAAAGTGTTGTCTGTCCTTCTCACAAAGGTGTCTCACTCATTTCAAGTCCCCAGGCCCACCTGCTGGGCAGGTGTTCTCCTCGTGCTCCTTGCACTGGGAAGGAGACTGCCAGTGGAGATCATCTGCTCCAGGCCACACTGCTGCTGAGGAACATAGCAGGATTTCCGGGTAGGGCTAAGCTTCCAACCTGTGCCCTCACCCTCTAAGCTGCTCCCCATGAGTTCAGGGACCACCTACAACATGAACTGAGTGGTGAATGGACAAACTGTTAAACAGAAGTGATGGCAAAATCTGCATGTTACTTCTTTTTTCTGTAAAAACAATGTTAAGTCGGCCAAAAAAAAAAAAAAAAAAACCTTATAATGCTATCATTCAACATCCAAACTTGTGTATTTTCATAAACTCTCAATGATTAACACAAATACTTCTCTTTACACAATGATGATGTAAGTTCACGGAACTCTAATACTTGCATCTCTTTTGCAAAGTCTGAAGTTTAAGGATATGCAACTCCTGGGAGCTACTGTGGAGACAAGGCAATGATGTAGAAGCAAGAGCTGATGCTGCCCCCTGCTGGCTGACCTGTTTTCCAAAGATTCTAAAAATGGCCAAATAAGCCACAAAAGCATCAGTCTGACAATCACATACAATTAAAGGACTGTAGGCCAACGTCACTAATTCAGGTTCATCCATAAATTTCCCTCCAGAAAAATATCACTACATGCCCTCACTTAGTCTTCTTTCTTAAGACATTTTCTATGAGTTATTTTTAAATGTTTACAAAAAAAAACTTCATTTTTATGGTCATTGTATTTATTTTAACCTTAGCTGACTATATATAGAGAGTCATATATGTATGTATGTGTATATATGTGTGTGTATATATATATATTATTTTCTTAAGAACTTAGAAAAATCAACAAATACCAGAATAGAAATGGTGATATCTAAGATAGCTCTACCAGAACATTTTAGAAACCCAGAGGGTCCATTCTCTTGTTTTCCCCCCATCTTTTCTCCCTGAGGAATTGTTTTTAAGGTTGTCTCAATCTTCTGATATTAATTACTTAGTCTCAAAATAAATAATGCTCTTCTCACCTTTCTTGTTTTGTATGCTTGTCCAGAGTGGTTATCCGAATTTCACCATCTCCCTGAGGTCGTCCAAAAAGCAAAACTGGTTGGTTCTAAAATATAAAATGTATATGTCTCAGTTTTTCAAGTCATCTAACAAAAAAACTATAAGAAATTTGCTCGGGACAACTAGATTACAAAGTTTATCATCGTTTTAGTTTTTTTTTTTTTTTTAAACAAACTGAAAAAGCTTAGATCTGTATGATGTATGATGCTACTTCAAAAGGCTTGCAAGAAAAAATGGATGCAGAACATTTTCAAGTTTGTGCAGTTTTTTTCATAATACACATTTTCATGAACTTTCTGAAGACCTTTAGTATGCATGGATTTATTTATTTATTTATTTATTTGTTTGTTTATTGACAAGCAGAGTGGACAGTGAGAGAGAGAGACAGAGAAAAGTCTTCCTTTGCCGTTGGTTCACCCTCCAATGGCCGCCACGGCCAGCACACCGCACTGATCGGAAGGCAGGAGCCAGGTGCTTCTCCTAGTCTCCCACGGGGTGCAGGGCCCAAGCACTTGGGCCATCCTCCACTGCACTCCCTGGCCACAGAAGAGAGCTGGCCTGGAAGAGGGGCAACAGGGACAGAATCTGGTGTCCCAACCGGGACTAGAACCCCAGGTGCTGGCACTGCAAGGTGGAGGATTAGCCTATTGAGCCGTGGCGCCGGCCCATGGATTTTTTTTTAACAAATTTAAACCAAATACACTTATCTATTAATTCCATTTTACATGAACTAACTGAATTACTCTCGCACTCCCAAAGATTTCTGCTTAATCCCAGGAGGAAGTTAATTTTATTTATAATCTGCAATGAGAAGCTAGCTGCCAAAACAAACAGGAAGAATCTAAAACCTGAGCATTCTACCAATGTTTTTATAATATCTACTGTGTGCCAGGCACCATAAGAAGTGTAAAATGAGAAAGCCCTTTCCCCATGGGACACACTGCCTAGCAGGGTGACAAATACTCACAATAGCAACCACAGACGCACAATGCCATGAGGAAGGGAAGAGGATGGGGACCCAATTTGATCTAGAAAATCAGGGATGGATTCCTTGAGGTAAGATATCAAAGATAAAAAGTTATGACTTAACTGATTTTTTTGTGTGTCTTTTTCCCCAGAAACCTTTTATTTAAGGAATATAAACTTCATGCATTTCGTAATTACAACTTTAGGAACATGGCGATTCTTCCCACCATACCCATCCTACTCACTTTCCCACCCCTCTTCCTCCTCCCTCTCCTATTCCCATTCTTATTTTTACTAAGAACTGTTTTTGATTAACTTTATATACATATGATTAAAAATAATATACAAGTAGCCATATATATACATATACATATATAAATAATAAATTATGTATGTATACATATATGACCACTTATTGTATACTTGCTAAGGGAATAAAGGATTAAAAATTGTCATTTATCTGTCACCAAAATTTCCATTATAATAAAGGACACAGATATGTGCTTAATTAACTCTATTATAGGAAAATATTTTTAAAATTGCTCCCTATCAAAATCCTAAAGACTTTAAGGAAACAGAAATTTCCATCTTAAAATTAATATAGGTTCTTAATGAACCCTAACAGCCAAAATAACTTTGAAAAGAAACAATGTTGGAAGTCTCATACTTCCTGGTTGCAAAACTTACCACAAACCTACAATAATCAATGCAGTGTGGCACCAGTATAAAGATAGACACAGAGAACAAAAGAATAGCAAAGAGTCCAGAAAGAAGTCCTCACAGTATGGTCAACAATTTTCAACAAAGGTGAAAAGAATATTCAATGAGGAAAGGGTCTTTCCAACAAACAGTGCTGGAGAAAACTGGATATGTACACACCAAACAACGACATTGGCTCCTGCCCCTGCATCAAACACAAATATTTATTGATATAAAGATTAATTCAAAATGAATCAAATGCTGGAATTTAAGAGCTAAAACTATAAAACTGTTAGAAAAAAGTGAAGGGGACGCTTTACGACACTGAACTTAGCAATGATTTATTTGGTCAATAAATTAGATTTCAGCAAAATCGAAAGCTTTTGTACAAGAAGGATGCTATCAATAGGGTGAAAAGGCAATTCAAAGAAGAAAGTATCTGTGCACCATGTCTAGTAGGGGGCTGATATCCAAGATATATCTAAAGAATTCTTACAGCTAAATAACACAATATTTTTAAAAAATGTTTCAAAAAACAGACAAAGCATTTGAATAGACATTTCTCAAAAGAAGATACACAAATGGCCAATTAATGCATGAAAAAGACTTTCAACATCAGTAACCATTAAGGAAATGTAAATCAAAGCTACAATAAGTTCATGAACATTAGGATGGCCATTATCAAAACAAACAAAAACAGAAAATAACAAGTGTTCGCAAGGGTGGAAGAAAATTGGAACCCTTGTGCATTGCTAGTAAGAATATAAAATGGTGCAGCTGCTACAGCAAATAGTATGTCAATTCTTCAAAAAGTTAAACAGAATTACCAAACAATCCAGAAATTCCACATCTGGGTATACAACTAAAAGAAGTGAAGGCAGCTTTTCAAATACATATTGGCACCCCTATTTTTTCAGTAGAATTATCTAGCACAGCCAATAGGAGAGGCAGCCCACTTGTTCAAGCATTTATAATGGATAACTGTGGACTACAGGAAAAAAAAATGTATGAAATATTGATACATACTCCAGCATGTATGTTCCTTGAGGACATTATTCTAACAAGCAAGTCACAACTGGATAAATATCAGATGATTTCACTTTTATGAAGTGCCCAGACTAGTGTAACTCCCAGAGTGAGAAAGTCTAATGGTGGTTTGCAGAGACTGAGGAAAAGGGAAGGAAAGGAAGAACAAGATGTTTGTGATGAATTAGAACAAAGTTTCAAGTTTCACAAGAGGAAAAGAATTCCAGAAATGCCTGGGCTACATAACCTTGTAAAGTACTTAATGACACCATGGTACTCATTTTAAAATCTTTAAAATGGTAAATTTAATGATATGTAGATTTTACAATTTTAAAAATGCTACATGGCTGCCCAGGTAATAAACTAGAGACTTCTGAAGAGGGAAGAACAACAGAACATTAGAAATAGGGGCTTAGTTGGACCCTAAAGGAATTTGATAAGGAGTATTAAAACATTCTAGGCTCTGAGAGGACTATGATCAAAGGCAGAATTAAAAAAAAAAATACATGGCAAATTGGAAATATTACACTACAATAGAATATTCACAATGAAAATATGTGCACAGTTATTAGCCACAATAGCTCAGGAAAATAGTCCAAGCCCAGACCATGGAAGGTCTTCAGCACCATGCCAGGGAATGCTGATTGAATACCCAAGGCAACAGAACATCCTGACAAGTTTAGGAAAGACTGAATGGAGGAGTCCACATTTTGGGACTGTGAGTGTGTGAAGAGATGATCCCAAAGTACCGCAATTGCAAAGGTAACAGATGCCACAGCCTGAGATGGGGAAGGGGCCATATGTAGAAGTATGAGATTGGCTCCAGATGTTTCAGAGAGACAGGCAATGAAGTTGCTCTACCAAAAAAATAAATAAATAACCCACCCATCTCTGTTTCGCACCAGCCTCAGGCTAATCCAGGCCTCCACCCTCTCCTGAAACCCCTACAACAGCTTGCTGATTCGTCTTCCTGCTTCTAGGCCATCTGGAGATGCAAATTGGACTCTGACAGCCCTGACTGGGCTTTTACCAGCTTCTCACTGCAGTCGCAACAAAATCCCAGCTCAGTGCTCTGGCCTCCAAGGCTGTGCCAGGCAGCTCCCCTGCCCCTCCTGCCTCAGGGTCCACCATTCTTCTCACTCATTTCCAGCCACTTTTAACTTTCATCTTCTCAGGCATACCTGGCTCTTATCCATCTCTGGGCATTTTACTTGCTATAGATTGCTCTCCCACCCTACCTGATCTTTGTGTGACGAGCTTCTTACCATGCAGGTCTCAGTTCAAATGACAAATGACTCGAAGGACTTTTTCTACTCGCCCATTTTACCTAATCCAGGACTCCCCTTATCATCCTCTACCACAGCACCCGGTTCACAGCACTAATTTCAATATGGCTCATTTTTTAAAAAATATTCATTTATTTATTTGTAATTCATGGCTACAGAGAAAGAGAGGGAGAGGCAGAGAAAGAGATCTTCCATCTGCTGGTGTACTCCCCAGCTGGCCACAACAGCCAGGGCAGGGCCAGGACGAAACCAGGAGCTTCATCTAAGTGTTCCATGTGGGCGCAGGGACCCAAGCACTTGGGCCATCTGCTGCTGCTTTTCCCAGACCATCAGCAGGGAGCTCAATCAGAAGTGCAGCAGCTGGGACAGGAATCGGCACCCATATGGGACGCCAGCACTGCAGGCAGCCGCTTCACCCACTACGCCACAATGCTGGCCCCAATACAGCATTGTACAACTCTTCACTCTTTTCTCAATCAGGCAACCATCTTGTTGACCATTACAGTCCCAGCTGGAAGCACCGTGTCTGACGCCTAGTGGTCACCCACTAAATATACAGAAAAGGAATGACTAGGAGACAGTCATAAGTAGGTAGGCAGGTGAGGGAAACAAAAGAAAAGAAACGGAATCCAATGTTTAGAATTCAGAGTTTGTGGAGGAGAGGCAGAGTGTGACTAAGGGGCAAGGGACTAGTGATAGCAAAAGCCCCTGGACAATGACAAGGCACAGGTGCCCAAGACACGCACAGCAATACCGCCAGCCGGAGGAATCGGAAACAGAACCGCCAACAAGAGACACTCGAAGGTGCACTTCTTTTTCACCGACTCCGAGAACGACCCCCATCTGGGGAGGAGGGGAAGGGGGAATGGAAGGATAATTACATACCAAATTTTCTATAGACAGCTGAAACTGCTTAATTTCACGAAGCGTCTCATTATCTCTTTTCACTTCATTCACATACTGTGCCAAGTCCTGAAGAACAAAGAGACACAAAAAGAAGGCACATGAGATGAGGGAAGAGATACAGACGGCTCTGAAAGAAGACACATCATTACTTCCATGAGTGGTCAAAGTTACCGCCACAACGTCTCAATGACAAGAAAATGAACGTTCAAGCCATCAACGCCGCGCCTCCACGGCAGTTTTATAACGTCTGGAGTGCAGCTGGCAAGACGGGAGTTGTCCTCTTCCACACCCCTGAGAACAGTCACCATGCTGGGGCCTTAAGAGGCAAACACAAACAAAATGTGCTGCTCTGCGAGCCAGAGAACAAAAAGTGGGTCAGAAGAATGGAAACGCCACGTGCACCCGCGACTGACCTTGAGAGCATTATGTTTTCACACAGGCTGGAACAAGGGCAAAAACGGAAGGATTAGCCGGGAGGAGAAAAACGAACTCAAAGTTAGACAACGCATATGGCAAGACTTCTCTGCAAGCAGTGGATTGTCTTCCTGGTCCCTAAGAGTGCTCCGTCCAGGCAGCTGGCTCGATTTTGCAGTCAGTCAAGGAGAAATAAAGGAGATGTGAGGAGTTAGACAGCACACAAATGGAATTAAAGTGAACAAAAAGACATCGGCCGTGTTTCTCCATGTGCTGTCACCTATTTCAAAATGTCTTTTCTCATATTTGAGGAAACATTAGCTAATCTTCCCAAACTGTAGCTAGCTATTTTTATGACATGTGCTCCAGATTTTCCTATTTTCTAAGTTCTCTTTCTTCTCTGCCCTCTTAAATCCATCGGCAACAGGAGGAGCAGAACTCTGCAAACAGCCGTTCCTCACTTGTTCTAAATGGAGGCCTTTCTGTAACCGGGACCTGAAAGTGACTTCTTCAAAATTGGAAACTTGGAACTTTTTTTAAAGATTTTTTTTTATTTATCTATTTGTGAGGTAGAGTTATAGATAGAGAGAGGGAGAGACAGAGAGAAAGATTTTCCATCCATCGGTTCACTCCCCAAATGGCCACAAAGGCTGGCGCTAAGCTGATCGGAAGCCAGGGGCTTCTATTGGGTCTCCCGCAAGGGTGGGTGCAGGGCCCAAGTACTTGGGCCATCTTCCACTGCTTTCCCAGGCCACAAGAAGATAGCTGGATCAGAAGAGGAGCAGCTGGGAAACAAACCAGCAACCATATGGGATGCCAGTACCGGAGGTGGAGGATTAATCTACCACACCACAGAGCCAGCCCCTAACTGTTTATAATGACAAGTAATTGTGTGATGTATCTTGCTGGTGGTACCGAAGCCAACAACACAGGAACGTCAGTGCCCAAACCGGAAGAGGGCCTGGTTAACATGTTCTGCTTTGCTCTGAGCAGGGTCACATTGCCATTTTCTTTTAAAGAAAAAAAAATTGCATAAGTTTTCAGTTTAGGGCAATCACTATTTCTTTCAGGGTTATTTTTATTCAGTATATTGTAGAAATTGGGGTTTTACACAATCCCCACTATGTGCAAAACATAACTGCCCTTATCTGCTTGTAGTTCTTGATTTTCAGGATTACCCAAAAATAGAAATCCATACTGAAGTCCCCTTGTACTGATGCAAGCATCCCCAAGGGCAAGCCTAGCAGACAGCCTCACAGGAGGAACATTAGTCACACCAGTGTTTCAGAGTCACCAGCCGACCTACTGCTTCCACAAGGAAACAGTTTGCTACTAGTGACCAGGAAAGGAATGTGAAATAGAACAATTATATTAAATTTATATTAAATCGCTCCTGGTGGTTATGAAGTTTGTCATCACATAAAAGTTAGTTTAATACATATCTTGATCGTATGTGTTTTCGTCCAACAGTAGAATCCATGTAAAGACATCTACAACAGTAAAAAACACCCAGCTGTCCCCAGCAAAAACTAGTGTGTCTTATATTAAAGTGTCATATACACATATCAGCAATTTAGAATGCTTTATTTTTAGGCAAGAATCAAAAGTACAAGCAAATGACTGACACATCGCCTCACCTTCATCGCATCAAGAGCCAGTTTCAAATTTGCCTTCTCCACAGGGTCAGGGGTGTGTTTGACCAGTTCCTATTTGGAAAATACAGTTTAGTGCTACTTCCATCAGATTAAAACCAAGACATAAGAAAGAAAACATCTTTTGTAAGTACCATCATTCTCATTATTCTAGCCTTAATGTGAATAACCTGGTGCCATGTGGCTTCATTTTCATCCCAAATTTCAAACTTTAAGATGGAGTAGAAGCCAAAATGACACAAGACACACTTGGAAGAATGTTTCTTTCAAAGAGGAGTCTGAACTCTATGCCTCACCACTACAGGGATACCACCTTCCAAAAGGTAAAGAGCTAATAGCTAACTGAACCAATAGGCTTCAGTCACTATCACATTTGGTTTCTCTATGTTTTTGATCCCTTCGAGTGTCTTAGGGCCATCAGAATTTCCTGTACCTTGCTGATATTGCTGTTACAGTTTGTTCATCATAATTTCTACCCAGTCTCCTAATCTGCATCTTGGGAAGTCACTGTCCTCTAGATTTGCCCTTTCTTATTTGTACTGTACATGCTCTACAAATTTCTACCTCAACCGCTGTCCGAGCATCAACTACTAGCTAATGGGAAACTACTCTCAGCTGTATGTGCTAAGCCCAGAACTCAGTCCTGAGTCCTGGATGCATATATCCAACTACACAGTTCCACCTCAGTGTCTCACAGGGCCTGCCAATCCAACATGCCCAGAAGTTAATCCCTATCCACCTATTGCCCATTCTTGTTATTGTTTATGTTTTATTGAATGGCAGTGTTTCCATCTGTGTAATGACTTTAACAAAATCCTAAAAGGTATCCCAATCTCTCCTCTCCCCCTCACTATGTCCTGTTGTTGTTGACTTTAATCCTGCCCATTGGAACCATCTGGTCTGCTGCTACCTGGTTCAGGTGCTTGCCTGTCTCAACCAGGGCCTCTGATGGGCTCTGTCTCCCTGCTGCCAGTCTCTCTGCACAACGATCCATTGACTCCTCTGATCTGAATTCTGCAACCTCTTTCATTTTTTCTCTTTCCTCTTCCACCCTAACTACCTATGTTCTACCCATCCTAAATCAATAGTAATTATCAAAATACATTCTGATATCTCATCCTATCCGAAATGGTTTCTCTCCTTATATAGCTTTTCCTCTCTGATCTACTTGCCAAACTCTTACTCATCCCTCAAAGCCCAACTCAAGAACCACTCCTCTGGGAAACCTTCTGTTACAGAAGCCTCCATGCAGGTCCCGAAGCCTTAGGTCTAATTATTTCAGACTTTATTTGTACCACCTCTGTATCTTCTATGTAGCTACACTTTGATGGGATACCTGGCAGTTCACATGGCATTTTCCCCTTCTAAATGGTGAGCTATATCAGTGTAGGGTCTCTCTTACATTGCAAGTGCCCAATACTATTTTTGGCTCATGAGAGCCTGCAAAAATCTTTCATTCAATACCAATAGTGTGTCGTATTACATGCAGGACCTACAGAGAATCTAGAAAGCACAGGAAGTCTATCAATTTGCTGCTCTTTTAGTTCTATTTTTACCTCTTATTTTTATTAAATAAAAATAGTAAATTATTCTTAAAGTTTCTAGTCCTCCACTATAAAATATTCTAATATTATAAATGGACAATTTCAAATCATGCATTTCCAAAGTGATTTCTCCACTAAAGTATAATAGTAAGTAGGAAGTGTACAAATTTATAACATTTGTTCAACAAATGTCTAGATCTCAAATGTAGCTTATTCTTCACTACTCAGAGATGGAAAAAAACATTGCTAGAATTTTTATCTATGTGTGGTACTCAAAATAAAACTTCCCATTTTAGAAAGTCATCATGGAACTAAACATACTCTTGAAATTCAAAATACAAAAGAACCCAAGAGAAATTAGGGAAAACACTTTACTGAATCTGAAAAAAGTAGAGTCATATTTTATACTATCATATGTCTGTATAAAATCTTCTAAGTACCAAAATAGATATTTTTTTTCAAAATAATACCTTCTAAATTCTTCAATCAATATTTGAGTACACCAGAGTTACAAATAAATTATTATCTTATTTTGGTCATGTTTTTAGTTCCACAAAGCCTCAGAACCTGATTGCCTGAGTCTTCCTTATTAGTTTTTCATAAAGTTCAATTTGATTAAGTTGCTTTGAGTTTAGGTCTTATAAATGTTTTAATGCATTTTTAAGGAATAATCAGGGTTTGAATTTTTCTGATTTCTCAGTAGAACAAAAATAGAAATGACTAATAATTTTGTGGCTACAGTTCAAGAAATTTAATATACACGATGTACAAAGCACAGCAGACTCAAAATTGTATTTCTCATACAGGTAGTAGATCTTCTTAAAATGACATTTCACAAGCATCAGCAGAGCTGACAGACTAATACAGTAAGACATTTCTTTGGAGCAGAACTAATGAGTCTCCTGGTGTAGCTATCAAATTAAATTTATAAGACTCTCCACCCTCATTAAAGGACTAACCATGGAAACCATAAGCTTTGCGGGTTATAACAAGAATCACTTCAAAATAAATGGAGTCTTATTACAATTTATTAGAGAAGAAAGCAATAGAGAATGTGGCACAATTCTCTTCATTGTTATAAGGCAAAAGGTCTAATATGATTAATCTGACAAAATTTAGATGCATCGAGACACTAATGAATGATTACTAGATCACTGCTAACTACAGAAGACTTGGTTGAAGGACTATTTTTATTTGCTTTGCCTTGTTTCTTCATTTTGCTTTTTTAAAATCAGTTCTCTTTGAAGGACACAAAATGTGACTGGCATATACAGAATCATCTTTGCTAAAAGGAAGAAAAAATGTCCAGTTGTTCTATAATATGTCAACATTTCACAGGAATAGGGCTCAAAATATGGAGTATCTGCAACACAGCTGATATTTCACTCACACATCACTGAACGAATTAGTGAACAATAAACAAGCAGTTTTAAGTAGCATACCTGGAGGAGAAGGTGATACTTTAAAACACGTTGCATAGGAACCACAAGCAAATCCCGAAGAGTGAATTTCCCATTATTTGCTCTTTTGGAACATTCCTAAAAAAGAGTTAAAAAAAAAAAAAAACTTTGTTAGTTTTATCAAGGGGAGAAAGATACAGAATAACCAGAAATGTTATTACACAATAAACATTTTGTTCTGGCCGGCGCCGTGGCTCAACAGGCTAATCCTCCGCCTTGCAGCGCCGGCACACCGAGTTCTAGTCCCGGTCGGGGCACCGGATTCTGTCCCGGTTGCCCCTCTTCCAGGCCAGCCCTCTGCTGTGGCTCGGGAGTGCAGTGGAGGCTGGCCCAAGTGCTTGGGCCCTGCACCCCATGGGAGACCAGGAAAAAGCACCTAGCACCTGGCTCCTGCCATTGGATGAGCGCGGTGTGCCGGCCGCAGCGCGCCGACCGCGGCAGCCATTGGAGGGTGAACCAACAGCAAAGGAAGACCTTTCTCTCTGTCTCTCTCACTGTCCACTCTGCCTCTCAAAAAAAAAAAAAAAATTTTGTTCTTTTCCTTAACAATGTTTCTCTCTAAATAACAGAAGGTGTCTTCAATTTAAAAACAATCTCATAGTATTTCAATGCTAAATATGAACCAAAGAGAACTCTTATGTTTGAAAGCTACTTTCTCTAGTGTAAAATGGTGGTCCTCCAGGGTCTTCCTGAGTTTATCTGTAGAGTGGTACCTTCCACCAAGCTCCCATAGTGGAAACGTAGACCAGTCTCAAGATACATGGCCAAAGGCTGGCACTATGGCACAGTGGGTTAAGCCACATCTTGAAACACTGGAATCCCCTATCAAGTCCCAGGTGCTCCACTTTTTTTTTTTTTTTTTTTTGACAGGCAGAGTGGACAGTGAGAGAGAGAGAGAGAGAGAGAGAGAGGAAGGTCTTCCTCCACCACTGGTTCACCCTCCAATGGCTGCTGCGGCCTATGAACCGTGCTTGATCCAAAGCCAGGAGCCAGGTGCTTCTCCTGGTCTCTCATGGGGTGCAGGGCCCAAGCACTTGGGCCATCCTCCACTGCACTCCTGGGCCACAGCAGAGAGCTGGACTGGAAGAGGTGCATCCGGGGCAGAATCCGGCGCCCCAACCGGGACTAGAACCTGGTGTGCTGGTGCCACAGGCAGAGGATTAGCCCATTGAGCCACAGTGCCGGCCATGCTCCACTTCTTATCCAGGTCCCTGCTAATGTGCCTGGGAGGACAAGGAAAGATATTCCAGATAATTGGGCCCCTGCCACCATGTGGTAGACCCAAATGGAGTTCCACACTCCTGCTTCTGACATTGTCCAGCCCTGACAACTACAGCCATTTGGGGAATGAACCAGCAGATGGTTCATTGCTCTCTCTCTCTATCCCTCTCTCTCTCCCTATCTCTGCATCACTCTGCCTTTCAAATATGTAAACCTTAAGAAAAATGGTCTACTCATCAAACCTGCCTTGAGCCTTGGTTGATTCAGTTCTCTCCAACTGTGATGTGCTTTGTCCGGCCACTATCAAAATTCATTACCCTCTTCGTAACAATCTCAATGAAAACTGTGCTTTCTGTATACATGTCTGCATACATCTGTGCCTTATGGGTCTCTTAATTACTGCTGTACAGAACATCTTCCCCAAAGTATCCTTTAAGCCTTTAACATGTCATTTAAGCCTCTAAGAATTTAGCATTCACTTAATAAATATTTATTGACCTGAATGAAAGGGAATGTCTGACTCTGAGAAATCTGCCAAGGTACAAACTCTTTTCTCTTAAACACTTATGTAAAAATAGTATTGACTTGCTCACTCTTTTGACAGCAACAATGAATTTGAGGAATGTACTTTGAATATCAAAGCAAGAATAAGACTTGGCAACTCTTCACTATGTGAGCTCAAAGAGGTCATTTTTCTAATTTTACTATTTCTAACATATTGATGGCATCATTCAGAGAAAGAATAATAAAGTGTCATTAAAAACACAGTCTTTATGGCACAGCAGGGTAAGATGCTTATCACACAATGGAGTGCTGGTTTGAGTTCCAGCCACTCCACTTCTGATCTATCTTCCTGCTGATGCACCTAGGAAAGCAGCACAGGATGACCCAAGGGCTTGGACCACTGCCACCATGTGGGCATCTAGGATGGAGCTCTTGGATCCTGGTTTCAGGCTGGCCAGGTCCTAACTCTTATGGCATCTGGGGAGTGAACTGGTGGATGCAAGATTTTGATCTTTCTCTTTCTCCTTCCCCCTCACTCCCTTCCTATCTCTTCCTCCCATCTCTAGTGCTCTACCTTCCAAATAAATAAGTAAATCTTTTCAAAAAAAAGAAAGATTTACTGAAGAAAATCCTTTTTCTTAAAAAAAAGCACCAGTGGGGCCAGCGCTGTGGCATAGTAGGTTAAATCTCTGCCTTCAGCGCTGGCATCCCATGTGGGCACCAGTTCAAGTCCTGGCTGCTCCACTTCTGATCCAGCTCCCTGCTGATGGCCTAGGAAAGCAGCAGAAAATAGCCCAAGTGCTTGGACCCTGTACCAGCGTGGGAGACCCAGAAGAAGCTCCTTTGGATCAGTCCAGATCCAGCCATTGTGGCCATTTGCGGAGTTAACCAGCCGATGGAAGACCTCTCTCCCAGTCTCTCCCTCTGTCTGTAACTCTCTGGCTCTCAAATAAATAAGTAAATCTTAAAAAAAAAAAAAAAAGTATCTTCAGTGAGCAACCTCACTCATTCAAAATTCAAAATCCTCACACAATTACACATCCAAAACAAGGACATTTCCGGTTTGTGGGAAGGGCTACACTTTCAAAAACCCACTCTTGCTCATGAGTTTGTTTCTCTTTGCCCACGTGTAACTTGACACATCATCTGGAGCTACACAGCAGACGTCATTGACTCTAATGCTCACGGTGGTGACTCAGCGAGTGTCTGACTACAGATCTTAAGTAAAATGAATGGGGCATATATTCTCGTATGTCATCTTTTTTCTCTTCAATTACTATGGTTCACTGGAAGGGTAACTATCTCAGTGCACTTCTTCCTTCTACAGATTGTAGAGAGCTCTGGATCAGGGTCTCAAACTGGGGATCAATTTACTAACATTGAGGTGAGCAGACCTTACTTCCCCAGTTGCATTTGAAGTTCTTTGGAACCAAGGCAATAGCTTATACTTGTAGTATTATGCTATCTGATCAGAGTGTTAGGAACAGAAATGTTAAGCATTTAAAATTCACTATGATATGAAGTTAGTTTAAAAGTTGTTAGCAGAAACATCAGTTACTTTAAGATCTAAGTTATAGGCTCAGGAAGTAAAGAACACAGCATAGCTAGCATGAACGAGACCTCAGTGCAAAATGCTCATTGGTACAGAAAGCAAGTAAAGGGAGAAGCAACTCTTCCAAAACACCCAGTCACCTGCTCAGCCTAAACTTAATTCTACCTGGAAGAAAAATAAAATGAGGAAGGACGAGCCAGGCTTCCAGGGAGAGATACAGTGACTCCATCACTCTTCTCACAGTGTTGTCTTGGTTCCAGAATAGAGAAGAAAAAGACCAAAAGTAAAAATCCATAAACACAAAAATAACCACAAAACAGAAGACACAAAGAAGACAAAGAGACATCAGGAATAAGGCAGCTTTCTCTCCATCATGCTGGGACTTGCAGCAGGTAAGGCCAACACAGCAGTTCCTGAAGTGCTTTGCTAAGTATCTGATCGCTTCCAAATCAGGCCTGCGGGCAGAAGTAGGGGCATTCAAGCTGAGGGAAGGAGAGCCAGCAGTGCCTCGCTCTGAGCCTTCCAAATTCAGCCTGAGGTCCTCTCTTTTGCTGAGACAAATAGTGAGGATGTAAGCTCTGTAGTTAGAGACCCAGAGGACAGTCACCAGGCAGAACACTGACAGTGATTCTGGAAAAAATAAGAGCAACATCCAGACAGGCTGAGGACAGAATGAAGGTTTGCCTGACACTTTGCTGACCCTTTATCTTGGACCACAGTTTTTTTACCTTTATTTTTTAATAAAACTGCTTCAATGGTTTCTATATTAGGAATTTGTTACACGAGTTATCAAATTTTATTTTATCACATTTTGAGTCTAGGTGGCTTACAGCTCTACCCTTAAGAGGCTCTATTCTCCAAACAGGGGCAGGACTCCTTTGAACTGATAATGTTGTAGTGGATGTGATTTAGTGGTGAATCAAACTGTCTCCAGCCTTAAGGTCAACATCATCAAGGGATACTAAGAGGTAAAGAAAAAAGATCCATGATATAGAGTTTGTACAGCTGCTTGGTGATCTGTTAATGCACAAATTTTCTAAGCAATGTTTCCCTTTGTGGAAGCTATGAAATCACGCTAGACATGCCAAAATCATGAAGGAATTCTGACTTAGAAATCATCTAAAGACAGATCATCGTCCCTCTACCCCTCTTGGACTTTTGGGACTAATGTAATCCCATATAAACCCTGCTTTATAAAAAACAAAAGGGGGAATGTTAGGAAACTGGCACAGTTGTAGCCAGGTGGCCGCATGGCCCAGTGACCTAAGCCAGGCTCCACCCCCATCCTAAGGGGATTCGCTGCTCCAGCTTCCCTGCCCGCCCTCAGGCAAAATTTTAAAAGGGCCTATTCCTGAACTCGTGCTCTCTTGGTTCTTCTCTCCTGCACCCTCTTGGCTCTTGGTTCTTTTCTCTTGGCTCCTCTCTCTTGGCTCGTCTCTATTCTATCTTCTCTCCTCTGTCTCTCTGTCTCTCTCTCTTATACTCTCTTTCTGTCCTTTTACCTTCGCCGCCCCTTCACTCCAGTCTGTTGGGTGTTCCCCAATAAACCCTTTCCCTTAAAAAAAAAAAAAAATCATCGGCCACTTTTGCTCTTGTCCACCACCTGAACTCACTCCTAAACTGAATGAAGAGCAGGAAAGGAATATTAAAGAGGCAAACAGGCCATGTATAGCCATTTAAAAGTTGAAGATATCTGAGATTTAGAACAACCCAACACATGGGTAAGACATTTAAGGTGATGATTCATGTAATACAATCACTTATCAAACTTTTTTTAAAAGTATGAACACTTCTCGTGGAAGATGTGTGTGTGTGTGTGTGTATGTGTGTTTGAACAATAATCATGTCAAACAATTTCCCAGACAGGTTCTATCATGACCTTGTGTTGTTTGCACTGGCTGGTAAGTCGTTTCTCAAATATTCCTGACTCTTCCCATTTCTTCCAGAATGTCCTCCATGGGATCTCATCTATCAAAGCTCCCCCTATCCTTCAGTGATTTAACTCAAATGCTGCCTCTTCAGATAAATCTTCCACAATCTGCATTGAGGTCATCATTCAATCTTACAGAGCCCTGGCATACAGTGTGTGTCCCACCCACTAAAGCTTTCTATATTTGTGTGGTCTTTCCTTCTTCATACAGACAATATCCAAATCCTTCTTATACATTGCCCCCACATTTCTTATTTTTAACAAACATTTTAATTCTGCATATATAGCATTACCATATATCTCACTCACCCTACACTTCTGAATACCAAGTTGACCCTAGGCAACTCTGCAAAGTCTCTCTGAATTTCAGCATCCTCTTCAATGAGATAAGAAAATTAGTGACAAATATCTCAGAGTCACAAGGGCCTAATGAGATAATGTATGTAAAACATAGGTCCATCAATGTTAGATTTTACTATTGTTACTGTTACAACTATATTATTATTTTATAGATCTATTAAAATATTTTATAAAGTTGACAAGAAACGTTATTTTACGGAAAATATACTGTTGCCCTGATTATGAAGAGAGGAACGTGTGGTGCTTTCAGGTCTGTTTTGCTTACATCATAGATAAAAATATGAACAGTCACCTCTAATTTCAGTTTAACATCTTCTTTTGTCTTAGAAATGTGGTCTAAACTAGAGATGGCGGACTCCACTCCACTGCAGTATTGCCCATAAATAACCAACCTGAAAAGAGAAAAGAGAGAAGAAATTGTAAGGCAAACAAGAATGACTGCAGAAGGAAAGAGGCTGAATTTTCCTCTCCTTCAAGTCAGTTAGAGAAAATAAAAGTGCAACATCCTTTTAATACACAGCACAAACACACAGTCAGACAATGAGGGTCTCTCATAGTCACAGCAATTAAATGAGTTAATTCGGGGGTCCACATTTAAATGGGATTAATCCCATGTGCTTTTTTATAGCAGGTACACTTTAAAAAGTGGCTTAATGACTGTTAATGGTATTTGAGTAAATATATACATGTCTCAGAAACAACAGGTGATGTCCCCATTTTTGTTGCCAACATCTCCTATCCAAGAGCCAGTGTAAGTTCCGGCTGCTCTACTTCCTATCCAACTCCCTGCTAAGGCACCTTGAAAAAGCAGCAGAAGATGGCCCAAGTATTCGGGACCCTGCCACCCATGTTGGGAGGAGTTCCTGGGTTTTGTCTGGCTCAGCCCCCTCTACTGTGTCAATTTGGGGAGGGAGCCAGTAGATACAAGAGATACAAGATGATCATCTCTCTCTCTGTCTCTCTCTCTCTCTCACACACACACACACACACAGCCTTTCAAACAAATAAATGAATCTTTTAAAAGTTTTGTTCAAGCTTTCATTAGAGATAACTTTTTCACTGTATATTCACACTGAAAAACACTTATATTTTCTATTACAATTTTATTGCAACCACTATTTATAACTTCACTTGTTAATAAACCTTCTACTCCTTACTACTTTTGAATTAAGAAACATCTATCATCTGAAAAGTAGGAATCATAGGCCTGAACTGTGCTGGACACAAGATCAGTGCATGGACCACAGCCCACTTCAGAAAGGTGTATCTGTAGCAGTACAGAAACTTAGCCAAGAGGCTGGTGCTTCTTAGGTTTCACTTAGCTCCTTCCTAGAAAAAACTAGTAACGTATTAAAGTTTATCTAAAGGATGACACAAAGCAATTCATTAGCCACTTCCTAGTCAGTACTTAGAATTATATGGGTTGATTCAAAAACAGAATTATATTTTAAGCAAAATTTCTTGATGATTTAATTCATTTGGGATTTTTTTTCTTTCAAACTTAAGAAAATTGACTTTGATTATAATCTAATATGCCGAAAGAGAGAGACAACAAATATTAGTCAGAAGAAGTATCAAGTATCAGCTAACTTATACCCAAAGTCTACTGGAACAAGAATTGAAATTCCTTACTCAGGATTGCACCACTAGGTAATGACAAGGCCTGCAAAGGACTCTCAGCCTTCTGACTTGCAACGCATAAGCCCTACATTGGATCCCTTCTGCTTTTTTCAATAATACATATTCAGAGCTCAAACTATCAACCTGAAGTTAACAGTCCCCTGTTCTAATTACTGCCGAGGTAGTATTGTGATGAAAATAGCAATTTATTAGTCATTTTAATACTACTCTTTCTCTATAATTACAAATTTATAACCATATTTTTGTTTTATATATATATGTGTATACATATGTGTGTATATATACACATACATATATATGTGTATATACATATATATATGTATTGTATATATGTATACATACACATATATATGTATATACACATATATGTATGTATATATGTATACATACACATATATAAATGTATATACATATATATACACATATATAAATGTTTATAAGTTGTACATTCTTATGGGGTGCTACATATTTCAATACAGGTATACATCAGGTAATGTTCAAATCAGGATAAATTTATGTATATCCTCAAACATTTCGGTTTCCTTTATAGAAAACATTCCAAATGCTTTTTCTAGTTTTCAAGACACACACAGAGCACTTCATCATTGTCAACAGTCACCCTACTGTATAACTCTCAGCCTATCTAACTGGAATTCAGTACTTGTTAATTAACCCTTCCCCATCCCTCCCTCCACTCTACCCTCTAGTCACAGATAGCCAACATTCTACTCTCAACATCTATCAGATCAACTTCTTTAGGTTCCACACAAGTCACAAAATTAAAAACTGGACAATTACCTTTCTTTGTAGTTAATGAAAACTTGATACAAGTTCTGGTCATTTTTATTTACAATGGAATCATGAATCTCTTGCATTAAGTTCCGATGAACTTTTACAAGTTCCTTAAAAAACAAAACAATGTGAAGTAATCAGAACCAATAATAATACTCATAAATATCCCCCAAACCTAAAATCCCTATTGTAGCTAGTAACCACTCAATATATTCACAATGTTCTCAACATACAAAATTGCTAACATCAAAAAAAAGAGGAAAAGAAGGGAGAAGAGGGGCCGGCACCACAGCTCACTAGGCTAATCCTCTGCCTGCAGCATGGCATACCAGGTTCTAGTCCCGGTCGGGGCACCAGATTCTGTCCCAGTTGCCCCTCTTCCAGGCCAGCCCTCTGTTATGGCTGGGAGTGCAGTGGAGGATGGCCCAAGTCCTTGGGCCCTGCACCCCATGGGAGACCAGGAGAAGCACCTGGCGCCTGCCATCGGATCAGCATGGTGCGCTGGCCGCAGCAGCCATTGGAGGGTGAACCAACGGCAAAGGAAGACCTTTCTCTCTGTCTCTCTCACTGTCCACTCTGCCTGTCTAAATAAATAAATGAATAAAGAAGGGGGAAGAGGATGAAGACGAAGTATTTGAGGGGGAGGAGAGAAAGGAGAGTAGGTAAAAGAAGACCATGCTAGTGGAGAAAAGGGTGGAGGAGGATGAGAGGAAGAGAAAGAGACAGGAGATATTTATGGGCAACTACAGTTTCAGATCTGACTTGAAATATTAGTGCTCTATGGAAAAAGAAATTATCTCACAAGCTATTAAGATATAATTTCTTCCTTGTATAAAAATATGTCCAATTCATTTTAGTTTTATAATCAGTACAAATTTTTAAATAAAACTGTCCCAGTGCTTAATGTTTTATTGACAGGGTAAAGTAATGATTCATGTCCTTAGGATACAGAAATGTAGATTTGTACTTTGGTCAATTAGTGGTGTCCTGGTGCTAAGCTAACAATAATCATACTGAATTACTAGAAACCAGACAACTAATTGCATAAATAAGGAGCAAATAAATTGTACTAGACAACTGACTGGAGCACTCGGAAGTCAGACTCTCAAATCTCTCTCATAAGCAAGTCATTTTCAGGCAGGCAGTAAACACATGCAACAGCCAGCAAGTAAGGGCACTGGAAACAAAGCGCCCACTCTTCCATGACTGCTTCCCATGCACCTGGGAGTGCACGTGGACTCCACGCCGGCCCTTTCCTTGGACATTAAACATGATGATGTTGGCCTTGTCATTTTCTTGAGGAGGCTGGAGTACGGAAAAGAATACTCCTTAGGAATAAGGAGTATCATATGGGCTCTCTGTCACAGAGACCATGCAGACGTAAGGGGTCTAAGAATCCTGTTTCCTAGGAAACGCAGTTTGTTTTTTTTTCTGCTAAACTTCTACCTGAAACTGTAAGCATTTTCTTCTCATTTGGTTACAAATCAATGGAAATGTCATTGTTAGGCCAAAATCAGGGAGAAAGGCAACATGCCAGAGCCTATTGGTTGCAGCTCATTGAGAATACAGCAGAAGCAAAATAGGAGGGACTTTTCAGGTGATACAAGCAAGCCTGTACATGATATAGGTAAAATTAGGGTGTGTGTGTGTGTGTGTGTGTGTGTGCATGCGCCTGTGTGTTTGGATAAACCAAAACACATTCTGAGAACCTGAATCCTGCCTCGAGTGACCTCATGTGGCATAGCACTTAGCTTGTTTCTAGATTTATGTGCAAATGCCCTTTTAGAATCGGAAGACTATGATGAGGTATTCCAACATTTGAAATGCTTGCACAAATGTGAAGAATACATCCTCACATTTTATTAAAACAGTCTGATAAGTCCTAAGAAAATACTGTGTTTCAGAAATGGGAGTTACGGTTGACATTATGGAAACAAAATGCCCCAAAGAGCAGACACTGAGGACGTGGAGAGAGCGTGGGGGGCAGAGGAAACTGAGGTAGTCAGGACAGCAGACAGGACACGAAGTCCGAGGGGCCAGAGGAGCAGCGCAAGAAGCAGGGGCAGAAGGGGAGCCCAGAAGACATTCAGTTGCTGGCACCAAGGATCATTTCATTGAGATGACCTCTTCATGCCTCAGATAAGGGTAATATATGAGCCTTACATATCCATTTGCATTGTGACTGATTTTTGGTTGAAGATGTGACATATGTCACTTTAAGGAAATAAGGAGGTAAAATCTTGGGAAACAAAAAAAACTAGGGTCAAAATAAGATCACACATAGGAGAATATTAAATCACAGATCTGGGACCTACTAAGAAATTAGAACTTCATAGAAAACACAACAGTCTAGTGTATCTTTACTTACAGGAATGTTGATGAATACAGCATCAAATTCTGCTGTGGTCAGAAATCTTTTTAGTGGTGCCATGAAATACTACCAGGAGAGAAGAGGGAAATCATAATTAGCACAATTTGTCCTACTCAATTGAATAGTTTTCATCTTCAAATACTGACATTCACTGTTTATCTACATTCTGTATACAAACAAGAAGAAGCTGTTTTCTCTGTCTTCAAAATTTTACACCTGAGCAGAGATATAAAGACATACACACAAGCTAATATATTTGAATTATGAAAGGCTTAGACAATAAATGCCTCTGGAAGAAAGAAAGAACATTATTGGCTGAGTTGGCAAAACTTCAGAGATATATCTGAGGGTTCACAAAATGTACCCCAAATGCTTTGTGAATTTTATAAATTCCTGAGAGAAATTATCTGTTTATGCAATTATGGATCATCCCTTAAGAATCTTAGTTCCTGGCCTACCGCTGTTAGCAATTTCAATATCTGTGTAGATAATCCTCCCAATAGCCTAGCTTCTCACTTCCTGACCTCCAATAATCCTGTGCTTCACCATAGCTCAACTCCCAAACCTCACGGTTATACCCCAAGACCTTGTCATTATCAACAACTGCAAATACTCCCTAGGACTGATTTCAAACAAACAACTTCCTGATGACCCCCTCCTTCCTTTACAGCTCGTTCTGTCCAGGAATTCTTCAGCCCTACTGGTCTGCCAATCTGTTATCCCAGCC
This sequence comes from Sylvilagus floridanus, assembly GCA_949820135.1. Taxonomy (NCBI): domain Eukaryota; kingdom Metazoa; phylum Chordata; class Mammalia; order Lagomorpha; family Leporidae; genus Sylvilagus; species Sylvilagus floridanus. The sequence continues at coordinate 98,539,768 of OX463225.1, forward strand.
AAGCCCTCCCTACCCTTTCTCCCTCCTTGAACTGTCATCAGAAGCACTTCTAAGACTGCACCCTAATCTCTCTACTCTCATCATGTTTTCTTGAAGAAAACAGAAACTCTGGATAAATCTGCCACATATTTTGTTAAGCACAGCCTATAACGGTAGTCAAATTTTCAACGATCACAAAACCCCACTGTGCCTATAATGGCACACAGCCCTACCACATTTCCTGATCACTGCACTCTCCTAAACAGCTCCTCTGCATCTTCCTCTCTTTTCCTAAACTTCCTCCTGGTTTTCATTTTCCTAACCTCTATACACGAGACTCATCAGAAATGGCTTCAAGCCTTTTCCCTAAAAATATGCATTCCCTGGAGTGGTCTCAGTCCCATTACCTTGAATGCCATTGTGGGATGATAAAAGCCCAACCTACCTATAAATTCAACCTTTTGACCCTAATGCCAGATTCATGTATCTAACATTCTCCTCCATGTATCCCCATGGGATGCTAGCAGGTGGCACAAAGTTAATATGTCCCAAGTGGCTCATGCTTCCCCATCTCAGTAATCATCTGCATCTTCCATGCAAATGTCCATGCCAAAACTTAGCAGTCAGATTCCTCTCTATCCCTCAATCCCTTCCTAACCTACTACCAAACCCAGTTGGTTCTGCTTCCAAAGTTACTTCAGAATCTGCCCATCTCTTACCACCACTTTATCATCTTGATTCCCACAAAATCTTTTTCCTCTGTTCCACCCTTACCTCCTAAGAACCACAATGAGATGATCATGACTAAAATCATCTCCCGTCACTTCTGCTGAAATACTCTCCTCTCTCAACATTCCCACCTGACCTGATGCCCCCCAGCTCTCTGCCCTCCCGCTCCAGCCACTCTGGACCGCTGCTCTTTCCTGAAGCCTCGGCTGAGCACTGTCCTTTCTGAGGGTCTTCCTCCCAGGGGCCATCTTCACTGGGATGTCTCCCCAGATGGCATCCTCAAGACACTTAGCCACCTAGTTACACATGATCCTATCACTGAGGCCTTCCAGGATCACTCTCTATAAAATGCCACCAATACCTGTCTATACTGCTTTCTCCTAACTTATTTTCTGTTATAAAATGTATGATACTTAGCCTGCTTAGTTTGCTTACATTCTAAGCCTTCCCGTGAAAAAATGCCATGAAAGCAGCATTTGGCTGTATTTATTGCTATACGCTGAGTCCTTAAAACATTAAGGTACTTAGATATTAATAAACTGTTGTGGAATGAATAAATCTGCTTTGAGATTTTTAAACAAAGTTATTCTTAATATCAGAATAAACACTCAGTAGAATCAGTAGAAGGCAGTATTTAGGTATCAAGAATAACAGCTGATGACTTACTTTTTCTATTGACTCCAAAGTTTCTGCATATTTTTCTTCTGTCTGCTTAATTTCTGCTAAGCAACAACTTCGTATATCATTTTCTGGGCATTTCTGCATTTAGAATTATCAAAATTACTAATCTATATGGTAGTAGATAGAAATAGATCAAAATCACTGACAATTTTAACTGTGCATTCTTTTTTAATTTTTATTAATATGAACAGATTTAATGCATTTCATAGATATGATTCTAAGAAGATAACCATACTTGCTTCCCTTCCTCTCTCCCTCAAACCCCCTCCTTATTTCATTTTTCTCTTTGCATTCTAATAAATCACAAAACTTAAAGATGCATTTAATGGCTTTTTGTGAATTATCATTGCTATTCTTTTTTATTTTTAACATAATGAAAGTTTTAGATGGTTAAAAATAAGCTTCAACCCTTGAAATTTTATTTTCATTTTATTTTAAAGACATAGATACAGAAAGGGGACAGAAAGGGAGAGGGGAGAAAGAAGAGAGAGGTGTGGGGAAGGGCAGGGGAGAGGGGACCTTCCATCTGCTGGTTCACTTCACAAATGCCTACAACAGCCACAGCACTAAGCCTGGCAAGAGCTGAGACCCAGGAATTTCATCTGGGTCGTCCATGTGACAGGCAGGGGCAGGGACACAAGTCCTGGTGTCATCACGTGCTGCCTCCCTGTAAGTGCAGGAAGCTGGATGGGAAGCAGCATCTCTAGGACTCAAATCAGGCACTCCAATATGGGACGTGGGTGTCTCAAGTGGCTACGTAAGCAAGTGGATCGAATGCCTCCCCTAGACACTCTTAATTAAACCATTTATAAGAAATGGTAATATTTCCATGGCATAAGATGATTTCTTTAATATCTAGCATATTTCACAAATCCATAGTAATAACTGTAAAAATGATCAAAGGATATTTAATAAGCAAAAACCTTCAAATACTTTTTTTCTCCCAAACATTACCATCTCAGGGTTTGGCTCTTTTACTAAGTGTTTAAGACTGAGGGTGGGGGCCAGTGCTGTGGTGCAACAGGTTAAGCCATGGCCTGCAGTGCCAGCATCCCACATGGAGTTCCAGCTGCTCCACTTATAATTCAGCTCCCTGCTAACACACCTAGGAAAGCAGTGGAAGATGGCCAAAGTCTCTGGTCCCCTACACCCATGTGGGAGACCCAGAAGAAGCTCCTGGCTCCTGGCTTCAGCTGGCTTTAGCTTCAGTCATTGCAGCCATTTGGAGAGTGAACCAGTGGATGGAAGATATTCTCATTCTCTCTCTCTCCTTCTCTCTTTGTAACTCTGCCTTTAGGATACATTAATCTTAAAAAATATATTATAAAAGGTTGAGGGTAGTAGATGCTATGATCAAAGATTCTGAGATATGATGGAGTTGGGTTCAAGCAGTAGTTTTGTTGTTGCTGGCTTTTTAACTGTGAACAAGCTACACAGAGAAAACCGGGTAAATTCTTCAAAGCTCTGAAGAAACCTAAATCACCATTCAGCTGATGAAAAGCCACTGATGTAGAGGAAGAAGATACTAACCAAAGCTTAAGCAGCTGACCTCCATTTCACATTATACATGAGAAAACAATTCAAAGTAATTCTGAATTTTCCAGATATACTAACGGCAGATAAAACTTGGAGGGCTTGTTGACTACAACAATATGAGAAACTAAGTTTATAAAATATTAAAAGAGCTAGGAGACTTATAGTGAAAAGAAAGAAAAAAAGCATTCCAATAGCTAACATCTATGAGGAAATATTCTTTAACACATTCTATCTTACATCTAAGTTTAAAAGATACCCATTTTGTAAGAGAGTATTTACTTTCATAAATTCATGATTCTATAAATTATATTCTATTGCTATTGTGCCATTGTTTAGCTAAGTGCCATGTCATTTTCCCTGTCAGGTCTGTTTTTCTCCTAGTAAAATGAAAGGATTAGACCAGAGACTCCCGATGCTTGTTTTGACCTATAAAATGCCATGCTAAAGTCTCCAAATGTGATAATAATAAGTCCTACTTGCATACTTATTAGTAAGCAAAGGCAAGATAAAAACAACTATTCCAATAAAGGTTCCATATAAATCACGTTAATTAGTCCTTCAAGTAATTACTTTCCTGACAAAATACTTAGAGTAACAGAAAACAGAAGTCCTACGGGTTGATGTGCTTCCTCTGCTTTCATTAAGTCCTCATAGACTTCTCCTCCTTCATCTTCCCCGTATACACAGTCATAAAGATCTTCCTCATCTTCCACACGAGTTTCACTAAAACGAAGAGCACAAATGAGAAGTCATTATCTACTGAGCAGTAAATACAATAGCTGGAAATCATCTACTGGATTTTAATTTTAAAATTTAGAAAGGAAAAAATGATATTAATGGAAAGAGTCATAGATGTACATTACAGTTCCGTCCACTCCAACAAGAATGATGGCAAACAACAGAAGCCAACCTTGAGGCTTTGTAGTTAACATTTAATGCGTATTCTGTGTACAAGCACATAAACGACCCTTTTGTATAGACTTTCTCACTTAAAACATCCAGCATTAATTGCTTTATCAGGTATTCCTTATAATTTGATCTATCCAAGAGAGATGGAAGTTGAGAATCAATATTATTTGACTTGCCAAAGACTACAGCTAGTCAAAGGAATAGCAAATACTGAAAACCAAGTCTGTATTATACTGTGAGTGTCTTTACCACTCTTGCATACCACTTCTTGTCTTTCAAATTTCAATGTCTCAGTTTCATTATCTGTATTAAAGTGTATAAAAACAGAGAGGGGCCGGTGCCATGGCTCAATAGGCTAATCCTCCAGCTAGCGGCGCCAGCACACAGGGTTCTAGTCCCGGTCGGGGCATTGGATTCTGTCCCGGTGGCCCCTCTTCCAGGCCAGCTCTCTGCTGTGGCCCGGGAGTGCAGTGGAGGATGGCCCAAGTACTTGGGCCCTGCATCCACATGGGAGACCATGAGAAGCACCTGGCTCCTGCCATTGGATCAGCACGGTGCACCGGCCGCGGCGGCCATTGAAGGGTGAACCAACGGAAAAGGAAGACCTTTCTCTCTGTCTCTCTCACTGTTCACTCTGCCTGTAAAAAAAAAAAATTAAAAAAAAAAAACACCAGAGAGGACAAGGGTTAAGGAGTTTCTAATATGTAACAAGTGGTCTTTTTAAGAATATCAATTGCTGCAGGGTTATTATCAATTTCAAAGCTAGTGATTTTCAAACCATGCCCCCTCAAGGCCTACTCAGCGGCACACAGCCTCCCCTTCAATGGACTCTGTTTTTATCTGTTTTATTTGTATTTTGCAAAGAAAGAGCCTGAATGCCAAAAAACATTTTAAAAAAAACCATTTAAAATTTTTTGCTGGTCTCCTGGAAGTAAAAGGAATACCTCTTTTCAATGTTTTATAAAATTGCTGTTTACTTTCATTTTATTTGAAAAGCAGAATGACAGAATCAGAGAGAGAGAGAGAGATCTTCCATATACTGGCTCACTACCCCAATTCCTGCAACAGCAGGGCTGGACTTGGCCAAAGCCAACACCCCAGAACTTAATCCAGGTCTCCCACATGGGTGACAGGTAACCAACTACTTGAGCCATCACATGCACCATACTCCCAGAGTGCTTATTAGTAGGAAGTTGGAATTGGGACTGGAGTTAGGACTTGAAGCCAGACATTCTAATACAGAATGTGTCCAAAATTACACCTTAACCCCTGCAACATATGTCCACACCAACACCCTTTTTTAACGTTTCTATGAGCACTTATGCTGTGACTGACTGGTACTCCTCATATGAGACTGTAAACCCTTCTGTCAAAGAGGAACAGCTGGGGCCAGCGCCTTGGCTCACTTAATTAAACCTCCACCTGCAGCGCCAGCATCCTATATGGGCACCGGTTCTAGTCCCGGTTGCTCCTTTTCCAGTCTAGCTCTCTGCTGTGGCCTGGGAGGGCAGTGGCCCAAGTGCTTGGGCCCCTGCACTTGCATGGGAAACCAGGAGGAAGCACCTGGCTCCTGGCTTTGGATCAGAGCAGTGCGCCAGCCGTAGTGGCCATTTGGGGAATGAACCAACAGAAGGAAGACCTTTCTCACTGTCTAACTCTGCCTGTCGAAGAAGAAGAAGAAGAGGAAGAGGAGGAGGAAGAGGAGGAGGAGGAAGAGGAGGAGGAGGAGGAGGAGGAATAGGAAGAGGAGGAGGAGGAGGAAGAAGAAGAAGAAGAAGAAGAAGAAGAGGAATAGCTGATTCCACATACTATACATTTGGTTGCTACTGTTTAAGTTTTTCCTTTGCTCAAGACTTCCATAGATGGTACCCATTGACCAATAATCCCGAAGATTCAGATTAACCAATAAGAATATGTTGGAAAAGAGGATTAGCATCTCTAAAAACGAAGTTCAATTACTTCAGTACCAACACTCCTAAGCATCTCTGCTGGATCTGTGCAGGTGAACACTATAAATTGATGTGAGCAAAAATAAAAACACTAACTATAAAGTCAATTGGCAACTTGGAACATTTTTCAATAGTGAAAAAAGAGGAGAACCTAGGACTCAGCCATCTCATGTCCCTTCCACCGCATCCTGTATCTTTCTCTCCAACAGAAGAGAGAATAATGCCCTTTGCAGTGAGAACCAGCCTCACATTTGTGCCAGGGGCTTCTCTTCAGTAAATTCACCCCCAAAATGTACAGCCCATAGAGATCATAATAAAGGTAAGGCTAAAACCAAGCCGCCACAGCAAACGCAAAGAGCAAGCATTTCTAGAGATGATATCACACTTGGAATTCAACTACAAGATACAAAGTTAAAACAGACTGCATTCTGCAGAGCAGGAGCTTGAATTTCAGAGCAGCCAAGTTACAGCCCCAAGCTTCCTCCAAACTCAGCTAGGAAGTGCATTATTTCAGGATTTACCATGGCATCAACTCTGCCTACAAACACAAGTAGAACAGATAAGGGAAAGTTATAAAAAACACTAGGTGTAAGTGACCATCAGTAGGGTTTAAAAAAGAACATCATCACCACAATGATTCAAATAGTACATTCTTGCTAAACTTCAGATAATCTGGTCACAGTACCAATAACCTTAAAGACACTTTACGGTATTGCAGGCAATTCCATAAGATGATCAGCATCTATTTGGTTAGTACCAGTGAATTCTTCGGTATTTTTAAGACGAGATAAGAAACAATTCCTAATAGATATTTAAAACAAGACTTCAAGACCATTCCAGATGCCATCTACGATGGGCAGAGTAGCTGGCCATGCATCCAGGGGGCTTCTGTGAGCACCTCCTTTTCTCCTCTTCGGCTGATAACTCTCAGACCAGGCAAGCCAAGGAGAATCTGGGATCACCGCAGGGAGTGGGAGCAGACTAAGAAGCACATGGGAGGCTGGCGCTGTGGTGTAGCAGGTAAAGCCGCCGTCTGCAGTGCCTGCATCCCATATAGGCGCCGGTTCAAGTCCCAGCTGCTTCACTTCCCATCCAGCTCTCTGCTATGGCCTGAGAAAGCAGTGGAAGATGGCCCAAGTCTTGGGCCCCTGCACACACATGGGAGACCTAGAAGAAGCTCCTGGATTCTGGCTCCAGATAGGCACAACTCCGGCTGTTGCGGCCAACTGGGGAGTGAACCAGCGGATGGAAGAACTTTCTTCTCTCTCTCTCTCTCTCTCTCACTCTGTCTCTACCTCTTCTTCTCTCTCTGTGTAACTCTGACTTTTATATAAATAAATAAATCTTTTTTTAAAAAAAGAACTATATGGGTTCAAAGTCCAAAGACTGCTACTTACAAATGGTATTACCTTCAGCAAAACATTTTTTTTTAATTTTTTTTAAATTTTTTGACAGGCAGAGTGGACAGTGAGAGAGACAGAGAGAAAGGTCTTCCTTTGCCATTAGTTCACCCTCCAATGGTCGCTGCGGCCATCACGTTGCAGCCGGTGCACCATGCTGATCTGAAGCTAGGAGCCAGGTGCTTCTCCTGGTCTTCCATGAGGGTGCAGGGCCCAAGCACTTTGGCCACAGCAGAGAGCTAGACTGGAAGAAGGGCAACCAGGACAGAATCCGGCACCCTGACCAGGACTAGAACCCGGCGTGCTGGCACCGCAGGCGGAAGATTAGCCTATTGAGCCACGGCGCTGGCCCAAACTATTTAATTTTCAAAATTGGATTTTCTTATTTTTAAATTGTGACAATAGCAACAGCCTAATAGCAATGTGAGATTAAAGGGCAGTGCATACAACAATGATTAGTGCACACACTCAATTTGCCTTTGGCTAACAGGCTAGATAGCTCAGATTTGAAGCATAGTGCCTGGAGAACAGTAGATTCTTCATGCAGTTCTGGCTTATTTAGACATTCATTTACTGAAGACCTACACTATCTGGCACAGTCTGAAGTTGTACATAGTCATGAACAAGGTCAAGGCTTTGACCTCACAGAGTTGACCGTCTAAGAGGAGAGAGACGATATATAAACCAACCCAAGATGATCTCAGGCAGTGGTGAATGTTACAAAACACTGAGCAAGGAAAGTGGATTTTGGCAATTTTAGGGTTTTTAGGGAAGGCCTCTATACAGAGACATCTGAACAAAGACTTGAATGGTAAGGGGTCAGTCACACAGACAGGAGAAGGAGCAAGCATGAAGGTCCTACAGCAAAAACAAGCTCATGCATTGGGATGTATTAATTTCCATGGGTTCCATGAACCTCTCCTGGAGCACAATCAGCTTATTAAAATTCTTTGCAAGCATGCCTGCTCTTTGTCATCAGTTCCTTGAGGGATAAGGATCATGTTTTATGTTTATTAGTAATCTGCACAAGTTACTCAATCAGCACAAGATAATCACCAGCAAGGATCCTTTGCCTCTCCTGACTATTAAACAATAAAGCCCAAAGGATTCTCTGTTCAGAACAAACACCATCCACCCAGACATCCCTGCGTAACTCAAGCCCATGCTTCATCTCTCCCCTCCTTGCCCTTACAAAACACTATCTGCCCTAACCCTCCCCCGGTAGTAGATGCTATTTCTTTTTCATTGTTCCCTAGCTGTCTAACTTCAGCTTTATCTATTCTGTTTATTATGTCTTTCAGGAACTTAGGAATTTTACTTCACTTTAGAATGTCTTTACTCTTCACAGGGACTCACAACAGAAACTAAAAACCAATGGAACCACATTTTCTCATGAAGTTTTCCAATATCAGATTAAGGTTAATTCTTACACATCCCAATGCTTATGCATCTTATATTTCACATTAATCTATGTTTCCCTTCGGAGAGCTTATTCAACAGTTAAGATTCATGATACCTGCAAAGATTGGCAGTGGTTTAACAGTGCTAGAAATAGTCAACATACTCTATTAAGTCTGGAAGGCCTTTGTAGATGTCTTCATCATTGATGCTTTCTTCTGTTGGGAAAGGCCTAGGGAGAAGAAAAAAAAAATGGGTAAATGATCAACTACCAGGCTGGGCACTAACCTCTCACTCAACTGTGTGTTGAGTGTCCAGTGTCAAAATGGTTGGCCCTGTCATCATGTCTCTAACAACGTGCAGGACCTTCCCTATAGTGCTGGCCCAGGGGCTGTGGCTCGGCTCCCCTGGGAAGGCTGTCAAGCCTGCTACCCCACATCATATGCATCACTTACTTCTGGCCACTGCAGCTTCCAGTGCAGCTGGAGACACGTTAATGTGCTCATCTGAACCCCCACCTGCAAAGCACCTGCAGACTCACCTCTTAACACCTACCAGAGCACCCCAATTCAGACAACAAGCGGCAGTACATGAGCCTCAGTCATCAGCACCCTCTCTTTTCAGCTATAGAATCCCATTAGACTGACAAATTGGTAACAAAAATCATCCTTGCATGAAACAGTTCACTAGCAGATGAAAATGATTAGAAGAACCCTGTGCCCTCTATACAGCATTAAGGGTCCTCACAAAAAAAAAAAAATTTTTTTTGACAGGCAGCGTGGACAGTGAGAGAGAGAGACAGAGAGAAAGGTCTTCCTTTTCCATTGGTTCGCCCCCCAATGGCCGCTGTGGCCAGCGCGCTGCGGCTGGCGCACCATACTGATTCAAAGCCAGGAGCCAGGTGCTTCCTCCTGGTCTCCCATGGGGTGCAGGACCCAGCACTTGGGCCTTCCTCCACTGCCTTTCCGGGCCACAACAGAGAGCTGGACTGGAAGAGGAGCAACAGGGACAAAATCCGATGCCCCAACCGGGACTAGAACCCAGGGTGCTGGCAACGCAGGCAGAGGATTAGCCTATTTAGGCACAGCGCTGGCCCCTGACACAATTTTCTATTCAGACTTTAAAGTATTTAGGTTGTATTTTTTAAAAATCTTCCTGGTTTGGAAAAATGAATCAACCAAACTTCATGAGAGAAAGATATTTTCTCTTCTCCTATTCAATAAAATCACATCACACTTCCATTTATACCCTATTCCAACCGCCTAGCTTCCTTGTTTGCAACATGATGCTTTGGATTTTCTTCCCAACACCAATTTAATGCCCTAAATTTATGCCTAACAAAATCTCAGTAATCGGACCATAGAACCAAAGTTTACTCTTCTTTTATAGGTGGCCAAGATGTCATGTTTCATAAAAACAAGATAATCCATCAAAATAATGGGTAACCTTTAAATAATTACTAAATAGATTGGAAAGCAACATTTCACATTGGTTAATGGATTAATTGAATATTAAGATAATGGTGCAATGTATAGTTTACAAATAAATCTACATGTGTAAATAAGGTCAAAGTTTCACAAAATTATTTTCATATATTCAGACACATATTACTATGTTTTTATACCAATACAGATCCATTATAGAGAAGTGTAGTCCACTGTAGAAAAAAATTAAAAGAAAAACATTTATAATGTCGCTTTCAGTGGATTTTTATATTGCTTTCTCTTCTTTTGCCTTTGTTTTCTATGTTTAGTGCCAAGATTAAGGGCTCCAATTATTTTTTTTCTTTGCTTGGTTTTGACCAATATATTAATTAAACACTTCACGTTTCCTTAAATATTTAAACTTTTTTTTTTACAATTTTTTATTTATATAAGGTGAAGAAATTTTATGTATCTCACATATGCAGATTTAGGAGCACAGTGATACTTCCCTCCCTCTCTGACATTTATCCTTTCAGAATAAAGAATACATAAATACATAAAAATGGGATAATACTTTTTCAAAATCTGTTTAAATATAATAATATAAAATGCAAGTATACATTGGCATGGAAAAATATTCATGTATTGAAAGGCAAATAAGGAGGAGTTTACCAAGTCTACAGACTGCTTCTGTAGAAAGCTGACATTCATGGATCATTTCCTTTTTTTTTTTTTTTTTACGATTTATATATTTGAAAGTCAGAGTTATGGGGAGGAGTGAGGGATAGAGAAAGAGAGAGAGGGAGAGATCTTCTATTCACTGGCTCACTCCTGAGATGGCTACAATGGCTAGGGCCAGACCAGACCAAAGCTAGGAGCTCTTCTGGGTCTCCCACATGGGTGGCAGGGACCCAAACATTTGGACCATCTTTCACTGCCTTTCCCAAGCACATCAGCAGAGAGCTGGATCGGAACAGCCAGGCCTTGAACCAGTGCCCATATTCTATGCTGGCATTGCAGAAGGCAGCTTTACCAGCTATGCGACAGCACCAGCAGCCCCTCACAGCTCATTTTTGAGAAAGGGTCTGCAGGATCTCCTCCCTCAGGTCACTGTGCTTTGTACCCTGGGACTAAGGGCTGCCTGGTCAGTGCTTAGCACTCCTGCAAGACACGCTTGAATCCATTCCCTCATACTATGAACAGGACACAGAAAAACAGGAACAACACAGGCAGAGAGACAGACACACAGAGCACCCATGATGGCTAGGGACTGGAATGTGGAGCCCTGAGGAAATAAATTAAAAACAAAACCTGTTCTCTTTCCACAAAGCCTGGTTCTGTAGCTACAGATACTGTTTTACTTTCTAATGCTGCAGTATTTAAAACAGAGAAAGCCCAGCCCAACATCAAAAACTATTTTCTCATGCCTAACAACTGCATAATCTTCCATCATAAGGAGATAATTTATTTTACAAATGTAATTTCAAGTTTTTAATTAATTACCAAACTTTCAATACACACCCCTGTATACATATCATTTTATACTTGTTGTTTAAAATTGTTATTTTTATGGTCTTTTCTACAGGAAATAAATATAACATGTTTTAAAATGTTTACTTAAACATTTGTGTTTGTCTTGAAGAACAATATGTACAGGAATGCTGAAGAAAGTTTTAAAAAAGAGCTATACCGGGCCGGCGCCGTGGCTCAACAGGCTAATCCTCCGCCTTGCGGCGCTGGCACACCGGGTTCTAGTCCCGGTCGGGGCGCCGGATTCTGTCCCGGTTGCCCCTCTTCCAGGCCAGCTCTCTGCTGTGGCCTGGGAGTGCAGTGGAGGATGGCCCAAGTGCTTGGGCCCTGCACCCCATGGGAGACCAGGAAAAAGCACCTAGCACCTGGCTCCTGCCATCGGATGAGCGCGGTGCGCCGGCCGCAGCGCACCATCTGCGGCAGCCATTGGAGGGTGAACCAACGGCAAAGGAAGATCTTTCTCTCTGTCTCTCTCTCTCACTGTCCACTCTGCCTGTCAAAAAAATAAATAAAAAAGAGCTATACCAATGACAGTCACCAGTGAATTAAGAACAATGTTTAGCCAGTGTATCTTAATGGATGCTAAGTTCTTACTTGCTAAATAAATTTTAAATGTGTATTGGTTCATGAGCAAGAACTCTTCATGAATGAGACACCCTCCTCGTATGCTAGATGCCCTGCATACAAGTTGTTACAAACAACAACTATTTAAATAAATAGCCATGCATGGAACCCAATGGAACACAGAACCACAAAGAAACGAGCTTACCTGATTCCTGTGGCCAACGCTATAGGTGTGCGAGACAGTCGGGATAATGTTTCTATAACCTAAGAAAGAAACAAAAATATTAATTGAAAATGTATACCAGGAAAAATGATTTTCCCCCAAAACAATAGTTTTCCAATCTACTATTAAAACTAGCACACAAATATGCAGATGCCAAAGAAGGGCAGAATAGGGAGATCAATTATTAGGAATTAACACTTACATCATACTTTTGTTCTTTTAACTTTATGACGCTGAGTAAATTAACAGCTATCTGAGCTGTCATTTTCCTACCAGTAAAACAAGGAGTTGGAGCCAGTGATCCCAAACTCCTAGTATCTCTACTACCACAGAATCTGAAAGATCCTATAAAGCTGCATTCTCCAACCAGGTATCCCCTAACCCTATGACGCTATTAAAATTTTAAGAACAAAAAATTCAGTTCTTCGTTGGACTAGCCATATTTTAAGTGTTCAGTAGCCACTTGTGTGTACTGTATTATACTGCACAGACATCAAATTTCTATCAGCACCGGACATTCCACTGGACAGTACAGCTGTATGGCGAAGTGTACCTGAGTCAGAACATGTGAGTTCAAATGCTGGCTTTACCATTTTAGCCAGGCAATTTTAGCCAACTTCTCTAGGCTTTAGTTTCTTCATTTAGATAGTGCTTACAATAATAGTTAGACCATTAACGATCACTAGATTATGAGATTAAGTAAAATGGTACAAGTAAAATATTTAATTATATTTATTCTTTATAATCAGTGAATTTAAGAAAAGTATCTTACTTAAGCAACAGCATCTATCATTTTTCCTTTGCTTCAATATTTTATGCCCAGGATCATCTCACTTAAAGACTTAGAAAGCCAATGACTTAACATGTATTGTTCTCAAAGTCTGCTTTTATAACAGATAAAACTTATTCTACCTTTCAAAATTAACCAAAGTAAAACTTTAAAAAGTTCTACTATAAGCCCTCTTCAGAATGAGAAAAAATAAAAGCGGAAAAGGTAAAATCTGTCTCTGAGGTCAGGTGATTTTCTAATTCCTCAGTTTATAGACAGCAACACAGAAGTCAAGTGCCCAGTTCCCTGTGGAAGCTTCACATGGAGATTATCCATACACATACTTCTCTCTGCATGGCTTTAAGAGGTAGCATGCTGCTGTGGTCAGAGGCTCATGATGGCAGGATACGTGTGGGACAGTGGTTAAGTCACTGTCTGGGACACTCACGCTCCTTATCAGATTTCTTGGGTTTGACCTTTAGCTACTCTGCTTCCCATCCAGCTTCCTACTAATTCACACCTTCGGAGGCAGCAGATGACGACTCAAGTACCCTGCTACCCATGCAGGAGACCTGGATTGAGTGCCAGTCTCCTGGCTCTAGCCTGGCCCAGCCCTGGCTGCTGTGAGCATTTGGGGAGTAAGCCAGCAGATGGAAAATTTCTGTCCCTCTGTGTCTTTTCAATAAAATGACAATAAATAATTTTTAAAGGAAGTTCCTGTCTTGCCTTTGGGGTAGGACACCTAAAGCCACAGCTTATTAGTTTTCAATGAGGCTCACCTCTACCAGCCTCTGTGAAATGTAGACCATAACAGCTAACACCCCACCTCAAAGAATGACAAAAAGAATTAAATGAGACATGCCCAAACACTGAATATGTGTGAACTTCCATTATTACATAAAACAAATTACACAGAAAAAGTTTTGAACTGAATTAAATTACATGGTGACACAGAAAGTAGAAATATATTCTTGAAAACTGGTAAAAGAGTAGATTTTTAAGTAGTCTCATTACAAAAAAAATGAAAAGTAATACACATGCTAATCAGCTGAATTTAGCCATTCTAAAACAAATACATGTTTGAAAACACAATATATGCAATTAAAAGCCAATTTTAAAAATTAGGTTTAATATGCAAAAGAGACAAGGGAACACAACTCTGGGATGATTCCAAAGGGTTAAATGGAGCAAGGAATATGGGAGCTAAATGAGCTAAATCACTGACCCCAAAATTCTACATTTTTTTAAAGATTTATTTTATTGGGGGCGGAGCCAAGGTGGCGGAATAGTGAGGACGCGCACTAGCAGTCCGCAAAAAGATAGTTTAATAAAAACAGAGTTACTGTAGCCTCAGGAAAAATCTCAGGGAAAAAAATGCAGTGGAAATTCTTCCGGACCCAGTGAATGAGACGCAGAGGACCTAGGGGAAAGTAAGTTTGCGAACAGCAAATCGTGCCATAGTGGCACGGGAGCTGCCGGGAGGGACGGGAACCGGACGGAACACAGTCGCCATTGGAATTGAGCGCTTAAACGGGAGCCGATACAGGGATCCCGAGACACTGGCGGGGGGAAGCAGACCCCACGGGGGAAACAGCACAATTGAGGCGAGCCTGCACGGACACTAGCCTCTCTCGTCACCCACCCTGCTAATTCGAGCTAGATTAAACGCAGTGGCACGGCACGCGCCCGCCAGCTGCGACGGGAACCGGGTGGAACACAATCGCCGCAGGATCTGCGCGCTTGAATGGGAGCCGATACAGGGATCCCGAGACACTGGCGGGGGGAAGCAGACCCCCACGGGGGAAACAGCACAGTTGAGGCGAGCCCGCATGGACACTAGCCTCTCTCGTCACCCATCCTGCTAAGTCGAGCTAGATTAAACGCAGTGGCACGGCGTGCACCCGCAGGCTGCGACAGGAGCCAGGCGGAACACAATCACCGCAGGATCTGCGCGCTTGAACGGGAGCCGATACAGGGATCCCGAGACACTGGCGGGGGAAAGCAGACCCCCACGGGGGAAACAGCACAGTTGAGGCGAGCCCGCACGGACACTAGCCCCTCTCGCCACCCACCTTGCGAAGTCAAATTTGATTAAACGCAGTGGGACAACGCAGCCCGCCCATCACTGAGGCAGACGGAACCAAAAACCCGAGGCTGTAGAAACCTGAAGGGGATCCAAAAACTGGGAACACACCGTGCACACAAACTCCGTTACCTTGACAACCCAGAGAAAGAGTGTGGGGAAAAAAAAATGCCAAACAAAAACAGATTCCGAGGGAGCAAGATCAAGGAAGACGCTATCATGACCCCAAACGGAAAAGACACCCCAAGTCAGGATTATGAAGATAATGAGATAGAAGAAATGCAAGAAGCAGATCTCAAAAAATTGATAAGAACATTAAGAAGTTCTCAAAAACAAATTCTTGAACTACAGAAATCTTTAATGGATAAGATAGAAAATCTCTCTCGCGAGAATGAAGTACTATGGAGAAATCAAAACGAAATGAAACAACTAGTAGAACAAGAAGCTACGATAGTGACAAAAAATCTTAATGAATTGAAGAATTCAATAGATCAAGTGACAAGCAATCTTGAGGGCCTTAAAACCAGAATGGGTGAAGCAGAAGAGAGAATATCGGACCTAGAAGACAGAGAACAGGAGAGGAAACAGTCAAACCAAAGACAAGAAGAGGAAATTAGAAAACTAAAAGATATCATCGGGAATTTACAGGATACTATTAAAAAACCCAACATTCGGGTTCTAGGTGTTCCTGAAGGTATGGAGAGGGAGAAAGGATTAGAAGGCCTTTTTAGGGAGATACTAGCAGAAAATTTTCCAGGCTTGGAGAAAGACAGAGAAATCCTAATCCAGGAAGCTCATAGAACCCCTAATAAACATGACCAAAAGAGATCCTCTGCACGACATGTTGTAATTAAACTCACCACAGTGAAGCAAAAAGAAAAGATCCTAAAATGTGCAAGAGAGAAACGTCAGATTACTCTCAGAGGATCTCCAATTAGACTCACAGCTGACTTCTCAACAGAAACCCTACAAGCTAGAAGGGAATGGCGAGACATAGCCCAGGTACTTAGAGAGAAAAACTGCCAGCCCAGAATATTATACCCTGCAAAGCTCTCATTTTTGAATGAAGGTGAAATAAAGACCTTTCATAACAAACAAAAATTGAAAGAATTTGTTGCCACTCGTCCAGCCCTGCAAAAGATACTTAAAGATGTGTTACACACAGAAACACAGAAACACGACCATCAACATGAAAGAAGGTAAACGAAGGGAACCTCACGGCAAAAGATCACAGGGAATTCAAAGCATACATTAGAAAATATCTGGCAAATGGCAGGGCAAACTTACCACTTATCAATAGTCACATTGAACGTTAAAGGTCTAAACTGTCCTGTTAAAAGACAGAGATTGGCTGATTGGGTTAAGGAACTAAAACCATCTATTTGCTGCCTACAAGAAACGCATCTTTCCAACGAAGATCCATACAGACTGAAAATAAAAGGATGGAACAAGATATACCATGCCAACAGAAATGAAAAAAGAGCGGGTGTAACCATCTTAATATCGGACTACATAAACTTTAACACAAAAACTGTTAAGAGAGACAAAGAGGGGCACTATATAATGATTAAGGGATCAATACTACAGGAAGATATAACAATTCTCAATGTATATGCACCTAATTACAGGCCACAGGTTTATTTAAAAAATTTGTTAAGAAACTTAAAGGGAGACTTAGACCCCAACACAATAGTACTGGGGGACTTCAATACTCCACTCACAGATATTGACAGATCGACAGGACAGAAGATCAACAAGGAGACAGTAGATTTAAACAACACTATAGCCCAAATGGATCTAACAGATATCTACAGAACTTTTCATCCTACATGTAAAGCATTCACATTCTTCTCAGCAGTACATGGAACCTTCTCTAGGGTTGACCACATACTAAGCCATAAAGCAAGTCTCAGCAAATTCAAAAGAATTAGAATCATACGATGCAGCTTCTCAGACCATAAGGGATTGAAGTTGGAAATTAGCAACTCAGGAATCCCTAGAGCATATGCAAACACATGGAGATTGAACAACATGCTCCTGAATGAACAATGGGTCACTGAAGAAATCAAAAGAGAAATCAAAAATTTTCTGGAAGTAAATGAGGATAACAGCACAACATAACAAAACTTATGGGATACAGCAAAAGCAGTGTTAAGAGGAAAGTTTATATCAATAGGTGCCTACATCAAGAAACTGGAAAGGCACCAAATAGATGAGCTTTCAATGCATCTCAAGGATCTAGAAAATTTGCAGCAAACTAGACCTAAATCTAGTAGAAAAAGAGAAATAATCAAAATCAGAGAAGAAATCAACAGGATTGAATCCAAAAAAAATTACAAAAAATCAGCCAAACGAGGAGCTGGTTTTTTGAAAAAATAAACAAGATTCACACCCCATTGGCCCAACTAACTAAAAAAAGAAGAGAAAAGACCCAAATCAGTAAAATCAGAGATGAAAAAGGAAATATAACAACAGACACCACAGAAATCAAAAGAATCATCAGAAATTACTACAAGGACTTGTATGCCAGGAAACAGGGAAACCTATCAGAAATGGATAGATTCCTGGACACATGCAACCTACCTAAATTGAACCAGGAAGACATAGAAAACCTAAACAGACCCATAAGTGAGTCAGAAATTGAATCAGTAATAAAGGCCCTCCCAACAAAGAAAAACCCAGGACCAGATGGATTCACTGCTGAATTGTACCAGACATTTAAAGAAGAACTAACCCCAATTCTTCTCAAACTTTTCAGAACAATCGAAAAAGAGGGAATTCTCCCAAATTCTTTCTATGAAGCCAGCATCACCTTAATTCCTAAGCCAGAAAAAGATGCAGCATTGAAAGAGAATTACAGACCAATATCCCTCATGAACATAGATGCAAAAATCCTCAACAAAATTCTGGCCAATAGACTGCAACAACACATCAGAAAGATCATCCACCCAGACCAAGTGGGATTCATCCCTGGTATGCAGGGATGGTTCAATATTCGCAAAACAATCAACGTGATACACCACATTAACAGACTGCAGAAGAAAAACCATATGATTATCTCAATAGACGCAGAGAAAGCATTCGATAAAATTCAACACCCTTTCATGATGAAAACCCTAAGCAAACTGGGTATAGAAGGCACATTCCTCAATACAATCAAAGCAATTTATGAAAATCCCACGGCCAATATCCTATTGAATGGGGAAAAGTTGGAAGCATTTCCACTGAGATCTGGTACCAGACAGGGATGCCCACTCTCACCACTGCTATTCAATATAGTGCTGGAAGTCTTAGCCAGAGCTATTAGGCAAGAAAAAGAAATTAAAGGGATACAAGTTGGGAAGGAAGAACTCAAACTATCCCTCTTTGCAGACGACATGATTCTTTATTTAGGGGACCCAAAGAACTCTACTAAGAGACTATTGGAACTCATAGAAGAGTTTGGCAAAGTAGCAGGATATAAAATCAATGCACAAAAATCAACAGCCTTTGTATACACAGACAATGCCACGGCTGAGGAAGAACTGCTAAGATCAATCCCATTCACAATAGCTACAAAAACAATCAAATACCTTGGAATAAATTTAACTAAGGACATTAAAGATCTCTACAATGAAAATTACAAAACCTTAAAGAAAGAAATAGAAGAGGATACCAAAAAATGGAGAAATCTCCCATGCTCATGGATTGGAAGAATCAATATCATCAAAATGTCCATTCTCCCAAAAGCAATTTACAGATTCAAGGCAATACCAATCAAGATACCGAGGACATTCTTCTCAGATCTGGAAAAAATGATGCTGAAATTCATATGGAGACACAGGAGACCTCGAATAGCTAAAGCAATCTTGTACAACAAAAACAAAGCCGGAGGCATCACAATACCAGATTTCAGGACATACTACAGGGCAGTAGTTATCAAAACAGCATGGTACTGGTACAGAAACAGATGGATAGACGAATGGAACAGAATAGAAACTCCAGAAATCAATCCAAACACCTACAGCCAACTTATATTTGATCAACGATCCAAAACCAGTCCCTGGAGTAAGGTCAGTCTGTTTAATAAATGGTGCTGGGAAAACTGGATTTCCACGTGCAGAACCATGAAGCAAGACCCCTACCTTTCACCTTACACAAAAATTCATTCAACATGGATTAAAAATTTAAATTTTTAAATTTAAAAATTTAAAATTACGACCCGACACCATCAAATTACTAGAGAGCATAGGAGAAACCCTGCAAGACATAGGTACTGGCAAAGACTTCTTGGAAAAGACCCCAGAAGCACAGGCACTGAAAACCAAAATTAACTACTGGGATTGCATCAAATTGAAAAGTTTCTGTACTGCAAAAGAAACAGTCAGGAAAGTGAATAGGAAACCGACAGAATGGGAAAATATATTTGCAAATTATGCAACAGATAAAGGGTTGATAACCAGAATCTACAAAGAAATTAAGAAACTCCACAACATCAAAACAAACAACCCACTTAAGAGATGGGCCAAGGACCTCAATAGACATTTTTCCAAAGAGGAAATCCAAATGGCCAACAGACACATGAAAAAATGTTCAAGATCCCTAGCAATCAGGGAAATGCAAATCAAAACCACAATGAGGTTTCACCTCACCCTGGTGAGAATGGCTCACATTCAGAAATCCACCAACAATAGATGCTGGAGAGGATGTGGGGAAAAAGGGACACTAATCCACTGTTGGTGGGAATGCAAACTGGTGAAGCCACTATGGAAGTCAGTCTGGAGATTCCTCAGAAACCTGAATATAACGCTACCATTCAACCCAGCCATCCCACTCCTTGGAATTTACCCAAAGGAAATTAAATGGGCAAACAAAAAAGCCGTCTGCACAGTAATGTTTATTGCGGCTCAATTCACAATAGCTAAGACTTGGAACCAACCCAAATGCTCATCAACAGTAGACTGGATTAGGAAATTATGGGACATGTACTCTACAGAATACTATACAGCAGTCAAAAACAATGAAATCCGGTCACTTGCAACAAAATGGAGCAATCTGGAAAACATCATGCTGAGTGAATTAAGTCAGTCCCAAAGAGACAAATATCATTTGTTTCCCTTGATTGGCGATGACTAACTGAGCACCAAAGGGGAAACCTGTAGAAGTGAAATGGACACTATGAGAAACAGTGACTCGATCAGCTCTTGTGCTGGCTGTTGTTGTACAATGTAATACTTTATCCAGGTAGTATTTTTTTTTTATCCTAGTACTAGTGGTTGAACTCTGTAATTAACACACAATTATTCTTAGGTGTTTAAATTTTAACTGAAAAGTGATCTCTGTGAAATATAAGAGTGGGAATAAGAGAGGGAGGAGATGTAAAATTTGGGACATGCTCAATCGGAACGGCCCCAAATGATGGAGTTAGAATTGTGCCAGGGGATTCCAATACAATCCCATCAAGGTGGCATGTACCAAGGCCATCTCATTAGTCCAAGTGATCAATTTCAGCTCACAATTGATCACACTGATAGGTCTAAGAGTCAAAGGGATCGCACAAGCAAGACTAGTGTCTGCTAATACTAACTGATAGAATGAAAAAGGGAGAGAATGATCCAACATGGGAAGCAGGATACACAGCAGACTCATAGAATGGCAGATGTCCTAAATAGCACTCTGGCCTCAGAATCAGCCCTTAAGGCATTCGGATCTGGCTGAAGAGCCCATGAGAATAGTTTAGGCATGGAAAGCTAAGACACTCTGAAAAACAAAAAACAAAAAAAAAAAAAAGAAGACCTAAATGAAAGATCTCTGCGAGTGAGATCCCAGTGGAAAGAACGGGGCCATCAAAGAAGGAGGTACCTTTCTCTGAAGGGAGGAGAGAACTTCCACTTTGACTATGACCCTGTCAGAATAAGATCGAAGTCCACGAACCCTAAAGGCTTCCATAGCCTCGGCAACTCATGACCAGAGCCTAGGGAGATTACTGATGCCATAAACAAGAGTGTCAAATTGTTAAATCAACATCAGGAGTCACTGTGTACTTACGTCTCATGAGGGATCTGTCCTTAATGTGTTATCCAATGTGAAATAATGCTATTACTAGTACTGAAACAGTATTTTTACACTTTGTGTTTCTGAGTGGGTGCAAACTGATGAAATCTTTACATAGTATATATTGAATCGATCTTCTTTATATAAAGATAATTGCAAATGATTAAAAAATCTTGGTGTTAAACTGGAAATTGCATAGACAATTAATCAATTTTTTTAAAAAAAAATCATGTAGGATCTCTGTCCTTAATGTGCTGTACATTGTGAATTAATACTATAACTAGTACTCCAACAGTATTATCATTTTGTGTCTCTATGCGAGGGCAAACCGTTGAAATCTTTATGTAAGATGTACTAAATTGATCTTCTGTGTATAAAGAGAATTGAAAATGAATCTTGATGTGAACAGAAGGGGAGAGGGAGCGGGAAAGGAGAGGGTAGGGGGAGGGAGAGAAGTTGTGTGTGTGGGGGGGCCATTGTAATCCATAAGCTGTTCTTTGGAAATTTATATTCTTTAAATAAAAGCTTTATATATATATATATATATATAAAAGATTTATTTTATTTATTTGAAAGAGAGTTACAGAGAGAGGAACAGACAGAGAGAGAGGTCCTCCATCCACTGGTTCACTCCGCAGATGTACACAATGGCCGGAGCTGCGCCAATCCAAAGCCAGGAGCCAGGAGCTTCCTCCACGTCTCCTGCATGGGTGCACAGGCCCAAGGACTTGCGCCATCCTCTACCACTATCCCCAGGCCATAGCAGGGAGCTCAGGCCATAGCAGAGAACTGGATCAGAAGAGGAACAGACGGGACTAGAACCGGTGCCCAGGGCTTTAACCCACTGCACCACAGCACTGGCCCCAAAATTCTACATTCTAACCATGGCTTCCTGCTATGACCTGACCAGGGTGGGGGGTAAAAACTTTAAGTGAAAGCCTTTGTCCAATTTGATCATAGTTAACAGAGTTGAACATCTGATATTAAGGCAAGACACAGTTATTCAGATAAGACCTGACATCAATTAATTCCATATAATAAAGCACATTCAGTGAGTCTATAAATTCAGATCATATATGAATAAATGCTAACAAGTTCACTAGAACAAACCAATACAAAATGAAAAAAAAAATTTCCTAAAATTTCAAAATCACTCATCAACAGTGAAAAGACTAGCTTCAGGAAGGCTCTGGAATAATCTCTGGAGTAGTACACACACCTGAGGCACCCACACTGTGAAGGTCTAGCACCACCTCATCCTGATCTGGCACTGCGTGTAAACCTAAGGGTGAAGTCTGCCTCCAATTCAGCTTCGCGTTGTGGTTCTAGCAGTCACTGCTTAATAACAAGAAAAAATAGCCATATTTTACTATTGCTGTATATTTTATTGCTATTTTATTATGTGTTTTAACAGCAATGTATTTCATTCCTTAGGGATATTTTCTACAATTATGATGCATCTGCAAAGTAAGAACATGTTTGCTGTTCCTTTTCCAAACAAGAGAGCTACGACAACCTGCCCCCTACTGGCCTGCCTACCACCCTCAAAATTACACCTTGAATTTTTATATGAATGCCCACCAGAGGGCGCCAGATGATAGCATATTAGTGTACACCTGACAACTGTTTCTAAGAACAAGTGTTTTTGAAAATCAACAATCTGAAACCAACTCCTATTATTTACTTATTTAAAGAAATATTTTTATGAGTCAATAAAAATAAAATATTCAGATTCAGTATATGAACAGATTGTGTGTAGTGTATCTTAAAGTAATGAATCTCTCTGAGAACCCACACTCAAGTGTTTTGGTCTTATTGTTCATCGAGTCCATCCATTAGCTCTAAGTTTAGCCAAAGCAAATAGAGACTGTTTAGTCGATGTGGTGTTTTCAGAACGGCGTGTATTCTGCAGAGGCAAGTGTGTTCAGATTTGGAATAGACAAGAATATAAATTATTGCCAGACTCTCCAGTCCTCCATGTGGAGGCTCTGCCCTGCCATTAGGAATACATGATCATGAGCATTCGTAAAAGAAAGTATTCCCAAGCACACAGATAGGATTATTTCCCCAACAATGCAGTAATTCCTAAATTGTTACATCAAGATAATATGAAATTATGGACAACTGACTCCCAGACAGGGAAGTTAACTAGTGAGAGAACATCTCTATGTTAATAGGCCAACAAGCAACCATGCCAAATTCGTGGTGTGAGTTTTTCCTCCTCACCCTGTACCAGTGTCCTGGTGGACAGGGAGAGTAGAATTTGTAAAGAAACAAAAAGCATTCCAGGTAACACACACAGGAGCTTCCTGGAGAGGGAGGTGGGGGGGGTGTCCCAGGGCTTCTCACATCTGCTTTAGAAGGGTGGGTTACAAGCCAGGAGCTGGGAAGGGTGGTTGAGAAGGCTGAGCAAGGAGGCCACAGGATCTACATGGCATTTGAAACACATCACTCAGCAAAGCAAAGGCTCAAGTGGGGCAGGAGGGCTCGGGGAGCAAACAAGGGCCCAGGAGACAAGGGCTTGGAGAGGCGTTTCTCAATCATCCGAGGGAGACAGGGAGTCTGAGCTACAACTGCAGTGGTCAGGAGGGAGAAGGGGCTGAGGAAGGAAGAGCCGCCAGGAGGACAGGGACAAGCTGGGAGGCAGGGCGGTTCCAACGCCATCTACCCGCAGAGCCCCTGGGCTGCTTCCAAGCAGGGAGCCCTTGTTCTGGCCCTGTCCCTGCCAAGGCCACGGCGCCCAAGGAGCCAGGCCCTCACTCCCGCAGAAAGCTTCTGTGACCAAACCCACTCCAGATGGGTCCTTTGTGTCCCCATTTGACTTTGGACATAACTGCACCTTGGCACCTCTCACTGTACTAAAAATAAAAATGTATTTAAAATATTTTAAAGACTTGGCATTTGGTTTGTCAAATGAAAATAATACAGTAATACATCAAGTGGCCTCTCTCCCATGTCACCTTCTGCCTGAAGGGCATCACAGCTAAGGGCTTGGTGTGACTCTTCCAGAATTTATCATTTTCCTTTTATTATGAAGTAATGGGGCTTTATTATACAGATTTCTCTACAGCAATTTCTTTCATTAGCAATAAACCAGTCATGCCAACATGACTCTCTGCATTTTGATGCTGTACATTATTCCAATGTATACAAACAAACATGATTTAGCCATTCTTTTGACAATGATACTTTCAACATTCTGCTCCACAATGACCATCCTTGTTAACTACCTTTTCACCGGGGCATGGGTACTTCTGCAGAAAAAGCTTCTTAAATGCACTGACTAGTACAAAAGGCACGACTGTTTACAGACACCCCTGAAGAGTAGGTAAGAACATAACAAGGCATTCTGGTGATGCGTCTCTTTCCAATCCTACAGTGGCGAGTGCCGTAAGGGCAGGGGCATCACACTCTCTCTTCACCTCTGTATTTCCATCACCTTAGTCACATCAGGCTCACAATGACAACATCACACAAAAACATATCAGTCAAAGGGGTAATTCTTAGCCTGCAGAACTGCTTTGAGGAGTAGGGATAATGTATGTCAAGGTACACAAAGGGTTAACCTGGCACAAGTGTAGACTGGATGAGTAAGGAAACCAGTAGGACAATTAAATACTAAGTATGAGAGAGCTGCCTATCCAGACCTCCCACCAACAACATCCTAGTTCCTCGCAACAGACTTCTTCCCCTAATGATGATTTTATGTCATTTAAGCTCTTTTTTTCTACCATCAAATGAGTCAGTTTAAAAACTATGAAATATATACAATGGGATATTATTCAGCTATAAAAAAGTAAAATCCTTCCATTTGCAGCAAAATGGACACAACTGGAGGACATCATGCTGAGTGAAGTAAGAAAGACAAATATCGCATGCTCTTCCCATGTTTGGAGGCTAAAATTTAAAAAACGACAAATAAAGAAATGTCTGAGTGTATCTGTATTACTGCAAATCTAGTCTTGTAAAACAAGTTTTATAACTTTGTCAAACCAATGGTTAAGAATGTTACACCACTATAGTTATAATGATCTGTGATTACTTTAAAATTGATTGTATATGGGTGAAATGGTCATTTTTCCATTCAATTATTGTCTATAACCATTGTCTATATTCCCACTAAACTAGAATCTTCTTGCTTTTTACTTGTTAAACTTTCTATTTGGTGAAGTATTAAGCCTTTGTACTGTAATGTAAATTTAAAACACACTATCTCAAAGACTAAAAATTGAAAGGGAGCAGGAAGGAGGGTGGGAGGGATGCAGAGAATATCATTTATGTTCTTAGAATTTTATCTCCAAATCACATTGACTTTGTTAAAAACTAAGAAGTTAAAATTTTAAAAAAGGAAAGAAGATCTCAACAAAGAAGGAAAAAACTATTAAATAAAACAGCTTTCAAAGACACAATGGCAATATCGTACCCACTTTTACAGTTTTCTTCATAGACCTCTGGCAAATCCCCAGACAAATCCAGCACACGAGTGCTGTCAATGCCATAGTCTAATTAAAACAAGTCATCCATGCAGAAGCAGTGTGTTTTGGCTACTTTGAAGGTCCTGAGCTAAGGAAGCCACGGCCGGAGAGAGGAACCAACATGCAGGTCTGCCAAAGCACTGTTAATTAACTGTGGATTCATGCCCCGGAGTTTGCTATTCTATTCTGAAGTTTCACTTCTTAACTCACTCCCTGATCCCATGTACAAGAATCTGGGTTCCAGAGGAGTTCCTAGGGGAGCGATCCTCACAGAGGAGGTGGGTTCTGCAAAAGCAATTGGGTAGTTGCAGCTTGAGTCCCAAGTGCAAGTCTGTGGTTCAAGCAGGGACCTGCAGCTTCGCTGCGCAGCGGCATGAAGTCACCGCCTAGCAGCTGAGGCTCAGGGTACAGCTTCTGCATCGTGGTCCCCGCAGCCTCTGAGCAAGGGCTCTGGGGGCTTGTGGGAAAAATCTTGGCCTCAGAAGAAGTGGGAGCGTGGGCCTGGGAGTGCAGGAGCCAGACTTCAGAGAGCAGCAGAGGCCCACAGAGCAGGCCGGCGGCAACCCAGAGGCAGCCCAGAGATCTGATGTTGCCCAGGCTCCAGACTCTATTCTAAACCCTGCCAGATGGTGAGTCTCAGACTAACAATATATTGCACCCTAACTCTCCTAGGAAATCAACAGAACTCATTATCTTAATTTTCTTTGCAATTCTAATTTCACACAGTAAATTACCCCATTAGGATACACTATAGCTTAGCGTCCCTTCCAGTAACCCATCCTGCCTAAAACACCTGGTTGTTGCTTTGTATAGTGCTGTTGGAAAATATCCCTAGCTCCTCCTGAATGTTCAAAGCAAACTAGCACTGTCAGCTATAATGAAGAAAAAAAAAACATATTTCTGTATGATGAAGACTATGGGACATGAATTTCATTGTTCAAAAGAGTAGTTTAACCATATAGGTTAAATGAGTCAAAATTCTAGTTTGTGCTAGCCTTAGTAATCATCATAAATACAAGAAGCATTCTATATTTACTAGCATTTGAACCTTCAAAAGTGTAACTCTCAAAAGAACAACCACCTCCATTTTTTAAAGTAATCTCTTAGACTGTTGGGAAGGCAGTCTCAGAAGTCAGATTTTCTGGGCTCCAATCACAACTCCACTCCCCCCATGGGGACTTACAGAGGTACTCAGCATCACAGCTATCTGCCATACAAAAATACCATGAAATATTACCTTTCATACAAGTTGACTGTGAAGGGTAAATAAGGAGATGGGTGTGTGTGTGTGTGTGTGTATATACACACACATCACATAATTCTACTATTTCCTAGTGCCATCATCGTTGTCAACACTGTCATTATTGGTAAAGTAACACTGGGTCTTTACAAAGTATTTCAGAAAACAAAATGTGAAGCCTTCTGCAGGGGGAAGTAAAAAAGCTTTAAGATGAGAGAATGGGAATGGACTCAGGAGGCCTTTGGCATCCAGCCCCTCACATTCACTGCCCCAAGTAAGTATCAAAAAATCTATGCAACTAGAATGTTTGTCACTTAAGCACAATTTCAAGGCAAGTCCTTTGCCTGAATCACTACCTACTACTACATGGTCAATGGCGACAACTCTTTATCATGCAAAAACCCTAGCGCCACCATGTTCACTCAGTGACTCCTAATTATCTTAAGTCACCAATCCCTCTGAGAATATAATGAAAGTTCATGGTGATTTCCTCCATAAAAATACCACACACACACACACACACACACACACATTCCGTATCTTATCTCAAGAATTCCGTGGATGTCTTGAAGCCTATTCATAAATTTTCTCGATTTACAAATCTTTTTTGCCTTCAAGGAAACTAAGGTCCAGAAAAATTAGGCAGGACTCCCAAGGTCAAAGGATTGGTATAGAACCCAGGTTCCTTCTCTTCTGTCCAGGTGACTGCTCTTTTCACTTCACCATCCTGTTTATAAATCTGCACTGACATGGTGGACACAGGCGGAACATGTGGAACATGCTGGATACACAGATACACTCTGTATGTTGAAAGTAGAAAAATGAAGACGCAATACTTCTTGCTTTCAAAAATCACCATCCATTAGGAAACACAGTAGGGTTGGGGGAGGCAGGAGGAGTGCACACAGACTGACATCACAACATCCGTCCGCAGCCCAGAGCAGGAGCAAGGCCAGCTGCATCCTTCAAGAGGAGGAGGGAGCTATGGAGGTTCAAAGGCTTCTCTAGAGAGGTCCCTGAGCTGCTTCTTGAAGGGCAGTTGGGTAGGTCTCAGCCTACTATCTCCTTCTTTGATGGCAACTTCTTTCCACTGGGATCTCACACACAGAGATCCTTTATATAGAACATGTTTTGCCACAGTGTCTTGGCTTTCCATGCCTGAAATGCTCTCATGGGCTTTTCAGCCAGACCAGAATGCCTTAAGGGCTGATTCTGAGGTCAGAGTGATACTTAAAGTGACTGTCATTCTATGAGTCTGCTGTGTGGACTATTCCCCATGTTGGAATATTCTCTCCTTTTTAATTCTATCTATTATTATTACCAGATATTTGATCCTACTTGTATGATCACTTTAACACTTAATCCTATCTATGTGATCACTTTTAACACTTAATATGATCACTTTAAGAAGTCATCCCTTCTTGAAGTGTTAATTCCATGTTTACAGATTTCATTTTTGGTACTCTATTAGTATATCACACAGATCAGGGAGAAAATATGGTATTTGCCCTTTGGGGACTGGCTTATTTCACTAAGTATGATGTTTTACAGATTCATCCATTTTGTTGCAAATGATCAGATTTCATTTTTTTACTTTTGTGTAGTATTCCATAGTGTATATATCTCATTTATTTATCCAGTCTTTGGTTGATGGTTATTTAGGTTGATTCCATATCTTAGCTATTGTGATTTTAACAGCAATAAACATGGGGAGTAGATAACTCTTTTATTTACTGATTACATTTCCCTTGGTCAAATTTTATTTCTGTTCTTTAATTTCATTTTGAGACCCCTTCTTTCATTCTGAGTCTTTGTTGATTTTCTCTTGAGGAGTAACTTTGGTTGAATTACTTACATGGCTCTTTTTGAATCAGTATGACAGTATCTGCTATTTCAGAACTCTGTTACCTATGACCATTCAATCCAGAAAGGTACTTCTACTTTAAGAACCTGAGAAGAATTCTTTTTCTGGATTTCAGATAGCTTGCAATGAACAAGGAATACTTTTTAGTTCCGGCTCCTCTTAGTGCTTAACCAAGGATAATCTCAGTCTCCCTCAGGGTCTAAGTATTTACTAAGGAATGGCACAGAGGAAATAATTCTAAGATGTAGAAAAGTGGCTCAGCCCTTATGTGCAAAATGACAGCAATGAGCATAGAGTGCAACTTTTGAATGCACTATATTAGGAAAAATGTTTCCAATTTTTTTTCCTTTGGAATAGCCTTTGAGATTTTATTTCATCTTAACCTTGGATGCAGTATTTCACTGCAAAGACTGAGCACCATTAGCCTAAACAACAAAAAAGAGAAAAATTTAAGTCACTCAAGTCCAAAACTCTCACCAGAATTATGTGGGGCCATCATTCTCTTCTTCAGAAGTTGCTTCTGAGATACTTTTTCCAACTAGTCTCTGAAGACAGAGCTGGGCACTAAATACACAGACACACCTTGCTTCAGTGGGATGTGGCCTGCCCTCATCTGCCAAGCCAATGTTACTTCTGGTGGTGTTTAGGATCAGCATTTTTCTTTAAGATTTAATTTATGATGGGGATGGGGAGGGAGGAAGAGACCTTGCATCTCTGATTCACTCCCCAGACAGCTACAAAGGCCAGGGCTGGGTCAGACTGAAGCCAGGAGCTTCTTCCACATCGCCCACATAGGTACAGGGACCCAAACGCATGGGCTATCTTCTGTTGCTTTTTCCAGGAGCATCTGCATGGTGCTGGACTGGAAGTAGAACATCCAGGACTAGAACCAGTGCCAATATACAATGCTGGCATTGCAGGTGGAGGCATTATCCATGACACTACAATACCAGCCCCAGGAACAGAATTCTTGAATGAGAAATCCATGTTATAAAGATAGAATGACTCAGCTCACTTCCAAATAACTTAGTAAGCCATATCTTTTGAAGCCCTTATCAAAATGATATACTTGATGTTTCCATAGAGCTACATAACAATTCTTATGGCACACAGTATTAAAATTCTTTAGAGAGAACCAGGGTAGATATGTTTTATCTTGACTTCTATGCGATGGCAGATTCTAGTCTAACAAGAATATGATGTTTCTATTATGATAGAATAATCAAAAGAAAACGGATAATACTATCTGAATTCTCTCTCCAAAAATGAATAGTCTGTCAAAATATGCATATTTCAGAGGTGTTCAAATCTGAGTGATCATTTATGGGTATTTCCCCTGGAGGATACTTCACAACAGCCTGAATTAAGAGGGGGAAAAACCTCAGACAGCCCAGAATCAAATGTTAGTATCCACTAATAATTTTACGTAAGTCACAAGTCTTTTGACCACTACAGAAAGAGGGCTGAGGTGAGGCAAAGAGCCCCGAAGATTCAGATCCTGATGATGTGACTTGGTCACATCTGATTTGGTCAGATATTTTCATGAGGCCAGGAAACAATGAATCAAAACATGCTCTTGACTTCATCAAAGCCCCGACTCTCATTGCATTCCAAAGGTACACCCCATAAAGTCCTGACTCTCAGAGCTGAATCTGGGTAAATGCTCCAGAATGGGGTAACTGATTGTTCAAATTAACCCAAAGCACATTAGGCCACTTTAGAAAGTCCCTGGCATCAGTGTACCAAGCTGGCTCCTGCAAGATGGTGTTGCCCAGGTGACTGCTGAAAATGCCTGCACTCGGCATAGGACTGCACAGAGATTCCATCCCAGTTCCTGCCCTGACTCAGTGAGAGACAATGGCCAGGCCATGTCTTCTTTCTGGGCCCCAGATCCTCATCTCTAAACTGTGTGACATAGGCTAGTTGGATCTCTATGCTCATGACTAAATTGCCACAAGTCCACTTCCCAACAGTGAGCCAACAGTAGCAGAATCTTGCCAATGACTTATTTTAAAAAATCGGTTCTCCTAGGAACAAGTTATATATTAAGGGGCCAATGAGCTTGACTATTCTATACATACTCATATTCTCTAAGTCATGGAAACACTTATACACTCCACCTATAAGTTCACAGAAACACTCATTCACTCTATCAGATTTCCTCATTATGTGATAGTCACATTTTTCTGACCTGACTCTTTTACAAAGTGTATGCATCAGGGCCAGCATCATGGCACAGTGGGTAAAGCTGCCACCTACAATTCCAGCATCCCATATGGGTGACAGCTCGAGTCCTTGGCTGCTATACTCCCAAACCAGCTCCTTCCTAACAGGCAAAGAAAAGCAGTGGAAGATGGCCCAAATTCTTGGGCCCCTGCTACCCATGTGGAAGACATGGAGGAAGCTCACAGCTCCTGGCTTTGGCCTGGCCCAGCCCCAGCCATTGCAACCATCTGGAGAGTGAACCAGCAGCCAGAAGATCAAGCTCCCTCTCCCTCTCTCTCTAATTCTTTCAAATAAATAAATTTTACTTAAGAAAAGAAATTTTATGAACTGGGGCATGTAGTAGGCATGGTGGTTAAGGCACTGGATGCTTGCATCCCATATCAGAGTGGCAGGGTTGGAATTACAGCTCCACTTCTTTTTTTTTTTGACAGGCAGAGTGGACAGTGAGAGAGAGAAAGAGACAGAGAGAAAAGTATTCCTTTGCCGTTGGTTCACCCTCCAATGGCTGCTGCGCCCGGTGCATCGCGCTGATCTGAAGCCAGGAGTTTCTCCTGGTCTCCCACGTGGGTGCAGGGCCCAAGGACTTGGGCCATCCTCCACTGCATTCCGGGGCCATACAGCTCCACTTTCTTTTCCAGCTTCCTACTAATGAACACTCTGGGAGGTAGTGGTCATGGGTCAATTAGTTGGGTCCCCACCACCCCCATGGGAGACACTGATCGAGTTCCATGCTCGGAGCTTTGGCATGACCGAGTCCTGTCTGTTATGGGTTTGGGGTAGTCATTGAGCAGATATAAGATATCTTCCTCTCTCCCTCCTTCTACCTCTTTTGCCCAACCTCCCCTCCCCCCTTCGCCTTCACCCTCCAATTTCAAATACAAATTTTTTTTTAAAAAGTAAATGAATCTATTTGGGGCCCAAATGAGGATGAAATATTTGTAAAATAGCAATTACATTCACAGGTATATATAAAATATAGTCCCACACAAAATATTTGTATAGGGGGCTAGCACTGTGGCATAGAGGATAAAAAGCCACCAGCTGCAGTGCTAGAATCCATAAGGGCACTAGTTGGAGTCCTCTCTTGATCTAGCTCTCTGCTACGGCCTGAAAGATAAGCAGAAGATGGCCCTGGACCTTGAGCCCCTGCACCCATGTGGGAGACTCAGAAGAAGCTCCTGGCTCCTGACTTCAAATCAGAACAGCTCCAGCAGTTGCAGCCATTTGGAGAGTAAACCAGTGGATGGAAGACTCTCTCTCTGCCTCTGCCTCTCTGCCTCTGCCTTTCAAATAAATAAATTTTTAAAAAAATACATTTTATAGGAGTCTAATGGAATTGGAAACAGACATGTATTACTGCTTGAAAACAGATACAGATACATTTATATATATACAAATTTATCCTACCAGGGCTTTTTAACATAAGTGCATACTGATTAAAATCTTTTGCCATCTATATATTTGAATAATTTTTCTTACCTTCTAATTCTCAAAATATTAAATTGTTTAATTCAGTCAAATTCACTGTCTTTTTGGTTCAAATGAATAAAATAATTTTTAAAATAAGTGAAAAAACACTCCTATAGCATGACTTCGAGACAGGATAATAATAGTGTTCAGTTTACCGAAATGTGCAAGAAGGTACTAATTCCACATAATTACTATTAGCTACCGTTGTTCAGTACTGTGTGGCAGGACTGTAAGGTGGAAATTAGAGCAATTTGGCTCAGTAAGAAACTGAGTGTCAGAGAAATTACATAAGCAGTCTAACATGTGCATCTATAGCCAGTGAAATTCAAACCCAAATCAATTCACCTTTCTTAGAACAACAGTTAACTCCAAGTCATTCTCAATTTTACAGAAGTCAAAATTTTGTTTTCACTTCATCCTTCACTTAAACACTTACTGAGAATTTGCTTAGACCATAATTCCACTGGGTGTCAGGGATAAAAAGGCATCATTAACATACAATCCCTTTCCCCAATATTGTGGAAAAGATAGAGTCAGGAAACAAATCACTGGAATCAAATGCAAATGAAGAAGACATGACAGGGCTCCCTAAGTATAAAAAACACCTGAAGGTTTCCAGCGACTCACAATGCAATAACATTTTAAACAATAGTTAGTGGTATGTTCTGTGCAGAACAGTGGAGAATGGCATTCTAACAGCAGAGAAACAAAAATGCACAGCATTTAAGACAAATCATGCTGTGTCTCAATAACATCATTGCCTTTAGGGTGTGATAAAAACTAATGGAGAAGGGGGCTGGCATTGTGGCATAGTGGGTAAAGCTGCCATCCGTGATGCTGGCATACCCTATGGGCACCAGTTCCTATCCTGGCTGCTCCATTTCCATTCCAGCCCTCTGCTAATAGCCTGAAAAAAGCAGTGGAAGAAGGCCTAATGTTTGGGCTCCTACCACTCATGTGGGAGACCTGGAAAAGGTGCTGGCTTCAGTCTGTCCTAGCCCGGGCCATTGCAGCCTTCTGGGGAGTGAACCAGAGGATGGAAGATGGATTGTATCTAAGAATGTACGTGTGTGTCAGATCTTAAAAAAAAAAAAAAATTAATGGCGGAGCCGGCACTGTGGTGTAGAAGGTAAAGCCACTGCCTGCCGTACTGGCATCCCATAAGGGCACCGATTCGAGTCCCGGCTGCTCCACTTCCGATCCAGCTCTCTGCTGTGGTCTGAGACAGCCATGGAGGATGGCCCAAGTCCGTGGGTCCCTGTACCCATATAGGAGATCTGGAGGAAGCTCCTAGCTCCTGGCTTCAGATCGGCACAGTTCCAGCTGTTAGGGCCATCTGGGGAGTGAAGCAAATGGAAGACCACTCTGACTCTCCTTCTCTGTGTAACTCTTTCAAGTAAATAAATAAAATCTTTTTAAAAAACTAATAGAAAATGACAGAGAAGTACCGAATTACTTTTTTATCTTTGTTTTTATAGATCAGGAGTCCTCAAAATTTATTCTGCGCCAATATCCCCTGGAAGACTTGAAAATGACAAATTGTTGGGCCCTACCACCAGAGTCTCCAGTTGAGTTGGGCCTGAGAATTTCCATTTCCCACAAGTTCTCTGATGCTGTTGATGCTGGTGGCCCAGGGACCAAACTTTGAGAACCTCTGATACAGACAAATAAGCCACAGAGAAGCTAGTACAAGAGCACAATTTTTTTTTTTTTAATTTGACAGGTAGAGTTATAGACAGTGAGAGAGAGAGACAGAGAAAGGTCTTCCTTTCATTGATTCACTCCCCAAATGATCGCTATAGTTGGCACTGCGCCGATCCAAAGCCAGGAGCCTCCTGGTCTACCACGTAGGTGCAGGGGCCTAAGCACTTGGGCCATCCTCCACTGCCCTCCTGGGCCACAGCAGAGAGCTGGACTTGAAGAGGAGCAACCGGGCGCCCATATGGGATGCTGGGGCCGCAGGAAGAGGATTTGCCAAGTGAGCCACGGCGCCGGCCCCTAAGAGCACAATTTTTAAATTTATTCATTTTACCCTTGTGCCTTCTGTTAAATAAAAAAGGAGATAGATTTCTGACTTAAAACATGAACACTGACCATATACAGGTCTATATGCTGTAAACAGACTCGTGGAAAGAACACCAATCAAGAAAGAAAAATTCCGAAGACGTCGATCTGTAATTCAGTTTGTGCATTTTTGAGCATTCACTCTTGTTCCACCTTCCAAAAGCTGGGCTGTTCCAGGAGTGCATTTGGCCCTCTCACTGCTCTGCACAGAGGGAGAGGCCTATGCAGGCACAGGAAAGGGACTTCCAGACCTAACTACTGCCCCAGGTGGCCCCTGTTCCCATGTCTCCTCAATTCCCAGCCCAGCAGCTGGCTGAGCTTCTAACAGACAGGAAGTCAAGGTGGACACACAGAACTGTCAACAGCAGTGGCTGGCCCGGAAAATAAACTGCTATAGACTTCACTTTTGTTTTTATTTATTAATATTTCTACATGTTGGATATTTTACTAACAGGTATACATAAAACTTACTCAGAAAAAGTTTTTTTTTAATTCAAAGATGCCTTTAGAATTGTACAAATATAGGCTTTTTAATCTATCTTTATTGCTTTGAATAACCAGCCTTTGGTTTAAACAAAATATTATTAGAAGTCAAAAATGTCAAGCTAAGGAAAATAGCTGATCAGGAAAATGTTGTAACGTGGAAGTGAGACATCAAAACTTCTTAGAACAACAGGAAGCTTACTGTTTCTCGAGATAATTATAACACTTTGAAAGAATACTTTTTAATCAGCTATGTAAGTTCTAATTTTACTTTTAAATATCATTTCCTAGCCGGCGTCGTGGCTCAACAGGCTAATCCTCCACCTTGCGGCGCTGGCACACCGGGTTCTAGTCCCGGTCGGGGCGCCGGATTCTGTCCTGGTTGCCCCTCTTCCAGGCCAGCTCTCTGCTGTGGCCCGGGAGTGCAGTGGAGGATGGCCCAGGTGCTTGGGCCCTGCACCCCATGGGAGACCAGGAGAAGCACCTGGCTCCTGGCTCCTGCCATCGGATGAGCATGGTGCACCGGCCGCAGCGTGCCGGTTGCGGCGGCCATTGGAGGGTGAACCAAGGGCAAAGGAAGACCTTTCTCTCTGTCTCTCTCTCTCTCACTGTCCACTCTGCCTGTCAAAAATAAAAAAAAAAATTAAAAAAAATATCATTTCCTACCTGTAAATTGTACAGTTCACTGGCATATGCTGAAAAATTAAGTAACTGTGAGAAATTTCCTGATTCAAAATCCGTTTTCTTATTTGTCTTTTATGTTTTTGGTGCTTGCTCATTAAAAAAAAGTCAGATTCTGTCACAAAGTAAATGAAAACTGTATCATCACAAAAATTAAAAAAAAAATATGTAAATCAGGAAAGAGGAAAGAGGATGGGAGGCAGGTTGGGAAGTATATTATATTCTTAAAACTGTGTATATGAAAACATGAAATCTGTGCCTTTATATAAATAAAAAATTTTAAAAGAACAAAATTTCACATTCCTCCATCTTGATGCAAATGACTGGATTTCATTGTTTTTGACTGCTGTATAGAATTCTATAGAGTACATGTCCCATCATTTCTTTATCCAGTCTACTGTTGATGGGCATCTGGGTTGGTTCCAGGTCTTAGCTATTGTGAACTGAGCTGCAATAAACATTGATGTGCAGATGACTTTTTTGTTTGCCAAATTATTTTCCTTTGGGTAAATTCCAAGGAGTGGAATGGCTGGGTTGAATGGTAGGGTTATATTCAGGTTTCTGAGGAATCTCCAAATTGACTTCCATAGTAGCTTCACCAATTTGCATTCCCACCAACAGTGGATTAGTGTCCCTTTTTCCCCACATCCTCTCCAGCATCTATTGTTGGTGGATTTCTGAATGTGAGCCATTCTCACCAGGGTGAGGTGAAACCTCATTGTGGTTTTGATTTGCATTTCCCTGATTGCTAGTGATCTTGAACATTTTTTCAAGTGTCTGTTGGCCATTTGGATTTCCTCTTTGGAAAAATGTCTCTTAAGTGGGTTGTTTGTTTTGATGTTGTGGAGTTTCTTAATTTCTTTGTAGATTCTGGTTATCAACCCTTTATCTGTTGCATAGTTGGCAAATATATTTTCCCATTCTGTCGGTTTCCTATTCACTTTCCTGACTGTTTCTTTTGCAGTACAGAAACTTCTCAATTTAATGCAATCCCAGTAGTTAATTTTGGCTTTGAGTGCCTGTGCTTCTGGGGTCTTTTCCAAGAAGTCTTTGCCAGTACCTATGTCTTGCAGGGTTCACCAATGCTCCCTAATAATTTGATGGTGTTGGGTCATAGATTTAAGTCTTAAATCCATGTTGAGTGAATTTTTGTGTAAGGTGAAAGGTAGGGGTCTTGCTTCATGGTTCTGCATGTGGAAATCCAGTTTTCCCAGCACCATTTATTGAATAGACTGTCCTTACTCCAGGAATTGGTTTTGGATCCTTGATCAAATATAAGTTGGCTGTAGATATTTGGATTGATTTCTGGTGTTTCTATTCTGTTCCACTGGTCTATCCATCTGTTTCTGTACCAGTACCATGCTGTTTTGATAACTACTGCCCTGTAGTATGTCCTGAAATCTGGTATTGTGATGCCTCCGGCTTTGTTTTTGTTGTACAAGATTGCTTTAGCTATTCGAGGTCTCCTGTGTCTCCATATGAATTTCAGCATCATTTTTTCCAGATCTGAGAAGAATGACTTCGGTATCTTGATAGGTATTGCATTGAATCTGTAAATTGCTTTTGGCAGAATGGACATTTTGATGATGTTGATTCTTCCAATCCATGAGCATGGAAGATTTCTCCATTTTTTTGGTATCCTCTTCTATTTCTTTCTTTAAGGTTTTGTAATTTTCATTGTAGAGATCTTTAATGTCCTTGGTTAAGTTTATTCCAAGGTATTTGATTGTTTTTGTAGCTATTGTGAATGGGATTGATCTTAGAAGTACTTCCTCAGCCGTGGCATTGCCTGTGTATACAAAGGCTGTTGATTTTTGTGCATTGATTTTATATCCTGCTACTTTGCCAAACTCTTCTATGAGTTCCAATAGTCTCTTAGTAGAGTTCTTTGGGTCCCCTAAATAAAGAATCATGTCATCTGCAAAGAGGGATAGTTTAGTTCTTCCTTCCCAATTTGTATCCCTTTAATTTCTTTTTCTTGCCTAATAGCTCTGGCTAAGACTTCCAGCACTATATTGAATAGCAGTGGTGAGAATGGGCATCCCTGTCTGGTACCAGATCTCAGTGGAAATGCTTCCAACTTTTCCCCATTCAAAGGATATTGGCCGTGGGTTTTTCATAAATTGCTTTGATTGTATTGAGGAATGTGCCTTCTATACCCAGTTTGCTTAGGGTTTTCATCATGAAAGGGTGTTGAATTTTATCAAATGCTTTCTCTGCGTCTATTGAGATAATGATATGGTTTTTCTTCTGCAGTCTGTTAATGTGGTGTATCATGTTGAATGTTCTGCGAACATTGAACCATCCATGCATACCAGGGATAAATCCCACTTGGTCTGGGTGGATGATCTTTCTGATGTGTTGTTGCATTCTATTGGCTAGAATTTTATTAAGGATTTGTGCATCTATGTTCATCAGGGATATTGGTCTGTAATTCTCTTTCAATGCTGCATCTTTTTCAGGCTTAGGAATTAAGGTGATGCTGGCTTCATAAAAGGAATTTGGGAGGATTTCCTCTTTTTCAATTGTTCTGAATAGTTTGAGAAGAATTGGAGTTAGTTCTTCTTTAAATGTCTGGTAGAATTCAGCAGTGAATCCATCTAGTCCTGGGCTATTCTTTGTTGGGAGGGCCTTTATTACTGTTTCAATTTCTGTCTCAGTTATGGGTCTATTTAGGTTTTCTCTGTCTTTCTGGTTTTCTCTATGGTTTCTTCTAATACTTTCATAGTCTCAAGTCTTACATTTAGATCTTTGATCCTTTTTTATATTCTTTAAATAAAAGCTTTATATTTATAAAAAAAAAGAACAAAATTAAAGTAATACAATTTCTAAAGCTCTCTGCTTAATTTTTCATATCTGAACTAAATGTAAAATCACAAAAAGAAGGTAGGGTGGTTTTCAGGCATAAATGTGAAATAATATGTAAACTAATTGAATTACTTACTCTCTGCCAATAATAACTTCTTAATAGCTTTAGCCTTTGAGGGTAGAAATGTACTTAAGAATATTTAGCATATTTTTCTTGTTGTTAAAATAGCAATATTTCAATGTGAATCCTATGTAACAAGACATGACAAATAATCCTAACCACCCCTATCTTTTCTCAGAATTAAGTTTCCCTTATCCTAACATGCAGAGCAAACCTGATGTGACACAAATGTAATCCTGCACAGCAGGTTTTGCTTTCCTGTACAGTTCTTTCCTACGCAAAAAGGACTACAAAGCCACTGGAACTCTTGGTTTCTAGGAGTCATTTCAAATAAAGACACTTTTCCAAGAAATACTATTTCAGTGTAAACGTTAACACAGTTTCTTCTTGATCATTTCTCAAATATTCCAAATATGTAGATATTAAAAAGGAGAGAGCTGGAACCTACAGCAACTTCCTTTCAATTACAGTTAAACTCAGTGTTGGGAACCAAACTGGGCTGTTTCCTTCTTTATATAATGGAAATCATGACTAATCCTTATCTATGAGAATATGATTTATCTTCAGCTTTTTACTGAGTATATATGAATCTCAAAATTTTTTGCACCAAAATAAAGTGATTTTTTAATTCCATTTTCCACTAACTGCTTGAAGCTTCCTGATGCGATGGAATAGAGCTTTTAGAGATACTTCTGCGAGGCTGAGGAGCAGCACCAATCTGATTCCACATAACACCCCAGTTGGTAGAGGGGAAGAAGTCAAATGGGAGAGCAGGGCACTGGTGCTCCACTGCTGCTGCACGTGACTCTGCATGCTGTGCACAGTGAGTCCTAGCCTAGCCTCACAGGGCTTTATACACACTCTGCCTCCTGAGTCCTACAGGTAAACACTGGATACCAAGGGTGAACAAGCAACCCATGTGTCTCCGGTCTTTTGACTTTGCCTTGCAGCAGCATTACATGTAGATGACGGCATGTTCCTTTAAAAGCAATACAAGATGCCTGTCAGATTTCTTTTTTCCTCTTTTATAATGATACAGTTTACTGTACAAGCCTGGAATCAGCAGGAACAGAAAATGAGCAGATGGTATTGTTCCTCTAAAGAAGCGTGCACATTTACAAGTATGTAGCAAGTGTGGGATTTAGCAATTTACAAATGCTGTGCTCAAATTATCAAGCAAAATATAAAAACTTTGGCCATTTTCCTACACCTGACCAGTAATGATTGATCCGAATACTTGTTTAGAAAATGCTTTCAATGTACTTATTTAATTAGGTCTTAAAATAGAGACATTTTACACAACATCCTGGGAGGTTTAGCTGACATCATTCCTTGAAGTTTTGATGCTAAAATTTCCCTCATTAGTAGGAAAATGGGATACACACGGGCAGTGCTAATACTTAGAAAAGGCTTACAAGTAAGGACTATTACTGAACACAGGGACTGCAAAAATAAATGAAGAGAACCTGCCAGGCCTGAGAAGAAAGTACTTCCAATGAAAAGTGGGAAAGAAAGACAGAAGTAATGAATTTGCACAAAAATAGTAAAATTCTAACAGCTACAACCCTTTTCAACTTGTTTTTAAAACCCGAGACACTATTTTCTTACAATAAAACATTTTTGTTGATATATACAGTTTTTCTTGACTACTAGGAAAAGAAAAACACACAGTATAAAAATCAAGAAACAGTCTATCACTTTTTAACTGGGACGCTGCTTTTGACCTTCACTCTCAAACTTCACAGTGAGGGTAATTCAGGACCCAAACCCTTATCAGGTGACACCCATAGCCACCCTCAAGTCCAAAGCCTTAGGATCCAAGACACAAGACACTCCAGACACCTTAGGCTGAGACGTTACCTCAATAGTCCAGAGCACAACTTTTTCCACAGAAAACTTTTTTTTATCCACAGAACATTCTAAATTATAAAAGTGGCTATCATTGCATTTAGCCAATTGTGGAACACATGAAGTTTCTCCCTATTTTTTCAAAAACACAAATAATGCAAAGAATAATACTTCTGTATCTAAATATCTGTCTGAAACAAGCTATAAAATAACATAAGCAAATAGCGTTTACTTCTTAAATGTAAAGCTGGGAACTGACACCTCAGGGCTGGACTGCAAACTGCCCTGTTCCTTATCTCAGCTTCCTCTGCATTGCAGGACTTGGTTAGGTGAGAGCTAATCTTACCACCTATAGACCTCAAAAGACCACAGTGACAAAACAGGCCCTGGGGTCTGACACCAGAAACCTGCATCAGCACAATTCCCTACAGCCCCTTTCTAAGCCCCCAGAGACCCTCATCCAGCAGAGTCGTTGTCCTTGAGACAAAGTAAGTGTCCCCTTTATTTCACCCCAAAACCTTGTCTTCATTCTCTTGATTTGGCACCGGGGACAAGCACTGAGCTTTCCGTAACATGCCCATGTATCTATTTCTGGATAATAAGTTCCCATCAGTGAAGTTTCTGGGTCAAAGGGTATGAACATCTATTAAAGTTCCTGACAAATATACAAACTGCTGAATTGTAAGGGCTTTTTTTTTTTTAATAACTTCCATACAAATCAGCTACTGTAGCTGTTCGCAAGGCTGAGCAGAGCCTGACCAACAGGAAGGGGCAGTGTCACTGGACTGTGCCTCTGAGTCAAGCATTCTGAGAGGCTCCTGTGATTTTTTCTCCTCCTAAAAAGATTCCTACGTTAGTTCTGGCAACTGAACAATGAGCAAGCCTTACAGTGCCTTTCTTTGAACTATATCTTGAAGGTTTCCTTTGTCCACCATCAATTCAGTAACATTGTGGAGCGGAGTCATCACTATAATTAGATACAACCTAAGAGTCTGGGATTTCAATGGGATGTAACTCCCAGTGAAAAGAACACAAAATGAATGAATTATTTAATGCATTCAGCAAGAGAGATCACATTTCTAGAGAGGAAAGAGCATTACAGCATCAGCAACGGCTGCTTACAGCTTGGACAGCGCCCCAAACCCGGCACAGGCACTGTCTGGGCCTCGGGATCTTTAATGCATCTCTAACCTTAGTCAAGTTAAACTGCAAATATGCCATGAGCATGCATAATGTGCAGGACCTGTTCTAAATACTCTCAAAGAAACCAGCCTATATAAATCATGGAGCTTATAAATTAAGGGGGGGGGGGGTCAGGAATACACATTAAAACAGGGGAGACTGTACTTAAACAACAATCCTTTTGGATATAGCAAAAAAGTCACTAGGCAAAGGTACCAACTTGTGCAGTTACTGTAGATTACTGGGCCCTGTTGTAGATAAATCCCATTTTACACTGTATCTCAGGATACAAAATTTGCATTCAGGTTATCATACCTACCCAAATAATCCAACTATTATAAATTATTTGGATAACAGAAAAAACTTATAAAACATTTATTTTTACATTATATTATTTGTAAAATGTGTAATGCTCTGAATCCAACAGAGAAAATACTGCTAGAAATGTGTTAAGAATGATTAAGCTACAGCATAATTTATTGTTACTAGAAAATGACATGTTGCAGTAAAAACAGCACATTTGTGATTACAAAATGTTCTCAGAAGTTTATGTTTTTATAAAGACCACAGCTTCTGAAATAATTTCCTATATTTCAACAAACGGTTTGCCACAAAAGCAAATGCTGATTAAAATTCTGTTGATAGACTGATGCTGATAGGGCAGGCTCCAGCTTGCATGCAGCAGCCACAGCCTGGACTACTTTCCCAATGCTGAACCTGAGCTCCAGCCACCGGGAAGAGTCAGGACAGAGGTCTGGGTGTCTCCCAGGCCTCCCTACTCTCCACTGCTATTCCTACTCCTTCAGAACCACAGAGGACCACGAGGAGGGCCCATGAGAAAGCACAGGAAGTAGCGGAGGGGCTGCCTGCTGCTTCTCAGAAGCAGAAGGGAATGGGAGCCTAGACTGCCCAAGGAACTGAGCACGTCAGATTTTCCAGTCAGACTTTTAATTTTTCACACCCTATTTTTGTCTGTAACTAACCGAACTATGATTTTTTTAATTAGCATGACCTACAGAAATT
Organism: Sylvilagus floridanus; assembly: GCA_949820135.1. Taxonomy (NCBI): domain Eukaryota; kingdom Metazoa; phylum Chordata; class Mammalia; order Lagomorpha; family Leporidae; genus Sylvilagus; species Sylvilagus floridanus. Next base: position 98,582,460 of record OX463225.1, read on the forward strand.
TTATTCTTTCATGAAAATCCATAAAATGCCATATGGTCTCATTTGAATGCCATTCCATGATGAGACTAATTTTTTTTTATTATTTGGGCTTTTCACTTTGGAAATTTTTCCCCTCAGTGTTTCAGTTGAACAATTTTATTTTTCCATCCAAACAGAATCAACAAAGAGGTAATCATGTTACAGCACAGCTTCCAACATATTTTTTCCATTATCTGGGCTGCCTGGGACCATCCCACAATGAACAGTAAAGAGCAGGAAAGCGGGTGAAAAACAGGAACCATAGGCAGAAGGACTGGTCAAAAGGGAAGAGAGATGGACAATAAGGAAACACAGCATGGAGAGACATCGAGATGATAAAGAGGACAATTAAAGTTAAAGAAAAAGAGAAAAAAACATGTAAAAAGTCAAAATGAAATAAGAAACCAGGAAATAAGAGATCTGAAGATCACATTTTCAAAAAGATCATTTCATTTCTAGAACATCATTTGACTTCTAAAAGTCCTTTCTTCACTCCTGAATGTGCAGTGAATTAACAAACACTTTTCTTTTAGAATAAACACTCGAAGTTCTGTGAGGTCACACAGGGAAGATTAAAGAAGTAAACCTGACAATGCTTTGTTTGTAATTTATTTATTTGAGAGGCAGAGAAACAAAAGAACATTCCCTTCTACTTGTTCACTCCCCCTCAGGGTCCACAATGACCAGTTCTGAGCTTGCCAAAGCCATAGACCCCAATGCAGATGCCCCATGTGGGTTAATCCAACCACTTGAGCCACCTCCCCTATCTGCCAGCATCCACACCAGCAAGAAGCCAAGCCAGGTATCAAGCCTAGTCACTCTGACACGAGAGCTGGGCATCTTAGTCACTAGACTACACACTCAACCCTGTTGCTTTTTAATTGCTTTCCATGCTCAGAAAACAAAGACTAAATGATTCTACAGCTGGCTGGAGGGTGAACAAATATTTAGAAGAAAGCACGTTATCAAGTGAGGCCCTTAAGACTGTACTCAGTGCTGACCCAGGCCAAAGAACAATCGGCCTGATGGAACCATGCGGGTTAAAATCTTAAGCATGATTAATGACCTACACAAATTTTCTTTAAAAATAGGATGACTTTATGGGCAAGCCTGACACAGAAAGACAAGCTAGAGAAAGCTTTGACTAGCATCGGTATAAAATGGAGAACCAAGAGCAATGCTTACCAAAATCTGTTCAACATGATCAGATCTGCAGAAGACAATTATCCCCTCACCTTATACACACAAAACTCTAGGTTACTAAATATATTCAAAGAATCTCATCAAATCTTATGATGGGGAGAAATCCTAATGGACTATTTCAATGGACTGAAATTCATAAAAAAATGTAGATCAATTATACATGAAATAATCGCAAATAAAAGTAAACATATTAAAACAAATAGTGCTTTTAAAATGTAAACTATTGCAAGTCAATATTAAAACTATTAACAACAATGGGGGCAGTGTTCTGGCATAGCTGGTTAAGCCACTCCCTGCAACACTGGCATCAAATATGGGTATCATTTTGAGTACTGGCTGCTCCACCCTACAAATGCTCTTCCACCCACATGGAGTTCCTGGCTTGAAGCTTTGACCTAGCCCAGCCCTGTTCATTGTGGCCATTTGGGAATGGAAGCAGCAGATGGATAATTTCTTTCTCTCTCCTTCTCTCTAACTTTGCCTTTCAAATAAATAAATCTTTGCCTGTCAAAAAAAAAGAAAGAAAGAAAGAAAGAAAGAAAGAAAGAAAGAAAGAAAGCAAGCAAGCAAGCAAGCAAGCAAGCAAGCAAGAAAGCAAGCAAACAAAAAATGCTGGGGCTGGTGTTGTGGTACAGCAGGTTAAGCCGCTATCTGGATGCCAGTTCGAGTTCTGAGTGCTCCACTTCCAAACCAGCTCTCTGCTATGGCCTGGGAAAGCAGTAGAAGATGGCCCAAATCCTTGAGGCCCTGCACCATGTGGGAGACCCAGAAGAAGCTCCTGGCTCCTGGCTTTGGATCAGCCCAGCTCTGGCCGTTGAGGCCACCTGGGGAGTGAACCAGCAGATGGAAGACCTCTCTTCCCCTCTCCCTCTCTCCCTCTCTCCCTCTCTCTCTTCCCCTCTTTCTCTCTCTGTCCCTCTCTACTCTACCTCTCAAATAAACAAATATTAAAAAAAAAAAAACTTTACCACAAAGAAAAACAAAGACAACCACTAGAAGAAGGTGAAGAGCCGCTAACCTACTATGCACCTGAGTCCTTTGTGAAATGCATTTGACTTCTAACAGAGATTCCTCTGTAAGAAAAACATCTCACCAATAAGATCAGCTGACCTATGACTTTTGTTCCAAGGCTGTTCAAGGTGCAACAAGAAGCCAAAAGTTCACATCACTTTCTATGAGCAGGCAAATCAATCACGCTGTGATTGGGAGTTTGGGAGGCAGTAATAACGGCAAGTCCAAAATGAAACAAAACCACAACTTTGTAGAAAATTAAGTTTAAAGAAGAAATATTACAGTGTCATTAACAAAGATTTACTGGGAAGTATAGCACTGCAAACTGTGGCCTACAGGAAGTTACACAGCACAACAGCTGTCAGATAAGCCAACACCACAAAGATCATGGAAAAAAATGGAATTAAAAGATAAGAGTGTTTTCAGGTAAAAACTGAAATCCATGCATATTAATGATATACTCTGCATGAACCTTTTGAAGACCCTTCCTATGACACTCTTGCCAACATGATTCCCACACACAGTGAGAAATAATTTCAGTGGAGACATACCTCAAGAAAATACAGAAAGGAAGAAATCCTGTAACAGATACAAGGAAAAAATCTTGGGAGAAATGTCCTGTTAACTCTCATGTAGCATTTGTGTCCCTTTTTATTACCTAAAAAAACTGTTATTTCTTACACTCTTATTTCTAGGAGTAGGAAGAGCAAAAGTTAACCACAGACCCCCTTCATGCAAAGTATAAACAGTTGTAGCTCAGGTCATATGTACACAATGTACAGAAGGACTTCAAAAATCTCATGGGGCCAGCACTGTGACGTAGCAGGTAAAGCCTGCAGTGCCAGCAACCCATATGGGCACCGGTTCGAGTCCTGGCTGCTCCTCTTCCAATCCAGCTCTCTGTTATGGCCTGGGAAAGCAGTGGAAGATGACCCAAGTCCTTGGGCCCCTGCACCCATGTGGGAGACCTGGAGAAGGCTCCTGGTTCCTAGCTTCAGATTGGCGCAGCTCCAGCCGTTGCAGCCGTCGGGGAGTGAACCAGCAGATGGAAGACCGACCTCTCTCTCTCTCTCTGCGTCTCTGTATAACTCTGACTCTCAAATAAATAAATATTTTTAAAAATCTCATGGAAGATGAAATTAAAAGATGTGTTTATTTTTGGTAAAAAAAAATCCATTTATAATTTTACAATATGTATTTTCTAGAAATTCTGTGATCAATCGCATGCATGAATTTCAACATTTTGCTCCCAAATAAATTTATCTTTTAGATCCATTTCCAGGAAGCTTATGAAATACCCTCATATTATTATTACCCTGTTTTCTGTTACCATAACAAATATCTGAATCTGGATAACTTATAAAGAAAAGAGGGTTACTTAGCTCACAGTTTTGAAGCCTGAAAAAAATGAAGATTGGGCAGCCCCACCAATTAGGACCCCAATGATGGCCACCTTGCTCTTAATTAGGTGGACAGCACTGTGATGGGAAATGCAAGCAAGAGATCATATGGTTGAATGGGAAGCCAGAGCAGGGGTAGGAGCCAGCATTAAGAACATTAAGAATGTTGCCACCTGAAGATCACACTTCCAACATAAAACCATGGAGGACAACCACATCCAAACCATAGCACATGACTGCTTAACACACTCACAGTGGGTGTGGTGGTGCAGAAGGTAATGTCACCACTTGGAAAGCCCACATCCCATATCAGGAGTGCCTAGGATCAAGTCCCATCTCAGCTTCCCATTTTCCACCCTCCTAGTGCACCTGGGGAGGCAGTAAATGATGGATCAAGTACTTGAGTTCCTGCCACTCACATGGGAGGCCCTGATGGAGATCCTGGCTCCTGACTTCAACTTGGCCCAGCCCTGACTGTTGCATGCATTTGGGGGAGTGAATTAACAAATAGAACATCATTCTCTTCCTCAGTGTCTCTGTCTCTCTGTTACTCTGCTTTAAAATAAATCTTATTTGTTATTAAAATAGATACATTACGGCCAGCGCCGTGGCTCAACAGGCTAATCCTCCACCTTGCGGCGTGAGCACACCGGGTTCTAGTCCCGGTTGGGGTGCCAGATTCTGTCCCGGTTGCCCCTCTTCCAGGCCAGCTCTCTGCTGTGGCCCGGGAGTGCAGTGGAGGATGGCCCAGGTCCTTGGGCCCTGCACCCCATGGGAGACCAGGAGAAGCACCTGGCACCTGGCTCCTGCCATCGGATGAGCGCAGCGCGCCGGGCGCAGCGGCCATTGGAGGGTGAACCAAGGGCAAAGGAAGACCTTTCTCTCTGTCTCTCTCTCTCACTGTCCACTCTGCCTGTCCAAAAAAAAAAAAAAAAAAAAAAAAGAAAGAAATTTAACTCAAAAGTTATCCCTGTTAAATATAAGAGTGGGAATAAGAGAGGGAGGAGATCTATAATTTGGGACATGCTCAGTCGGACTCAAATGGTGGAGTTAGAAATATGCCACGGGATTCCAATATAATCCCTTCATGGTTGCATGTACCAATGCCATCTCACTAGTCCAAGTGATCAATTTCAGTTCACAGTTGATCACACTGATAGGTCTAAGAGTCAAACGGATCACATAAACAAGACTAGTGTCTGCTAATACTAACTGATAGAATCAAAAAGGGAGAGAACAATCCATCATGGGAAGCGGGATACACAGCAGACTCATAGAAAGGCAGATGTCCTAATCAGCACTCTGGTCTCAGAATCAGCCCTTAAGGCACTCGGATCTGGCTGAAGAGCCCATGAGAGTATTTTAGGCATGGAAAGCCCAAGACACTCTGGCAAAAAAAAAAAAAAAAAAAAAAAACCAAACCTAAATGAAAGATCTCTGCAAGTGAGATCCCAGTGGAAAGAATGGGCCATTAAAGAAGGAGGTACCTTTCTCTGAAGGGAGGAGGGAACTTACACTTTGACTATGACCTTGTCTGAATAAGATCAAAGTCAGCGAACTCAAAAGGCTTCCATAGCCTTGGAAACTCATGACTAGAGCCTAGGGAGATTTCTGACGCCATAAACAAGAGTGTCAAATTGTTAAGTCAACAACAGGAGTCACTGTGTACTTACTCCTCATGTGGGATCTCTGTCCTTAATGTGTTGTCCAATGTGAATTAATGCTATAACTAGTACTGAAACAGTATTTTACACTTTATGTTCTGTGTGGGTGCAAACTGATGAAATCTTTACTTAATATATACTAAATCGATCTTCTGTATATAAAGATAATTGAAAATGAATCTTGATGTGAATGGAATGGGAGAGGAAGCAGGAGATGGGATGGTTGCAGGTGGGAGGGAAGTTACGGGGGGGAATAGCCATTGTAATCCATAAGCTGTACTTTGGAAATTTATATTTACTAAATAAAAGTTTAAAAAATAGGAAAAAAAAGCCAAAAAAAAAGAAAATGTAGAAAAAAACAAAAAAAAGTACAAAAGAAAGATAAGCCCTTTAGAGTTAGAAGAAACATAGATGAATGCCTACTCAAACACTCTTATTTTCTGAATGAGCAAACTCAAGTAGAGGGAGGTACAGGGCTGCCCACACAGCCTGTCATTTCATAGACCAGCAGCTGTGCCTGCACATCTACAAGATGCAGCACACTGAACAGGGCCAGTGCTCGGACATTAGCCCAAGCCTCCTGACTCCAGGGCAATACACAAACTGTATCTCCGGACACTGGTGTTATCTCCCTTCCCTCCAGTACAGGTGTTAAACACAAGAGACTGGTGGGTGATCAGATATCTTTTGAGGAAATAGCCATGGCTGTCACTCTTAAAAGAGTTCACTACAAATGGGGATAGAAACACAGCTGACAAATTATAACACTGTGCAGATTGTGGCAACATCGTAGAAAGGCCTAAAGGAACACAAACAGGTAGGTGCTGAACCTGATGCCACTGGGGAGCCACACAGAGAAAGGAATGTGTGCACTCAGCCTGAGGGGCACCAATTCCATGGGCAGAGAAGGGCACCTGGTGTGGAGGTAGCAGCATGCGAGGCGTGCCGGTGCACCGCAGGTCTGGGGAATGCTGAACCATCAGCCACTGCCAGGTCCTCGCGGCAGAAAAGACACCAAACGGCACACGGCGCCTGGAGCCACTTTTCTGAAAAGTCTGGCAGCTGGGTCAGGGATGTGAGCCTTTTCCTCTGCAGCACTTAAAAGCAATCCAATTCCTTTTTAACTTTCAATGTTGCACATATTGTCCTCATTATCTATGTAACAGAAAGGAAAAAAAATCACACAAACTTCCTAATGACATACATGACAAAAGGTATAGAGAGACAGTAACAGTACAAATCTGCTTCCTGGTATAAGTCATGTGTTGAAGGGACCTGTGACACCTAAAGGTCCATTTGAAAAAATAACAACAAAACAAGACCATACTCTTACTTAAGATTTACTATGGATAAAGGTCATAAAGCATTACTAATGCTGGCATTCACGGTTCTCTAAAATAATCATTTCTGTTACTATATCATTAGAAGAAAATGTTCTGAAGAGGGCCCAAGTACTTTCAGACACCTAGGGAAGAAGATAAATGTTTTGGCGTGAGGATGTACTGACTTAGAAAAACACTATTTGCCAGGAAGTGTGATAGACACTAAGACATAATGGCAAGGGGCCAGTGGTGTGGTGTGGTGTGGTGTGGTAGGGTCGGTAAAGCCTCTGCTTGCCATGCTGGCATCTCTTAAGGGCACCGGTTCCTATCCCGGCTGCTCCACTTCTGATCCAGCTGCCTCCTAATGGCCTGGGAAAAGCAGAGGGAGATGGCCCAAGTGTTTGGGTCCTTGCTACCCATATGAGAGCAGGAAAGAAGCTCCTGGCTTCAGCCTGGCCCAGCTCTGGCCAGGGCAGCCATTTGGGAAGTGAACCAATGGGTTTCTCTCTCTGTCTCTCTGCCCTCCTCCCTCTGTAACTCTGACATTCAAATAAGTATACAAATGTTCAAAAAAGAAAAAAGATACAAAGGCTATTTGCCTTATTTAGACAACATTCTTTCCACATGAAGCCAACATGGGAAACAAAGGTAGTAAAACAACAACAGGTAGTACCTAGTTCTATGAAGGAATCTTCTTGGAACTGGGCCAGTGGAGGAGAAATGACTCATCTCTGAGGATGTGACATTTCAGCTGAGAAGGACACAGTCATGTGAAAATCAGACAAAGAATGTTCCTGGATGGGGACAGCAAGAGAGAAGACCCAGTGGTAGGAGAGGGTACGTGGTGTGTTAGATGGTAGACAGCCTGTGTCCACAGAAGAATGGCGGAGTTGAAGTGAGAGGAGGATAGAGGGATTCCCAAGGGGAGGATCATTTGTGTGGAAGACAGAAAGGGTTTTCAGCAGGAAACTGTACTGAGATACATTTCTAGAGGATCACTTTGGTTGCTCTTCAGAAACAGGCTGAAGGAAGGCAAGAGTGAAAGTGGAAAAACTGATAAGTTTTTTTTAAAAAAAAAAAAAGTACTGTAACAGTCCAGACAAAAGATAATGTCCATGGGGCAGGTATCTGGCAAAGCAATTAAGATGCTTCTTGGAGTACTGGGAAACCAAAGTAGGTCCAGTGTCTATTTGCAACACCAGCATCCCATGGTTTAAGTCTTGCTTAAACCATCTTCCTGCTACCATTTCTGAGAAAGCAGCAGACAATGGTCCAAGTGCTCCAGTCCCACCATTCATGTGGGAAGCCCAGATTGAATTCCGGGCACCTGGCTTCAGTCATTTGGGGGTGAACCAGCAAGTGGAATACCTCTCTCTCTCCCTCCTGCATTCCCTACCACCTCTTTCTCCACAACTGTCACTCTGCCTTTCAAATAAACCTATCAACCTTTTTTTAAAAAAAAAAAAGTTGCCATTTGGGATGCCTGCTCCCACAACAGAGTGTCTAGATTTGAGTCTCAGCTCAGCTTCTGATTCCAGCTTCCTGCTGATACTCAGCCTGGAAGGCAGCAGGTAATGTTCACATAATCGGATATCTGCCTCCCATGTAGGAGACTTAGACTGAGTTTCTGGCTCCCAACAGTCTAGCCAGCCCCAGTTATTGTGGGCATTTGGAAAAAGTACCAGCAGATGGAATCTATCTCTCTGCCTTTCTAATAAGCATAAAAATTGTTTAAAAAGATAATGTTGGTGTCAACCGAAGTGGTAGCAAAAGAAATGCATCTTTCTATAGTATATTATGCAAACTTACTATGTACCAGGCACTTGTCTGGTGGTGGGAATGTAGCAAACAGTGAGGCTATCGAGACCCTTCCTTGTTCTTGGAATTTTTCATTTGTAAGTACACAATGAGGCCGGCACTGCAGTACAAAGCGTTAAGCCAGTGCTTGTGGTGATGTTATCTCATATGGGAGTCCAGTTTGAGTCCCAGCTGCTTCACGTCCAGTCCATCTTATACCTGGAAAGACAGTGGAAGATGATCCAAGTGCCTGACCGCCTGCCACCAAATGGGAATCCCAGATGGAGCTCCTGGCTCCTGGCTTTGACCTGGCCCAGAACTGGCTGCTGCAGCCATTTGGGGAATCAACCAGCTTATGGATGATCTCTGTCTCTCCCTCTTGGTTGCCTTGCCTGTTACATAATAAGGAAACAAATGAATAAACCATAAAAATTTAGATGATAAGATGCTATGAAGACAATAAAACAAGTTAATCAAATAGAAATGACTGAGAGATGGAGATCAGAGAACTGACTTAAGCTGCAGTCAAGAAAGGGAATCTTTTACCTGAGTTCTGATTGATGAGAAAGTGCCTAAAAGTACAAAGGAGAAGGAGAAAGGTCAACAAACTCAAGGTGAATCTTGGAAACAGAATCAGCAAGGCTTGACAACATAAACAACCAGAGGTAACGGTATGGGCTAACGTAAACCAAAATTTAATATTTAGGGTTTTTGTTGCTTGTTTAGATGAGAATTTTAAGCACTGGCTCAAACATGACATGCAACATGGTAAGGTTTAGAAAGTGAGAGGAATACACAGGAACAAGAGGGCTTTATTAAGGGAGAGTGGGTCAGAAAGAGTAAACCGGGAGTTCCACCCATCTTTCAGGGATCCTCCCAGGAGCAAGACAGGAAGTGCGTGCAGGCAAAGGAGAGTGCAGGTGAGTAGCAGCAAAACAGGGGGTGGGGGGCAGTGCTCAGCACTCTCCAAACCTCTTATTCACTTCCAAAATGGGAGTGGCTACATAGTCTGATTGACAGGTAGGTGGATACAGGTGTGGCCTCCAGCTCCTGAGCCTAATTCTCTCTCTCTGACTACCCCTATCAGTAATACCTGGGTTTATGACTTTAGAAACTACAGATAATAGTGCCATTTTCTAAAAGAAGGATTAGAAAAAAGTAGGAATTTTGGAATTAATGGTTCCTTTAAGATGTAATAAATCTGAAGTTTTATGACACAAAATTGGAGGTGAGCGTAGACCTTAGAGAGAACTAGCCCAGAGATTAAGATCTGAGAGACTGAATAGAAATGACACACGAAGCCATGGGAGTGGCTGAGTCTCCCCAGGTGGACTGCGTAGAATGAATAAAGAACAGGCCTTAGGACAGATCCTGGGCCAGTGCTGTGGTGTAGTGGGTAAAGCTGCTGGCTGCAGTGCAGGCATCCTACACGGGTGCTGGTTTGACACCCGGCTGCTCCACACCTGATCCAGCTCTTTGCTGTAGCCTGAGAGGGCGGTGGAAGATGGCCCAAGTCATTGGACCCCTGCACCCCCATGGGAGACCCAGAAGATGCACCTGGCTTTGGATTGGCTCTGTTCATTCTGTTGCAGTCATTTGGGGAATGAACCAGGGGATGGAAGACCTCTCACTCTGCCTCTGCCTCTCTGAAGCTGTGCCTTTCAAATAAATCAATCAATAAAAAAAAAAAAAAAAAAAGGAAAAGTTCCTGAGGAATTCCATATTGTAGAGATCAAACCATGGATGAGAAACCATGAAAAGACAGAAAGACAAGAATAGGTAAAGAAGTAATAGGAAAACTAGGAGAGTGACAGTTATGAACTAAATCGTATTCTACCATGTGTTGAGACCCTAATCTTCAGTGAGGCTCTATTTGGAGTTGGGGCCACTAGGTTTAACCATTAAGGTTAAACCAGGTCATAAGGTTGAAGCCCTAAAATGATTGGTCTTCTTATGTAGAGATGCTGCATAAGTGTCTCTGAGGGGGGCTCACCCCCTCCTGAGATTAGAGGCAGGACCACAGTTTCTGCTCCTGCCAAAACAGGCTGGATATGGGCTCACCTGCCCAAAGGAATGTGGCAGTGGGAGCAGCAGGGGGCTAATGGACATGAATTGGTACCTGGAGTATTTTCAGGAGCATCTAAATGGGCCTGTCTCTGAAGATTTACAACAAAATTTTCTTCCCTATCTTAGTTCACCAAACGGAATTCCTTTTCTCAATCCTTAAATTGATATATAACCTTGCCTACGTGCCTGATGGCTTATAGACTTGCTGGCACCCTCTAAATAATAGTGGGAGTGCACAGCTATCCAGAGGCGTGCTCTTAGAATGGACACTCCCGTGTCCTGTGTCCTCATTTGAAAAACCCCACATTCGTAAAGAGAGGTCAGGGAGCTCTCTTGATCAGTCCTCCCATCCATGGATGTGAGAACACAGTAGGCAGCAATCCAGGAGCTGGGAAAAAAGGCCTCACCACCAGAAGCCAGTTTTTTCAGTTCTTTAATTATGGACATCTAGACCTCCAAGGGAGCAAGACAATAAAATGTTGTTTTTGTCAGGACATTTTGAAGAGATGAACATGGTATCACTTCAAGGAAGCCAAGAAAGGCGGTTTCAAGAAGCAGGCAAGGTGAGCTTTGTGAAATGTTATCAAAAGACTAGTTAAGGCCAAAGAAGTGTGCTGGCACATGGAACATGAAAGTCTTGAGTAACACTGATAAAACAATGTCAATGTTGTAATGAGAACAAATGCCACAGTGGAATAGACTAAAATGCAAAAGAGATGAGATAAAGTGGAGAAGCACACAATATAATCATTGAGAAATGTTTTCTGAGAAAGAGAAATGAGAATGGGGTGCCAGCTAAAGGGCAGTATGAAGTCTGTGTTCTTTACACAGAAACAAACCATTAGCATATGTATATATGCTGATGGAAAGGACCCCACACAGAAGTTCAAAGGATAATGTGTATTTTCACTACTAAAGGACAAGTTATACTGCTAGGTAGAATAACTTGAATCTGGCCAGATGAATCTGGCCAGCCTTCAAAGGAATCAGAAGTGACTTAATTTAAAATACGTGAACACACATTTTTTTTTTAATTTTTTATAATGCTTTTATTTAAAGAATATAAATTTCCAAAATACAGCTTATAGATTACAATGGCTTCCCCCCCCCAACTTCCCTCCCACCCGCAACCCTCCCCTTTCCCACTCCCTCTCCCCTTGCATTCACATCAAGGTTCATTTTCAATTCTCTTTATATACAGAAGATCAGTTTAGTATATATTAAGTAAAGATTTCAACAGTTTGCCCTCACATAGCAACACAAAGTGAAAAATACTGTTGGAGTACTAGTTATAGTATTAATTCACAATGTATAGCACATTAAGGACAGAGATCCTACATGATTTTTTAAATTGATTAATTTTCTATGCAATTTCCAATTTAACACCAAGATTTTTTTCAGTTTTAATTATATTTATATACAGAAGATTGATTCAGTATATACTAAGTAAAGATTTCATCAGTTTGCACCCACACAGAAACACAAAGTGTAAAAATACTGTTTCAGTACTAGTTATAACATTACTTCACATTGGACAACACATTAAGGACAAATCCCACATGAGACGTAAGTACACAGTGACTCCTGAAGTTGATTTAACAATTTGACACTCTTGTTTATGGCGTCAGGAATCTCCCTAGGGTCTAGTCATGAGTTGCCGAGGCTATGGAAGCCTTTAGGGTTTGCTGACTTCAATCTTATTCCAACAGGGTCATAGTCAAAGTGGAAGTTCTCTCCTCCCTTCAGAGAAAGGTACCTCCTTCTTTGATGGCCCCATTCGTTCCACTGGGATCTCACTCGCAGAGATCTTTCATTTAGGTCTTCTTTTTTTTGCCACAGTGTCTTGGCTTTCCATGCATAAAATATTCTCATGGGCTCTTGAGCCAGATCTGAATGCCTTAAGGGCTGATTCTGAGGCCAGAGTGCTATTTAGGACATCTGCCTTTCTATGAGTCTGCTGTGTATCTCGCTTCCCATGTTGGATCATTCTCTCCCTTTTTCATTCTATCAGTTAGTATTAGCAAACACTAGTCTTGTTTGTGTGATCCCTTTGACTCTTAGACCTATCAGTGTGATCAATTGTGAACTGAAATTGATCACTTGGACTAGTGAGATGGCCTTGGTACATGCCACCTTGATGGGATTGTATTGGAATCCCCTGGCACAATTCTAACTCCATCATTTGGGGCAGTTCCGATTGAGCATGTCCCAAATTGTACATCTCCTCCCTCTCTTATTCCCACTCTTATATTTAACAAGGATCACTTTTCAGTTAAAATTTAAACACCTAAGAATAATTGTTTGTTAATTACAGAGTTCAACCAATATTACTAGAATAAAAAAAAACTAAAATGGATAAAGTATTACATTGTACAACAACAGTCAGCACAAGAGCTGATCGAGTTACTGTTTCTCATAGTGTCCATTTCACTTCAACAGGTTTATCTATATGTGTACTTGTGCTGACAGTTCATTTTCTCTATGCAACAGTCTCTGTCAAACTGCTAAAATTTTGTCAAGAGAATATGCAATTAAAAAGGCTAGCACATTTTATGGCTCAATTATAAACCTATATAATATTTTATAAATAATAACTAAATTTTTGGTTACAGTGATTTACTTAATAGGTCTCAGGTAAAATCCCAATAAAAATTATTACAAGCCATATGAAAGTAGTACTAATCAAAAGAAATAGAAGACTATGAGTACTATTTTTAAAAGTCAATGAAACTTCCAATGGTAATATATGTTTCTAAATAAGAAATCTGCAAACTACCACCACAGTTAGACCAAACCTGTCCCATTGCCTTTTTTTGTAAATAGAGTTTTATTGGAATAAAGTCATGCTCATTCACTTATATACTGTCCGTGGCTGCTTTTGTACTACACAGGTAGTTTTGAATAGTTGCAACTGAGACTAAATAGCCTATAAAGCCTAAAGTATTTCCTATCTTATCTTTCACAGAAAAAGTGTGCTGGCTCTTGATCTAGATAATTTGCAAAAGGGTAGGGCCACCCACACTGATAGGCCATGCTAACCTGACTCAGTGATGGGTGGCCTCCAACATACTACCAACAACAGGTCTCCGCTGAATATTCTTGCAGCTTTTCTGTAGGCTTTAATTTTTTAAAATAAAGTTATATAAGGTAAAAACAAAAGTAATCCATGTAATGACCCTTAACTAAATATAATGATTAATTTCAAAGGCAGTGCCCTCGTGGAAAAAATTGCCACAGTCCATTCCTCCTAAATAGACTGAAGAGGACAGGAATGCAGGCAGCCCTCTGACAGAGAAAGACCAGCACCTTCTTGTCCCCACATGAACTAATGACCATGACCACTCTCCTGCAGAAATCTCATTCTGTCCAACTGATCTACAAGCCTACCCACAAACACTTTGATCTTTTCTCCCTTTCCCAAACAATCCTCTTCCAAATAAAATAAAATAAAATAAAATAGCTTCTGGTCAAATGTCTGCCTATCCAAATTGCAGCGAACTTTCAAAGTTCAGCTTTGATATTCCCTACTGCCTGATTTCCTCCTGTTTATCTGGACCAATGTTGATCTGCCCTTCTGGATTTCTCTGCTGCTGTCAGGACATTTATCAGATACCACCTTACAATGCTGTAAATGTAGGTCCACATACACATGGCTGATTTACATCAGGCTGGAGGAAAGCAGTCATTTCATTTTATCGTCAATGCCTCCAACAGCAGTCACAAGGATGGGACGGAGCACAGTCACAGGCCGCCTTAGCAGAACGTGGGGTCAACAACAAGTTCTCTTTACCTTGTCACTGCACTTATTGTTAACAGGTTTAACTTAAGGGGTTTCACTGGTATGGATGTATTTTCTCTTTTTTGTACCACTTTTGTATTATTATTTATATTTACTTGAAGGGCAGAGTGATAAGGAGAGAGAGGAAAGAGAGAGAGAAGGAGGGAAGGAGGAGGACAGACAGCCAGAGCATCAAGTCTTCCATCTGCTGGTTCACTTCCCAAATGGCCCCAACAGCCAGGGCTGGACCAGGCCGTCTGCAGGAGTCAGGAACTCCAACCAGTCTCCCACATTGAGCAAAGGCTCAATCGCTTGGGCAGCCAGACATATTAGCAGGAAACTAGACTAGAAGCAGAGTAGCCAAGACATGAACTGACACTCCATTATGGGATGCCAGAAACACATGCGTCAGTTTAACCTGCTGTGCTGCAATGCCAGCCACAAATTTGAGTATTTTCAACTGTAAATTATAAGGTACGTGTTTAAAGCTCAGTACTTGTTTTTCTTCACCTCACTGCTTACCAGCCTTGCACAGTGATTAACCCTTCAGGCTTTTATTTGCAAACAGAGATAGTAAGAATGTGAGTCCTTCTGCCTCACAGTCCACAGCAGGGCTCAAGGCAATAATGTAAATCAAAGTGTTTGGGGGGAAAAATGAAAATCACCATCCAAATATAAGGTCACTGCTCTGGAGTGCTACGACTCGGCAGGCAGCCGGTTGACTGATGTTATGTGCTCCTGAAGAATCTTTCCAATCTTAGTGAAAAATCGAGGGCTATTGCAGCACTTACACTTTATGACTCTCAATAGACAGGTCAACTGATCATTACAGCCACAGTGCTCTCACAAGGCCCTTGTGGCAAAGGCTACCAAGCTGCAGTCTTTGAGATCATGTGTGCCTTAATCAAATTGATTTTCCTGAAAGGATATGAAACCATTACTAACACAGAAAAAAAAAAAAGTTACTAATATAGAAAATATAACTCATGGAAAATGGAGAGCATACTGTCATCCTGAGTTTGTGTTTTTTTAAAGCAGATAATAGATTAATGCTAAGCACTAAATATGTCACCTTTTCTGAATTTTATATTAAAAATGGTAAATTTGTTTGTAATTTAATTCTCTACAAATCTCATAAAGATCTTTAAACACAGTATATTAATGAACTAAAACTTAATAGTATATTACATGCAAACTCCCTTCACATATTTGTTACCTTCTCCAATATTTTAATATAAGCATATTTTTAATCTTATTCACATTTTCCCTACTCTGAATTATCAAGGAGGAGATCATTCAAGATTTATCTAAGCAAAATAACATTTACTGCGAGTTAGCCAGAGGTAAAATCAAAGAACTGCTTTCCACTGGGAGAGATGGAAAGAAATGCACCATCTGACACTTCTCACCATCTCTCAAGGCTCTTTTCCTTGCTTATCACCTAATCATGAGTTTAACATACTAACTTTAAACTGTGGTGAGTGGGCCCTCTATCCTTCCATTTAAATCACCATCACACTGACCAGGGTGATCTTTCTCATCTAGGTTCCCTGCGGAAATGTGAGTGGGGCACAGTTCAAATAGGTGGATTTATAATCATGGGAAAAGTCACCCAAGAAACAGTAATTACAGAATTGAGGAAGAGAAAACTTTAGGCAATCAGACATGATCCTAGGACTCTCTATTCACCGAAGGACTTGGCCACAGAATCCTTTTCAACAGTGCTGTAGAAAACCACAGACAACAAAACAGAATCCATGGGCAGACAGCACAAAGCATCATCAAGCTCCCTAGGTGAGGTTTTCTGAGGGAGTTTGTCCTTGCCTTTATCCAATAACAGTTGTTTTTATTTTACCACTGGTTTTATTTAAGATACTCTTATTTCTGTCGATGACTAAATTTTTATGAAGGTACTTACAGGATGTCAAAATCAAAATTGGAAAACTTCTTTTAAAGTAACTTACTTCATATTTATTCATGCCAATCCTTGTTCCAGACCAAAGAGGTGCTCTAGAATTACTGAGAAAGGCCTCTATCAAGTTTATGTCAATCATGGATTACCTGGGATACAGGAGTCAGGACCACAGCACAGGTACACCCCAAGCCAGGCAATCATCAAAGAGCTGGGTTCCTTGGGCAGTACTCCAGGTACTCATGAGTTGAAACAATTTGGGTGAGTGAAGAGGAATAACTGAAAAATCAAACAGCGTTCATTCTGGCCTTAGTCCTACACTGGGGCACGTGGTACTCAGGGATCAGGCGTATCAGTCAACAAGCACTTTCTGACTGGCTCCCTTGCAGAAGAACAAAGTGGTTCCTGCCCTTCAGAAGGACATGCTTCAGTCGTATAGAGGGCAGCTACCATCTGAGAACGACCAGACTACAAGGCAGAAGTTCTGGTTTAACCCCTAGCTTGGGGAGAATGTTAGTTTTCTATGATGGCTGTTAAAAAAATGACCACAATCTTGCAGTTGACAACAACCCATATGTATAATCCTATATTTCTGTAGGTCAAACACTCAACACGGGTTTCACTTCCTGAGCAGGGCAGTGTTCCTTGGTTGGAATTCCAACACAGAGTATCCCTTTCTTGTCTTACTCAGTACCTAGAATCTGCCCATGCCCTCTTTGGCTCATGGCCCTCTGCTTCCATCTTCAAAGCCAGCAAGGTGGCATCTCCCTCTGGCACAGGTAAGAAAGGTTCTCTGCTTTTAAGGACCCATAAGAAATGCTGGGCATCCAGATAATCCAAAATGATCTCCCCATCTCAAAGTCCCCAATGCTAGCACATCTGCCAAGTCTCTCTTGCCATGTACGATAAAACACCCCGTTTCCAGGAATTAGGACAGGGCATCTTTGGGAGGCCACCATTCTGCCTACCACAGGAATCAACCTTGCAAACCTAAGTTTACCTCTCAGTGATGCAGCTGCAAGAGTGAGAAGCCTGGACTACCTCATTCCCAAAACCACCTCCGACCCTATTTTACTCAAATATGTAAATGTTAAGAACTCTAACACGTGCCTTCTCACATCACAAATCACAGATGCTGGAGAGCAGCATGCACACTCTGCCTTTCTTTCTAGCCAAGTAAACTGGTCTATCTGCCATGATGAGCCACTGACACAGAAAAACGTTAGTGAAAAAGACTGAATGGTCTGTGGAAAGAATGACAGTGAGACCATCACAAATCTGCTCCTCTACAGAGCAAATGAAAAGAGGGTGGCAGTGCTGCTTACTACAGCACTCTTGCGTGTTAAATCTGGGTTGACTCGTTGTGTAATACCATTAAAGTCAAACAATTGTCCCTCAACCATCTGCTCCCATTATTTATATAGCCTTTATGTAGTCTCCTCGCCTAGCCACATTCTGTCTGCAAGCCATATAAAACTACAAATTCATTAGCATGCTCTACATTAAAGTGCATTAGAATTAATTCTGAACATAAAACCTAGCAGTACAGGTTATTTATACCAACACATTTTTACTTCAAGTATAAAAAGTACACCGCTAAGCACTAACAGTATTTTAGTTTCTTCATGGGCATTTCCTTTGCATAAACCACAGTCCCGTACAGTATTTCCTGTAAAATAACCACGTCATTTTTTTTCTTCTCAGAATGGGGGGACATTTGGCACCTGCAGTCAGTCACAAGTAGCCTAACAAAGTTGACTTTTATTACTCAAGCCCACAAACCCATCCGGAAAGTCAAATGCAAATATGACAACATTTTTAAACCTTGATTTTTAAATGTTAAAAAAAAATCATTGCAAGGTCCATATCTGCCTCATGTATTTTCGCATATAATTACAGAACATATGCAATGACATGGTCCTGTTAAGTGATTTCTGTTGTGAGCATCCTTTAAGTTAGGATGCCTGCCACCTGATACACTGTACAAATTCTATTCTCTTTAAAAAACTCTCTTTAAAAACTAAAATGCAAGTGCACAGAAGCATTCCACGTTACTGTCGCAAAAACTAGTTTAACTTCTTGACCAAAACTGAGTTGCCCTTTTCCCACGAAACTCCTGCTCTTCAAATGTGTGCAGAGCATTGGGAGAAATAAGTGCGCAGGCTTCTGTTGCCCTTCCATCATTGAAACTTCCCTGGACTGTAAATGCCACTTTACAGCCATGAGAGGTCCCAGAAATAGAGGCTTCTCATGTACATGAGACGACTTACTGCTCCATAATGAGGCAGAACTGTGCATTCCTTTCATTAATTTAGAAAAATGGTGACCCCACAGAAGGCTTATTTTGTATATAAAGTTATATCTTTCCTAACTCAAAACTAGTTTGCTGTTCCAAAACCAGGGTCAGTGACATCCACAAAAATCTTAACTCAACGGAAGTAAAGCTCAGGTGTGGGTATTGGCCATAAATGCTCCTAATAAGATCTTACTAAAATTATAGTTAAATGAAAGAAAAAATTCAGGGTTTTGTGGACCCTTTTAAAGAACATCAAGAATTTTTTTCAGCAGTGTTTTAGATCATTTTTATAGACAGTAAGTGGAAAAGACGTGAAACAGAAGTCACTAAAAACTACAAATGAGGCCAGCGCCACGGCTCAATAGGATAATCCTCCGCCTGCAGCGCGGGCTCCCCAGGTTCTAGTCCCAGTCGGGGCGCCGGATTCTGTCCCGGTTGCCCCTGTTCCAGGCCAGCTCTCTGCTATGGCCGGGGAGTGCAGTGGAGGATGGCCCACGTGCATGGGCTCCTGCATCCATGTGGGAAACTTATAAGAAGTTCCTGGATCCTGGCTTCAGATTGGCCCAGCTCCAGCCATAGAGGCCTTTGGAGAGTGAACCAGCATATCTAAAATCTCTATCTCTCTGTCTCTCCTAGCTCTGCCTTTCAAACAAATAAAATAAAAAAATGAAAAGGGATGGCTATAAAAATTTACAAGGTAAATGTGACATCCGCAAAGGTAAGCAGGGTAATCTGTAGCATACATTTTAACAATTAGAAAGTATTCCTTGGTATTTATTGCAAGGTTATTCTCAGTATTGTCCTTCTGGGACAGCGTTTCCTTTTTTTTTTTTTTTTTTGACAGGCAGAGTTAGACAGTGAGAGAGACAGAGACAAAGGTCTTCCTTTCATCGGTTCACCCCCCAAATGGCTGCTAGGCTGGCGTGCTGCACCAATCCAAAGCCAGGAGCCAGGTGCTTCCTCCTGGTCTCCCATATGGGTGAAGGGCCCAAGGATTTGGGCCATCCTCCACTGCTCTCCTGGGCCACAGCAGAGAGCTGGACTGGAAGAAGGGCAGCCGGGACAGAATTCGGTGCCCCGACTGAGACTAGAATCCGGGGTGCCGGCACCACAGGCGGAGGATTAGCCTAGTGAGCCACGGCGCCGGCCAAGGCCTTTCCTTTTCTTTCAATTCATATTTAGCCTTAACAGCTCACCTCAAGTTTTATGCTATTCATCAACTGTCATAATTTTCTCTCCTTTGATTTTTTAGGCTGTTCTTGAGGGAACTTGGCTATATTCTTCCTTGCACATTTATGACTGTGTTTCATTCACAATGGAAATGTAAAATTTATGGGGCCAGAGTTGTATTGTAGCAGGTAAATCCACTGATATGATGCCAGCATCCCATATGGGTGCTGGTTTGTGTCCCAGTTGCACCACGTCCAATCCAGCTCCCTGCTAATGGCCTGGAAAAAGCACCAGAAGCTGGCTCGAACATTAGGGCCCCTTCCACCCATGTGTGAAACCCCAAAGTTGTTCCTGACTTCTGGTTTTCGCCTGGTCCAGCCTGGCAGTTGCAGCCACTTGGAAAGTGAAAAAGCAGATGGAAGATATCCTCTCTCTTTTTTGCTCTTTCTCCTTCTTTCAGAGCAACCACTGGAATTTCATCCTCAATTCAGGGGGTAGATTCTGCTGGATATAAGTTTGTAAAATCCCTCTATCCAGTTAGAAAAACTCTTTGACAAACTTTGTCCAATCACTGATGTAAAACTTAAACGACAGCCTTGCCTATAACATCTATTCAATCTATAAGAGCTCTTGAATAGGATCACAAGATTGATTTAAAAGAACTAGATACTGGGGCTGGCACTGTGACACAGCAGGTTAAAGCCCTGGCCTGAAGTGCTGGCATCCCCTATGGGCGCCGGTTCTAGTTCCAGCTGCTCCTCTTCCGATCCAGCTCTCTGCTATGGCCTGGGATAGCAGCAGAAGATGGCTCAAGTGCTTGGGTCCCTAGACCCACGTGGGAAACCTGAAAGAAGCTCCTGGCTCCAGATTGGCACAGCTCTGGCCGTTGCAGCCCATTGGGGAATGAAGCAGCGGATGGAAGACTTCTCTCTCTACCTCTACCTCTCTCTGTAACTGTCTTTCAGATAAATAAAATAAATCTTTAAAAAAAAATAAAAGAACTAAATAAGCTTGGAAGTAGATGCAGTCATCAGGGGTGCATAGCAGAGGTCCCATCTGACAAGTGGCTGTGCGAGCAGAGGTGGCGGAATGCCGAGGGCATGGCAGCTGTGGAGACTGACGGGTTCTGACAGCAACAAAACGGCCAGGAGAACGTAACTAATACTACGTGGACCTCCCTCCTTCTGAAAGGGAGAAGATCATCATTAAAGACGTGTCAGAGCTCCAGTTTCTAAATTCAGTGCCTGAGGAAGTTAGGGGGCACACTGAGAACAAGTAGGTGCCCAGAGGGTCAGGCAGGGTGTCCACAGAACCGAATGAACTATGAAAACAGATGTGACCTTCAAAGGTGACTGCAACCCACTGACCTGGCCTTTAAAAGTCCGAGCAACAACCAGCAAGCGTGGCGGCAATTCTGGAGGCAAACCCACCAACTGGCCCGTTCTTTACATCGTGACATTTTCAAATTCATTTTAATCTGAATTTTTTATATAAAAGCTAAAAAAAGACTCTAAAGAACTACAGAATGTTTTAACTTATGAACTCTTCCAACTGACCAATCTACAAGATGTAACACAATGAATGTCTTCAACACTCTGTTAGAAATGATTTGCCAGGCTGGTGCTGTGGCTCACTTGGCTAATCCTCTGCCTGAGGCGCCAGCACCCTGGGTTCTAGCCCCGGTTGGGGTGCCTGGTTCTAGTCCCGGTTGCTCCTCTTCCAGTCCAGCTCTCTGCTGTGGCATGGAAGGCAGTGGAGGATGGCTCAAGTACTTGGGTCCCTGCACCCGCACGGGAGACCAGGAGGAAATACCTGGCTCCTGGCTTCGGATTGGCGCAGCGCTGGCTGTGGTAGCCATTAGGGGAGTGAACCAACGGAAGGAAGACCTTTCTCTCTCTCTCTCTCTCTCTCTCTCTCTCTCTCTCTCACTGTCTAACTCTGTCTGGCAAAAAGAAAGAAAGAAGAAAGAAATGATTTGCCTGGCTCTTCCAAATAATTTCTGTTTTCTAAGATGTTTAAGCCATCAATATTCATATCCAAACCCTGAAAATTTTAAATAAATTACAGTGTAGAAAATGGAACTCAATGACATACAAGTTATGCAGAACAAATTACAGGAATAAGTTGTTAGTTGAGAGTATTCACATTAAAAAATACAAAGGACTATGGTTTTTAGAGATGCTATCAGCCACCTTCACCACCCACAAAAGAGTTTAATTTATTACTAAAAATAACAGTTTTGATAAGAGAACTTTGCATATCTTGTCTTTCTAAAAATATAACTACAGGATTTTCAGATCTAATTTCTTTTAGCATCTGAATCCTACCTAAAGACTCACTTTAAAAGAATGAGCTTAATTCTTCAGTACATGTGCCTGACTACTTATTGCAAAGCCTACCCCCGCCCAACCAACACACATACACACAAAACCCCTGACAAATTGCTATAGTTTCCTCCTACAAACTAGCATTTTCCAAAATTTTATGAATGTCACTGCCAAGTGGTGGTTGCATAAACATCCACCATACTATTTTTTGTGTTTGGAATTTTCACTATCGAAAGGTTTATAAAAGTTTGAGCTAACAGGAAAATTTAACGAGAAATAAACAGAAACTTTTAAGGTTCTAAAAAATCATGATAAAAAACATGAAGATAAAAATATGAACATCAAGTATTAATATTTATATAAGAATGTTTCATGGGCTAGTAAGAACTAAGCAAAGATTAGACATAGATATTCCAGATAAAGTAAAAATATTTTACTTACCAAATGAATACTCAAATTGGTTTATTATAAAAATGATACCTTGAAGAAAATCAAAGATGTAGAAAAACCCAGAATACAATCAAAACTACCTTATTTTCACTAAAATAAAATATAATCTCAATTGCAAATGAGGCATCTCAAACAACAAATTTAATTCTGATTAACTTATAATGAGAAGTCTCAGATAATAACTCAGAAACATTCCAAAGTAATTAAGTTCCCAAATTGGTGGAACATCCTCAATGTCCTTGAACAAGCAAAGAGAAAACGTTCAGAAATTCTGAACACAAAATAATCCCTAGCAAAACAAATATAAATATGAAAACCATGACCATGGTACTGTCTTTGACTTTTGTAAAACATACTTGTGATCCAACTTGCAGGATAAATCCTTAACTCCCCTACATTCTCTGACAACATATTAAGTCTCCATTCATCTAAAACTAAACTTAAATCCAAACAGCATTTTATTTTAATCAATTTAGCTCAACATACCATTATTATCAATTATATGTCATGTACTATTTTCTCTACAAAAAGGAATAATGGAGGACCCTGGAGTTTGCTTTTGATGACATGTGTATCTAAGTTTGGGTTGGATTTTCTGTACATCCAGAGGTATCATCCAAGGTTGATCACTGTTTGCACTTACAAACACAATGAGCATATGGCACAATATTCCTATATGAAATGACACTTTCATGAACATTTGCATTACTACGAAACTAAGATAAGAATATCGCTTTATCCAAGAGTGTAACAAGGTGAAGTCCAACATAGCTGTAACTGTGATTCTACTGTATGTCTGCTTCTATTACTATGCAGAACACAAGATGCAATGAGGTGATGGTCATAGAAGTAATTCTACAAAAATCATTTATATGCTTAAGAGTCTGGTTCCAATTGTTCTTGAAATATAAAACTACATTACCTTAAATGCAATCTACTGTTTCAGACTTTTTGTTTATACAGACTCTTTGCCTCTTGATCATACACATGAAAAATCAACCCAGGATTGAGTATATTCAACAGTAAGACTCCTGAACTAATTCTCAGGTTCATGGAAATACCTTCATAGCAAATTCTATAATAAGCAAATGCATTAATAGTCCTTAATGAAGTCTCTTACCAAATGTTACAGGAAAATAATGGAGAAGTTCATTTCTATGAATTACTCATTCAGTTAAAAATCCCCTACTATTATTAGTTTTTGACCCAACTCAAAATCAAGCAAGGAAACTCAGCAATGTATAACAAGCACTTCCTGGCTTATTAAAGAAATACAACTTTCAGACAGTCAGGAATTTTCAAATACCCAGGTAATCTCTGAATTTTAATAATCCCTGAATATGGAGCATACTATATGGATCTGGTACACGCCAAATATTGAGGGTAGATATTTACAAACTGGAGTGAGACCAATCCTCTCTGAAATATTACTATGAGTTGCTCAGGTCTCTTTTCCCATAATTTCTCACTAGAACTGAGACTAAAAAAGTTTAGGGAAACTTTTTTCTGAGTCTTATATATATATGTCTGATAGTCATCTACTATATACAAGATTTATCTATTCAAAAAATTCTACATTCTTTTTCTAGGGAGGTAAATTCAGTTCTGAATATTCAAGAATCAGTTGCAAAACGCATTCATGATTTGTGGTTTGGGCCCATTTTACCACTTAGTCAACCTTTTTTGGGGCTCCACCAAGCCAAGTAAAATTTCCTTGTTATTTGGAAGCTAGCAAAGGTCTACCAGGCCAGACAGGTAACAATGGCAGCTCTAATCACAGGATTCTGGAATTATCAGTGGATTGACATTAACTCTTCCATTCAAGTTCTTCCCTGAATACTATGGATAATCAAGTACTAGCTATGACAGTGCTCATTCACATGCAATTATATTCATGGTGTCCATTCCTTAGGTTTACTATATACAAGACAGATTTCAACAAACCACGATGTAGTGTTTTTGTTCCTTTTCACGAGTTAAATAAACTCACAGTATGATATTTGAAACTACACACATTGTAAAGGAGAAAAAAAATAGCACACACTTTTACTATGAGCAGTTAAAGAACAAAAGTTTGGTCTATATTCTGATGGTTTCCCTGTGCAATTGTATGTGGGCATGTATAAACTCATTTTCCATCTAAAAACTGTGTCATTATGTACATACTCAAAACAAGCATCTTCTAAAGGGAAATAAATAAGAACATGATACACCTATGAATAAGTCAAATACCACGTGTACTCACTGTAAACGCTCTTACTACACAATGCCTCTGACGTCCTCAGGTCTTAAGCTAGCCCCTTTCAGGAACAGCTCTCATACTGTAACATTGCTGGTCCCCATGCAGTGCTCTAAAGCAACCATTTTTTCAATGTCGTATTGCAGAAAATCAGTAAGGACAGAAGATTACCAAATAACTTGACCCAATACTCCAAGCAACAATGGCAGAACACACATCTTTTTCAAGCCCACTTGGAACATTCTGGGCCGTAAAACATATCTTAACACATTTAAAAAATGAAAAGTATACTGATATTATCAGATGAATGGAATTAAACTAGGAATCAAAACAGAAAGGCAGTTGGAAACCCCAGGTATTTGGAAACAAAATCACACACTTCAAAGGAACTCAGAGGTCCAGGAAGAAATCTCAAGTCAAAGTAAAAGTACAGATAGTTGGGGCCGGCACTGTGGCACAATGGGCTAAGCTACCACCTGCCATGCGGGCATCCTATACGGGTGCCAGTTTGAGTCCTGGCTGCACTACTTCTGATACAGCTCCCTGCTAATGTGTCTCGGAAGATGGCCTAAGTCCTAGAGTTCCTGCATCCACGTGGAAGACACAGATGAAGTTCCTGGTACCTGGATTCAGTCTGGCCCAGCCTTGGCCATTGCAGCCATTTGGGGAGTGAATCAGTGGATGGAAGTGTTAGGCAGAAAGTTAGACATAGTCTGTGTGTGTGTGAGAGGGGCCTGAGGAGTGGAATGAAACCGCCTCAGAAGCAGCCCAGTATTTAACACTGGAAAGTCCTACCCAGACTCTGATAACTTTCCAGCTGGTCTCAGCCCTTCCTCCAAAGAAAGCTCCCAGAAGAATCCTCTCTCCCCAAAACTAAATGGGTTACCTGAGCTGAAAACATGGAGCAATAAAACCTTTACATCCTTCCTCCCAGAATTTCACCTAATTTACACTCAGCAAACCCTTTGTCCTGGAGGAGGAGAAGGAGGGGAGGGAGAAAACCCTGGGAAGAACTGGACTCCTTCCCCTACAAGCCCCAGTCTGAACACAGACTGCACACACTCAGTACTGGGCTCTCTGCTGAGCCACCGCCTGGCCTGCCAGGTACATTCTCTTCATTTAACCATGCATCCCTGCTTTCCTCAGTCTGAGTGGGTGATCTCTCCTGTTCTGTCTGAAGAGGTGTCCATCCATTCTTACAGATGCCCTACTCTAGTAAACCTTGCTACCTTGCTCTGTCTCATGCCTGAATTCTCTCTTGTGCAAAGACAAGAACCCCACCGATCTCCTCTAACAGAAGCGCAATCCATGCTCTCTCTTTTCAATTCTGCCTTTCAAATAAAATATGTCATAAAAACATTCAGGTAATCAAAATGTGTGAGATGCTACAAGTAGTGTTTGGAGAGAAATTTATAGCACTAAATGCTCAAACTAAGGCAGAAGATCTAAAATCAATCATCTAGGCTCTCACTTTAGGAAACTAGAGAAAGAAAGTAATTTAAGCCTAAAACAAGCAGAATGAATAGTAATAATTAGAACAAAAATCAATAGCATTGAAAACAGACAAATAAAACAGAAGCCAATAAAACCAAAAGCTGGTTCTTAGAAAAGGTCAATACAATTAAGTAAAATGATCATGAAAAATAGGGGTGACACAAACTGCCAATACCTGAAATCTAAGAGAGATCACTACTACTAATCCCATGGACATTAAAAGGGTAACAACAGAATACAATGACCAACTTTACACCCACAAATTTGATTAACTTAGATGAAATGACCCATTCCTTGAATAATAAAAAGTTACACAGAGAGAAATAGATAATACTTATAATGGCTAAAGAAACTGAATCAATAATTAATAACCTTCCAAGGAGAAACTACCAGGTCCAAATGGTTTCATGGGTAAATTCTACCAAACACTGAAGGAAGATGTAATACCAATTCTACATTATCTTTTCCAGAAAACAGG
Source organism: Sylvilagus floridanus (assembly GCA_949820135.1). NCBI lineage: Eukaryota > Metazoa > Chordata > Mammalia > Lagomorpha > Leporidae > Sylvilagus > Sylvilagus floridanus. The sequence continues at coordinate 98,609,086 of OX463225.1, forward strand.
ATCAGAGAGAATACTTCCTAAAGAATTGTACTGGAAATTGCAACTGTTTCACTGTTAGGGAACAGGCATTAGTATTTTAAACCCATTACATCAAAAGCTGTTGTTTCAGTATGCTAGAGCACATGAGTTACTCTTTACTTCCTGTAACATGAGTATTTTAAAGAAATTGTACACAGACATATGGTAGTAAGGAAACAGGTCATCAAAGGATGTTAACATCATGCCTTTTGCAATACAGTCCCTGTATTTCAACAGATTTTAACATGTCCCTCTCAGCCACACACACTGAATTCCAGGGTTCTTGACCACTGACTGGTACATATGCCAAGGTCTTGCTTTGCAGACATTTTGTCATTTACATCTCATAGGTTTCTTCTAATCCATCAGGGCAGTGCTCACAAGCTAAGGCTCTTAACATGCCCCCAAGAAAGATAAAGGGAATAACGGAGGCTGATCAGCTGTTCTGGTCAAGTAGGATGGGAAAAGGGTTTCCAGGAACAACAACAACAAAAAAAAAACCAAACAAACAAACAAACAAAAAAACCATGTTCAAAGGAACAGAGTCGGCAAAGCACTGAATGGGTTAAAACAAAAAATGGAGTCGGGGAGGAACAAATTGTTCAATTGGCAAGAGCGTGTCATACAAGAATGACAAAAAGACCAAAAAAGACAGAGTCAAGAACTATAAACAACTGACAGGAACTGAAACTTCTGAGCAAGGGATGAATAGGCTCAGAGGTGCTTTTTAATGATAAGTTGGCAATTCAACAGCTTGGAAGGGAAGGCTAGAGGCAATAAGACTATAACTAGACTGTTGCAATACCTTGGCCAGAGATACTGGGGGCCAGGCTGGCTGGCAGTAGGGAGATGCGAAAGAGCTCATGGATACAAAAGGAAGACCACACAAGGTATTTATGGCAGCCCCAGAACACACAGCAATAGTCAATGTCATGTGGTCTTTTTATTATTATTATTACTATTATTATTATTTACTTGACTGGTAGAGTTATAGACAGTGAGAGAGAGAGACAGAGAAAAAAAGGTCTTCCTTTCGTTGGTTCACTCCCCAAATGGCTGCTATGGCCTGCACTGCGTCCATCCAATGCCAGGAACCAGGTGCTTCTTCCTGGTCTCCTATGCAGGTACAGGGGCCCAAGCACTCGGGCCATCCTCCACTCCCATCCTGGGCCACAGCAGAGAGCTGGACTGGAAGAGGAGTATCCAGGATTAGAACTCAGCTCCCATATGGGACACTGGTGCTGCAGGCAGAGGATTAACCAAGTGAGCCATGCAACAGCCCCTATCATGTGGTCTTAAATCCATTAGTTCACATAAATCCATTAATTCACATCATCCATGCGGCAGATACTGTTCTAGGGTGTGGGAACATAGCAGCTAATACAACAAAGTCCATGCCTTCCATAGAGCTCATCTTCTAGGATGAGGGAAAATAATGTAGGCAGTGAATGAAACAATTTTAACAGTGTGCATTTAATAAGTACTTTAACAAATACCTCACAAGTACTAGGAATCATTGAGGGGATGGCACTGTGGCATAGAACACCACACCTCCGCCTGCGGTACTGGTATCCCATCTGGACGCCAGCTCGAGACCCATCTGCTCCTCTTCCAATCCAGCTCTCTGCTTATGGCCTGGGAAAGCAGTGGAAGATGGCCCAAGTGCTCGGCCCTTGTACCCACATGGGTGACCCGGAAGAAGCTCCTTGGTTTCAGATCAGCTCAGCTCCAGCCTTTGTAACCATTTAGGGAGTGAACCAGCAGATGGAAGACCTTTCTCTCTGTGTCTCACCCTCCCTTTGTCTGTAACTCTTTCAAATAAATAAATAAAATCTTAAAAAAATAAAAAAATAAAAATAAAGAATGATTGGAGACCACTAAAAAAATATCAAGGACACAGGAATTGACAGGGGGTAGAGGAAGTGGTGGGGGTTGTTTTTGTTTCAAATGTTCAGGAAAGGCTTCTGTAGTAAGGACATTTAAACAGAGATCTAAAGGAAGCGAACAAACCGTCTTTCTAGACTCCATCCCTTTCTGTGGTGAATATATCTCAAAACTGAAAGAAATTTAGCAATAATATTTGGCTAGCGGTCAAAAGCTATAAATATGTTCCACTCTAAAATAGGTAACATTGGCCAGCGCCGCGGCTCACTAGGCTAATCCTCTGCCTGTTGGGATGCCAGATTCTGTCCCAGTTGCTCCTCTTCCAGGCCAGCTCTCTGCTGTGGCCCGGGAGTGCAGTGGAGGATGGCCTAAGTGCTTGGGCCCTGCACCCACATGGGATACCAGGAGAAGCACCTGGCTCCTGGCTTCGGATTGGCGCAGCACCGGCCATAGCGGCCATTTGGGGAGTGAACCAACGGAAGGAAGACCTTTCTCTCTCTCTCTCTCTCTCTCTCTCTCTCTCTCACTCACTCACTAACTCTGCCTGTCACAAAAAAAAAAAAAAAAAAGGTAACATTAGATGAGAAATATTTTAGTAGGACAATGAAGTGGAAATACCTGCTATTTACATAAACACATTTTAGGTTCAATAGTTATTTCTCATTCACTACAATAAAATGAATAAATGACTACTCATTTATCTGGATCTGAACAGTCCAATTCTCTACACACTTGCAATGATGTTACTGTAAATTGCTATGTGCAGTAAACACATACATAAACTGGAGTTTGAATAAGTGGGAAGACATAAAATATCTTAATATGTTTTATATTGTTTACATGTTGAAATTATATTTTGGATGTATTAGACTAAAAAACTAAAATCAATTTCTTTTTACTTTGTTAATGTTGCAATTAGGAAGCTTAAAATTGCATTTGTGACTCTCATTTCTGTCGGATGGCATTGTTCCAGATGGTGTCATTAGTTGTTAATTTTTCTATACTACTGCTATAGTAAATTACTTGAAAACAGATATCAACTTAGCAAGAAGAAAGGAAATACTGAAAAAATAATTTCTACCAAAAACTGTTTCATCCTAATATTTGTATTATCCCTATTCTGAGAATAGAACACTTGTTTGGGGCACTGCTTTAAACATTAGTTCCAGAGGAAGTTATTAAATTCAGAATGAGGGCTTCCCTGTAAGCCTCTGAGCGGCCAGGGAAGAGTTGGGGGATGGGACGGTTGAACACAAGGGCCCTGCACTGTTGGCCACACTTGAGTCGTCCAGGGAAGGGCAGCTGACCCACACTGAGCCAGTTTCTGTCCTTCCTTCTGACTGAATCACCTTGTTTTAGGTGTGGCCTTTACAGACAGTGTATAGTTGGATCTTTATGTCTCACACTGAAAACATTTTAAGTATTTTCACCCACCTTTCTTTGGGGGATACTTTCACATTAATCCTGGGCCTCTCTTCTACTGTATATAGCTTTTCAAATTGTATTTGTTTATTGCAAAAGTTTTAGGTAAGATGAGAAATCATTCAATTAGATTTGGTTTCTTTTTTATCTTAAAATAAATACAAACTTTGGTGTCATGATTTTCTAGGTATGCAACTTGGTTTTCTCTTTTTGTTCTGTATTATTGGGTCAAATTTGGTAGAGGACATAGATTTAATCAGCTATTGTTATCTGATTTATCTAACTATAGCTTAAAGTATCCCCAATGACAGAGTTGTGAAACATTAAAACTGAGGGGATGGCACTATAGCATAGTAAACCACACCTATCTATCATTGGTCATGTTCCTACCAAGATGAGGAATCCAGCCTGCTGGGAAAAAAAAAAGTAGAGAGATAATACAGAGAAGGACAGAATGGTGTTTGAACTCCTGGTTCCAACTATTCCTGAAGTCCACCTCTACCTTGCCCTTCCCTGTGGTTTGGCTCTTCCAATTTATGGTAGAAACTACGAGTCATTAAATTCTCTACAGTATGCTCAATATGAAAGCCACCTGGATTAAATTCCTGACTCTTAACATTGTTCACCCTAAGTTGTCAAGAAGCCCTTTGTGCCAGAGCTACCTCGTGTGTAAACTGCGAATGATAAAATGTACCTACCTAATAAAGCTGTTATAAGTTTCACTATATACATGAAACCTGAAGACAGTACAATTACATAAAATACTTAAAAAAAACATAGTTATCAGCTGGTGCCATTGCTCACTAGGCTAATCCTCCACCTGTGGCGCCAGTACCCCGGGTTCTAGTCCCAGTTGGGGTGCCAGGTTCTAGTCCTAGTTGCTCCTCTTCCAGTCCAGCTCTCTGCTGTGGCCCGGGAGGGCAGTGGAGGATGGCCCAAGTGCTTGGGCCCTGCACCTGCATGGGAGACCAGGAGAAAGCATCTGGCTCCTGGCTTCGGATCAGCGCAGCGCCTGCCATAGCGGCCATTTGGGGGGGTGAACCAACGGAAAAAGGAAGACCTTTTTCTCTGTCTCTCTCTCACTGTCTAACTCTGCCTGTCAAAAAAAAAAAAAAAAACATAGCTATCAGTACTGATTAGTATTAGTGGTAGATCAAATTGGGTTTCCACCATTGACAACTTTGAGTCTTCATTAACCCAATATAAACTATTGTCTTAAACTTACTGTTTGATACAGAAGAATGAAAAATTGTGTATATATATTTTTTGGAGCGAGGTAGTTCAATTTACTAGCAATCTGCTTCAAGAATGAAGAGGCACTTTCCTACGTGCACACCAGCAAGGATATTCAGAAATGGTTAGGATACAAAAAGCCAAACTTCATCCAAGATGGTCCACACCTAATTTTTTCCCTCTGCCTTATTTGGGATTGCTAAACTTGGACCCTGGAAAATGTACTGTCGGAAAGCTCAGGTCCAGTGAACTGCGGTGGACAATCCTAGAGTAATACCTTCCCTACAAAGCGGGGAGACTTCCACTGCGCAGGTTTAAAGAACCATTTGGAAGAGGGAAGAGAGAGCGAGGACTTCCTAACAATGAACAAGGCTGAGAACTCAAGAACATGGACCCATATATCATAAAAGACTCAACTTTTACTAAAGTTTTCTTCCTTTGAATCTGTAGACCCATCAGAACATGCAACCATTTTTCAGAATTTTCTTCCTGTCATCTACAAAGATCTAGCAAAGTATTCCACACATTTTTCCTTTTAGATAGAGGCACAGTGGAAACCATAGTCACAGCCCTCCACAGCACTGGAGCTTGGAGGGCAACAGGCTGTCCTAAATCCTGGGCAGGGATCAGCAGCAAAATTGTAAGCACCCAAGGTGCAGATAGGAACAGGGCAGATGGGAGTAAGTGCAGAGAAGCAGTTGCTATGGACAACTAAGCAGAGCTGCATTCCTAAAGCTAGCAGAGGCCTGGGAGAGAATGCAGTAGAGGAGTGTGACCCTGAGGCTTACCAGCACTTCTAGCCCATATCATCAGGCTGTGGACAGACACGTTCAATTTTGTCACAGACACATCCATTCATTTCATTTCAATTGTTAGCAACTACCTTACCTTAACTAGAAAACCACTAAGGTGTAAAAAGGCCAATTTTATGTTTTAACAGTAAATGTACATTTTATCTTTCATCTTAAATGTTCTTGCTTATTAAGGTGGAAAGCACTGTATTTGATTTACACTGTACCACAGAGGAGTAAGATTTTCATTTTTATTTGCAGGAGAAAATAAAGTCACCACATACCTACACTTGTTCTTTTTTAAGAGTCTTTTAAATACACAGGAAGCCAAAGGGAAATAGAAGCACTCCACAGGATGCTGACCCAAAGGGACAGTCTCTGAAACATAATTCCTGCCAAACCAGGAAGTTGCAAGGAATAAACAGATAACGGACACGATTTTAAAAATATATTTAATATTATCATTAAGCATTCTCTGCTAAATGTGCTTCAGTAAATATACCAACACCCACTTAGAAAACACATGATCAAATCAGTGCTTTCTTGATCAATATTTTAGAGAATATGAGAAACTGATTCTACTTTACTAAGTTGCTAATTTTTAAAAGTTTTCAATTTTACTCGATACAAAATGGAAATGATTCTTCATTTCAACGACATGACTGTGATACTGTTTTTTGATCTGTAGTTCTCATTGGGGCATAGCTGATTTCTGGAAATACCAAGCCTGCATTCCAGCACTAAGAAACCAGAGCCAGAGCAATGGCTACCAAAGTCTGGACTGCTGATGACAATGGAGCCAAGACTGCACCTGTACCTTCAACACACATTTCAAACAGGAGTATATGGCAAGTGTCTTTCTCCTACTAGAATGATGAAATTTCTAATTCCTTACTGCTTTCTATTTCCCTGTTACTTTTTTTAAAAAAAGATTTATTCATTTATTTGAAAGGCGGGGGGGAAGAGGGGGTGAAGGGAGGGAGAGTCTTCCATCTGCTGGTTCATTCCCAAATGGCCACAACAGCCAGAGCTGAGCCTATCTGAAGCCAGGAGATTTTTTTGGGTCCCCCATGTGGGTGCAGGGGCCCAAGGACTTGGACCATCTTCCACTGCCCTCCCATGCCAGAGCAGAGGAGCTGGATCAGAAGTGGAGCAGTCGGGCATGCATACGGGATGCGTGCACTGCAGGCAGCGGCTTTACCTGCTATGCCTCAGCACTAGCCTGATCATTTCCCTGTATCTTTATAATACTCCCCAACAATTGAAGTCATATTTTCTCACGCAACTCTTAAAAATCTTTTTTTCTTAACAGTTTTGAAATAAAATTTGTTTCTGACTAAAGAAAACATATTCACTATAAACAATTTGTAAGATACAGGAAAAAATTCTAAAGAAAACATTTTTTAAAGAACTCACTCTAATCTAGCCACTGATAAACAAACCTGGTTAAAATTTTTGGTAGTTCCTTATGGCTTATACATATAATCTTAAAGCTGGGATCATAGTTTACATACTATTTTATACCATACTTTTCATTCATACATTTTAAAGGACATTCTCTGTCATTCCATTACTCTTTCAGAATATTTAAGTGGCTGTAGAGTACTCCATTGTATACAGTTTTGAAAAGTCATTCAACCAATATCCTTCTATAAAATGGCTATTTGAGTTCCTATTTTTATTACAAATTATTAAATCAACATAGCATCTACTGCTATCTAAATATGTAAGACTTCATGCATATTTACTTATAAAGATAAATTCTTATAAGTATAAACTACTAGGTCAAAGATGATAAACTATTTTAAGGTTTGGACATACCTTATCAAAATGGTGTATCAGCAACCATGCCATCAATGACACAAGGACAAGATCATCAAATTTTACTCTAATTCATCAACTCAGTATTCTCATTTGAAGCAAAATATTTACCAATATTATAGATAAAAATAAAGACTTGCATTCTTAAAAAATATTGTATTGACTATTGTTACAATTTTGAACAGGGTTAAGAATGCTTATTGGTCATTTGTATTAAAAGATATATGCAAGTGTATGCACATTTTTGTGAGGCTATGTGGGTGAAAATCAGTTATTTGTGCCCTTGGGCTTTCCTCTCCTGAATCTTCCATTTGTGTATTGATCTAGGAGAGTGGAGATTAAGAGCTTATACCCTGACCTAACCACATAGGTCCAAATCCTATGTCTACTACTTACTAGTCATGGGGCTATGTCAAGTTACTGAACCATTTTCTGTAAAATGGAGTTAGTAACAGAATTACTGAGAGCATTAAACACAACAATCTGTTATGGGACATAGCAGATACATGCTTTCTATTGTAATCTATATTTATTCTTTATGGAAAACAAAACTTACCATTGTATTTTCCATATGTGTTCCATATTTCATCACAGTTTACCATACATGCCTTTGCATTATTTTTTAAATTTTCCAAGTTTTTCTTTTTGAAACATGAAAATCTACCAACATCTGATATATGTGTTCTTGCTTCTACACTTAAAAAGGCCTTTCCCATCTCACAAAAATCATCTATACTTATATCACTGCTAGTTCTTATAATGTGTCATTTTTTCAAACAAACTAAAATTTGTTAAAACAGGACACAGAAACAATATCCAAGAGAAAACCCAAAGAAGCCATTAGAAACAGATCAGAAGAAATCAAGAGCAGTGGAGGTTATCCAGCATTCTGTCTTGAACACTCACATAATGTTATACTTGTATCACAGTGTATCCACAATGTCAAGTGGAACAAGAAACATGATCACCCCACTACTTCATGAGATGTAACTGAAGAACATTTCAAACATGATGGCAACTCATGAGTTAACTTTCTACGTGTTTAATAGCTAAACTTTCATATCTAAACCTCCTGTGTACTCAGATGAGGTTGTCACAATGCAAGGATAACTGTATAATATTTTTATCAAAACTAGAACACTTTAAGAGTGAAGGGTCACATTAAGCATTGCCAGGTCAAGAGATATACACCAAAACCACCACCTTGGGCAAACAGGAATTTATGGTTACTTTATTACTACATCACTGAAGATCCTTGCCTTGAGGTCTTTGAACAAACAGCTTCAATAATAAATAATTCCCTTTTTTTTCTCAGAATTTTGCAAGCCCATGGTTGTGCTGCTAGACTCTAATAGATTCAACAACCTCATTCACGAACCCCTTTTGCTTCCCACCTTTCACATTTCTCCAAACTTGTCACCTGCCACCTCTGCTCTGCTCAGATGGCTGTAACAGTCATCTGGTTGTCTGCCACATATAATGACATTTCTCTGAAATTTTCCTTCCCAGCCACTTTATAGCATGTGATGTAGCAAGGTGCCTGCCCATCTTGAAACTATCTTCTCCCTGCCAGAGCAATTCACGAAGTGGCAGGAGTATCTTATCTGTCATATGTGGGAGGGTGAAAAAGGTTGAGAACTGCTGAAAGGTGGTGTGAAAGCCTAACACCAACTGCAATGAACATCCCAAAGTCAGTGTTTTACATACCACTTGTCCAGGTCTATTTTCATGCACATAGTCACCTCACAATGGTGCTCCTAGGTCACAGGCGGTCTTAGCTGTCATGCTGATTTAGAGGCCTGAGACCTTTTTGTGTTCACACCATAGTCTAAGGCCTCAAAGACCTCTACATTTGGCTGGTGAATGGGGAAAAACACAAACATATGGAAGATGGTATATACAAAGTTCTTATGGGCCAGGCCTAGAAATAATACACAACACTGTCACACGCGTTTCACAGGCTAAAACTCATTCACTTGACTACACTTGACTGCACGGGAGGCTGGGGAGTGCAGTCTAGCTCTGTAACCCCAAAGAAGAAATGGCTTTGGCAAACAACACTCTAATATCTGTGGTAGATCTAACAGCATGAGGGACTAAGGAACCTAATGAAAAGACAACGAAGCAACTAGAAAAAGAACTCAAAAGCAAGATATAGCATGATGTCTTGCTCATAACAGATTCTCTGTTTCAACCCTAGGAATATTTGCTGAATCCAGAGAGGACAAGAGGCTAGAAGACAGGAGGAAATACTGAGAGCTACAAACACATCCCACATTCCACTGCTGCCCCCTGAAGACTTTTTTTTTTTAAATTTATTTATTTGAAAGGTAGTGTGATAGAAAGAGACTGAAGGGAGACAAAGGATGGGGGATAGGGAAAGGAAAAGGGAGATAGAGGAGGAGAGGGAGAGAGTGAGGGATAGGGGAAGGGGGGAGAGAAAGGGAGAGGGAGAGACGGACAGAAAGACAGAAAGATCTTCATACACTGTTTAACTCCCGGAATGGTTGCATCTGCCAGGGCTAGGCCAGGCTGAAGCCAGGAGCCAACAACTCCATCTGGGTCTCCCACACGGGTGCAGGGACCCACACTTTGGTCATCTTCCACTACCTTATCAAACACATTAGCAAGGAGGTAGACAGAAGCAGAGCAGCCAGAACTTGACCCAACATTGTAAGGGGCAGTGTCACCTACCGTGCCACAATGCTGGTCCCAGCCCTGAAGGTTTCCAAAGGCCCTCACACAGTGCCAAACAATTTTCCTACCCAACAGTCTTACCTGCAAGAACCACAGAGGCATTTATGAAGTGGCAGAAGCAGAACCTGCTATCTTTTGGAGCATCAGACCATTTCCACATAGGCTCATAAAAGAAATTGGTGACACCAGATGGAGAAGGAACAGAATGAGATATGCCTCCTAAGTAACCAACAGGACCACTCCACAGCTGACATGAAATATGGGCATTTACAGTATTTGGAACAGCTTGAGCTATTGAACAGAGGGTATTACATTCTTCTATGAAGCTCTACATACAAATTATCTGGTTTAAGCCAAAATCAATGGGAATATATCTTTTCATGAGTAGATAACTGGAAGTTGTATCCATACTACATACTTGCTGCTCACAAGACCCATTACTTCTAAGATTTATATATATACCTTATATATATATTTATATATATATTTATTATATATTTATTATATATATATATTTATATATATACCTTACTTCTAAGATTTATTTATTCATTTGAAAGGCAGAGAGAGAAGGAAAGACACAGAGAGAAAGATCTTCCATCTACTTGTTCACTTCCCAAATGGCTGCAATGGCCAGGGCTGGGCCAAGCTGAAGCTAGGAGCCTGATCTCCATCCAGGTCTCATGTGAGTGGCAGTGGCTCAAGGACTTGAGCCAACTTCTGCAACTTTCTGAGGCACATTACCAGGAAGCTGGATTGGAAGTGCAGCAGCCAGGAATCAAACTGGTACCATGTGAGATGTTGGCATGCAGGCAGCAGCCTAGACCTCTAAGCCACAATAGCAGCCCTGACATGGAATTTAAATAGCACTTTTCTCTCTGAGACAGGCACCCTAAAAATCAACACTACTATTTTAACAGTCAACTTAAATTGCCTATCAAGTTTACCATAACTAGTAGGTCTCTGTTCTCAAGTTTGATTCTATGGTTAACTAACTGATATCTCAAACACTGGCTGAAATCCACCCAACAAAGCAAATATAAGATTATTACTTATTACCATAAAAAGTTAAGCAACTTCTAAGTATCAAAGCAGATATGCAAATTTGTTTTTTTCAAAAATCCCATCCCCTCTGAAGACATATACATGCTTGTACTCAGTCCCAAGAATGGCTATGAATTTCTTTCCATATTCTAATGATTACTCAATAGTCTTACAATTATTTTTCTGAAAAATCCATGCTGAGGTGACAGAACTACTAACTACAATTTCACCAATCTAAACTAGATCAGTCTAGCTGATTTTACAATGCTAAGTAGGAAACACTTTTGTCCTTTTCAAATTCTCTTTCAAAAGAAACAGCATCAGCCAAAAGGACTATCTATAAACTTATCTCACCTTTCCCTGTACTTATGAAGTTTACCTTCAAATAAACAATTAACAGATTTGCTCTTAGCAGACCTTCTCAAAGATGAACAGAGTTCAAAGGAATAGAAAATTGAGGCTTTTTATGGAGGAGATTTTAAGGTATTTGCAGGTTTCAAAGACCTGTAATACAGTCTTCAATGGTTTTCACTGTTTTAGTACCAACTTCTGAGGCAGTACCTAAATTTTCAGAATCCAGAAAATGAAACACACTATTAAGAGGAATTCCAGCCATGGGCAATCCTGAGTACTACCATTAGTGAACAAGCAGAAAAGCAAAAACGTTTTCCAAAGTTCTTATCCTCTTTCCCTGTCTTAGAATATTTCCTTTCCACAAAATTTCATGAATGTCTAGTAAAAAAAATCCAACTTTGTGACCACAAATCACTCTTCTTGAAGGAATTAAAATCTACTGTCAGGCATAATAACATAAAGCAATAACTACTAATCATTTACCCACACAGAAATTCAAGATACAGATCTAATATTAATTTGCACTCACAACCTACTAAAAGCAAGTCCAATTCAGGATCACTTGGATTTCCAAAAGGTGAACACTAAATTTTTGTTGAAGAGCCAAAAGATAATTTAACCAGCAATCAGTAAGAGATAGAACTTGAAATCTCTTTTTACGTAAACCCAGATTACATGACTAATTCTAAGAATCCTTTCTATTGCGCACAGTACTGTCTCTAAGTTCCTCTTTATGCTAAAGGAAAATCTAACTTCCTACAACATACACTCATTTTATCATAATTTATTTTTTAAAAAGTCATAGAAAAATATCAACTGCACCATCTGTACTAACAGCTCTTTTCATTTTAAAATGATTATTTTGTCTTCTTAAGTGAGGCAGAGTCAAAGAACTAAATGACAAGAAATTCTAATTTTTGTCACATATTAGCAGTTTCTTATGAATCTGATTATATATATATATATATATATATACCTCACCTAATTCCAAAAGAGTAAATCAATAATTTGATTATTACTGGAGAATCAGTATAAAATGAACTGTACATTTATTTATATCTTTATTTCTCTTTACATCTTAGTTCCTCAGATATAATATATTTAACCTCATATTATCACAATCTATATAATACAAACTATGGTGAGAAGAAAGATTTCATTTAAAGAAAGAAGATCATATAATCAGAAATATGGAAAGAACTGCCTCTGTCCATTAGGTTTGAAGAATATGCATTTCATCAACTGACATTTTCTATCACATATTCATGTCAGACATTTTTCTGAAGAGTTGACATTCAAAATTTAAGTATTTTGAACTTCCCAGAAACTGTACAATGTAAATTAAGTAACTAGATTTTTAGTGAGGAAACTGAGTATTCTCCCTTTTTTTTATTAATTCATTTAAATGATTAATGAGATTCCGACTGCCTTGAGATTTTTGTCATACTTCCTGCCTATAACCACTTGAATTGAAATTTCAAGTTAATAAACTTTCAGAACTGTAAATGTAGGCACCAAAGAGAAACTAGCTATGAAAGTAAAGATTGTCTTGGTATTACTAAATTGCTAATGTATTACTTTTATTCTTTTTAGGCAATAAATAAATCACTACCTAATGGGTACTAAAGTATGTAATAATAGGTAGTATTCCTATTAGAAGTCCTAATGTATGTTGAATATGAATTTTTTTGAAACTTATGACTGTATTGGTATGTTTTCAATGGCAATGAAAGGGTGGTTTTAGCAACAATGGAAGATACTAAGTGTGAATCCATTTCAGTGCAAGAATTTCAATTCCTGTTTCACTGTCAGACTCTAATGGGTATTGTTTTGATTTTGTCAAATCAAGGATTTGAACTTTTTTCTGAACAAAACTAACAGATTTTCTCATAAAATATTCAGAATGAATTTAAAAAGCAAGGGGAACATTAGTGAATGATTGTGCCTGGTTCTTGTCTCGGAAAAAGAACTGACAACTTTACCAAAGACTTGGCTGGGCCTCCCAAAGTAGGAAGACTGATTCCCAGGTTTGTTTTAGATCAGCTGAGACCAGAGACAGATGGCAGGAGGGAGCTGTATGGACCGCATGGAGATTTTTCAAGAGAAGAGGGGGAGGCACTTACTGTACTACTGAAAAGACACAAATCAGGGAAAGAATTTCTGTATCAAACAAACAACATATGCTAACAGCATGGATTAAGAAAATGCCCTGAACAAACTATACTACCCTGGCTCTGTGATGAAGAAATATGATTATAAAAATTTTTATAATTTTTAAAATTTTTATTTGAAAGGCAGAGAGACAGAAGGAATGGTGGAAGAAAGAGAAATGTCTGCCATTATATATATATATATATATATATATATATAATCTCCTATCTTCTATAAATATAATAAAAATATGGTGAAATTTTACAATTTTTAAAGTAGGCATGTAAATAGTCTTTATAGTGGTCTTTTTTTATGTCTCACTTTTTCTATGGTAATTTTCTAAAATTACGAGGTTTCCCATTTAATTGTTTCCAAATTACATAGGGCACAAAGACTTTCAGGCTAGCTCATAAGCTCATTTTTTGGATTAACTTGGTTTTTTTCTTCATTTCACAACAGCGAGAGATAAATGTAATCCTCAGACTAACTGATATGATGGTGGCTATTCCTTTAAATGGCTTCTATTTCTTTTAATTTCAAATTTCCTGTTTTCTATGTGTCATGATTAGACACATATTTTCCTTTTTCTGAAATTTTATTTAAGGCATACAAATTTCATGCATTTCCACATATACAAATTTAGAAACACAGTGATTCTTCCCATCTTACCCTCCCTCCTGCCCACACTCCTACCCCTCTTCCTCCCCTAACAACCTCAATGTATTTGAAGGATTGTTCCATTGAAAATTTAGAAGTTGACTCAATACTACTACATGGCATTGATTTAAAAAAAAAAAAAAAGAAAAACAAACAAAATTTAGGAAGACATATTATGATTTGCCATGGTGATAATTTTCTAAATAATTTATTACTCCGTAACTGGATCCATAAGTGGAACTGCTGCTAGTTAGGAAATGTCCCTATTATCACTAGGCATCACTCAGCCATTCACAGGGGTTTCAACTGTGAATCCAAACAGTGAAGGAAAATATATACATATATATGCTTGATTGCTTATTCATATACCTAAATATCTACATATTTATGAAACTCTTGGGGCAATTTATTGACTAAAATCCAAGTTACAACAAAGGAGAAAATACTCCAGCAATTTTTTGGAAAGTCAAAGATAAATAATCACCTCTTCCTATCATCATTATATTTACAGTAGTTTTGCTTAAATGTCATGAAATTTAAAATTAGTAACATTAGTATTAGTATAATAAGAAATCATACCTTATTATTGGGCAGACAGTACAATTTTTCTATTGCTTCTTCATGAAACCTAAGGCTATTAGAAAAACACCAGCAAGGATTGCATGAAAGATTCATCGTTAAACTTTGTAGAAATAAGGAGCAGAGGTAATTCTAGATTGAAGTTAGCCTTTTACACATTTTTATTTATACCCAACCTACATCCAATGCTATCAATCACTGTCAAAATCTGACAGACTAACCAATAAGAATGATGTTCTATGTCCTCTCATATCATAATACAACCATTCTAGAGTGACTTATCTACTGTGCAGCTACTTTAAAAAGACAACATATAGAATAGAAAAGATTTAGTCAGCATCTATAAGGTACCTCTCTCTCAGAAGCAGCAAAGGATGAGAGCAGCAAGGTAAAGCCTACACCTATGGTCACCAAATTAATTAGGTGCATGCACACTTCCATGGGAAATATTCTAGAAGACTTGACTGCCATTCATTCTGCCCAATCTAACGATGTCTGACTGCTCTGTACACTGACTTGTCCTCACACTATTGGTCCTCATCCATTACGTTGATTCAATAAGACTTTCACATCCAAATAGCATTATAACTGGCACCAAGGAAACCAGAGAAGGGCATGATCAACTGTTTCTCCATTGGCGCTCTGCAAGACACAAGCACTATAGGGGAAAACAATGACCTAGAACTCAGCTCTACCTAGAGGAAGACCATGTGGCCAGATTCCACAAAACAGCCAGTGAGTACCAAACACCGTTTCCTGTAGTTGTTTGGAGCTTACAGCACTCCTGGAACATGCTTCCTGTGTCTAATCCTGTGCAAGTGAAAACATTCATCCAATTCTACCCCGTATCAGCCTTCTCACTGAGCATGGGAAGTAAATGCCAGCACTTCTTTATTCCTACAGATATGCCATCAAGCCACTGGGGGTGGGGGGAGCATGAAATAAATATGGACAATGCCATCCTCCCTATCTAAAGGATCCTGTTGATAGGAAATGAATACACAGGCCCAGCAGGGAAAGGACTAAAGGCCTAGAGTTCTGCAGCACTGAGGCTGTGCCGACAAGTAAATTGGCTATTAAAAGTCATGCACTGGAGTTAACCAATTCTCCTTGTGGATTTCTCATCCATCATAATCACAACAATTTACTGAAAGCAAATTAGACCCAATAAACTCCATATGTAATTTGGATAAAGTAGATTTTATCTTATCTTTAAACCACTGTGACAGGGTTAAGGATCTCTGAACTCAGCTGAAATGGAATAATAGCCCATAAGCTCAGGCTGGGAAACAGAATATGACACTTATGAGCATGTATTTGCCATATCCTTGGAAACAGACATAAATATTCCTTGAAAGTATCCTTCAACACAAAGAAAATACTTCCATCTAATGAAATCTCTAGAGGCCAGCATTGTGACACAGTGAGCTGGGCTGCTGCCTGCAACCCTGATATGCTATATCAGAGCATCCACTCAAGTCCAGGCCACTCCACTTCCTATCTAGCCCCTGGCCAGTGGAGGATGGCCCAAGTACTCTGACCTCTCCACTCACTTGGGAAACCCAGATGCAGTTCCTGGTCCTTGGCTTTGGCCTGGCCCAGTCCTGATCTTTTTAGATATTTTTGGAATAAACCAGCAGATTGGAGGATACTCTACATTAAAATAAATAAATAGACATCTATTTTTTTAAAAAAAGCAAAAATTTAAGTATTTTATCATTGATCCTGTTTCCCCTAGAAAATTAGGAAGTACAAAAAAAAAAAAACCCACACAATTTAAAAAAAGAATGTAAGTAAAAATTAGAATGCCCCAATATAATAAAATATCTTTGAAAAATTAGACAAAATACTTGCTGCATTGCAGATTATATCTATGGAAAATTAGTGTAAAGGGAATTATCTTAACTACAAAAACCAATGTCAAATGTGCAACTGCTCCATTATTTTCCCTTGCAGTGTTCTTCAGTCATCCAGGAATCACCATTCTCTCTTATGTCCCTCTTACTTTCTCACTACCCATATTAATTCCTCAACAGTCAAGGTCCAGCCCCACCTCCTTGCTATGGTTCTAGTAACGGTCTGTATTACTTTTGAACCACAATGCTTCAGTCTCATCTCTGGGCTTCTTGCAACTGATACTACACTTGTCCTTTCCAGCCTCCCCAGCTGACAAAGCGCTTAGCTCAAGAACACAGCAAGTCATCTCATGCAGGTCTGTGGAGAAGCACTTACTAGTCTTTTGTCAGAGTTGATGGAGGCCCTGCAAGGCCAAAGGACCCTAACACCCTGGCTCCAATCTCTGCTGGGCACCAAGATCCAGTTATCCCCAGCTGCATCAGACACAAGCCACAGAGACTATCTGCCAACCCCAACATCCCATGTGGATTCTCACTTTTTAGCCTCCTATATGACTAGCCCCTTCCTGCAGGGTGCTTTCTCCCTTCTACTTAGAAGCAGGGCTGTAAAGCCATTAAGAAAATGGCCCATGAAGATAGAACAGAAATTATCCACATTCCATTGCCTATTCGCTGTGCTTTCTTTTCATATATCTGAGCCTAAGATTCTTCACTCATAAATTGGGGATAGTAACATAAGAAGAAAAAGAAAATTAGCATAAGATATATAGTCAGGGGCCGGCTCCGTGGCTCAATAGGCTAATCCTCCACCTTGCGGCACCAGCACACCGGATTCTAGTCCCAGTCGGGGCGCCGGATTCTGTCCCGGTTGCCCCTCTTCCAGGCCAGCTCTCTGCTGTGGCCTGGGAGTGCAGTGGAGGATGAACCAAGTGCTTGGGCCCTGCTCCCGCAAGGGAGACCAAGAGGAAGCACCTGGCTCCTGCCATCAGATCAGCGCGGCCACTGGAGGGTGAACCAACGGCAAAAGGAAAACCTTTCTCTCTGTCTCTCTCTCTCACTGTCCACTCTGCCTGTCAAAAAAAAAAAAAAAAAAAAAAGATATATAGCCAGTAGCAGCATGCTTCCCACTTTTCTGTCCAGATTCAGCATATGAGTAAAATTCAAGTAAAATGGCATTTCAAGGTACCCTTACTAACCACATTTAGAGAGAGCTGATCCCTTTATCCTGTGTTCTTCAACTTTGGCGACTTTACAGAGGTCAATTATTGCACTTAGGAAAGTACAATATAATTGTTATTTAGTTACTTATATCCTGTGTAATATGTGGAATTTAAGAGATTAAAGGCATCTTTTGTTTTAAAAGCCTCTTTGAACAGCTTACATGTAAACAATCTTAAAGAAAAAATGAAGTTCAGATAAGTCATCATGGAACAGCAATTAGAACATCCAGCTACAGAGTACTCAATATATGCATGTAAGGTTTTGTTGTTTTGTTTTGTTTTTTGACAGGCAGATTTAGACAGAGAGACAGAGAGAAAGGTCTTCCTTCCTTTGGTTCACCCCCCAAAATGGCTGCTATGGCCGGCACACTGAATTGATCCAAAGCCAGGAGCCAGGTGCTTCCTCCTGGTCTCCCATGCAGGTGCAGGGCCCAAGTACTTGGGCCATCCTCCACTGCCTTCCCAGGCCACAGCAGAGAGCTGGACTGGAAGAGGAGTAACTGGGACAGAATTCGATGCCTCGACCGGGACTAGAACCCAAGGTGCTGGTGCTGCAGGCGGAGGATTAGCCAAGTGAGCCACAGCACCAGACAGGTTTTTCTTTAAGATTTATTTATATTGAAAGGCAGAGTTACAGACGGAGAGACAGAGACAGAAAGAGGTCTTCTATCTGCTGGTTCACTCCCCAAATGGCCACAATGGCCAGAGCTGGGCCAATCTGAAGCCAAGAGCTTCTTTGGGGTCTCCCATGTGGCACAAGGGCCCAAGCACTTGGACCATCTTCTACTCCTTTCCCAGGGCAGAAGGGACCTGGATGGGAAGTGGAGCAGCCAGGACTCAAACCAGCAACCCATAGAGGATGATGGCTCCACAGGTTGATGCTTAACCTACTATATCACAGCACTGGCCCCTATGCGTATAAGTTAAAAAATCATAAATTATATGTATACATGTTTATAAAGTTCAATAAGTTACTAGTCACTAAGTGTATAGACATATAGATGAAGGCTCTCCAAAAAATTTATAGAAAGTAAATGTTATGAAAAAATTATGTGGGATTTGGAAACAATTTTTGCTCCCAAATACTCACTCCATTTTTCCATAAACTTTTTGAAGTACTATTGTATTATACCTTGGTATTTCTATAAAACTGTACCTAAATGCATTTTTATTTACATGTATAGTAGAAATCTCAAAGAGAAATTCAAAATTAAGAAAAACGAAAACTACATAGATTCACTGCATGGTCAGTGGCGGAACCTTTCGAACCACAAAGCGAAGTTAATTTCAGTTCCCAAACTAGTTTTCTGGGAATACCACCAGGGTGGAATGAAAATTCAAAACAGTGACAGCCCTTGTCATGCTTTTAACTCTCCAGTGTACAGTGATGTCTTGTACATCTGCAGAAGTTTACAATTCTAGGGCACTGCCAATAGCACTGAAAAGAAAGCAGGCTTGGGCTAAAAGGGAATGCCTACACTGAGTGTTTTCACTGAGGACTGCACAACTAAGAATTACCCAAGCAAAACACTACTTTCTGAAATGGTAAGATTGCCTACCATATGCACCAGTAAATGGCATTATGGAATCAGAAGACACTGAGAACAAGTTAAAGGACTACCCCAGGGGCATCTACTGGAAGAGGCAGGACTAGCCTCTATTTACAATGTGTTTTTTAATTCATTCATAATTTAATTAACAATGCAGTAGTACTGGTAGCCTCCTCTCTCTGGGTCTTCAGTAGGTCAAGGCAGCTTTTCTCACCATCGAGGCTGAAACAGCTAGCTCCCATTCCTCATCACTTTATTTCCTCAGTGGCACTGGCTCTAATTCTGTGTCATGCTTCACCTGTTTTGTTTACTCAACTCTGATGGTACCTTGAGGGTACAATCATCTTCCACATCTCTTAAGATGTACATGGGTCTGACGCAGTGGCTCACTTGGTTAATCCTCTGCCTGCGGCGCCAGCATCTCATATGGGCGTTGGGTTCTAGTCCTGGTTGCTCCTCTTCCAGTCCAGCTCTCTGCTGTGGCCTGTGAAGGCAGTGGAGAATGGCCCAAGTGCTTGGGTCCCTGCACCTGCCTGGGAGCCCAGGAGGAAGCACCGGGATCCTGGCTTCGATAGGTGCGGCGCTGGCCATAGCGGTCATTTGAGGAGTGAACCAATGGAAGGAAGACCTTTCTCTGTCTCTCTCTCTTACTGTCTATAACTCTACCTGTCAAATGAAAAAAAAAAAAAAAGGAGGTACATGGGATAGAATAGAAGCATTTTTGGAATGAAGGAATGATGGGTAAACTACAGAAGTACCTCCTAACCCACAGGGGATACACTCTAAGACCCCTGTGACACCTGATATTGCAGGTAATACCAAACCCTATATTTTCCCGAATTCAGGTGACCCTTCTTTTCAGGAAATGGGTTGGTGTCACTTGTTTCCGGGCATCCCAGGTTCAGCACTTTCTGATGTAACACATTGCTGTCAATCAGAACATGTTTTCTGCTCATGTCTTCCATTCACAAATTTAACACTTTTTCTCTCTAAACTGTGCACTGGGGACCATTATGCTGGTCCCATTTGTTTGTACTTTCCATGGTTTCAGTTACACATGGTCAACCAAGGTCTGAAAAGATTAAATTGCCAAGTCCAGCAATAATTATTAAGCTCTAAATTGAGTGCCATTCTGAGTATCTGCTTTATGCCATCCTGAGACGTGAACCATCCCTTTGTCTTCAGCATACCCACACTGTTACACTACCTACTCATTAGTCATTTGGTAGCTGACTCAATTATCAGACTGTCAAAGTATTATGTAACTCAGTGCTTATGTTCAAATAACCCAGATTGTACTTAATAAAGGCACCAAAGCCCAAGAGTAGTGATGCTGGCAGTTTGGATATTGCCATAGAGGAGCCATGAAGTGTTTCCTTTCCATGAAAAGATGAAAGCTCTTGACTAAATAAGAAAAAAATATCCTACACTAAATTTGCTAAAATGTATGGCAAAGGGCCCACACCGTGGTATAGTAGCTATCCCACATGGACACCAGTTCGAGTACTGACTGATCCACTTCCAATCTAGCTCAATACTAATGCTTCTGGGAAAGCTGCAGAGGATAACCCAGGTGCATGAGCCCCTGAACTCACGTGATAGACCAGGAAGAAGCTTCTGGCTTCAGATCAGCCCAACGGCACTGGTTGTAGCCACTTGAGGAGTGATACAGTAGATGGAAGAAATTTTTTTCTCTAATCCTGCCTTTCAACTAAATAAATAAATCTTTTTTTAAAAAAATCTATGCAATTATCTTTATATACAGAAGATCGATTCAGTATATACTATGTAAAGATTTCATCAGTTTGCACCCACACAGAATTAATCAATTCTTTAAAAAAAAATCATGTAGGATCTCTGTCCTTAATGTGCTGTACATTGTGAATTAATACTATAACTAGTACTCCAACAGTATTTTTACTTTGTGTCTCTATGTGAGGGCAAACTGTTGAAATCTTTATGTAATATGTACTAAACTGATCTTCTGTGTATAAAGAGAATTGAAAATGAATCTTGATGTGAATGCAAGGGGAGAGGGAGTGGGAAAGGGGAGGGTAGCGGGTGGGAGGGAAGTTGTGGGGGGGAGCCATTGTAATCCATAAGCTGTACTTTGGAAATTTATATTCTTTAAATAAAAGTTTTATATATATATATAAAAAAATCTATGGCCAAACAAATCTATCCATGAAATTATGAAGAAAAAAGAAATTGATGCTAGTTCTTTTGTCACACCTCATGCTACAAAGTTTCAGCCACATGTATAAGTATTATTTAAGATGGAAAATCTGAGTATGTACCTAAAAGAAAAAAACACAGAACAGATAGGGTTCAGTACTATCTCAGCCATCAGTTGGCATGCTAGAAATTAGCACTACAATGCCATGATAAGTCAATCTGATAACCAAGGCACTTACTAAGTAACTAATGGGCAGGTAGTATATACAGCATGAGTACACTGGCTGCAAGGATTTATGTCCCAGGCAGGGTAGAGCAATACTGTATAAGACTGCATCACACTACTCAAAATGGTACTCAACTTCAAACTCAAGTTGTTTATTTCTGGAATTTTCCATTTGATATTTCTGGAGCACAGATGACTGCAGGTAACTAAAGCAAGAAACACCACAGATGACAGGGGGACTACTGTACTCATAAATTACTACTGACTGAGCCCTTATCCTCTACTTCACACCGTGTTAACTGCTTTACCCACAGAATCTGACCCACACTCCTTGCTATAATCGTATTAGGTAGAAATAACCATTTGGGCCATTTTATAAACTAAAAATTAGATTCTGAGAGGCTGAGTCACTTTACCACACACATGAAGCTGGGGAGAGGGTTATGTGAAACCTAGTTTTACTTGAATCAAGATCTTAAAATGACCTAAGAAAGAAAGTTGGATTAATGGTCAAGGTCAAGTTACTGTGAAATGGAGCAAAAGGACCAAGATTCCAGTTGGAACGGAAGGAATAAGCAGAGACACTTGGGCAAAGGAGACACACACAGGACCTGGAAGATTCAATACACCAAAGAACCCACTAAACCTAGAGCTCTGGAGGAAGCACACATTCTGGGATGGGGCTGAGATCCAGGGGTTAGGCTGCCATTTAGGACACCTGCATCCCATGAGTGCCTCCTTGGAGTTCTACCTCCACTTCTAATCCAGCTCCTGCCAGTTTGTACCCTGGGTAG
This sequence comes from Sylvilagus floridanus, assembly GCA_949820135.1. Classification (NCBI taxonomy): domain Eukaryota; kingdom Metazoa; phylum Chordata; class Mammalia; order Lagomorpha; family Leporidae; genus Sylvilagus; species Sylvilagus floridanus. The sequence goes on from OX463225.1 coordinate 98,631,558, forward strand.
CAGCATCAGATAAGATAGCTCAAGTACTTGGTTCCCTGCCACCCACATGAGAGACTCAGATGGAGTTCAATGCTCTTGGCTGAGTCCAGCCCAGTCCTAGATATTGTAGGCTTTGGGGGAATTAAAAAACAGGTATTGTCTGTCTGTCTGTCTCTCCCTCCCTCCCCTTCTCTCTCACCACTTTGGCTTTCAAAAAAAAATGAAAATCAAAATAAGTAAAAACACATTCTCAGGTTTGAAACAATGTGTGTATGTGATCTTGAACTAAGTCACTATGATAAGGGGCTGGCTATGGGATAGGAATAGGAAGGAAGGGACATAGACACAGGAAACTTTTTTTAAAGATTTTATTTACTTTGAAAGTCAGAGTTACACAGAGAGAAGGAAAGGCAGAGAGAGAGAGAGGGAGGGAGGGAGGAAGGGAGGGAGAGAGAGAGAGAGGGAGACGGGAGGGGGGGTCAGGGGGGGGGAGAGGGAGAGAGGGAAAGAGAGAGAAAGCGATCTTCCATCCGCTGGTTCACTCCCCAGTTAGCCACAATGGCCGGAGCTGCATTGATCTGAAGCCAGGAGCCAGGGGCTTCCTCTGGGTCTCCCACAAGAGTGCAGGGGCCTAAGGGCTTGGGCCATCTCCCAAGCCATAGCAAAGAGCTGGATCAGAAGTGGAGCATCCAGAGGCCAGCACCGCAGCTCAATAGGCTAATCCTCTACCAGCGGCGCCAGCACCTTGGGTTCTAGTCCTGGTCGAGGCTTCGGATTCTGTCCCAGTTGCTCCTCTTCCAGTCCAGCTCTCTGCTGTGGCCTGGGAAGGCAGTGGAGGATGGCCCAAGTGCTTGGGCCCTGCATCTGCATGGAACACCAGGAGAAGCACCTGGCTCCTGGCTCAGCATGGTGTGCTGGCCACAGCACACCAGCTGCAGCAGCCATTGCGGGGTGAACCGACGGAAAAAAAGACCTCTCTCTCTCTCTCTCTGTCCACTCTGCATGTCAAAAACAATAAAAATTAAAAAATAAAATAAAACCTAGAAGTAAAAAGATAAGATTTGCACTTCTGGAAAGTACTGTAATAGTTTGATGTCACTCAAAATGGAGACAAGGGGACACTTAGAACACTATTTCAATTATCCCTGTGAGGAGGGTCCTTACAGTAAGGGAAAAAAAAAAACAAGGTTACAGAAAGGGCAATTCTAACTGTTCAGTTACTGGCAGCAGGAATAAACAAACAGCTTTACTGAAATAGAAATAAGTTTGAAGAGTAAATAAAAAGTGGTTCAGAGAGCAGGCATTTTGTCTTGCGGCTTAGATGCCCAAATATCATATTGCAGTACCCAGGTTCAATTCCCGGATCAAGCTCCTGGCTCCAGCGTCCTGCCAAAGCAGACCCTGGGGGGCAGTGGGAATAGTCATGTATTGGAGCTGCTGCCAGCCACATGAGATAGCTATATTGCATTCTCAGCTCACAGATTCAGTCCAGCACAGCACCAGCCATTTACAGAGTGAATCAGCAGATGGAAACTTGATCTGAGTCTGCCTCTCATATACAGTCTTTAGTAATAGCAAAAAACAAAGCTCTGTTTTGTCCACAGTTAGTCTGAAACAATCTAATACCTAACAGCTAATCATATGCATATTTTAGAAATTCTGAATTAAATAGAAGTTTGATTTCCTTACTGTAAGACTTTCAAGTGCCTTTCTATGCTCTATCTAAAAATATATGAACAAGAACATTTTCCCCTAAGCTTTCTATTAACATTTCTTAGGAGAATAAGTTTCATTGCAAAATACTAGTCCAGAAGTTTTCAACTGAGAAGAGTAAAAAAATTTTTGGTCTCAAAAATAATTAGAAAGTGAAACTGAATGATCACTAAGGTATAAAGAATAACCTTTGCATGGCAAAAGTATTAGAGTTCTCTAGAATAAGGTAAGAATGAGAAATCTCCTAGCAGTAAGTGAAACAGATGTAGAAGTTGCTACAAAGGTCAGCTCTATCCAAAGACAAAAGAGAGGAACAGTGTTAATGATGCAGAAATTTTATTAACAGACAACCAGACACATATATTAGGGAAGGCTAGAAAGCTATTTCTTCCTTCTCTACTTAAATATACACAAACCAGGCCATGGAACAAACTTTCTTTGTCCAGGGAGGAATCATTCTAGTGCTCTCCCTTGGTTATGTAAATACAAGCAAACCTCCCACTGCTAGGAGGACAAAGCACAGCGGCCTTTGTGGGCTGAGGGAGGCTGACTCCTGACACCACCCCGCGGTTAGGCTGAGCCTGCTCTAGGCTGGAAGTTGGCTGATTGGCAGGAAAAGTCCAGAGCCTTCTGAGAAAACTGAGACCAGAGATCCCAAATGCTACCCAGAATCTAAAAGTCGTACAACACAGGGTTTGAATACGGAGGCCCTAACTCAAGCATGCAGGAAGGATATAAGGAGCCCCTGAACAGAATTCACTGGAAAGCCAGGAAAATTGTCTCCCTAGGCTCAACACATAGGTTACAATATTATAGGGGTGGATTAAAAACTGGTTTGCCAAGTAGAGGGCTGTGAGGGAACTAGAACTATAAGAGCATGCCAGCACCAGAAAACTAGAGTGCTCCCAGGAACCATAGGAAACCAGTCTTCCACAGTTCCATACAAGCAGATCATCAACTGGAGATCAAATTCCTTGTGTTTTGAAGCAGGGCTGACCAGGACCCTACACAATGCACAGACACCAGATTCTTTAATAGTGTAGGGTGTGAAATGTTGAGCTTCTATTAACAGTAGGAATTCAAACAATTAACTCTAAAAAGATTACAATTATAAGGCAAGATATCTTTCCTTGTTATACAGGTGTTGATCATTGTGCATGTACTACACAATACATACAGATCCTTCAAAGTGTACCAAGGTGAGGTTCTTGGGGCTACCTGCAACCAGGAGACTTTGGTTGGAAACATGTTCTTGTGACCAAGAAAGCCAGGAAGAAAATTCCAAGAAAATAATCCATCATGCATATGGTTCTTTAAAAGGTGAGCTTCCCAGTACCTGCAGGGACTGGAAGCACAGAAGCTGTACATGGAGATTAACCAGTAACCCAGATACAAAATGCTGAGAGGTCAGCCTGGTGGAACAGCACAGGCTGGCCAGGAGGAGACTCTTGTACCCCACTCCATGCACACTGAGGTGTTGAAGTCTGATTACAAAGGATGACAACTGAAAACATATAAAGTAGAGCAGGCTACCTGAACTTAAAATGTAAGGAATTATAGGCCTGACAGAATTCTGTGCTGACAGAGGCCAGCACTGTGCTACAGCAGGTTAAGCCAGCACCTGCAATGCCAGCATCCCGTATGTGCACTGGTTTGAGCTCCAGCTGCACCACTTTCGATCCAACCTTCCTCTAATGTGCCTGGGGAAGCAGCAGAGGACGGCCCAAGCACTTGGACCCCTGCTCCTAGGTGAAAGATGAAGCTCCTGGTTCTGTTAGGGGCAGGCAGGCAGAATTAAACTGATTAGGTTTGTGAGCTGGAGGCCATGCCTTCACCCTCCCTCTGTGTGAGCGCATACCCCTACCTGACCTCACCTGTATGCCCACCTGCCAATAAGACAACGTAACCACTGCCCTTTGGAAGTGAATAAAAGGCCTGGAGAGCCTGCGCCTCCTCCCTTGTCCTGGACCTTCAGGTGTGCGACCCTTTGGCGGCCTCTCTGGCTCTGCTTTCCTGTCTGCACTATGCTCCCTGTGGCTGCTCCTAACTGTATGTTTTGCTCCATGTGGCTCCTCGCCCACTCTCTGCCTGGTATGGACCCAACTTACATTTCTAGACTTCCTTCTCCCCCAAATAAAGCCTTCATTTTCCTGTGTATTTCTCGTTCTAAATAAATGCTAAAACCTTACCATGTCGCCTGTTTTATTTGAACTGATATTCAGAATTCTTATCTGAATAGACAGCAATGACCCTCAACATTAATATTAAAATTATTAATAAGCTGGCCCATTTCAGTTCCTGGCTTCAGATCAGCCCAACTCCGGCTGTTGCGGCCATTTGTGGAGTGAACCAGCAGGTGGAAGACCTCTCTGCCTCTCCCTCTCTCTGTAACTCTACCTTTCAAAAACATAAAAGAAATCTTAGAAAAAGAAATCTGCGCTGACAATATAAAGACTGCTTCACACCACAGTTCTCTGCTCATAAGCCATTTCAGGAAGGAAAAAAATGCATGAATGCCTCCTGTGATACACAGTATAGACAGATGTGAATTTGTTACACAAACCAGTTAAAAGTCCCTTTCTACTTTAACAATGTATTCCTTGGTTTTCTCAGCAAGCTGAAATTTATTTTTAAGTGGTAATGTACCTAATGTGCTAAGAGACCAAACCAGCCCCCATCCTGAATCTACTCTGATTTAGTTTCTAATTTAGTTCAGATCCCAAGGGGGAGAAAGTTTTAATGAGCTTAACAGTATCAACCACTTTCAGTGTACACTTCACTGCAGATCTATCAACCACAATATCTATGCCCAAAAAAAAGCAAATGAAACATTCTTACCATTAAAGCCAAGGGAAACGTAAGTTATAATGAACAATATGTGCATAAACCCATACACACACTCATGGATTGTAATCTTCCTAGTAATCTGAGCCACAAACAATCAAACAAAATAAAGTGCATTTCAAGGAAGTGCCACAACAACTCTTTTTCAATTCTACAGATAGCCACTTTCAGATCTTTGATTGATCTGTATTTACTCAAACTACTAGTCTCAGACTGGATCTAAATTCACTCACTCAAACATTTATTAAGCAAAAACCCAGACCTTTTACATAAATTGAGCCTATTTTTACAACAATCTTTTCTGGTAGGAATGATTATACCACTTCCAGAGAAAGTCTAAGGATCAGAGGGTCAGGGGGCAACTCTGAACTCACAGAGAATTCTGCAGGGTTTTCTGATCTTAGACCATCTTGAACCAATGAGTTAACTCTAAGCCTAATTCATCTCCAAACAAATTAGAAGGTGCTTTAATTCCTTTCTACCCTGTGGAGTGTGGATTTTTGGGTTTTTGCTTGTTAATTTGTGTTAAGATTTGTTGATTAAAAAGGCAGAGTGAAAGAGAGAAAGGGAGAGACAGAGACAGATTTTCCATCTGCTGGTTCACTCCCCAGATAGCCGCAGCAGCCAGGATGAAGCCAGGAAATCCATCCGGGACTCCCACACTGATGGCAGAGGTCCAAGCACTGGGATCACCATCCACTGCCTTCCCAGGCACAACAGCAGCAAAGCAGAGCAGCCAGGGCTCAAATCAGCACTGCACAAGCAGTGGCTTAATCTTCTACACCAAAACCCTGGCCCCTTTACCCTGTGGTTTTAAAGTCATTTAAAAAAAAAATCATTCTGTATAGCCCCAAAATATAGACACAGCTGGGGGTCACAGGAGGAGAGGGGTTCTCAGGCTGCAGAGTAATTCCAGCCTGTTTCCCAGATCCTGCAAAGACAAGGACAATGGAAAGGAGCCTGATGATTGAGAGTCATAAATCTAAACATCTACGATATTCCTTGAATCAATGGTAAAGACAAGACAGACCACAAAACAAGGACATTACTTCAATTATTTTTAAAATGTTTATCTGAAAGGTAAAACAACAGAAAGAGAATGAAAGAGGCAGAGACCCTCCATCTACTGGTCTGTCCCCCAAATGCTTGAAACAATTAGGAATGGGCCAGGCTGAAGCCAGAACCTGGAACTCAGTGCGAGTCTTCCACATGGATTGCAGGGACTGGCAGGGACCCAACTCTCAAGCCATCATCTGCTGCCTCCCAGGATGCATTAGGAAGAAGCTAGATCAGAGGCAGAGGAGCGACTTGAACCCAGACACTCCAATATGGGGTGTGGGCATCCCAAGCAACAACTTAACACACTGCAACACAGTGCCCACCTCTGTTCATTTACACACTGTGAAACACAGAGATTCTAGCACTCTGTCTTCCCATCTACTCTTCATTATATCCTAGAAGATATAAAGCCAAACAAATGCTCTCCAAGTTGCATGGAACTTGGATAGCACATAAAATCAAATTAACATCTACAGGGCCTGAAATCATCCAACTAATGAAACACTTAAATTACTCTCATTCTTGGGCGAGAGAACAAAAATTGGCTCAAAAGTGAAAAAACAAGGAATGCATTGGCTTACATCACGGCAAAACCAGATACTTGTACTTAGCCTGGGGCACAGCTTGATTCCACGCCCCTCCTCAGCTCTGGATCTCTGAACTTGGCCCATTTTGAAATGCCATGTGGTACCCAGATGGCTATGTCTTCTCCAAGCCTCCCAGACTGACATCTTTATACTTCTAAACCAGAGGACAGTGAAACACAACTGCCCCTGCAAATGACCCAGGACATCAAATGGTCCCAGCTGAGTGACCCACCCCATCCCGAAGCCATCTCTACAGGCAAAGGCATGGGGAGTTTGCACTGAGTAAACATCCAAACCATACTAAGAAAAAGGAAAAGATGGCTTCTCAAAGTAGATCATGGGCCACACAGGAGGGAGGAAAGATGGATAAGCAGAATTAAATAAATTGGTGCTATCTCACATTATAAAGAACAAGTTATTTCCTAATTTCAGTCCTCAAATAGTTTTGGGGGGCTGGTGTTGTGGTAGAGAGGGTAAAGGCACTGCCTGTGATGCCAGCATCCCATATGGGTGCTGGTTTGTGTCTCAGCTGCTCCACTTCCCATCCTGCTCCCTGTTAACAGCCTGGGAAAAACGTGAAAAATGCCCCCAAGTGCTTGAGCCCCTGCCACCCCACGCGTGACCCAGAAGAAGCTCCTGGCTCCAGACTTTTTTGGCCTGGCCCAGCCCTGACTGTTGTGGTCATCTGGGGAATGAAATAGTGAATGGAAGATCTTTCTCTCTGTGTCTCCACTTCTCTTTATCTCTGACTTTCAAAAATAATAAATAAATGTTAAAATATATTAATTTTTACACTTACCTCAAAATTCAACCCCTAAGTTTACCTTTATGTCTCAAACCTATTAAAACAATGTTAGTGAATATAGTAGCAATAAGAATAGCTAATATTTATTGAGTATACTTACACCTTGGATCTAGACCCTCTGTTAAGCACAGTATATGCACAATTTCATTTAATACTGTCCTAATATCAATTTTTAGATGCAGAAACTGAGGCTCAGCCCAATATCATTCAGTAAGGAAAACAACCAGGATTCAAAACCAAGATCCAACTGAGAAACCACGTTCTTAACTAAAACACAATTCTCTCAGTAATGATCTTACCAAGTCCCAGACCCCCAAAGCTGATGATCTGAACTCCTTTTGACAGCACCTGTCCTGAATCTTAACGTGTCAAAACTATGCTATAACTATTCAAATCAGTTGGAACTACCTTCAGCCAAGGATGATTCTCGTCAAGAAAATGTATCACCTTACTCTGGCAAGGTGCTTTATAATACTTGAAACAACGGACATGAAGTCCGTGAGTAGCAGGAAGCAGGTGCCTGCCCCCAGAGTCACCAGGGGAAGGTATCACTCCTGTCACTCACTTCGCTGGACAACAGCAGCAGCCTTGTTTCTATTACTCGCTGGAAATGGTCTCATTACAGAAAAATCCCATGTGCTTCTGCACTGCAAATGTGCCAACAGACAGGTCAGTAGGAAATGCTTCCAAATAGCAAAACATTCACCAGAGCAGAGCAACAGAAAATTGTTCAAAGGCAGCAGGGAAGTGAGCAAATTTACAGATCCTGTTGTGATGCCCAAAAGGTAATACATCTTCTAATTTCTTTTTTAAAAATGTTTAATTTTACCCACTTAAAAAAAGGCACAGTGACAGGGCAGAGTGGGACAGAGAAAGAGACAGAGAGATGTACTACCCACTGGTTCATTCTCCAAAAACCTGCAACAGCTGGTGCAAGGTCAGGCCAAAGCCAGGAGCCAGGAACTCCCTCTAGGTCTCCCATATAGATGGCAGCCATCACCTCTGGCTTCCCAGGGTGCAGAGCAAGAAGCCGGATAGAAAGCAGAGTAGACAATTCTCAAACTCCCATATGAGATGTAGGTGTGCCAAGGTGCTTGCTACAACACTCAGCTCCAACTAGTGATTTCTCACATTAATCCAGTAGAAAATATTTTTAAACTGCATATTCCAAGCAAAGTAAATAGCAAAAATTTACTTGCCACCAGCAAGTCAGGAAGGGCTTCATCTTTTTATACTTATTTTTATTTGAAAGGCAGAGTTACAGAGACTGGGTAGTAGGGGAGAAGGAGAGGGGGAGAGAGAAAAGGAGGATGGAGGGAGAGAGGGAGGAAATGAGGGATGCATGGAGGGAGAAGGAGAGGGAGAGAGAGAAGCAGAGAGAGAGTTTTTCATCCACTGATTCACTTCCCAAATGACAGCAATGGCCAGTACTGGGCCAGACCAAAACCAGGAGACCAGGAGCTTCATCCAGGTCTCCCTCCTGGTGCAGAGGCCCAAGCGCTCAGGCCATCTTTCAGTGTTTTCCCAGACTCATTAGCAGGGAGCTGGATTGGAGGGGAGCAGCCAAGACACGAGCTGGCGCCCATATGGTATGCCAGTGTTGCAGGTGGCAGCTTTACCAGTCCCCTTCATCTTTCTTTAAGGTAAGAATTTAAATGAGTTTTCAAAACATAAACCCAAAGTCAGGCAGGAGCTGCGAGGGTTCTTAAAAGAGTATCCAGACTCCCCCATTGGGGAGCAGGGACAAGCCCCAGCCATGCAAGACAAGCCTGCCTCTCTTTCAGGAACCTCCGGCAGCACTGGACAACCCTGAGAAAGAGAGAGAGAACCCACTTCACCTCAAGGCCTCTGCCAACTCCTAAATGAATTCAAGTACTAAGCTCATTCCTCATCTCTGTATGATCTTTAAAAAAAAAAAAAAAGTACAGAAAATATGCCAAGCTATCTTCATTATTGTTGGTATTGAATCCATTAGAAGTGCAGTAAATAAGGGTAATAATACTGGAAAGCGAAGTTTCCATAAGCCTTTCTAAGTGTCCAAGAGTGGGCTTGTCACCATTCTATAAAAGAATTAGCACTCATTTCTGGTAACATTTATTTTCCGGGATTTTCCTCATTTCCAATAGAAAACATTCTTATCAAGCCTCTGATTCAAAATAGTTTTCCTGAGGCCAAAACTGAGGGAAAGCTTGGGCAAAGATTAAGAAATAAAACACAACAGAAAGAGGGGAGTGTAGCTAGAACTTGATTGCATGTGTATACACATGAATCTGTGAAATGTTTGTTGAGAATTACTAATTGTAATCATTATTACACTGCAGACTCATAAAGTAGTACCCAAAATTTTACTGCTCTTGCAAAAGTTAAACTATAACTAGACACCAAGTGACACATCACTTGTGCTTTTTAATTTTGTACATCCCTGGGGCCAACGCTGTGGTATAACGGGCAAAGCCGCTGCCTTTAGTGCCGGCATCCCATAAGGTGCCAGTTTGTGTCCCAGCTGCTGCTCTTCCAATCGAGCTCTCTGCTGTGGCCTGGGAAAGCAGCAGATGGCCCAAGTCCTTAGGCCCCTGCACCCATGTCGGAGACCTGGAAGAAGCTCCTGGCTCTGGACTGCTGCAGCTCCAGCCATTGCAGTCATCTCGGGCGTGAACCAGCGGATAGAAGATCCATCTCTCTCTCTCTCTCTCTCTCTCTCTCTCTCTCTCTGCCTCTCTCTCTCTTTCTGTGTAACTATGACTTTCAAATAAATAAATAAATCTTAAAAAATTTTGTACATCCCTTTGGTCTCTCCTATGAGTCCATCCTTTTCCGTGACCATCCACACAGTGAGACACAAAATAGCAGACAAGAAAAGCAATGTCAGAAGTCAGAGGCCTCAACTCCAGATCCTGTTCTTATTCTCTCAATAAGACTTTAAAACCACCATCTAACCTCCTGTGTTTTAGTTTGCTAATCTGCACAGCAGGAATGCTTGCTTGTTGCCTTTACGAGACTATTATGAGAATCAAGTGAGGTCAGTAATATTGAGCACTCTGAAAACTTCAAAATGTCACAAAAATATTAGGTTCTACTATTTCAATTAATATAATCCTAGGCAAAAAGGTACTAAATTTACATAAATTCTAGATTCATGTGCAAACACACATATTTTTCAGCTTCACTTGACAAAATTTAAATCCTAAGAGGAGGAAATAAACTAACTTGCTCATATCCCATTAAAACTTATAGTCATGGGCAGTGGTTAGTTTGCTCTTTGGACATTCACATCCCATATCAGAGTGCCTAAGTTTGAGTACTGTCTCCTGATACCAGCTTCCTGCTAATGTGCACCTGGAAGGCAACAGTGCTTGGGTCCTGGCCACCCATGTGGGACACGGACACCCATATTGAGTTCCTTGGTCCTGGTTTTGGTCAGACCCAGTCTCGGCTTTTATGGGCATTTGAGGAGTGAACTGATGGATGGAAGGCATCTCTCTCTCTCTCTTCCTCTATCCCTCTCCATCTCCCTCTCTGCCTTTCAAATAAATAATTTTTAAAATGTTTCTGTTCACAATACCAGAACTTATTTTGTATCTGAAACAACACTGTTCAAAATTTTTCAACTAAAAACGTTTAAACTGCATGAATTATACCAGTTCCATCACATACAAGCTAATAAATCCATAAACACAGGCAAGAATACCACACACAAAGATAATAGAACTGAGAAGACTGTGTCAGTATTTCCAAAGCACTGGGACACTGCAGCCACAGGCAATGGAACAGTGATCAAGTGATCAGTGATCAAGAATCAGCCAGATCTGGGATCAGACCATTGCTCCAGTCCCTATGAGATTTATGACTTGGGGTGCAGATTTTCTCATCTGTACAGTGGCATAAATAATGCTGTTCACCTCTTAAGGTTATGAAACATTATTTTTTCTTTTTCTTTTTTTGACTGGCAGAGTTAGAGAGAGAGAGAGACAGAAAGAAAGGTCTTCCTTCCGTTGGTTCACCCCTCAAATGGCCGCTACAGCTGGAACTCCGCCGATCTGAAGCCAGAAGCCAGGTGCTTCCTCCTGGTCTCCCATTGGGTGCAGGGCCCAAGCACTTGGGCCATCCTCCACTGCCTTCCCAGGCCACAGCAGAGAGCTGGACTAGAAGAGGAGCAACCGGGACAGAACCAGCGCCCCGACCAGAACAAGAACCTGAAGTGCCGGCGCCACAGGTGGAGGATTAGCCTAGTGAGCCACGGCACTGGCCCGAGGTTATGAAACATTATTAAGTAATACACAAACGAAGACTGAAATGATTCTTCCACATCCTAGGTATGCAAGAAGTGGTGGCATTGGTGGTTTTACCTAGAATGCATCATGTCTAATAGTGGCAGCATTGGTAACTTACGAAGTGGTATCACAAATTCTTTAATTTTTAGTACTTTCTTAAGCACAAATTCTGTTCTGAGAGATGAAAATAGCAAAAATATACATGATTTTAAAACAGCAAGTAGAGGTTTGTAGTTCTAAACCATAATGCCAAGTCTAATTCTGCTTCAGATTTATGAATGCCAAAATATTTTAAGTAGTCAGAAATATATTCATACATTTTATTCCTTTACATTCAATTTCTTGTAATTTCATCTCTCCTACAGAGCTGCCATTGTCAAGTCAATATGACACACATTACTCCACTAGAACAAAGCCATGCATTTTAAAGTATTCATATCACCTCCCAATATTTATTAACAGAATTTCTTGCAAATTGGAATGTAGACTAATACTTTCTTAACAAGTTTTAAACACAAAAATCTTTTCACTTCCCTGATTCTTTTTCACTTCTCAATTCCCTAAAAAAGAAAATGAAAAGAAAATCGAAGGTTAGAGAAAGCAATGGGCTCAGGGAAGGATCAGAGAAAATTAAGAACAGGAGCGTCCTGGCATTGCTTTAGGACCAACAGCATAGAAAAGCATGCACCTCACCGGGGCTTCTCTTGGATTTCTCTTCATTCTGCAGCCATAGACAAATGTGCTACCTTCTCCTGGCTAAGTCTTGGCTTCTAGTTCCTTGCACTGATTATCATATTTTATCCTCCATCATTTTTTTTTTTTTTTTTTGGACCTCAGGACAGTTAAATCACAGCTTGCCGGAGTTAAAAAGGATCTCAGAAACCACACTCTGACATCTATTTCCTTTTGCAGCCTTCCAGATGAGCAGGCAATCTGATGGCTAAGGAGGCCGGTGACCTTTAGAAGGTCACACATGCCTCTGGATCAAGACCAAGCAGAGAACCCAGGACGTGGCCCTTCCCCCACAGAGCAGTTTCAGCATCTACTTTTTTATGTTTCTGTCTCACATTTGTGCTCTTCTTCCCACTGCCATGCACGCCATGCCCTTGCTTGGTTTTCACTGTATAACCAAAATATTACCTCTTTGCAATCAAATAAAGTGTCACTCCCAAACTGCCTTGTGTTACAGCAACAGCACCTGAGTTACAAGAGTAAGGACAGGCCGGCGCCATGGCTCACTAGGCTAATCCTCTGCCTGCGGCACCAGTACCCCAGGTTCTAGTCCTGGTTGGGGGGTCAGTTCTGTCCTGGTTGCTCCTCTTCCAGTCCAGCTCTCTGCTGTGACCTGGGAGTGCAGTGGAGGATGGCCCAAGTGCTCGGGCCCTGCACCCGCATGAGAGACCAGGAAAAGCACCTGGCTCCTGGCTTTGGATCGGTGCAGCACACCGGCCGTAGCGGCCATTTGAGGGGTGAACCAACGGAAGGAAGACCTTTCTGTCTAACTCTGCCTGTCAAAAAAAAAAAAAAAAAGGCAAGAACAAACTTCTCCACATTAGTAGGTGTTTTCTTTCTTCCATGCTGACTTTCGTAATGCAACTATGTCGGCGGGGCTGAAGTCAAGTCAGCTGAATTACCTGACTCCTTCCTGATTGCTTACTTGTCCGAAGCTTAAACTAATGCCCGCCCCATCACTACACAAGAAATGCCCATGATGTTTGAAACGATGATTTCTTTCTCCTAACACATAAGCATTTAGTGTACATACAAGTAGTGATAGTAAATATTAAAATTTCCATAAAGAAATTACATAGAAATAAAAAAATATGATTTCTAAATAGAAATGGCTTAACAATCTTAAGCATTTCAAGTTGTCATTTCAATTGTCAACACTGAGAAAGGGGGAAGAGAGGCTGAAATTTCTCAACTTCCAAAAATTAGGTGCCTTCCAGATACAGAAAATACTGGAGGGAAAAACAGTGGTCCTCAGGAGAGCCAGGGAGCTAGCTAAGTCAGGGAGAACAGTAGTCCCAGCCTAGGGGATAGCCGGCAGGAAAAATCTGCACTTCACAAAAAGATTTCCCTTCCACTGCTCCAACTCCAAAGCAACCCTATCTCATTTGGAAAGCTGCTGCTGTTTATCTGGTTGTTGTTACCATTGGATGTTGTTTTTCTGTGTTGCTAAGCCACCTGGGTGTGAAATTTAGCCATATAATACAGACAGGCAATCCACTTGCATCACATCCTCCAATTTAAGGAATTTGATAAAATATTCTCCAATCAAAATATAAAAAAAAAATGCACTTACCTTTCCAAAATCACGAACATCAAACAGGTCAAATGCTTCAAAGAGTTCGCTTTTCCTCATTCCAAATGTCTCGCAACAAGCCGTGAGGAACGTCCTTATGTTCTTCAGGCAGAGAAACTGAGGGATGGGAAACAGTCGTTAGTATATAGAGAATGATGCTGAAGGCTTTCTCTCCTCCGTCACACACACCGTTATCTAGCTAAGGAAGAGGCAGCCAGCCCTTGAGGCTGCCTTCCAATTGTTCCTGTAGCAGTACTGACTGAGCAGCCAGTCTCAGGCCAGGAGATCCAGCAGGGACCCAGCAGACCAAACCTCTACCCTCAGGAAACTTCCATTCTAACACGAGAAGACAGAAGGGAACAAATGCAGCAACAGACACCAAAAACAGAAGGACAGCAGAGAAGAATAAAGCAAGCGGTAGACAGGAATGAAGGAGGAGTGTGTATTTCAGACACAAATTTGGGAGTATTAGCATAGAGGATGCTTAACCTTGAGATGGGCTGAGAGGAGAGGAGTGGACCTAGGACCAGGAAACTACATCAGGAAAGGAGGAGGAGCCACAAAGGAGTCTGAAAAAGAGTGACCAGTGAGGAGGGTGAGAAAACAGGGGAGTGGGCTTCCAGGAAGCCAAATAAAGCCAAGTGTTTCTAGGTGGGGGGAGTAGTAAACTACGTAGTAAACTACATCAGACACAAGTAAGATTTATATCAAACAGTGTCCCTGGAATCTGGCAGTGTGAGGGTCACGGCAAAAGCAGGTTCTGCGTGGGGGACTAGGGTAAAAGGTTGCTAGAAGTAGGTTCCAGATACAACGGGAGAAGAGGAAATGAGAATAGGATGTAGAGTCTTGAGTTTAACTGCCAAGAGAAAGAAATAAAACTTAAGGAAGGGCTTTTTAAAACAATGGCAGATATTATAACATGTATTTTTTAAAGATTTATTTATTTGAAAGGCAGAGTTACAGAGAGAGACAGAGAGATTGAGAGATCGAGAGAGAGAGATCTTCCACTTGCTTGTTTACTCCCAGTATGGTCACAACTGCCAAGCGTGGGCCAGGCAGAAGCCAGGAGCTTCTCCCAGGTCTCCCACATGGGTGCAGGGGCCCAAACACTTGAGCCATCTTCCACTGCTTTCCCAGGCCATTAGGAGGGAGCTGGATCTGAAGTGGGGCAGCCAGGGCACGGATCTGGCCCACATGGGATGCCAGTGTCAGAGTCCATGGCTTTACCCCCTATGTCACAAAGCCAGTCCCTTAACATGTATTTCTATGGGAATAACCTGATAAAGAAGGAAAAGTCAGTCACAGAGAAGAGCAATTACTGAGACCAATTACTTGAATAGGCAAAGGGTGGGGGACCAGGTGTTCATGTGCAGAGCTGACCTCAGGGGGAGCACGATCAGCTATGCACTCTACCAGGAGGGACAGAAAGAAAGAATACGATTGACAATTGAAAAACACAAACGTCGAAATCTACTTTCAGTGTCTAAGACTCAGATCCACCTAAGCAAAATACAGAAATCCCTCAAAGTGAATTAATTCTTTCTGGAAATGTCAGCTGTAACACCACACATATGCCAAAACTTAAATCAGGGTGACTTATGTGAATTACACAAGAAAATTAGGCTTTTTTTTTTTTTAAACAAAAAAGGAAAATCCTTAACCTCTGATAACAGTCAGCAACATATCAGCCAATTATTGAACATTAGCTCTTCTTCTTTTGAGCCCTGTGTCAATGTTTTTTGTGTTTTATTTCAGTTTTTAAAATTTGTATAGGCCGGCGCCGTGGCTCAACAGGCTAATCCTCCGCCTTGCGGCGCCGGCACACCGGGTTCTAGCCCCGGTCGGGGCGCCGGATTCTGTCCCGGTTGCCCCTCTTCCAGGCCAGCCCTCTGCTGTGGCCCAGGAGTGCAGTGGAGGATGGCCCAAGTGCTTGGGCCCTGCACCCCATGGGGAGACCAGGAAAAGCACCTGGCTCCTGGCTCCTGCCATCGGACGAGCGCGGTGTGCCGGCCGCAGCGCGCCGGCCGCAGCGGCCATTGGAGGGTGAACCAACGGCAAAGGAAGACCTTTCTCTCTGTCTCTCTCTCTCACTGTCCACTCTGTCTGTAAAAAAAAAAAAAAAAAAAAAAAATTTGTATAAAGTACATTTTAGTTTCTCTATATTCGAAACATAGAAGCTTTTCAAAAGCTTAAACACAGCTTTACCCTTTACAGAACTCATTCTCAAGACCTAAATATTTCAGGAGGGTTAAAAACCACACGGGAAGCATCATAAACCCTTTGAAATACAAAGGCAGCAGCCAATCACCACATGCAGCTACTTTCACTTTAAAAAATTCATGAGGGACCTTTACAACACAGAATCACTCTGCATGTAGCTCTTCCACATAGAATTACTTACTCACAGATTAAAAGCCGTGCATTTTGCCAAGACAGACAATAATTACTCTCTTGGGGATTATGCAACTGCTCTCTTGCAATATTTTTTACATAATTAAGTGCCCCACTCATAGCTCACCAAGGAACAAAGCATAATTGCACATGCCACCCTCTGAAGGTTTCTCACCAATCTCAAATTTTCCCCATGTGAAGGAAAAATGGCAATCAGCTTCCACTAACGTGCTTTGATCATTAATTCAGAAAAGCAAATATTATTACTGAAAATAAGAACAGTATGTAATCTAGTCTCCACTGCATACATAGAGGAAAAAGTTCAAAGCAGGCCTTTCCTTAACTTCTTGTCCCTTAACTAGTTCAGTTCTACTAAATTTAACAAATAAGTACTGGATTTGAAAAATGTCATTGTAGGTGCTCGCTTTCCCAGGCAATCCTCATACCCGATTACCCCTTTATGTATATTATTTCTTCAGTCAGTAGTTTTAAATGATTTCAAGGCTACATATACTAGAAATGCTAAAAATGATAACACAAGGTTAGGCCTCAAATTTCTCTTTTAAGTTTATCAGGAGATTTTCACACTGCTCCAAAATGTAGCTAATATCACTAGGCTCACACATCACTCCATGCTCACTGGTGTTCAGCTCTGTGCACACAGAGGAACAGTGCTGAGGGACAAGGGAAGTAAGCTGTGTACAATGACCACTCCAAACATGCAACCACTACAACACGGGCCATACATGCTACTCCCTGTATCCCTTTCTCTTTATTTATTAAATTTATTTTGTTGAGCTATTTCAAAGTAAGTTGCAAACACAGCACTGCACTCCTAAATAATGTCTCTCCTAGGAACAAGAATATTTTCCTACATATCAACAATGTTGTTATCATAGCTAAGAAAATTAACAATAATTTCACATTAATCTAACAGCCATTCTATATTTTCAAAATTTCTTCAAATGCATACCAATGCCTTTTTGCACTATTTTACCCCAGTCTAGGATCCAGTTAAGTTTTATCCATTGTATCTGATTATTTAATCTTTGCATTATCTTTTAATCTCCTAATCCTTCTGAGTTTTTTTTTTTTCCTAACTGATAGCAACATTTTGAAGAGTGCAGGCAGGCTGTCTTATGAAAATCCCCATTCTGCATTTGTTTGCCTTATATCATTAAATTTGTTCTTCCAACTCTTATATTTCCTAAAAATCAAATCTTATATTTCCTGAGTCTAGATCCAAGTTCAATAGTTTTGACAAAAATAACTCATAAGACTTCTGTATTTCATCATGTCACAAAGACGCAAAACGTCAGATTGTTCCATTATGGGCAATGCAATTACTGCTATATCTCTCTATTGTAAAGGTGGATGTCCCCCTTACATTCATAACCTGGGGATGCAAATGCAGTATCATGAAGTCATTATGCTCCCCAATCACTTTTCACAATGGGTAAAATATCCATTGATTATCCTGCCTTAAACCATTTTATTGGGACTGCAAATAGCATTTTTTCTAATTTAATTATTCATTCCACATTTATTAGCTGGTATTCTTTTCTGAAAAAGGGTTTTCCTGCCCTCACCCTCTCCCTCCATTATTGTGTTTATGCAATAATCAACTGCCAGGGCAGGCATTCAGCCCAGCAGTTAAGATGCCAGCTATAATTTTCACATCTCATGTCAGAGTGCAAGGGTTTGATACCCAGCTCTGGCTCCTGACTCCAGCTTCCTACTGATGCACTGCCTGGGAGGCACTGGTGATAGATTAAGTAATTGGGTCCCTACTACCCATTTGGGGGAGCTGGATCAAGTTCCCAACTCTAGTCTCCTGGCTGTTGCAGACATCTGGAGAGTGAACTGGGGAATGGGGACTCTGTGTGTGTGTGTGTGTGTGTGTGTGTACTTCAAGTAAATTTTTAAAAATAATCAACTAGCATCATTATTCTTTTGCATTCTGCTTGTCCCAGATTTGACCAAGGGTCCCTTCAAACTGCTTCCTGACATGTCCTTCTGACCTGATGCCATTTGCCTTTGTTTTCTGCCTTTTATTATATCAAGTTGTCCCAGGCCATGTCACATTTTCCTTGCACTAGTTCTAAAACCAGCCATTTCTCGAGGTAGATCTGTTTCCATTTATATGCAAACAGCATTTAGAAACCAAAGTCTGAGCCCCAGGTTGCACCTAGATGACATGAGCCAATTACATTAAATGAGCCAATACCTCTACCTTTTGCTTAAGCAATCACTTGCAAAAGAAAGAGTGATTATAAACAGGACTGGCCAAATCAGCCTTTAATGGATTTCTATAGCTTTCTTTGTGGAACGCCTACTAAAGTCAATTCT
The DNA here is from genome assembly GCA_949820135.1 of Sylvilagus floridanus. NCBI lineage: Eukaryota > Metazoa > Chordata > Mammalia > Lagomorpha > Leporidae > Sylvilagus > Sylvilagus floridanus. The sequence continues at coordinate 98,649,861 of OX463225.1, forward strand.
CATCTCTGGTGAGCAAAAAAGAAATTTGAGATCACTAAAGATGACTAATAGACAAGTGACACTGTGGCTAGAGCTATGACTGGCGTTTTACACATTATTTCAGCATCAATTCTTTTTTCCTAATCGACTCACTAGAAACTTTTTGCTAGGCATTTAGATTATCAGCAGCAGCTTAAAATGTGCTGTCTTCAGAACTAATTCATGAGGTGCAAGGCCAAATCTGTCTTAAATCCATCATAAAAATATCTTACTATTGAACAAAATTTATAGAACTTTGCTAAACCATCTAATTAAGGCTTTCCTAGAATTTTAGAAATTAAGTTTAAATAGCTTTCGGATGTTTAAATGATTAAATCTGTCTCTGAGACAGAGGTGAAGGAAGCAGTTGAGCTATCTGGTGATAATGGTTGCTGTTATTTCAAGACCTATAGGACATGGGTTTGGTTCCTTGGCTCTGAGATATACAGATCTCCTGCTAGGACCAGGCTTATACCAGTTTAGGGAAGCAAGGCTAACTAGATTGACCTACAGTTAATTGTACACTCATGGGGCCACACTGTGATATAGTGTCTTAAGCCACCGCCTACTACACAAGCATCCCATATGGGCGCAGTTCAAGTTCCAGCTGTTACATTTTCAATCCAACTCCCTGTTAATGTGCCTGGGAAAGCAGCAAAAGATGGCTCAAGGGCTTGGGCCCCGCCACCCACATGAGAGACTCAGGTGAAGCACTTGGCGTCAGCACATTCCAGCCATGGACATTGTGGCCATTTGAGGAATGAACCAGTGGATGGATGGAAGATCTTTCTCTGTCTCTCCCGCTCTGTAACTCTGCCTTTCAAATAAATAAGTTTTTTTTTTTAAAAAAAATTATATATAATCACAGGAAAACCTTAGTGCGCTAAACGACACACCTACCAGCTGCCATGGCAGAAAACATCAAACCATCTAAGAGCACAAAGGGGTGGGGGTCAGATACCAGGTAATCTCCACCATGAATATTTCTCCTGTTCATTAGAATGCACCTCTTCTTCTATTAAATGACCCATATAACGTTAAACACAGTTCAGAGGTGGGGCCACTCCCCTCCAAGCAGGCCCTACTCCACCTATGGATGGTGCATCTTTGCTTTCTCATTAAAATGCTTGCTCACACTCACTGTTCACTCTTCTACAACTCAGTCCCAAGTTCTTTCTTGAAGCCAAGTCAAGAAACTGCATACCAGGCAGCTTTCCCTATCCTGTGCCATCCCTACAAGATGAGGAGTTGGCAGTTAAGGATACAGAAAAAGTTTTTTTTTCTTTTCTATATCTTGAGGTTTAGTGATTTACTCAAGTTTGCGTAACTGCATTTGCCAAAGTAATGGAATCAGGATTCAAACCCAGGCACTCTGGCTACAGAGCCTATATCCTTATTTAGTATCCTATGCTAATTCCATTTTTACAGTGTATAGAATTAAATGTTTGTCTTCTTATTAGGGAGACAGTGTTTGGTAGGTAGGCAAGACAAGATTAGTTGGGATATTGTCATATTAATTTGACAGAAAATCATAGTGATTTACACTAGGATAGGAGAAAGGGAAATCGAACAAACTCTAGGAGGTAACAGAAGAAATACCCGACACTGAATACTGGCGAGCACTTATGGGAGCACAGATGGGAGACTTAAGAATTACAGGTCTGTCCTGGATGGGTAGTTAGGGCATGCAACGAAAATGGCAACTCAGGAAATAAAGGCATAGGGCTACAGAAAGGGGCCACACGGTGTCACTTAATTCTCATCTTCACAAACGGCAAGTCCACAAAATCGATGGCATCTAGCCTCTCTCGGTATGTACTGGGAAGCTATATATTCTAATCACAAAGTCACTGTCTTCGCACACCATGCTTAACCTCTTTGCCCCTTCAGAAAGTAACAAACAGTTTGCTTATTCCAAGTTGTAGAATGAAAATGATAGACAAGCACTCCACACAGATGGCATGAAACCTTCAAAGGATAAATCTTACACCCTCAAGGCCTAAGACATCCTAAATTCACACATCAGGCCAAAGCTCTCCAGATTAGAAAACATTTCACAACCAGAAAGCTCTCCCAGTGGAGGAAACACAAGCGGCTTCGCGTGGTGCAGCCTCCACTGGCAGCACTTCTGTGTTAGTAATACTGATGTCACGGAGAGAGGAAGCAGGCAGAGGTCACACTGCTCATGCTCGTTGTAAAACCGACAGGCTCCCTCCCAAGCCACGTGTTCAGTTTCCTTGCTCTCTCCATGCAGAAGAGATAACTGACTTCCCAGGGATATGAACGCAAACAGGACCACTTCTCTTTTCCTTTGTATTTGAAACAATAAACACCTCCATCTGTAAAACTGTTAGCAACCGGGGACTGGCTGTGTTCACTGAGGCCACCTAAGAGGAAAAGCCTCCCTGGCCTACTGTGAAATGAGCTGTTTCAAGCACAACTGAGAAGTGGTATCTCGTGGGCAGGTCGGCAATTCCTAACAGCCTCAGCACCGAGCAGGTAAAACCAGCTTCACAGGCAAGCCATCAGGTGAAGAGAGAGGGCCTCAGGGCCTCACTTTTTAGAGACACTCATTACCCCATCTGGAGGAGAGGCCGTGACTTTGTGTGCCTGGCATAATTCCAACTGGAGCGGTCACTAACAGGCAGAGCACCAGCAGAGACTACCACGAAGCTCCCTTCCATGCAGCACGGCGCAGGAAGAGCTCGCCTTCCGAGCTGACCCGATCAAGCCCCTCCCAGCACCGCTATGACTCTGACCCCTCCACCTTTCCTCTCCAAGGGGCTCCAACCACCCTTTGCAGAACTAGTCAGGAAAAAGAAACGGGAGGGGAACCACGGCCATGCTTTCTCCCTTACCAGAGCTTCCTATCCCTGGCCCTTTCACCAAATCTTCTCCAGCCTCGCTCTACATCCGTCTTTTCAAATTCATGGAACTGAATCTTACCTCTCCTAGAATTGTTTTAAAAAGATGATTTTTATTCTGTGTAGAACCCATCTGTCTTTTCCCCTGGGAGTCAGGGGGTCCCTAACAGAAGAGGCTTCTTTGCCACTGTTCTGTGAAGAAATCATGTCTTCGGATGCATTAAGAATGCTAATAAAATCATTATGTGGCACAGAAGCCCCAGAGCAGGGTCATCCTGGCAGTGCTGAAACTTCCAACAATGGATACCAGAAAGGACACCGAGAGAACAGGAGGGAAACGGGAAAGAGCTCCTCTTGTGTTCAATCGTGAACCCCAAGCACCCCTGTTTTCAGCGAACTAAAAGTCGGTATTTCTGCTTGGATTATTTTTCAGGCCTCAACTCATTTTTAATTGATAAAATTTTAAAATACTTCATTAAAAATATAGAAATTTCACAGCATTCATAGTTATATAAGGGTTTGTATTTAATGATACTGAAAGTGAGGAAGCCCATCAATGTAGGGCTGTGTTGTAGAAATGCACACAGCCTCCACTGTACAACACCTGGCCCACACTTCAAAGGGCAATAACTATGCCTGACTGTAAGGTATCTGCCCAACATTGTCCTTCAAAACAATAAAGATGCTGGAGTATAAAGATAATCTATTTCATCCTTAGATCACAAAGCCTTTTTTTTGGACAGGCAGAGTGGACAGTGAGAGAGAGAGAGAGACAGAGAGAACGATCTTCCTTTTCCTTTGGTTCACCCTCCAATGGCCGCTGCAGCTGGCGCACTGCACTGATCTGAAGCCAGGAGCCAGGTGCTTCTCCTGGTCTCCCATGCAGGTGCAGGGCCCAAGGACCTGGGCCATCCTCCACTGCACTCCCAGGTCACAGCAGAGAGCTGGACAGGAAGAAGAGCGACTGGGACAGAACCCGGTGCCCCGGCCAGGGCTGGAACCCAGGGTGCCAGAGCCGCAGGTGGAGAATTAGCCTAGTGAGCTGTGGCACCAGTCAACAGACTTGTTTTAAATCATCAATGAGTATGTTCTCCCTGACCTGTGATAACTAATAAAACACCTAAAAGGCAATCTGTAGAAGTGACATTGACACTTTGAGAATCAATGATTTGAACAGCCCCTGTCTTTATTGTTGAAGAACAGTTTTTTTTAATACTATTTGAATACTTAACAAAGAGTTAAACATATGTATATAAAGTCAATTGAAAATAGACCTCATTAAAAAATAAGAGTGGGAACATGAGAAGGAGGAGGAAGGGGGGTTGGAGTATGAGTGGGAGGGTGGGTACGGTGAGAAGAATCATCATGTTCCTAAAGTTGTAATTATGAAGTGTATGATGCTTATAACTGTAAAGCTGTTTAGTTCTGCATACATTCCTATGGACCTACTTCTAAGGGTACAGTTTAAAAACTTGCCATGGAACCCCAAATCCGCTTAAGCTGGGTGGTAAAAAATATCATCTTAAGTGCTAAAGTGATCATATGAATAAGATTAAGGCTCTGGTAATAATAATAGACAGAATTAAAAAGGAATGAATGCTCCAACATGGGAAGCAGTCCACACAGCAGACTCAAAATGACAATGGCTTTCAGTATTGCTCTGACTTCAGAATCAGGTCTTAAGGCATTTTGGTTTGGCTGAAAAGCCCACAAGAGCATTATTTAAAAATATTTATTTATTTATCTGAAAGTCAGAGTTACACAGAGAGAGAAAAGGTAGAGAGAGAAGAGGTAGAGAGACAGATACAGAGAGAGATCGGTCTTCCATCCGATGGTTCACTCCCCAGTTGGCCACAATGACTGGAGCTGCACCAATCAGAAGCCAGCAGCCGGGAGCTTCTTCCAGGTCTCTGACACAGGTGCAGGGGCCCAAGCACTTGGGCCATCCTCTACTGCTTTCCCAGGCCATAGCAGAGAGCTGGATTGGAAGAGCAGCAGCTGGGACTAGAACTGGCACCCATATGGGATGCCAGCACTTCAGGCCAGGGCATTAACCTGCTATGCCACAGTGCCAGCCCACCACAAGAGCATTTCAAGGATGGAAAGTCAAGACACTGTGGCAAAGTTCTACATGAAGAACCTCAGTGGGTGATACCCCAGTGGAAAGAAGTGATCATCAAAGAAGGAGGTATTTTTCTCTGAAGGCAGGAGAGAACTTCTGCTTTGCTAAGGCCCTGTCTAAATACTGACAGAGTTTGTGGATTCAAAAGGCTTCCATAGCCTAGGCAGCTTATGTCAAGGGCCTTGGGTGATCACTGATGTCATACATAAATGTTAATTGTTAAATTAACAGGAGTCACTGTGTATTAACTTCCCATGCAGGACCTCTGTCCTCGAAGAGTTGTATTATAATTATGTCTAAGGGTTTGCAAAATCTGTATCATTCTTGGGTGCTTCTTTAAAGTTAGTTAAGTTTCTAAAAAAAAAAAGTGAAACTAACTTCGAGATGCAATGACTTTAAATAGCCCTTGTCTCAACAAAACCTTGAGGAACAGGTTTTGTTTCATTTTGCTTTTTGTTTTTGTCCATGCAAATTGTTGAACTTTTTACTTAGTATAGAGTTGGTCTACTGTGTATAAAGGTTAATCAAAAATGGATCTTAGTGGAGAATGGGACTGGGAATGTGCAAGGGAAGAGGAGGAGACGGGAGAGTGGGTGGGAGGGCAGGTATGGTGGGAAGGATCACCATATTCCTAAAGCTGTACTTCTGAAATGTATGAGGTCTGTATTCTTTAAATAAAATATTTCTCTGGGAAGAAAAATAAAAATAATCAATGACTAAACATTTTTGTAACTTATCTATAAAAAAATTAGCAACCATCTCTTTGGAATAAGAGAATCATTCTTCAGTAGCCAGGAAACTCAGTGAAATTTAACATGAAGCTTTGTTTCTGTCCCTTTACTTGCATGTTTGTGTGGCAATGTCTTTTTTAGTGTTACCTCAAAAGCTGTTTTTTAGAAGTTGATTATCTAATATTAGTATTTACAAGTGAAGTGAGTAAAGATGTTAAATTATTATACAGCTTCTGCACATGCAAATTCTTCAGTCTGAGCCGCCTGCCTATGGTGTATATTCAACCTTGGGTGTTCTCTGACCTTCAGGGGCCCGGGACAGCAACCACCATAACAGACACATACACAAGTCCTCCACTTCCTTGAGCAGCTCTTGTCCTCATAGAGGGAGCACAGGAGCCTTCTACCTTAGCAGGAATTTCCAAGGCCTTCTGTCAACCCCTCAATGAGCCCCCAGACAAGGAAGAGGTTACCAAGCATATCCTTAATCCTCCTTAATGTGTTTTTAGTCTCTGCACTGAAAGCTTGAAGACCTGGGATGTGCAGAGGTCAAAGTTGACTGATTTTAATGAGAAAAAGTAGCACTCAACCAAACTGTTACCCTGAACACAGCTATCTCAAAAGCACACTAAAAATGCTCTTTACATTCCGAAGGCAACTTGCAAGGTTTTATTAGGTGTGCAGAAAGCGGCATAGAAATCTATGTTGTCCTTGAGGGCAAGTCTTAATGCAACTGTCAATCCAGAGAATGTGTAAAAATCTAATGTGTTCAAGTCTAATCTAAAAGGAAAAGAGTTGTACGCAAACTCAGACAAGATGATCTGAAAGCAGGCAATCCCACCACTTGAACCTCCTGCACCTGCACACAGTCACCTGTGGACAAAGCCCCAGAACTCCCCAGGCCTCACTGTTGCACTGCCCTCTCTAATCTCGGCCCCTCTGCTTACTCCTGCTATACACCCACCTTCTACCTCACATGTACAGCCAGGGCAGGATTTAGGCAGAAGATACAAAGGGAAAACAAAGAATGGAAGCAGAGTTAAAGCCAACATTGTCTCCTTCCTCATTTAATCTGTCTTGACTCTATCGAGCAGTACTATCATGATTTCCATTCATAGATGAGGCAGCTGAGGCAGGCAAAACACTTGGCTCTAAGTCACCCAGTGAGTAACGGGCAGGGCAAGGTTCTACTCCAGGCTGTGGGCTGCAAAGCCCACACTGTGAACCACTATGATATTCTGTAAACCAAGGGGCTGGGAGCCACAGGTTCTGTCCTTGAAGAGATGACAGTGGTTGAAGGAAAGAAACAAGTGAATACAGCATTTCAATCTTAGCGTAAGAACACTAGGATTAGGCCAGTGCCGCGGCTCAATAGACTAATCCTCCACCTGCAGCGCCGGCACCCCGGGTTCTAGTCCCGGTTGGGGCACCGGATTCTGTCTCGGTTGCCCCTCTTCCAGTCCAGCCCTCTGCTGTGGCCTGAGAGTGCAGTGGAGGATGGCCCAGGTCCTTGGCCCCTGCACCTGCATGGGAGACCAGGGGAAGCACCTGGCTCCTGACTTCGGATCGGTGCGGTGTGCCGGCCGCAGCAGCCATTAGAGGGTGAACCAACGGTAAAAAGGAAGACCTTTCTCCCTCTCTCTCACTGTCTACTCTGCCTGGAAAAAAAAAAAAAAGAACACTAGGTTTAGTGAGAGTACAGGGGAGGGACTCCCACAGAGAGGGACACATGCAAAGGCCTGGTCTCCTGGAAGAACAGCAGTCATTCAAGTGTAACTCAGAATTAATGTCTCCATAAGGACCAGGCAATGCCCCACCAAGGGGGCAGCCCACCACAGACAAGAGTGTGTAAATGGCTATGATCAGCAAGGGCACTAAGCACTCCCCATGGAGGAGATCCTGAGCGGACTGAACCCAATTAACAAGACACTGCTGTTCCTTTCCATCCGTGAGGACTAGGACACAATACATCATCCGTGGTGGCAAAAAAGCAGCAGAGGGAAATCCAATCCCACTGCGGCACCCTGTGGTGGTGGGCGGGGAGGGTTTGTCCAGTAGCAGCAAGCAGACTGGACTGCAGGCACCTGCCACTCAGACCATGAGCCTCCCTACTGAAAGCCAACATAGCCTCCAGTCCCCAGGAAAACACTACAGACAACGGAAGGTACAAGGTACAAGGATGAAGGTTTCCTTTATCCTCCTTGCTCCCCTAAAAATCTCAGTGGATGATTCTGCGAAGAAGGCTTCTGACCAGCAGACAGTTTCCAAAAATTCTCTCCCTGTGGCTCTTATTACCTGGCTTTGCGGAAAGTAGTTCTGTCTTCCTTCAAGTCCACCCATGCTGGAAACTGCTGTCACTTTATCGCTCCCTGTTCTTCACTCCCACAAACGCCACTGCCCCATAAACTCTGTTTCCATATTTGCCACTCACTAGGTAAGTATCTAACATAAATCCAAATTGAAAAAAACAAAATTCCTACTTTTCATGAGAAAAAGACATTAGAGAAATGAGGACTTTTTAAAAAACCACATCAACCAGATACCTGAAAGCTTTATGTAACCAGATGCTCGACCAATTATGGTTTTTTTTTCTATTCAAAGGCAAGAAAACAAGGAAAGTATAATTTGCCTTCCCTAAATACAAGTCATGAGGCAGAACTAGAAATAGTTGGAATATTTGTTGGTAGATTTCCACTAGTCAAAGAAAATTCTCTCCTGAAGTTTGCCCTCAACCTCAGGCTCTGGGCCAATCCAAGCCTCAGGCCCCACCCTTGACTCATGGAGGCTGTCCCCAAACCCCTGGAGTAAACGGCATGCATGCTGACTGTGGACAGGTGCTCCTCAGTGCAACTCCGCCGAGTCAGCTTTGACCCAAATGGCTTTAATCACCCACTGATTTAGCATTTTGATCTGGCTCTAGTGAACTGCCATTGAGTATTCTTACAAAGAGTAACATCAGGCTGGTACCATGGCCCACTAGGTTAATCATCCATCTTAAGCACCGGCATCCCATATGGGCGTCTGTTCTACTCCCAGTTGCTCCTCTTCAGTCCAGCTCTCTGCTGTGGCCTGGGAAGGCAGTGGAGAATGGCCCAAGTGCTTGGGCCCTGCATCAGCATGGGAGACCAGGAGGAGGCTCCTGGCTCCTAGCTTCGGATCTGCACAGCTCCTGCCGTTGCGGCCATTTGTGGAGTGAACCAATAGAAGGAAGACCTTTCTCTTTCTCTCTCTGTTTGTAACTCTGTCACATAAATAAATAAAAATCTAAAAAAAAAAAAGAGTAACATCAACAATATTCTTATACGTAAATTTAATCTGACTTTAAATCATTATATTAGGATTACATCATTCATCACAATAATTATTCTTTGGGATGCAAATGCACCCAATACATAAATCAGCAGCCACTCATTCTAGCTCTTTATTAATTTTCAAGGAAATCTAAACTCCAGGATACTGTCCTTCTATCTGCATGACAAATGCTCCTGAGATATCATATATGAAGACCCAAACTACCTCCCCTACATTGAAACATTTTTCAAATCTTTTTCAAGACACATAACTTAGTGTTTTCAGTTCAAAACTCTTGTCCACAGCTCACACAAAGCCAAGGTATAGAAGTCCCTCTTCTGAATGGTGCCGCTGTGCTACTTCAACCCTTAGACCAAAGCCACCCACTATTCACAGACCCAGTATCTCATGATCCTCAAGTGTTTTGTTCTCCTTACTAGGACTGCACATATATAAATAAATGTGTATCTATATATGTGCACAGACATTTTTTTTTCTAGTTCCTTGTCCACTTTATCAATAAGTAGGGAAGATACATCATCACACTGAAAATATTAATTTAATAAAATATCACACTGAGTTCCAACCAGTCTGTCACTTGGGTTCTATCTTTTAAAAAAATGGAAATTATATAAAATTTTCACAAAATCAGACTTAAGACCATATGAATTCCTATATATGAAGTAAAAATAAAAGGATTAAGAACTGCTTTACAATCTTGCAACATTATTTTTCCCACTGGTTTAATCAATACAGAGAATTTTTTTTAACTTTTATTTAATGAATATAAATTTCCAAAGTACAGCTTATGGATTACAATGGCTTCTCCCCCCATAACTTCCCTCCCACCCGCAACCCTCCCCTTTTCCACTCCCTCTTCCTTTCCATTCACATCAAGATTCATTTTCAATTCTCTTAATATACAGAAGATCAGTTTACCATATATTAAGTAAAGGTTTCAACAGTTTGCACCCACATAGAAACACAAAGTGAAAAATACTGAGTACTAGTTGTAGCATTAAATCACAATGTACAGCACATTAAGGACAGAGATCCTACATGAGGAGTAAGTGCACAGTGACTCCTGTTGTTGACTTAACAAATTGACACTCTTGTTTATGGCCTCAGTAATCACCCTAGGCTCCAGTCATGAGTTGTCAAGGCTATGGAAGCCTTTTGAGTTCACCGACTCTGATCATCTTTAGACAAGGTCGTAGTAAAAGTGGAAGTCCTCTCCTCCCTTCAGAGAAAGGTACCTCCTTCTTTGATGGCCTGTTCTTTCCACTGGGATCTCACTCATGGAGATCTTTCATTTAGGTCATTTTTTTTTTTTTTTTGACAGAGTGTCTTGGCTTTCCATGCCTGAAATACTCTCATGGGCTTTTCAGCCGGATCCGCATGCCTTAAGGGCTAATTCTGAGGCCAGAGTGCTGTTTAGGAATCCGCCATTCTATGAGTCTGCTGTGTATCTCGCTTCCCATGTTGGATGGTTCTCTCACTTTTTTATTCTATCGGTTAGTATTTGCAGACACTAGTCTTGTTTATGTGATCCCTTTGACTCTTAGTCCTATCATTATGATCAATTGTGAACAGAAATTGATCACTTGGACTAGTGAGATGGCCTTGGTACATGCCACCTTGATGGGATTGAATTGGAATCCCCTAGTATGTTTCTAACTCTACAGTTTGGGGCTAGTCAGCTTGAGCATGTCCCAAATTGTACATCTCTTCCCTCTCTTATTCCCACTCTTATATTTAACAGTGATCACTTTTCAGTTAAGTTTCAACTAACTAAAAAAAGAAAAGACCAAAATCAATAAAATCAGAGATGAAAAAGGAAACGTAACAACAGACACCACAGAAATAAAAAGAATCATCAGAAATTACTACAAGGACTTGTATGCCAGCAAACAGGGAAACCTATCAGAAATGGATAGATTCCTGGACATACGCAACCTACCTAAATTGAACCAGGAAGACATAGAAAACCTAAACAGACCCATAACTGAGACAGAAATTGAAACAGTAATAAAGGCCCTCCCAACAAAGAAAAGCCCAGGACCAGATGGATTCAATGCTGAATTCTACCAGACATTTAAAGAAGAACTAACTCCAACTCTTCTCAAACTATTCAGAACAATCGAAAAAGAGGGAATCCTCCCAAATTCTTTCTATGAAGCCAGCATCACCTTAATTCCTAAGCCAGAAAAAGATGCAGCATTGAATGAGAATTACAGACCAATATCCCTGATGAACACAGATGCAAAAATCCTCAATAAATTTCTGATGAAAACTCTAAGCAAACTGGGTATGGAAGGAACATTCCTCAATACAATCAAAGCAGTTTATGAAAAACCCACGGCCAACATCCTATTGAATGGGGAAAAGTTGGAAGTATTTCCACTGAGATCTGGTACCAGACAGGGATGCCCACTCTCACCACTGCTATTCAATATAGTTCTCGAAGTTATACCAGAGCTATTAGGCAAGAAAAAGAAATTAAAGGGATACAAATTGGGGAGGAAGAACTCAAACTATCCCTCTTTGCAGATGATATGATTCTTTATTTAGGGGACTCAAAGAACTCTAAGAGACTATTGTAACTCATAGAAGAGTTTGGCAAAGTAGCAGGCTGATCAAGTCATTGTTTCTTATAGTGTCAGTGTCACATCTACAAGTTTCCTTTTGGGTGCTCAAGTAGTTGCCACAGATCAGGGAGAACATATGATATTTGTCCCTTTAGGACTGGCTTATTTCACTCAGCATGATGTTTTCCAGATTCCTCCATTTGGTTATAAATGAGTGGATTTCATTTTTTTTTTTTTTTTTACTGCTGTGTAGTATTCTACAGAGTACATATCCCATGATTTCTTTATCCAGTCTTCTGTTAATGGACATTTAGGATGATTCCATGTCTTAGCTACTGTGAATTGAGCTGCAATAAACATTGAGGTGCAGACAGCTCTTTTATTTGCTAATTTAAATTCCCTTGGGTAAATTCTGAGGTGTGGGATGGCTGGGTCCAGTGGTAGGGCTATATTTAGGTTTTTGAGCAATCTCCAAACTGTCTTCCATAGTGGCTTTACCAGTTTGCATTCCCACCAACAGTGAATTAGGGTGCTTTTTTTCCCCACATCCTCACCAGCATATGCTGTTAGTTGATTTCTGTATGTAAGCCATTCTAACCAGGGTGAGGTGAAACCTCATTGTGGTTTTGATTTGCATTTCCCTGATTGCTAGTGATCCTGAACATTTTTTATGTGTTGTTGGCTGTTTGCATTTCCTCTTTTGAAAAATGTCTATTTAGGTAGTTGGCCTGTCTCTTAAGTGGGCTGTTTGTTTTGTTGTTGTGGAGTTTGATCTCTTTGTAGATTCTGGTTATTACTCCTTTATCAGTTGCATAGTTCAGAAATATTTTTTCCCATTCTGTCGATTGCCTCTTCACTTTCCTGACTGTTTCTTTTACAGTACAGACCTTCTCAATTTGATGTAATCCCAATTGTTAATTTTGGTTTTCAGTGCCTGTGCTTCTGGGGTCTTTTCCAAGAAGTCTTTGCTGGTGCCTATATCTTGCAGGATTTCTCCAATGTTCTCTAATAATTTTATGGTGTTGAGTTGTAGATTTAGATCTTTAACCCATGTTGAGTGGATTTTTGTGTAAGGTGAAAGGTAGGAGTCTTGCTTCATCCTTCTGCATGTAGAAATCCAGTTTTCCCAGCACCATTTGTTGAACAGACTGTCCTTGCTCCAGGAATTGGTTTTAGCTCCTTGATCGAATATAGGTTGGTTGTAGATGTTTGCATTGATTTCTGATGTTTCTCTTCTGTTCCACTGGTCTATCCATCTGTTTCTGTACCAGTACCATGCTGTTTTGATTATAACTGCCCCTACAGAGAACATTGTTATTTACTATATACCATAATATCTCCTTATCGAAAGAGGTGATGGGGTAGTGCCTCTAAAAATGAAGTAAAACATTTCCCCCGACTGATTTCAACATCAGAATAAAAACAAGAGGCATAAGTAATCTTTCTGTAGAAATTATCAATGGGGAAAAAATCTGCAAACTACAAATCAGATAAGCAAAACAGCAGAACACTTAGTTTTAAACTAAGCAATGTACCATTCCTCTCCCTTCACCCAAGTATAAAGAAGAAATCTCTTCTATAATACCTTTCAGTAGGATCCTTGCACAAACTAACTCTGGAACAATTCTATTCTCATGTATATCAATCATTGTTTTTCTGTGCCAAATTTCATTCCATTTTGTGCCCACATTTCTAACTTCTCTAATATTTTCACTGTACCCACACTTCTCTCCAAATTTAGCATCATCTCCAAATTTTATGTAAATAAGAAGAGAATCATCTGTATTTTACAATCTAGTGATTAGAAAAGTTAACATCCCTAAATTCTACTAGCCAGTGGGAAGAAGATTTGAACTCACATCTGTCTAACTGCAAAGCCCACTCAGTGACTACACAAAATTACTTGCCACCCAGTTCCTGATGGCAAAGCCAGTATTTTTCCTCCTAGTCTTTCCTAGACCTAGACCTCCCAGGTCTTTCCCTCCTAGTCTTGCTCCCCTATGTATGCACTGTGTGCACACACACACACGTGTTACACTAAATGAGATCATCGAGGAAAAATCTAAATTTCAGTAATACAGTTAATTTTATTAAGCACTGAGTGCCCAGTCCATGTTATGATACCATGTTAGGTACAGGCTGAGTTCAAGGCTAAATGCCAAAGATACAAAGAGATGATAAACAGGTCCCTTCTCCCAGGAAGTTCATAGCCCAAGAAACAGCACAAAACTTGAAGGAAGTGGAGAAATAAATGTATCTTTACTATTCTCTTCACTGTCTTATAGATTTCTTATCCCTGAATTATATCTATATCTATATCTAAAATACCTTTTCTCTCTTCCTTCCTTCTTTTCTTCAGTCTTAATCTTTGCTATTTGAATTTAGGCTATATTTAAGATAATCACTTGCCTTATACAAGGAAAAATAGAACAAATGAATTACAGAATCAATAGAGGACAATCTATTCTATGTTTGTATATAAAGACTGTAATACATGTACTAAGTCAATAGGCATTCATTAAAAATGACAGACATTCCATAATGTCTCCTGAGAGTATTTTCCCCTGAATTCTGTGGATAATACATTAAGTCTGCTCTTATACTCTCTCTACATTCTCAAGTCAAAATAAGACATAGGTAACACTGTTGACCCAGATTTTTCCATTTCTATACCATTTTGCTTTAGAATTTGATTTGTATATATTCATTTATTTTGGTTTACTTGAAGGGTAAGTGGGGGGAGGGGGAAGAGATCTTTCAACCATTGATTCTCACCCCCAAATGCCCACAACAGCCAGAGCTGGGCCAGGCTGAAGCAAGCAGGCCCAAATTCAATCTGGGTCTCCCATATGGGTGGCAAGAAGTCAAGTACTTTGAATATCATCCGCTGCCTACCAACATGTACATTAGCAGGAGACTAGATTGGGAGTGGAGTAGTTGAGACTTGAATCAGCACTCTGATATGGGATGCAGGGATTCCAAACAGCAGCTATAATTCTGTGCCCAACACTTTCACCAGAATTAGTACTTGAATGTTAGCTTTGGTTTTCTCTTCTATGTTGTGCATTTGTTTGGACATTAACATTAGGCTAGGTGCAACCTGGCCTTTAGTCTATGACTGATATAAAAGATCACCTACAAAGTTGGAAGCAGCCCCACTAATATCAGGAACCAGACAAGGATGCCCACTCTCACCATCGCTATTCAATATAGTCCTGAAAGTTTTGGCCAGAGCCATTAGGCAACAAAAAGAAATCAAGGGGCTACAAATTAGGAAGGATGAAGTCAAATTATCCCTATTCACAGATGACATATATATATATATATATATATACATATACATATATATATATACACATATATATATATATATATATATATATATATATATATAAAATACAGCAACCAAAAGACTCCATTGAGAGACTATTGGAACTCACAAGAGAGTTTGGCAAAGTAGCAGGATTTAAAATTAACACAAAAAAGTCAATAGCCTTTGTAGACAAAGAAATGCTATGGCTGAGAAAGAACTTCTAAGATCAATCCCATTCACAATAGCTACAAAATAAAATTAAATACCTTGAAATATATTTAACCAACAAAGTCAAAGATCTCTATGATGAAATTTATAAAATATTAAAGAAATAGAAGACACAAAAAAGTGAAAAATCTTCCATGTTTGTGGATTAGAACACTGTCATCAAAATGTCCATACAAAAAAGCAAAAAAAAAAATAGACGTGTAGACCAATGGAACAGGATAGAATCTTCAAAAATCAATCCCTGCATCTACAACTAACTTATCTTTGACAAAGCAGCTAAAAAACATTCCTGGAGCAAGGACAATCTCTTCAATAAATCATGCTGGGAAAATTGGACATCTGTTTGCAGAAATATGAAACAAGACCCATACCTTACACCTTACACAAAACTCCATTCAAAATTGATCAAGGACCTAAGTCTATGACTCAAACAATCAATTTATTAAAGAACGCTGGGGAAACTCTAGAAGACATTGGCATAGGCAAAGACTTCTTGGTAAAGATCCCTACAGCATAGGCAATCAAAGCCAAAACTGACAAATGGGAATCATCAAGCTGAGAAGCAAAGTGAAGAGGCAAACAACAGAATGGGAGAAAATATTTGCAAGTTATGCAATTGATAAAGGCTTAACATCCAGAATCTATAAAGAGCTCAAGAATTCAAGAACAACAACAAAAAAAATCCAGTTAAGAAACGGGCAAAGGACTAGAACAGGCATTTTCCAAAGAAGGAAATTCAAATGGCCAACAGATACATGAAAAAATGCTCAGGATCACTAGCAATCAGAGAATTGCAAATCAAAACCACAGTGAAGTTTCACCTCACCCCAGTCAAAATGGCTCTCATAGAGAAATCAGCAAACAAAAAATTCTGGCAAGGATGTAGAGGAAAAGAGGTAGGAATGTAAACTAGTACTGCCATTGAGTAAAAAAATGTAATATAAATTTAATGTAGGGGAAAAGGAGTGGGAATGTAAACTAGTACTGCCATTGAGGAAGACAGTATGGAGCTACCAGAGAAATCTGAATATAGATCTACCATATGACCCAGCCATCCCACTTCTGGGAATTTATCCAAATAAAATGAAATCAGTATATGAAAGAGTTATCTATACCCCCATGTTCACTGAAGTTCAATTCAAAACAGGTAAGATATGGAATCAACCCATATGTCCAAAAACTGAAGACTGGATAAAGAAATTATGCTAAATATACACTCTGGAATACTATGCAAAGGTTAAAAAAAATGAAATCCTGTCATTTGCAATGAGATGGACACAATTGTAAACCATTATATTTTGTGAAATAAGCCAATCCAAAAAAAGACAAATACTGTATGTTTTCCCTGATATGGGGTAACTAATAGAGTACCTAAAATGTCATGTATTGGAGTGTTTACAGCCTTTGTCTCTATCATTGAGGAAAAGTATTTTTTTCTTCATACTATCCGTTGAATACTTTACTTAGTGTAGGGTTAATCTTATCAGTATAAAGTAACCTGAAAATAGATCTTTGTAAAAATTAAGAGTGGGAATAGGAAAGGGAGGAGAAAGTGTCATCCTGCAAAGAAAATAATACTCATGAGCCAGATGTTCATATAGCCAATTATTCTATCACTGAATATTTTCATTTTTAGAACCATAATTTTATTTGGTGACTACTTTTTTAGAAAATCTATAACATTTAAAATTATTTTCTATTAATAACTTGCTAAATTTTAAATATTTGCTTATTTTTAAAGTTTAGTTTTTATATGGCTAGGAAAATATTTTTCCAACAGTACCCACTTCCAATATTATAATAAAAATCACAGGTTTAAAGCTTTTACTTAAAAAGAATCTACTTTTGTACAGCCCATGTGTTATTCCAACAAAGTTATATGATCTATTTGTAAATGATCAAGCACTGAACATGGCATTATTGTTATTCAGCACATCCAACTTTCTTATAAGAAACTACTATGTCCATTGTACCCTTACATGATCACAAAGAAAGAAAACCCCTACATAAATAAATGCCAGGGTTGTTTTCATGAATCAGCAGTACATGCAGAGGACACCACGGGTCCATGGGTTCCCTTACGGAAGTCTTCTGGTAAGTGATAAGAAGTGGCAACTAGCCTAAGTGCAGGTCAGAGGCTGGCTTGGACTGCAGCAGCTGCTCTAAAACACTGCTGTCAATTTTACATTATTTTCCATGATGGACCAGAAATGACCATTCCTAAACATTTTATTCATGAATCATCACTAACGCCAAATTCCAAATAATAGTATATTGAACACCTATTAACTTAAAGTACACCCTTACACAGAGATTACTCTGAGGAAAAATAACCTTCAGTAGTTCTCACCATGAATTTAAAAGCTAGGTAAAAATTCAGTTTTCACTACTCAAAAAAGAAAAAGTGGGAGAAAGGTAAAAATGTATTAAGTAAAATACCTTCCTCTTATTACAGATTTCCTCCTGACTGCAAAAAGTGTCAATGCAAGTTCTCCGACATCCCAATTGCAACAAATCTCATTATAAGGAAGTGCCACAATTGTCATTTCACAAGATATTTCATTACAATGCAACTGTTTAGAAAAACGAAATTAATCCTAAACCTTGACAAGAAGCTTACAAAATGAGAGAGGAGACACACAGACTATCTGGTTCTATTACTCTCTATAATTCAGGACAATAAATGCTTTCTGAATAATCATGTTTTAAGTGGCAAATGTCCAACCCCAAAACCAATGAGGAAAGAAAGAAAAAGAGTTATGAGAAACCTGGGGGGACAGGAACAGGAACATGGGCCACAATGAGAACTTCAGCCCAACACTTCGTAAAGATGGCTTAGACTCTCTCATCTGAACGCGAGCTTAGAGCTGAAGTCAATTTGATTTCCTCAAAGACAAAGAAAACTATGGCTAATATCTGGAGTCCCAAGGTGTACTTACAAAGGTGCTATTCCATATTTACCATTATCTGCTATTGTAAAAATACACAGGAATTTGAAAAATAATAATGGTAGCACTAACACATATGCAGGTCTTACTCTAAGGGTAAGGCACTATTCTAAATAATCTAATCCAGTCTTCATAGTAATCCCACAAGAGGCTAACCTACATTTTACAGATGAGGCAAGGAAGGTAGAAAAAGTTAAATATTGTCCAACGTCATTCAGCCAATAAATAATTGGAGGGGTAGGGATCCAAATAGATGTAGCATAGCTTCCTAGTCATGACTGTCTGACTGTACTTCTAGGTCTCCTAACACAGGAAAGAAAACATTGTGAAAGGACACATCACTGATTTCTACATACCTTTCAAACACTCATAACAAACAGAAGAGATTGTCTTAAATAGTAATCCCATCATCATGTATCTTTGCTCAAAAGTCAATTATATGTAAATGTTGTGTACTTTTACCCATCTGTGACATTTCCTCTCAAAAAGCCATTACTTGCACAACAGTACAGAAACCCTTTCGTGGTGTTGAGACCACCATGCTGACAGGAATGTAGCCTGGGATTCAGCAGGAACACTGGAGAACTGATGCTGTCCAGAAGGGTGTTTAGTGAAAGGACTTCATAAAATGTCCCAGTGGGTGTTCGCCTGCAGCTTGGGCTTCACGCAGGAGGTAGCTTCCTCCCAGAGAGGGTGCCACACACCTCCTTCCATGGGTGCAGCATTTGCCAGACTCGCATTGTACCAGACCACCACCACACACCATGCTCAATTTAGGGAGCCAGGGCATGGAACTGTGGAGCCCTTGCTGCAAAACACTGGCAGGCAGCTGCACTGAACAGAACAGACCAGACATAAATCAAGTGTTAAAAAGAAATCAAGACGTGAGCTCTCCATTTAGAAAATGCTTTGAGCCAGTCTGTAAGCGCTGGCCTTTGGAGGAAGACAAGCATGCGGAGTGCCTCTCCTCAACTCACCTCCACCCAGGAACTATCTATCTTCTAGTATCATCAGGATCACCATTGCTGCATTCGTCAGATTAACTGCACAACAGCCATTATTACCAATTTGATATCTAAAATGCCAGGGACTTTCTCCTTATTCAGCAAACTGCTTTGATTTTCAATTTAGTGAATAAAAAAAAACTTAAATAAGGATGGATGTTTGGCCCGATGGTTAAAACGGCTGCTTGTAACATCATACTGGAGTACCTAGTTCAAGTCCTGACTGCTCCACTTCCAATCCTGCCTCCAGCTAATGCACACCCTGGGAGGCAGCAGGTAAAGCTCAAATACTTGGGTCCCTGCAACTCTCCTGGGAGACCCAGATTGAGGTGTGGGCTTCTGTATGGCACAGCCCCACTCACTGCCACCATCTGGGAAGTGACAGAGTGGATAGGATTCTCTCCCCCTCCTCCACACTCCCTTCCACTCTCAGTCCTGTCCCCTCAACTCTCTCTCTGCCTTTTAAAGAGAATGAAACTTTTATTTTTTAAATTAACTTATATAAAGGCTTTAAGCAGTTTGCTTACAGATATGGTCTCCTACCATCTATGTTTACTAGAAAGTCCTTTAGCTCCAACCACAAAACCTCCCACTACAAAAAGACTAAACACAACCCAAGCTTAGCAGGATCAGCAGAGGTTGAAGGTGAGCGCTTCTTTATGTTGCCCATAATCTTTTTAATTTTGAAATACAATTAGTTTTACAAAAATGTATAAAAACAATACAGAGAATTCTCATATCCCCTTTTACCCAGAATTCTTTAACGATCACATTTGACAAAATCATAACCTAATTATAGAAAACACAAAACTAGCACTGATGCACTAGGAGTAACTCATTCTCATTTGACATTTGCCAGTTTTCTACCTAGTCTATTTTTCAATCAAAATAATTAATCTAGATTTTTAGCTGTTTCTATATTTAAAGTAGGTTAACAGCATATTTTAAGTAATTTCATTAATAGAGAATAGATTTTATGTGTTCCATGGGTACAGTTCCAAGAAGACAAGCACACTTCTCTTCTACCACTGCCTCCCCTCCCAACCACCCTCCCTCCTTCCACTTTCTTCTTTCCACCAGTTCTTGCAAATACATAATTCTAACCCCCTCCATGTACAGGCTTAACTCACCACTAACCATAATATTCAGCAAGTAAAAAGCAGGAAGACCACAGTTCCACAGGAGTATAAACAAAGGTTAAAAATGACAATCATATCACATACATTTTTTGAATTCTCTGTGTTAAATGCCACATATCAAAGAAAATATATGATGTATGCTTTTATCAATCAGGGAAACCATCTTTATTTAAAATTTTTTTCTGTAAGAATGACACAGTCCATGTACAACACCTTTCCATACCTAGAGCCCATGGTTTATTGTTTTTTGTTAGAATTTCACGCAGGTGCAACATACTCTAGTGGGGCACATTTGGGATATAGCAGATCTTTTAGAGGTTGGAATCTAATCACTGATCAGTTCCTTACAAATAAAAATAGAAGATGGCACCTACTCTGTGTGAGACATTGCTCAGCACTTAATATAGGTGAGAGAAACAAACCCTAGCAAAAGAAATCTACATCCGCCATAGGGCTCACGTCAGTACCCAGAAGTCTGTAACACAGGAGCAGGAACAGCAATGACACCTGCCCAGAAGTGCTCAAGACCCCAGGAAACTGCCACTGCAGTTGCACCCCTGTTGCCTATACTCACATGGTAATAAACTCAGTCTTCCCTTGGAAGCAACAAGGGATTGGACAACAGTCCTTGTATACTCAAGTCCCTTATATAAATGGCAATATTTTCTTAGGAAATCCTCCTGTATATTTGAATATGTAACATAATGGAAGTGCTATGTAAATAGTTGTTATACTGCACTGTTTAGGGATTAATGACCACTGGGGGGGGGGGGGAATTTTCCTCTGAATTTTTTCAATCTAGGGTTGGCTGAATCCAGGATGGATGTGGAAATTCCAAAAGGGAACACTACCCCCCTCTGTGTTGCATGAACATGTAAATGAATGAACACCTTTGCATTCTTTACCTACCACATAGGGAAAGAAAACTGTCTTAAATCAGCTTTTCTCTGCAGGGGAACCATGAGAATTGGAAAAAGCAGAGGAGGAAAACCAGGAGAAAGACAAGGAGAGGTGAATATCAAAGGCAACAAGGAGTGAGCAGCAGTGACAGGGAGAGCCATGCCCTGCAGAACATTGAGAACACCAGGAAAAAAGGAGTGGGAGAAGTAAGGCCAGAGAGTTATGTTCTCTGGCCTCCTATACCACATCAGGTATATCTATCCTGCCGATGGCACAATAACTCAGTGACAGCACATGAGGGCACTTCAAAAAGCACATGGGAAATGGAAATAAAGCTAAGTTTATATTGGTACAAAATTCTGAAATCCATGCACAGTGTTTTCATGACACACATTTCCCATGAACTTTCTGAAGGTCCCACATGAACTGTGGTGATTCCACAGAACTGCTTATGAAGATACTTCCTGGTTGGCTGGTATTCTGAGATTCAACCTCCCCACATTTATGATGTGAGAATCACTCCTCTTTCTTATTAAACACAGGTGAGAGCAGACATCAAAACATTTATGCGAATTTTTTATATAGGTCCTTTTACTTGCTAAAATTGCACTATAACTTTTTGCTTACACTGGTCAGTAAAATCCAAAGTCTTACAACCAGTCATATGTGCTACATCTGAGAAAAAAGCTTTTAAATAAAAGAGCTAAAACTGTGAGTGAGCACTAATCTCATTTTAAAAACATTAGAAATAAAGTATATTCTCAGGATGGACAGTGTAATACAACAGGTTAAGTGGCTGGCTATGATGCCAGCATCCAATATGAGCTCTGGTTCAAGTCCTGGCTGCTCCACTTCAGATCCAGCTCCCTGCTATATACCTGGAAAAGTACCAGCAGATGGCCCAAATGCTTGGAACCCTGCCACCCATGCAGGAGACCCTATGGAGTTCCTTGCTCCTGGGCCTGGCTCTGCCCAGCTGTTGTGGACATTTGGGAAGTGAACCAATGGATGGGGAGATATCTCTCCCTTCCTCTAACTCTGCCTTTCAAGTGATGTCTATCAATTGAGGACTGGATAAAGAAATTACGTATATATACACAAGGAAATAGTACTCAAACATCAGAAACAATGGAATCCTGTCTTTTGCAACAAGTTGGATGCAACTGGAGACTATTATGCTCAGTGAAATAAAGCAGTCCCCAAAGAAAAATATTGTATGTTTTCCTTGATTTGCAGTAACTAATATTCAGAGTACAAAAAACATAATGTATATGAATTAAACTGACATTTTGAGATTTGATTATTATTTATAGCCCTTGTCTATACTCTAGAGGAACAATGCTTTTTCTACTTACTATTTGTTGGATTCTTTATTTAGTATAGGGTGAAGCTTGTGATAATAAAGAATATATAATAATAAAATAAAAATCTGAAAAGAATGAGGGAAAGTGAAAGTGAAGGTGGGTAGGGTTAGAAGTATCATTATTCTCTTAAAACTATACATGAAGTACATGAAATCTGTTCCACTTTTATAAATAAATTTAAAAGCACAAAGGCAAAAAAAATAACAATGAAATGAAGAAGAATAATGTTGTGTTGCCCTCTGATTTAAACTTATTAAATCTTACCCAAGTTATTCTGTTGGGTAAAGAAGTCATTATAATTTCAATCAATTGATAGAAATCACTGACAATATTAAGTTTGGAAAGCAGCTCATAACTTAGTGTCTACAGCATGACTTCTTTTGTAAAATACAGGTGGATTAACACAGGAGCCTGTGAATACCCATATATAATCCACATGTACACACATGTGGCAGTACACACAATAAGCTCAATAATGATTATATCTGGATAGTGAGATTTCAACTTACACCTACTATCTTCATACATAGAAATTACTTTTATAAGTAGTAGTCCCCCACACACGAAAAATTAAAGCTGCTTTTCTCTTAGAAAAAATATATAAGAAAAAAGTTACATGAGAAACTAATATTTGCCATCAACACCATGAAGAGATACTAAGTTTCCACCACAGCCACTGACCTTCCAAATGGCACGTGGCCTTTCTGTCCAATATAGCAAGCCTGTAGACAAGGATCTCTCTGTAAGGGCTCTGTTACTTAACATATCCTTTTACATTATTAACATAAGGCTGAGTTTCCCTAAATAAAGTTCCCAACCTCTAGAGTCCCTGAAGGAGCACAGGAAGCATTTAGCAGACTACTGCTACTGTAATATGTTTTACTACACTTAACTACTTAGGTATTTTCAGCACTAGAAGTTTTGTTGGTATTTAAAATGCACCTCTTACAAAATATATCTACTGGAAATGTATTGTCCATAAAATATGGAAGCAAAATGTAACAGATGATTATACTTGAATACTTGAAATAAAATGTTTCTTTATTCTCAACAATGTACTTCAATCTAAAAATAAAGTCAAAAGTCTTTCAGAATTAAGATTCCTCATCCTGGAAAAAAAGTGACATATCAAGATTTCAGTCTAAGAAAGGGATACAACCAACAAACACCATCAGAGTACTCAGGATGCAGAGAAGGAATGGACACAATGCTTTCTCTCAAGGAGTTACTACCCATGGGAGAAACAAACCCATTAACAAAAAAGAGTTCAATAAAACAGTCCAAATGTATGGTGAAGGTGAAAGCATACAGTCATATGTGGTTCTTAGAGCACAAAAATATAAAATGCGTGTTCCATCTAGAAAGATGAAATTAGAAAATTTTCCTCAGTGCAATTATTTCCTACAAAAGAATTATGATAGCATAATACTTGCACCCAGAAGCACAGGATAGGTTGTCATGGGCACAGTCATAGAGATCATTAATGCAAAGACCCTGGGATGAGTCTACAGAGGTATGCAGCTTTGCCATCTTCTCATTCACTGCATATCAGCTTCAGTACATACAGATGTGGCATAAGGTACAGAATAGGCATGCCCCCCCCCCATGTCCACAAGAAGAGACAGACAGGAACAAATCACTACAACACAACTTAGTAAGAGCTTACTAAGAGCATATGTCCACAGCTATGGAGGCACAGAGGATGGCACAGTTCATACACATTCAGGGAAGGCTGAAGAAACCAGGAGCCGTCTGTGCGCTCTGAAGGGAGTCTGCTCTTTGGGACCTCCTCAGGCAGCTGGCTATGTGGGCTGAACAAGGTCTGCTGTGGCATCACTCCATCTAATCCTTAGACACAACCCACCAAATAGATGTTGCTCTTATTGTCTGAGGTGCATGCGATCACAGAGGTGCAGTTAACTTGCCCAAAGCCCAACTACTAATAACTGGCAAAGTTAGGTCTGAAAGCAGATCAAAATTGCACTTGGGTTCCCTGACTTCCCCAAGCAAGAAAGCAGTAAAGGTATGGCTTGCGTAGATCTCTATCTCTACATATACTTTTCAAGAAATTTTTAAACCAGACAGATTACAAAGTGAAACTCAATACTTGATGTTGTCAGTAACTTGCAATAGTCATGTAGGGGTAGATGTCCACTTACAACATAGTCTACAAGCTACAATACTAAGTAACCCACTGAAAAGTGACAGGGTATGTGAAGTGAAGACACAGTAGAGTGAAGTAGCCAAGTGTAGCCATCATACACTTTGTTGCCATGGTTCAATGGGTGGAAGGTATCTGTACATCCCCTACTACCACATGCAAATCTGATATCTTCTGTATATTATTCTGGGAAATTTGCACACGAACGGTTCAAAGTCATCAATGCAGAACTTACAAGTTGTTTTTACGTCTTCAACTACTAAGAGGTAGAAATGAGAAATCTTCTCTTCTACATGGAAAGTAACATGGTACACTTTATAAAGTACAGACTTTAAGGGATCCACACATCAGACACACATTTAATCCACCAGATCTGTCAGGATAAGTCTCTGAAGTATGAGTGCATGTTGATGGCTGCCATCTTGTTACAAAATGATCATTGCCTCTAAACCACTAGTGAAGCATGCTAGAATAAGCAGTGTGATGAATAACTGTATTTCTCTTAATGGTCCTATAAACAGCCTTCTGAAATAGCAATCCTCACCATGATATGGAGATACGGCTCAGTTAACAGGAGATTACAGCATCACAACAGGGAGTCTGTGGTTTCTGTGAACTTTCCAGACATATCTTACATCTAATTTCTTCTGCTAGTGGGTTTTTTATTGTTGTATAATTAAATTCTCAAAAAAATCTTATGTTGTTAATGAATGCATTTCTTTGCCTTGTATGTTTCATGTAAATTAGGATTTATAAAATCACCTGCTTTGTCACTGAGGCACAATAATAACCATGTCACCCACTTAACAGCAGGCAATAAAATATGTGATGCTATACATAATAAAGATTACTAGACTGTAAATATAAATCAGAATACAAGGGCTATACATGGCTATAAAAACTGATAGTAAGAGAAAGATAATTTATATTGATGAGGCACCTGCTATGTCCAGGCATTGTAGCCAACAATTTTTCTAAGTTATTACACAGCAATGGAAAGCAAAGAATTTCCAGTCTCTCTCCCATGATCTACTGATTTAAGACCTTGCAGAACACCTCAATAATCACAGAGATACTGCAGGGTATTTTACATTTTCAAGAAAATCACAGTAAGATTCAGCCTCTGTCAACCACTGCATGAAATTTCAGATGAATCAGTATGCAGCTTCCATGAGACAACACTCCATGCCCTCAGTGACACCTCTTTGAGAAGGTGGACATTCAGCTGTTGCTGTGATTGACAAGTAAACAAACACAAGAACCAAATAAAGCACAACAGAAGATGGACTGTGGTGGTGCGTGATCTTATTCCAAGAGTGAGAAAGCCCAAGTACTGCCCAACCAGCATGCACACTCCATAAGTATTTGTGAGTATTTAAGAATAAAACAATTGAAAGTTTTTCTTACAACTTAAGTATTTTCAAAAAATTGCTATGTTGTTAGGAAATAAATATTTATTAAATTGCTTAGAACTAACTACTTAAAAACAAAAATATTTGCCGTTGGTGATGTACTTTTGGCCTAGGGATGAAAAGGGGGGAAAATCACTAAGATACTAAATGAGCTGTAAATCAAGCAAGCTGAGAACCTCTATTGTCCATGAATTCTAACCTCCGCATACAAAGAGCACAAGCTGAACCAAAGGTCTTTAGCGGCTTCACCTACTGCTCAGTTTCCAAAGCAGTTAAAAGGCTATGTGTGATGGGATGTACAATATCATAGCACATTATCAGCATAACAGATGGAGACGTAATTGTTGCCATACATTTTTCTCCACTCACATTTACTTTGCTAATCTTCCATTCTGTGTCATTAGTCTAAATATCATGATTGCTTTTGAAAGCATCTGTATGTTTATTACACATTTGGGAAGAGTACCATTATCTATTCTGGGTAACGTAACGTCTCTCCTGCCCTTTCACTACTGCCACTCCCGGAAGTATGAAGCACTGCTACACAATCTTATGAAGGGCTGTTTAGATGAATTTTCTCTTTGCATGTAATCTGAAAGTAGAATGTTGTTGAGTTTCTCCCTTTTCTACATGTTTTTTAATTAAACTGTGGCCCTACATGTTTAAACCTTCAGGAAAATATTTATGAAATTATTGCAACTATAACGCCACTTGTCATGAAGTTATAAATCATCTATGTAGATATCTATATATTTTATATAGAGGTAGAAGCGGGGGGAAGAATACCAAGAAAATTAATTTTAAAAAATCTTTTTAGGGGTCAGCTCTGTGGCGCACTAAGTTAACGCCCTGGCCTGAAGCGCCAGCATCCCATATGGGTGCTGGTTCTAGTCCCAGCTGCTCCTTTTCTGATCTAGCTCTGTACTATAGCCTGGGATAGCAGTGGAGGATGGCCCAAGTCCTTGGGCCCCTGCACCCTCATGGGAGGTCTGGAAGAAGCTCCTGGCCCCTGGCTTGGGATTGACGCAGCTCCGGCCTTTGCAGCCATCTGGGGAGTGAACCAGCAGATGAAGACCTCTCTCTCTCTGTCTCTACCTCTCTCTGTAACTCTGTCTTTCAAATAAATAAAGTTTTTTAAAAAATCTTTTAAATTTTCTAAGTCCTTAAGATGCACTCTTAGATTATCCATGTGATATCTTTTTTTTTTCAGATGTAGGCACTCACTTCTGTAAACTTTCCTCTTCATTTTTGCTGTATCTTACCAGTTTTAATATGCTGTTTCCATTTTCATTAGTTTTTTTTTTTTTTTAAGATTTATTTATTTATTTGAAAGGCAGTTACAGAGAGGCAGGGGCAGAGAGAGGGAAGTCTTCCCTCTGCTGGTTCACTCCCCAAATGGCCACAACAGCTAGAGTTGCGCCCATCTGAAGCCAGGAGCCTCTTCAAGGCTCGCACGTGGGTGCAGGGGCCCAAGCACTTGGATCATCTTCCACTGCTTTCCCAGGCCGCAGCAGAGAGCTGGATCAGAAGTGGAGCAGCCAGGACATGAACCAGTGCCCATTTGGGATGCTGGTACTGCGGGGAGCAGCTTTACCTGCTACACCACAGCATCAAACTCTCTAGAGTTTCTTTTATTGTTATTTTCCAGCTTTATTTCATTAGGGTCAAAAGAGACAAGATATGACTTTAATTTTTTTTAATTTGTTGAGATTTGTTTTATGGCCTACTATATGATCTATCTAGGGAATATTCAATGAGAATACATAATCTGTAGCTATGGGATGGAATGTTTTGTAAATATCTGTTAGGTCTATTTGGTCACAGATTACCTCTGTTTTTTCATCTGGTTGATTGGCCTGTAAAAAAGTGGGGTATTTAAGTCCCCCAATATTACCGTGTTGGGTTTATGTCTCTTCTTAGATCTATTAATACTTAGGATAAATCAAATAGAGAACTTAGTAAAGTCCTGGCTATGGATACTGATGTTATTTTGTTAACGTATAAACTCCCATGGCTAACATTAGTCTCTCATGAAAGTATAAACAGTGAACTGAAGTCACCTCATCTGCCTGTGTGTGAAACAGGTGAAACTGATCAGACAGCGCTCAGGATGTATGTGTCTCACTGCTTCTCAGTGAAGTCGGGGGACACACAATACATAGGGAAAAATCAAAAGTGTGGGAATATGCTGTTGAGATAAAAGAGGGTAGCAAGATATTTCTATTTCTTAAAATATCAACAGATGGTTGTAAATAATACTTTAGATCTTTTAGAAAAAGAAAAATCACCCCCAAAAAAGATTCAGATAGCAGGAAACATCTACTGCTATAGGACTGAGGTGGACCAAGCAATCTTTGAAGTAATGAACTTAAAACAAAGGCTGTGAAAGTGGAGTACATGTTTGCCAGTTTTCTTTTTATTTTTTGAGGTAACATTGTTGATGTACATTACAGTTAAAGGGTTAATGCTCTGCTAATTAAAGAGCTCAAGAAATACAATGTAAAAAGGCCATAAACAGGAATATATGAAAGGCCTATAAACAATATGAATTAAAATATGTGAATTTCACTCATATATAGTAAATTTTAAAATAGAGGTCCTTAAAACTACAGTAGTATGTCACTTTAACAACTTGACAAAGATTTGAAACAAAGCATGACAAACACAGTATTTGCAGCAAAACTGATATACATAGGCATTTCCTTTTGTTGCTTTTGATTTTTTTTAATTTTATCTCCCACAAATAAGGGGGAACATGCTGTATTTGTCTTCCCATGTCCAGCGTATTGACTTCCTAATCACTAGGACACCCAAAGACGGAAGCAGAATGGAATATGGGTTAAGTCTGGGCCTCTGGGCAGAGACTGCGTCTGGCTGACCTCCAGCTCTACAATTCACAGGCTGCAGGGCTGCAGGGTGCCTGGCACATGTTACAATCCCTACAGAAATAGCAAGTCTGACCGGGGCACCACAGGAGCTGAGTGTGCATCTCTGTCACCCTTCCACAACTTCAGCTAAAAACTGACCAAACTGATTCCCCTTCTTTAACTTTATTCAAAAAGTCCACCCATGTACCAGAAATTCTTAACATTCCCCAGCCATCTCAAGCCAAGCACTGCTAAACAAAATTTTAATTTCCAGAGAAGTGACACCTTTATCTGTGTGAATAAACGAAGCCTCATCTCCCACTCTTGCAGTGTTGACATCATTTTTGGCCTTTTGTTCCCAATCACACCCAGTACATCATGGGTCCACCCATCCCTTCTGTCCTGTTACTCCTGTGCTTTCCATTCCCATACACTGAGCACACCACACCTAAAGACAGGTTAAGCATCTCAAGTCCAAAATCTGAAATTCAAAATGCTCAAAGCCTGAAACATTGTGAGCAAGTATTTCAGCTTTCAGGTTTTGGGATTAGGGATAATCAAATAGTAAGTCTATGCAAATACTGTAAACCCCCCAACTCTGAAATATGAAGCACTTCCAGGTTCAAGAATCTCCAACAACAGATACTCAATCTATGTTTTAACACTTTCCTTACTGCTCTCTTCTTTTGCCTCCTTCCTACCTAACCTATTTTACCAAGGACCTGTTCTACAATTTCTTTCCTCTTTCTTATATGTCAAAACTCAGTCTCAACAGATGTTTGTGGCATTTTCTCCACTGGGGCCACTGAATGGACACTGGCCAAGTAGCCCCTTTGTGCAAAACAGAAAAGGCATCTTGCTCTCCTTTTCAAGAGACTTCTCTTCTGCTTGCTAGAAACTCTGAGTTAACATCCTGGTTTTGCTAAAGAATGCCACATTACTTCTGGATGTTACTCTATGCAATGCATGCGGATGATGTAACTGAGCTGTGCAGGCCTCGCACCACATGAGCAACCACACAGAAGAGTAGTGTCTTCATGCCTCGGGGTCTTTTCCAGTACCAATTCCTCATCACACAAGTGCAACAAAAATCACCAATGACCTCATAACCACCAAACATGCTGGTTGAATTATTTACTTTCTTACTTGACTGCTGCACAATTTTACATTATGAGCACGGTCCTTTTCCATATACTTGATGACTGCAATTTCCCCTGGGTTTCTTCCTACCTCTCTCACCACTGTGTGACAGTTTTTCCTAGGACCCACCTCCCCTGCTATGCAGTGACTCCCCTCAGGGTTCCATCCTTGGCCTCCCTTTAAACCAGACTCTGACTCTTGGTCAATGACTTCAATGACTCCCAAATCAGTCTGGATGTCCCATTTGTACTCCCCTCCAATGCTGCCTATTGTAATCCTCTGCTCCAATACCCCAAATGAAGTCCAAAGTCTAAAACAGAGCCCCAATACCCCACCACCTTCCAAAAAAGAATAAAGGTTTTTTTCTCCTACCTTTAGTTAATTCATTAATCACCATCCCTGAAGCTTCTAATGGTAGGAAGGCCAGAGTCATTCTCAGTTTCATGTACTTACTCATTCATTCAACAAATACCTGAGTGACTTCCATGTACCAAGATGATGGTTCAGGCATCTGCAATGTGTCTGTGAACTTAAAACATCTGGAAGAGAACTTTCTCCACCATTCTGAAACTTTTTTTAAAGACTTATTTATTTATTTTAAAGTCAGAGTTACACAGAGAGAGGAGAGGCAGAGAGAGAGAGGCAGAGAGAGAGAGGCAGAGAGAGAGGTCCTCCATCCGCTGGTTCACTCCCCAAATGGCTGCAATGGCCGGAGCTGTGCCAATCCGAAGCCAGGAGCTAGGAGCTTCTTCCGGGTCTCCCACGTGGGTGCAGGGGCTCAAGGACTCAGGCCATCTGCTGCTGCTCTCCCGGGCCATAGCAGAGAGCTGGACAGGAAGCAGAGTAGCCGGGTCTCAAACCGGCACCCATATGGGATGCCGATGCTTCAGGCCAGGGCGTTAACCCACTTTGCCACTGCACCACAGTGCTGGCCCCCATCCTAAAACTCTTATGAAGGACTACGATGGCAGGGGTTGGAGAAAAGAGATAGATGAAAATAAGCTTAGTAATTAAATGTAATACAAATATTCAATATTTATTGAGCAGTGCTATGGCATGGTAAATGAGGGGTGGGTAAAGGAAGTTGCTATTTTAAATAGGTGGAAAGGGTAACCTCTTCCTGACAGTGCCACTGCAGCAAAGGCTCAAAGCAGGTGAGGGAGTTAAGTACAAGGATATCCAGAGGATGAGCACTGCAGACAGAAGGAATAAAAACTAACAAGATGTCCAGATAGGAAACTGTCTGGTATATTAGAGAATACCATGGAGCCAGAGTGGCTGGAGTAGATAGATTATCTGAAAACTATCACTGAGTGTGTACAGGCCTATGATATCTGCAATGGGAATCAGATTCTTGGAATACAGTACCTTTCTATTGGCACAGCCTGAAATGTCAGGTGTACCTAGAGCCACTGCTCAACTCTACTTGCCTTAGGTCAACAACATTCACTTCCTTAACCACTTTCACAGTGAAGTTTCCCTGTGATGAATCATGGCCACCAAATTCTCTAAACTCCTGCTTTCTCATGGTTAACATCTGTCATATGCTACCATATATTACACATATTTGCTCTCTATCGATATATGTCTAGGGCACAGGGCTGTGTCAAAAACTCATGAAAAATGAAATAAAATTTTGTTCTAGTGCAATAACTTTTAGATCTATGCATATAAGGATCTAAGAGAATTATCAACACTGTCCCTTCTTCCTCTGGGCAAACAGCTTAGAAAGCTGTTTAAAAATGATGTTTACTACGTGATTAATGTTATTTCCATCAAATATTACCTGAAATATCTGCATTTACTCCTAACTTAATTATAACAATCATCAATTTTAGCAATTTCCTAATTTAAATTCTGAATCATGGCAGGCATTTGGCACAGAGTTTAAGGCATCGTACCCCATACAGGAGTGTCTGAATTCAAGCCCTAGCTCCATTTATAATTCAGCTTCTTGCTAAAGCACACTCTGGGGAGCAGCAGGTGAGGAAACAAGTACTTTAGTCCCTGCCATCCACACTGGAGGCCCAGACTGAGCTCTGGGCTCTTGGCTTCAACATGTCCCAGCTCTTACTATTATAGGTGCTTGGGAAGTGAACCACTACATAGATATCTCATTGTCTCCATTTCAAATAAAATAAAATAATAAAGTCTGAGTCAATTTTGTTAGTTAAAAAATAATTTCTCTTATTCTATTAAGTAATAAAAAAGCAGTATTAATTCTTGAATAGATATTAATCCTTAACATCTTTAAAGACAATTAATAGGTGACTTCTTTCCTTGCCTAAAAATCCCTCCCATTTGCAGCTGCAATAATCCTTTTGTCCTCTGCTATCACTCAAAGAAAAACATAACGGGCCATATTGGTAACAACACACTTTCATCATAAACACAACATCAGGGCAGTATCATTTAACCAAATCAGTGAAGTGAAAATATCAACATAGTTCTCAGGAAGTCAAGAAAATTCATGGTTCAATAATACTAGGTAATCACTCTAATTAATATTTGTAAAACGCTTTTGTGAATTCAGACTACAAACGTAATTCACAAATGAAAAAGCTGTGATTGTCATCCTAAATGAGAAACCTACATTAGGTCTACTCTTATAGAGCCTTCGGCTATCCCAATCTCCTGAAGACAGAGCACAACACTGGACTATAGTGCTCGGTCTAGCATGGCACAAAACACAGAATCCAACCACTCAGCATGTGCTGAGAGCCTCCCTGTATTCTATGTGTATTACCTATACAGACATTCTCAGTACCTTTTATGAGGAAGATAAATATTATTCTCTCCCTTTACAGATAACAGAGCTGAAGCTTACAGAACCAAGCACCTGGCCCAAGATCACCTAGCTTTTTTGTTTGTTTTTGTTTTTGTTTTGTTTTATTTTTTGACAGGCAGAGTGGACAGTGAGACAGAGAAAGGTCTTCCTTTACCGTTGGTTCACCCTCCAATGGCTGGCACACCATGCTGATCTGTGGGCAGGAGCCAGGTGCTTCTCATGGTCTCCCATGGGGTGCAGGGCCCAAGCACTTGGGCCATCCTCCACTGCACTCCCGGGCCACAGCAGAGAGCTGGACTGGAAGAGGGGCAACCGGGACAGAATCTGGCGCCCCAACCGGGACTAGAACCCAGGGGTGCCAGCACAGCAGGCGGAGGATTAGCCTATTGAGCCGTGGCGCCAGCCTCTAATTGACTCTTAATTCTAATAGAATGCCTATAAGTATTCAGTATTTTGTAGCTAGTTACAGCCAGTGGTCAATTGTGTCACTTATAGCCAAATAATTTTTTAAAGATTTATTTATTTATTTGAGAGGCAAAGTTACAGAGAGGGAGGGACAGAAAGAGGGGCCTTCTACCCACTGGTTCACTCCCCAGATGGCTGCAACTGCCAGAGCTGGGCCAAAGCCAGGAGCTTTCCCTGGGTCTACTACGTGTGTGCACATGCCCAAGCACCCTGGTGATCCTCTGCTGCTTTTCTGGGCCACTAACATATGTCTGGATCTGAACTGGAGCAGCCAGGACTCAAACCGATGCCCATAGGGGGTGTCAGCACCACAGGCAAAGGCTTAACTCACTATACCACAGCATCAGCCCCAAATAATTTGAAACCAAAATTTTATATATATATATATATATATACACACACACACCTCTCCATACTTTTATAACCAAGTAAAATGCAAATGTGAATAAAGCTCCAAGCATCTTGTATGATATAGGGGTGGGATGCAGTGATGCAAGAGACCAGGTTATGGCATCTACTTATCTGAGCTGGGAAATGGGATTAAGCAAAAAGAAAATGGAGCATAGCAGAATACATTATCCAAAAAAAAGTGTCACCCACCATGACATTTGAATCAGTTATCACATTCCTTGAAATATTCCCAGAGGAAAAACAGTATATACAAAGATTCAGCCACAAAGATATCTGATAAAGCACTGCTGTAATAGCCAAAAGTTGGAAACCATCTAAACAACTGTTTTAAAAGAATCTACAATGGAATTATAAGAAGCCATTCAAAATCCATTCAACTTATTGAAATAGTTGATAAGAACAGCTTCCACACAAAAAATGAATATATTCCTTTAACTATGTGTGTGTGTGTAATAGCTCAGAAAGATGTATATTTGATAAAAAGCAAATTACCACTTACAGTTCCGATTAAGTGTGAGGCTGTAAGTAGCATGTGCACAAATCTCAAGCAGAGAACTAGGAAGCACCTTGCGCTGAAGGTCACCTACTGATAGCACATGTCCACATCAGTCCTGTCAAGCTCTGTCACAGTGGCTGAAAGCTCAGAAACTGTATTTCCCAGATTCTTTGCCAGCAGGATTTCAGTTTAGCCTCTGGACGATAGCACTCTTGTGGAAGTCAGACAACTGGAGAGAATGTACAGTAGCCTGCAGAAGCCAGCACAACTGGTGAAAAGTGTGGGACTGGGGTTTGTGAGGCGTCTGGGGAAAGCTCCTAGACTCCTCCCAGGTGGCTGAGAGGTCAGTCAGCATCTACCTGGAATTTTGGCACCTCCTGATCTCTTCAAAGTAGGATCAGTGATTGATAATCCTCCCTCCCTAAAGAATTCCCTACATTAAATCCCTCTGGCTAAGATTCTTCTAGTGGTTTCTCTCTTTCTAGATTAAAAAAAAGAAAACAATGGCCTCTACTAGGTATAACTTAGTGACATTCTTATTGTTTGCATTTTCTGGCTTTTTAAAATAAACAGGTACTGTATTTAGAATACAGAGGAAGATTTGGGGGTTTGCTAACACCTATATTGTAGTTCATCACAGCATTGCCCCTTCAGGTCTATGGTCCTAAACTATGCATACTTATAGAATTTTAACAACCTTTGTTACCTATTTTCTATATTGACGTAAAAAAACAGGATAGGAAGAGAAAACATAATAAAGGAATGAGAGATGATCACTTATAAAAAAAAAGCACCACAAGGCACCCAGTGCTGTGGCACAGCGGAGTTAATGTCCTGGCCTGAAGCGCCGGCATCCCATATGGGTACCAGTTTGAGACCCGGCTGCTCCACTTCCAATCCAGCTCTCTGCTATTGCCTAGGAAAGCAGTAGAAGATGTCTCAAGTTCTTGGGCCCTTGCACCTGCATGGGAGACATGGAAGAAGCTCCTGGCTCTTGGCTTCAGATTGACACAGCTCCAGCATTGCAGCCAATTAGGGAGTGAACCATCAAATAGAAGACCTCTCTCTCTCTCTCTCTGTCTCTCCTTCTCTGTGTAACTCTGACTTTCAAATAAATAAATAAATCTTAAAAAAAATAAAAAAATACAATTAAAAGAAATGACATAGCCATCATGCCCATGCCTCCACCCTCTCCCAATAAAACACACAGCACTCTCAAAGTATTTAGAGAACTTCCCTGCATACCTCAGCAATGTAACAAGTCCCCTGCTATACACATGTACAACTGATCTTTGTACAAGTCACTCCCATCACTTTTAAAGTTAAATTGGGCATTTGATATCCTGTTGAAGAAATAAGGAAAGGGCTTCAAATATTCCCATTAATGGCTGAAAGAAAAATACTCATTTGCCAAACAACTATTTCTCTGAGAAATTCATTGGCCACACTTCATTTTCAGGATCTTCTCACTGAGCAACTGCTTTAAAATTTGGCATTCAGTAGGCATCCCACCCTGTTCATTTCTGTTTCCAAAACTCTGAGTATTAAGAGCCCGTCCATGGACATTCAACACATAGAAAACATCCTCCAGATGATTAAAAACAATAATGAGTAACTGAATCATGTTATACAGCTTTCAGCTACTTGAAGGCAATTTCACATAAATAAAAGATTATAGTAAGAGTATTTTTATCAATAGACTGTATAACAGCTGTTGGTTCATAACTATACTAAGAGTTTAAAAGCCATAAAAGCTGGGGTAAGCACTGTGGCCTGCAGCGCCAGCACCCCAAAGGGGCACTGGTTCGAGTTCTGGCTGCTCCATTTCTGATCCAGCTCTCTGCTATGGCCTGAGAAAGCAGAAGATGGTTGAAGTTCTTGGGCCCCTGTACCCGCATGGGAACCAGAAGCTCTTGGCTCCTGGTTTCAGATTGGCCCAACTCCAGCCGTTGCGGCTATCTGGGGAGTGAAGCAACAAATGAAAGACCTCTCTCTCTCTCTGCCTCTGCTTCTCTATAACTCTGCCTTTCAAATAAATTTTTAAAAAAATCTTTAACAAATAAAAGTTATAAAAGCTAAACAAAAGATGGTGAGCAGAGACTAGAAAACAATGGTGACAACATTTTCCAAAATTATTTCCATTATCAGCGTTAAGTTATGTAACCTGTTGGGCCAGGTTTAATCCAGTTAGTACCAATCAGTGGCAAGTTACATATCCCTTAAATACAGAAAAGCATAGAATAACTAAACATTCTATTTAAAATATGTAGAATTTCCTAAAAAGCCATGATGTAATCTCATCTTGTTGCCTTACACAGATACATTTTTAACCTCATAGAACTTTTCCAGACAGTTTGCAAAAAACGCTTTCAAAGTTATAATGAGAGCGGGTGTTTGAACCAGCAGTTAGTACATTCATGTTCCACATCAAAGTACTCGGGGGTTCAATAGCTGGTTCCTGTTCCTGACTGTAGCTTCCTGCGCCTAAGAGAGCTGTGATGGTTCATGCTCCTGCCCCCATGTGAGAGACATGGATCGAGTTCTCTGCTCCCAGATTCAACTTGGTTCAGCCTGGTCATTGTGGGCATTTGTTAGAGGAGCATATACTGATTGTCACGGTCTTTCTCTCTCTTTCTCTTTCTCTCCCCTCATCCTGCCTCCCTCCCCCACTGCCTCTCTGCCTCCCTCTCTTCTTCCCTCCATTCTCTTTTTGCACACTCTCTCCTTCCCCACCCTCATCTCCCACCAGGGTACCTCCTCTCTTTCTCTCCCAGTTCTGCCCCTCCAATTTTTAAAAAAATGTTAAGATGTAGTAGATGGATCAAGATATTTTGCCATGTGTACACATTCTCTGGTTGTGCCATCTTGTGGGAATAGGAGTATACATTCATAATCAACGAATAAAAATATTAAATACTTCATAAAAAGTCTTCGCAAAGCTTACTCAACTTCACCTTCCAAATCAGTCAAGGATAATTTGAACAAGGAAACTAAGAAGTGGCAAGTGCCTATAAAGGTCCAATTAAGAATAAAATCTACAATTATTATGGCTGTCATTACTGATGCATTTACTGAGCACCAATTACGTGCAGGTACTGTGTGAAGCACACCACACAATGAATCCTTCATTCAATCCTCACAACTCCTTGATGAAAGTACACTTATCTTCATTACATGGATGAAGAGAAACAAATTTGGAGAAGTTGAGTGGACTGTCCATGTTGTGGCCATGGAACTTATATCCAGGAAAATCCAATTCCAAAGCTTGTCAATGCTCAATCTAAATTTTGCCATCACAAATAAAAACACAGAAGCAAGAACAAATCTCTTATGAGTCACCAGTTATCAAAACTTACAGAAATACAAATTATAACACATACTCTCTCCTGGATGATGGGGAAGATAAAGACCTAAATTTCATCCCAGGAAGAAAGCTTTTAAGCAAACCTTCAGAATTTAGAAAGTCTACCACATAAAATGGTAGGTAATCTAAGCAGCAAGATTAAAACTGAATGCCGTGGGGGCCGGCGCCATGGCTTACTAGGTTAATCCTCCACCTATAGTGCTGGTATCCCATGTGGGTGTTGTGTTCTAGTACCGGTTGCTCCTCTTCCAGTCCAGCTCTCTGCTGTGGCCTGGGAAAGCAGAAGATGGCCCAAGTGCTTGGGCCCCTGCACCATGTGGGAAACCAGGAAGAAGCACCTGGCTCCAGGCTTCAGATTGGCATACTCCGGCTGTTGTGCCCATTGGGGGGGGGGGGGTGAATCAACTGAAGGAAGACCTTTCTCTCTGTCTCTTTCTCTCACTATCTGTAACTCTACTGGTCAAATAAATAAATAAAATCTTAAAATTAAAAAAAAAAACTGAATGCTGCTGCAGCGGCAGCCACTAGCACAGGAAAAGTCAGAAGTGTAACAACTGAAGGCCACAGAAACGATCCTGCTTCCAGCAAAAGGTCAAGCTTAATTTAGCATATTGTATTTAATAATAATAAATGTTTAAAAGATGCAATATTGCTAAAATAAGGTATTCATTTTATGCGTGGAAACTAAAATTTCAATTTGCACAAGGTAGGCCTGAGTCATATGAAATTTCTTCAGGTGGACTCTCTATTCAACACCACCAGACAAATAAAACTTCATTCAATTGCTCATTGTCCAACAAATAAAGCATACTCTTTTTACTTTCCAGTTTCTACAACAATGGTAGCACCCAGAAATGTAGCTCATCATAATCACTTAAAGTCAGGTGTTTTTAATCATCTTTTCCTTTTCTAAAAGGAATGTGAACTAAGCTTATGAAAATAATTGGAAACTACAAAGAACTATAAATTATACAATGAGTGATCTGTAATGCTAATAACATTAATATCTGTGTATTATATTCCTTTGATTCTTCTTTCATGTGAGCTACAAATGAAACAAACCCAACACAGTAACATGCATGCAAAGAAATAATGAGTTCAAGAAGAGGAAGCACTCAAAATGATGGCTCATTCAGATAGAAGAGTCTCATGGAAAAATGCTGTTCCCATGAACACTACTGTGGACAAAACAAATTCTGGATAGAGTACAACAGTGTTTTGGTCAGCTCTGGAAACTGCTGAACTCATTTATAAACCCTCAAAATGGTTAAGATAAATAAAATGCAAACTGACTTATCTGAAGTCATGTTTGGCTTCTTCATTATATGAATATATTAAAGAGAATAGATTCTTGGGAAACAATAGGTCATCACAGAGATAGCTGCTGTAGCAAGAAAAATGACATGAATATTTAAGCAGGTGGGAATTAGCTGTCAGCAGAATAGCCAAGTGAGAATGAAACAGGTTCTGTTACAAACAGTGAACCAACTGGGATAACTGATATACAACACCATAGAAGACACAAAATAGAACCTCCTAGCAGCAAGAGATGGAGCTCCCTCTTACCCACAAATTCAACTAGACAGGTTCTCTAAATTCCTCTCCCCTTTAATTATATTATCTAGAAACAACTATAATAAATGTATTACAAACAGTGCTGGTGCAGATAAAAATGTAGGGAATATTGGTAAGAGGCTTCAAGTGCCAGAACACAGAGAACACAAGCAGCAGCCTGGGTAGTGCTACACAACCTGGAAGCTAAAAGCAAAGGTAAATTTGAGATCTTGTTTTGTTTTCATTACTTTGCTTTGAAAACGGAAAGCTTTGTGAAATCTGTGGAACAGCTCTGGCCACTGTGGCCATTTGGAGAATGAACCAATAGATGAAAGACCTCCCTGTCTCTGTCTGTGATTCTACTTGTCAACTAAATAAATACAGGGCCAGCACTGTGGCACTGCAAGTAAAACCAACACCTAGAGTGCCGGCATCCCATATGGGCACTGGTTCGAGCTGGCTGCTCCACTTCTGATTCAGAGCTCTGTTATGGCCTGGGAAAGCAGTGAAAGATGGCCCGATTCTTTGGGCCCCTGTACCCGTGTGGGAGACCCGGAATAAACTTCTGGGAGTGAACCAGTAGATGGAAGACCTCTCTCTTTCCCTTTGCCTCTGCTTCTCTGTAACTCTGCCTTTCAAATAAATAAATAAACCTTTAAAAAATAAATAAAATCTTTAAAACATAAGGAAATATTATCAAGAGCAGACAGTGACTGATTTAATATCCATATTCTGAATATTTTCCCCAGCCACCTCTACCAGGAACTTAAGGCTTATACCCTGATTTTTAAAAAGGTCATGTAAAATGAAACCATGTCCCACAGACCTCCCCGGCTTCTCAGCCTCTACTATTCACTCTCTCTTCCTCTATTCTCTCACTTTACTAACAAAAACACCATAGAGCTTGGATTTAATTTTTTTTGCATTTTGTTAAATTTTATCTTTCCAAACTATTCTCCAGCTTGCAACAGCACAGGGACTAGCTGCCTGCATCCACACCCTCATCGATGCCACAGTCTCAGAGAATCAGGTACATCACTGGGCAGTGAACTCATCTGTGAAAAGCTAGCCTCAATACTGTTCTCTGGTTGAACTGAAAAATCTAAGGCAAGTGGGTCCCTTAGACAACTTTTTTTTAATTTTAAAGCTATTTCTATTCATTTTCATATTTTTACACATGCAATACAAACAGGAACTATCCTTTCTTTATTTTTAAAACAAAAGCCTTATTAAAATATAATTTACATAGCATGAAGTTAACCATTTAAAACATGTACAGTTGATTTGTATTTAGATATTTTTATATATACCACTACTCTCATCATTATTTAATTACAGAAGCAAATGTAACTTTAAACAATTTATTTTGTTCTTGTTTTAAAATGTTATTTAAGGCATATGAATTTCATGTAGTTCATGTACACAGATTTAGGAATGTGGTTATACTTCCTCGCCTCTCCTTCCTCCCACCCACACTCCTACTCTTCCTTTTCCTTCCACTCCTATTCCCTCTCTCAATTTTTACAATGATCTACTTTCAGTTTACTTTATGCTCATAAGATTAACCTTACAACAAGAGTTTAACAAACACTAGGAAGGAAAAAACACTGCTCCTCAGCAGTAGACAAAGGCTATAAACAACCATGGAAGCTCAATATATCAATTTCACTCCTAAACATTACATTTTTTGGAACTCTATTAGTTACCCCAGATCAGGGAAAACATATGGTATTTGTGTTTTTGGGACTGGCTTATTTCACTAAGTACAATGGTTTCTAGTTGCATCCATTTTGTTCCAAACACAGGATTTCATTTTTTTTCATGGCTGAGTAGTATTCCATAGTGTATATATACCATAATTTCTTTATCCAGTCATCAGTTGATAGACATCTGAGTTGATTTCATATCTTAGCTATTGTGAATTGAGCTGCAATAAACTTGGGGTTACAGGTAACTCTAATATGCTGATTTCATTTTGTTTTGTTTAAATTCCCAGGAGTAGGACTGCTGGGTCACATGGTAGATCTATTTTCAGATTTCTGAGGTATCTCCATGCTGTCTTCCACAATGGTTTTGCTAATTTACATTCCCAGCAACCGTGGATTAGGGAACATTTTTCCCCACATCTCACCAGCATTTGTTGTTTGTTGGTTTCTATATGAGAGTCATTGTAACTGGGACGAGGTGAAACCTCACTGTGGTTTTTATTTGCATTTCTCTGATGGCTAGTGATCATGAGCATTTTTTTCAAGTGTCTGTTGGCCATTTGAATTTCCTCTTTTGAAAAATGCTTTCTCAATTCTTTGCCCTTTTTTTTATTTGACAGGTAGAGTTAGACAGTGAGAGAGAGACAGAGAGAAAGGTCTTCCTTCCATTGGTTCACTCCCCAAATGGCCGCTGCGGCCAGCGCTACGCTGATCCAAAGCCAGGAGCCAGGTGCCTCCTCCTGGTGCAGGTGCACAAGCACTTGAGCCATCCTCCACTGCACTCCTGGGCCACAGCAGAGAGCTGGACTGGAAGAGGGGCAACCAGGACTAGAACCCGGCGCCCAAACGAATGCCAGTGCCACAGGCAGAGGATTAACCAAGTGAGCCACGCCGCTGGCCCCTCAAGTCTTTGCCCTTTTCTTAACTGGACTATTTGGTTGTTGAGTTTTCTGAATCATTTGTACATGCTGGATATTAATCCTTTATTAGTTGCATAATTTGCAAATATTTCCTCCTCTCTGTCAACTACCTCGTCACTTTGCTGAGTGATTCCTTTGCAGTGCAGAAGCTTCTCAGCTTGGTGTAATCCCATTTGTCTATCTTGGTTTTGATGGCCTGTGCTTCTGGGGTCTTTTCCAAGAAGTCTTCGCCTGTGCCAATGTCTTGCAGAGTTTCCCCCAATGTTCACTTCTAGTAATTTGATGGTATCAGGTCATAGACTCAGATGACTGGTCATTTTGAGTTGATTTTTTTATAACGTGTTAAGGCAGGGTTCTTCTTATTTCACACTTCTGCACATAGATCCAATTTACCCAGCACCATTTGTTGAAGAGACTGTCCATACTCTTGGGATTGATTTTAACTCCTTTGTCAAAGATCAGTGGGTTGTAGATGTGGGGATTGATTTCTGGTGTTTCTATTCTGATCCATTGGTCTATATGTCTATTTTTCTGCCAGTACCAGGATGTTTTGATTATAACTGCCCTGTTGTATGTCTTGAAATCTGGTATTTTGATGCCTCCAGCTTTGTTTTGGCTGTATAAGCTATTTGGGGTCTCTTGTGTTTCCATATGAATTTTAGCATCACTTTTTCTAGATCTGAGAATAATATCATTGGTATTTTGAATGGGAGCACATTGGATCTGTAAATTGCCTTCAGTAATATGGACATTTTGATGATATTAATTCTTCAATCCACAAACATGGAATATTCTATTATTTTGTGTGTGTCTTCTTCTATTTCCTTCTTTAATGTTTTGTAATTTTCATAGTAAATATCTTTACCCTAGGCTAACTGTCCACTGCACCAAAATCACTTGGTAAGTGGCAGTAAACTCAGGCACAAGTACATCAATATGCACATTTCTTGTGTATTTCTTCTCAAGGCAAAATGAACATAGAAATCTCATGTGTATGTTACCTCTGAAAGAATCTATACTGATTTTTTTCTAAGCAGGTTTTTAAAAACCATAAATAGATTATAAATAGATTATATTCTATCAAGAACACATGGTATTTTCTTTTCTTTGTAGAAACATACTGTCTGCAGCAATCCATATCTATTTTTAATATATTAAATTTTTAATCATACTTAGAATGGTTTTGACATTCAATTGCACAAAAAAAATACAAAGGAAATGTTTAAGATGAATGTCACAGACCAATATCTAATATCTCCCAGAGAAATGTCAGAGAGCCACAAATGTGAAATACATATCTGGAAGATGTCATCACGTCAAGTGTGAATGACCCACTTTGACGGTTCTCTGGCATTTCACTGTGCCTGGGTCAAGAGTAGACAACTGAAATTACACCACTGACCACATAACAGCAGTAAAATTTTTAAATGCCCTAACTTGTGATCAGATAACTCCAAAAATGTTTTCCTCTTCTGGAATTCAGTACATGAGACAAAAAAAAAAGGAAGGAAATACATTTTATCTTAAAAGTATTCGTAAATTTCCAAGGATAGATTCCAAAGATGATCAGGGCCTTTTATCAACCATGAAATTTGTGTCAACATGGTTATCTAGCAATCCACACATACAAACCCTCAACCTTGACAGAGTAGAAATTAAGGAGGCACTA
This sequence comes from Sylvilagus floridanus, assembly GCA_949820135.1. Taxonomy (NCBI): domain Eukaryota; kingdom Metazoa; phylum Chordata; class Mammalia; order Lagomorpha; family Leporidae; genus Sylvilagus; species Sylvilagus floridanus. The sequence continues at coordinate 98,693,324 of OX463225.1, forward strand.
ACAAAAATGTGAACCATCACAGGTTATTTAAGATTTCAGATTACTTTCACATAACTACATGTCTTATTTTTCTATGCATATGTGCAGAGATATAACAAATTATAGATGGATAGATATAAATAGCTAATGAGTAGTGAAGGAGACCAACTCAGTTGTGCCAACAGTCTCAGACAGAAGTGCATGCATGGGATTATTCAGAGGGCAGCTGACACAAGAACCCCAATCTTGCAACAGTGATGTGCAATACGCATTCTTGGGCCCTGCCCTCTGGAGCTTACAGCCTGGCTGCTCATATCTTCCCCATGGCAATGCACTACAACCCCATAAGCTGGCATCAGCTCCAGCCACAGAAGCAAATTCTTTGAGCCCTAATACTATCACTCCTTGATGAAGATTAAATGATGTCTCTCCCTTAAAATTGAAGATTGAGCTAATGTGCGTAGCAGCACATTATAACCTGTCACGTGCAACACAAATAGGACCTGAAGTGCCCCTGTTTTAACAGGGAGGACTGTCTTCTCCAGCCACCTTTCTCCAGTATGCCACAATGTTGGACAGCACAGAGGTTTTCAGATCTACTTGAGAAGCACACACTTATAAGCAAAGTTACACCAATAGTTGAATGTTCACATGCTTGAGTACTCCACATTGTGCGAGACATAGAAGAAAACCAGGGTTAGTTCTTCTGCTCGAGAAGTCAAAGTTTCACCAGGCAAACAGAAGAAGCATGCATGAAGTAGCAGCAAAGCTAACACTTGACTGAAGGGCTAAACCAGGAAGTGAGGCTTACTTCAAAAACTAAAGGGAAAGGAAGCATTTTCAATGTCAACTGACAAAATGTTTATCAAAAGGCACTGCAGCAGGAAGGCAAAGCCTCTACAAGGGGTACAGGTAGGAACACACCTATGGCTTGGCCAGAAAGGGTCTTAAACAGTGAGTGGTAAAAGGAGCAGAAGTTGTTCAGACTGTGGAGACTCAAATACCAAGGAAAGTTTTTTAAGCATCATTTTTTCAACTTTTATTTAATAAATATAAATTTTCAAAGTACCACTTTTGGATTATAGCAGCTTTTTGCCCCATAATCTCCCTCCCACCCACAACCATCCCATCTCCCACTCCCTCTCCCATCCCATTCTTCATCAAGATTCATTTCCAATTATCTTTATATACAGAAGATCAACTTAGTATATACTATGTAAAGATTTCAACAGACTGCACCCACACAGACACACAAAGTATAAAGTACTGTTTGAGTAGTAGTTTTACCATTAATTCTCATAGTACAATACATTAAGGACAGAGATCCTACATGGGGGGCAGGTGCACAGTGACTCCTGTTGTTGATTTAACAATTGACACTCTTATTTATGACGTCAGTAATCATCCAAGGCTCTTGTCATGAGCTGCCAAGGCTATGGAAGCCTCTTGAGTTCACAAATTCTGATCTTGTTTAGACAAGGCCATAGTCACAGTGGAAGCTTTCTCCTCCCTTCAGAGAAAGGTATCTCCTTCTTTGATGGCTCATTCTTTCCGCTGGGATCTCACTCACAGAGATCTTTCATTTAGGTAATTTTTTTTTGTTTTGCCAGAGTGCCTTGGCTTTCCAAGGCGTTTTTAAATTTAATCTAGGGGCCGGCATAGTGGCGTAGTGGGTTAAGTCACCATCTGCAGTGCCAGCATCCCAGTTCTAGTCCTAGCTGCTCCACTTCCCATTTAACTTTCTGTTAATGTGCCTGGGAAAGTGGCAGTAGATGGCCCAAGTACTTGGGCCCCTGCACCTATGTGGGAGCCTCAGATGAAGCTCCTCGCTCAGGCTTCAGCCTGGCCCAGCCCAACTCTGGCTGTTGTAGCCATCTATGGAATGAACCAATGGATGAACAATCTCCCTCTCTCTGTCTCAAATTCTGACTTTCAAATAAATAAATGCATAATTAACTTAATCTAATACTCCTAAAACATTGATTACATAGTCCCTTGGGTCACACGACTATCACCATGGAACATGTTGGCAATGGTAAGAGAATTTCAAAGGAAAGAGCCTAACTAGAAAAGGCTTAATGAGGTACAAAACTCAATCAGAAGTAGGCTCATTTCAGAGCCAATTCCTTGTTCATTTTCCAATGCAAAAACATGAGTTGTGGGGACCCATGGATAGGCCTGCCATGGGACCCCCCCATGCTGGGCTTGGCTTATAGCAGTAATGCGGATGTAGCAGCTGATTGAACTTTCCAGCTAGCTGAGGATCATGGAAAAACAAGATGGCGCTGATGCCCCGCCTGCTGCGTGACTCCACAGCTGATCGTGATCAAGTGCCGGATTAGAGAGCTCTGTGCATGGACTGTGATTGATTGATTGTGATTGATTGAATTCTGTATATAAGCAGACCGCGGGAGAAGGAATGCGCACGCCAGCTCTCCCCCTTAAGGAACGTGCGCGCCATCTCTCCCCCTTCTCCCGGTCCGCCACTCTCTTTCTCACTCTTTCTAAGTAAAAGTCTACTGAAGACCAATTAACTGCGAGCAGCGTCGTTCCTTTTGTGGCCGAAGAAGCTGACAATGAGTCAGAAGAAGTAGATTTAATTTCTGATAAGCCAGGTTAGGTAGAGATATGACTGTCACTGTCACGTGGTTTGCTGGGCTGGGAGGCTGCACAGGTTTCAGGAGATACATTTGGAGGTCACAGAAAGGCAAGTTGCAATCCTATATGAACCCGAAAAAGTTACTCGATCTTTGTTCCTCAGTTTCCTCATATACACAGTAGACTACTCCCTCTGCACAGGATTTCAATTAGGGGGAAAAAACTTCTAAAAGTTTTAAATCATACATAAAGGCTAATTAAATAAGAACATCACATTTTGCTATCACAAAATGATGAGCACCCTAATGGCAGGGACTATAAAGGGTTTTATTCTCCAGTACAAATCCAGAGCCTGTCACCATCCCAAACATCTGTAGGAACGCAGTAAGTCTTTGATATTGTGTCAGTCTCAAATTTAATGCAACATATCCTTAGTGAGCACCAATTAGGTGCTGAGTAGTTAGTAAGCCCTAGGGCTCAAGTGGTGAAGAAACTAGCAAGGGCTCCTGACCTCACCCAGTGTATGGTCTAGTGGGGAAGGCAGGTATGATACAAAAAAAAAAAAAAAAAAGTAAAGGTGCAAAGCCCACAAAACAGCTGTGCAAGTCTAGAGCAAGAATGGGGCAGATTCAACTGACTATACAGTCAGAAAAGTCCTTCAAACTCAACAAATAACCATCATCGTCAATTACTCCTCTAGTTTTCCAGAGTGAGACAAGGTACTAAGATTTAACTGCCTGTTGATTTAAATGTAGATTCCTTTTTCAAAGATTGCTTCATTAAGTTTCAAAGACTGGTACATTAAAAAGGGGAGTGCTTCACAACAAAAGTGGAGGGAGGGCCTGGCTTCCTTGTGAGAACCCAGGTATCTTAGGTAGGAACCAAAGCATGTTCACCCATAATCAGCTTTTTACCAGAAAGACCTTAATTACCGTAAGCAATCTGTTTAGGTACAGGTCTGTCTTAAAAGGAACATGTTCTCTAATTTCAAATATATTCCAAGTAACCCATTTTGAAATTTTATGAATTTTCATGACTGGAGCCATGAATGTTAACCTCCAAAGTAACCAATATTTATTGAGTTTCTCCTCTGTGTAAAATATCAGAGAAGGCATCAAGGAAAATAGGAAAAAAATTTAAAAGATATAACTATCACAAAATATATAATCTGTGTAGGGAAAAGATATGACAGGAATTCAAAATAAATGACAAATAAAGTCTAATTAGAAACCTAAGTTTCATGAAGACTAGAGTGACTGTCTTTTTTGATCACCAGTTACTACCTTAAAAGGCAGCAAAGAAGGGAGCTGTGGTACAGCAGGAAATGCTGCCACTTGCCACCCTGACATCCCATGTCAGTGTGCCAGTTGGAGCCCCAGCTGCTCCACTTCCAACACTTCCCAGTTAATACACCTGGGAAGGTAGCAGAAGATGGCACAAGTACTTGAGCTCTCTCATGGGAGACCTGGAAAGAGTTCCTGGCTCCTGGCTTTAGCCTGGCCCAGATCTCACTGTTGTACTCATTCAGAGTGAACCAGTAGATAGAAGTGTCTGCCTATCTTAAAAAAAAAAAAAAAAAGAGGCAGCTAGACAAAGGGAAGGAAGGAACCAAGCCCTGGATTAAGCAAGGAAAGCAATGTTGCAAGAGGGTCCAGGAAAAATTTCATGGAGAGTAAGAATCAGGGGCCAAAAATGGGAGTCAGGAAAAATCAAACAAAAGGGAGAGGGAAGACAAGTTGAGGAGATGGAAAGCATGAAGGCCATGGCTGGGAATTCGTGCAGAGGAGTCAAAAATAAGGCCAGAAATGTGGATGAAGCTCACACTTCCCAAAAATTTAAATGTCAAACTGAGGCATGGGGGCTTGAGGGGATTGGCTACAGAAAGTTAAGATGGTTTATAAGAGAAGAATGTGATCAAAATGCACCTGACAGACTTTGACAGATGCTGTGGCAGACACTGCTGCAGAAACCCTGCAAGAAATGAGAACCTAGGCTAGGGCAGGTGCAGCATGACCAGCTCGCAACCACCAGTTCTCTGACTCCCTGGAAGTCACAGCAGTAGCCAGAAAACTTACTCAACATTTTACCACCTGGCAGCACTAAGCACTGTCATGGATATTTTGACACAATCCTGAAAACAACTCAGAAAGGAGGAAGTTTCACAGATTAAAAATTAAAACTCAGAGCTGACATCTCCACCTTGCAGACTGAGCCGCCGCCTGCAACGCCAGCATTCCATATGGGCACCAGTTCTGTCTCGCTGCTCTACTTCCAATCCAGCTGGGAAAAACAGCGGGATGGTCCAAGTGTTAGGGCCCCTGTCATCTACATGGGAAACTGAGATGAGGTTCTTGGCTCCTAGCTTTGGCCTGACCCAGCTCTGGCTGTTTGCAATCACTGGGGGCTGAACCTGCAAATGGAAGATATTCTTTCTTTCTCTCTCTCTCTCTCTCTCTCTCTCTCTCTCTCCCCCTCCCTCCCTCCCTCCCTCCCTCCCCCCCCTTTCCCTGTAACTGATTTTCAAATAAATATATTTTTTTAATTAAGATGCAACAAAAAATTAGGACTCAAGGAAGTTAAGCAAGTGTGATGGTCTGATGCACAGCTTCCTGGTCCGAACCACTGCATTGCTAAGTCAGTCAGGAAGGGGCACTGAGACTTAAAAATCACTATATGCTTAAAAATCACTATAATGCTGTATCTGGAGTTACAGAAGAGACAATGAAAACTGAAGAGCAGACCAGAAAAAGTATAGCATCAAAGGCAAGTGTGAGGGCGAGCGCTGTGGTGCAGCAAGTTAATGCCCTGGTCTGAAGCACCGGCATCCCTTATGGGCGCCGGTTTGAGACCCGGCTGCTCCACTTTCAATCCAGCTCTCTGCTATGGCCTAGAAAAGCGGTAGAAGATGGCCCAAGTCCTTGGGCCCCTGCACTCATGTGGGAAACCTGGAAGAAGCTCCTGGCTCCTGGCTCTGGATCAGTGCAGCTCCAGCTGTTTTGGCCAACTGGGGAGTGAACCATCTGATGGAAGACCTCCCTCCCCCTAGCCCCACCCCCCGTGTGTGTGTGTGTGTGTGTGTGCGAGCGTGTGTGTGTGTGTATATGTGTGTAACTCTGACTTTTAAATGAATAAATAAATCTTAAAAAAAAAAAAGGTAAGTTATGGATTAGGGCTGGGATACACAGACCTAGGAATTAACTGCAAAAGGGTAGCAATTTCATAGAACATTCAATCATTCAATAACCAAGTGTTCTGTGAATACCTATGCCAAGCACAAGGCTAGCCTGTGGAAGGAAATACCACCAGAAGTTTATACTTTTAAAGATCTGACAGACTGCCTTAGTGGGAAGAAGTTAATAAGACCTTTGAGAAACACCCACATGCAGGGGTGAGAAAGGAAGACAACAAGCAGAGAATACCAGGCTGGACACAAAAACACTGCAGAGTGAGGCGAGAAACTCTAATACCATGATTTCAGCAAAGCAATGGCAACTGAAGCCACCTGCAGATGGCAATGACTAACAGCACACTGGATTAACAGACCATTAACAGGAGATGCTCCTGAACAAATCTTAAGTAGACACAAGCAAGTATTTAGCTCTCTATGAGGATACAGTGTTACAAAAATGTGAAACTAGATTGCTACAAACCAAGAGGCAGAGGCTGACAATAAATCAAGATGCTAAGGAAACAAAGAATACAGGCCAGGGTTGTGGCTTAGAGGGTAAAGCTGCCACCTGCAGTGCCAGCATCCCATATGGGCACCAGTTCAAGTCCCAGCTATTCCACTTCCAATCCAGCTCTCTGCTCTGGCCTGGAAAAGCAGAAGATGGCCCAAGTCCTTGGGCTCCTGCAGCAGCATGGGAGACCCAGAGGAAGATCCTGGCTCCTAGCTTTGAATGGGCAAAGCTCTAGTTATTCTGGCTAATTGGGAGTGAACCAGCAGATGGAAGACTTCTCTCTGTCTCTGCCTCTCCTTGTCTCTCTCTCTGCCTTTCCTTCTCTAACTCTTTGAAATAAATAAATAAATATTTTTAAAAATTTCATTACATCCTATGTTAGAAGCATTTTTTCAGTGTATGTGACTTAAGGTTAACTACATATTTTGATAGCAAAAAAAAAAAAACTACAGTGTAACAAACCATAAAAAGTACTTTGAAGGCATATTTTTTATGTATTTTTACATCTACATGAACCCAACAAAAGAATATCTAAATATAATTCAATGATCCATACTTATTAATGAATCAGATATAGTTTCCACTCAAGTTCTTCTCCAATACATATGTAGTTACCATTCACAAAAATAATAAATCAGAGTCTGGCATTGTGGTGCAGTGTGTTAAGTTGCTGTCTGCAATGCTGAATGCTGGTTCAAGTCTTGGCTGCTCTGCTTCCAATCCAGCTCCCTGCTAATGCACCTGGGAAAGCAGCAGCAGCAGATGGCTCAAGTCCTTGGCCCCCTATACCCACATGGGAGACCTTGATGAATTCCAGCCCTGGTCCAGTCCCAGAAGTTGAGCCATTTGAAAAATCTCGCTCCCACTCTTACTCTTTCTCTGTCACTCTGTCTTTCAAATATGTAAAATAAATCTTTCAAGTAATAGCAATAGGAGCCAGCATGGTGTCACAGCAGGTGAAGCCACCACCTGCTATGCCAGCATCCCACATGGGTGCTGTTTGAGTCCAACCTGCTCCACTTCCACTCCAGCTCCCTACTAATGGGCCTGGGAAAGCAATGGAAGATGGCCCAAGTATTTAGGCCCTTGCCACCCATGTGGGAGACCTGGATGGCATTCCAGGCTCCTGACTTCAACCTGGCCCAGCCCTGGCCATTGTAAGCATTTGGGGAGTGAATTAGGAGATAGAAGATTTCTCTCCATCTCTCCCACTCTTTGTAACTTTTCTAAAATAAATAAATAAATATTTAAAAAATAAATAAGTCAGTCATTAGTCATACATTTACATTTAGGACAATAAAAACAAATCAATGTCTCAATAGTCATCCTAAAAACAAAATTTACATCTACTTTTAGATGACAATATATTAAAGCTGTACTGAACAGTAATGTAGTTTTATAGAGAAAATGTAATATAACTATTGTTTGAATCAAATTCACTATGTAATGATTATATTACTGCTCATCATTTTCATCAATTTAAGCATGTGATTTCATTTATAGAGGAAAGGAATATAAAATGTATTGAATTTGGACTAACCCTATTTTGTGGCTCCAATGGGTCTATTTTAATCAAATTTCCATGTGGCAGATAACTTTAGAGAGTTTGTCTTTTAGCCTATTCATATTAACTGGAAATATGTCTATAATTCTGGATAAATCTTACATGTTACAGCACAAAAAGCCTGACAGTTTATATTGGCAAACAACACTCTGTTAAAGATGAGAAAGCACAGCAGGCAGAGGTTAAACAGCTTCCCCACGTTGACGTGAACGATAGATGGAGAGGAGAGCATACGCAACATGCATAACTCCCTGTAAGCATGGTAAAGCTTTGTAAGCACATATTATAATTACACAGGTAAACATGATTACTGATGTGTGTGTACAAAGACCTATAGAATGTTAATATCCATAAATAAATAAAACCAATTTATTAACGTTTAAACCACATTATGAAATCCCAGTAAAGCATGCAGAATCTTTAAGAACAGGTTTAAAATTGAAGACACATAATCAATGTCCCAGAAACAGAAGTCAGAAACATAGAAATTTAATATATAATAATGGTAACTTTTTTAAAAAAGTGAGAGAAGAAATTGACACTGGTTCTCATCTGTGAAGATGGCAGGATAACTTTCCTATGAAATAATGCCTCAAAATCACCTCAATGAACAGAAATATTAGTAATATTTTCTTTAGTAATATCTGGAAATGAATATCAATTGAAATGTCTCCAGTTTTTGTTTCTACTAGAGTCATTTTTTTCTTTCAAAAACATGGCATACAACAATTTCAATATCTAAACAGCCATTAAGAAGGAGATGTATCATGATGCTCTGCTGCACCAGACTTAACGAACCGCTTGTAGCAAAATGAAAACACCCCTGGAACAATGCTACTATCTAAGGGATTTATTAAACCAAAGTTAATAGTTGAAAAAATAGGTAAAACAGAAGCTCACTGTTACCACCAACAGGTATCAAAATGGTCATATGCTAACAAAATTACAGATCCAATAACAGGCACAACATCTCCATTAAATAACAGAGAAGAGGAAAAACCTCAAAATACAAAACAGGAGTTGGCATTGTGGTGTAGAAGGTTGAGCCACGGCCTCTGACACCATCATCCTGCATCAGAGTGCTGGTTCAATCCCCAGCTGCATGCTGTCCAGCTCCCTGCCAGTGTACCTGGGAAAGCAGCATCTGCTGGCCTGAGTACTCTGGCACCTGCCACCCACAAGGGAGACCTAGAAGGAGTTCCAGGCTCCTGACTTTAGCTGGGAACAGGCTGAGCTATTGAGGCTATTTGGGAAGTTAATCAGCAAATGGAAGTGTGCACACACTCTCTCTGTTTCTCTGTCACTCTGTTTTTCAAATAAGTAAATCTTCAAAGACATACATTCACAAAATAAACACCTGGAAGAGCTGTCTGCTATAAATTAACATTGAATTAATACCACTTAAGGGTGCTAAATATGTCCATCATCCATGGCCACAGAGCCAGAGAGCATTTCATTTACCTAAAATGAGCTATATACTGATGACTTTTCAAAAATTGATTTATGGATAATCTATTTCTTAGTAAGAACTCGTGAGTTTGAACTCTGAACTACTTCCCTTTCATGAAGAAACTTCCTACCTAACCCTTATGTTTTACTGCAAATTTTGTAATTTTTTAAGAAGCGCTTTTTTAACAAAGCAAATTCAAAGAAAATACAAACATTTCCCGCTTCTCCTGCCAGAAAGCATCCTCCTTCTGAATTTCTCACACTTTTTCAGTATCTCACAATGATCATTTTTCTTATATCTATGCTCACATACATACATACATCATTTTCTTCATAGCTTTTAAGTTAGCTGAGAAGAGCTAAGTGTTTTATTTACATTTTCTTCCCCCACACATCTTATGTTGTACACATACTAGTAAGATATATGAAGAGCATAAAAAACTTGCCAGTTTCTTAATATTATAACTTGCATAGATATCACCACAAAACTTTTATTTTATTATTTTTTTTTACAACTAGAGTTATAGACAGTGAAAGAGAGAGAAAGGTCCTCTTTCATTGGTTCACTCCCCAAATGGCCACCACGGCCAGCGCTGTGCCAACCTGAAACCAGGAGCCAGGTGCCCCCTCCTGGTCTCCCATGCGGGTGCAGGGCCCAAGCACTTGGGCCACCCTCCACTGCCCCCCTCCCCAGGCCACAGCAGAAAGTTGGACTGGAAGAGGAGCAACTGGGACCAGAACCCGGCGCCCACATGGGATGCCAGCGTGTGCCACAGGAGGAGGATTAACCAAGTGAGCCATGGCGCCGGCCCCCACAAAACTTTTAACTGGCTTCTATCTCTATTACAATTCACCTAAACTCTGCTCCTTGCAAGATTACCTTAAAGCAAAACCCCAAGTATTTCTCCTATATGAAATCTTTCAGTGGCTTCCTATCTCTCAAAGAACCAAGGTCATGTGCATGTCATATATGGCAGGTGCCATCCCATTTGCTCTCCCCTCACTTGTTACAGAAACCCTGCAGCCTGGGTCAGGGGAACCATGCTATGCACAGTTCCTTCCCCTGTGCTTTCACTTTTTTATCTTGGTCGGGCAAATTCCTATGTACCAACAACCAACTCGGACCATTAAAGCTCATCACACACCTTTCTCAAACACTCTGCACAGCAGTTTGTGCATGCCTGTCCTGCAGCTCTTCTCATACACAGAATACACAAGGAAACTTGGAAAGAGTAAATAAAGCTATTTCTTTTCCTCTAAATTTTAAGAGGGCACAGATAGAAACCACAAGGATATTTGTCTAAACAGCTAAATGCCAGAACTATACATAAAACCTGGACACCAACAAAGTTCTAGATAGTAGTAGAAAAACTTCCTCTATTCAAATATGTGACCTGCCTGACGATGCAGCCACCACTCCATAAACAGTCATTCCTTAGGGATGCATTTCCTGATTTAACTCATCACCTAAGGAAGAAATCTTAAATGAAAACTGTGATGAAATACTGCTCATTCTTAGAATTATTTTGAAAAGTTCCTTTATTTTTATTTGAGAAGCAGAGAGAAAGAGCGAGAGAGTGCAAATGAGCACTCCCATTCTGTTTCACTCCCCCAAATATCTGCAACAGCCAGGGGCCAAAGCCAGAAGTCTGGAACTCATCTGACAGGAATCCAACTACTTGATGCTGCCTCCCAGGATGCACATTAGCAGGAAGCTAATAGGAACTAGAGCGAGTTACTGAATCCAGGAACTCTGATTTGGGTGTCTTAATCTCTAGGCCAAACATCAACCCCTTTTTTTCAATTTCAATTTAAGAGACAGAGATAGAATACTCCCATCTACTTGTTCTCTCAATTGCCCACAATGGCCAGGACTGAAGCCAAGCACACAATCCAGGTCTCTCTCATGGGCAGCAGAGATCTAACTACTTGAGCCATCACTGCTGCCTTCCAAGCTTCACATTAGCAGAAGTTGGAATAAGGAGCAGAAAGCCAGGAACCAAATCCAGGCACTCCAATGCAGGACACTGATGTCTTTTTTTTTATTTATTTACTTATTTCAAAGGCAGAGTTTCAGCAGAGAGATCTTCATCCACTGGTTTACTCCTCAAGTGGCCTCAATGGCTGGAGTTGGTGCCAAGCTGAAGCCAGGAGCCAGGAGCTTCTTAGGAGCCAGGTGTTTCTTACGGGTCTCCCACATGGGAAGCCAAAGAGCCCAAGCATGTGGGACATCTCCCAATGCTTTCCCAGGAGCATTAGCAAGGAGCTGGCCTACAGTGGAGCAGCCAAGACTGGAACTGGTGCCCAAATGGGATACTGGCACTAGAGGAGACAATTTAACCCACTATGCCACAGCAATGGCCCAAGAAAGGATCTTCCTTATGCATACTTATGACATATATGAATTAGACTTACTCGATCTGTTCAAACTGTATTTGTGGAAAAATATCATTTCTTCTCACATCACATCACCATCCCAGCCGTGGACTGATCATTCTTTCCTTCTGGCTACCACCCAACCTTGGCCCACACCTCAAATGTAGCCCACATCAGGTTGTATCATAATATATATTTACATACCTAGCTGCCAAGACAGAGAAACAAAGCTTCCCATGCAGTGTATTGTCTTGAATTCTCTGTGTCTCAGCATCCAGAAGAAGGGTTAAGTATACTCGGGCAATAGAACAAGGGATTTTTGAGGCAAATTTTACCCAAGTCCAAAAAAGTGATTTCAATCAGATAATACACTTTAAGTGATGTGTTAAAGATATTATCTAACATAAATCACAACATACTAAACAAACTGAGATTTAAATCATGACTTTCACTTTTTAAGTTTCATGTTATAGACCCACACAGGTTGTATTGTACACAATTAAATATATTGTATTAGGTTAATTGGTTTTCCTCATAACATGGCCTAGAATCTAGATTAGATTTTCTAATCACTACTACCAAATTAATTTTTTCAAATTAAGAAAAATGTTTACATCATTTTAATTTACCAATTTTGATTTGTAACCAATATATAATACACTGCACATAAGGGGTAGCATTTGAACTTTCTCAAGTGTATATACCTGTGAAACCAATCCCACAAAGTAATGGACAGTCCCATTGCCCTCATTAGCATCCCAGAAATTCTTCACACCCCTTTGTCCTGTCCTTCCTCCTCCCTGTCCATAGCAGCTACCAATCTGCTGTCTGCAACTATGAATTAGTTTGTGTTTTCCACAGGTTTATATAAATGGACTTACACAGCATATTTCTGTTTAGTGGTTTGGTTTCAGAATTGCTTAACTCAAACTCAAATTAGAAACCACCCCTGTGGTTATCAGGCCTTATCATTTTCTCACCCATGGCAGTTACTTTGGAATCACTATTTAGGTCTCCCAAAAATTCAACTGTTGAAATCCTAACACCTCCTCAGACAGTGTTAAAAAGTGGGCAGGCCTAGGGCCCAAGGTAGCACCTTCGCCCTCCCAGCATGCAAAGGCATCATGTGTGAGTCAGGAAACAGGCTCTCTCACCCTACAGAGAACCTGCCATCTCTCCATCCCGTCTTCAGAGCTATGAGAAAGCTACCCAGCCTGGGGCGTTTGTGAGAGCAGCCCAAAGGGCTGAAACAGCACACCTTGAACTCTTCCTTCCAAGACTCTCTGAACAGTGTCCAAACACTTGGATCACATTTTGTAGAATGGATGTAGTAACGGATGTGACTTCTATCCATTCCCCTCATCAATAACTGGAATTTGTCAACAATCCATTGCACTTCTGAAGACAAAGAATTTTTTAAATCCAGTGCATATCATTGTTGTTTTAAGACTAAATACCCAGGGGCTAGCACTGTGGCACAGCACATTAAAGCCATGGCCTGCAGTTCCAGCACCCTATATGGCCATGAGTTCAAGTCCCAGCTGCTCCACTTCTAATCCAGTAGAAGATAGCCCAAGTGCTTGGGACCCTGTACCCATGTAGGAGACCCACAGGAAGCTCCTGGCTCCAGCCTGGCTCAGCACGGTCACTACAGCAATTTAGGGAGATTAAACCAGCAGATGGAAGACCTCTCTTGTCTCTCTCTCTCTCTCTCTTGGTAACTCTTTCAAATAAGTAAAATAACTTAAAAAAAAAAAAACTAAATACCTAAGCCTAAATAACAAACCTACTGTTATAAATTCTAGTTACGTAAGGGATTTTGAGTGTTCCTAAACAATAGATGCCAACTTGATAACCAAGTTTATCCACCAGACAATATTATGACAAAAGCTATAAACTCTCAAAATTAAACAATAAAGACTTACTGATTCTCTGCAAGACTGACCTTTAACGGCATGAAAGTTGCCATATTAGCAAAAAGGAAAGACTGTCTCCTGGCTTCCTCTCAGTATATCAACAAGAATATGACATTTGAGTTTCTGATCATGAAAATGTACTATATACAAAGAAAATTTAAGAAACTGTAGACTTAAGTGATCAGATTTATTTATTTTACTGACAGCAGACAGAAACAGCATGTGCATACCTATCTGAAAGATGATGCCATTGTGAAATATGAGATGGGGGGCTATCCTCTATCCACTGGTTCACTACCCAAAAGCCTGTAACAGTTGGGCCAGACCAAAACCAGGGGCTAGGAACTCAACTAGAGTCATCCATGTGGTGGCAGGGACCCAAGTATATGAGCCACCATTTGCTGTCCTCCAGTATGTGCACTGGCAATCAGAAGTGGGAATCAGTAAGGAGCGAGGACTCCGAACAGATACACTAATATGAGATGCAAATGTCCCAAGTGACCACTACTAGTTCTGTATAACCTTCAGAAATGGGTACATATTTCACCAATAGACATATACAGGATGCTCAAGGCAGCATTTTCTGTAATATCAAAACTTAGATAAAAACAGGAAAGTAGATAAATAGTGTAATATTCACACCTCTTAGCTTTGGCCTGACCAAGTCCTGACTGTTGTAGGCATTTGGATAGTAAACCAGCAGTTGGAAGCTCACTTGTTCTCTCTCTCTCCTTCCTTCTGTTGTGTGTGTGTGTGTTTGCCTTTCAAATAAGGTGAAAAATAATTAATTTAATTTTGGGGGACGGCATTGTTTCATAGAGGGTAAAGCCGTCACTGTAATGCTGGTGTCCCACATGGGCATTGGTTTGAGTCCTCGATGCTCCACCTCCAATCCAGCTCCCTATTAATGCATCTTGGACAGCAGAAGATGGTTCAAGTGCTTGGGCCCCTGTACCCACATGGAAGACTAAGGTGAAGCTCCTGGCTCCTGGCTTCGGTCTGGTGTAGCCCCAGCCGTTGTGACCATTTGGAGAGTAAAGCAGCAGATGAAAATATTTCTCTTTCCATCCCTCCCTCTTTCTCTAACTCCACCTTTCAAATAAATAAATAATTGTTAAAAAAATTTTAGCCCCCATTATTAATAGCTTTAGATTATTCAAATGACATTGAATGCTTACATATTTTAAATTAGGCATGGATACCAAAACATAAAACTTACAAATAAAGATATATAGGCAAATTCTTCCTTATTTTATAAATTTGAAACCAAGAGAACTTAAGTGGTCTGCTAACTGTCACTGACTGTAAGAAGAACCAGCATCTTGGGGGCCGGTGCTGTGGCACAGCAGGTTACGCCACTGCAAGCAGTGCCAGCATCCCATATGGGCTCCGGTTAGAGTCCCAGCTGCTCCACTCCTGATCCAGCTCTCTGGTACAGCCTGGGAAAGCAGTGGAAGATGGCCCAAGCCCTTGGGCCCCTGCACCCGCCTGGGAGACCCAGAAGATGCTCCTGGCTCCTGGCTTCAGATCAGCTCAGCTCCGTCTGCTGTGCCAATTGGAGAGTGAACCAACGGATGGAAGACCTCTCTCTCTCTCCTTCTCTGGGTGTAACTCTGAATTTCAAATAAATAAATTTAAAAAAAAAAAAAAGGAACTAGCATCTTACCACAGAGGCAACCCTAATTCCACGCCACTTAATAGAGGCATTGATAAACAGGGAAAAGGGCTTGTTTTCAGCAATTCAACATCTTTCCATTTTATTTCAAGTTTGCACTTTTGAACATCTAAGAACTGTCTTCATGTAACTCAGTACTCACTGAGAATCAGTTCTATATCTGAAAGATACAAATTGAGTACATGCTTAACAGTGACCAAATAAGTTTTTCTCATGGTCGACCAGCCCAACACAATGAGGGCTCTCATGCTCACACAGGCAAGGAGAGCTAGCACGACACAAGGAGTTGGGCATTCCTAGTGCCTACACTGCACTTACCTTGGTTTCAGAGGCGTAAGCCAATGGGCTCATTTAACTTCATGGGACATTATTTTATTGTGCTGGTGACAATGGTAACTCATCCTGACAGCTAACAGAAGCAGGTAAATCACAGCACTAGAACTGCCACACAAATGTCAGAGTGGGTACTGAGACATACCTCAGAGGAGTACAAGACAAATAACACCTTAGAAGGGGTGGCTGAAGAAACAGATACACTGAGCCTGTGTAGCAGCTGTGGGGGGACTGCCTGGGAGGGAGGAACAGCTGTTTTCGTGGACAGAACCTGGAAGGCTATGTAGAGACCCGCAGCCTTCAGGCAACTTGAAGGGAACTAAACAACTGAGCAACATGCAGAGTGCAGCTCCACAGGCATAACGCCATGAAGTCCTTGAAAAAACTTCTGTAGTGGACTGAATAGTGTTTTCCAAAGATATCCAAATCCTAATCCCTGGAACACATGAATTGACCCTTCTATGGCCAGAGAGATTTTGCAGACAGGAAGAAACAAGACCTTGAGCTGGGGAGATTATGCTTGGCCACCTGGGCGAGTCCTGAAGATCATCAAGTGTCTTTATGAAAGGGAAGCAGGGAGATTTGAGCACCAAACAGAAGGCGGCAATGAAACGAGGGCAGCAGAGACTGAAGGGTTGTGCTTTGAAGAAGGAGGGTGCAGCCACAGGGTCAGGAAAACCGGTGGTCCCTGGAAGCTGAAAAAGGCCTGGATGTGCCATCTCCCCTAGAAGCCTCCAAAAGGAACCAGCCCTGTCCATGCTGTGACTTTGACCTCTGGCCTCCAGAATTGGAAAGCACTAAATCTGGGTTGATTTTGGCCACTGGGTTTGTGGTGATATATTACAAACTAGGAAACTAATATATGCTATAGAATATTTCCCCACAATGAACAGAATATGCCTCTCTAAACCAAATTCATGACAAAATAGTGAAAGTCTGTGAACACAGTGTGAAATCTCAGTATTTTCAGACTTAATGTATATTGAGTATAACAGTGTTTTTCCAGGTTAATTTGGAGTTTTTATTAAAAATTATTGCTCTGTTTGTTTACAACACTATTTGTCAGAGTTTTGAGAGACTTCATTTTGTTGGTGGCTGACAGATTTTCATTAGAAAGATAATCTTTCTCTAGAAGTTACTGAGAAGTCTTCTACCTTCAACAACAAAAGACATCTTAGACCCACTGCTCTTTTAAATCTGCCCACTTCCAGTTCTGGCTATAAACATCCCCAGGGTCAATTAACATTAACTTCTCTCTAAATTCAGGCGAGGAAAACAGTCTAGAGATGAAGAGGGGCTTATCTGCCCATTTCCTGCTATCGCATTTACAAGGGCTATCAATTTAATTGAAACATAAAAACTGAAGTTACTTGAAAAATGTGGGGGAAAAAAATAAAGTGCAGCATCTGCAGATACAGTCCTATAAGCATCAGTAAGAGGAGGGCGTTCTTTTGCATTTTCCTCTTGGGCCTGAAGACTGGTTCACAACAGGGCTCTGATCAAATGGGAGAGCACCCCTGCTGTTCTCAGGGCGCCCTGTGAACAGTGAATGCAGAACAGTTTTGGACACCATCATGATCCTACTCAAAAAGCTTCTTAACTCTCAGCTGAGGGACCTGGATTTACTCAAGGACATTTCAGCAGGGTCTTGGGGGTCTGTAAGCTCTCTATGCTTTACTTTTAATATACTGATGTCCTTTAGAATTAGGAAGAATACATTCTGAGGTTATTCTGTGAAACAGAGGAAAATAGTACAAAACCCATGACTTACTGGATGTCACTGTTAAGGTACGAAACAGATTTACCTCTACTTAGCTTATGATCAAACTCTTCTGCTACTAAGAAAGATTCCTAAGGGATGTGAATTTAGACCAAAACACTTAGAGCACAATATTTTGCCATTCTTTCCATCCTATAAAAATAAACACAGCTACACAGATTCTGTGTGTGTATCACCCATATGTGGAATTATCCTTGGAGACATTAAATGAAGATAAATCATAGTAACAATTACTTAAGAATTCCAAAGTTTTCTAGGCAAAGCTGTATTTTCCAGGAGGAATGGCTTCTAAGAAAAGTATAATTCTGACCAAAAAGGATAGTTCTTACCAAAATATATATAGCTCTATTTAAAAACTGAATATATATTGAGCACTGAAAGTCTCCGCAAGAAAATCTAGGTCTCAAAAATAAGTTATGATGAAAACTTAGCCACAGGAATTTTATATGCGGTAGTTAGCATTTTCAAATATCACATTCATAAAATTCAGACTGAGTGCATACTCTTTGAGGAATTTTATAAATCACTGGCTTGTTATTAGGAGGAAAGCATATGCTAAAGAAAATATAGCTACACACCAAGGCAAATGAGAGAAGAAACACTACAAGACGAATTCCTAAAAAACTAACTACAGGCTGTCTGCAGTTTTGAATAGAACACAGGAGGGCAGGAGTTTCTCCAAGACAAACACGAATAACAGCCCCTATATTTCCTCTATCACTTCCCTCCATATAACATGAAAATTCCTCCCACAGACTAAGCAAATTAACAAAACAAGGTTCCAGTTGGCAAACATGCATTATCAGCCAATTTGCCAATGAGAACACTGATGGGATTCTTCTTTCAATACAAATTCGAAGGTTTTCTCCATTTTGGGGCAATAACAGCTGTGAGATCCCAGTTTCCTACAATTCTCCAAAGGAAAGTAATTGCTTCTAATTATGCATTCATTTTCATGCAATTAAGCCAAATGTGATTTGATCCCATTCAAGTCAATAAACACTGCGCTCCCCCTAGGATAAAAACTCGAGGAAAATGGCCTATGCTTTTAGTCAGCAAGTGCAGAGTGACAAGGTACACAAATGAGGTAAACAGGGACAAGGAGCAGCAGAGACCACAGGGATGACTGGACCCATGGAGCTGTGAAATATTCAGTGGGGGGAGAAAGAAAATGCTAGAGTCTGACAAACACACAAGAGTCGGTCTTCGGTGGACACATTTGTTTCCCCATCAGAGAACCAGGATAAACACAGTACTCAATCACTCACCACCGCAGTCACACAAAGGAATGAGAAACCATAGGGGCCCTGCCAGCCAGCTCTGAGACACAAGGGAACAGTCAGGGGCAGTGGCAGTTGCCTTGACTGAGAGAGGTGCCTTAAACAGAGGGGCCAGCACCTGTGTTGGTTTCTGGAGCCAAGTACAAATTAATCAGCAAATATGAAAGGAAAGGCACAGTCAAGCCCCAGTCTAATAAAGGGAAGGCGCTCTGAACAGCAACAGAGGCACAGAGACAGCAAGCAGGTGAGCATCACGGGCTCTGTGCAGCTACCCTGGAAGGGAGGAGACAGTGGAAGGAGTTTCATTTTAATGCATGAGAGATGGGAGCACACCAGGACCCTTTTGAGAATCTCACTACAATCTTATAGTTTGGAGAGGAGAATTAATGAAGGACTCAAAACTCCTAGATTGAAGGAATATGTATTAAAATGTGAATTCCTAGATAAAGTATCTTGAGAATGTACCCAGGGGGCCAGCACCGTGTCACACTTGGTTAGTCCTCCACCTGTGGCACCAGCATCCCATATGGGCGCTGGATTCTGGTCCCAGTTGCTCTTCTTCCAGTCCAGCTCTCTGCTGTGGCCTAGGAGAGCAGTGGAGGATGGCCCAAGTGCTTGGGCCCCTGCACCTGCATGGGAGACCCGGAGGAGGCACCTGGCTCCTGGCTGCGGCACAGCGCCGGCAGTGGTGGCCATTTGGGGAGTGAGTCAGCAAAGTGAGGACTTTTCTGTCTGTCTGTCTCTCTCTGTCTGTGACTCTACCTGTCAGATAGATAGATAGATAGATAGATAAAGAATTAAAAAAAAAAATAAAAAAGTGTACCCATAATTGAAACAAAATACTTGGAAAATATATCTAAAAGCAATTTGAATAGCCAAATTAATGCCTTTATGCAACTTGAATAGTAGAAGACAAACTCTACGAATCATTTTAGGAAACTGCATTTAGCCAATGAAAAATTCTATATTTAATGTAAAATTAATTGGGCATAGGCATTAGAATTATAATAGGACTAGATTAGA
This sequence comes from Sylvilagus floridanus, assembly GCA_949820135.1. Taxonomy (NCBI): domain Eukaryota; kingdom Metazoa; phylum Chordata; class Mammalia; order Lagomorpha; family Leporidae; genus Sylvilagus; species Sylvilagus floridanus. Next base: position 98,712,977 of record OX463225.1, read on the forward strand.
ACTGAAAAGATGAATTAGATTCTGGGTCTGATATTTAGATTGTAAGTAGGAGATTTAAACTCTAATGCTAATAAACTTTTCATATCAATTTTTTTAATGGGACAAGCTAGAGAAATAGTGACAGCATCTACAAATCAGTGTCTCTTGTTGATTATCCTTCATTTGTAACTTGTAGTTTTAACAGTTTCATTCATTTGCTCAATTGACTGTAAGGAAACCAAAGCTGGCCAAGTGAGTCATGATGACTCACAGCACCTCTCCTGGAGTCGCCCCAAGACTGACTGGGCTTACTCCACTGGGCCTGAATGGCAAATTGGAGAAGAATGCATGATAGAGAGCCAAGGGCTGCCAATGGATGCCAAAGGAATTGTCCCATCAGGACAGTGAGGATGTCCTGAGAGTAGACTTTCCTGCACTTCCTTCCCAGGTTGGAATTTATGCTTACACCTCAACCCAAAGTACAGAAAAGGCACCTGCGTCACACTGCTCCTTCCCCAACAGACCCTGAGATTTCACACACGTCATTCTTTCAAAGGAAGGGACAAAGTACACCCTTTCCAGCCTTAAAGGCGCACATCAGATCTGTGAGGGCTGCGAGAGACAGGAGAAGCACAGTGGCTTCTCAGATCATGTCTTTCCACAGGGAAGGCAAAGGAAGCCTAGCAAAGGGACAAACCTCCACACCTAACAGCCCCACCATTATTGAATAGGGCACATCACCACCACAGAGGTGTTACTTCTTAAAGAAGCAGGAATGAAACCAGCGCATGACTAAGTTGGCTCCTGCCTTTGCCCAGTGAGTGCAGCCAGTGATCGCAGCAGCTGTAACAGCAGCACGAAAGGTTTTCCCTTCTCTGCCTGCCAAATACCAATACATCATTTCCTTCCTGCTGGACTCCACAGCTTCTGGAGGTCACAGACCACGTAATTCTTAAACTATGGTATCCCTGACCATTTGAGATAAGTAGAAAGCATTCAACCAATGAATACTGAACGCAAAATGAGCAGAGAATACCTACAACTGTTTCTTGGCCATTCACCTCCCAAACACCATGGGGACCCAATGCCAGAGCAAGTATGCATAATTATCCTACATGCTGGCACCACAGGCAAATCATGCCTTCAGGTTTGTCATAGCATTTCCAGAGGCAGTACCTTCAGCAAGTTCTCAAACACTCAGCGTGGAGTTCACAGTCCCCAACAACACAGTACCAGTATCTATGTAAGCAGGGTTTGATTGAACAGAATCTTCAGAATATATTTAGTCTATTAAAATGTCCAGTCCTTGGATCTTAGAACACTTTTTCTATATAAATAAGGCTAAGGTGGTCATGTTCTTAAGCCAACAGCCTCATTTGCTCAAATAGAGAAAATAGAAACATGAAATCCTTTTAGCTTCACATCTTCTAAAGATCACAGCGTGCATGGTATCACATCAGAGCATGTCCACCATTTGTGACATGACTGGCAAGGACCCAAGCCCTAACTCTCATGGGGAAGTCCAGGAGGATGGATTCAGGACTACAACCATTCTGGACCCTTAAACACGAACAGGTCAGAGAGAAGGGGTAAGAAAAATGAAAATGAACAACCAAGAATCCTATAGAGAAGGAAGAGTTCACTGAACCAGAAAACTGACTAGCTTCTATCCTTCAGACACAGGCCAAGGACAAACCCTACCCTCAAGGAAGGCTGAGGAGGAAAAAGACACCAGATGGGATCCTAAAGTCTAGAAGCAAGAGGCCCCTGGGGATCCAGAGTCTTTGAGAATAGCGCCCAGCAGAACAACGGGGGTGGTGATAGGAGGGAGGGATGAATTACAAGCCTGAAATATCTGTTCCTTGTAGAAGCAAAGTGGACAGGAAAAGGGGGCGGAGTGGGAGGGGTGAAGGGAGGAGGAGAAGATGAAGCAGGCAAGTGAGGAAGTGTCATTCCTGCTGTTGAATGTTGATCAGCAGCCTGGGAACAAAAGATTCCAACAATTCAGACGTCCCCTGTGGAAGAACTGGTTGTCCTTTCCACCAAGTTTCCTGTTTTGGACAGGCCCAGAGGGTCTGTATGCTATGATCTCACAATGCTGAACCCAAAACATATTCAAATATTTTAGTGTCCCCAAGTAGCTATGTAGTTTTGATGATCTCAAGGGCTCCAACAGACTAGGTATTTGTTAAGTACATGCAGAACCAAAGAGCAATGAAAAGGGGAAATGTTTTGTTCCTGGTATAAAATGAAGTTCCTTTCGTATAGTCAGCAAAACTGCAAGTGAACTTCCATATTTTAGCACAGAGTAACCAAAATACAGTAAGCCAATTAGCTTGCTAATCAGCTCCCTCTCAAAAAATAAAGGGGGCAGGGAGTACAGCTGAGTTCCTTTTATTGTTTTATAGGTCATTTCTACTCACCATGTTACATCACATGTATTTTTTTAATTATATATGAACATGATGTTCACTCTACCTTTACTCTCCGATACCAGTCATCTCCACCTTTCAGACTTCAATGCATTCAATGCATTTGGTATAGGTATTTATAAATATCATCTCCGCTGAATTACATATCATCTACATAATATACCCTTTTTCTCATTATATTATCATCACCATGAATCCAGTTATGATATTAACATCCCTGTTGTCAAGAAAAAAGTAGTAGGTATGTATATGTATGTAATATCTACATATGAAGTGAGTTTGGCAAAATGATTTTTAAACAAGGTTAGATCTTTTTATATATATTTATATTTAAATGAACCATAAAAAGTCCCAACCACAGTGACACCACAAGAATGCTCCTCTACTTTTGAGCCTCAAATATATTGAGAACTCAGGGGACCTGAGAATACTCCTATTCATCTGCATTTAGAACCAAGTGAGAGACAGATGCATGAATCAAAGAAACAGAGATAAAAATGCCAGCTGTTGATTCTTAAGAGCTGTATTTGGAGTAAGGGCTTAGATTTGAAGCCAAATTGGCTAACATCCCTCACCTCCACAGGGGCAGTACCTGCTTGGTAGTTACCCTCATGGCAGAGAACGGACCAAAATGATTGTTTCCCAGGGCCTCATGAAAGTCCCAGAGAGGCCTAAGCAACACATGGCCCAGTCTTAACCGATCTGTGTTCTCAAGTAAGTCATCCTTCTCCTCCTGGGGAAGAATGGATGAGGAGATGGAGAAATCTGGGAAGTATATCCTCACAGAAGCTCCTTCCCATGAATACTGGGCATAAATAGTCTCCTTAACAATCACGTGAACTTTTGTCCTTACCCATTAGGCTACCTGGCTGCAGCTGTTCCCCAAAGGAGACAGAGATCAGAGATCAGTTTCTAAAGCAGCCTTGTCCCCACATGGACAGGAACTGTCCATTGTAACCAGTCTCACTAAGGGTGGTCCTTATGATCACTGGGGTAGAGAGAGACCAGAGGAGTGCATCAAATACAGTAATGTTAAGGGTACGCAGAAACTGAGGTTGAAATTGACCCCCTATTTTCTTTCTAATTCCTAACTATACTCAGTCATGATGTCTAATGTGGGTCACCAGGAAGTCTACAATGAACTTTAACCAAATCCTCCAGTAACTACCACAATAAAATGAAACAAATAGAGGTCCCAAAGTTTAAAAATAAATTTCCTCCTGGTCTCAGTTTTCCAGTAAGATATTAATGGCTAAAAATTAAACTTTCTTGCAAGTTGAAGTCCAAAAATGTTTAATTCCAAAGGAATAAAATTCTGGGCTCCAATTATCTTGCCTTTATATGCACAAAGTCTCTTCACCTGAGTTTCCCATAAAGCAGGGAATGAGACAAAAGCTCCCATGAAGACATTTAGTCTGGGAAGTCATCCTAAGAAGTGGGGGAGCAGGCAAATGGAAACAGAGAAGAAGGAAAAAACAAGGATGCATTACTGAACTGAGCTTTGCTATTGGAAATGGGTGCTGGATGCCACCCAACGTTCTGAGGAATCTAATGCAGTGTGCCTCTAGCTGCCCTCCTGGGAGGAAAGGGGGCAGCGAGGTTTATGGAGTGGTGGGCAAGGGGTACCCTGTATGAAATCCAACAATAGTTAAGGCCAAATTTGTCCTTTCAAATTTTGCATTTCCTGCTGTCAGAGGAGTTCTTGATATCTGGGTAGAACTTTATTAGGTTCTGTCATACTGTTGTTTGCTTTTTGTTTTAAAATAGCTTCAAGCTGTCATAGACACTGACTCAACTTCATCTCAAATCTTTGACATCTATCCTTCACTTTCAAAGAGCCCAAATGGTTATAAGAGCAGGCAAAATTATCACCTGCCCCACACTCAAATTTACAGTCAATCCTCAGGCCTTAGAGTAGTTACCAGACAAGGAATGTAGTGTTCCAAGAATCCAGTACTTGGTAAAGTCTCGATCTACATAATTGCTTCAAAGACAACTGCAGAAACCTAAAGGCATGAGAGATGGAGTCTACAAAGAAGAGCATATTCCTCCTCATTGCAGCCATGCTAAGATACCTGCTACACAATGCCAGTTCTCCAAAGCTTAAAACTCACTCGGAGACAAAAGTCTAATGATGGATGGACAAACTGTGATATATACAAACAATGGGTTATTCAGTTTTAGAAAGAAATTGACATTTGCTACAACATGCGCAAACCTAGAAGACATGCTAAATGAAATAAGACCATCACAAAAGGACGCATTTCATACGATTCAGTCTGTATGATGTACACAGATTAGCCAAATTCATAGAGAAAGTAGAATAGTGGTTGCCAGGGTGTACTGTTTAATATGTAGATTTCATTGGGGAACATGAAAGGTTCTAGAGATGAATGTATTTAACAACAGAGAATTGTATACAGAGTAAAATGGTGAATTCTATAACTAATTATGTATGCATATATATATATATATAAAAAGTTAAAAACAATTAGATAAACAACTAAGAGAAATCTTCAAGCAGGAGGTTCATTTGGGTCCTATGCAGTTGCCTACTAGCATAAAAATCACACTTGCATAAATGATATGGCAACAAAATGGAAAATTTAGAAGAGATGGATAGATTTCTGGATGCATATTTTACCAAATATAAGACATTTACCAAGATGAAGACTTTGGTAAACCTGAATAGACCAATAACCACGGTTGAGATTAAATCAGTAATAATGAGTCTTTCAATAAAGAAAAGCCCAGGATTAGATGGCTTTGCTGCTGAGTTCTACCAAATTTTAAGGAAGCACTAAAACCAAGCTATTCTAAACTATTCCAAACTATTCTCAAACTATTCTAAACAACTGAAAGGGAGGGAACCCTTCAACACTCATTCTATGAGACAGCATTACCTAATTCCTACAATTTGGGACATGCTCAATCGGAACTGCCCCAAATGATGGAGTTAGAATCATGCCAGGGAATTCCAATACAATCCCATCAAGGTGGCATGTACCAAGGCCATCTCACTAGTCCAAGTGATCAATTTCAGTTCACAATTGATCACACTGATAGGTCTAAGAGTCAAAGGGATCACACAAACAAGACTAGTGTCTGCTAATACTAACTGATAGAATCAAAAAGGGAGAGAATGATCCAACATGGGAAGCGGGATACACAGCAGACTCATAGAATGGCAGATGTCCTAAATAGCACTCTGGCCTCAGAATCAGCCCTTAAGGCATTCAGATCTGGCTCAAGAGCCCATGAGAGTATTTTAGGCATGGAAAGCTAAGACACTCTGAAAAAAAAAAAAAAAGAAGAAGAAGAAGACCTAAATGAAAGTTCTCTGTGAGTGAGATCCCAGTGGAAAGAACGGGGCCATCAAAGAAGGAGGTACCTTTCTCTGAAGGGAGGAGAGAACTTCCACTTTGACTATGACCCTGTTGGAATAAGATCGAAGTCGGCGAACCCTAAAGGCTTCCATAGCCTCGGCAACTCATGACTAGAGCCTAGGGAGATTACTGACGCCATAAACAAGAGTGTCAAATTGTTAAATCAACATCAGGAGTCACTGTGTACTTACGTCTCATGAGGGATCTGTCCTTAATGTGTTATCCAATGTGAAGTAATGCTATAAGTAGTACTGAAACAGTATTTTTACACTTTGTGTTTCTGTGTGGGTGCAAACTGATGAAATCTTTACATAGTATATACTGAATCGATCTTCTGTATATAAAGATAATTGCAAATGATTAAAAAATCTTGGTGTAAAATTGGAAATTGCATAATTAATCAATTCTTTAAAAAAAATCATGTAGGATCTCTGTCCTTAATGTGCTGTACATTGTGAATTAATACTATAATACTATATAATACTCCAACAGTATTTTCACTTTGTGTCTCTATGTTAGGGCAAACTGTTGAAATCTTTACGTAATATGTACTAAACTGATCTTCTGTGTATAAAGAGAATTGAAAATGAATCTTGATGTGAATGGAAGGGGAGAGGGAGCGGGAAAGGGGAGGGGAGCGGGTGGGAGGGAAGTTGTGGGGGAGGGGCATTGCAATCCATAAGCTGTACTTTGGAAATTTATATTCTTTAAATAAAAAGCTTCATATAAATAAATAAAATAAAATAAAATAAAATAAAATAAAATAAAATGTCAACTCCTCTCGAAGCATAGTCTTTTCAATCTACCACTGCTCCTTTTCTGGCAAGACCAAGATGTTTTTTAAACTACTCTGCTTCCTCCTTAATTTCCTAAGGCCACCTGATCCTGGAGTCGACTGCTCTAGGCCCAGGAGTTTTTAATCATTCTCAGTACTTCAGTTTACAATAATTTTACTGACTCCTTTGTCTATCTCAACCCAAGAATATACCATATGGTTCTTAAATAAGGATCAGTCTCACTAATTTTTATCTGCTTATTCACAAAATCTATAGTTTTTTTACAGGTGATGCTACAGTGCCATGATCTAACAGCCAGAATCTATACAACAAGGAAATCCAGAACAAAGCTCAATCATGTTTCATTATGGAGGAACTTCTGTGCCCCATACAGTAATGGTTCTGCTTTTCCCAGGTCTTACCTTGGAGGCTTGCCTGGCCACCAGCAGAAAGGATGCATTCTTGGTCTGCTCTTGGTTGGTGGATTGTGTTTGGTCATAGGAATACGATATGAGGTCTATTGAGATTTTTTAAATAAACTATAAAATTACGTAAGATTAGTCCTTCAGCCTGAAATGAAATTAACTGAATGTGGTAAAGCCAATTCACCACTGCCTAGCCTGGCCTGATTCTCACAGTTAAAGGAATAATCTCCCATAATAGCATTACTGGAACTTGGTTGCTCACCTCCAACACCAGCACAAGCCATCCCTACAAAACCCACAGTACAAGTGTTTCAAGTCTACCCACAAAGCTCAGCACAGCCCAGAGGCTAGAATCAGCACACCCTGCACCTGTTAGGACCTACACACCAACAGCTCTGCCTAAGGCAGCCACTTGCCTGTGGGCTAGCCTGCCCTAAGCTTCACAGTCTCCCAAGCTCAAAATAAATTTTTTTCATACTGAGAAGAAATACCATGAAGCAAAACAGAGAAAGCAGATAAAAAATGCAGACATTTTCATAGTTAAAAGTGAATGCATACTGAAAAGTGTAACTTAAAAATGCAGACTTCTCTCTCATCCCTTCCACCACAGGCCTCCCATGGGAGGAAGACGGCACCTACTGTGCTTAGCTTTCCACATGAGTGAGAGGAGACCAGAAAACAGCCACCCTCCTTATAGACAAGTGGGCCTCAGAGAAAAGACAGAAAAAGCTAAGTGACTTATACCCAGGCACACACTAAATACATCAAAACAAGATCTTCCACAGGTAAACACCAGATGGAAAGAAGAGTATGTCCTCCAAAATATACCTAATAACCTGAGTTGTTATATCATCAATGCCTAATTATGTTTGAACACAGAATGTGCTAAATAAATGTTTGTTGAATTAATGAGTGAACTCTACTTAAGAATAAATAAATTTGTAGTTTTAAACTTGCAGAAGTATATAATATAAAATACTCTCACTTCCAGAATGCACCAAACATTGAGGTCTTGAATGAAAGGAAATAGCTCTGGCATAATCTAATCTCATAGGAATGCTTATCTACATCATGAAATCCTTCAGCTATGCTATTTGACGTAAGATGATGGACAGTTCAGGTAATGTTATCACAGGTCTTAGATGAACAATGTTGGCTAAAACCAAAGACCGCTTGATACCAAACCATAGTTGCTGAAAGTATCTGCCCTCTCTTCAGATTTGCCCTCATTAACATGAAAGATTATGTAAGAAAAAGTAAGCAAAGTCTGATTACAAGACATACACAAGGGGGCCGGTGCTGTGGCACAGCAGGTAAAGCAGCCACCTGCAGTGCTGGCATCCCATATGGGTGCTGACTCAAGTCCTGGCTGTTCCACTTCGGATCTAGTTCTCTGCTATGACCTGGGAAAGCAGCAGAAGAAGATGGCCTAAGTCTTTGGGCCCCTGCACCCATGTAGGAGACCTGGACAAATCTCCTGGCTCCTAGCTTCAGATCGGCATAGCTCCCACCATTGCAGCCAACTGGAGAGTGAAGCAGAGGATGGAAGATCTCCCCCTCCCCCGCCTCTCCTTCTCTCTGTGTGTAACTATGACTTCCAAATAAATAAATAAATCTTTTTTAAAAAATATATACACAAGACATATACCTGAGCAATTGGAAATCACAAAGAAAAATAAATTATTCCTAAAACTCTTTCACGTGTGTTTCCAGATAAGTTATTATGGATTGTGTTATTTAAGCATCCTAAGTATTTACTGAGCACTGGGCATTGTGCTGGCAGACAGGTACCAGCAGTGAATAAAATGAAATGGCTCCTGCCATCATGAAGCTTAGGTCCAGCAGGAAAATCAGTCATGAACAAGTAATTAAAAGGATGAGTAGGGTGCAGGATTGCAGCACAGAAGATTGGGCCGCAGCCTGCAGCATTGGTGCCCCAGGTGGATACTGGCTGGAGTTTCAGCTGCTCCGCTTTTGGTCCCATTCCCTACTGATATGCCTGGGAAGGCAGCAGAAGATGGCCCAAGTGCTTGGGCCCTGCCACTTACGTGGGAGATCCAGATGCAGTTACAGGTTCCTGACTCTCCTCTGGCACAGTCCTGGCTGTTGTGGCCTTTTGAGGAGTGAATCAGCCAATAAAGATATGTATTTATATTTCTATCTCTATGTCTCCCCTCAAACCCCCCTCCCATACACACACTTTTCCTTTGAAGTAAATAGATGAATCTCAAAAAAACCAGGATGACATGTACAAAAGGGGAATTTGTAAAAAAAAGACACAAATGGCAAGTTCTCAGTCCAGAAGAAAATGATGAGTTACAGATTCTGGGATTAGAAAAATAGCCAACTTGACTGGGGCAGAATGGGTGAGAAAGGGAGCTAAGGCTGCAAAGTGCAGCAGGGCCAGATCACAAAGGGCCTGACTGGGATTCTGCACTTTACCCTCAAAGCCTGGGGAAACATTTAGTCACAAAGGGGTTCAAAGGATCAGATTAGTGCTTGGAATTGCTATGCTTTTGTTTTTGTTTTCAAGATCACTGATACACATTTGAGAGAATGGATTGGTGGAAGGTAAGATAGAGAAACTACTTAGGAGGCAGTAGTCAAGTGAAAGACAAGGGGTGGGGAGGTGCAAAGAGGAACACAGATGGATTTAAAACTGAACACAAGCTTGTACCAGCTAAGTGCTTGACAGACTTCAGCAAGTAGCTACTTCTGTCCCATGTCACCATGAACCTGGATTTAGAGGTTAAGAAATTTGTCCACTCAGCAAATAAATGCCTCAAACTAGAATCCTAAATGACACCAAAGTCCTTGCTTTTAACCAAGACTGTAAACCACTCCCTCATTGTTCTTCAAATCGGAAATGCTTCTCTATAAACTATCTGGCAGGATGTTGACCAGAGTTGCAAAAATGTTCATAACCTTTGACCTAGAAATTTCATTTTGAAAAATAAAACTGAAGGAAATACTACAAACGGAGGGAGTAATCAGTACAAGGACGTGGATAGTGATGCTATGGATACGGAAACAGCCCAAATGACCAATGACTCAAACAGGGGTGTACTAATAAGGATAACTAGCCCCCATCTTCACAGACATACACTCTGCCCTTTACTACTTCATTATTACTCTCTATGTGCCCTTGAGAAAAAGGCTCAGCCTTCTAAAATTCTAAGCTACAGTAATTATGTCCTTTTACTGGATCTCTCAATACCTAAGAAACAGGTATCAGTAAGGCTAACCATGATAGTCATTAGTAGTAGAATTGCTTTTTTCTGTTTTTTGTGTTTTGCTCTTGTCACTCTTATTAAGAGGTGTCATGGCACAAAGCTCTGACGCAGGAAGGTGCTTATCTACCTACCTTATCTAATCCTTGCAAGGTCCTCCAGTGCAGCAAGTATTGACCCCAGGAGGAAGCTAAGGGAACAGAGCTAAAGAGCCTTCCCAGGTCATAAAGCCAATCAGGAGCAAGTGCAAAATCTGAACTCTGAAGCCTACGTCCTTGTGCCCACATGATGCCACCTCCTCTCCTGAGTTATCACGGGGGAAACAGGCACAGGATCCCTGATCTTAGTAGTGACAGAGCCAGCATTAGCAGGCAGGTCTCCCAATCCCAGGTACAGAGCTGCATCTGTCTTACCGCAGCTGTCACACATCAACTTACCAAGTAAATGACAGAAAAATTGACCCGTCATTTTTAAAGCCTCAGTATTCAAAATCTTACATTCAATAAGTCTGAATAAAACATCTACAGGAAGAAAGAACACAAGTTTGCCAACAAAATGATCTAATTCCAAGAGAAAGGTAGGGGAAAATCCTATACCATGAGAAAATGATGGGGTGGGACAGGAGAAGGGAGAGAATCTCAAATGGTCATAAGGGCCCACTCTGCCCCTAGTACTGTGTGAGGTATTTTGTTCATCTGAGATCACCCGACTCATCCTATTTCTCAAGCAAGAAGACCGAGACAGAGATCGGGGTACCTGCCCAAAGCCACTCCACCCATGGGGTATATGATGCATGTCTTACACTAAAACCTACATTCTTTTTTTAAATTTATTTTTATTTATCTATTTTTTGACAGGCAGAGTGGACAGTGAGAGAGAGAGAGTCAGAGAGAAAGGTCTTCCTCTGCCGTTGGTTCACCCTCCAAAGGCCGCCGCGGCTGGTGCACCGCGCTGATCCGATGGCAGGAGCCAGGTGCTTCTCCTGGTCTCCCATGGGCTGCAGGGCCCAATGACTTGGGCCATCCTCCACTGCACTCCCTGGCCACAGCACAGACCTGGCCTGGAAGAGGGGCAACCAGGACAGAATCCGGCGCCCCGACCGGGACTAGAACCTGGTGTGCCAGCGCCGCAAGGCGGAGGATTAGCCTATTGAGCCACGGCACCGGCCATAAAACCTGCATTCTTTCAACATAATATTCTGCCTTCCTCTCCAACACAACTGGCATAGATGATACTTTTTTCACCCTTGATTAAGACAATACAATCTAGCACTCTTGTCAAACCAGCATTAGGGATTCATTAGACAATAGCACTTCATGGGAGACCACACTAAATGCCAAGCATGTGACAGAAAATTGAAAAGGAAATGGCCTCTAATGTCATGAATTCATAATCCAGGAGAAAGTTTATGGTGACACTTAAACATACAGGAAGATTCATATTCTGAGGAACTTGGGACATCCTTTATCTACGCTAAATTAGAAAAATCTCATCTTCCTTATAAAGGGAGTAGCTCTGACAGGCTATCAGGTAACTGAAGATTTAATTCTTTAAACATCAGGTCTGATTCTATAATTATTATGTAATCATTTTTCAACATTTTGTCAATTCCCCAGGGATATTCTGAGCCCCAGAGTCTGAGACCCTGTGTGCCTATCCTCACTGATGTTCCTATTCTATCACAAACAAAAAGGAAATGAGAGAGAATAAAGTCTAATAACACATGAAAAATTCTGAACTGAAGCATTTTATAATGCAAAAAAGTTTCAAAGAAACAAAACAAAAACAAAAGAATAAGCTTCAGTTGAAGGCCTGAGTCACTAGTATTCTGTCAAGAGCTATGATTTAGGAATTCTGAACCTGGACTGGTTCTGTCAAACTTAGTTAAATCCCTACATGTTTAGAAGCTTCAGATTGCTTATTATTTTTTTGACAGGCAGAGTTAGACAGTGAGAGAGAGACAGAGAGAAAGGTCTTCCTCTTGCCCTTGGTTCACCCCCAAGTGGCTGCTACCGCCAGCATGTTGCCGCCGGCTTGCTGCACCAATCTGAAGCCAGGAGGCAGATGCTTCTCCTGGTCTCCCATGTGGGTGCAGGGCCCAAGCATTTGGGCCATCCTCCACTGCACTCCCGGGCCACAGCAGAGAGCTGGACTGGAAGAGGAGCAACCAGGACAGAATCCGGTGCCCCAACAGGGACTAGAACCAAAGGTGCTGGCGCCGCAGGCAGAGGATTAGCCTAGTGAGCCGCAACGCCGGCCCAGATTGCTTATTTTTTAACACATTTTATTTCAGAATAAATTCAGTCTTCAATTTACAAAAGAAATACAAATACACACCAAAAAAAAGTAATACAAAGAGCTCCCAATTACCCTTTACCCCACATCCCCTATTAATACCTCATGTTAATATCTTTGTCACAATAAACCATATCTAGCTTCCCCTAATTTTTTTTAATCCAAAAAGCTTTATCTCTCTCATCCCTTCCAGCCTCTGGTAAGCAACAGTCTGTGTGCAGATTGTTAGGTTTTTGGTATTAAGCTTTAAATTTTAGCTCCCACGTATAAGGAAGAATGTGCACTTTCTGTGTCTAGCTTATTTCATTCATGTCTTCAGTTCCTTCCGTCACATCCATTTTGCTACAAATGACAGGATTGTATTCATTTGCATAGCTGAATAACATCCCACTGTGTATGTGTATGTATGTATTAAGTCACTGTATCAAAGAGATACCTGCTTCATGTTTATGACAGCATTGTTTATAATAGTCAAAATATGGAATCAACCAAGATGAATGGATAAATAAAATAAAATAAAAATATATGTAGTATATTGCTCATATTTAAAAGCAGGTTGCTGAAACAGAATTATCTTGAAGATCTTTTCCAGTTCCATAACTGTAGATAACTCTCTGAATAATAAAGCCAGTTACTATAATGGTTCATTTAAACAACACCACCTTTCTCTTAACCTTGTGCAATACTGGAAGTAATTACACATTCTCTGTAGCCCAAGATTATGGTTTTTGAGTTCTTGAGTCTATGATTTAGAGTTTTCATAAGTGCCAACTTAATTTTCACCTATCCCTCTTTTCCATCTTAATGTACAAGCTATAATCTCCTTGGACTTCAAAAACAGCCTTAAAGGAAAGAAATTGAGCACCATCTTGGATATATCATATGCATTATTTCAACTAATTTAATCCCTCTAAAATTGCAAACATACATTGTCATGTCTATTTTTTAAGCTATGTAGAAATGCAAGATCAGAGTAATTAAGTTGCCCAAGATTACAAGTGGCATAGCTAAGATTCAAATCCAGATTAACATACACAAGGCCACATATTTTCTACTACACCATGCTGACTCCCAAGCTGATCAGAACAATGTTAATTAAAAGTCCTTAGGTCAGAATCTAGGACTCCTCCGAAGATTGGTGAAAATAAAATTTACCTTGCTACATTTACATCTAGTTTAATATATTTTCTTCTTCAGAGAGTGAGGACATTTGTCATTTTTTAAAATGTATTTTTTTCATTTAGCTTATTTTATATAAAACCAGGGAGGGCTTTAAGCAGCTGCCAAATGGGCACAATATCAAACAGCTCAGCGTTTGCTGGACAGGGGGGAAATTAGTTGCAGCCATCATTGAAACGGGCGAACCATTTAATAAACACGGAGGCGGAAATGTTAAACCCTTCACCAAAGTAGACATGTAAGAATCCTGTTAAATTATTTTACTTTTCTCATCACTTTTCATTTAACAAAGGTCATTAAGCAGAACTGTATTCTCAAAAAGACAGAGAATTCAATTAAGATTTACCTATCAGAGCCAGTGCATAAATATTCGTAAGAGCCCTGCTTTATGTTAACTTTAACAGTTCTTCTGTCACATTCTCTTCTTAAACAGTTTCTCTGCAAGTACCCAAACCCTTTGTGTAAATTCTCATCTTTTAACTCTGGAGTTCCCAAATTTCTGCTTCCCCATTTACTAAGGATGATTTGCTAAATTTTACTGAATTTCAAAATACAACTTATAGGCACACACAAGGTTCTTTGTCCAAGTACTCTGTCATAAAAAATCTGAACTCAACCAACGTATTTTGTAGCTCATTGATCTAAGCTTAGTAACTTTCCTTAAGCAAATGTTGTCTCATATTTGAAAGTCAAATACGTGAACTTAATTTCTTCTCAGAGTATCAATAAGTGACAGAATTTTTCTGGAGCCCTTTCCCCTATGAGACACTGCATGTAGGACCAAGAGAAAATATCACTATTGAATCAGGAAATTACCCAAAAGAGGGGGAGGGGCTTGCAAAAGCAAGCAGACACTGAGTTGGTTTCAAGAGGGGCCAGGCAGCCTGTATACTGCTGGGAACCAACAAATGTGCCTTGAGAACCTCGATTTCATTGGTCATACTCATTCAAGTGCAGCACTGAACTCTGGAGACCACAAACCAAAAAAGGACTGCTGGTATACAGTGTTCAAGTTCTCAGAATCAAAGTTCCCATAGCACCTGATCCTCTCTGAGATTCTAATTTATTGAATATTCACCCTTCAAGACACCAAACAAATAATCACTCAATCAGTATCCACCTCACTCTGAGGGGTCAAAGGTTTAAAAGAAAAAAAAAAAGTGCATGCAGAGGTAACTTGTAAAATCTGGAACAGCTGCTGCTTCTAGTCACAGTAATAATGGCACCAATGTGGGGTGTGGAATGAGACAGACTGAATCAACCCCCAGGAAGACTGCATAGAAATGATGAGGGGCTGCCGCTGTGGAGGTGGGTTAATCCTCCACCTGCGGCAACAGCATCCCATTTGAGTGCTGGTTCTAGTTCCGGCTGCTCCTCTTCCGATCCAGCTCTTTGCTATGGACTGGGAAAGCAGGGGAAGACGGCTCAAGTACTTGGACCCCTGCACCTGCATGGGAGACCCAGAAGAAGCTCCTGGCTACAGATCAGCATAACTACAGCCATTGTGGTTATTTAGGGAGTGAACTGTCAGATGGAAGTCCTTTCTCTCTCTCTCTCTCTCTCTCTCTCTCTCTCTCTCTCTCTCTCTCATTGTCTGTAGCTCTACCTCTCAAATAAATAAAATATTTTAAAAAGAAAAACAAAAGAGTATATAGCCAAGACCAAAGAGATCAGGGAGAGAGGTGATTCTGAGAGAAAAGAGGAGCTAGCGAATGGTCCAGCAAGTGTGAGCAAGCAAGCAGCAGCAAGTCCGCAGGTCAGAGGCAGAAAGACAGCAGGCCTCTAAACTTTGCACTTTAGATGACCATTAAATCCTTCCAGATATTCAAGAAAATAGGACATGATCCAATGCTCCAGCCCATACTCCAAAGATATGTACTCTAATGTTTTCACTGCCAAATGCAAATGGTGGAGCCAAATTCCCGTACTTACATTACTATGGATATTTCATCACTGACCCAAGTAACTGCCTTGTTGGGGACATCACTGATGTCCGATGTCTTTGCACATTCTTTCTCTCACATTCTCTCTCCTTTACCAGTGTTCCTTCTTAAATCTTCTTCCTCCCCAGTAACCACTGTGTCTCCATCTTCTTCCTAGTCTTATCTCTCTCACCCAGCCACGTGCACTTTTGCACTGGACTCATCATATCCAATGACATAACTTCCTTTCTCTTGCAGTCAAGCTTTTGCCATTTCAAATCTATTTTCTCACAACCCCAAAGAAACAGAAACTTTGTGTGATTTATCTTTATGCTTTCTGTGTCCAGCACATAGGAGGTACTAGACAAATGTTTATGGAAAGGAGAGCTACATCCCAATCCAGCCATAAATATTCATGCATTCATTCATTCATTCATTCATTCTCTCTCTCTCTCTCTCTCTCTCTCTCCCCTTTGTCAATGTACATTAGGGCAGAGGAGGAAGGAAATCTTCCTGAGTACTTACTAGTACCAGTATAATCCAGACCAGAGAAGCGAAACGTACATACATATTTGCCATGCCTATTGGCTAACACAGCTGGCTCTCTTCTCATCCCTCTATTTTTAAAAGGAAGTCTACAGTAAAATCCATTCTGTCCAGATTAAAAGCAACGGCCAGCGCCGTGGCTCAACAGGCTAATCCTCCGCCTTGCGGTGCCGGCACACCAGGTTCTAGTCCCGGTCGGGGCGCCGGATTCTGTCCCGTTTGCCCCTCTTCCAGGCCAGCCCTCTGTTGTGGCCCAGGAGTGCAGTGGAGGATGGCCCAAGTGCTAGGGCCCTGCACCCCATGGGAGACCAGGAAAAAGCAACTAGCACCTGGCTCCTGCCATCGGATAAGCAGGGTGTGCCGGCCGCAGCGCGCCGGCCGCGGCAGCCATTGGAGGACGCACCAACGGCAAAGGAAGACCTTTCTCTCTGTCTCTCTCACTGTCCACTCTGCCTGTCACCAAAAAAAAAAAAAAAAAAAAAAGCAACACAGGGACAGGCACCAAGTTTTATTCTCTCTTGAATTCTCATCCTCCACTAAAAAGGCTAATTTTTAATAGAATTACTGATGCAGTTTATCAATCAACTTACTTGAAATTCATGAAAACAGAGCCAAGCAGAAAAGTTATGAAATCATCAGAAAAGCCAATAACCCCCAAAGTAATCAAATATAAAATAACCAAAAACAGGCTCATTATTTCAGATGTTTCTATTTTAAACATAGTAACTTTCAGTGCAAAATAATAGTGTCATTTTTACATCTGCAGGGCATGTCCTGCTTTTTGCAAACACTCTCCCAGTCATTCCCTCATGCAATTAAACCATTTGTCCACTGGGTTTGGCACCAGAAATGGGAAATTTCACTAGCTTTGGAATTAGGACAGTTGGACTCAAGTCCTGCCTTCACCACTTCCTTCTGTGTGACCTTGAGAAAAGTCCTTTATCCAGTACACATCTCAATTTCCTTCTCTAAGGGCAGAGATAAGATCATACTCTGCCCACCTCATAGATGTGTGAGGATGGGGACTGGCGGGGAGAGGAGGAAGGAAATAAAGCTTACTGAGTGGCTACTGCGAGCCACACAATATTTATTTAATTTTCATCATAATCCTGCAAAGTGGCATTTTCTATTTCTTGCCTATCAGAGGAGGAAACAGATTCAACAACTAAAGTAGCCTTCCCCATTCAAACTACCAAACGCTAGAGCTGGAATTCAACTAGCTGCCTGATCCCTGATCTCCATAAAACCATAATACCTCTTAAGTGAGATCTAAGTACATATTAAAAAATTGCAATTGCTGGTTACATTATTATATGTGTATCTGCTGCTGCTGCTTTAAATATAGAAGACAGAGGCAAAAGAGAAGCAGATACTTGCTAAGGCTACACAGCTTGTCAGAGATATAGCCAGGACTAGAACTCAGTTCTGTCCTTTAGGCTTTAAAAAAAAAAAAAAAAAAAAAAAAACCATGCTGCACCCCCACCCAGAAAAAGAGACACAAGATGCTTGTTTATTCAGGCCAGCTGTTACACATCTATTTTAAGACATACACTTTGAAAATCATGGAAGGTGAGTATCAAGTGCATCATTAAATATTCCATATTAATTGACCCCTAAGAGAACTCCCATGTGAGTAGCATATGTTGCTGGCTTCCTGTTAAGCAAGAAGTCAAAAGCTGACTACACTTCTTGCCACATACATTTTGAAAGCACATTCAACTACCAGCACAAAATAAGAGTCTAAAATAACTTCCCATGTTAACCCAAAGAACCTATTTCTCTGTTCATCATTCTGTCTGCTAAATGCACAAGATCAGGAAAAGTAAAATATAAACTTGTGACACCATGCAGAGTCTAAGTTAACACAGAGGAAAGTATGGTATAATTATATTCCGAATAGCAGCTAACAACAGACTTCTGCGAATTTACCAGAATGGTTATAATAGGAAAAAAAGGGAATCACTTCAAAGCACACTATTTTAAACAACAGTTTTCCTGCTTCTCAGGGACATACAGGCATTCTTGACTCCAGAACAGAGCACTAAACCATGTGCCCAAACCAGCTGTCATAAGGCACAACATTCAAGACTCAAAACAACCAGCTACACTCACTTTCTCTCTCCCTCTCATTAACTTTCCTTAGTTTTTTTCTCTGATTCTATTTCCTTTTCCCACTGTGTATCAGCCAAAGGTCTAGCTTCCTTTTTACACTGAATGTGATAAATGTGCACACAATCCTTCAGTTGATACATGCAACATTTTGAATCAAAATTCTAACTCAATATTAACAAGCACAGAGGTGCTATTAACAATAGCCACAAGGCAAACCAGAGAACATTCCTCCCAGGGAACACCATGAGAGAGCAATACAGTGGGGAAAAATAAAAACATATTGTAGTTCCTACTCAAATATGCCAATGGCTTCAATAAAGAAAATGCAATTCACTTTCTTTTTTTTTTAATTTTTATTTGACAGGTAGAGTTATAGACAGTGAGAGAGAGAGACAGAGAGAAAGGTCCTCCTTCTGTTGGTTCACTCCTCTAATGGCCACTACAGCTGGCGCTGCGCCAATCCGAAGCCAGGAGCTAGGTACTTCCTCCCGGTCTCCCCATTCAGGTGCAGGGAACCAAGCACTTGGGCCATCCTCCACTGCCCTCCCGGGCCACAGCAGAGAGCTGGACTGAAAGAGAAGCAACCAGGACTAGTACCCAGCGCCCCAACTGGGTTTAGAACCCAGGGTGTTGGCACCTCAGGCGGAGAATTAGCCAAGTGAGCCACAGCGCCGGCCAATTCACTTTCAATGTTCTAATGCTCACCTTGGCACCACCATGAGCAACTTGTTAGTACAAGTGACTAAACCCCTCTTGACCTCTTGACCTCAGAAAGTATGGATCACATGGGGTAAACAACAGCGCCTGCTTCCTGGTGTGTATCGATAACATGAGACAGTGCATGGGAGGTGTCAGCAACTGCCTTCTATGTTTTTGCAGACACAGTACAATGTCTGTGGCTGAAACAGTCAAAACCCATTCATTAGGAACCTGTTACTTGCAAGTCACAGGGCTAATTAATTAATTCACTTAGCCCCCACATCAACCCAAGGAGGTAGATTCTTTTAGTAGGTCTATTTTAGAAATGAGAAAGTTGGGCCAGCGCCATGGCTCAACAGGCTAATCCTCCGCCTTGCGGCGCCAGCACACCAGGTTCTAGTCCCGGTCGGGGCGCCGGATTCTGTCCCGTTTGCCCCTCTTCCAGGCCAGCCCTCTGCTGGGAGTACAGTGGAGGATGGCCCAAGTGCTAGGGCCCTGCACCCCATGGGAGACCAGGAAAAAGCAACTAGCACCTGGCTCCTGCCATCGGATAAACAGGGTGTGCCGGCCGCAGCGCGCCGGCCGCGGCAGCCATTGGAGGGCGCACCAACGGCAAAGGAAGACCTTTCTCTCTGTCTCTCTCTCTCACTGTCCACTCTGCCTGTCAAAAAAGAAATGAGAAAGTTGAAAAACAGTCAGGTTCAGTCACTTTCTGAAAGTCACTCAGATGGCAGGTGGTAATGTTATATCCTGCTATTAGAATGGCACTTAGCAGATATTTGTGGTTTTTAATGACCTAGATAGGGTTGAGTATGTCTTATTTTTAAAACTTATGTAAACATGTTTGAAAAAGTAGTTAAGAGTCATCATTTTCCACTCATTGATGAACTTAATTTACACCTAGTGATGCATGCTATTATGTATTACTTCCGGCATCAACTCCTGGAGATGTCAATCAATGACTTTGCCTGTAACAGTCTCAAGCAAGTCAAAGCCCAGAAAGGAGACAAAAAAAAAAAAAAAAACCTGCAAAATCGTATTGCACCTCTGTACACAGTACAGCCCAGCACAAAATCACCTGACCAGACACATGTGAGAGAGGAGTCCAGGAGGACCTAGTGCAGAAGTGACTTACCTAATTTAACTTCAGTTTTACATTTCAAAAGGGCTTGACACATGTTAAACATGCACACGCACATATTTATGGGGTACAGTGTGTCACTTCAAGATATTTATACAGCATACACTGAACAAATCCCAATAATCAGCATTCCTAACCTCTGTTTGGAGCCTTTGAGTGCCTCTCTTCTAGTTCTTTATAAAATACAAGAGGTTACTATCACTCCACTCTGCTGTGGAACAAACTCCTTCCACCTAACCATATTTTGGTGCCCATTATCTGTAAAGAGGACTCTTGAACTGAATCTTTAAGCAAACAACCAAGAAAGGGAAAAAGAATAGCACAGACACTTAACAGCATAACTATTCAGGAACCACAGAAAGGTCAGGGGGCACAAAGTGGAAGGAGCTTTGGGGGTTGAGGTGGGATGAGACCACGGGCCACTGCAAGCTTATCAAGGGGACTGGATTGTATACCGTGGTCCATTGGGAGCCATTATACAGTTACTAGAGGCTACTGGACCACCTGTTCTGTGTGGTCAAATCCTAGAGGTCCCGAGTCACTCTCCATCACACACTGTTCATCAGCAAGTCTTTGTGGCTCTATCTTCAAAACCCATCCTGAATGGAGTAAGGGAACTAAGCACATAGGTGCATGCAAAATAGAAAGATGTAGGGTCCAACTGATGACGCAGAAGAGCACGAGGTTACAGTGAAGGAGGAACCGGCCTTTCTACAGGCACTGCCAGTTCACTCACAGTAAGACAGAAAGCAGCACCTACCAGCACAGACACCAAGGGAGGGGCTTGCGGAAGCTCTCCTTTGAGTTTGTCAGTTTTCCCAGTGGACCAGCAGGTTAATCAATTGAGAAAGAAGAAGATGAAAGAGGTTTGAGAAAGAACAGAAAGTCCCAAAGAGTCACCTGGAAGAGTTGGAGAGCTAGACAAGTCTTCCTGCTGCTTGGTCTCAGGACCCTTCTGCACTCATAAAAAAATGAATACTGGGGCCAGCACTGTGGCATCATAGGTTAAGCTTCTGCCTCCGGTGCTGGCATCCCATATGGGCACCAGTTCGAGTCCTGGCTGCTCCACTTCCAATCCAGCTCTCTGATACTGGTCTGGGAAAGCAGTGGAGGATGGTCCAAGTGCTTGGGCCCTGCACCTGTGTGAGAAACTCAGGCTCTTGGCTTTGGATTGGCCCAGCTCCAGCCATTGCAGCCATTTGGGGGAGTGAACCAGTGGATGGAAGACCTTTTTGTCTCTCCCTCTCTCTATAATTCCATTTCTCAAATTAAAAATTAAATCTTAAAAAAGAATATGAATACTGAGGGCCAGTGTTGTGGCGTAGTGAGTAAAGCTGCCCCCTGCAGTGCTGGCATCCAATATGGGCGCCAGATCGAATCTACTTTTATTGTTTTTTCCTTTGGGAACAAGTTTTATCATTAATTCAAGAAACACCTAAGAAAACAAGCAATGGAATTGGACACTTAGGCATAAGTAAAACTTATGAGACGTAAGAATATCCTCCTGACACTTTGAGAAGCAATGACTCTGAACAGCCCTGTCTTGACTATTAAGGAGTTTTTTTTTTTTTCATACTATTTGCTGAACTCTTAACATAGTAATAATATGTGTATAAAGTTAATTCGGTCCACTTCTGATCCAGCTCTCTGCAAATGACCCTGGGAAAGCAGTGGAAGATGACCCAAGCCCTTGAGCCCTTACACCCACATGGGAGACCCGAATAAGCTTTGGCTTCTGGCTTCGGCCTGGCCCCACGCCTTCCACTGTGGCCATTTGGGGAGTGAACCAACAGAGAAATGATTTCTTTCTCTATCTCTGCCTTTAAAGTAAATAAATAAGGGGCCAGCGCTATGGTGCAGCAGGTTAAAGCCCTGGCCTGAAGTACCAGCATCCCATATGGGTGCCAGTTCTAGTCCCAGCTGCTCCTCTTCCTATCCAGCTCTCTGCTGTGGCCTGGGACAGCAGTAGAGGATGGCCCGGGTCCTTGGGCCCCTGAACCCGCGTGGGAGACCCAAAAGAAGCTCCTGGCTCCAGATCGGCACAGTTCCGGCCATTGCGGCCATCTGTGGAGTGAACCAGCAGATGGAAGACCTCTCTCTCTCTCTCTCTACCTCTCTCTGTAACTCTTTCAAATAAATAAATCTTTAAAAATAAATAAATATATTTTTTTAAAAAGAAAAGGATCCAATTTAAAAACAAAACAAGAATGAATACTGAGATTCCCTTAACAGCTTTTGTTGGTGGAAGTCATATCCATCAGTGTTGAACACTAGAATGCTAAGCTGAAAAAATCCTCAAAAGCACTGTCAATTACAGCAATGCCTTCAGCAACATCACATAGCCTTTGGAAAACTCCACTATGCCCTTGGTGAGAAAACAAGAATGAAAAAAGCAAATAATGTCTTACTATTACAAGAGGTTTTGATGTTTTGGAACCTAAAAAGCATCTCAAGGACTGCCAGGATCCCAGAACACATTCTGAAAACATTTGTTCTAAGGACATATGATCAGATCACTGAGTAGCCTTAAGTGCCCACTTGAGGTTAGAGATTACAAACTTAAAGTGGAAGCAGTCAGCATGGTGCCTATATTCCCCCTCCACATTCCTCGGCTCGGCTGTAGGCAGGGGCTAAGTAACAAGCTGGAGTCAACCAGAGTTTTGTTTACCCAAATGAGCAGGACAAATCAAGAGAAACCAAGGAAGTAATTAGAATGGCTATGGTGTTTAAGCTGAGTAGGAAGGAAATGAAGACATGAAGGCATTGAAGAGGTGGTAGGACCAAGGAGTTCAAATGATTGTTGGATTTTAGGTATTAGCAGAATAAGCCAGAAAGAAAGGGGTAGTGAGAGAGTGGGATGCTTGAAACTGAGAAGACAGTGTAACCTCAAGGTCAACACCCAAAACTGAATGTGCCCTTCCCCTTGTATCCCCCCCACCCCCCGTCATCAAGCCTGAAACCTGGGCCTTGGTCCCCAACTCCAACTCCAACATCTCTAATCCTCATGTTCCTCTCTAGCCCTGTCCTCTCCCCTCCCTCTCTGGCCTCACTCTCTCCTGACAACTCCAGCAACAGTCGCATTCATGCCTAGTGCCTCCCCATGCAATTCACCCCTCGTTCCACTGTAAGTGAACATTCCACAGTGATCAGACTTCACTTATGAGACAACTGTAACCACAGACATGCTGATGTGAAACAGGCAGACCTAGGCTGTTAATGTGAATTGGGAGGGTCTATCCTGGCCAGCAATATCACAGGTGTCATGAGATGACTCTGAGAAGGGAGCATGAAATGAAAAGCCAACTAAAAGGGCCAGCGCCATGGCTCACTTGGTTAATCCCCTGCCTGCGGCATCCCATATGGGTGCTGTGTTCTAGTCCCGGTTGCTCCTCTTCCAGTCCAGCTCTCTGCTGTGGCCCAGGAGGGCACTGGAGGATGGCCCAAGTGCTTGGGCCCTGCACCCATGTGGGAGACCAGGAGAAGCACCTGGCTCCTGGCTTTAGATCGGCATAGCTCTGAGTGTAGCAGCCATTTTGGGGGGTGAACCAACAGAAGGAAGACCTTTCTGTCTCTCTAACTCTATCTGTCAAATAAAATAAAATAAAAAAGAAAAGCCAACTAAAGTGACACTCCAAAATGTTTAAGGAGTATTTAGATAAGGTCAAGCTGGCCAAAGACATGAGAAGGCAAAGTCAGAAGTGTGAGAGTTAGGAGATGACCAGGAGAGTGTGCCGCGGTGATGGTAAAGGAGGTAGCAAATGATCAATAATGTCAAGTGCCACACAGGGATTAAGAAAAATAAGAAGGGAACATCACATATGAAAATTAGGAAATGTGTGGTGATCTATACTGGGATCAACCCCATGATATAATTTTCCATGTCTTGAAAAATGGAAAGAAAAAGAATTTCTGGCAGCCCCAGGACTGCAGCTCACCCTAAAGTTTCAGTATTTTGGTCCATTAACCTAGGCTCCGTCTCCTGGAGAACCCAGGTTAAGTCACCAAGTACAAGACAGAACAAGTGTTTATGATGCCTTAAGATGCTTTAACAGTCGGCGCCATGGCTCAATAGGCTAATCCTCCACCTTGTGGCGCCGGCACACTGGGTTCTAGTCCTGGTCGGGACACCGGATTCTATCCCGGTTGCCCCTCTTCCAGGCCAGCTCTTTGCTGTGGCCAGGGAGTGCAGTGGAGGATGGCCCAAGTGCTTGGGCCCTGCAGCCCATGGGAGACCAGGAGAAGCACCTGGCTCCTGCCATCAGATCAGCGCGGTGCCATTGGAGGGTGAACCAATGGCAAAAAGAAGACCTTTCTCTCTGTCTCTCTCTCTCTCACTATCCACTCTGCCTGCCAAAAAAAGAAAAACGAAAAAGATGCTTTAACTACTTAAGAAAAAAATCTTAATTATTTTGAGCTTAATACGATACTGGAAGATTATCAGAGGCAATAACCTAACAAAAGGCAAAGAGATTGCTGACTTCGGAGAAGACCAAACACTGACATTATTCTGAACTACAGGTGCAATGGGGCACACACTCTCTTCAGGCAGTGACAGTCTTTTTCTCTGACATTCTGTATAATCCAATAGCCTGTACATAAACTGCCTTGATTTGGGAACAGGAAGTGCAAAGATGTATTTGGAATGCATACTTCAGCACTAAAATATAATCAAAGTTTTTAAAACAATAAATGGTTACATAAAGCAGAAATAAAGTTTTTATTTAACTCTTAAAAAAAAGTTAACAGCATCAAAATGCAAATGAGTATCAGTAGCTTGGAAGGCAATCCTGAGGACAACAGTGTCATATTCTTTTAGAAATGCTGCATCACCAACATTCGATGTCCAGGGGACAGTATTATGTGGAAAAGCATGGAAATCAATGCCTTAAAGCATTACAATCTGAATGGAAAGAAGTCTGAGGAACACAATTTATGTCACTTATATTTTCTTAATACACTTGTGGAAGGGACCCCCGAAGCTTGCAAAATCATTTTAAGACAATTCAAAGTGTGCATCCATTGCACCCCACGGTCAGTAAACTCATGGAATGTGTGGCTACAGCTTTCAGCCATAATATAAAGCAAAACTTCCAATTTCAAAATAAGATAGTCTCATCAACGACAGATTTATAGTGCTGATTCAGGGAGACTTAATCACCAAAAGCGACATCAACCTAGTCATTCATGCCTCTCCCTGAGGCACCCCCACCACCACCACCAGTGCAACCAGCACCCACAGGCTCTCCTTCGAAGTCATTCATATATTTTGTGTCCCACAGAGAATGCTGTTTAATATGAAAAAACAATCTAATACAGACACCAGATTTCTTGGATTTTCACTATCTGGATTTTAGTTAACTTTATTCCTTATAATAAGGGGAACATGTTAATTAACTAAAAGGGATTAATGTTCATCTCATTATAAAACAAAATCCAAATTAGCGTTTAGTGTTTATTTTTTAACTGTTACCAAGATGACAACACCAGAAAAGAGGCTGATGTCCACAGGCAAGAAGAACAACAGGAGGTTTGGGATACATTTGTGCTTCTCTTTGAGGGGATAATCAACTTATTAAGACTCCAAATTTCAAACTGATAACTAAACAATTATTACTTTCAGGGTTTTTTAATGCAAACAAGGCAGAAGGCTACAAGAAGAAAACAAAAGAACATCCCACTCACGGGAATAAACAATCTTATGCTAGTTATAGCCGCCCCTTCAGGAAAACTAGCAACAGGCAAAGAGCAAAACATCAATAAACTCATTCTGCTTGTCAACATCTGCTCAGAGCAGTGTCTCCAATGCCTCAAATCTGAAGTGAGAGCTTCCCGTTATTTCCCTCTTAGGCTATTTCCCTACAGTACATGATCTTCTGTTTCAAATTGATATCATCAATAAAAACTCAGTCAGGGATGGAATAACTTGGAGACACAGCAAAAAGCCCCAAGCACCAGTAACAACATCTCTAGCTTCAGAACAGTAAGCTCTGCTGAGATGCATGTCAGGGTTGCTCTAGGTTAGCAGGTTATTCCCAAAGCTGTTTGAACAGAACTTATGGGGTAGGAGCCTTATAAGCAGGAGCAGGTAGGCCCTTTCCCAAGAAAGACAGGAGGCAGAAACACTTAGGATGCTAGCCTAAAGGACTGTAAAATTTTACATTTCTTATTAAATTTTAACTATCACCTATTACTCTTATATGGCAATAGCAGAAAAAATTAATTTTGCTGATAATGACTACATAATATGTGCTGGGGACTATAGGCATGTTAAGCATGTCAATGTGATTGATAAAGTTGTTTAGTAAGACTCATTTAAGGATTTAATGACAACCTGTAAAATACAAATTCATGTGCCTAAGTGCTCAGCTGTTTAGAGACCTTACATCTCTGCAACAAGGCCAAGATAAGGAGGGAAGCCTAGACAGACACCACCAAGTTCTAGCCATCCAGGATTCACACTTGACAAGCCCTCCCTCATAGAACACTAATGGGAAAAACTGCAATGGAACCCAGAAAGCTCAGGAGTAGACAAACTTAAGAACTCATAAGCACCCTGACCAAAGGAAGAACAGTTAACTGCCCTACTTACCTCATTATAATCTGGTGGTTATCTGACAGCATAGGGTAAGAATTTCTTCAGGCCATGTATTCTGGTGTGTTCTTTGTGGCACCCCCAGTGGGGAAGACAGCTCTCACACCATTGTATGTGCTAAATTTTCATTCCTGATGCTAAACACAGTAAAGATGACCCTTACTCCTCAAAAAGACTAAATCACATCTAATATATTCTAAGAAGAGTTAAACACATTCAAAAGATTTTCATCATTGTTAATATTCAAATAAAGGTTTGCGTGTGAAAATGGGAGTTCCTTAGCTGTCCAGAAAATTTGAGAATAACTCAAAGGATAACTGCTGCGAGTGGCAGGAAACAAGTTTCAGGAAACGTGCACAGTATTATGCTCCCTGCTGGTGGACCACAGTATCCTGACCCCCAGAGACTCTGCACAAGATGGAAAATGGGAATCCATGGAACTGGACAGCCACCTGACTATAGCACACACCCCCCATATGGAAATATCTGTTATACCCCAGACAGGACACCCGGAGTTGAGACACCCTGATGGGGTCCACAGTGCTACCAATCACCATGGAGGTTTAGGGGACGGTATAAGATAACTGACCTCACTTTCAAATACACATGGCCCTCACCACTT
Source organism: Sylvilagus floridanus (assembly GCA_949820135.1). Lineage (NCBI taxonomy): Eukaryota > Metazoa > Chordata > Mammalia > Lagomorpha > Leporidae > Sylvilagus > Sylvilagus floridanus. The sequence goes on from OX463225.1 coordinate 98,740,313, forward strand.
GCATGCCTGTTCTTTCTTGGGAACTGCCCACCAGCCGGTTGAAGGCAGGCAGGCAGAGGAACCCTGACAGAACGTGAACACCAAGACAGGGAGGAGCGTATGAGCTCCCGCTTCACCGGTACAGTTAATCACAGAGGCACTTCTCAGAAGGCACTGCTCTCCTCGCTAAGTAGCAGAGGTTCTGCATCACACAGCATCAGTGCCAAACTGTGTCACCGAGGGGGCTCTCTCCTCTCCCTTTAAAGTTGAAAGGATCTTTTTTTACACTGTGAAAGAGAAAAAGGAGGTTCTGGATGGTGTTTCAACATCCTTCTACACAAAAACTTTCCGGCTGCCATGTGACTTTCGAGCTGACGCTAGGGTGCACACAGTCTCCGGAGCCGCATTTCGCTACAGCTTTCAGAGGCACGTCCAGGCGAGGCTCCAGCCTCAGGAGCCCGGGGCGCACCAGGCCACCCGAGCGCACGACCCACGGAGGGAAACAGAATCTCGAGCGCAACTTCTCATTTCCCGTGGCTGCTGGGAGACGCTGGACAGGCTCCTTCTCACAGGCTCTGAACACACCCATCCAGCTGGCCGCGGCTCAGGGGCCTTCGCAGGCAGCCCCGGTTCCGCTGCCTTTTCCTTCCTCCGCCTAGTGTCATTCCTGTTACAGATAACGGTCCCCAACGCCCTCCACTTCCTAGAGTCCTTGTGTACGTCATGGTTCCTCTTTCAACAAAGCACGGACGCAAAAACAGAAAGCAGAAGAGCAGAGGAGAAGCAAAATGACACCACCACCGCACCCCCATCACCTCGTCTCATCCTCCCCAGCGTTTTTTATAGATGAGCTGACCCTATAGAGAGACACGGAGTAGCTGAAGGGCACGCAAAGACAACTGTTATCTTTTCTTCCCGCCTCCCAGAAAGCCTTTGCAATCAGCTAAAGAGCTAACCCCTTTCTAGCCCAAGTAGGAAGCGCCGAGGTGGTCCCCTGAGCAGCAGGCTAGGAGGCAGGGCACGCCAGCGCACCTAGATGTTTGCATTCACACAAAGAAATTAGCCGCAAGATTAATGGGAGACGCCGGCTGGAGCAGGGGGGCGCCCGCGCCGGCCTCCTTACCTGGGACATCTGCGGCCTCAGGTTGATCTCCTTGAGGTTGATGGAGTGCGCCCGCAGGTTGTTGAGCAGCTGGCAGAGCAGGACTCCATCGCGGAGGGTCTGCGCCAGGTCGAACACCTGCGCCGAGTCCCAGGTCACCCGGTGGTTGGCCGGCAGCACCTTGCAGTGGATGAGCCACTGCGCGCATTGCTTCCAGGGCTCCATGCCCGACGGCTCCGCTAGGCGCTCGGGCCGGGGCAGGCGGCGAGGATGCGGCCGCAGCCGCCGCCGCGGTTCCTCCGCGCCCCGCCGACGCCGGCAGCGGCCGCCCGCGCCTTCCCTGCGCGGAGTCCGGGCAGCAGGCGCCGCGGCCGGCGGGTCGGGGTAGCCGCGCTGGACTTGGCTCCGGTGCCGGCCCCGGCCCCGGTCCGCCGCGGCCCGGCCGCCGCTGCAGCGAGTCCCGCGCGCTCTCCGTGCGCCCCGGCCGGCTCGGTGGCAGCGGCTGCCGCGCACAGGCTTCCGACTCGCGAGCCGGGCACCCGCACTGAGCATGCCCGGCGCGCGGGCCGGGCTCTTGCCGTCTGCGAGTCCCCAGGGGCGCGGGTGGGAGCGCGCGGGCGGCCCCGGCTCGGGGTCTGGGGCCGGGGGCGGGGCGTGGGGAGGGGCGGGGCGGGCGGAGCCACTGCCCGGTGCTAGCCCCGGGCAGTCTGAGGCGTCCGGGGGTGTCCTCACGGGGCTGCCCGCCGGGTTGGAGGGAGCGTGGCCGAACTCGGTAATAGGCTGGGCTTCCCTCTAGGACCCCTCCCCAAGAGAGCGAATGCAATTTACAAAGTGGGGTCCCAGAGGAGTGGTGGATCAACTGTGGTTCCGAAACAACCCAAGGAAGGGAAGAAAGCCGGAGCATCCGCGGAGCACAGCCGGGAAAGTTTTGGAGAAGGTCGTCCCCGCGCCGCTGCCCGTTCTGTCCCCTAAAATGCTTTCGTGCTGACCACCTCCCGAGCCCGGCCCCTCAAGTTAGTTGCTCCCAAGGATGTTTTGGCACCTCAAAAGGTGAGGGTGTGCCTAGAGGGGCCTGAGAAACCGCCCCCAGCCCCGAGCCGGCTTCGACGCCAGCCTGTTTTCTTGGGGATGGGGTCTCGGTTCCGTCCCCTGTGGCAGTGCGGGTCCTTTCGCTGACCCCACCAAAAACCTGCCTGGGGAAAACAGGCCGGTGACACGGAGGCCAGGCTGCGCATGCGTGGGCGGCTGGCGCCCAGGTTTGAGAGCAGAGCGCGTCGGCCCGGCGGACCTGCGGGCTGCGCCTGGGGGACCCGGACGACAGCTGGGGCGCGCCCCCCAGACCTCGCGCGGGCTGGCGGTGCGCCTTCGCGTTTGCTAAGGCGAGCTTTCGGGCACTGTTAATCCTGCCTTTTTCTTCCCACCATGTCCCCCACCTACACACAGACACATCCAAAAAAAAATAGTGTTTACATAATTTGTAGAAAGATACTGTCATTGGGAACTCTTGAGGTCCTTGGTCAACCCTCAGAGATTCATTCCTTTAAGATTTAAAAAAAAAGTTAAGTCCAACTTGATGTGATTTTAAATCATTTTCTACATTTAATATTAGACTTCCCAGATATTCTGTTACGAACCATATGACTTCTATCAACCGGTCAAAGGGTGGTTTCTAAAAGAACATGCGATCCGTTGAGGACAGAGCCGCAAGCACAGCACAGTGTGTACACTCGGTATTAAAACAGCACATCAGCCTGAGGATCGCCTTTCCTCACACGCATCCTTCCCCAGCAGTTTTCTTCTTGGTTTCAATGCAGATTTCATCAATAGCACAATGCTTCCTAGACCAAGGTTTTGGCAAGGGTAGTAGTTCCCCCTTATCTGAAGGGCATATGTGCCAAGACCTCCGTGGATGCCTGAAGCTGTAGGCACTAAAAGGCACTCCTACGATAAAGGTTACTGTGTACGTCACAGTACAGCACCTGCGGCGCTGGCATCCCGTATGGGCACCAGTTCACATCCCAGCTGCTCCACTTCCAGTTCAGCTCCCTGCTAATGGCCTGAGAAAAGTAGCAGAAGATGGTCCAAGAGTTTGGGCCCCTGCCACCCACATGGAGACTGGGAAGAAGCTCCTGGCTTCAGCCTACCTCAGCCCTGGCGGTTGCAGGCATCTGGGGAGTGAGCTAGTGAATGGAAGACATTCTCTCTCTCTCTCTCTCTCTCTCTCTCTCTTTCTCTCTTTCTCTCTTTCTTTCTCTTCCCCTCACACTCTCCCCTTCTCTCTGTAGCACCGACTTTCAAATAAAATCACTTTTTAAAAAAGAATGAAATTTTCCATGAGCTTTTTGAAGATTCCGCACACTATAATAAAAAAACATTATTTATTTATGGACTTTTCCAGTTAATGTTTTCAGGCTGCTGTTGACCCCTGATCACTGGAAGAGTGGAAAGCAAAATGGATTTCTGTAAATCGTACTACATATCCTTATGTACTTTATGTCTTTAGAGACAATCTAAGTCCTCTGAATCACCATTTAATACAAATTCCTACATAAGGAGAAATTAAATTGGGAAAGTTTTATTAAAAAGGAAGATTTAGCAAACAAAAACCATGAACTCTGTTTCAGGTAATATCACACCACTCTTGGGAGTGGTAAAATACTCCTATTTCCAAAACCCAGGTGGGAGACACTGTACCAAGATGCAACCTGGATCAGAGTCTGCACTGTGCTGCCTTCTAGCAATATAACCTTGAGCAAATTAGCCAATTCCTCCAAACTTCAATTTCCACATCTGTAAAATGAAAAACAACAACAACAACAACAATGTATCTGATAGATTGTCACCAGGATCAAATGATAACAATGCCCTCCCATTCAAGCACGATCTGTAGACAGTCGCAGCATCTGGGAGCTGATCAGAAGTGGAGACTCTCAGGCCCAGCCCCAGGCTGAGGGAATCAGAACTTGAATCTAGTCTAACAAGGTCTGCAGGTGACCTATATTTCCATCAAAGTCTGAGGAGCATCAATGTAATCAATAAAATGTGTGGAGCCTGACGCCTAGTAAGAACTCAATAGACATGACCTAACAGTAGCTCCTTTTCATTCACCACAAAAAAAAAAAAAAAAAAGGCAGAAAGGACCAAATAAATTGTATTTCACTCTTTAAAAATCAAATGTGTAGGCCAGCGTCATGGCTCACTTGGCTAATCCTCTGCCTGCGGCACCAGCACCCCAGGTTGTTCTAGTCCCGGTTGGGGCGCCGGGTACTAGTCCCGGTCACTCCTCTTCCAGTCCAGCTCTCTGCTGTGGCCCAGGAGGGCAGTGGAGGATGGCCCAAGTGCTTGGGTCCCTGCACCTGAATGGGGAGACCGGGAGGAAGTACCTAGCTCCTGGCTTCGGATCGGCACAGCGCCAGCTATAGCGGCCTTTAGAGGAGTGAACCAATGGAAGGAAAACCTTTCTCTCTGTCTCTCTCTCACTGTCTATAACTCTCTCTCTCTCTCTGTATCTCTCTCTCTTTCACTGTCTAATTCTACCTGGCAAAAAGTGAAAAAAAAATTTCTTAAATCAAATGTGTAATACACTTATATATTATAAAATAAGTAAAATATGTTTTCATAGCATAATACTTCTCTAACATAGTAAGCCAAAGTGTGGCTAAAAGTATAGGCAGTAAGTATATGCAAGGCCCAGAAGAGGGGGCTAGTGGAGAACAGGGTTCTTCAATTAAACATAGAGCTAAGTGGCCACAGGTGAGTCACGTGGAAGACATTCAAGGGTCAGAAACTGGGGCCCCAAAAAGGCAATTGGCTGCTCACCTCAATTGTCAGCTACAGTCATTTTTTAAAAGAAATTTTGCTACCTAGAGAAAACAACAAGTTGAGAGCTAGGAACTCAACTATCAGTGGCAACTCCTTGCTAGTCGTGGCACCCAATGTTCTCACAGTGTGTGAGGGGGGTTCTTGCACACCAGAAATGGGACATCAGGATCCCTCCCAGGTCTTTGAGACCTGTGTTACCACCAGAGACACACCCATGCTGTATCATTTACTCATTGTCCACTGTGAATATCAAGCACATTATCTGAAGTTTAAAAGAAAAAAGGAACCCCCACGCCCTCCTACCACCATATAGTTGAATAAAATGAAGATCAAAAGAGTTAATCATCTTGCTCCTTGATTTAGAGTTCAATCAGAAGGATGGTGTCCCCATATCTGTGTTTTCTTTAGATTTATTTTATCTGGTTTTATTTATTTGAAAAAGCAACAGGAAGACAGATATCTTCAATCTGCTGATTTACTCCCTAAATCTCCACAGCAGCTGGAGCTGGGTCAAGCTGAAGCCAGGAGCCAAGAATTCCATCTGGGTCTCCCACGTGGGTGGTAGGGACCCCAACACTTAAGCCCATCGTTTGCTGTCTCCCAAGATGCACAGTTACAGGAAGCTGGAGCAGAAGCAGACAGAGGAGCCAGGACTCAAACTATGCACTCCAATATTGGGTGCAGGCATCATAAGAAGCAGCTTTATCTGCTGTGCACAACACCCGCCCCACAGCTGTGCTGTTTCTGTACCAGAGTTGCAGCTCACCATTCTAACAATTACCTTAATGAGTTTAATTACTGGCCTAAACGTCTTTCTCCCTGCTAGACTGAAACACCTTGAAGGCAGGAGTGGCAACATTCATCTTCAGATTCCCAGAACTGACTTTGGCACTTATGACACAATAAGCACTCAACGAATGAGTGATGAATGAATGAAAGGACTGTATTTCTCTCCCTCTCCTCTCTCCCCTCACCTCCCCCTCCCCCTTCCCTTTCCTAGGTGTCTCACTGGCCTTTTTAGGCCCTCTCAGGTGAGCGTACTGCCCTCTGCTGCTCTCTTGTGCTATTTGGACCCGGCCACAGCCTCCCACTACCAAAATGAGAAACAAGATGGGGGGGGGGGGGTGTCCTGAGCTGCAGAAAAGCTGACAACAAATGATGAGTATCACATACTAAGTCCCTTTCCATGTTCAAAATTCCACCAGAATGTGAGGATGCAAGAATTTACCAGATTATCCATCAGCCCTAATACACTAGAAGTCTCCAAAGTAAACGAGGGGAGGTACATGGAGCCATCAGTTGCTACATCTGTACTGTTAATGCTTACTGTTTTTTTCCTCTTATATTTTCAACTTCTAAATTTATAAAACATGATCTATCTACCACCCAGAAATTCAGAAACCCAAATTTATTTATTCCTTCCTCTTTTTTTTCATTTTATGTCACAAGAGAAGTAAATCATGAATGGTATACAGCATATCAAAGATAAATAAGCTCCAGAATGAATTAAAATACAGAAACATAAATATTGTAGGCTGTAAACTGAAATCCAGGTTGTCGGTCTGCTGAGCAAATTTTCTTCTGCTACAATCAAACATACTTTGATTTCACATAAACATTAGGGATGCGGGTTTCAATATTCTGGTAATTTGATAGAGTTTTTCAAACAAAAGCCAGAAAACCACTGCGAAAATAGGATGGAGGTAGAATAAGATTTCTGTAAATATCATTCCTTTAATAAAAGGGCCCAGATCAATGTGTATTGAAAGATTCGAGGGTTGAGTACAAGTGAGCAGAATCTTGTTAGAATCACAGGACTTCTTTTCTCTTCTGGTCAAGTTCTGATATTAATACTCTGAGCAGCAACAATGATGACAATAAAGGCCTTTATTCAAAATGACACCATCTAACAAAAGAAATTTACTTGAGATAATTTATGGTACAAATAGCTTCCAAAGAAGCTGTTGAAATGTGACTGTAAATCTGTATGTGTTATAGGGATGGACTAATAATAGATGAATTGGCCCACTGACATCCAAATATACCCCTTCTGCATTGTGAGTACACAAAGAGAAAATGGGGCTCCAAAGGTTTGCTTCACAAAGTTAATTGCTCCGCAGTAGGGTCTTCGCAAGAGACTGCTTTACGTTAAACATGTTGTGGCACTCAAGCTACAATTGGACATTAGTATATTGTCAAGCATTAGCAGTGGTATATGTATACATAATTTTTAAAGATGACCAGGATCAGACTTACACAGAAAAGCTAAATAGCTCTGTGTATTCCAATCAGCAACCAAAGACCTTAATCTCATTTGTGATACATTTAAATTCTGTTTGCATGTTTATGTAAATAAAGTGCCAAAGAGTTATTTATACTGAGATGAATATTAAAATCAATTGTAAAGAAACTTTTGTGAAAAATACTTAGTGTCCAGCTTCCACAAAATCCTGTACCTATTGTAATGTATACTGTTCTTTACAGAATAATTATATCTTCAGGTATGCCATGCCACAACTACCACCACCTCCCCTCCACCTCTACCTTGCTCCTCCTTGGGGTCCTTGGGAACAGGAACTATACCTAATTCATCTCATATATCCATGACCTAGCGCCTAGTCAAGGATGGATGCATAGATGGTTAGAAGGCTTGATGGGTAGACAGTGGGTGGGTGGGTAGATAGGTGGATGGATGGTAGATGGGTGTGTGGGTGGATAGGTAGAGAGGTGGATGGGTAAATGGATAGATGGGTGGATGGCTGGATGACTAAACGAGATAAACAGGGGTATAAACCATATAATAGTAATGCTGATGGAGGATAAATTTCTACTTACCATTTCTGCATATTGCCAAGATTTATTCCTGACAACAATGTGAAAACAACACAATACTGCCAGACAGATTGGCTTCCCTGTGTGAAGAGAGGGCAGGAGCACCAGAATGCCCCTCCCACCTCGTGCTATCTCCATTTCAAATATGCAGAAAGATCAATATATACATACATACATACATATATACATACATACATATACATATAGGTATAGATGCCTTTGACTTGTAATTTTTTAGCAACTGAAATCCATTCTTATACAATTAGAGGCTTTTCCTGAAAAAGACCACATATTTCGTTAAGTTTGCACCTTGTGCCTGAGACTAGATGACAACAGCAGCTGCTATTTGTGAGTTTATTGTGATCACTGACAACTAACTACATGCTTTATATGTATTGCTTTATTTAAGCTTCCTAACTTCTCTACAATTGTTTACCTCAGTTGATAGATGAGGAAGCAGGATGAGAAAACTCAGCCATCTTTCCCAAAATTCAAGCAGTTGATAAGTGGTAGAGCCAACTTTAGTGCTAGCCATCTTGATGCCAAGGTCTACACATTTAACTGACATTACGGCGTCTCCCTGGGGATTTAAGACAGAATGATCTCTAAGAGCGGACTCCAACAGGATGGCTTCATACACAGCCAACTTTAAATGCTCCCCACCTGTGGGAACCCATTGACAAAGTGGAGTAATTGAAACCTCTCCTGGTGTTATTCAAATAGCAGGAAAAGAATAAAAGTCTGTGGATAAAGGAATTTTGTTTTAATTTTTTGTCTTTATCCTTGAGACATTCCATTTTTAAATGTTTCAGAATTTCTTTAAGCAGCCCATTTATTCTTTTCTGATATAACCCCTTTGTTTTATTTTGTTGTGTTTTGTGTCAGATTGCCATGAGGTTTTGAAATGTTGTGGTTTAGAAATCCTATGGGTATCTTTTCTGAACATCAGAATCATAACAACACAAGAGTAATTCAATAAAATAAAAAAAGGTCAACCGGCATTTCTGGGAAGTGAGTAAGCTAAAATGCACCAAAATGGAAACCTAGCATGCTTTATTAACCTCACACATGTGCACACACAGACACACAGTCACATATTTTTGCAGACTGTTTATACTTCATTTTGCAATCTTGGCATTAGGTTACCTGTGAAATCATAAACTGGTTTTTATTGCACACACAACTGGAAAAGGTTCATTCGCTGGCTGCCCTAGAAATATGCTTCATCTGCTCAGAACAAGAACACAATAACTTTATCTTATTTTGTTGCTGGCTACAACTTTTAAGCTGTTCCTAGAAAAATTTTCAAAATTTAGTAAATAACTCATGTTCTGCTAGCTTTGTTTCCGCTTTGCTGGCATAACTCAGGAACTAAAATTCAGAGTTATTTAAATCAGAATACAGCATTAAGGTGGAAGAAAGAAAGAACTCCAGAGAGGATTACCAAGAGACAGCAGTAATAATTCAAATTATTTTAAAGAGAGAATAGGAGGAAATTGGTAAATCTGAATAGGAAAATTTTTTTCTATATGTTTAAATGTCAGTACAATACAGAAAGAACAATTATTCCAAAAAATAGGAAATCATTGCTTCTTACAAAAAAATTGTCAATCTATCAAATCAATTTTTTCTTAGCTTATTTAACAAATTTTATTTAGCACTTTCTAGAGTACAAAAACACTCATCTAAGTTTTAATAGGGTGGAGGTAAAATGGAGTTCCATATCAAATCTCTGCGAAAATTTGGCTAACACTAAAAGATAAGGGTATGAAAAGTAACCTCAAGTAGGTACCCAACATTATTCTGTGTGGCCATGTTTTTATATGTGATGTCAGTTGCTGTAGAAGTGGAAACTAGCATAAACTGATGAACAAGCACTGAGCTACTAGGACTGTTAGATGTGCAGAACACAGAGCACCATAGGACTGTGGTCTGTGATAGGCAAAGAAGAGAAGCAAAATAAATGAACCTGTCATCATCCAGAATCCTGGTATTTCCACATTCTTGTCCCTTTCATTGAGTCTGCTTAATCAGTCTAAGTGTTAGGAACCAGGAATAACCTCTGGGGTAGATCCAGATACAAAAATGCTAACAGTGATGCAATTTAATGAAGCAAAAAGAGTTGAAGTCATTAATTAAAAACTCAAAAAATGTTCTAAGAAACTCAAACAACTGTAAAACAAGAAAATAAATAACCCAGTTTAAAAATGGGCAAAGACCCAAAGCCATATAAATGCCCAAAAAGTATATGAAAAAATGTTCAACATCACTAATCATCAGGGAAATGCAAATTAAAACCATAGTAAGCTACAACTTCAGAGAATTTAGAATGGCTATTTTCAAATAGATAGAACATAAATATTGGTGGGAATGTATACACAGTGAATGCAAATTAGTGCATCTATTGTGAAAAACATCAGGGAGTGTCTTCAAGTAATTGTAAATAGAACTAACTACCATATATGATCCAGCAATCCTCCTTCTGAGTATATATCCAAAGGAAATGAAATCAATATGTCAAAGAGAGACTATATGCCAAATTCATTGCAACATTATACACAATAGTCAAAATATGAATCCATCCAAGTGTCCATCAATGGATAAAATATAGTGTATACACAAGAGAACACTATTCAGCCTTCAAAAAGAAATCCTATCATTCGTGACAACACAGGTAAACTTGGAGAACATTATGCTAAGTTAAATTAACTAGGAACATAAAGACAAATACTGTTCATCTCATTTATATATAGAATCTAAAAAACTGGCCAGCACCACGGCTCACTAGGCTAATCCTCTGCCTGCGGCACTGGCACCCCAGGTTCTAGTCCTGGTTGGGGCGCCAGATTCTGTCCCAGTTGCTCCTCTTCCAGTCCAGCTCTCTGCTGTGGCCTGGGAAGGCAGTGGAGGATGGCCCAAGTGCTTGGGCCCTACACCTGCATGGGAGACCAAGAGGAAGCACCTGGCTCCTGGCTTCAGATCAGTCCAGTGTGCTGGCCGTAGCGGCCATTTAGGGGGTGAACCAATGGAAGGAAGACCTTTCTCTCTGTCTCTCTCTCTCTCTCTCTCTCACTGTCTAACTCTTCCTGTCAAAAAAAAAAAAAAAAAGAATATAAAAAATGTGAACCCATATCAGTGAAGTGGAATGGTGGTTGCCTGGACCTAGGGTAGGCATAGGGGACCAGGAATGGGAAGATTCTGATCAAGGGGTTCAAAGTTACAGTCAGTATTACCAGTTAATAATTACGTATACTTGAAAATTGCTATGAAGGTAGATCCTAAATGTCCTCACCACCAAAAACTGACAAGTATGTGAGGTGATCTCAATGTTAATTAGCTTGATCTAATCATTTTGCAATGTACACATATATCAAAACATCAGACTATAAACAACATAGATACATTTTTAATCAACCATACCTTAAAGCTGGAAGGGAAAAAAAAAACACTTCAAAGTGCTAAAAATCCCAACTAATTTAGGTAATTCCCAGTGAAGTCCCTCACTCCCTAAGGATCAGTGTTAATCTCCTGAGTGCTGTCTGCAATGGCGGTGGCACCATTCTCTTGCAGCATGATGGGAGAGGGACAGCCACAGGCACCTGGGAAGTCAGGCAGTCAGAACTCAGCGTGCAGGACAGGGCCCTCCCAGCCTGTCTCGATCCCACAGATAGGGAGTGGAGTGACAGGAGTCAACGAGACAGAGTCTGTGCTGCTGGTGCCTGTGAGTGTCTTTCATTTTGATCTGTTCCTTATTTGAAAGCATCTGGGAAGATGTGGCCACTGGCTGAAGTTTCTCCTTATGACTGCTTGGGGTGATGTGCACATGGACAGTGGATAATCGTGGCCCAACACCTCCGCGGAAGCCGCCAGCATGGTTTTAATAAAAGTGAAAAGGATACAGATGCTCCTGACCCCTGGCCAGTAAGTCTCTGTTGATGAAATCAGGATAATCAGGACTTGTCTTTGCTACTACATCCAATTTATGGACAATTTATGGCAGATATCTGCCTCGTAATTGCTTTCCTAATACTAATTACATCTTTCATATTCAGATATGAAAAGCTCAATGACTCTTTAATAATGCATTATGGAATTTATAGAAGGTGGCAATAGTTCCACTGTTAATTTGAAAGAATTTGTCATCTTAAAGAGCCGGAAGCTAGTATTGGTGAAGAAACGACTCTTATCTTTTCAAAATAATCTACTGTATTTTTGAGGCCACATTTAACTATGCCTTCCCTCTTGTTGGAATTTAAAGTTACAGACAGTATTTTTATGTTTGGAGAAACTGATCCAAAAGAGACACAGTTTAAATATATTGTCTATTTCTGATCTGCCTTTACTTCCAGATTTTTTATCTCAAAGCTCTCCACAATATTCTCATACTCTGCAGATATACTGGAGAAAATTTAAGCTTTGAATTCTGCTTTTCAAAGGGTGTTTTAGGGATGAGCCAAGCAATCATTAATGTGAAACAGGATTAAAAATTAAATCGGAATCTCATTCAAGTTACACACTGTGGCAAATGAGAGCAGCTGCTAGTATACACTGCCAGTGGACTCAGTTCCTATATCAGCCACATCAGCCTTGCTATGATGCATGACCACAAAATGTGGCTCAACCAGGGCTGGGGCATGTCTTCCCCATGGGTCATCTAAGGTTTGCAAAATCATTTGGTCTGGCCATGCTAAGGCAGCTACAGGTTGGAATCGAAGTTTAATAAATCTATAGGCTAATTTTTAAATAGATAATTTTCTATGGTCCATAAATGATGTTACAAATATCCACATGGCCCTTGGAAGAAAAAAGGTGCCCCGTCCCTGCAACTTAAGCCACATCTGTAACAGTGCATTCCGTGCATGGTTGGGAAGGCTCTGCTAGACTGTAGCATCTTCCCATGTCCATCCTAGACTCCTGCACACTCAGGAAAAGGCTACCCCCTCAGGAAGCCTCTCCTGATAACGAATAGAACCTTGTCCTTGTCTCACCATCACCGGCACCTATGCCTCCCCACTGATGTCATTTTCTACCTGTCATGTATTTATTTTTATTAGGCTTAGCAGAGAATCTTAGGGAAATGCAGTGTCTCCTTCATCAGGGAGTTTCCAGGAGCTCACTAAGTATTGATTGAATAAATGAACACATGATTGGTGTCAGACCATGCTATCTGTAGTTACAAGCCACAAAATCTTTTCTCATTATTAACAGCATTCGGTGCATATTTCGCCCTTCTGCTACCTACATTTCACCTTATGAAACAGTTTTCCTCTGAAAGTGTGGGTGTTGCAGGGGGTGGGTGCAGGTGGGCTGAAGGCAGGTGACAAATAAAACTCAGAAAGGGCCTGATTCATCCAACTGAAAAATAAAATCATTTCAGAAGTGCCAAAGAAAGTGAAACACCTAGTGAAACTGTGGTGTTAAATGCTATCTATTTAGTGGTTAAGCAGGTATCATAAGCAAATTAAGATATAACTTAAAATGCAAATATGATTAATGCAAGCCTCAGAATTCTTTTTCAATAATCCTAAACCATGCTTCTCTTATAAGAGATGTGGTTTATTTGTTTTTCAAGGATATTTTCTCCAGGATGCCTGAACTAAGCATGATTTGTGTGAGAGCGACAAGGCTTTCCAGCTGTTCAAAATTAGCTTAGTCACCAGTCTAGTGAGACCATCCATGAAATACCCTGGTTATTGGCAATCTGTTATCTCTGAGCTCTCTAAATTAAATACCACGGCAGTTCACAACGAGAAGAGGTCAAACCACTTAAGCAGAACATGAAAAAGAGAGGACTTGTCACTATCACTCTTAATCAAATTCTTTCACTTCTTTTATTCTTTTTCATTCTGGAGTTTGGTTGTCTAAATTCATGTTCAGGGATAAATGGTCATGGGCCACTTATTAGAGCTGGAGTCCTTCCCACAGGGACCAGGATTCTGTTGTTTGAAACAGGAGATTCAGAGTGTGAGCTAGGAAATGAATTACATGTTCTACACACCTTATTTGATCTACAATAGCCCAATTGAGTAAATCTTATGTACGCATTCTACAGGTTGGGAGCAAGATTCGGAGAAGCCGACGATGTCTGTACCAATGTAATTGTAAAAACAAGGCTCTAGAATTTATGGGAGAGATCTGGGAATCTATTAAGTCAGAATTTCTGCATTTTTAGTCTAGTACTCCTGGGTGATTGTTATTACATTTTATTGTGAAAACTTTCATACAGTACCAAAGTAGATGGTACTCATTGCCCAGTTTTAACAGCTACCAGCCAAAGCTATGGGCATCTTTCGGTTGTTCAGACTTTGTCCTATGGTGCTACAATGTTTATGTCCCTGCTTATGATATCTATAAATCTCCTTTCCTTTTTAAATCTAATATTAATTAAAAATTATAGACTATTTCCAATTAAGACACTGATGAAGCAAATAAATGCTGGAAAATAGTGCTAAAAAGGTATTATTTTATGCTGCAAAAATGATAGGGCTAAAATCCAAGTCAAATAATTCTCAAGTGAATGGTTTCAAGAGGAACAATATTTCCTCTTGAGAAGCACCTAAGAAAAGTAGTTCACTTGAATGGCATTCCCCAGGAAAAAGGGTTAGCCACAGACAATAGGTTTAATATTGGAAGTAAAGGCTATTATCAGTTGGAAGCTTTCCCCTTCTTTCCTAATTTTTGAGGAGGTCTAGAAATTTGAATCTTTTATTCAAAATGTATATCCTAATGTTATTCTCTTCTTTTTCTTCCTCCTTTCATCCTGTCTTTCATAGATTTTATGTAGCAAGGAAACAGTTTCTCTGCTGTTAGACACTGCTTTCAGGAGGCAAGTGGCCACCCACTGGGAAGCCCACTTCCCATGTGAGAGTGCCCGGTTTGAACCCCAGCTGCACTGCTGGTTCCAGCTGCCTGCTAATGCATACCCTGGAAAGCAGAAGTGATGGCTCAAGTGTGTAGGCCTCTGAAATACACATGGGGGACCCCAGTGGAGTTCTGGGCTCCTGGCATTGGCCTGGCCTAGTCCTGACTTTTGGGTGTTGCAGTGGCAGGGGGAGGGGAAACAACTGAGGAATGAACTAGCAGATAGAAGATTTCTCTCACTCTTTCTGTCATTCTGTCTTTCAAGTAAATGAAAAGAAATATTTTACTGATTTTTAAAGATTTTATTTATTTATTTATTTATTGAAAGCCAAAGTGACAGAGGGAGAGAGAGACAGAAAAAGCACTGACTGCAATGCCAGCATCCTATGTGAATGCAAATAATATGACCCAAGTGTTGGGTCCCTGCCACCCACGTGGGAGATCTGGACAAAGTTCCTGGCTCCTGACTCAGCCCTGGCCATTGTGGACATTTGGAGAGTGACCAGTGGATAGAAGGTATCTGTGTGTGTGTGTGTGTGTTTCAGTCTCTGTTTCTCCTCTCTCTATAATTCTTTCAAATAAAGAGAGAGAGAGAGAGAGAGAGAGAGAGAGAGAGAGACTTTTATTCACTGGTTCACTCCCCCAAATGCCCCTAGCACTCAACCCAGGACCAGGAACTCAATCCAGTTCTCCCACATGAGTGGCAGTGGTCCATACAGTTAAGTCATCTCCACAGCCTTCCCAAGTGCATTCACAGGAGCTGGATCAGAAGCAGAGCAGTCAGGACTAGAACAGGCACTCTGATATTGGATGCTGGCATTGTAAGCAGCTGCCTCTTAAAACTACATTGAGGGGCTGGCGCTGTGGTGCAGCGGATTAAAGCCTTGGCCTGAAGCGCCGGCATCCCAGATGGGCGCCAATTCTAGTCCCAGCTGCTCCTCTTCTGATCCAGCTCTCTGCTATGGCCTGAGAAAGCAGTAGAAGATGGCCCAAGTCCTTGGGCCCCTGCACCTACATGGGAAACCCAAAGGAGGCGCCTGGCTCCTGACTTCGGATTGGCCCAGCTCAGCTGTTGTGGCCATCTGGGGAGTGAACCAGCGGATGGAAGACCTCTCTCTGTCTCTACCTCCCTCTGTAACTCTGTCTTTCAAATAAATAAAATAAATCTTTATTAAAAAACTACATTGAACAAGGAAGATATTATCTACTGCAAGAGGAGGGGATCAAATGATAGTTCTGAACAGACAGATTTTGCTCAATCGTCAAGAAAAGAACTCTGCTTTTACTTACACATAAAAATTGTGCAGTTCTCCTTGTTCTACAACAATTAGACTTTCATCAAGCATATGTTTTCCTGTTATAATTTATAAAGTTCACACAGTGATATTAAAAGAGGCTTTTTTCCCCCATAAAGAAAACCCAGAGGCCCTATATTCCCACCAATACATGCCAAAAGAAACCTTTCCCACCAACAGGGATTATCTCCTTTTGATTTATTTTAGACACAGAACTTGTAACTTCAATTGAATAAGGAATAAATATTCAATTATGAAGTGTTTTAAACCCTGAGGCTGCTGTGTAGAAGGAAAGTAATAAATTAATCCTGTAGAATCAAGATTATACATTGCTATCCTCTGACTGTACCTAATTATCTCAGATGATAAAATGTTTCAGAAATTCAGCAGAGGGTTATAACGAATTACCAGGACATGCAGTAAATTACTAATTAACACATCCTCTAAATAAAAGTGAATTTTTCAAGTTCCTAGGTGAGTGATTATCAGATCAATTCTAAGTGAAATTGCATATGTATTATCTAGGGTTCAAAATCTCAGAAATGAAAAGAATAATGCTTTCCTTCAAAAATAGTTTCAAACAGTATTCATTGAAATCTGCTAACTTCCAAGAACAAATTTTAACACAGTTGACATTCTTCTATATTCAAAGAAGTTGGACGTGTAAAGTAAACATCTAAACCCTATTGCTCCTTTTCCACCCAAAAATGACCCAGTAACTTCTCCCCCAAATGGCTCCTCCTCTCAATTTCCCATTTTAATTAAATTTCTGGTCAGGACCACAGAGAATATGACCAGTGACGTACATTTGCTCAAGCAATGTTGAAGGTTCTAGCAAGTGTCCACCAAGCTGTATGTAGAAGCTCAATATGAAAGGTGAACATTCCAAAGAGCAGAGAACCAGGGTTCTCCTTGGGACTGGGTAATCTGGGGCAATTTCTTGGGCCTTGGTTTTGCTTGATCTCCTGATGCAAGAAATTAGACTCTGTATTTCTAAAGTGTTTCCCTTTCAAAATTTTAATTCTAAAGGTATTCATACTCCCTCTTGGTCCAACAAACTCAAAGCCATGGAAGAGGATTACATTGTTTTCATACAAACTGTTGTTTAACTTCCTTGGGCCTTATCCTCTCAGGCATGGTCTTTAATCTTGTTAATACATTCTTACCCTGCTAGCCACTTAGGATATTTCCTAGCTCTGCATCCTCAGTGGTCCTCTGTAGTCTATCCTATCAGAGATTCTTCACAAAAGAGTATCATATGATATATTTGGAGAAACAATAAGGTTGGAATTCATCAAGCCAATCTTATTTTCCACTTCTCCAACATAGCAGAGAATAGTGGCTCATCTCACTGCCAAACTTTTATTTGCCATGGTCCTGCACCTTGAAACTAACTACTCATTCCCATTCTCTGTCTTAATCAAATAAACTCCCACACACTTTTCAAATTCTTCATGCAATTACTGCAGCTAACATCAGTATAGCACAGTGGTTACAAGTGCCTTTGCAAAAGACAGAGTTCAACTCCTGGATCTGTCACTTCCTATTTCTGTAACTTTGCATATATAACATAATCTCTCTCTGTTTTGGTCTAAGGAGTTGGGGTAAATGAGTTCCTACTAGATTGGGTTCCGGTGAGGTTACAAAGTTGGTTGGGGTAAAGCCCTTGGAACAGTGTTTGCAATCATGACTGCATCAGCTGCTATAGCATGTTTGGTCAGTAGCATATATTAAGGCGCAGTTGTTTAAGTGGCCCTCTACCACTCCTTTCTGTTTCCTTTGACTAGTTAGCAAAAGGAAAGGAAAGCAAAAATGAAGTCACTCTTAGCCCCAGCTTCTCCATGAGCACAGAATGTGTTCAAGCTTCTGGGATCCACAACCAGAGAGAGAACTACAAAACTACAGAGGGAAGCCATAAGGATGATTAAGGGGTTGCAAAGTTATGATTAGAAGGAAAAAATGAAAGAACAAGGACTAATCATCCCAGAAAGGAAAAGTCCACTGTTATTTAAATAAAGATCTTTAGGAAACAAAGGGCCCTTGAACCCTTCCTGGGAATCACTTGCTGTCCACTTTCCCTGGAGGCCTAAGGTTGCAGCCATATCCTTTGTCCTTTCCTTCTGTCATCTCTGGCTGCTTTTGTGTCATTTCTCAGTCTGTTTCCTCATCTCAACTACGTGCAAGATACTCACACACACCATTCAGAATATTCACTGCTTTGGAAGAAGGATTTTAGTAAGCTTTTCATTAAAGCTTATAATGAGTGAATAAATTGCCCACTGTCACACAACTGAGCTGGTAAACAGCAGAAACAGGATTCAAACCCAGGTCCGTCTGATAGCGGAATCCAGGATCAGCTCATGACACATGCCAGCAGACACGTTTCTTCTGATAACTAACTCCTGCTGCTGTGTAGGAGCCACTCCTCACAACAGCTCAGGCTTGCTCACTATGGACACACACAAGAGTCACCAAGAGCTGCTCGCTTGAACAGAAAGCATCGAGATTTAAAAATACTGCTGAAATTCAGGGGCAAGTTGGAACATCTTTTTCTTTGAATGACCAACATTAACCAATTAATGAATTAATTAATTAATTGCTTCTCTCGTGTGTGAGCCAGCCTGAGGGTTTCTCAGACAGGAGAGCATTGGCTTGACAACTTTTCAGGTGGTTTTTGGGATTAAAGCTTTTCTGTTCATAGAAAATCCAAGTTGTAGAAAATTAGTCAGTGAGTGCAATGGCTGAAAATTGTCACCAACCTATAAAACTATATGAACTCTATTAGAGGTATATACGGATAATTAGTCAAGGCATTAAAATCTAAGTATTTTAATCCCTTAAGAGGAACAATGGAAAACTGAGCATCTGCTTGTGATAACCACTCCTGAAAGTGCTGATAGGACTGTGAACTACGACCTCTCTCTGTAAATCTAATCAAACTCTGCCCTTGTTTTAGGAAAATCTGTGAAACAGTTACAGAAAATGCATCCATCTGAAAATGTTCTACCATTTTGCTTAATGACCACAAAATGAATGAAATATGATGGTGACCTTGACACTTCTTTATGATGGATGAAACTCTAACTTCTTTACAAAGAAGCTGGCAAACACCCCAGTACAAGAGGCCCAGATACAAAGAAAGCTCCCTCTATTCCATCAAATGTGTGTTTACTTGACCCTCTGACCTTCCTTAAAATTGAAATTAAATTAAACATACGCCGTACAAACTCAGCAGAAACCTCCCAGGCCCTGCACCTCTGGCACCGTACAAAGATTTTCTTTGAGCGGAACACGGCACCAAATATTGCTGTCATATAATCGACAATGAAAAGAAATACAATTCCTTTTACCACAATAGCTTTCAAATATTTACTCTTGTATAATTATTCCCATCTTATTTATACAAAAGTCACACATCCTCAATGCAGAAAAGCATATATACACATATGCTTTTATATTTATATATAATATGCAAAAAAGTATAACTAGGAAGTAACTATCTTACATTTTGATGTGCATTGTTTCAATTTTTTCTTGGGATATATACATTTAAAAATAAAAATCCCATTTACTGTACACTTTATTTTATAACTTTTTTCTACTCAGCACTGCCAATTTTATAAGATTTATATGCTCTTTATTATGCATTTTATGAACTCTCTTAACTCACTGAATATGTTATATACCACTAGCTGTATTTTGAATTTTCAATGTATCCTCAATGTGAAGCTCCCAGAAACAAGTAGTTTAGTAGCTCCAAGATACTCTGGATATTTTATAACCACTCTATTTTGGTCTTGAATTTAGGGGTATTGTGCTTTAAGCAAACTCACATATCATGAGAGAAAAAAAATTGTTATAGTCTGAAGAGCTAGAAGGAAAACATTTTTTTTTTTTTTGACAGGCTGAGTGGACAGTGAGAGAGAGAGACAGAGAGAAAGGTCTTCCTTTTGCCGTTGGTTCACCCTCCAATGGCTGCCGCAGACGGCGCACCGCGCTCATCCGATGGCAGGAGCCAGGTGCTAGGTGCTTTTTCCTGGTCTCCCATGGGGTGCAGGGCCCAAGCACTTGGGCCATCCTCCACTGCACTCCCGGGCCACAGCAGAGGGCTGGCCTGGAAGAGGGGCAACCGGGACAGAATCCGGCGCCCCGACCGGGACTAGAACCCGGTGTGCCGGCGCTGCAAGGCGGAGGATTAGCCTGTTGAGCCACGGCGCCGGCCGAAGGAAAACATTTTAAACATTTTTTTTTAAAAAGGTTATTTATTTATTTGAAAGGCAGAGTTACAGAGAGAGAGAGAGACAGAGGTGGTTTCCAGTCACTGGGTCACTCCTCAAATGGCTGAAATAGCCAGGCTGGGCTTGACTGGGCCAGGATGAAGACAGAAGCCAGGAACTCCATCTGGCTCTCCCATGTTGGGTGGCAGGGGTCCGAGGACTTGGGTCATCTTCCACTTGTTTCTCAGGCACATTAGCAGGGAGCTGGATCAGAAATGGTGAAGCCAGGATTCAAATGGGCACTTGTAGAGGATGCTGGTTTCACAGATGGTGGCTTAACATATTGTACCACAGTGGCGGCCCCGGAAAATGTTTTGTAGATACAGCAGACTAGCCCTGCACCAGGTGGGCTCTGAGGCAAGAATACAAATGGAAGGCATGGGGCAGGCACCGTGGCGCAGTAGGTTAATCCTCCGCCTGCAGTGCCAGCATCCCATATGGGCGGGGGTTCTAGTCCCGGCTGCTCCTCCTCTGATCCAGCTCGCTACTACAGCCTGGGAAAGCAGGGGAAGATGGCCCAAGCACTTGGGCCCCTGCACCTGCATGAGAGACCAGGAAGAAGCTCCTGGCTTCTGGCTTCGGACTGGTGCAGCTCCAGCCATTGTGGCCACTGGGGAGTGAACCAATGAATGGCAGACCTTTCTCTCTGTCTCTCCCTCTCACTGTAACTCTACCTCTCAAATAAATAAATCTTAGAAAACAAAAAAAGGAATGGAAGGCATACATCATCTGTCTAAATATTTAAATTTACAGATCAAACTAACAGTTGAATGAAATACATTCTGGGGCCGGTGCTGTGGTGTAGTGGGTAAAGCTGTCACCTGCATTGCTGGCATCCCATATGGGTGCCGGTTCGAGTCCCAGCTGCTCCACTTCCAATCCAGCTCTCTGCTATGGCCTGAGAAAGCAGTGGAAGATGGTCCAAGCCCTTGGGCCTGCACCCATGTGGGAGACCTGGAGGAAGTTCCTGGCTCCTGGTTTCAGATTGGCGCAGCGCCAGCCGTTGCAGCCAGTTGGGGAATGAACCAGTGGATGGAAGACCTCTCTCTCTCTCTCTCTCTTCCTCTCCTTCTCTCTCTGTGTAACTCTGACTTTCAAATAAGTAAATAAACCTTTTTTTTTTAAAAAAAAAAAAAAGAAATACACCTTATGCCTTTACCTTGATAAATGTGCTTTCATGACTATCTGAGGGTCCAGGTTAGAAAGAAGAACTCCAGACAACTAGGAGGTTCTCACCAAACCATGGAGATTCAGGGGGATCCAAGCAGGCCCCATAGCCCATGGTCCATGTCTCCTCCTCACATCCCTGGCTGCGTCCTACATCAGAGGGCTTGCCCTCATATGCACGTTGGCAACTTAGCTCTGTCTATGGCTTTGCCCACACAGCTACCCTCGGCCATCTCTCAGACTGAAGCATGCACACTAGGACCATACTGGCCTCAAAAAAGAGAAGCTGATGAAGGAAAGAGGCTGATGAGGGAAAGAGGCCTGTGCAGGCCTTGGAAGCAGGCTTGACACTTTTGTCAGGGAGTTTGGGGATTTAGACACTCAAAGCATGGAGTAAAAAAGGGATGCAGACTTCAAGTGGGCCCATCCCCCAGTCTTGCAGACTTCTTTGCCCTTGATATGGATGTCCTGAGATGGGGACTGCAGCCAGGGTGGGCCGAGAGCCCGGGGCAAGGGCCTCTCCTCTGGGCTCTGCAGACAGTGAGGAGGGAGGCCTCCTCCTGGAGATTCCTTGACAAGCTGGTCTGGGGTGGAAGCCACGACCCTGAAGGACCAGAGTTTAGGGAGGGCAGAACTAAACGATGGAGAGGGTTTAAAGGCCTGAGATCGGAAGCATGAGATGAGATGGCAAATAGTGAAATCTCCTGGAAGTTACTCAACTCCACAAACACTTGTGGGAAACAGGAATTTTTGCAACAAAATTGAAACCCAAGAAAGAGCTTGAACCTAGCTGACTTAGAGTTGTCTTGGATTGACTTAGACAAAATAGGCCAAGAGGCCATAAGTTTAATTGAGCTGTGATTATTTTAAAATTACTGTATGTGAGTGAAATGGATGTCTTTTTATTTGACTGTTGCTTATAGCTCTTGCCTTTATTCCCGCTGACCGAGGGTCTTTTTACTTTTTAACTTGTTGAATTCTTTACTTAGTGGAACATTAAGCTTTTGACTATAACATAAATTAAAAAATATACTATCTCAAAAATTCAAAAGGAAAGCAGGAAGGATAGAAAGAAGAACGGTAGGAAGGAAGGAGGAAAATATTATTAGAATTGTATCTATGAACTACATGGAATCTGTTCTCTTTGTAATACTATCACATTGACATAAGAATTGATGAGAACTGTGTTGTAATGATTATCCTGCATTTGCTGTGACCCTGAGAATCTAATGTATTAATAAATTTCTTTAGGGATATAAAAAAAATTGAAAAAGATGGAACTATACAAAATCCTAAAGAGATCCCTGGACTTTCACCGACCATGGCTGCAGGTTGGAGAACCTTGAACTGATAGTATCCAACTTAAACAGGAGAGTCCTGCCACCTGAGCGCTGAGTGATAGTTACAGAAAATTCTACATTTGTATAAAGTGTAAGGGCATTTTTACTTTGCAAATATAGCTATGCTTCTTAAGTGAATAGTTTAGTGCTTTTAAAGTGATTACATTTTAAAATACGAGTGACAAAGTAAACATGTTTTTACAAGGTTTTAGGTAGAAACGTCAGAATCAGAGATAAAAAGCAGGACTCTGAATTCCTTTGTGCTGTACTGAATCCCACACTTCCTCTCTCTCCTCCTGCTCGAGATACAATTTTTCCAGCTGAAGTTGAAGTTTCCTAATAAATCTCATGAAGGAATTTTTAAGATTTAACTCTAGGGTGAAGCCCGCCTGCATTTTCATGCACTGCTATGTCCGGTGCAAGTTTTGAGGGAACTCTTTCCTTTCATAGGACAGAGTAGTAAACAGCAAAATGATGTGCTAGCTCCAGCAGCAAGGGGCATGTGCAAGACTTCACCCACTTTCTCTAACAGAACACTGTGACTTTAACCATAACAAAAATGATCTTCATAGCACCAACGTGTAGGTCCTGTTTCCGTTAGTCTCTCAGCCACCAATCTCAGCTCCTACAAGAGAGCTCTTAATAAATGCTACTTATTACCTGGTGTGTGTTGGGGGGAATGGCAAGAAACCTCAACTCCTACATAATCCAATCATCTTCTCAGTTCAAAGTACTATTGTCAGTAGTTTGGGGTCTGACAATTGTCTTGAATCTCTCCCAATCTCAATGGATTTATGTTTACTGTATTTTACCTGAACTACTTCCTATGATGGTCATTGAAATTTATTGAGCATCTGCTATGCACCATGGCTCATACTTTAGCTTGAATATAAACAGAGGAGAGTCAGGGTAGAGGTGGATTCAGATTTCTACAGGAGCACGGAGGGAGGGAAGGACCTGCCGCTTGACCTGGGGTTGAAGGAAGATTAAGGACAGGAGCTGTTCACCTGGGTGACAAAGTTAGAGGGATGGGCATTTTAAGAATAAGAAGAGCACACACAATAGTTTAGAGAGAGGGGGACATGCAATGAAGTCAGAAAACAGAAAGTGTTGTGGAGAGGCTGAAAGCTTGTTGTCTGAAGCGAGGGGTGAGATTTGTGCAAATCTCATGGTTAGCAGTGGGGGCAGAAGACAGATGGCGGGGGGGGGGGGGCCCAGATCATAAAGGGTCTACGGAGGAGTGTGGAGCTCTATTGGGTGAATATCCTTAATGCAAAAGTTAGGTGAAATGACCTTATAATAAGATTCTTTGACATCTTACTACTGAGATCTTTTTGCAGAATTCAGACTTGATGTTGATTTCCACTTTCTAACGAAACGTGTTAGGACAACACTGCATAGACACGTCAGAGGAGACCAGGCTTACTATGCAAGACCTTGCTATGTCTCGCTTCTCAGTGGAAGAAAGCTGTACAAACCAAACTGTAGAAAAGACCTTTTTATCACTGACTTGGGAACATACAGGATCTCATGACAACAGAGATGGAGAACCCCAGGGCCAAGATGCTAGGAGAGACTCCAGGAAGAGCAGTTGCCTGAGAGTTTCTTAGCTCTCAGACTATATTTGCTCAAGGCAAGATTACTAACGCGCAAACGGAGAATGTGCGTGGGCACTTGTGAGAGATGTAGAGGCTCAGCCTTAAGTATGTCAGGCTAAACATCTCAAGGCTGTCTAAACTAACAGGACACAAAAAGCCCTCTGTGTGCAGCCCGAGTGCACAGGTTCTCACATGCCCCTGTGCTGCTGTGCTTAGGGCAGAACACACAGATCATGGTGCAGTTCTACCAGCCAATGCAAATACTCAAATTCCTCGCTTCATTAAAATTTGAATTAAAACCACAATTCTTTAGCAACATTTGTTTGTAGAGCAAATTGCTTATTTTCACTTCCCAAGTTAACTCTAGGCCATGAAGAAACTAAGCCTAAAGGAGGCTTGACAGTGATGTCTGCAGATGCTCTGGAAGGAGATCAGGGACCTCCACTTTAGTGGACAACTGTGGCTAGTGCCTTGGCAGTGCTCACTTGGCTTTCTTTTCTAAAAAATTTTCATTTAAATGTTGATGCATTTTATTTGTTTGAAAAGCAGTTAGAGAGAGAGAGAGAGAGAGAGAGAAAGAAAGAAAGATTGGTCCTATCCAGTAGTTCACTCCCCAAATGCCTGCAACAGCTGGACCTGGGTCAAGCTGAAGTCAGGAGCTGAAAACTCAGTCTGAGTCTCTCATGTGGGTGGCAGGGATCCAAGAACTTCAGCCATCACCTGCTGCTTCCCAGGGCACACATTAGCAGGAAACTGCAACCAGAAGCAGAGCCTGGAATTGAACCAAGTTATTCTGTTATGTGATACATACATTGCAGTGACAAATACAATACAATGACAAATGCCAGTGGCCACTTTCCCTTCTTCTAATGACTCCTTTTGTATATGTCCTATCCCTGTAGCATTCAGTCTTGATCAGCAAAGCTGTTCTACCAAGAGCACATAGGTCAACTATATCTGTCTCTTTCCTGACAAGTAAATACTGAATAACAGTGTGGTAGGAGAATAGAAAATGGTGGAATTCTCGACCTCTGTCTATGTATATGTATATGAATATATACAAAATATATATCCCACCCACATCATTTATTATGTTAAGTTAGCCAGTCTTAGTTTCCGTTGCTTGAAATCAAATAAATCTAAATGATAGACTGCTGTTTACATCCCTCAGAAATCTTGTTAATCTAGTCTGATGATCAGGAGGGCAACCACAGCGAAAGATAGACAAGCCAGAAAAATACTGAGAGCTTTATACAGAGTTCACGAGAATTTCCAAGTTACACTAAAATGGCATGAGAGGAGAGGAGAGGGCTGGTGAAGATGGGGTGTGAAATGGAAAACACGTGCCCATGCAGGCTCTCCTGGGCACTGAGGCAGGTTATAAGAAGCATTATGGGCAAGGCATAGCACTCTCACGAGTAAATGCAGTACCACGGGCCAGCTGAGTCACCACCATGACTCAGGTAAGGGAGGGAGAGCAAGGTGGAGTCCATACACTAAGGTGGCATTCAGGAAAAATATTGAGGGCACTAGCAGTTGGATGAGGCAGAGCAACCAGGAACAGCCAGGGTGGCATGGAAGTATTTCTGCAGCAGGTGGCAGGATGTGAGGGCAGCCTGCTCAGCCACTGCAGGAGCCTCCTGTCATTTCTGACATGGCTTCCCATTGGCCATACTCCTAGAGAGAAGAAGAGAGTTCCAAGGAAATCCAGATGTATCAGAGGCTCTTCTATGCCACTGCTGGCCCTCCTGTGGCTGGGACAGACTCAACTCAGGACTCTTTAGGTTTCTCTACAACCCTCACATTCAGACCTACAAACAGTATCTTCCAGTACAGTCTTTGTCTATAAAGGGGAGTAAAATAGCACAGTAGGTCTTCCTTCACCACAGCTGTGAAGTCCAGAGAAGCACAATAGCCATTTCATAGGGCTGTTGGGAGGCTAAGTGAAATGGTGCATGTAATGAATTGAGCACAGAGCTCCACACACACAATAAGTGCCCAGCATAGCCAGAGCAAGTGCCAGCAAAGACGCTCCCTGACCTGACTAGGAGCAGCCCCAAGCCCTTCATTGGGATTATCTGAGTCCTATCCACATTGTGTACACATATGTGCATGCATAAGAAAAGAGCCTGTCACTGTGCTGGGCACTCCCTGTGACCTTCAAATGTTCCTATAAGACTCTGAATGCAGCTGGAGGGCTGAGGAAGGGGCAGGCTCTTGCTTCAAGAAGTGGGCAAGGGGAGCATGTGGCAGTGAAGTCCCTTGAGGCCAAAAGGCAGCTGATTCACACAACTGGTATTTGGCTAGAGGTGGAGGGAGTAAGAGAGGAGCCTGCCCCTGCCTCCCGGAAACTGGCTCCTCTCTCATCATCACAGCTGCCATTTTTCATCACCAGGCCTCCCCCAGATGTGGCAGCCAGCTCACTCTCACAGAATCCCCTCCCACTCCAGGAACATGTTGAGACTTTGCTGCCTGTGCTTGGCCTCTTAAAACTCTGGCCCCTTGTGTAAGAGGCAGAGAGCAACAGCAGCAGAAACAGGGGTGGCTACTGGGGATAATAATTGTTTTAAACGCAACTGTAGAAAAAATGTTCTTCACCTTTATGTAGTTCGAGCATTGTGGCAAGAGAAAACACCATGTTTAGAGGAGACTGGGATTCATGCTCAGAGAGAAATCAAAGGTTGCAACAAGTAATAATGGAGAAAGGCAAAATCCTTCCACTTGTACAAGTACCTCCAGTGAGTCATAGCTGAGGCAGCATTAGCTCTTGCAGAAGTGAGACAGTAATGGACACAGTGGAAATTAATCGGTTTCACTCAAAGTCAGAATATAACTTCAGGGAGGAAAAAACTAATCTTCATCTGGGTATTTGAGCTCTATTTTTTAAATGCAGAAATGTCCTCAGATAATCTTTTCTATGTTCATGTCCAGTTGTTTGTACAACAACAAAATCCCACTTGGAAATAGTTTTGCCATCACATTGCCCCTTTGGAAACGGTCTGTGGGAAGTTGTGGTACTGAATTTCCATCACTCTCTAAAAACTCCCTGCAGGAACTTTAGTACTTAGTTCCAATGACTTCATACATGAAATCTAATAACACTGTTCACATTTGGGGCAAGAAAACAAGTGCTATTGTTTCCTGGGAGTCCCAGACCCTGTGGCAAGCATTTCACAGGCCTCCTCCAAATTAGCAGATTATAATCATGTGGCTAAGAGTGATGAACACCACAGAGCTGGTAAGCAGAGAAGATGGGATTCAAACCTGTCCTATTTATTTGCAACCATTAGATGACCTTGACAGAGCTGGAAGGACGAGATTCAGAATCACGAAGGTCCCAGTTTTTATATTACTGCTCTGTGTCTGCAGTATTTGACATGTGTTAGGCGCTCAATAAATGTTTATCCTTGACATTGCTTTCACTTCCTTAGGAAGGATTCACCTTGAGCTGATCTTCTCCTTGTGTTCCATCTCACACTAACCAAAGTGAAGCACTTGACATCTGTAGTTCTCTCTCTAGAATTCTAGGAATAAGATGCTAGCAGCATAAAGTGTATGTTTCACAAAACATAAAATTAATCTTTTTCATCAGTCACTGAGAGAAGTAACAAAACCAATTTGAACTTACATTGCTATTTGGTTGTCACAGGTTTCTTCACTACTTTTCAATATTCTCAAAACTCCGGGAGGGTTAAGGGTGGAGGGAAATAAATTGAATGACTAAAGCTGTAACATGTATGGGAGAGCTGTTATGATCTAGATGGTGGCTGTTGCAAGTGAATGGAGTTTCAGTGTCACCAACTAGGCCTGGATCCATCTAGCTGTACTGCACCTCCTTGTGCTAGGCGCCAACAAGCCAACACCATTTTTTTCTGGCTCATTTCTGTCCATGCCTCATAGCAATTGTATGAGGATGGAAATTTTGTTATCTCTATGTTACAGATGAGATAATTGACTTAGAGGAGTCAACCAATTTATTCAACATCACAAAGCCACAGAGTAGCAGCATTGACTGCAACCAGTTCCCTCTAGAGCTCTTGGACTGTTAACTAACACTTGTTTTCCAACAAGACACTTGGTGTGTTGTAAAAGTTACCCCATCAGAAACCTTCCTGACTGAGGTTGGTAATGAGCTGCACAGACAGCATTTCTGATCCAACTCAAACCTAGGCTGAAAGAGACAAAGCAAGCGCCCAAAACAATGATTCATTGCCTACCTTGTGAAAGACAATGGTAATTCTAGGTCAAAGTCGAATGAATGGATGTCCGCATAGCAATTAGCAGTGCAGGCATTCCAACTAGCAGTCTTGGCAGAGCAACCATGATTGTCATAGAAACAGGACTCCTCTCTCACTGCAGAGAAATTCCACGTGGCTGATCTGGGGCAGCAGACAGCTGAGGTCTGCTGTGCTCCCCCAAGCTAATATCCTGCACCTTTAAGATCTTCCCTTACAGAAGCAACTCATACTCACAGAGTCACAGCGAGATGGAATAGCTGCAGGTGTCAGCAAAAATACACCTCAACGTTCATTCCATCCAGTTGCTTTGAAATGTCTGCTGGAAGCACATCTATGCCCCCAAGGGCAGCGCCTCAAATCTGCTGAAGAAAACCTAGCAGAATCAACTTGGTTCATATCTCCCATTCTGTAAGATTCATCATTTTCACTCAATAATGACAATGTTAATGAAGCCAAAGACTATATCTCATTAACATTTTCTTAGCCTATATTGTCTAGAATTCTTCCTAATTCCATCAAACACTTTTAAAAAATATCAAGCAGTATTAATCTAACTAGCTCTTTAGTTATCTATTATATGTAAATTGATATTATGTTTTCACCCTTATTTACAGAATATGGCATTACATTATATATCTACCTTAGCTTTCATTGGGTATACATAGGGTAGAGAATTTAAGGAACCAAAATTTGTGAATTGTCCTAGTACTCAGCATTGCATTTTATCTGCACAATTTTATGAGATAATTATTATTATCTCTATATTAAATAGAAGACAGCAATATTCAGAGAAGTTAAATACCAGGCCTCTATCTCGTAAGAGTGTGAAGCTGGGATTCCAAGTTATGGCTATCTGACTCCAAAACCCTGGTGCTTTCTACTACCAAATTTCCCATGTATTTATTTTATTTCACATGCTGGGATTATTTTACATTAGTTATATAAAAATTTCAAAATGTAAATTATCTGGAATACAATCAATTAGAATATTTAATTAAATGATTTCTCTTTTCTTAAATCTCTATAATACCATCACATTTTCAACGTGCAGAAGCAATAACAAAATAGTGACAAAACACCCAGAACTCATATTTGTTTCTAATCTTGGTGGTGTGCCATGAGGTAAGTCAATATCTAGCCTACCTTCCTAAACCCAGCCTACTGCACTGCTGTAACCAAGATTGCTGAAATCAGCTCAATTCATTTTGAGATTCAAAATTATTGAAGAAAAATTCAATTCAGTTCAGAATATCCTATAGGTGGGGAAACATAATGATGAATTTTCAAAGGTTTTTGGTAGCAACCTGAAAGAAAGTTGATTCTGAGGGTGGAAAAGCTACCCAGCAAACTATCACATAGTTCATTGACTATGTAGGTTAGACCATGTAACTGAATACATTTAAAAATAAACCCTCATTTCCTTCCAAAGTCCCCAAATTTACCATGTAGATGAAGACAGTGGCACAAGTGATCAGGCAAAATGCCCAGATATGAATTCCAGCTTCTTCGTTAGCCTGCCTTGGGATCAGTGGCAAAGTATGGATTTTGGACATCAGATTCCCTATCAATGAAACAAGGAGGTAGAATAAGATCTTTAGATCCATCTTGTGATATGCATTTACACATTTACTAATTTTTTCAGTAGATACAAGTATGTTTTCATAAACACAATGTCTCAGTGTTTGATACCATCCTGACATTATCAATACCATGAACATTACATTATTTATTAAACACCTGCCATATTAGCCTCAGTGGGTACTGAGAAAGACTCAGTCCTTTCCAAGGAACTCATGATGGGAAACTTGCCTATGCACGACTGCAGAAGGTAACACAAGGAAAGCACCAATGATCAGTCTGAGCACAGTGCTACAGGATTTCCCAAGAATCATCTAGCTTTCTTTCATTATTTCAATAGTAGTGCACAAAGGTGATGATCTGTGCAGCATTCCTTAACCCCTAAACTGGACAGGCTGTCCTTCGTAGTTCCTCCATATTTCCCACTACTTGTGAAAGCCACATATATCCAGAGCAGTAATTAAAAGCACTCATGGACAAACGGCTACATGCATGTAGAAAGTACATAGGAAGCGTGGACAAGTAGGTACTGAACATTCATACACCAACAGCCACCTTGTTTGTGTTCATTACAGGGTGAGAGTAAAGGCCCACTTGTGTATGTGGTGGTGAGTGGGCTGCAGAGTAAGAAAAGAAAGGACCCTGATCCTCAGAACTCACCATGTGTTCCACTGACTCAGGAAGATAAAAATAAAACAATTCCAACAGGTACCATGAAGGAAGTTCTAACAACAGTGCTTCTGGACTGTAGGAAAGCAAAGGAAACCAGGAAGACTTGTCAGAAAGGAAAGATCTTTATCTGAGCTGTCCAGGAAGGGCAGGCCTTTGACAGAGCAACGTGTGTACAAGTGTGTATAGAGCAGCAAGCAGGCCTAAGCCTCCGAGTAGCAGCCGTGCATCCCAGACCCAGTGCCAGGACCTGTGTGGGCCAGAACTAGTGAATCCTCAGGGCTGCAGCACTAGGTGTTTGAAGGATTCAAGTTAGAGAGAGACACCAGATCCACTAAACTTTCACCCCAATCCTGAGTAGCAATTCAGGGCATGGGATCCGGAGCCAGACTTTGGAGTGTGAATCCTGGCTCCATGAGATCTCAGGCAAGTTACTTAACTGTATGAAAAAAAAAAGTTAGTATGTGCGCTTGCTTGGCAGCACATATACTAAAAAATGTTGATATATAAGAAAGCTTAATGGCCGGCAATTAGTCAGGGCCATATAAATGTTTGCTGTCCAACTCCTATACAACGAGGCAACACTGAAGCCAATGAAATTAGCGTGTGAGCCGCCCATACTATTTTCCTCCCTGTGCAGTGACTATATTAAGGAGCTGAAAAAAGACATCGTGGAGGCAATTGTATTGCAAACTGTAGTGGAACATATACTCCATTCATATGGCTCGTAATGATAGTCCCAGCCCTGGGAGGTCTCAGCTTGTCTGGAACACAGGACCTACCAAAGCTCACTGAATGGTTCACATTCTCAGGAACTTCTAAGATTTGGAGAGCACACTTCCCTTCATTTAAATAGTCAGGGCAGGTGCACGCCTTAATAAGAAACGATCACTCTATTTCTTATTCAATTTTTCATGTTTTTTATTAGATTTTCTCAGAAAATGCTACTGCATTGGAAAATAAAAATTAGGGCTCAAAGAAAAGTACAGAAGATGTCTAGCCAGATTGGAACACATGATTCTTTTAAGAGATGCCAAGGACATTTCGTCTCAGGAAAACTAAGAGCAACAGGCTCAACAGGGTCCTACAGACTGAGTATTAATTATTAGGACACTATTCTCTGTTTCTCTGTTTTACTATTGTTCACTGGTGTCTACCCTCAAGGAGAAAGGTCATTGTTAAAAACAGCAGTTGAAGAGAATTGTCTTGGAAGGCTGCAAAACTATTATTGTCCTTCATTTGAGAAACAGCAAGTGCAAGTACTATAATTAATGATGATTACTCCTTTATATAATTCCAAATCAAAATATCATTACCCTCATTGCATTGTCATAACAAATGAATTTTTTTTAAGTTTTAAATATTGCCTCTGCTTAAAGTTCCGCAGATTGGAGAAGAGAAGAAGTAGCACAGTATTTCCATTGCATGCACGGAAGGAGGCCTGGAAAGGAAGGTAAAAGCTGTCAGACTCCAGGGACTGCAGGAAGGCAGCATGACCTGGTCACAGGTCGACACCTGGCATCCTTGCCCAGTTTTAGTTTTGCTACTAACTGGACATAATTTTGCTAACATCAATGGGCCTTGTTTTCTCTCTGTGTTGAAGCGTACATTCATGCAAGGAATTTACTATCATGGGTATACTCTTATTGTTTTGGAAATACAAACTAAATTTGTCTACCTGGTAAAATAATATTTCTCCCCCCCCCCACCACGTTCCTCTCTCTCTCTCTCTCTCTCTCTCTCTATCTCTCTCTCTCTCTCCCTTTTATTTTGCCTCATATAAACACAAACTAGGAGCAAGTATTTTGCCTGTCAATTAAGATGCCAGTTAAGATGCCTGTGGTGGGGCCCACGTTGTCATGTAGTGAGTTAAGATGCCATCTTCAAAGCCTACATCCCATCTGGGCACTGGTTTGAGTTCCAGCTATTCCACTTCCAACCCAGATGGACGCCAATTCTAGTCCTGGCTGCTCCTCTTCCAATCCAGCTCTCTGCTAATGCACCTGGGAAAGCAGCAGAAGATGGCCCAAGTCCTTGGGCCTTTGTACCCATTTTGGGGACATGGATAAAGCTCCTGGATCCTGGCTCCTGGCTTTGGCCTGGCCCAGCCCCAGCTGTTGAGGCCATTTGGGGGAGTGAACCAGCAGATGGAAGATCTCTGTCTCCCTCTCCCCTTGTCCCCCATAACTCTGCCTTTGAAATAAATAAAATAAATCTTTTTTAAATAAAACAGATACCCATGGTGTCCCACAGCAGTGTGCCTGGGTTTCATTCCCAGTCCTAGCTTCTGACTCCAGCTTCCTCTAATATAAACCCTCAGAGGCAGTGGAGATGGTTCAAATGATTGGGTTCCTGTCACTCATGTGAGAGATTTGGATTCAGTTCCCAGCTCCAGTCTTACAGGCGTCTGGGGAGTGAATCAGCAGAAAAGAGCACACGTACTGTCTGTCTGTCTCTCTCTGTGTATGTGTGTTCATATCTCCATCTCCCAAATAAATAAAAATTAACTTAAAATTTGTTAATGCCTATAAAAAACTCGAACTATAGCTGTAACATTTTATGTGTATATTTATGAAAATATAAAAAACGTGCATATATCTGTATAATGAAAACATATCCTATAGTATCATTTTATACATGTTTAAAAATTAGGCTCACTCTGTGCCTAACATGTTACTGTCCAAACATTCATGAAAGATCATTTTACTCCAAGGAGATAATGATGAGATGACAGGAATCGACTCCTTTCTCCTTTTGGGTTACTTTCCAAAAATTGCACTCTTGCAGATCAAGGGCGCTGTTCTACAAGGAGTCTGCCTAGGGAGTCTCAGCATTGCTCTTACGTTTCCTGGGATCCTTCCACTCCTTGAACCCCTCACCAGCAGTGGTTCTCCAATTGAAGTCTCCGGGCCAGAAGCATGAGCATCACCATCACCTGGGAGGTTGTCAGAAGCAGAAATGCTCAGCCGGCGCCGTGGCTCAACAGGCTAATCCTCCACCTTGCGGCGCCGGCACACCGGGTTCTAGTCCCGGTCTGGGCACCGGATTCTGTCCCGGTTGCCCCTCTTCCAGGCCAGTCCTCTGCTGTGGCCCGGGAGTGCAGTGGAGGATGGCCCAAGTGCTTGGGCCCTGCACCCCATGGGAGACCAGGAAAAGCACCTGGCACCTGGCTCCTGCCATCGGATGAGCGCGGTGCGCCGGCCGCAGCGCGCCATCCGCGGCGGCCATTGGAGGGTGAACCAATGGAAAAGGAAGACCTTTCTCTCTGTCTCTCTCTCTCACTGTCCACTCTGCCTGTCAAAAATAAAAAAAAAAATAAAGTAAAAAAAAGCAGAAATGCTCGGGGTGGTGCTGTGGCACAGGGGACTAAGTCTCTGCCTCTCCGCCTGTGGCACCAGCATCCCATATGTTTGTTGGTTCCTGTCCTGGCTGCTCCTCTACTTATGGCCTGAGAAAGCAGTGGAGGATGGCCAGGAAGCTGCTGGCTCTTGGCTCCTGGCTTTGGATCAGCCCAGGTCTGGCCATTCCACAATTGAGTGGAAAAATGACCATTTCACTCATATGTAATAAGTTTTAAAGTAATCAAAAATAATTAAAACTACAGTAGTGTAACATTCTTAACTATTGGTTTGACAAAGGTATGAAACAAAGTTTTGTAAAACTATATTTGCAACAATACTGATAACATAAAGGAAGACCTTTCTCTCTGTCTCGCCTTCTCTTTGTCTGTAGCTCTACCTCTCAAACAAATAAATAAAATCTAAAAAAAAAAAAGTAGAAGTTCTCAGTCCTCACCCCAAATCTTCTGAACCATAAACTCTGTTAGAAACCTGTGTTTTCGGCCGGCGCCGTGGCTCAACAAGCTAATCCTCCGCCTTGCGGCGCCGGCACACCGGGTTCTAGTCCCGGTCGGGGCGCCGGATTCTGTACCGGTTGCCCCTCTTCCAGGCCAGCCCTCTGCTGTGGCCCAGGAGTGCAGTGGAGGATGGCCCAAGTGCTTGGGCCCTGCACCCCATGGGAGACCAGGAGAAGCACCTGGCACCTGGCTCCTGCCATCGGATGAGCGCGGTGCGCCGGCCGCAGCGCGCCGGCCGTGGCAGCCATTGGAGGGTGAACCAATGGAAAAGGAAGACCTTTCTCTCTGTCTCTCTCTCTCTCTCACTGTCCACTCTGCCTGTCAAAAAAAAAAAAAAAAAGAAACCTGTGTTTTCAACCCCACCCACCCCACCCCGGCCACCAGCACCTGCTTCTCACGGATGATAAAGATGAGAACCTCTGCCTCAGTGTGAACACGCACCTTCAGACCAGCCAGTTGTGTATTACAAGAAGCTGGTGCAGGGCGGAGCCAAGATGGCGGAATAGTGAGGACGCGCACTAGCAGTCCGCAAAAAGATAGTTTAATAAAAACAGAGTTACTGTAGCCTCAGGAAAAATCTCAGGGAAAAAAATGCAGTGGAAATTCTTCCGGACCCAGTGAATGAGACGCAGAGGACCTAGGGGAAAGTAAGTTTGCGAATGGCAAATCGTGCCATAGTGGCACGGGAGCTGCCGGGAGGGACGGGAACCGGACGGAACACAGTCGCCATTGGAATTGAGTGCTTAAACGGGGCCGATACAGGGATCCTGAGACACTGGCGGTGGGGAAGCAGACCCCACGGGGGAAACAGCACAGTTGAGGCGAGCCCACACGGACACTAGCCTCTTTCCTCGCCCACACTGCTAACTCGAGCTAGACTGAACGCAGTGGGACGGCGCGCGCCCGCCGGCTGCAACGGAAGCCGGGCGGAACACAGTCGCCATTGGAACTGAGCGCTTGAACGGGTGCTGATACAGGGATCCCGAGACACTGGCGGGGGGAAGCAGACCTCCACGGGGGAAACAGCACAGTTGAGGCGAGCCCGCACGGACACTAGCCCCTCTCGCCGCCCACCTTACGAAGTCGAATTTGATTAAATGCAGTGGGACAAGGTGCGCCCGCCCATCACTGAGGCAGACGGAACCAAAAACCTGAGGCTGTAGAAACCTGAAGGGGATCCAAAAACTGGGAACACACCGCGCACACAAACTCCGTTACCTTGACAACCCAGAGAAAGAGTGTGGAGAAAAAAAAAAAATGCCAAACAAAAACAGATTCCGAGGGAGCAAGATCAAGGAAGACGCTATGATGACCCCAAACGGAAAAGACACCCCAAGTCAGGATTGTGAAGATAATGAGATAGAAGAAATGCAAGAAGCAGATCTCAAAGAATTGATAAGAACATTAAGAAGTTCTCAAAAACAAATTCTTGAACTACAGAAATCTTTAATGGATAAGATAGAAAATCTCTCTCGCGAGAATGAAGCACTACGGAGAAATCAAAACGAAATAAAACAACTAGTAGAACAAGAAGCTACGAGAGTGACAAAAAATCTTAATGAATTGAAGAACTCAATAGATCAAGTGACAAGCAATCTTGAGGGCCTTAAAACCAGAATGGGTGAAGCAGAGGAGAGAATATCGGACCTAGAAGACAGTGAACAGGAGAGGAAACAGTCAAACCAAAGACAAGAAGAGGAAATTAGAAAACTAAAAGATATTGTCGGGAATTTACAGGATACTATTAAAAAACCCAACATTCGGGTTCTAGGTGTTCCTGAAGGTATGGAGAGGGAGAAAGGATTAGAAGGCCTTTTTAGGGAGATACTAGCAGAAAATTTTCCAGGCTTGGAGAAAGACAGAGAAATCCTAATCCAGGAAGCTCATAGAACCCCTAATAAACATGACCAAAAGAGATCCTCTGCACGACATATTGTAATTAAACTCACCACAGTAAAGCAAAAAGAAAAGATCCTAAAATGTGCAAGAGAGAAACGTCAGATTACTCTCAGAGGATCTCCAATTAGACTCACAGCTGACTTCTCAACAGAAACCCTACAAGCTAGAAGGGAATGGTGAGACATAGCCCAGGTACTTAGAGGGAAAAACTGCCAGCCCAGAATATTATACCCTGCAAAGCTCTCATTTGTGAATGAAGGCGAAATAAAGACCTTTCATAACAAACAAAAATTGAAAGAATTTGTTGCCACTCGTCCAGCCCTGCAAAAGATACTTAAAGACGTGTTACACACAGAAACACGACCATCAACATGAAAGAAGGTAAATGAAGGGAACCTCACGGCAAAAGATCACAGGGAATTCAAAGCATACATTAGAAAATATCTGGCAAATGGCAGGGCAAACTTACCACTTATCAATAGTCACATTGAACGTTAAAGGTCTAAACTGTCCTGTTAAAAGACAGAGATTGGCTGACTGGGTTAAGGAACAAAAACCATCTATTTGCTGCCTACAAGAAACACATCTTTCCAACGAAGATCCATACAGACTGAAAATAAAAGGATGGAACAAGATATACCATGCCAACAGAAATGAAAAAAGAGCGGGTGTAACCATCTTAATATCGGACTACATAAACTTTAACACAAAAACTGTTAAGAGAGACAAAGAGGGACACTATATAATGATTAAGGGATCAATACTACAGGAAGATATAACAATTCTCAATGTATATGCACCTAATTACAGGCCACAGGTTTATTTAAAAAATTTGTTAAGAAACTTAAAGGGAGACTTAGACCCCAACACAATAGTACTGGGGGACTTCAATACTCCACTCACAGATATTGACAGATCGACAGAACAGAAGATCAACAAGGAGACAGTAGATTTAAACAACACTATAGCCCAAATGGATCTAACAGATATCTACAGAACTTTTCATCCTACACGTAAAGCATTCACATTCTTCTCAGCAGTACATGGAACCTACTCTAGGATTGATCACATATTAGGCCATAAAGCAAGTCTCAGCAAATTCAAAAGAATTAGAATCATACGATGCAACTTCTCAGACCATAAGGGATTGAAGTTGGAAATTAGCAACTCAGGAATCCCTAGAGCATATGCAAACACATGGAGATTGAACAACATGCTCCTGAATGAACAATGGGTCACTGAAGAAATCAAAAGAGAAATCAAAAATTTTCTGGAAGTAAATGAGGATAACAGCACAACATACCAAAACTTATGGGATACAGCAAAAGCAGTGTTAAGAGGAAAGTTTATATCAATAGGTGCCTACATCAAGAAACTGGAAAGGCACCAAATAGATGAGCTTTCAATACATCTCAAGGATCTAGAAAATTTGCAGCAAACTAGACCCAAATCTAGTAGAAAAAGAGAAATAATCAAAATCAGAGAAGAAATCAACAGGATTGAATCCAAAAAAACATTACAAAAAATCAGCCAAACGAGGAGCTGGTTTTTTGAGAAAATAAACAAGATTGACACCCCATTGGCCCAACTAACTAAAAAAAGAAGAGAAGAAAAGACCCAAATCAGTAAAATCAGAGATGAAAAAGGAAATATAACAACAGACACCACAGAAATCAAAAGAATCATCAGAAATTACTACAAGGACTTGTATGCCAGTAAACAGGGAAACCTATCAGAAATGGATAGATTCCTGGACACATGCAACCTACCTAAATTGAACCAGGAAGACATAGAAAACCTAAACAGACCCATAAGTGAGTCAGAAATTGAATCAGTAATAAAGGCCCTCCCAACAAAGAAAAGCCCAGGACCAGATGGATTCACTGCTGAATTCTACCAGACATTTAAAGAAGAACTAACCCCAATTCTTCTCAAACTTTTCAGAACAATCGAAAAAGAGGGAATTCTCCCAAATTCTTTCTATGAAGCCAGCATCACCTTAATTCCTAAGCCAGAAAAAGATGCAGCATTGAAAGAGAATTACAGACCAATATCCCTCATGAACATAGATGCAAAAATCCTCAACAAAATTCTGGCCAATAGACTGCAACAACACATCAGAAAGATCATCCACCCAGACCAAGTGGGATTCATCCCTGGTATGCAGGGATGGTTCAATATTCGCAAAACAATCAACGTGATACACCACATTAACAGACTGCAGAAGAAAAACCATATGATTATCTCACTAGACGCAGAGAAAGCATTCGATAAAATTCAACACCCTTTCATGATGAAAACCCTAAGCAAACTGGGTATAGAAGGCACATTCCTCAATACAATCAAAGCAATTTATGAAAAACCCACGGCCAATATCCTATTGAATGGGGAAAAGTTGGAAGCATTTCCACTGAGATCTGGTACCAGACAGGGATGCCCACTCTCACCACTGCTATTCAATATAGTGCTGGAAGTCTTAGCCAGAGCTATTAGGCAAGAAAAAGAAATTAAAGGGATACAAGTTGGGAAGGAAGAACTCAAACTATCCCTCTTTGCAGACGACATGATTCTTTATTTAGGGGACCCAAAGAACTCTACTAAGAGACTATTGGAACTCATAGAAGAGTTTGGCAAAGTAGCAGGATATAAAATCAATGCACAAAAATCAACAGCCTTTGTATACACAGACAATGCCACGGCTGAGGAAGAACTGCTAAGATCCATCCCATTCACAATAGCTACAAAAACAATCAAATACCTTGGAATAAATTTAACTAAGGACATTAAAGATCTCTACAATGAAAATTACAAAACCTTAAAGAAAGAAATAGAAGAGGATATCAAAAAATGGAGAAATCTCCCATGCTCATGGATTGGAAGAATCAATATCATCAAAATGTCCATTCTGCCAAAAGCAATTTACAGATTCAACGCAATACCAATCAAGATACCGAGGATATTCTTCTCAGATCTGGAAAAAATGATGCTGAAATTCATATGGAGACACAGGAGACCTCGAATAGCTAAAGCAATCTTGTACAACAAAAACAAAGCCGGAGGCATCACAATACCAGATTTCAGGACATACTACAGGGCAGTTGTTATCAAAACAGCATGGTACTGGTACAGAAACAGATGGATAGACCAATGGAACAGAATAGAAACTCCAGAAATCAATCCAAACACCTACAGCCAACTTATATTTGATCAACGATCCAAAACCAGTCCCTGGAGTAAGGTCAGTCTGTTTAATAAATGGTGCTGGGAAAACTGGATTTCCATGTGCAGAACCATGAAGCAAGACCCCTACCTTTCACCTTACACAAAAATTCATTCAACATGGATTAAAAATTTAAACCTACGACCCGACACCATCAAATTACTAGAGAGCATAGGAGAAACCCTGCAAGACATAGGTACTGGCAAAGACTTCTTGGAAAAGACCCCAGAAGCACAGGCACTGAAAACCAAAATTAACTACTGGGATTGCATCAAATTGAAAAGTTTCTGTACTGCAAAAGAAACAGTCAGGAAAGTGAATAGGAAACCGACAGAATGGGAAAATATATTTGCAAACTATGCAACAGATAAAGGGTTGATAACCAGAATCTACAAAGAAATTAAGAAACTCCACAACATCAAAACAAATAACCCACTTAAGAGATGGGCCAAGGACCTCAATAGACATTTTTCAAAAGAGGAAATCCAAATGGCCAACAGACACATGAAAAAATGTTCAAGATCCCTAGCAATCAGGGAAATGCAAATCAAAACCACAATGAGGTTTCACCTCACCCCGGTGAGAATGGCTCACATTCAGAAATCCACCAACAATAGATGCTGGAGAGGATGTGGGGAAAAAGGGACACTAATCCACTGTTGGTGGGAATGCAAACTGGTGAAGCCACTATGGAAGTCAGTCTGGAGATTCCTCAGAAACATGAATATAACCCTACCATTCAACCCAGCCATCCCACTCCTTGGAATTTACCCAAAGGAAATTAAATTGGCAAACAAAAAAGCCGTCTGCACAGCAATGTTTATTGCGGCTCAATTCACAATAGCTAAGACTTGGAACCAACCCAAATGCCCATCAACAGTAGACTGGATTAGGAAATTATGGGACATGTACTCTACAGAATACTATACAGCAGTCAAAAACAATGAAATCCGGTCACTTGCAACAAAATGGAGGAATCTGGAAAACATCATGCTGAGTGAATTAAGTCAGTCCCAAAGAGACAAATATCATTTGTTTCCCTTGATTGGCGATGACTAACTGAGCACCAAAGGGGAAACCTGTAGAAGTGAAATGGACACTATGAGAAACAGTGACTCGATCAGCTCTTGTGCTGACTGTTGTTGTACAATGTAATACTTTATCCATGGTAGTATTTTTTTTTTATCCTAGTACTAGTGGTTTAACTCTGTAATTAACAAACAATTATTCTTAGGTGTTTAAATTTTAACTGAAAAGTGATCTCTGTGAAATATAAGAGTGGGAATAAGAGAGGGAGGAGATGTAAAATTTGGGACATGCTCAATCAGAACGGCCCCAAATGATGGAGTTAGAATTGTGCCAGGGGATTCCAATACAATCCCATCAAGGTGGCATGTACCAAGGCCATCTCATTAGTCCAAGTGATCAATTTCAGCTCACAATTGATCACACTGATAGGTCTAAGAGTCAAGGGGATCGCACAAGCAAGACTAGTGTCTGCTAATACTAACTGATAGAATGAAAAAGGGAGAGAATGATCCAACATGGGAAGCAGGATACACAGCAGACTCATAGAATGGCAGATGTCCTAAATAGCACTCTGGCCTCAGAATCAGCCCTTAAGGCATTCGGATCTGGCTCAAGAGCCCATGAGAATAGTTTAGGCATGGAAAGCCAAGACATTCTGGAAAAAACAGAAGACCTAAATGAAAGATCTCTGCGAGTGAGATCCCAGTGGAAAGAACGGGGCCATCAAAGAAGGAGGTACCTTTCTCTGAAGGGAGGAGAGAACTTCCACTTTGACTATGACCCTGTCGGAATAAGATCGAAGTCGGCGAACCCTAAAGGCTTCCATAGCCTCGGCAACCCATGACCAGAGCCTAGGGAGATTACTGACGCCATAAACAAGAGTGTCAAATTGTTAAATCAACATCAGGAGTCACTGTGTACTTACGTCTCATGAGGGATCTGTCCTTAATGTGTTATCCAATGTGAAATAATGCTATTACTAGTACTGAAACAGTATTTTTGCACTTTGTGTTTCTGAGTGGGTGCAAACTGGTGAAA
Source organism: Sylvilagus floridanus (assembly GCA_949820135.1). Classification (NCBI taxonomy): domain Eukaryota; kingdom Metazoa; phylum Chordata; class Mammalia; order Lagomorpha; family Leporidae; genus Sylvilagus; species Sylvilagus floridanus. Next base: position 98,782,113 of record OX463225.1, read on the forward strand.
TCTTTACATAGTATATATTGAATCGATCTTCTTTATATAAAGATAATTGCAAATGATTAAAAAATCTTGGTGTTAAACTGGAAATTGCATAGACAATTAATCAATTTTTTAAAAAAAAATTATGTAGGATCTCTGTCCTTAATGTGCTGTACATTGTGAATTAATACTATAACTAGCACTCCAACAGTATTATCATTTTGTGTCTCTATGCGAGGGCAAACCGTTGAAATCTTTACGTAATATGTACTAAATTGATCTTCTGTGTATAAAGAGAATTGAAAATGAATCTTGATGTGGGCGGAGGGCGGGAGGGAGCGGGAGAGGGGAGGGTAGGGGGAGGGAGGGAGGTTGTGGGGGGGGGAGCCATTTTGATCCATAAGCTGTTCTTTGGAAATTTATATTCTTTAAATAAAAGCTTTATATATTAAAAAAAAATGAGGAAATTATCAAACTGCCTCTTTCAAGATAAATATGGTCTGTGAATGTCATACAAAATAAAACTATCAATTAATAAAACCTGGCTTTCCTTTAGAAGGAAGGAAAAAATGGCCCCAATGTTTGGCTATAAATTTTTCATCACACCTGGGCAGAGTATGTATCAAAGTGACACCATTAATAATAAATATGGGAACAAAAAAAAAAAAAAAAAAAGAAGCTGGTGCAGTGGGATGACAGCCTGGATGCAGGAACCAGATATCAAGGAGGTGCTTACAGTTCAGATACTTGGAATATTATTGTGGAACCTTTCATGACAAAACATTTTAGTATGACTTTCTGCATAGTTTTACTTAATTTCTTATATCAAGAAATATTCATTGACTCACCCCATCCAAGCACTGGGGAATAAAGATGAAAAAAGACTTAGCTCTCAGCCATTCACATTCTGCTACTAACCCAGAAGATGGAGAGGAGATTTCAATAACCGGTATTTACTGAGTGCTTTCTATGTGTTCTTCACATTATGAGATATTATTCAGTAAAGTAAGCCTGTAAACCATTTACCATCATTATTCACACGTTACAGGAAAAGAGACAAGGATCTTAGTGAGAACAACAAATTTGCCCAAAGTTGGGAATATTTTTCTTCCAAGTCAGTTTGAAAATCTTTTTAAGATGTATTCATTTGTTTTGAAAGTCCGAGTTACAGAGAGAGAGGGACACACACACACACACACACACACAGAATCTTTCATCCACTGATTCACACCCCAGATGGCCACAACAGCCAGGCTGTACCTGACTGAAGCCAAGAGCCAGGAACTTCATCAGGCTCTCTCATGTGGGTGGCAGGGGTCCAGGTTTTTCTTAGGCCATTAGCAGGGAGCTGCATCAGAAGTGGAACAGCAGGCACACAAACCAGCACCCGTGTGGTTTTACCTGCTCTACCACAACGCTGGCCCCTCCGTGGGAAAATTTGAAGCCTACAGTTGAAAGAATGATAAAAGGATTTTAACTTTCACCTATATCCAGTAATCGTTGATACCCTGCCCTAAAATACATCATTGTGAATCGTTAGTAATATCCTCCCACATAAGCACAACACATCATTACATACAAGAAACTTATCATCAATACAGTAATTTCCAATTGACTGAAAAATATCCTAGGCAGTTGGGGGTCTTTGCACCCAAATGTTCTTCCACTCCAGGATCATGCATTTTATTTGGTTATCACGTTTCTTCAATTTCAGTGTCTTTTAACATAGAATAGTTTTCCTTTTTTTTTTTATTTTTGGTCTTAATCTGTTTTGACATTGGCATTTTATTTAATAGTCTAGATCAGCTGTTTAGGAAAACGTCTTACATTTTGAATTTGGCTCAGTATGTACTCATTTTGGCAAGAATTTTACACAGATGATCCTGTATATTTCATTTCCTATACATCAGGTACCTAATATCAGTTTGGCCACATGCTGATTTCTCTCACTTAGTTTCAGTAATGTCCAGCAGATATTTCCACGGCAAAGGAACTGCTTCCCATTGGTAACTTTTAAGTACTCTGCAGGCTGATGTGTTGAAAAGCTGTATCCTGTCCTCCAGCACTCTTTGCTAAGAGAAATGGAATTTATTGATACTCTTTGTCTAAAGAACTTATTGAAATGGTGGTTGCAAAAAATATTTTCCTATCACATCTCCTAAATTTGTCAGCTGCCATTCCTCTAAAAAAAAAGCTTTCTCTTTCAACTATAAACTTGATTCTTATTTTTTAATCAATATATTATAATTTCTCTCTCTTTTTTCTTAGTTTTTGAGATAACATCTTCAATTTACATTAAAGAAGCTTAATGCTTCACCAAATAAGTTTAACAAGGAAAAAGCAAAGAGACCCTATTTATTGAGAATATTTACAACAGATATAAACAATTGAGTGGAAAATGACCATTTCACCCATATGTAATAAGTTTTAAAGTAATCAAAAATAATTAAAACTATAGTAGTGTAACATTCTTAACTATTGGTTTGACAAAGGTATGAAACAAAGTTCTATAAAACTATATTTGCAACAATAATGATAACATACAGGCATTTCTTTCTTTTTCTTTGTTTTTGTTTTTTGAATTATTTTCCCATTTTTGAAAAAAGCTTAGTTCCCACATATAATGGAGAACACGCAGATTTGTCTTTCAGTGTTTGACTTATTTCACTCAATGTGATTCCTCCAGTTGCATCCATTTTGATGCAAATGGTAGAATTTCATTCTTTGTTATAGCTGAATAATATTCCATTGTGTATATATACCACATTTTTCATCCATTCATCTGATGATGGACACCTTTGTTGATTCCTAATTGTGGCTATTGTGAACAGTGCTACTGTAAAAATGGCCGTGTAGTTATCTCTTTGAAACAATGAGTTCATGTCTTTTGGGTGCAAGTCTATTTCTAGCTTTCAAGTAAATCTCCACATTGTTTTCCACAGTGGCTACAGTAATTTGCACTCCCTCCAACAGGGTATAAGAGTTCCCCTTTCTCCACTAAAATATTTGACAAAAATGAGCCCAAGGTCATTCTTTATTCATTAGTCATTTCCTCTGATTCCTTGGGCCCTTCTTTGTCTTCTGGCACAATAACATATTCTAGACCATCATTCCATGCTCCACACCTGAAATCTGCCTCCCTCCAAGGAATCCTGGCTTCCTTAGTTAGATAATGAGCTTCAGAAATCAGTATCTGAAAGTCCCAATTGGAATTCAAACCCAGTCTGGGGGCCTCCAGAGCTGGCATCCTCAACACCTATGTACTGTGTGCCTCTTGTTAAGTATGATCTCCTTTAACAAGTGAGGTCACAGAAGACAGCAACATAAAAGAGGATGTGGGTGGCAGGAAGGGTAGCTTGGCAGGGAAGGCCGCCTTGCTAACCCAGCTTCGCTGTTGTGTCCACACTGATGCTAGAACTGCTTCATCTAACCACCTGCTCACTATGGAGACAAAATCTTTCCTCTGGGCTCCAAGTCTATCCTGAACTTTAGTTTTTTCTTATCTTCCCATCAGAAAAGTCTCTGAATGGGCACCCTTCACTGGGCATTCACAAAAGTCTATGAAAAACCACTCTTCTCTCCCTCATTCCACTCCTGCACCCCATTTTGCCCTTATTCACATTCTTTTTGGATTTGGTTGTTTCCCAAAGTATACATAGTTTCTTTCATAAGAAATTCCCTTTCTCCAGAGTCGTCATTTGGGGGCATCTTATTCCCACTCTCCCAATAACAAGCACCCCCAGATCTCACTATCTTAATGCAAGGATTAGTGCAGAATTTTACCAAGTTTCAAACCCAAATCCCTGCCCCAGCCATGTGGGAGCACCTCTCAATCCATACATGTTTTAGGTGGACAGTGTCTCATTAGCCCAAGTTGAAGGCCAGGCTTCCTAAATGATGGCAGTAAAAGCAAGCCAGCTCGGCTGTGAGTTCATCTGGGCTGAAGACGAGACTCATGGAGTTTGAGGGCCTGGGAATTGCTGGATGGAGCCCTCCCCTGCCATCCTCCACTCCGCTGAACCTTGGGTTCCTTTTAATACTTCGCTGCTGCTCCTCCTGTCCAGTAATGAAATCATGATTAATAACGTCCTGACCTAGTCAGCTTCCTCCAATTCCAATCTATTGCAGCCTGCAGAGGAGATGGCCAGTCTGTGATACTGCAATTAAATAGTAATTAAGTGATCTTTCAGTGCACAAAGGAAAGAGGGAAGGGCCTGTGTAAAACCATTCCCTTAAATCTATTCAAGATAGGAATCGATAAGCCTTCCACGCTCAGGGTCACAAATTGACCTAGACAGCAGATACATGACGGAGAATCCTGTGGCCTCCCCTGGAACACTCCAGACCAGATCTCATCCTGTCTGCTGACGAACTCCAAGAGCCAGGGTAAACCCTTTATCTCTCCTAACCTAGATTTTTGCTGTTAATGGATGGCAAGCCTGGCAAAATGTTCATGTGGAGGACCGGGCTGCCACCTCACTCCCAAGTGTGCTTTATCTTCACAAGCCAAAAGGGGTTTTGAAGCTGGCCTCCCCTCTGATTTGCAGCAAGCTGGGAAATCCCTCTTGGAAAAGCAAAGATCAGGTGGCACCAAGCCATGCTGCCCTTTGGGTCAGGAGACAGTTGGAGAAGGCCTGGCCTATTGGCCTCATGACTGAACTAAATCACTTGGCCAATTCCTAGGGCTTCGAAAGGTATCAGACATCATGCAAGAGTCATTTTGCTGCATTTTATCCTCACACTTTTAAAAAAATTATTTGAAAGGCAGAATTACAGAGAGGCAGAGCAGAAAGAGAGAGAGAGAAAGCTCTTCCATCCGCTGGTTCACTCCCCAAAAGGCCACAAAAGCCAGAGCTGGGCGGATCCCAAGCCAGGAGCCAGAAGATTCTTTCAGGTCTCCTGTACAGGTGCAGGGGCCCAAGGACTTGGGTCATCCTTCACTGCCTTCCAAGGCACATTAGCAGGGAACTGGATCAGAAGTGGAGCAGCCGAGACTGGAACCAGCGCCCATATGGGATACCAGCACTGCAGGCAGTGGCTTACCCACTATGCCACAGTGCTGGCCCTCTCTCCTCACATTTAAATATAAGTATGTCTGTCCTTTGTCTGTAGGTATTGAGCTGGAAAAGTAGCCAGTGCAAGGCTTCAGACATGTTTTGCAAACTCACAGTCAGTTTACCAGTAACTCATCGTAGGGTCTGGACTCATTTAGGGTCAGGGTTCAACACATAGAGCACTGGAATGAATGGACTGATGAATGAACAGCTGAAGTTAGGATACGGAAGGAGGAAACGAGCTAAGTGAATGAAGACTAAGTGAGTATCAGGGAATCCGGGTTTTCGCCTTGGCTCAGTCCCTTCCAGGAATCTCATTTAACCACTTAGTGGTCAATACTGTATCTCTTCCAGCTATAAATCTTTTATTATTTCACTTGTGTGAGTATGCAACTAATAGTCAAGAATCAAGCCAGTTTATAATATATAATCATCAGGGGCCGGTGCTGTGGTGTAGTGGCTAAACCGCCGCCCCGCAGTGCTGGAATCCCATAATTTGGTCGCCGATTCGAGTCCTGGATGCTCCACTTCTGACCCAGCTCTCTGCTATGGCTGGGAAAGCAGTAGAAGATGGTCCAAGTCCTTGGGCCCCTACATCTGCATGGGAAGACCTGGAAGAAGCTCCTGGCTCCTGACTTCAGATCAGCCAACTCCAGCTGTTGTGGCCAACTGGAGAGTGAACCAGAGGGTGGAAGATTCTCTCTCTCTCTCTCTCTCTCTGCCCATACTTCTCTCTCTGTGTAACTCTTTCAAATAAATAAATAAATCTTAAAAAAAATTATAATCATCAGCAATATTCAAATAGCCTCTGAATAAGCAGGAACTCAAAAGTAGCCCCAAATTCAATTATCTCATGATTAATACATCGTGAATTTGAGTTTAGACTCTGACACACGATCAAGTAACTCAGTCTCTGTGGTACGTCTTCATATATAGATATACTGGGCACATTTGCTCCAACACTAAAGCATTTTGAAACCATAAGAAAAATAATATAATACTTACCCCAGACTTCACTGTCCCAAGATGAACACAGATAAGCTCTTTGAAACTGGCTCCTATTCCAAGACGCTAGCACTGAAGGAAATAAAGAGTTGAGTTGTACTCAAGACCTGGCAGGCAATGAACAATTAAAGGAGTCTCCCATCCCCCATAAAGCATTCCTTTGCCACAGTGAGTACAGATGTTCACGATTAAAGAGCGAACCAGTGGATGTGAGCTCTCATTTACTCCGTGTCTCTCTGTTTGCCTCTGTATCTCTGCCTCTCAAATAAACACTGAAAATGTTTTCAAAAGTTTTCTCCAATATGGTGTCTTTCTACTGCTATTCTTTTCTAGAAATGTATATTATAGAATTAAAAATATACCTTATAATTTAGTAATATTCATTACTTCTGGGTATCCCCTTTCTCAATTTTTATCTTATGCAATTTTTTTTACTTCCTCAGAATTTTTTAAAATTCATAGTTAGAGAAAAAGAGAAGGAGAGACATGTGATCTTTCATTGGCTGGTTCACTCCCCAAATGGCTGCAACAACAGGAGCTGCATAATTCAGAAGCCATGAGCCAGAAGCTTCACCCAGGTCTCCCACAAGGATGCCAGGGGCCCAAATACTTGTCCTTTTTCTGCTTTGTCCAGGACATTAACACGGAACTGGGTTGGAAGTGGAGCAGCTGGGACATGAATGGGTGCACATATGGGATGCTAGTGTAGCTAGTGGAGGCTTCACCCTCTATGCCACAATGCTGGCCCCATATTTTGTAATTCTAAAGTCTTAACATGTGCTCTATTAAAATAAATAACTCTTGGAATCGACATTTCAAAGAAGCTGATGAAAAACTTTTCTTCAAGCTACCAGAAATGATTGCCAATTTATAAAATGGACCTAAACTTCTCCCAAATGATGTTCCAGAATTCTTTCCAAGCTGCTCAACATTTAACTGAATCAAGATGACAAAGGGCCACCTGCATTGAATGCATAATCTCCCTTAGCACACACAGTCCTGATGGGAATGCAAATAGTCATTGGATGGATTCCTGAAACGTGTTTCTCATGTCTTCTAGATGAAAATGTCACCAGCACTTATTATTGTAATAAGAATGATATTTTTCAAACATTAACAAATTTTACCTCTCAAAAAAAAAAGTGTGTCACTTATTACCCTTTAGACACCAAGTCATAAAAGACGCAAGACAGAGTAAAATGGGTATGCTATCAGAATTTCAACAACTTCTCTTGTTCCCAAGCCTGGCCACTTGCTTAAAACTATCACTTAACAGACAAAAAAATGTTTCATATTCCATTTATATTTCAAGAACAAACCTGGAAGAGCCAGATTATAAAGGTTCTTCAATCATATGTATGATTCTTCTACACAAAAACTCAGCCACAAAGCTGAGCCAAAAAAGAGAAGCCCTTAATTTCTGGTGCCACATTCTACCTGGGATTGAGGTTAGATGAAGGAATGCAGTTAAAGATAGGAGACTTAGGGGTCGGCGCTGTGGTGTAGTGGGATAAGCCACCACCTGTAGCTCCAGCATCTGATATGGGTGCCAGTTTACATCCCAGCTGCCCCTCTTCCGATCCAGTTTTCTGCTATGGTCTGGGAAAACAGTAGAAGATGGCCCAAGTGCTTGGAGCCCTGCACCCACCTGGGAGACCTGGAAGAAGCTCCTGGCTCCTGGCTTTGGATCAGACCAGCTCCAACTTCTGTAGTCATTTGAGTGAACCAGTGGATGAAAGACCTTTCTGTCTCTGCCTCTGTTTGTAATTCTCTCTCTCAAATAAATAAATAAATATTTAATAAAAAGATAAGAGACTTAGATAATACAAAAATAATAAAATATATATTATTTGATTCTATCTGTGTCAAAACACAAATCAGAGTGATGCTTAACAAGAAAACATAGAAGGGAAGAACCTTTGTCCCATGTACTTTAAATTCACAAGGAAGTATGGGTGTTGGATTCTCAGAAGATAACAAATAGAATGCTAAATTATAAGCCCTTGCTTATAGAGCACAGAAGACAAAGAGCTTTGATAAAGACATGAGGCTTGAGAGGGGTAGAAGTGAATCTGAACTAATTCCATCACCATGTCATGTTCATGGAGAAGCAAGAAGCCTCTTGAGCTAGTCACCTTTTAACGACAAGCAAAAGAAGTCCTTCCAGGAGTGAGCCTGCTACTGCAAAGCATGAGATGACAACAAAGCTTGTAAAACATATTGCATCCTCACTCTACAGATGCTCATTACAGAAAACAGAAGCTGTTCACTTGAACTGTGCGATGTATTAGTCACAAGCTTGTGTCAACTGTGTGGATTCTTTCATAAATCTGAGAGCCCCAGACTCCCTTATCTGAACTTCTGTTTGCAGAGTGAATGAAATACATGATGCTTCTCTGATCCTAATATGATGTGAAATTCTATTCTCCCCTCCGCCAGCAATTTGAATGTAAAATGAGCCAACAAGGACAAAGGCCTGGATGGAGATGTGCGAGAAACTCTGAAGTTGGACCTCAAGAAGCAGGATGAGGTTAAATCAGGCAGGACCTCTCGATGCACTATAGTCATAAGCAGGAATACATGTGACTTCACCGGCCTCAACATCTACACCACATGCCCAGATAAGGCCAAGTCAGCTAACCCCAGGGCATGCCAGTGACCTCTCTGCCACCTTCAGTTTACATAAACCAACTCATGCCAGCAAATAGACCCAGGTGCCATCCATGTCCCATTTATTCACCTTCCTAGAGGATATAAAAGTGAAAATATGAATGATAAAGCAATTATCCCAAAGTATGAGGGCTAAAAGTTACCCAAAGAGCTGCTTAAGTCATTGGTTCAGGCTGAATTTAGAACCACTGAGGACTGAAAGTTAATTGCTTTTTCCCCCTGCTGCATTGAGGGGGTGGGGCTCAATAGGAAGATCAGATCAGTCATACATAAAATAAAGAAGATGCATTTACTTGCATTGTAGAGTGAGCTTTGCTAATTGCCTGTGAAATGAGAGACTTCCCAATGATTTTAATCTGAGAAACAGCCATGAAGCCTCATCTCCCCAAATTTCTCCTTCATTAGTTCACTATGGAGTCCGCAAGATTCTCCTCATCCTGGCCTGAAACTCCAATCTTTTCAGAAAGTAACAAGGTACATGCATACATAATGTTCAGGCAGCATTAATATCTTTGAGGATGGGAAACTGCCCAATTGGTTAATCTGAAATTAATTCAGGAGAATTATCCTCTTGTCTCTGATAGGAATAAGACAACAATTAACATTAATTGAATGCTTACAAATACCAAAAGCTGACCTATAAAACTTTCTGATAAAATAGGCTTATATATATCTTAATTATCCCTATGGTAGCCACTGTTGGCATGTGGCTTTTATTTTTTTTTTTTAAGATTTATTTATTTATTTGAAAGTCAGAGTTACAGAGGAGAGGCAGAGAGAGAGGTCTTCCATATGATGATTCACTTCCCAATTGGCCGCAACAGCCAGAGCTGCGCCGATCCAAAGCCAGGAGCCAGGAACTTCTTCCAGGTCTCCCATGCACGTGCAGGGGCCCAAGCACTTGGGCCATCTTCTGCTGCTTTCCCAGACCAGAGCAGAGAACTGGATCGCAAGTGGAGCAACCAGGACTTGAACCGACATCCATATGGGATGCCAGCACTACAGGTGGAGGCTTAGCCAACTACACTACAGCACCGGCCCCAGTACTTGAAATTATAAAGCTTTAAGGCAGCAGTAGGAAACATTTCTTCTGCCAAGGGCCATGTGTATATTTTTAACATCATTTTTGGGCCATACAGAATTATCAACTTAACAATTAACCTTCTGTAGTTGGTCAAATATTTAATTAACTCTCCCCTATGGCTATAAAGCATGCTTGTCTTTGCTGAGGCATGTGACGTAAACTGGTAATGATGATGTTGTTACTCAAAACTGCTTTTCCGGTTTTGCAGCCGTCTGTCTGGAGCACAGGTGATTCTGTGATGGTAAGTTTTGAAAAGCATTGCTCGGGGCAGTAAGTTGTTCGGAACACAGCTTGTCTCTCTAAAGCGGGAAATTCAAGGTGGCTTATGTAACGTTTATAGAACACAAGCAGTGGGAGGCTGCTGTGCCTAGCTTTCAGCTCACAATGCTTGGAGCTGAATGACTTCGTGTTGCAGATTATCAGGCACATCAGCTGGTTTCACATTGAACAGTGTAGCAGAGATGTTCAATTCCACTTGTTTACCTTTCACGTTCTTGAATCTTTCATTAAGTGCTTCAATTAGTTTCACACATTCACCAGCATATTCACGGGTGTAGAAGGCTTTTATCCTTCCAGAATGTGGAAATGCATTGTGTTCTTCTCTTCGAGTTGTGCTTTCTACAGCCTTAATTTGACTTCAAATTGTTTGAAAGCAGGGAGCTGAGAAGCCGGCTGGGGCCCTAGCCCTTGACGTTCAGCTGAGGGGCACTTGTAAAGGTCCACAAGAACGCTAGATCACACAGCCACTTGCCATCGCTGAGTTCCCTGACGGATTTTCCCTTCACCCCAATGAAATGCTTGGCACTCCTGTGGCATCACATTGTTGAGCTACACATGTAACTTCCTGATTCATCTGAGATTCTGTTTTTGTGAAGATTGTTGGCTGTGGATGGGTGGGTAAAGGTTGGACTGGAGTTATCATCTTTGTCAGTGAAGACATGGACAATGTCGCACCAACCATCAGAGGCAAGGTCATCCACATTGTGAGAAATCATCTCATCGCATCAGATCGCCATAGTTTCTGCACAGTGCATTAACACTTTTGCCATGTCTACACTTCCAGCCTGCCTGGCACTGACTGTCCTTTTAGTCACTGCAATCCAGGCGGACAGGCCAAGAGCATCCAACAAAAAGCCTAAGTGTCTGTCCTGTCGTGTACTTGTCCATGTCCTGTCTACCCCATAATGGATCTTCCTTGCTTGTCCTTCAAAATGTGCATTATCATTATGATTCACATCACAGAAATTTATTTTGTTATGAAAAAAGCTCCTATTAAATTTCAGGTCCCCTCTATGGTTGCCTTGGCAGGGCCAGACCAAATGATTTTGTGGACCTGCCAGTCCCCACCTCTGCTTTAAGGAGATGAGGGCATGGAGTGTATTAACAACAATCTTTGGTATCTGAAAAACAGAATGTAGGTTAGGTCTAAATCTGAAAGAGGCCAGCGCCGTGGCTCAACAGGCTAATCCTCCGCCTTGCGGCGCCGGCACACCGGGTTCTAGTCCCGGTCGGGGCGCCGGATTCTGTACCGGTTGCCCCTCTTCCAGGCCAGCCCTCTGCTGTGGCCCGGGAGTGCAGTGGAGGATGGCCCAAGTGCTTGGGCCCTGCACCCCATGGGAGACCAGGAAAAAGCACCTAGTACCTGGCTCCTGCCATTGGATGAGCTCGGTGCACCGGCCGCAGCGCACCGACTGCGGCAGCCACTGGAGGGTGAACCAATGGCAAAGGAAGACCTTTCTCTCTGTCTCTCTCTCTCTCTCACTGTCCACTCTGCCTGTCAAAAAAATAAATAAATAAAAATAAATAAATAAATAAATAAATCTGAAAGAGTTCCTACTTTTAATTTGCATTAAGTTAGTGCTACACTAACGTATCAACTTTATGGGGTTGAAATGCAAATACATAGAAACATTCTATATGCCACATTCTCCTTTGAATTCTGGTTATGAATGGAAATATGCTAAAGTGCTTTTGAAATCACTTGTAGAAATACCTGGGATAGAAAAATAGCACAAGTAGCCGGCGCCATGGCTCAACAGGCTAATCCTCCACCTTGCGGCGCCGGCACACCAGGTTCTGTCCCGGTTGCCCCTCTTCCAGGCCAGCCCTCTGCTGTGGCCCGGGAGTGCAGTGGAGGATGGCCCAGGTGCTTGGGCCCTGCACCCCATGGGAGACCAGGAAAAAGCACCTAGCACCTGGCTCCTGCCATCGGATGAGCGCGGTGCGCCGGCCGCAGCGAGCCGTCTGCGGCAGCCATTGGAGGGTGAACCAACGGCAAAGGAAGACCTTTCTCTCTGTCTCTCTCTCTCTCTCACAGTCCACTCTGCCTGTCAAAAAAAAAGAAAGAAAAAAAGAAAAAAAAAGAAAAATAGCACAAGTAATAAAGAGATACTTTTGCTTGTCAGTTTCAACTACTTGTTCTTGGGGTGAGCACTGAGCAGGTTAAGTTACCACTAGGGATGCCCATATCCCATACTGCTTGCCTCCACTTCTCATTACAACTTCCTGCTAGCACATCCCAGAAGGCAGCAGACAATAACTCAAATGCTTGGATCCCTGCATTGAGTTCCTGGTACCTGGCTTCAGCCTTGTCCAGCCCTGGGTGTACTGGGCATTTGGAGAGTGAACCAGCAGATGGAAGATTTTCTTTCTCTCCTCCCACCACCCCATATATCATTCTGCCTTTAAAACTAATAAAAATAAAATGAACTTTTCAAAATCAAATATATCTTCCCTTTTATTACCCCATTCTACTTCTTCACCTCCATATGTTTTTTCTTCATTTTTCCTTGCTTTTCTTTCTCAAAAACTAAGTAGTTAAAATATGAAATGATGGGCACATGAGGTTTACTGTAGAGTTTCCTGTAGCCCAACTAACACAGAGGCATTCTGGATATCACCTACTTACCCATAATGCTCACTTCCCTAGAGGTTACATTTCTGTCTAGGCAATTCTGAGGCTTTGCAGTTCAGGTTTTGATTTGATAAGTAAAATAGGCAGCAGGAGAATGTTAGCATCATACTAGATAGGCTAGGATATAAAAAGAAAAATGTCCAAAAATAGGACTGACATACTTTTTTCTTATATATTTGAGAACCCAAAATTACAGTAAAAAGTCAAAATAGCAATAAATAGGCTTTAGAAACAATAGTGCATGTACTACCCAGTGTATAATATCGACTATTCAATCAAAGCAATCAAAAGAACTTTATTGATCAATAAGAGAAATTATAAAAACAGATAACATATGAAACAATAAGTGCTTTGTACAGCAATTTGTAACCCAGTTGGGTGATGGCCTCAATTAGATAGCAGCATAATCGAGCATTTGATGTTTGCCCCTCTGTCAAGTTCCTGGAAAACTTATTTAAGCATAGATGGAGATATTAGTCTAAATGAGAGTCAGCAAAAAAGAGTACCTGAAAAACATTTCTCATGTCTGCAGCCTTCGGTGCAGCACAGTCCCAGTGCTATAAAGAGGATCATCAACTTGTATTTGACATACTAGTGTATCAGTGATCTTTGTACCAACAGGGAGTCTTCACTGTCTTAAGTACCATGGTCAAGGCCATCTATCTATGAGCCGGTTGCTAACCTACTTTGCAGACAATAGCAATTGTCCAAGCACACTTGCTCTGGAGCTATCATTAGTGTATCACTCCCAACATCCATAACACATACTTAGTCAAGTCTCCATTGAAATGGCTATGGCAGAGGGAGGACTAAAATTGTTCACTTGGTGCCAAACTCAATAGATTTTGAAGGCTGAGATGTGGTGAGGGGTGTGTGTAGGGGGAGGAAACATGTACACACAGACACACACACACACAGAGAGAGAAAGGAGCACTAGTAACCTAACTCCTGATTCATTTGTAATGTTCACAATAGTACATTGTTCTAAGAAATAATTATATTTGCTTAGGGTTCTTTTTAAAAATGGCAACATTCAAAGCACCTATTGAGGAATGATCTATTTGGCTACTCCTTAGATGATCAAGTTGAAGAGGTGAGCAGAAAACTAAAAACAGTGGTGAAGGAAGTAAAGAGACTCCAAGTGCCTCATGCAGGGCTTTCAACAGTGGGCATGGTCTGGTGAGAGGCAGCAACACTGCCTGCTATAGATGCTTATGTGCAAGTGATGGCAGAATCGATACCTTCACAGAGAATTCTTGGGGGAAAACAGCAAACAAAATACCACTGGATAATTTAATCAGGAATAAAAAAGTCTAAAGCCACATGGATTTAATGACAGATTAAAAGATGTTATTATTAAAGAAATCACAAGTAAATATAATACAAAATGGTATGCTGCTGTAACTTTTGAAAACCTTAATGAAATTAATGACTTCCTGAAAAAAAAGGAAACCCAAATGAACCAAAAAATATGAATCGAAGGCTAGACCCCACAGAGTGTTTTTAATTCTTAGTCAACAATTAAGTGCTTTAAGTTTTACAAAAAAAAAAAAAGAAGAAGAAGAAGAAGAGGAAGAAGAAGAACCTAAGACTTAGTGAAAACTCATGAAGCTCATATATAACATACTAGGGAAACTTCACAGGACATAAAATCAATTTCATTACCAAATCAATTTCATCAATTTCAAGGAAACAAAACAGAGAGATGGCAAGGAAAACCTAATGTAAGAGATGTAAAACACATTAATTGTCAAGTGTGGAATTTACTTGGGTATTGATTCAAATGACAAAGTATGAAACAAATCAATAAAGCATTAAGGATATTTATAAGGCAGTTAGAATTTGGGACACTTGCTAGAAAATAAGGAATTATTAATTTATAGATGTGGTAAAGGTATTATAGTTATGTTTTTAAAAACTGTCTTTTCAAGACACATACTGAAATACTTACAGATGAAATTTTATGATATCTGAGATTAGTGCCAAAAAAAATATGGAGAGTGGAAATGGAGGGATGGATATGAAGCAAGACTGCCCATGAGTTGACCATAATTGAAGTTGGGTAGTGGGGACATGTAGATTTAGATAACCATTATATCTGGCTGTGTTTCACATTTTCCACACTGAAAAGTTTCCTTAAAACTATTATAGAGTTATAATTATTAAACTGCTATGCCTCTGAAATAAGAAGAGATAGAAAAACTGATGGAATGGAGAAAAAACAGCTTAGGAAGAATCCAAACGTGTCATTACACCAAAAAAATAAATTAACGATCCATGTCAGAAAAATGAATTATGTCATATAAGCTGTTGGCTAGACTTATTCAGAAAAAAATTGACTCAGATCTTCCATTCACCAAAAATTAAGTACAAGTAGAATAATTAGAACATTAAAATGAATTTTGTCTGGTATATGAACAAGCAATAATTATCCAAGTGCAAAAGCAATAAAAGGAAGCATTAAAAAAGAGTGATAGATTTGAACACACAAAAATTCAAATTATCATTATATTATCATAAAATACAGCAATACATATAACAAACTGAAAAATATATATAGCAAAATGGCTGCTAAAGAAAATATTTTACATATTATAAACTTAATCCAAATGGAAAATAAACACACACAGCCATTAAAGGAAACTGTCAAAGAATATAGGCAATCAAGAAAAGAGAAAATGTAAATGTCCCCTGAACAAATGAAAAACTCAATTTCACAATGCAATCAAGGAAGTAAACACAATTTTAAAGATTAAGACATTTAATTTATCAAATTATTTGTTTATGTATTATTTGTAACACTGAAAAAGAAGAAATAACCTAAATATCAACCACTGGAAATTGGTTGTCACATTCATATTATTAAAAATTATGCTCCAGCAAATATTTGCTAACAATAAAACTGATTACCATATAAGTTCACATTCACACTATAGAATGTTTATAGGCTACATTTAGGAAAAGGTTAGAAATCCATCACCTAAATGCTTATAAGATAAAAATTAATTAAATCTATTTAAGTATTATGGATAGTAAGTATTAAGTATAAGCATTGAATATTACTTATGCTAAGCTTTTTAAAATAGAATACAAAATATGTACATATAAATGCAAAGGAAAATGATAAGCAACTTCATAGTCTCTAGCCACACACAGATCAAACATTGATCCAAACAGCCTGGGAGATGAGGAGAAGCAGGTTTCCATGTGAGGAACAGGTGAGACATGCAGAATCCATCCAGGAAGTAAGAGATGTAGGACACACACAGACCTCTCCTCAAGGGCTGTCTGACGCCAGAGCAAAGGGCACTGGGGCTGACCACTCCTAACACACTATTTCCTGTGAGGGCAAGAGAGGGGTCTGCGTGGGGCTACGTCTGATCTGCAGCTGTTTGAAGAATGAGGCAACCAATACTGGATAAGACAAAAAAAGGAAAAAGAAGCTTACTATTGCAGGTGGTCTTTGACAAATATAGAAAGCAAGCTTTAAATAAAAGCCTTGATCTTTCTACTAAAAAGAGAGAGCCAGCAAGAAAATTATTTATATCAAAATGGTCCTGCAAGCCTTCTAGTGCAGCTGAATAACTCAGCACAGCTCAGGATAAGAATGATTCTAGGGCCGACACTGCAGCAGAGAGGGTAAAGCTGCCGCCGATAGCACCAGCACCCCATATGGGCACCCACTGGAGTCCTGGCAGCTCCACTTCTGATCCAGCTCCCTACTAATGCTCTTGGGAAAGCAGTGGAAGATGGCCCAAGTCGCTGGGCCCCTGCACTCATGTGGGAGACCTGGAAGAAATTCCTGGCTCCTGGCTTCAGATTGGCCCATCTCCCGCTGTTGCTGCCATTTGGAGAGTGACCCAATAGATGGAAGACTTCTCTCTCTGCGTCACTCTCTCTCTTTAATTCCATCTGCCAAATAAATAAATAAATAAGAAAGGAGGAGGAGGAGGAGCAGGAAAAGGAGGGGGAGGAAGAGGAGCAAGAGGAGGAGTTGGAGAATGATTCTAGAGGGCAGGCATTTGGCGTAGCAGTCGAGGTGTCTGCATCCCGTTAGCAGAGCGCCTAGGTTGAGTCCCAGCTCTACTCCTGATTCCAGCTTCCTGCTAGCGTGCTCTAGCACACTATGGGAGGCAGCAGTAATGATGCTAGTACTTGGGTCCCTCCTACCCATGTGGGAGACCCCTATTAAGTATCAGGTTCCTGGCTTGACTTGGCCAGCCCTGACTGTTGTGGGCATTTGGGGAGCTAACCAGTGCATGAAAAATCGGTCTCTGTCTTTCCCTGTCTCTCTTACTTTCAAATAAAATGAAAATAAACAAATAAAAATTTTCTAAAAAGAATAAGTCCGGGCTAAGTGTCCTATAAAACAAAACCAAACAGTCTGATGAAAACTGGATTTGTGCAGCTGGTGTTGGGGGC
Source organism: Sylvilagus floridanus (assembly GCA_949820135.1). NCBI lineage: Eukaryota > Metazoa > Chordata > Mammalia > Lagomorpha > Leporidae > Sylvilagus > Sylvilagus floridanus. The sequence goes on from OX463225.1 coordinate 98,799,238, forward strand.
GCAGCAGGTCAAGCTGCCACCTGCTGTACCTCTATGTGAGCACAGGTTTAAGTCCTAATTGTTCCACATCTGATCCAGCTTCCTGCTAAAGTGCCTGGGAAGGCAGTGGAAGATGGCCCAAGTGTGCTTGGGCCCCTTCCAAGTATTTGGCCATCTTCCATGGCTCTCCCCAGCACATTAGCAGGGAGCTGGATTGGAAATGGAGCAGTCAGAACTAGAACTGGAGTCCATATGGGATGCCAGTATCACAGATGACAGTTTAACCCACTATGCAACAATTCTGACCCCAATAAATCTTTAAAAATGGCTTTGTGGGGCCGAGGCTGTGGCATAGGGGACAAAGCAGCCCCATGCAGTGCTGGTGTCCCATATGGGCACTGGTTTCAGTCCTGGCTGCTCCATTTCTGATCCAGCTCTCTGCTATGGCCTGGAAAAGCAGTGGAAGATGGCCCAAGTCCTTGGGCCCCTCTATCTGTGTGGGAGACCTGGAGGAAGTTCCTGGCTCCTGGCTTCAGATCAGTCCAGGTCTGGCCATTGCAGCCATTTGGGGAGTGAACCAGCAGATGGAGGACCTCTTTCTCTCTCAATCTCTCTCTCTCTCTCTCTCTCTCTCTCTCTCTCTCTCTCTGCCTCTGCTTCTCTCTAACTTTGCCTTTCAAATAAATAAATAAACCTTAAAAAGAAGAAGTGGCTTTGTGAGGCTTCAGACACAAGTAGAGATGTACTTGGAGCCCTGGTAAAGGTGGAGTGTGCTGATAAAGAAGCTGCAGACTGGCTTCTGTTTTCAGAAGAATAATTTCTTAACGCTATTGAAGTACCGTCTCTGAATCACTAGTGAACATGTCAGCTAGAGATGCTTCAAATCTGATCGCCTAACAGATGGAGAAAATCAGCATGTTTCCCTTGGTGCACTACCTCAAATAAGATGGCAACAGTTAACTGTGGTCAAGCAGAAAGCCATGAGTTTACTCTCTTTTGCTCAACCTTAGGGAAACAAATATTTCTCCAAGTAAAGAATTGTCGTCTACTGCTTTCTTCAGTCTCACACTACAAAGACTGAAATTATTTTTCCCACTGCACTAAAGTTCTCCCCACCCCACCATCATTTAAAACCCATCTTTAATGCACTGCACATTCAGGGGTGGAGGAGGAGGTGGGCAGGTTGCTTGCTTTTAGAGCTTTCTAAGTGGTTTGTGGTGTTACACTTTTGGGGACAGATTATCTGCATATCAGTGAGTGATCTCCCTGTAATAGAACCATCTAAGTCATTACCTTCTCCCCCTTATGAAAGGATTTTTCAAATCCCTTATGCCCAGGAAGTAACAGGCATCCTTGGCAAAGTGCCAGGAGACATCTTGCTTTGGGTTTCCAGATCCACAGATAGTGTGGCTGGATTACCCCAGTGGAAGCTACAGTCATCTGCACTCCCACCTCCACAACCCAGAAACTTGTTTTCATAAGTGAATGATTAACTAAAAGATACAGAATATTTGATTACACCTAATACTAAAACCTGTGTAAGAAGTGCAGAAAACTAATATCAAAGAGCTTCAAAGTAAAATAATCCCCTAAAACTTACTAAGCTCATGGTTTATATCGAACCCTAGTAGAAGAGGCCTAAATTAGAAACATAATCTCACTTTCTGCACCCAAACAGATTTGAAACTGAAATTAAATAAATGTAGGCGTTCAATATTTAACAGGGAGTTCTGCCAGGAATTGGAGCTACACTGCCTAAGGGCATATTTCTTTAACTAAAAGGCTTACGTATCCATGACACCTATGAAATACCGGCAGCTTCTCTGAAATGAATAATCATAATGAGCAGTTGTCCACCCTACATTGATTTATCTTGATTTATCAGAACTTGTGCAAGAGCCTGAATCCCAATACCCTAACTATGATCACGGACAGTAACTACCACATCTACTAATCCAGGGTAATATATGCAATGTTTCTAGAGTTGTCTACCAAGAAGAATTTCATTTTCTCTCTGATAAATGTGAACATATAATAAACCCAAACATTATTCTCTAGTTCAAAAAGTCTAACTAGTTAATCTATATAGATAATTCTGAGTTAATTCACATAAATTACTCATCCTGTAGTACTGACAGCCATAACAATCACAAGAAAAATGAAATACAATCATGGTTTTCTGCCTTTCCAAGGATTTTTCTGGAAATACTCACTCATTCAACAAGCCTTGTTCTACGTAGTAGGACAAACTGGTAGACAATCCAAACACAGACTCTGGCACTCATGGAGCTTGTAGTGAGTGGAGGTAAGGTGTGTGTTGTTTGTCCAATGATTGCAATGAATACCTTCTCCAGGGTGCATTTGCTACTTAATGTGCAATCAAAACTACAAACATCACCACTACTGGAATTATAAGGTTTGGGGTTTCACAGACCCTTCCAACATGGAATCAGAATTATGGTAACAAGTGGCAAAAATGTTCCAATTTAGTTATTCTTCTTAGCAGTATGTAAAAGGATGGTTTTACCTTGGAAGTTTATTCCCCAGTGTCCATTCCTGCACACACTGGGGCTCGTCAAGGACTAGAAACATCATAAAGGCTGGGTCAAAAATAGGTCTAATTTCAGGGTTTTTGTACATGGCATAAAATGCTCCTTTAGAAAGTCTGAGTTAATTTATCCTTTAAACAACAGCCTTTGATACCCATTTCATAAACAGACACATTTTCACCTGCTGTGGGTATTTTTCAGTGGGTCTTTTTCAGTGTGATAGGTGAAAACAACACTGGGGTTATCATCAATTGTGTGTAATTCTGATAGTTGTTGAAGATGGACTTGTTGGGACAATCAGACAAAAGCTGAATGAAATTTGGATTCCTAGTGTGAATTTTTTCTTCGTTATAGTCTTGGATCTTATAAACCTTAAGTCTGTCTGAGATTGTGGAGCTCCTGTGGCGAGCCATCTCAAGTGCACCACACGACAGAAACAGCCCCAAAGCACGCCCAGCACCTGATGCTTGAGTTCCTAAACCATCCAGTCTTGCTCCATTTGTCCTCTAGGTGGCTTGGCAACTAAATTCTTCATTACTCACTCAGTGACAAGTGAAAGAAACTGAAGTCAATCTATCTAATGCAAGGGAAGAGAAAATGTACTGGCTCATATAACTGGGAATTCAAGAGGTAGATCTAGCATGGCTGTGTCCAGAAGCTCCATCAATGTCAATGGCAATTTATCTCGTCTCTGTCTCCTTCCCCCACCCCTCTGTACTCTGCTTGTCTCTGCTATTCTTTATGTCTTCCTAGGAGTCTTCTTTCCCTACTCGTTCCCGTAGAGATATTCTAAGAGCACTGGCGTGATTTAGGTGTATGGACACTAGGAGCCAATGATTGTGTCCTCTCTGAGCCTCTGCCCACCCCTGATGGCTTCCAGTAAGGAACATGGGATGGGAGAGGTAAGTACTCTGATTAATAATCTTATCTGGACTATGTGAACAGAGGAGGAGTTTATCAGAGGAAGCACAAGAAGATGATAGGAAAGCTTGTGGGATAGAAAACACTATCATCAGCACTGTCCACCATAGTTACCAAATTTGTCTTCTTCCCATGCATTGTCTGTCACATATTCCACAAACCATGCCACCATGGGTACCTTGGCCTTTAGGCCTTTGCTTTCAGGCTGGTTCTACTTGTACATCTCCCACTTAGCTTGGGCTGTCCATGAAGTCCAACCACCAGGGTAACACCCCTTCCTGATCAACTGCCCCAGCTCAAGGACTGAGAATTATAAATTCTGGCCCTTTCACTCCAGTCTACAACAGCAATTTCGTGTAGGAGATACAACCTTGACGAAGTAGCTGTTTCCCAGGCTTCTAAATGCTCATCAGACAGCTAAGGGGATTTGGAGCCAGTGATGTGGGAGAATGTCTGGCAGGGGAAGGCTGGGTTTGTTTAAGAGTGTGAGGCAGCTAATTTAGGGTGGCGGCTGGGTGGAAAAAGTGACTAGAAGAGGAGAGAGATAAAGGAAAATCAGTGGAACAGGAGCTTCCTTGCTGGTAGCTTGACTGGCCTATCCCCAAAAGACCTGCCCCAGTAGGACCAAGTATACGTCCTGCAGCTCCCCAAATTGAGTCCTTTCTAGGAGCTGGTTCTGCATCGGCAATGCTGCCCTCAGAGAGAATCCTCCAGAACTCTCATACAGTCACTGTGGTTGAGCAGGCCATGGTAGGTAGGTTCATTATGATAAACAGATTTGCCCGGTTTTTGAAAGATTTTATTGCCATTTAGCAGAATGTTAATTGTCATTTTAGCTTTTATTGTATTTGCTTGAGTTCATTTCATTGCTATCTTGTCTGTTGTCTCCTCAGTTATTTTTATCCTTTTAAACAGAGATCAAGAAAGAGACAGACCCCTGGGTTGAGGCTAGTCCTAAAGGATGGAAGGTAGATGCCCCCTCTCTAGCTTCCTCTTCTCTCAACAGCCACTCCCCACCCCTCCACCTATTGAACCCTCCCAGCCAGTCTCCACCGTGGGCCTTGTGCACCTTTCAGTCAGTCAGTCAACTGGCAAACACTGTGCAGCTACCAGATGCCAGGGCTGGGGATTCAGAGGTATACTTGGCTTCAACTTGCAGGGAACGCCCGTAACAGTCACAGTGACCCTCGGGCATTAAAGGCTGGCCTCTGGAGGAGATCCATGATCATATCACTGGTATCTTATATGTGTAGAATGAGATACTGCGAGGCTAACTTGTCTAAAATCACAAAATGAGCTGACAGTGTTCAAGCCAGGGATTTCTTTAAATTTTCTGCTCTTTCTATCCATGTATAACAGTATGGCCTCTTTAAATGGCAGATGCACTGGAGTTGGGGTGAATTTCACAGGGACCAAGATTTTTAATCCATGTTTCTTTCCAGGTGTTCTGCCTGCTATTCTGGCACTGGGGGAGCCATCAGGCCTGGCTAAGGTGGATAATTGAGAGCAGTTCTCATGTCTGCTGATGTTCTATCTAGAAATATGACCAACTGCAGTGATTTCCTAACATTACCTTTTGAGTAACACATTGACATACATGAATCAAAGCAATAATTTAAAGAAATAGTATTTAAAAACAGATTAAAGTCAGCCTAAAAACACTGTATTAGGAATGAATAGATCTAGGTATAATTGTTAAATCTACCATTGATAAGTTAGGTTGGGCAATTTATTTTCACGACTCAAGGCCTCTGTTGCAAAAAGAGACATTTAAACTAGATTCTCTCCAATATCCCTTCCAGTTTTAAAATTCTATGATCCAGATATATTCTTTATGAAACATAATTTATCTTTCATTTTTCATTTTTCACCTCTAAGGAGAAACTATTAATTTTTTTCTCACTTAAGGTACCTGGGATGTTGAAAGCCTCGGGGTTGAAGGAATCATTTTTTTAGCAGAAGCCCTGGCAGGCACAGACTCTAATTGCCCTTAAAATATTCTTGTCTGCAAATCCAGGTTGGCCTCCGGCCCTTTTGTATTAGTCAGGATCCTCCAAAGAAACAGAAAAGGGATATAATATACACACAGTCCCTGACGTGATGGAGCAATATAAGTTCCATGTACTTTAAGATGGTGTGAAAATATACCCTTATAAACATACTGTTTTTTCACTTTTAGTGTAATATTCAGTAAATTTCATGAGATATCCAACAATTCATTATAACATTAATTTATTATAAAATAGGTTTTAAACTACAAGATTTTGTTCCACCATAGTAAGAATTCTGAGCATGTGTAAGATAAGCGAGGTTAAACTAAGGTGTTCAGTAGGTTGGGCATACTGAGTGCATTTTTGACTACAGGATTCTCAACTTACAGTGAGTTTATCAAGACACAACACTAGGTTATGCTGAGAAGTACCAGTGTAAGGGGGTTTCTTCCATGAACTGGCGCACGTGATCATGAATGTGAAGACTACCGAATCTGCCATCTGTAGCCTGGAGAACCACCAAAGCCACTGGTGTGATTCAGCCCAAGACTGATGGCCTGAGAACCAGGAGGCATCAGTGGTGCCACTCTCAGTCCAAGACTCAGAAGGGGCTGCCGGGCTAAGTCCCGAAGTCTGACGATGCCAGAACCAGGAGCTCTGATGCCTGCTTCCAAAACGCAGAGAGGCCTTTCCTCTGCCTGTCCATTCTCTTTGAAGCCTGCCCACATTGGTGAGGGTGGCTCTTCACCCTGTCTACTGACTCAAATGCCAATGTTTCCCAGAAACACCCTCACAGACGCACTCTGAAGCCATGTTATGCCAGCTAACTGGGCATCGTGTAGCCCAGACAGGTTGACACATAAGCTTAACCACCACAGCATTGTCATTTACACAGGCCCTTCTCTCCTCCACTCCTACTGCCCTGGAAGCCTTCTGCTCCTCCCAAGCAGAGCAGGGGCTCTGGAATCGGGCACATGTTCATCCTCTTGCAGCCACAGGACTCGTGTAGTGGGAAGCAGTGGGCTGGCCCGTCAGTCCTTCTGACCTGCCCTGCCTCCTCTTCCTGGGGACTCTGGGAACATCGGAGTGATCCTGAAACCTGTGCGGCACACGCAATGCCTTTAGGAAAGGCCCTTCCACCTTTCCTGATGGAGGAGTCCTACTCATCACGTTTAAGCAGTCTTTTACCACAGGCTAGACTGTTTTGACCCACTCATGGTCATCTGATATTTCCATGTAGACAAGCATTATACTTTAACATAACAGGTGGCAGTTAAATTTGCCCAGACTTGACTAATTGTATACAAATGTGAGCGGTCTATGTTCAACACATGTGCACACCACTGGAAAAAGAAAGCCATTATTTGTAATACACAATTAATTGGCTTTCTTAGGTGCTGGACACAGAGAAAAATTGATTTCCGGTATGCAAAAAACTGAGCTGTGAGAGATGGCCTCCTCAGGGGTGCAGGAGGCAGTCCTCAGAGCTCTAACTCATACCTCTTCACTCATAATCTACTATTGCCTCTGCTCAAATCCACTGGCTTCTCATCTAGCAAATAGCTTTCAAGTGGCCTCAGTGCCCCTAAATTTGGGTACTCAGACTGCTACTTTAGCAGGTCAAATGGATAGATCCTTTGGCCATTCATTCAGGACCCTGCCTTTGGCTTGTGAAAGTGTCACTAATCTGAGAAACCAATTGTGAGGAGGTAGATGGTGCTAAAGGATTGTCTACCTCTCCAAGTACTTAAGTGTACTTTAACTTATCCTTGGCCAACTCACAGTGATCCTACATGCTGAAATGCTCATCTGTCTGGAATGCTTCCCCTTATCCCAGCCTGAACGCCACAATTCATCCTCCAGGTCTCAGTTTAGATGTCATTATCTTCTGGAAGCCAGTAAAACGACTTCGGTTTGAGTCGGGTCCTGAGTGATCCCCTAATGGCTTGACTTATACTAATTATGGCACATTTTATTATTTGTGCTGTTTTGCACGTGCGTTTTACCAGTCTAGAAAAGAAGTGTCCACTGGAAATTTCTGCAATGATAGAAATGTTCTATATTTGTAGCATCCAAAATGGTAGCCACCAGTCACATGTGGGCTGTTGGAATACTTGAAATGTGATTAACACAGCTGAGTAAATAAAAACTGATTTAATTAAATAGAAATAGCCACATGTGTCTCATGCACATGTACACACTGGACCACACAGATCTATAGCTTTTATGTATCATGAGCACAAGGGTTGTGTCTTCTTCACTTTTGAATCCTCGGGACTCCATCGGGGGGTAGATTATCTTTGGGTGCTGGGTGAGTATTTATGGAATGAATGAATTTATCAGAAATCCCTATTTTGTTGAGTCACAAAAAACTTTCATAGTCAGACCTCAGCCTAGGCAGTTTATACCTTGATGGAGAAGGAGGATTCTTTTAAAAGGCAAATGAGAGAATCACTCAGGGCAAATTTTGGGTGGACAGGGTACCGTTAGTGCCTCCCTCTTCTTCCAGTGCCTTTTCTCTTCTCCCATGGTGTCTCAGCCTGAATCTTGTGTCCTAGGGCCAGTTCACTTCTATTCTCTACCTAAACCATCACACAGATGTATCCCAGCAGCAGTGAGATCTTTTGGTTCCAACTTGGAGAAACCAACTCAGGCTCACTTAGAAAAGAAACTGACTAGAAGAATATGGGGTAACTCACATAGCTGAAGAAAAGTTGGAGACTTGGAATTCAATATGGACAGGAACAAGAGCAGCTCTGGGGAATCCTGGTGGTAGAACCTCATGAAGAGTCTCTGAAGAGCTGGCCTTGGGATAATGAGATCCAACTGTTTCTTTGCATCTCTTCCAGGAGATCTAAGGAGAGTGCATTTGATTACCCCAGTCTTGAATAGGGAAGGATCAGCACCTTGATCAACTCTTATCGCACCTAAATCCAATGAGAGGCAGTGGTTTCCCCAGAGCAAAATTGGAGTACTCTAACGAGAATAGATACTGGCAGGCACAAATGGTAATCCTTGATTACTCTCTGTGACTACAGCTCCATAGCAAGGCACTTCCAGATCCTCCCTTTCATGCTCTAGACCTTACCCCTGACCTGGTTCACACAAACATCTAGTACCTCATTCCTCATAGTTCATGGTATTGAAAATTTTGCCTTTCAAGTCCTTGATAAAGCATATTTTTATTACTTTGCTTAAAAGTTAATTAGGGTACTATTCATATCAAGATTACATTCATTAAAAGATCTTTTTAGAGCCAAAGGAGTGATGGGAGAATCTCAGTGCAGAGCAAAGTGAAAAGATTTTTCAGGTAAAAGAGTTCTCAAATAAGTAGTTTAAGCTAAGTTCTTGGCCTACAAATAGGTTTTGCCTTAGAACTCACTTTCTTCATCTCCTTACTCTAAGAAAAAAATATGCAATTACTTCTGCGAGGCTACTAGCTATATACAAAGTGTGTATGTGTATGTTTTGGCTATGTGTATTTGTGACACAATATAAGTCTATGTATAATAGATAGAATTAAAAATAAGGGAATGCTCCAACATGGGAACAAGTTCACACAGCCGACTCATAGACAACAATTGCTTTAACTAACACTCTGAACTCAGAATCAGCCCTTAAGGCTTCTTGGTCTGCTGAAAAGCCCATGAGAGCATTTCAGGCATGGAAAGCCAAGGCACTAAGGCAAAAGTGTTCTACATGATGGATCTCTGTGAGATCCCAAAGAAAAGAAGCACCCATCAAAGAAGGCTGTACTTTTCTTGAAAGGGAGGAGAGAACTTCCACTTTGCTTATGGCCTTGTCTAAATACTGGCAGAGTTTGTGGATTCAGAAGACTTCCATAGCCTAGGCAGATCATGTTAAGAGCCTCAGGTGGTCACTGGCATCATACTTAGTGTTAATTGTTAAATTAAATTGTTAAATTAACAGCAGAAGTCACTGTGCACTGACTTCCCATGCAGGACCTCTGTCTTCAATGAGTTTTATTATGAGAGTTGATTGTGATACTTGCTTCCAAACAGTATTTTGTGTGTGTGTATGTGTGTGTGTATGTGCAAATTGTTGAAATTTTTATTAAGCATAGAGTTTATCTTCTGTGTACAAAGTTGATTGAAATGAATCTTAATGGAGAATGAGATTGGGTAGTGGAGAGGCAGGAGAAGGAGGAGTGGGGATTTCAATAGGAGGGTGGGTATGGAGGGAAGAACAACTATATTCCCGAAGTTGTACATATGAAATTTGTATTCCTTAAAAAATTAATTAAAAATAAGTCTATATGTAAGAGACTCTGCACTTGTACTTAATTTTTCCACCCCCTGGTGAGAGTATTGGGGCAGCTTTAGGTATCCAGCACCAAGATAGAGCACTAAAGAGATTTAACAGAAAATCCAAAAAGAAAATGACATGTGTGAGACCAGAACAACTCAGCCAAGTCCTTGATTTCTGTTTTATCTGGCAGAAATATCCAAGTGCTTAGTACCTGGAGCTTTGAAAGTGGAGAAACATTGCCCAAAATAAACGGCACCCTGAACCAAAGAAATCAGTCTTGCAGAATTGTCTGGCAGGACTCTGCTGAAAGTAGTAACTGATTTCCAGTAAAAAACTGTTCTCCACAGTGTGACCAAGGTGATGGCTGAGATTAACAACCAATTTACTTACTGTTCCCTCAGAGAAAGAAAGGCTAGCAGACATCAATGATAAACACTCGCCAAACCATAATAGTTTCTCAGATATCCTCTGAAAATAATCAAACCCCAGCTGCTTAATCTCTGGCTGGATGGTTGAACCCATCTCTCCCACCCACGATCGTTCCAGCTGTCAATTATGGCCAGTGAGTCACCACTGTAGACAGATAAGCACCCTAAAGAGAAAAACTCAAGTGTCATCCTGGGAATGCTTATTGCTTTCTCACAACACAGATGTTTCACTTGGCTTCCTCCATCTGGCATTTTAGCACCTGAGAATTTCAGTGGTGGAGGGAAATCCAGGCCTAGCTTCTCAGAGCTTTGACTCTCTTTGGCAGCTTCTGAATTGTACAGCAATGTATGGAAATTATCACAAAGACCAGTGGTCAGTGCACACTGCCAATGGGCTTGCCATAAAATGACCCTGTGTGGTGGTAGGGATTCAATCTATTCAGGATCCAGCATTATGAGGTAGTGGGGAGAGATTTAGAAAGTCAATGACATAGTATGGTAAAGGAACAACAAATCTTTTATACATTTTAAGAGCTTGAACAAGGGCAGGCATTTGACCTAGTGGTTATGACTCTGGTTAGGATTCCATGTCCTGCACCTAAGTACCTGGCTCCAGACCTGGCTCCATGTTCTTGTTAACGCATACTCTGAAAGGTAGTGGTGATGGCTCTCCCACTTAGAAGCTTTGAATTGAGTTCTTAGCTCCTCAGTCCCCAAGGCAACTGCTGTAGAACCAGTGGATGAGAGCTCTCTGTCTCTCAAAGCAACAGATTTTAAAATTTAAGAGAAGCTTAAACAACAGATACCCACTCATCAGGATAAGACTATCATGGGAAAGCAAGAGAGTAAGCAAAAAGGAAGGACATGACAGACTTCAGAATGTGCTCTGTGGAGAATACATGAAAATATTATGCTGAGTGAAAGAACACCGATCACAAATAGCTGCACATGGTATATTCCTCTATGAATTGTCCAAGAAAATTCACAGGGCCAGAAAGATGATGAATAGTTTCCAGGGGCTGGAAATGGGATGAGAGGCATAATTGCTAATGAGTTTGTGTTTCTTTTAGAAGAGATGGAAATGTTAAAAAAGTTTAACTCTAGTGATGATTGCAAAATTCGTGAGTATTCCAAAAAATTATTGTACATTTTGGGTAGGTGAATTGTATGGCATGTTAATTATTCATCAACAAAGCTATCTAAAAAGAGTCTCAGGTTTAGGGTTTTTAAAAAAGAAATATTTTAGGCCAGTGCCATAGCTCACTTGGTTAATCCTCCACTTGCAGCACCGGCACCCCAGGTTCTAGTCCCAGTTGGGGCGCCGGGTACTAGTTCCAGTTGCTCCTCTTCCAGTCCAGCTCTCTGCTGTGGCCCGGGAGGGCAGTGGAGGATGGTCCAAGTACTTGGGTCCCTGCACCTACGTGGGAGACCAGGAGGAAATACCCGGCTCCTGGCTTCAGATTGGCGCAGTGCCAGCCATAGCGGCCTTTAGAGGAGTGAACCAATGGAAGGAAGACCTTTCTCTCTGCCTCTCTCTCACTGTCTATAACTCTACCTGTCAAAAAAAAAATTATCTAATTTCAGTTGTTTTCATACTATTAATTTACATATCCAAAAGCCAACTGATGACAAAAGTAAAATTAATTACCTCTTAGTTTGTCTATCTTCAGAGCTAGTAAAGGTCTCTTGACCTGCCCATTGTCCTTGAGCATCCCACAACACAAACTGCCCCTTTCAGTCCAACACACTCATTTATTGACTCTACCACTAACTTATCAAAAAAATCACAATCCTGCAATTCTCTGCATTCTGAGGAGGTGGTAGGAGATTTCCATACAAAGTCCTTGGACCTGAGCACGCTCTGGGAGGTATGCAGCAAGATTTGGTTACCCATAGTTGTCGCTCCATGTAATATGGAGTTGAGCAATATGGGAATCACATAGTGATCAATATAGATAGAAGAATTCAGTGAAGGAGCTCAATACAAGAGTGCTGAGTCAGCGATGATCAATCACCAGGTCAATGTAAGCCTCCTTGCAAATGGGAAGAAGGGCTTTTGAAGTGGGTAAATCAATCAAGGAAATACGAGACAGGAAAGTCAAGATGTCTTCTCAGTTATCCTAGGCTTAAAATTGGCCACAGCAAGGGAACCAGTTTTCTAATCTCTAAAATAATCATCACCTTGTTAGAAAGATTAAGTGAAATAAAGCAAACGTAGGAAGGCCAAGCAAGATATCTGATGAGCAAGATGTTCTGGTGGCTGCTTTCCCCATGGAGACATCAAGTTGAACAGCTATTCTCATACCAAATCATCTTCACAAGAACTAAGGAAGCCAGGTGAGAGACACAGTACCCTTTTTAGACATCTCCCCAGCTGATTCTGAATAATACTTGAACTGGATTTGGTATAAATCTGATTTGGGGCATTCCTTAGAACTAAAACAATGACAACACACCAACAGCAGACTAATGGCAAATTTCAAATAAGGGCACCATCTAGTGCTAAAATAGAAGAAGTGTACAAAGGCTTAGAGAAAATAGACTGCTTAGAATTTCTAGAATTACAGCTACAAACAAAGCCAAGTTATGAAGACTGGAAAAAAATTTAATCCTTCAATATTTAGATGACATTGTATACTATCAAATGTCAAGAATTTTTGAGGATCCATGACCTCATCTAACAAATAAAATAAAGTACCAGAAATCAAGTACATAGCAAATGATATGTGAAAATACTCAGATGAAGAATTCAAAATAGTTGGTTTAAGGAAACTCAAATTTCAAGAGAATGTGAGAATTAACACTCTAATATAAAGACTTAACAGAGAGATGAAACATCTTTTAAAATTACACAGAAATCCTTGAACTGAAAAGTACACTAAGAAAAATTAAAAATAGAATGGAATAGTAATAGGAGGCAGCAATAATAAGCTAGATCAAACAGAAGAAACAATGGGTAAAATCAAAGACAAATATTTATGTACCCAATATTAAAGCACTCAAATATATGATGTAAATATTAACAGACCCAAAGGGAGTGATACACTTCAATGCAATTACAATAGGGGACTTAAACATTCTGCTTTTCAGATATGGACAGATCATCCAGACAGAAAATCAGCAAAGAAACAACAGAATTAAATTGTACCCTAGATCAATTGAACCTAATAGACATCTACGGAACACACCACTCAATAGTTAAAGAACAAGACTTCTCCATAGAACATGGAACATTCTCCAGGATAGACCATATGGTGGGTTACAAAGCAACTCTCAAAAAGTTCTAAAACATATAAATCCTATCAAGTACCTTTTGTGACCACAGGCAACAAAACTAGAAATCAGTAAAAAAGAAAACCATATATTGAAAGGTAAATATCTGGAAATTAAACAACTTGCTCTTGAACAAACAATGCATCAAGAAAGAGATTAAGGGGTCTGTGCTGTGGCACAGTGGGTTAAAGGACCAGCCTGTGGCACCAGCATCCCATATGGGTGCTGGTTCGAGTCTCGGCAGCTCCATTTCCAATCCAGCCCCCTGCTAATGTGCCTGGGAAAGTAGTAGAAAATGGCCCAAACCCTTGGGCCCCTGCACCCACTTGGGAGATCTACAAGAAGCTCCTGCCCCTTGGCTTCAGATCAGCTCAGCTCTGGCTATTGCAGCCATTTGGGGAGTGAACCAGTGTATGGAAGACTTCTCTCTATCCATACCTCTACCTCTCTCTGTAACTCTTTCAAATAAATACAATAAGTTTTTTTTAAAAAAAGGAATTAAGAAAAATTTAAGATTTCTTGAAATGAATGTAAATGGAGAAGTAATAGAATACCAAAAATTATGGAACACATCTAAAATGGTACCAACAAGAAGGTTTATAGCAGTCAATGCCTACATTAAGAAAAGCATTAATGGACTAGCATTGTGACACAATGTGATAAGCCACCACTTATGGAAGCAGTATCTCATCAGAGTGCTTATTCAAGTCCCACTATACTGGTTCTGATTCAGTTTTTGCTAACGCACCTGGGAAAGCAGCAGATGATGGCCCAAGCATTTGGTCTCCCACATGGAAGACCCAGATAGAGTTTCTGCCTCCTGGCTTCAGCCTGGCAGAGTGCTGTCTGTTGCAGGTCTCTCTGTCTCTGTGTGTGTGTGTGTGTGTGTGTGTGTGCGCGTGCACGCGTGTGCATGTGCGCCCCACTCTGCCTTTCAAATAAAGAGATCCTTTTAAAAAAGCAGTAATATTTCAAATAAACTTTATTGCTGCACCTCAAAGGATTAGAAAAATAGGAACAAGTCAAACCCAAAATCAGAGCAGAAATAAATGAAATAGAGACAAAAATTGAATGAAATAAAGAGCTGTGTCTTTGAAAAGATAAACAAAATTGACAAACCATTAGCTAAATTGGAAGAAAAGGACAGAAGCCTGAAATAAAACCAGAGATAAAAAGGGAGAGATTGCAAATGACACCACAGAAAAACAAAAGATTATTAGACAATATTAGGAACAATTATATACTGGCAAATTTGATAACCTAGAATAAACGGACAAATTCCAGGACAATACACATTACCGAGATTGAATCACGAAATAGAATACTTACCTAAGCAGACCACTAACAAGCAACGTGATTGAATCAGTGATTAAAAAGTCTGCAATCAAAGGACATCCCAGGACCAGATGGTATCACCATTGAACTCTGTCAAATTTTTGAGGAAGAAAGGAAGAATTAATATCAATTCTTCTTAAGCAACCTCCCTCCTCCCCCCAAAAAAGAGAAAGAAATTCTTCCTACTTTTTCTATGAGGCCAGCATTAGCCTAATATTAAAACCAAACGAGGACACAAAAAAAGTCAAGGCCAATATCCTTTACTAACATAGATGAAAAATTCTCAAAAGATTAGCAAACTGAATCCATCAGCATATTAAAAGTTTATTCAGCCGGTGCCGAGGCTCAATAGGCTAATCCTCCACCTAGTTCTAGTCCCGGTCGGGGAGCCGGATTCTATCCCGGTTGCCCCTCTTCCAGGCCAGCTCTCTGCTGTGGCCCGGGAGTGCAGTGGAGGATGGCCCAAGTGCTTGGGCTCTGCACCCCATGGGAGACCAGGATAAGCACCTGGCTCCTGCCTTCGGATCAGCGCGGTGCGCCAGCCGCAGCATGCCGGCCATGGCGGCCATTGGAGGGTGAACCAACGGCAAAGGAGGACCTCTCCCTCTGTCTCTCTCTCTTACTGTCCACTCTGCCTGTCAAAAAAAATTTTTTAAAAAAAAAGTTTATTCATGGGGCCTGTGCTGTGGCGCAGCAGGTTAACACCCTGGCCTGAAGCACCGGCATCCCATATGGGCACCAGTTCGAGACCCAGCTGCTCCACTTCCAATCCAGCTCTCTGTTCTGGCTTGGGAAAGCAGTAGAAGATGGCGCAAGTCTTTGGGCCCCTGCACCTGCATGGAAGACCCAGAAGAAGCTCCTGGCTTCGGATTGGCGCAGCCAATTGGGGAATGAACCAGCAAATGGAAGACCAACTGCCCTCTCCCCCGTGTAACTATTTCAAATAAATAAATAAATCTTATTAAAAAAAAAGTTTATTCACCGTGACCAAGCGGAATTCATTTCAGGAATGCAAAGAGGGTTCAATATATGCAAATCAGCAAAAATTATACACTACATCAAAGAATAAAGGACAAGAACCATATCATCACTGGAACAGGTGAAAAAGGTATTGAAGAAAATACAACATCTCTTCAAAAATAAAAACTCAGAGCAAATAAGGTATAGAGGAATTTGTTTCAACATAATAAAGGCCAGATATAACAAGCCAATAGCTAACATTATACTGAATGGGGAAAACATGCAGATTGTTTCTTTAATATCTAGAAACAAACAAACAAAAAAAACCAAGGATGTCCATTTAAACCAATTTTATTCAGCATAAAGAAGTCCTTTCCGGGAGGAAGTCAAACGAATCCTATTTGCAGATGACACGATTTTAACATGGGAACCAAAAGACTGCACTAAGAGATTATTGGAACTCACAAAAAAGAGTTCAGTAAAGTAGCAAGATAAAAAATTAACACAAAAAATCAATACCCTTTATATAAATAGACAAAGTCATGGCTGAGAAAGAACTTCTAAGATCAATCCCATTCACAATAACTACAAAAACAATTAAGTACCTTGGAATAAATTTAGCCAAGGAAGTCAACGATCTCTACAATGTAAATTACAAAGCATTAAAGAAATAGAAGAAGCTATGAGAAATGAAAAAAAAAATCTTCCATATTTGTGGATTGGAATAATTAATATCATGAAAATGTCCATAAAATCAAAAGCAATTTACAGATTCAATGAGATCCCAATGAAAATATCAATGACACTCTTTTCAGATCTAGGGAAAAAGATGCTAAAATGCATACAGAATCACAAGAAACTCTGAATAGCTAAAGCAATCTTATACAACAAAAACAAAGCCAGCGGCATCACAATATTTGATTTCAAGACATATTACAGAGCAGTTATAATAAAAACAGCCTGCTAATGGCAAAAAAAAAAAAAAGGCATGTAGGCCAATGTGCAGAATAGAAACTTTAGAAATCAATCCACACATCTACAACCAACTGATCATTGACAAAGGAGCTAACATCAATCCTTGGAGAAAAAGACAGTCTCTTCAACAAATGGTATTGGGAAAAATTGGATCTCAACATGCAGAAGTATAAAACAAGACCCCTATCTTATACCTTATACAAAAATCCACTCAAAATGGATCAAGGACCTAAATCTACCATCTGATACCATCAAATTACTAGAGAACATTGGGGAAACCCTACAAGATGTTGGCATAGGCAAAGCATTCTTGGAAAAGACCCCAGAAGCACAATCAATCAAAGCCAAAATTTACAAATGGGATTATATCAAGTTGAGAAGATTCTGCACTGCAAAATAAACACTCAGTGAAGTGAAGAGGCAATTGACAGAATAGGAGAAAATATTTCAGAAACACAGGCAAAAGCAGACAAATGAGTTTTCATTAAATGAAAGAATTGTACAGCAAAAGAAATAATCAACAAGTAAAGAGACAATCTGCAAAGTAAGGGAACATATTTGTAAGCTATACATCTGAGAAGGGGTTAACAATCAGAATATATAAGGAATTCAAGCATTTCAGTAAGAAAACAAACAAAACAAATAATCCAGTTTTTAAAAGGGCAGCGATATAAACAGACATTTCTCAAGGGAAGACACACAAATGGCCAACAGGTATGTGAAAAAATGCTCAATGTCACTAATCATCAGGGAAATGCAAATCAAAACCATAGTGAGATATCATCGTCCTCCAGTTAGATTATCTTTTATCAAAAAAATAAACAATAAGTGCCAAATATGATGTGGAGAAAAAAGAACTCTTGCACACTGTTAGTAGGAATGTAAATTATACAGCCATTACTGAAAACAGTATGGAGGGTCCTCAAAACACTAAAAATAGAACTAACATATGATCCTGCCATTTCACTTCTGGGTATATATCCAAGGGAAATGAAATCTGTCTGTCAAAGAGACATCACCCTCCCATGTGACTATTCACATGCACTATTCACAATAACCAAGAAATGGAAGCACCCCAAGTTCATCAGTTGGTGAATGGGTAAAGAAAATGTATATATGTAAAATGGGTTACTATTCAGTTACACAAAAAAATTAAATCTTGTCATTTTCAACAATGTAGGTAGAACTAAAAGATATTATGTCAAGTGAAATAAGACAAGTACAGGAAGATAAGAGCCACATGATTGCACTCATGTATGGAGTCTACGTAAGTTGACTCATTGAAGTTGACAGGGTCATGTGGGAGTGTAGGGGGCAGAAGGGGTGGTAGATATTGAGTAATACATAGTAGGTTATATAGTTAAAAAGGCATAAGAACTTCTGGTGTTCTGTTGCACAGCAGGGTAACTATAAACAATGATAATATACTGTATATTTTTCTTAAAAAGTAAAAGTAAAAACTGGATGAAGGATTTTGAATATTTTCTTCATCAAGAAATAATAAATGCTTAAAGAAATAGATATTTTTATCCTGATTGGACCTTAAACACTATATACATGTATTGAAAGATCATATGGCACTCCATAAATATGTACAATTTTTATGTGTCAGTTAAAGTTTTTTTAAAATAAATAAAGCAAGCTTAGATATATATTAGAATAGCATGTAAAATATACAGTACATTAGTTTACCTAGAAAATATTATATATTAATTATAAGGTATTATTCAATCTGAGAATGAAGCCTATATCTTCAATTTTTCCCCCAAAAAATGTATATTGAAAATGCCATCTTTACTTTCATTTGCCTTCTCTAATGAAAGTTATATTGAATTGTGTTGATTACTATTTATTAATATGTCAATACATATGCTATAATAATAGCATGATATACTACATATAGGTAAAATATAATGTCAAATTATTATACAGCATGAGAAACTAAATAAAGCTAAGATGACAGAACTTGCTGGTTCATCCAGGTAAGACCACAAGAATTCAGGCTCCATTCAATGATCACAGATAATGTTTCAAGTGAGGAACTTTCCCTACTCTTTCAAAGAACAGAAAATGAATGGGGATGCTCCTTTACACAGGTGCTCAGGGGAAGGTCTGAGACGGTGATACCTGAGCTGCGATCTGAATGCTGCAGTTCATTCAGCCTTCCAGGCAGAGGGAAGGCAAATGGAAAGATCTGAGGCTGACATGAGTTTGGATGTCTGAGGAAGAGGAAGACTGCCGGTGTTGCTGTAGCATGACGTGGTGATAGGAAAAGTGATCCATGAGGCAGCCAGCAGTCAGTTCACTCCAGGTCCTGGGCTGTCGAGCAAGTATAGACTAAGCAGAACTTACAGGGGCAATTAAGGACACTTCCGCTTCTGCAGGGTTGGAATGATGGCCAGGGTAGAGGCAGGGAACAGAGAGACAAACGAGGCCTTATTTGACTGGCACTGGTGAACCGGCATTGGTTTCCTTTGATGCTCAAACATCTGGTGGATTTCTAAAGCTGCACGGTACTGACAGAGTTTCAAGTTGCCTCTTCCTGGGGCGTATGAGTGGTTTCTTCAGAAACATCCCCTCATCCTCCTCGTATTTCCTGGGATTTCTCATTTCCAGTCCCTTTAGAGAAAGCTATTCTTACAGTTATTGCTGCTACGTCCTTTCTAAGTACCTGGTTTTACTCCATACCCTTTCCTGCTGAGGTCCTGCTGCCTACACTTTAACCACTTCAGGCACAGGTTGCCCCCAAGAGCTCCAGGGACCTCAGGCGTGCTCTCTGTGGGAGCTGCTTGAAGTTCTTCCCACCAGGCTTAAATGAGAAGGGAGGAACTCCCATCCTTCCTCCATGGAGGAGGTCAAGACCCACATCAGATTAACAGTGCTCTTCAAAGACATTCTCCCTCCTGTTGCCTACCTGGTGTTTAATCCTCTTTTGCATGTCTTGCTTGGATAATCTAGTTCTTTACTCTGATAAGTGGAATAGCTACACTGTCTTGGATCCCCAGTGTGAACTGAGGCTGAAGAGTCCCATTTTGATGTCCTCCTGCACATGGTTGTAGAAGGGTAACTGAGAAGTCACAAATGGAGCACACAGTGGCTGAGCGGCTGGAGACAAGGGTTTTCAGAACAGGCAAGCTTTCAGGACCCCAGAACACTGCTTCTCTTGTTTGGGATCCTGTCCCCAGATTCACAATCATTGGCTTCCCAGAGGAGGAGTGTAAAAAAATAAACTCATGGGCCTATAGCTTACCTGCCTGTGGTTGAAAGGGTTAATGCCATTTTATGGCTTGCCAATAAAAAATTCACTAGGGTCTGAGGTCCTGGAGTTCTGAATAAGAACTGGGTTGAAAGCCCTGAGTTGGGAGACAAGGAAGACAAGAACCCTGTTGGTTGCCATGAGAAGAGGGAAATTCAGGTCTAAAACCAGAAGCTCACATGAAGAGAAAACTCAGAGTAAGCATCTGGGAAACTAAGAAGGTAGCTCTTTGGTGCACCCACCTCTCTTAATTCCTTGGTCTCAGAAAGTTCTCCCTTTATGGACAGTTTGTCTCCTCCAAGAAGACAAGTGATAACTGCATCCAAAGTGACTTCCTTCCATTAGCAAACAAAGTGTCCTAGAATCAGAGCAGTGGGAGCCATCAAACGCAAAGTCACAATATAATCACGTTGACATCTTCAAAAGATTAGTAATGTCAGAGAAGGGGAAACACTGATTATCCTGATTTGATCAGCACAACAGTGTATGCAGGCATTGAAATATTGCACTGTAGCCCATAAACATGTACAATTATTATGAATAAAAAGTTTTAATAAGATTACTCTGATAGTGTGGAGAAATTTGGGGATCAATGAGAGGTGGAAAAGGGGACTTCCTAACTCGGATCATGTTAAATTCAATTCTACTTAGTTTTGGATCAAACCCACAATGATATTCACAAATTGTAAAACAAGACAAAATCATGGGATACTAGAATTTTAAATACTTCGGATTGTATTTGCAAGGACAGATATGATGTATTGTTTGTCTTTGAATCCTTAGGAGCTAGCACAGTGCCTGACTTAAGGAAGATGCTAAAAGATATTTGTGAAGTTGAATTGAATTCAACTAATGTATTGAATAGAACACTCAGTATGCAATGAATACAAAATATAGTGAGAAAGTCAAAGTTCATGGTGATGCTTCTTAAAGTGTTCCTGACGAAGAGCTTTGCTGGCTCCTTTCTCATATAGTGAGAATTCTTACATAGCTTTTCTTGGAGCTTAGATTTCACTGATTACTTTAGCTCTCAGATGGCTTGGTAGAGTATTTCCTTCTCTGTTTTGAAGGGTCCCAATATTTCTCCTGATCTCATTAAGCTTATAATGTTGTTTTATGGAATTTTGGAAATGAGACCACATACAACATATTAAGTCATATTTCTTCCTATGTTCCCTGCTGTCAAATGGACTGGTTTCTGGGATTGAGGTGGCTACTTCAAGATGAAGGCAGGACAGCAAGGGTCAGAGATTGGTTGATAGTTTGAGTCCTTTCTTATGTTCTGGAAATCCGTTCCTTCCAACTCAAGTTGGGGGCATCCTGAGAGGTTAATGAACAGTCTTCCGCTTAGGGAAATCCAAAGGCAGGAGAACCACAGGTAGACCACTAGCACTGGAGTTAACACATGGTCTTAGACTGCCAGAGTAAACACTGGTTGTCAAGGATAGGAGACAGGGAGAGAAAGAGAGAGACAGAGAGACAGAGAGAGAGAGAGAGAGAGCCAGACAATGGAGATGAAAACCACAGCAAGAGTGGCAGCAGAGTGGCACCAGCCTTGGAAGGAAAGGAGGAGAGAGGAAGGGCAACAGCAATGAGAAGAAGAAAGCAGGGCAGGAGGGAGACTCAATATTATTGACTATTAATCCATTGAATCAATACATATTACCTTCTTTGTGCCAGCAAGTACGGTTACAATAATGAACAAGAATGAAAAATGTCCTGTTCTCATGCACTTTACATTCTAGCTGGAAAAAAAAAAAAACTTCTAACATGTTATTACTCTCATGATGCACACTAAGGGGAGTGATCCAACTGTGTTACTCTTCTAGTGAATAGTGAGGGCTCTATTCTAATTCAATACGTTGAGAAAGAGATCTTGAAGTGAAGGGAGAACAGGAAAGGAGACTCCAGGCAGAGAAAGCATGAAAACCACATAGAGAGTAAGGGTGAGACTAGTGGGAGAAGGGGCAGTCAGAGAGGAGACAGCAGCTGCCTAGGACAGGGTAGGGATGTCCAACTGCCCACAAAACAATGTGAGGCCAGCAAAGTCATAAAATGATCCTATTTGCATTGTCAAAGGGTCACTCTGGTCCTGAAGTGAAGAACTGAAGTAGGTGAACACAGAAGTAAGGAAACCAGTAAGAAAGAAGCTCCATCACCTACAAGCTTGGGGGGATCAGCAGCGAGTGGTGGCAGTGAGGACTGAAGGAGGAAGTGAGGTTCAACATAAGGGCAGGTGGAATCAATAAGAACTGGTTACTGACTGGGTATGTGTGTGTGGGCGGGGGGAGATAAGGGAAAGGGTCCAAGCCAGAAATGATTCTAGCTTAAGCCACAGGGAGAAGGGAGTTCGTTTTCTTGGCAAGAGATCCTGCAGCAGAAAGAAATTAGTGGTGAAGGGAGAGAGGAAGAGCATGAGCTCACTTTCAGCCAAGCTGAGTGTGAAGAGCCTGTGAAACAGTCAAGTGGACACGCTGAGCACAGCTGAACACATCAATTCGTATCTCAAAGGAGTCTGGGCTTGAGTTATGACTTGAGGAATTGTTGGACCACTGGAAATAAAGACTTAGGACTGAATGCATTTGCTTAGAGTGCAAATTGGAAAGAGTTAGGATAAAGTTCCAAGAATCCCAACTTTGATCATAAAAAGGAGGCAAAGGACAGGTAAAGTTATTGCCAGAAAGCTTTTTGTAGCTGTCTGCTAGGGAAAAGGGATACTGCTTCTGATATTTTAAACTGGAAGGCATTCCTATGGGAAGTTTATTCACAAATCAGTTGGAAAATCCATAGAACTGCTCTCAGATTTACAGCTATCTTTCAGAAAGTAGGAAATTTAAAGAAATTGCAAAAGCTGTTGCATCAATCATATCAACTGCTTGAAGGTAGTGAATTACAAGTGCCAGCTACTGTTAGAGGAGAAATAACAATTTCTATTTGTCTTCTGCAAATTCATCTTATCAGTGGATCTACAGCAGAACCCTGATGGCAAGAGGTGCTGCGAAATTTAGGTGCAGGAAAAGGAGTAAATTTGGATGCTGGGTGCCAAATAAAAAAATAGCAATAACAGTAGCAGCAACAACAATAATAATAATGTCCAACACAGGTAGGAAAGTATGAGACTACTTCACAAACTCTATGGAAAAATAGCATTAAAATATAAGTTTCAGGACAGGTGTCTGGCACAATGATTAAACCACTGCTTGCAATGCCCACATCCCATATCAGAGTGTCCAGAGTGCCTAGGTTGAGTCCCACCTCTGTAGCCAATCTTCCTGCTAATGCTCACTTGGGAGACAGCAGGTAATGGTACATGTACCCGGGTCCATGCCACCCACATGGGAGACTCAGATGAAGTTCTGGCATCCTTGTTTTGGTCTAGTGCAGCCACTGCTGTTGCAGGCATTTGAGGAGTGAACCAGTGTATGGAAAAATATTTCTCTCTTTCTCTGCTTGTTGGCCTATCAAACCAAATGAAAATAATAATAAATTATGTAAGTGTTTATTTTAGTGCAAAAATTTGACATCTATAATCTTTTCATAATATGATTTTCCCCCCAAAATTTTTAAAGGCCTCTCATTGGCCCATGCCAATTTCAAACATTTTTGACCCATCACCTTTGTATGCCATTTTCCAGGAAATTCTGAAAGTACCTTGGTATTGTGTCTGCCTAGCTCGGGAAAGAGTGTTTTGATGAGTGAATGTTGCTCTTCTAGGCTTGCTGATGTTTTGTACGTATCCAGTCTCTTGTATTAAATCCATTTCCACTTGTAATACCAGGCATGATAGCTATTTTTCTAATGAAAACTCCTTTAGCAACTAGGTTTTCCATTTCCTTTGCAGTTCTCTCCCTGGTCTACACAACATTGCTGTTGTTAAGTATTTTCTAGAAAAAGAAATTTAAGATGAGAAAAATTAAATAATTTGCTCAGGATCATAGCACTCATGCTAGCAAAATCACCATTTCCATCCAGATTTATATCCATTCAAAGACTGTGCTCTTATCTGTTGCACTGATCTTTTGTGCAGAGAGCTGAAAAGAAAGACTATGCAAGGAGACAAAGAGAAAAAGAAAAGAGCCAGCAGCATCATGAAAACAGAAAGGAAGGAAGGAAAGACTGCAATCTTTTCCTTTCTCTTCCCACCTCAAACGTGCTCATTTGTTTGATACCATGACCACTCGGCATTCACTCAGCAGGCATTATCCATTTTCTCTTCTCTTTAAAAAATTAAATTACTTTTTATTTATTCTAGAGACAGAAAGATGGATCTCTCATCTGCTAGTTCCTTACCCAAATGACCACAATGGACAGGGCTGGGCCAGGCAGAAGCCAGGGGTCAGGAGCTTCTTCCCGGTCTATCACACAGGTGCAGGGGCTTAATGACTTGGGCCATCTTCTGCTGCTTTCCCAGGCTCATTAGCAGGGAGCTGGATTAGAAGTGAAGCAGCTGAGACTCAAACAGGTGCCCTTATGGAATGCCAGCATCACAGGTGGTGGCTTTACCCACTATGCCACAACACTGACCCTGAAACATGGGTGCCTTAACTCCTAGGATAAATGTCTGCTCCCTCTCTTCTCTCTTGAACCTTCCTGCCTGTCCCTATTGCCCTAAAATCTTCACCATTCCTCATATAAATGATGACAATTTCTCTCCTTCCTTGCAACCTTGCTTCTCTCCAATTCATCCTTCTCACTGCTCCAGAGTGAACTTTCCAAAACAGAGAGTTGGCTGCTTCTCTTATATCCCTTTTATACAAAGCTAAACTATATTATCATGGCCCAATCTTGACCTAGCCTACCTGTCTATACCCAGATCTGTTTTTTTTTTCTGCTAGCATCCTGGAGGTCTACTGTCAACTACACCAACTTGCTTACTACTCATGACTCTGAACTTTTCCTCATATTGTTGCCTCCCCTGCAGCATCCTTTCCTTCCCCGTGGCTGTCTTGTCTTACTCCTCAGTGATCTGCTTGAGAAAGTTTTCCTGAATCCTCAAGGTGTGTAGTACGGTGTCTCTCTTTTCCCACAGTTCCATTGGAGCACTCACCATACTATGTTATACAAGTTGGGTGGCTTTTCTGTTTGCCCACAAAACTATGAGCTCTTTACATTATGGAATGAGCTGCTTCCCCAGCAATAGGTATGTTCCACATATAAATATTCAATAAATAGTTACTGAATGAATAAATGAATGATTTTATGAAGATCATGCAATATGGAGAGAACATCTGTTGCCATAGTAAATTACTAATGTGAATAAAATTACCTCTAAGATGTGATGATCAATTTGATGAATGAAATAAATGAGAATAACATGAGAGACACAAAACAGAAATTTATCAAAGGGCAAGAGGCCAAAGAATTTAAATGAACCACAAACTTGTTACCCATGGCCATCATTTAGTCAACAGATTCCTGAAGTGAGGAAGAATTGATAAAAATTCGATTTATACACGAAGTCTTCAGAAAGTTCATGGAAATGTAGATTATGACAACATTGTACATGGCTTTAAAAATCCTTATATTTTAATTTCACTTTCCTGTGAACTTTTTGAAGTACACTCAAACTCCCCTAGTCTATTTGCAGTGACATGATGAGCAACTATGTGCTTTGATTGCTTGGTAAATCTGTTTATGATTCTGTCCATATAAGTTGAATTATTGAAATAGCAAAACTTGAAGTAATCCAATTTGTTAAAATCCCAAAGTTTATACTTCTAATTAAAAATAAAAATTAGAAACCACTGAATCCAGGTACATGCTATCAACCATCTAGTCCCCACATCCTAGGCAAGAATGGACTGTTCTAGAAGGTGGTTCTTTGCATCATTACCCAGTGGTTAGAG
Organism: Sylvilagus floridanus; assembly: GCA_949820135.1. Lineage (NCBI taxonomy): Eukaryota > Metazoa > Chordata > Mammalia > Lagomorpha > Leporidae > Sylvilagus > Sylvilagus floridanus. The sequence continues at coordinate 98,825,020 of OX463225.1, forward strand.
AAGCAAGTAGAAAGGAGGTAAAAGAATGTGTGTCTGAACAATAAGCATTACTTAAGGACTTTCTGGATGCCGGAAGGTGGAATAAATCCTTCCCATTCATTTTCTCACGAAACCCTCACACCAGTCCTGTGGGATTTGTGTGCTTATCCCATTTTACTGAGGGGGAAATGAGGGTTTGAGTGTTGAAGCTGATTTCCTAAAATCATGGAGCCACCTTTGGCAAAGCTACCACTTCAGGCTGACTCCAAAGCTAATCCTTCTGAGCACTCATTTGCCACGCTCTCTCGGCTCTCTGAAGATAGAAATTACTCAGTGGTCTCCATAATGGCAAGCAGAAGTGTTTGGACAGGAGGAAAAGAAAGAGTACTACCACGAGGTGCTGCTGTGTGGTGATTTCTACCAATGTAGAGTCACTGAGCTAGAGAAGAATCTGGTCCAGACTCCCCATTGAACGCTCTGCTCATAGAATCCCTCAGGGTGGGTGGGGTCTCCTTCAGCCCTCTTACACAGAGCCAGTTGTTCTTCCACTCTGCTAATCTTCCTGTATTTCTATGTGGAGGCCTTTTTTTTTAAACCCCATTATTGTTGTAGTCTGCAGTCTGTCTCCCTAAGGAAACTGTGAGCTTCTGGAAGAAAGATACGGTGCCTCATTCATCTCCCATCTCCATCCCCAGCCTCTCCCATGGTACCTGGTACAGGCAAACCTAGCAGATACTTGTAGAATGACAGAATGAATGAATTATGTAAACAAGAGAGGCTGTAGCAAGATCTGAGATAAGCGAAAATGAGAATGAGCATCTGTCAGCCCGTGCCCACAGGATGTGACCTAGACTTCCTCATCTCGGAAAGTAAAGCTCATGTTTTGAACGATTGCAGGAGCAAATGCAAGAAAATGCAAGAGCCAGCCGGAAGGGCAGGGCCGGGGATTTCCTGTTCGTGGGGCCTTCACAGGGTGACTGGTCTTCTGGTTGTGATTAGATGAGCGTCTTCCATTTCAGAATGTGACAGCTAGAGAGAGGGGCTTCTATTCACCTTTTAGCTAAGAAATGTGAAATACAGATTCTGAAAATAGGCCTCTGAGCAAAACCACACACACACACACACACACACACACACACAGAGTTCAGAACAAACTTAGCAGGTGAGGCATCTGGCACAGTGGTAGACAGTGCTCGTGCCGGCATCTCATATTGGAGTGCTTGTGTTTGAGTCCTGGCTCCACTTCCAAGTCCAGCTTCTTGCTTATGCACACCTTCAGAGACGGCAGGTGATGGTTCAAACACTCGGGTCACTACCACCCATGTGGGAGACTGAAACTGAGCTCTTGGCCCTTGGTTTCAGCCTGCCCCAGCCCTGGCTGATGCAGGCAACTGGGAGTGAACCAGCAGATGCACAGTCTCTCTTTCTCTCTCTGTCTGTCTACCTGCCTTTCAAATAAACAAATAAAAAAATTTTTAAAGCTTAGAAAAACTCATTGTAAATCTATTCATTATTTCTGTTTGCTTGATTGCTCCATAAGCACCTGTGGGTGTAGACAAATTGTATAACACATTTCCAAAGCTGATGCTTTTTGGAACCACAGATCACACCAGTCTGGAAAACTTGTAGTTACCCCCAGTGGTGAAATCTTAAGTTAGTCATGAGCTTTTTGTTTTTAAGATTTATTTATTTATTTGAAAGGCAGAGTTATAGAGAAGCAAAGAGAGAGAGAGAGAGAGTGAGAGAGAGAGAGAGAGAGAGAGTCTTCCAACCCCTGGTCACTCTCCAGATGGCTGCAACAGCCAGAGATGGGCCGATCCAAAGCCTCCCATGCAGGTGCAGGGGCCCAAGGACTTGAGCCATCTTCTACTGTTTCCCAGGCCATAGCAGAGAGCTGGATCGGAAATGGAGCAGCCAGGACTCGAACCAGCACTCATATGGGATGCCGGCACTGCAGGTGGCAGCTTTACCCACTACGCCACTGTGCCAGCCCTGTCATGACCCAATTTTTAAGGAAGAGAAGGGTTCTGGACCTCACATCTCCGTGATGGGCATTGGAAAAACCCTTCTGTCATGTTACTTGGTGCCAGGAAGAACACACTCTAAGCTGTTTTTAATGTTACAACCACAGCTCTATAGACTAAACTCTGGAGAGGAAAAAGTCAATGCTAAATGCCTGCTATCAGCTCTGGCACTTGGAGTTGGAAATAAGTCTCTTTCCCATAAGAAACAGAAATCAAACCAAACCACTCACCGTCCTGGGCTTTATACAGACCAATGAGTTTCTCTCTCTCTCTCTCTCTCTCTCTCTCTCTCTCTGTTCTCCACCACCACCACCACCACCACATACAAATGGCTTTACATTAAAGAGAATTAGACTTGAAAATCTGATCAGAGCCAAAAAGAAGGCAATCTGAGACTTTAGGACTCTGCTGTATCCAATCTAATCTTTGCTCCTTGTGCTTGTGCCACACCCAGGAGGAAGTGTAACTACACACAGTGCCACAAGCAGCATTGTTTTTGAGGTCCTTTCCTTCAAATAGAAAAGAACTAGAACAGATGATTTTCTGAAAGTAAGTTAAACCATTCTGTTACCATCTCAGGTAGCAATGACTCAGCGTTTCAGAGTCTTTGACATACAAATCAATAACAAAATATAATTTTTTTCAGAAAAGGGTACTACCTACCACAGAGTAGGCCTTCGATAAATGTTCATGAATGAATGAATGAACAAATAAACAAATGAGAGGGAATGGTTAATTATAAACATGAAGATGAAGAATTTTATTTTATTAAGACACAGCAATGCTGTTATTGGCTGGAACACTGACAAAGGAGTCATGTACACAAGATGCTAATTATAGATCTGCCACAAGTTTGCCAGTTTTTACAAGAAATGTTATTTGGCAAGTCTAGGTCACTTTGTAATATGGACAAAGTATTTATTTCTTTGTTCCTCACAAAGATGTTTTAAATCATTGTATAATTTGTGTTTTACATTTCAATCTATAGTTTAAGCCCATAAGCTAAAAATTCAGCTAACCAGGAGTGGTAATTCTAGAGGGGCCTCTGCTGTTGTAATGGACAAAGCCCGATCTCCACATGGACAGGCAGTGAGGACCTCCTGGGAGTTAATAAGCAAGTCTAGCTCAGTCCTGGAAGCCATTAAGAAAGTCCAGATGTACAGCCCTAGTTCTCTCTCTCTCTCTCTCTCTCTCTCTCTCTCTCATACACACACACACACACACACACACACACTCTTGCACTCTCGCACTCTCCCCACCCCTCCTCAGACTAAAGAGCTCAGAAACTGGCCTGTCTTTAGGCTCTAAACCCAGAGGGCCAGTTCTCCACAGTTTATAAATGCACCGACAAAAGCACCAGCTTGTCTAGATGAGAACTTCCCATCTTTAATGTACTTTATCTGGGATTCTATGGGAATCTTGTTACAATGTAAGTTTGGCTTCAGCAGCTCTAGGGGGGGCCTGAGACTCCACTTTCATAATAAGAGCCCAGGGAATGGTGATGCCACCGGCCAGTGCAAGCATTTATTTTAAAACATACGTTAGCAAGAGTCTGGAGTCTCTGGAGCCACAACAGTGCCTTCTTAGAAGCCTCAGAATGGCAGGTGCAGAGGTGGGACATGTGCTCAGACAGGGAGTACTTGGAAATACTTTCTGACTTAGAAGCAGCTCTTTCAGACTCTGGAGCTAGAAATGAATTAGAATCCAGATATTGCCACATTCAGGAGTTTTGCGATCTTGGATCAATTATTCTTTCTATAAAATGGGGCTGATGATGCCTACTTTGCAGTACTTTTGTGAAGAATAAAATCAGCCAAATAGATTTAAATTTAGAACCTAATTCTCTCCTTAGCTCTTACTGGGTATGAGATATTAAGAAAACCACCCAACCTCACAAAGCCTGTTTTTTCTTCTGGGAAAGGAAAGATATGAATAATAGAAGAAGAAGACAGGTGCGATAACTCAGTGTTCCCAGTCTGAGACACATTCCTGAGGCTGACATTTATTTTAGAACATTATTGAATGTAGGACTCGAGTTCAGAGAAAAGAAATTATAAAGCTAAAATATGCAGAGATAGTACTTGGTGAAAGCAAAGCTTTATCTGAGTCTTGAAAAACTGTCAGGACCCATAGAAGCAGGTGAGAACGATGCCATTTTAGAGATGAGTCAGAGCCCAGAAAATAATTCTCTCCACTCTTCACCTGCCCATCTAAATCTTAATTTAGATGGCATTAGCCCTGGGAAACATGACCTACCCTCAGGCCAGGTTAGTTCCTCTGCTATACATTTTCACAGTACCCTGAACCTGTACCAGCCGCTAAGGCCCCAAAGGCATCTATCTGCCCTGCTCACTATTGTAGCCCTAGACCTGACACAGCATCCCAGAATATTTTGGATACTCTGTCAATAGTTTTTGCATAAGTGAATGAAATAGAATTCAGAACTCAAATGATCAGCTTTCAACATATATTATAAAATATAATTTCCTTTTTAAAACTGTACATAACTGATCATCATTTCTACTGGTTCAACTCAACAAGAAAAATTACAGAGGATTACTGACCCTTTATATATTGCAGGAGACAGAAGGACGCAGGCATAAAGGAGTCACAGGCTTATGGACCTCCCAAACTAGCAGAATTACTGACGCATCAACAATCAGCAAGGGTGGAACAGGCATCATCACCAGAGTCTGCAGCTGGCCCTTGTCATTGGCAGGGGCCACATCCAGAGAGTCAACCAGCTGCAGATCAAAACTACTTGAAAAAAATCTGCACCTGTGAGGACATGTAGATTTCTTTTTTCCTTGTCATTATTTCCTAAATAATACAGTAAAATAACTATTTAGAGAGCAGTTGCCTTGCATTCAGTATTGTAAGTAGGAGGTGTGCAGCTTATACGGAAACGTTATGTCATTATATATATGGAACTCGAACGTCCTTGGATTTTGGCCCCCACGGGGCATTCTGGTGCCAATCTCGAGGGATGACTGTAGGGGAGGTGCTGCTGGAGCTCAGTTGAGGCAGTGATTTCTTCTCTAGGAGAGGAAGGAAGCGGAGAGAGCTACGAAGAAGACAATCAAGCTGAAGCTGGAAGGAGGAGCAGGAATTCTTAGGAAACACAGGAGATGGAGAATGCAGTTTCATCCTGACGGGGCTTCCAGACCACAGTTTCTGAAACCCAGTCCTGCGTCTTACTCATCTAGATCCTCAGGCAAGTTACTCTGGGCTGCCTCAGTTTCCTCATCTGCAGATGGGACAAACAACAGAATACATTTTGCAGGCCTCTCCTGAGGCTTTCCTAAATCCAGCTATGTCAAGTGTTTATAGTATGGCTAGACCCCTTGTAAGCATTCTATAAATGTTAGTTGTTGTGGTGCTGCGACTTCCATTGTAATTATTATACTTAATTGTAGTCAAGATTATTCTCATCTGTAAATCAAAGTTTGTCTTTATACCTGTGAGGGGTTCAAGTCCACCTGAGTGCCTGGGCACAAAGGTTGAAAACCACCGTTCTAAAGAGAGTGGAGCAGAGACAAGGGCAATAAGAGGCAGACACAATAGAGATGAACTGACTGTGGCAAACCAGATGAGGATGGGGGCTTCCCACATACTATCCTGCAAACAGAGCTCTCAGCCTATGCCAGAGCTTCAGGGTGTTATGTCCAGGAGCGCTGGATTCATGCCACTTATGAAAAGAGAGGGCTGAAATCAGCCATGCGTATTTAAGTGCAAGTGCCAATCAAGTGAGTATTCTTCCTAAGAACAGCAGCTTTTAAAGGCTATTTTTTGCCTCACAATCTTTAAGGCAGGGAGGCGGCTTAACACATCAAAGGAGCATCGTTCATTCTGCATGCATCGCTCTGGAGTAATCTTCTCTATCAATATTTCATGAAACAGACTCCCCGGAACAGGAGTGCAGACTGGAGGTCAGAGAAGGTGAGTCACTACTCTGCTGGAAGGCTCGTCTGAAACTCAGGGAGCTCACACTCAGAGTCCGCCTGCACCAGAACAAAGGATACTACAGCTTGCAACACGAGTATAAAGCACGAATACTAGAGACATCTACTTTATAAACAAACAGAAGCCACTTCTGTCTTACATTCCTGACATGAGCCAGCTCTGCACTCCTGATGGAGTTCCTGTTATTACTCAGTTCCTGCCTTTTCCTATATTTCCACCCAACTAATTGTCAGATGATTCTCAGTCATAAGAAATCTGATCACATGATAAAAAGATCCCTGATTGTGCATACTTCCTTCATCCCTCCCACCAAAACTGCACTGAGATGACAACAATTTTGTTGAAATTCTTAGAATTTAGAACAACTTTGACCTCAGCTGCTGCTCTGTTTCCTAGACTTTTCTGGAATAAAAATAACAGAAGGGCTGTAGAAGTAAACCAAACTTGTAGTCACTATCTGTCCCAGCCTCACCCAGGACAGTGTTCTGAACTCTTGGAGTAAGAAGCCATGCTCATTTAGCTCCTGTTGTAGAGCAGTTAGCACAGTGACTCATGCATACATCTATTTTCCCTATTATTAGATGATGATTCAACACTTGGTTCAAATTTTTCAAAAACCTAAATCCTTATTGTATCTCAAATGTCTGAACCAATACCTCTTGTTTCAACTGTGCTTTATTAATAAATCACAGCTGGTCTTTTTTAAGCCTTTCCAGGTCCAAGAAGACTTCCAAAAGCTCTGGGGCAGCAGTCCTCCAAAAAGGACCCTGGACTAGCAACATAAGCATCACTTGGAAACTTGTAGGACATAGAAATTTCCCATCTCCACTCTAGCATGACTGAATCAGAAGTTCTGGGATGGCATCCAGCTATCCATGCTTCAGTAAGCCCCTTCCAGGGCATTCTGGCGCATACTAAAGTTTGAGAACCATTGCTCAAGATTCATGAAAATTCATTTTCAAATGGCTGAGACCCAGAGTACCCATTTTGTTTACTCTTCCCCTTTGGGTCAGATTATCTGTATCATGTCCTCTGGTGGTCTCCTATTGCCTACATGGGAAAACATGAATTCCTTACAAGCTGGCCCTTATCCAACCCACATACACCATGTTCTAGATCCATCCTGCACATTTCTCTTGGTGCGATGCCTAGGTTAGGCCCTCTCCTAGACTACTTTCCCCTCCTTCTTCCCCATGTGAGACCCCTCTCTTCCTTGAAGACAAAAGTTTGATATCACCTCCTTTCCCAAACCCCCTAGCAGAACTAGATTCTGCATCCTAAACACTCCCACGTCCTCTTGTTTATATGTCCTCAAGAGTATCTGTCAAATTATTTTATAATTTAGCCTCCCATGGCCATATCTCCTGGGAAAATCAATCAGTAGTTTGTGAGCATCTTTCTGATTGTTCAGTTCCAGAGCTGAGCCGAATGCCTGACCCTATAGGATGTTGGGTATGTTTCTTAAATACTTGCTTGATGTCAACATCACAGTCACAGACAGTCTAAACGTTTATATATTCCACATTCAGTTACAGTTTATATAGCTAAATCCTTGTTATACTGGACTGAAGGATTGAAAGGTTGGAGATCTAACAATAGAAAAAGAAAATGCTTCCAAATCAGAAAACATGGATTCCAATTCCAGTGCTTACAGTTCTATAACCCTGACCTAGAGCACAGGAGCCCCTGGGCCTAGTGACCTCATCTATGGAATGGAAAGAACAGCTGCCCTGGTGACCTTCCTTGTTGTGTTGATGCCATGAGATACGACCTGTCATGAAGAGAGCAACATACCATGTCCTATCCATATAGTTCAATATTATTATTAGGTTTTAAATCTCTAAATTTTAACTAAAATGCTAAAGCACAGAAAAATAAAAAGGTTTAATTCCATACTCTAAACAAACAAAGTGCCAGGATAGATGCAAGGAGGAAGAGATAAATTAGGTTAGCCAGCTCCGGTTCACAGGAAACGCTCCTTTGAACCTAGCCTAGCAGAGGGGTCCCAGTCCAGGAAAGTGTCCTGTGGATATTTGCTCTACGGAATAAATGTGGGTTTGTTTCCGTCCATCTCTATGCTCCCACCCTCCAACTATCCACCAAGTTTAGACTTCTGAAGTTGAAAGCAAAGGGAGGGCTTATACTTGTGGTTTCCTTTCCCGGCTTCCTGCACATTTTCTCCTCCATGTTCTACCTCTAAGAAGGCAGGGGCAGTCTGCCAATTACATTTATCATCATCCTCCCAAGAGCCTCATGCTATACAATCATGCCAAGTTCAGAATGCTCGCATTCAGGTTATCAGGCTACTTTCAACCTCAGACTTTTTGCAGAGAGAAGGCATTTGGCTGTACTGGGCAGGGTCTTTAACTTCCTGCCTGCTCTGCCAAGTACAGTTGATGCTTCAGGCAAGAGTAAAGGAATCTGAAGTTGACTCTGACTCTGGAAATTCTGCTTAAAAGATGTCAGTACTTTACAAAATTTAGTCATTTAAGAAATCAAGCTCACTCCTTTTATGTGCTGATTTGTAATCTCTGATCTTCGACAGTATTTTAGGCTGTTTTGACGGCCCTGTTCAGACTTCATTAATCATTTGTGTGATAACTTCCCTACTGTTTGGTTTTGAAGATGCTTCGAGGAAAGTCTGTCTCCCCAAGCACACATGCACTGCATTGTAAGACATTTTGACTATGGAGAGAGGTGTGAGATTAATCATGGGCTTTGCTGTGTTGATAATGAACATGGATATGGACCAGGCAGACTTGATTCCCTGCAAGGAAGTTGGTAAGCAAAGAGCCTCAGCAAAACCGAGAGGAAATGAAGCAAAAAGAGGAAATAAAAGGCAAATGACAGGCAGCTGAGCCAGGAGGCCACCATCACAGAGACGTGGTGACGGCAGCAAGGACTCGACAGGGCTCAGCTACAAAGCCTGGAGGATCGCTGGGCTCTTCTGTTACATATAACATAGGGCTGAAGAAAGAGACCATGCTCAGGGGAGGAGTTCCCAAACGAGGTGGAGTCCAGGACACTTGCTGAGGTTTCAATGCCTCTAAGGACAAGGTCAAGCTAGAACAAAGAAACAGACCCAAAACCCCCCACAAGCCTTATGCGTCTTCCCTGATAAGAATGGGTTAAGTTAGATCAGACTAGGTGTAGGAATAAGGAGAAAACTGCAGCCTCGGAAAAGCCAATTGACCTAGTAACTCACAGTGCCTAAAATAAGTAATACAAAATACTGTAACTGTAACCGCAAACACTGTTTCTCCCATGAGCTGCCTCCCCCCTGCCGTTGATTCTGGCATCCCCAGGTAGGTCATGTGTGTATCGTGCCACAGAGCAAGCGTCAGGGTAGGGTATCTCTAAACAAATGAGAGAAAGTTTGCTGTGCCACTGGATGATACAACAAAGATAATCATGAATCCCACTGGTCAACAGGTGTTCTCCAGGCCCTAGGAACTAGACAAGATGTATTCAAGCTATGATTCCACTATTTAGGAAATACCCATAGCCTCTGGAATATTTCTGAGTTTCTGGTGGAAGGGGCAGGGGCTCTGAGCTCTGAGATCCCACTACACTGTAATGCTTGCTTTAGGGATCATCATCATCACCATGCCAACTGTGTGGTCCCAATTGGTCCTTACCACATTGATACTGAATTCAGCCTTTTGCCTTACTTTTCATGAACTCCAACCATTAAACCAACAAAATACAACCACTGAAGCATTTGGTGTGAATGGGAGACCTCGTGAACCATGAAGGAACAGCATCACGGAGATGGGACTTCCAATTCCATGATGCGATCGTTACTCCTCAAAGTCTCTTGGCCATATCTCAGATGTGAAATCTAGCCTTCCACCATTTTCTCTGCCCTCTCTCTTCTCTCTCTCTCTCTCTCTCTCTATATATATATATATCCAAAAATTCTATTGATTTTAAATGCAGAGAAGTTGAATGATCTCCTGTATTACTCTGGCTGCAGTCAGTGCATGTTATCAGGAGCTTATCTGCTACTTGGAGGCTTAGCTCTCCTAGCCAGTGCACATTTCCAGTGATGCTTCCACTTCACATTTCACTGGCAAACAACTTATTTAGTGACTACCGTGCATCACAAATTTAACTGCAAAAAGATACTTATTTAACATTCCTAAGAACACAAAAACTGAGAAAATTTAAATTTCAGCCAGAGGGAAATGGGTAAATTGATTTTGGTTAGTAGAGTGCTATGCTCAGTAGGAATCACAGAATTAATTCACACCTCCTAAGTGCAAAAGGCCGTAGTTGCTTTATGTAACCTCTCACCCCTCAGCTTTTACTCTGTGGATCAGTGGGGGAATGGTTAGCTTATAGTCCCACTGATGTAAAGGTTAATCTACCTTGACAAGGCAGGTGGTATTCAGTCTCCTTTAGGAAAAGGGTTAAAGCTCTCTCACAGAGTTCCACTTCTGCTTCTCTCATTCAGAGCAGATCTGGGTATATGGGAGTATCACAGGCCCCCCCCACACCCAGGGGGTGTGTCCTTTGGCCAGTGAAAAAAGAAGGGGTAACCTTGAGCAGAGTGCCAGCTTCCATCTCTGGCCCCCAAGCAGATGGAAGGCTGTGCTGCATCTTGCTGGTATTTGTTAGTGCAGAAAGCCGCCAGTCGAGCTACATCTCACCTCCGGGTCTGGCCAAATACTGAGTGTCCTTTGGCTGAATAGGCCTTGTCTCACTTCTGGCCATTGAATGACCATAAGCGGTTGTCACAGACTCCAGGCCACCCCCAGCGTCAGCTGCTGAGTTACCCTGTCCCCCACACAGTCCCCATCTCAGGCCTGCAAACTTCCAACTCAGCCAGGACACCTGGCGATAACAACACCCTAACCAGACCCATTCCAGTCTGCTCAGACCTCACAGCTCCCCCTCAGTCAGCCAGGGGCTGCCCCACTGTGCACAGAAGTCTCTTCCCAAGGATTCTTTTTTTTTATTGAAATCTGTTTTTATTAACATAGTGTGGAATTTTCAGTAAGAAATTCTCATCACAAAGATGTTTAAGTACAGCAGAACTACTGTCCCTGACTGACAATCAGTGGGACAACTAGAACGTGCTCTGCACCATGCTTTTCTAGCCTGTCTAAACTCACTCCTGTGAGCCAGTACCCTCCCCTGTCTATTCTTCTGAATGGACCCTGGAAGACCTGTGAAGACCACTTGCACCATTCACCATCCCTCCAGAAACAGCAGGCTTGCAGGGTTTCTTTTAATTCTCTTGAAATCGATTATCCTCAATGACAATAGTTCCTCCAGGATAAGAGCCAACTTCTACAAATATATATCGAAAATCACACTCGCCAGTCTTTGGGTTCTCTTTCACTTCCGCGTGTACTGTTCCTTGCTTCCCTGGCTCGGAGCCCTCGATGTAGGATTTCACACGCATGTATTTCAGCCCATCTTTTATATATTCAATAAAACTGACATGCTGCCTTCCGCCACGTCTCGTCATCTCACCATAGCCTCTGACAGGTTCACCAAGGACACTGATCACCTCAGGGTGTGATCTGCATTTTTCTAAGGCTTTCCCATATATCCTATTAGGACTGGATGCAGAAAAAAGTTCTTTGAAAATTGTGCAAAACAAGCCACCTGTGATGCCGATTCCAATAAGCACCACTAGCAAATAGGAAAAATCTCTTGCAGCTTCTTTCACTTTCTGTGAGGCTGAGATGCCGGGTCCCTTCCCTGACCTCCGTGCACGACACCTGCTTGCTGCTGTCCTCCTCGGCCTTCCGGGGTCTCGTGCCCCCAGTCCAAAGTCCTTCTGTGCGACGCCGAGGCCACGTTCTGGCCGCGGGGTCCTCCGCGGCTCTTGCCGCCCCCATGTCAAACGGGGCCCCGAGCTTCAGGCAAGATCTGTGAGGCACCAAGTGTGGCGAAAACCAGCGCTTGCCTGAGCGCCTGTGTAGCTTCTCCGTACACTGCGCAGCCCGGAGGAAGTTACCGATCATGCTCGCCGCAGGCTGTCCCACCGGGGGACGATGCCAAGGACAACCAGCGGAGCCTCACAGTCCGCCACGCTGCCAGCCGGACACGTGCCTAGGCCCGCGTCACCACAGTGCTGGGAGGCGTCTCCTACGACGGAACATCACCCCAGAAAAGTTTATGTTCGCTTTCCCTTCTCATAAAACGCTGACCGCCTTCTACGCTGACCTCTTCTCAAGGATTCTGAGAGTGCCTGTTGGCAGCCTCCACTTACAAAATACACAGTATGGGGCCGGCACTACAGCATAGTAGACTAAGCCTCTGCCTGCGGAACCCGCTCCCACATGGGCGCTGGTTCATGTCCTGGCTGCTCCTCTTCCAAACAAGCTCTTGGCGAATGGCCTGAGAAAGCAGTGGAAGATGGCCCAAGTGCTTGGGTCCATGCACACACACAGGAGACCTGGAAGAAGCTCCTGGCTCTTGGCTTGGGATTGCCCCAGCTTGGGCTGTTGCGGCCATTTGGGAAGTGAACCAGTAGAAGAAAGCTCGGTCTCTCTCTCTCTCTCTCTCTCTCTCTCTGTCTCTCCCTCTGTCTGTAACTCTGCCTCTCAAATAAATAAATAAATCTTTTTAAAAACAAAAACAAAATGCAGAGTAAATTGGGACCTACATTTAATTCTTTCACTTTCCTCCCTTGTCATGGCCTCTGTCCCATTTCATCCAGGACAGAAAGAAAATAGGCTTTTATTCTGCTTTCTTCTGTCATATTGATCCCCCTAAATCAGCTGCCAAACATCCCGTCGGAATCACTGTTGAGAGCAGAAAGGACACATTTTCTTTACACCAAGGGAGACTTCTGTGGTCTGGATGTCTGAGCCAGGCTGGCACATGCGAGAGAGGGCAGTGGCTAAAGGAATGGCACAGACCCTTCCTCCCACAGAGTGAGCCTTCCTGCACGCCAAGAGCTGAGTAGCATCTGTCTTTGTCCTGGCATCACTCCCACACCAGGCAGGAGGATATCTTGCTCAAGGAGAAAAGAAGGCTGAGTATTCAGGAAGACAAAAAAAACTTAATAATTAAAAATGTATCACCATTGCAAAGTAATCACTTAAAATATGCATGTGAAGTTTTTTATTACATGGAGAAATGTGCATCTGAAAAAAAAAAAAAAGCAAGATTAAAAGGGGGAAAAATAGGGGCTGACACTATGGTGCAGTAGGTTAATCCTCCGCCTGCGGCACCAGCATCCCATATGGGCGCCGGTTCTAGTCCCAGTTGCTCCACTTCCAATCCAGTTGTCTACTATGGCCTGAGAAAGCAGTAGAAGATGGTCCAAGTCCTTAGGCTCCTGCACCCGCGTGGGAGACCAGAAAGAAGCTCCTGGCTCCTGGCTTTGGATCAGCGCAGTTCTGGTCATTGCAGCCATTTGGAGAGTGAACTGACAGAAGGAAAACCTTTCTCTCTGTCTCTCCTTCTCACTGTCTGCAACTCTACCTCTCAAATAAAATAAATAAAATCTTTTTTTTTTAAATGGGAAAAATAAAATGACAATTACATTAAAATGTGTTCAATACCGGAGTGCTGACTACGGTGCCTCTAAGTAGCCCAGCTGTGAGTCTTCTCTATTGTCCTGACTGCTTACAATATCCATAATGAGGACATAGGGCAGCTACGATGGAAAAATAAAGCTATGCTGGGCACTTGTGAGACAAGTTTTTTGAAGAGCAAATTCAACCTTTTTTTTTCCCTGTAGTTTACTCACTCACCAAATCCTTCCTGAGCACCTGCCGCTTTCCAGGTATGCTAAGTGCTGTGGGTTCAGGGTTCAGACAAGATGAAATTGCTGTCCTTGAGCAGTTTCAAGTTCTAACAGGAAAAGTGGACATAATGGTGGTGCCCAAATCAGACCAGGCCAGGGTTAGGTGAGTTGTGGAAATATTGACAAAATGCTGTGTCTATAAACAGAAGCATACCAAACATCTGAAGTATAAATACATAGTATATCAAAATAACAGATGCTGGTGAGGATGTGGAGAATAATGTATCCTAATGCATTGTTGGAGGGAGTGTAAACCTGTGCAATCCATAAGGGAAACAGCATGGAGATTCCTCAGAAAACTAAAAATGGATCTACCATATGACCCAACTATCCCACTCCTGGGAGTACATCCAAAGGAAATGAAATCAGCATAAGATTTCCTTCCCACGGTTATAGCAACTAAATTCACAATAGCTAAGATATGGAATCAACCTAGATAGCCATCAGCTGATGACTGGGTAAAGAAAATGTGGCAAACATACACAGTGGAATATTATTCAGTCATGGAAAGGATGAAGTTCTGACATCTGCAACAAAATGGATGCCACTGGAAATCATTATGCTGAGTCTGATAAGCCAGACCTAAAAAGAAAAACATCATGTTTTCTCTCACTTGTGATAATTGATGCATATAGATATACTATAATAATTTTAGCAATCTGTGATTAGTTAAAAATGTACTGCATCTGAGTGAAATGGATATCTTTTCACTTGATCATTGTTTGTATCCTTGCCTATATTCTTGTTGAACTGTGGTCTTTTTACTTTTTATACGTTGAACACTTTATTTAGTAGAGCCGCAAGCCTTTCACTATAGTGTAAATTAAAAATGTTATCTCAAAAATTAAAAAAGAAAGGAGAAAGGAGGAAAGAAGGGAGGGAGAGAAGAAGGGAAGTAACATTATATTCTCAGAATTGTATCTATGACCTACATTGAATCTGTTCTCTTTGTATTAAAATCACAACATGAGAATTGATGGGGGAAATGTATGCAGCTATTAATATAATTAAGTCATTTTGGAGAAAATTCCAATTCATGTGTTTAGAACAGTGTATAGAGCATGCTCTCCAGGCACACACATGCACACACTCACACACACGTGTGTGTATCTTCCCAAGGAGCACAAGGCCTGTAACAGTGATTGCCTGGGGGGGGGGGGGGGGTCACCATAGAGAGCAAAAGGACGGAGACAGGAGGTAGACTTGCTTGAGGCATCTGAATTATTTAAGGTGTGCTAACTGTAAAAAAAAAAAAAAGAAAGAAAAAGCAATACATCTATTTTTAAAGTTCTGTATGCCACAGGAGCCATGTAGTCCACTCTGTCTTTCTGGGGCAAATATTCACAGACAATTTTGACTACCCTATCACTCAATTCTATTTAAGTTATGTCTACGAAAGGTGCCAACTTTCATAGAATGCTATATTTAGAAGATGCTAACTATCCATTTACTTCCCCGAGACAAAAAAGAAAACTTCTGGACTCGGATATTCTCTTTATCTGCATTTTGTATCCGTTACTGCCTGTGAGTGTTATTAGGATTGAGAAGGGCAAAAATAAAAGTCACTGGAGAGCCATTTGAAAAATCCAAAGTTTGGGTAGAAGGAAGTTTCTGCAGCCCAGGAATCCCTTTAATGGAAGCCCTCAGTCCTTTACGTAAGTATGAGCCAAAGCTGTCCCCAGCCACAGGCTTCCTCAGGTTTATCATTGATCACCTCCCCCATGAGACTGCAGGCCCTAGAGGGCAGACCTGTGCCTCCTATGTGAGCACGCACTGGGCGCTATCTCCTGCTGCACCTAGTGAGAGCTCTCCACATCCAGTTGCCCACTGGGGCCCTGAAATCATTTCTTATGCAAATGACTCTCCAGTGGCAAAAAAGAAGGCATCCATGGGGGACATCCCAATGGCATGGATAAAAGTGGGGTGGGGAACAGACAGGAAAGGGGTGACACAGGTTTCTGTTCCTTGTGAGGCTGGGCCTCTCACTGTGCAGGCCTGCACCTCGTGCGCTGGATCTAATGTGCTTCAGCTGTGCGGCAGGACGCACAAATCTGATCCTGCTTGCATCCTTATCTAATCATTTTATGGGGCATTAAGCTGCTTGTGGCTGGATTGGTTACCAGCTGCAACAACACTGCAGGAAAGCACACAAACGCCCACGCAGGATAAAGCCTGTCCAGCTAACAGAACCATCCATCAGCATCTCTGATCAATAGTTGAGATCACTGCCTTAGCCTCCTGCCCCAATCCACTGCTCTTCTTTGGGGCAGGGAATGGCACCCGCTCAGCCGCAGGCAAGCGTTTACCACAGGTGCCCCAGGTTGTGCTAAAATGTGACCAGGGTTTCCCATAAAGTTGGAGGGCTATTTTCCCATGGCAGCATGGCTTGCACAATCTCTGGGGGAAATGCAGACAGCTCACTGTACGACTCCAAGGCCAAGCTGGTCTGTGTTAATGACCACAGTTTTGCTACAACAGTGGTTATCCTTTTTTGTAGGATCAGCCCTGCTATGGGGAACGATGCAGAGCCCTCGGGTAACCCGAAGGCATCTCAAACATGTTTTCGCTTGAGAGGATAATCACCGCGTGCCTCGCTTCATTCCTGCCCTTTCTCCATGTGCGTGGCTTGGCTGCTGGCATATGTGCATTCTGCAACTCCTGGCAGCTGCTACCCAGGGCAGCCGCATTCCAGCAGGTGAGGAATGTATATTATGCAAACCATGGCAACCGGAAACACCAACATCTCCTGTAGCCCCCTAAACACTAATTGCACAGCTTTTGCAGCCAAGTCCACATATTAAAACTGTCTGTATCCAAGGAACTAGCTATTAAGCCTGACAGTGAGACCCAGACAGGCAGTGTGGTGAAATGGTCAGTGACATTACCACTGGAATCAGCCTGGGCTTGGATCCTGGTTCTAAGCCTTACCAACTGTTTGACCTTCAACAAGTTGGGGGAGCTCCCTGTGGTTTGTTTCCTCAGCTGTAAAAAGAGAGGAAATATCTCAAAAGCAGCGATGGAGATTAAATGAGTTAATACAAGTAAAGCACTTGTAATTGGGCTTGGCACAGAACTAGCCCTCAATACTCATTATTTACTTGACATGAAGATGACATCACCAATAGCCAATATTTACTTATTTTCTCCAAGTCCATGATGTACGAAGTCCTACCTCCAGAGCAGATCTTTCCTCCTGGTGTCTCCCAGCCTCCTCAGTTTCAGCACAACCAGTGCCAACTTCATGACTATTCCCGTCCAGTTCCAGTCTTCTCCAGTGCTCTCTGCCTCTGATCGTGGCATTATCATTCATCCTAGACAGACCTGTTTCCTCTCTCCACCTCCACATCCCTTCACCCAGGTGACCATCTGGGCTCTCCTCCTCAACATCACCCTCATCCTATCCTCCTTTCTCCTCTGTTCCCCACACAGCAGCCAAAGCGGTGCTCTGCTAAATCACAGAGCTGTTCCTATTAACTACACAAACACACACACACACACACACAGACACACACACACACACAGGTGCATGCTGCCTAAAATTCCTCAGTGGTTCCCCGCTGGCTCCCAGCACAAAAGCTAAAAGTCCCTAGGTATCTGGCCCTGACCAGTCCCCAGCCTCACCTTGCATGGCTTTCTGGTTGCTCTTTGGGTTTAGGTCATATAAGCTTTTTTCCTGTCCTTCAAGACAATATGGAGCCAATCCTATCCTTTGTACCTGCTGCTTCCCGGTTCCTTTGCCTCCATAACTTCTGCTCATCTTTCAAGTCACAGCCTGGAGGCTTTCCCAGGCCTCTGGGTAAAATCAGCTCTTTTTTCATGTGTTTCTGGGACAACCTGAAGCCCATTCTCCTGAATTTCCTTTGATAATGCTGAGTCCCATCCATAAATCTTTCTGTTAAGTTTGTTCTAATCTAAGCAGGGGAAAGACTGATATATTGAAATCTTTGCAGTGACAAGAACAGGCAGATAACAAAAACAAAGCTTATTATCTCCTGATCTTATTCAAACTCCATGGCTTAATCTTTAGAAGCAAGAATGGCATTAGTAAACAAGTAATTTTCATGAGATGGTCTGGTAATATTATGGGCTTTTTATTTTTTGCATCATGTAAATCAAAACAGATGATTTCACCTCCCTTTTCTTGATGGCACCAGTAATAGCAGATAATATATAAGAAAAAATATTTCATAAAAATGAGAACTACCCAAATGATCATGGGTGCAGGCTGCTGCCCTTGGCTCCTCTCTCCAAGTCACTCCCCGATGTGACTTGGCAGCCCATCTCCATCAGCTCTGTGGTTGAAAAATAAATGGGTCATTGCACTGTGACAAAAGGACATTCACTGAAAATACAGCAATTAAGAAAAGTTTGAGCTCCAGTGGTTTTAAGTGCCCAAAGGAAGCTTGTATTTGCAGTGTGTGGGTGCCAGAAGCAGACAGATCAACAAAGCAACACAAGCTCCACCAGCAGCCCACCAGGGACATGTTTAAGAATTCAATCAGACAGAAGAAAGTGGCTGAAAGCCACTGGTGGAGGGGACATGAGGCCTTGGAAAAAGGCTGCATGACGAGCATTTAATTGAAACATTCTAGAACCTTCTGACCTGGACCTAAAAATAAGGCGTTGCAACAAAAGATTTGACAATAAAGTTTTCCTTTATGAAATTTTATTTTTGGCCGGCGCCGTGGCTCAACAGGCTAATCCTCCGCCTTGCGGCGCCGGCACACCGGGTTCTAGTCCCGGTCGGGGCACCGGATTCTGTCCCGGTTGCCCCTCTTCCAGGCCAGCCCTCTGCTGTGGCCCAGGAGTGCAGTGGAGGATGGCCCAGGTGCTTGGGCCCTGCACCCCATGGGGAGACCAGGAAAAGCACCTGGCTCCTGGCTCCTGCCATCGGACGAGCGCGGTGCGCTGGCCGCAGCGCGCCGACCGCGGCGGCCATTGGAGGGTGAACCAACGGCAAAGGAAGACCTCTCTCTCTGTCTCTCTCTCTCACTGTCCACTCTGCCTGTCAAAAAAAAAAAAAGAAAAAAGAAATTTTATTTTTACCTAAATGAAATTGGAAATAGATAGGACTCATTCTCTGAGAAGGCGAAGTTTCCTTGGTTTCACACACACACACACACATTTGGAAGAGTTCATAAATAAAACAAACTAGCAAAAACATGGAGGTTGTTGAACCTGGATGATGGGCACATGGAAGTTCAGTTTATTAGTTTCGCTAAAAAGTTATTCCTCCAGTTGTTCTTCCTCACACTGGCCATTTCATAAAAAAGTCTCCCAGGCTCTACCACCTGTCGAGGTCGCAGGACCAGAGGCACTGCAGACCTGGCCAAGCCCGTGTTGATTCTCAGTGTGTGCATGTGGAATGCAGAAGCCTCGTGTGGCAGAGGAAGGGTGGCACCCAGGCAGGCAACATGGAAAATAAACGGGCAGCAGACCAAAGTGGGTGAACCACAGGAAGATAGGAAGAACCCCGCTCTGGACACACTCTGGGAAAGTGCACACTCCGGGACCAGCTCACTATACTAGAGGGCCATTGGCACCCAAAGGGTACGTAGGCCCTGCCTCGGGTTCAACTCAAGAAGCATTAACCACATCAGAGTGTTCTGCACTGAACACATCAAGACAAATACAGAATAGTTGCAAAGTGCCGCCATCTGCAGTGGCTGCAGAGTTGAAGACTGCTTCCTGAATTAGCTACGAATCAGTCATCAGGGTAATGTTAACCAAACGAAGGTAACTCTTAAAAGACAGCACTTGGCATGTGGAGCAGCTGAGAGGATGATATGCCAGTGTCCTTTGTTAGCTCCAATTTTTAGAAAGCAATGCAAAATTTTGCCTTTCCAGAGAGTCCCAAGATGGTGAAGATGTGCAGTGTTGATGGGCTCACCGTCACTGTTGGTAGTACATAACGAAGTGGCACACAGTGAGAAGGATTTTTGCCAATCACATCTTGGAACAAATGTCTGAAAAGCAAGAGAAACACTGGCTCTGGTCTAGCCTGGCTCCCTCTATGCAGGGAATGGGGGATGGAGAAGTGAGTAAATAAGCCAAGTTGATAATGGATCACATGGGGCCTCATCCATCTAAGCATTGCCCCCCCCCACCTTCTTTTCCTTCTTAACAGCTGGCCCAAAGAACCTAAACTTAGCAAGGGCGAGGTGTAGGAAACTAGATAGTGCATTCTACAGTTGGATAGGAAATACTGGGCTCAATGTGTTTAAGGTTAAGATTAATTCCTCACTTCCTCTGAATCTATTTTAAAAGCAGAGCAAAGGGTGGCATATGCTTTCTTCTAACAAAACGACAGATGATCAAAGGGTAAACATGATCCGTCAAACCCTCCAACTACTACCACGGCCCTTTGCTTATAGAATCAGAAAGAGAAGAATTTTATATTGTGGTTAAAACTTGATTGCTCAGTATTTGTTCAGAAAATTTAGTAGTGGCAGTAGCCAGAAAAATAGAATCATGGTTCACTGAATTGACATGAACCAGCAAAACAAAGGAAAAATTTAGTGGTACTGTGACAAACAAAGACCACAGGGCTCTCTGTCCCTGCAAGAGGGAGGCTGCCACTCGGAGCCTGTAAACAAATATGTTGGCCGTCGAGGTGGAGAGTCAATTTTTCTGATTTGGAGTAACATCCTCATTAATGTTGGCTCATTATTATTCCCCGCATTATGTAAACAAAAGTGTTCCCTCTGTATAGCCACTCATTAGGGCTGATTTAATTGAATTTGGGAAGGAAAGGGAGGGCTGCTTGAGAAGCAAAGGACAGAAGTCACGAGTAACTTACAAGTGACACTTGGCTCAGGAACATGCAGAGGACGACTGCGAGGGGACCCTTCCCTTTTCCTCCAGAGTGGCTTACGTGGCTCCCCACTAACGGTTTTCTTCTCCATCTGCCCTGCTTCACTCGTATGTGACAGTCACTCCCAACGCCCACCGAGCAATGGCCCTCTGTGAAGCTTAACCCCCCATATCTGAGAGCAATGGTATTCAATCTATGATGTCTTCAGCATAAAGAAAATCAGCTCAGAAACGGGCAGGCCATGAGATTCTAATGATTCCCAATTCCACTGTTAGAGCTCTGGGCAATTCTTCAGTCAAAGCACTTTGTAACTCTGGATGGAGCCTGGTCTTTAGACAGGGTATAATTATTAAGATTGTGTATTCTACAAAGACTTTTTGAATTCCTAATACATATTGGGCTCTTAGCACTGGGGATTAGTGTTAAGCAAGACACAAAAGGATGTCTGCTCTCAGGGAGCTTTTTAAATCCAGTGCAGGGAGGCAGACAATAAGTATGAAACCAAACAAATGAGCACTGTAAAGAAAATAACACAGTGATGCAATTACAGCTACCAGACGGACACCTAGGAAAACTGCGAGGAGATGTCCTTTGCGTCTGAGATGTGGATGATGGGAAGGCATCAGCCGTGCAGGGATCAGGACAGAATACTGCAGGTTGGGGCACAGCGAGATCAAAGTCTGCAAGGCAGTGATAAGCACAGGGAGATGGAGGAGCAGCAGGGGCCAGCAGGGCCGGCGCACAGTGAGTGAAGGAAGTGAGTGAAGGCAGGAGTGCCATGGAGCAGGCAATGCCAAATCACGGGGAGCCTGCCTTCCAAGAAGAACACAGCGAGAGGTCCTGGGGGTTTGTTTTATCCTCGATGCAATGGGAAAACAGTCAGTGGTAAGGAAAGGGGCTTAACAAGCAGAATGATGTGATCTGGTTTGAATTTTCAACTTTCTAGCTGCAGCACAGAGAACATCAAGGAAGGAGAGAAGCAACGAGGGCAGTGAGGAAGCTATTGCAGTCCAAGTAACATAAAGATGTTAATATGGGAGCAACAATTAGCATGTGAGGAGCGCCGGCTTGTATACCAGGCTGTATGCTAAGCACTTTGCATGCAGTATCTCATTTATTTCTCCTAACATCCCAATGAGAAGTTAAAAAAGATAAAGTAACCTATCCAAGGTCACAAGTGGAGGGTCAGGCAATCCGACTCCCGCATTCACCTGCTTTGGAACTTCAGCAATGAACACTATGAAATCCCTGGAAGGAAATCCATTTAAGACAAACATATACACCCCCTTTTACATATTTGATGTAGTCTTGGCATCCAACATTCTGTGCTCTAGTAATCCTGTCTGCATTATGATTAGATTGTGTCTGTGTGCCTAGGTGAGAGGGGGTTTTATAAGTAGAGACCAGTGAAAAACAAAGTGCAAAGTAGCTGAAGCTGACTGAGAATGCTCTTGTTGCCTCCCAACTCTTCAGTCTCTGGGACTTGGGACAAAGAGCAAACTCCATCTGAGAACCCTGTCCCGAGGGAGAGCTGGGTTTCAACTGAGGTGAGGAAGTGCAGGGAACGTTCTGTAACAAGGAATTTTGTCTGAGGGTGGGGAGCTACCAGCGAACGGGGATTCCAGGGGACACGCTGGAAAGATTGGCAGAAAGCACGGCAGTGGGAGGATGACTCAGGAGCTGAAAAAGTACAAAACAACACAGCAATCAGGGTACAGGAGAGGACAGGAGTTCAGAAGAATTGTATTTTGAGGGGTGGCCAGGGAAGAGAAGTAGGAAACTAACTGGGCTCATGGTTTAAACAGAACTTCATCAAGAAGTTCTCAAACATATTATCTCTCTCTCTCTCTCTCTCTCTCTCTCTCTGTGTGTGTGTGTGTGTGTGTGTGTGTGCGTGTGTCTCTTCCCCCAATACAGGGGTCCTACATATGGGTGCTGCAGCCAGTTCCCAGTCCCCCATCACTTTCCTCACACATGCCCATGTCCATGAGGATGACATACATAATCTACTCAATTAAAATGGTCACATGTCACCAAACAGCCTTGCACACAGAAGCTAAGAGTTTCAGGGTAGAGATTTTAGGATGAATCCCTCTCAAAGATTTCCAAATCACCCCCCTCTCTAGGCCTGCATGCCTGGATGAGTCCCTGAAATGACACGAACATACACTCCCTTTACAAAAAATTACCAATGGAGAGCCAAGGGATAAAATGGAGCTAGACATTAGCATGATTTTGTCTGCTTTTCCAAAATACAGATCTACACAATTCTTCTTGCCCTTCTGAGGTAAAGTAGGGGATGCTCTAAAAACAGACACTGAGAACACTTTAATGAGAATTTGGGGAAACAGCAATTTTGAAAGGAATCTAGATGCAGAAAGGAAACTAATATTTATGGAGCAACTGGCCCGGGCCAGCCTCACCTGCATATCTCATTTACTCCTTCCAACCCTTCATTTCTCAATGCTGTGCTCTCGTTGAAAACATTCACACATTAACCCATACAATGACATGAGCTCAAAAACTTGACCAAGCTTGAGCAAATTATATGAGCAAATTAATTACATGTTATAGGGATTCCAAAATAGGTTTTCAAATAGAAAGGCACCCTTCTGCTGATCCCTAATCCTAGGGGAACAAATCCAACATCAGAAGTCACGAGCACATTACATGCAGCTGGATCATCTACCCCTGGGCAATAGGTCAGAGAATTAAGATAATTACATACTTTTTGGTTAATTGCCTGAGATGAAACATTCTATAGATGTTTAAAATGTCAGTGGAGCTGAACTTTGGTGCAAGCTACCACAAGAATCTCTTACAAATTTCCCTGACATTTAGCAAGAGTCAAATAGGACATCTACTGGAGAGTGCAGGACCAAAAAATCCCCACACACCACTGCCTGCTTCACTTGCAGCCCTTGAGCTATTAGCACAGCCTTCTCCGGGCCTCCACCCACCCAGTTCTCTCAGTACAGTTCTCTGTCCTTACTCTTAACACCACACCATCTACAGGCTCAGCCTTACTTTTCCCAAGGCTATCCAGGAGCCCCAGAAAATTAAGGGCAGTGAGCGAAAAGCTCAACACACAAACACTGGTGAACAAAACACCTTTCTCATCTCCCTTTCCACTTAGAACATCTGTCAAGTTTCTGGCCAGAACAGGCAAGAGACACTAGAGACTGCCTCCTCATCGTGATCCTACCGCCCTCTCCTTGGCCAACAGAATGTCCATGCAGCCCTTGGCTCAGGGACGTCAAACAGTACTGCTAGTCAACCATGGAACATCTGCTGGGGGCAGATGGGGTAGGTCCAGGAAAGGTTTCTTCCATAATCAAAAGGGGTGCAATTATCCATCCTCCCTTCCTTTTGTTTTGTTTTTTAAACACATTAATCCTATGTACTGTTGTTCTCCTTAGGACTTCCTTTGTTTTTCCTTGTTTAAAGGTCTATTTATTTTATTTGAAAGAGAGAGAGAAGGAGGGAGATACAGAGAAAGAGGTTTTCCATCCATTGTTTTAGTCCCCAAATGGCACAATGGCCAGGGCAGTACCAGGCTGAAGCCAGGAGCCAGGAGCTTCTTCCGGAGACCTTATGAAAATGCACAAAAGGTCTTAGTCTCTATATTAAGGCAAAGGACCTAGGAGCAGCCGCTTCTTGGCAACAGCAACACCAGCCTCGTTGGGCCAGGCTGACACTGGAAAACCAGGGTCTCTTGCTGAATGAATTTTTCAGTTGGGAAGGAATTCCATGTCCATAAGCACTCATTCTCTGTGGTATAGAAATCATGATGGAGACTATAAAATCCTAGAATTTTAGAGTTGGAAAAATGTTGAAAATCATCATCTGGCCAAGATATTTTATTTTATAAATGTGGAAAGAAATTATCTTATTCATTTCCTACTGACAAGCACTGACCTTTTTTTAGACTTATTTATTTATTTAAGAGGTAGAGTGACAGAGAATGAGACAGAGAGAAAGGTCTTCCATCTGCTAATTCACCCCCCAAGTGGCCACAACGGCAGGAGCTGGGCCAATCCAAAGCCTAGAGACAGGAGCTTCCTCTGGGTCCCCACACAAGTAAAGCGGTCCAAAGACGGGCCATCTTCCACTGCTTTCCCAGGACATAGCAGAGAGCTGGACTGGAGGAGAAGCAGCCGGGACATGAACCAGCGGCCATATAAGATGCTGGTGCCGCTGGCCCCAATTACTGACATTTTTAAAAACTAAAAACCCTGAATTTTTCTTACAAGAGAATTTCAGTAATATCCTTTAGACTATCTATATAAACATGACAGTTTATTTTTTTAACTTTTGTTTAATAAATATAAATTTCAAAAGTACAGCTTTTACTGATGAAACCTTTACATAGTATATACTGAACCGATCTTCTGTATATAAAGATAATTGAAAATGATTTAAAAAACTTGGTGTTAAATTGGAAATTGCATAGATAATTATCAATTTTTAAAAAAAATATCATGTAGGATCTGTCCTTAATGTGCTGTACATTGTGAATTAATACTATAACTAGTACTCCAACAATATTTTTCACTTTGTGTCCCTATGTGAGGGCAAACTGTTGAAATCTTTACATAATATGTACTAAACTGATCCTCTGTATATAGAGAATTGAAAATGAATCTTGATGTGAATAAAAGGGGAGAGGGAGCAGGAAAGGGGAGGGTTGCGGGTGGGAGGGAAGTAATGGGGGGGGAAGCCATTGTAATCCATAAGCTGTACTTTGGAAATTTATATTCTTTAAATAAAAGCTTTATAAAAAAAAAAAGAAATGGTAAAAGGACTAAAAAAAAAGAAAGTACAGCTTTTAGATTACAGTTTTTCCCCCTATAACCACCCTCCTACCCGCAAACCATCCCATCTTCTACTCCCTCTCCCATCCCATTCTTCATTAAGATTCATTTTCAACTACCTTTATATACAGAAGATCAAATTAGTATATACTAAGTAAAGATTTCAACAGTTTGCACCCACACAGAAACACAAAGTATAAAGTACTGTTTGAAGACTAGTTTTACCATTTAATTCGCATAGTACACATTAAGGACAGACATCCTACATGGGGAGTAGGTGCACAGTGACTCTCATTGTTGATTTAACAATTGACACTCTTATTTATGACGTCAGTAATCACCAAGGCTCTTGCCATGAGCTGCCAAGTCTATGGAAGCCTCTTGAGTTCGCCAACTCCAATCTTATTTAGACAAGGCCATAGTCAAAGTGGAAGTTCTCTCCTCCCTTCAGAGAAAGGTATCTCCTTCTTCGATGGATTCTTTCTGCCAGGATCTCATTCACAGAGATCTTTCATTTAGGTCATTTTTTGCCACAGTGCATGACAGTTTATTTCTAACAGGTGCTTGGCATGTAGAATTCCCTTCTAAATGTTTGTTGAAAGATGTGGAAAAAACAAACTGCAAAAGGAAAATTTTCTGGCTTCTCCACGCTCTCAACATGTTGTCATAGGAAAGAACCTCTGGGTGGCTGTCCTACGTTGCCATGTTTCTGAATTAACATCAGGATAAAATTATTCCTCAGATAATTAAGCCAGAAGGAGTAAATTAAATTTATATTTGGGCCTAGATAAACCCTTTTGCTTTGGAAGTTTACAAATATATGAGCACATGTTTAATAACCATATGTAGAGAATGTTGTCTTCCAATACTGATTTTTTAAAAAAAAAAACTTTTGGCCGGCGCCGTGGCTCAGCAGGCTAATCCTCCGCCTTGCGGCGCCGGCACACTGGGTTCTAGTCCCGGTCGGGGCGCCGGATTCTGTCCCGGTTGCCCCTCTTCCAGGCCAGCCCTCTGCTGTGGCCCGGGAGTGCAGTGGAGGATGGCCCAAGTGCTTGGGCCCTGCACCCCATGGGAGACCAGGAAAAAGCACCTAGCACCTGGCTCCTGCCATTGGATGAGCGCGGTGCGCCGGCCGCAGTGCGCCGACCGCGGCAGCCATTGGAGGGTGAACCAACGGCAAAGGAAGACCTTTCTCTCTGTCTCTCTCACTGTCCACTCTGCCTGTCAAAAAAAACAAAAACAAAAAAACCAAAAAAACAAACAAAGACACACACAAAGGGAGGACTAAGAAGAGACACAGGGAGAAGATAGACATCTGAAGCCAAGGACAGAAACCTCAAAAGAAACTAGCCTTGCTGATACCTTGGCCTTTTACTTATAGCTTCGGGAATTTTGAGAAATAAATTCCTGTTGTTTAAGCCACCTGATCTGTGACAACTTATGATAGCAGCAGTAGCAGCTAAAACACCAAGTGATGTGGGTGATTGTTATACCAATGAGGGAACTCCTGGTGGGCACCTAGAAAGCTTCAGGGTGGGGTTTGGACACAAGGACAACTGATTACATGATGACAGAGTTGGAACTCTGGGCCAGCCAGAACTCCAGGGAGGATAGCATTGCTGGAAATAGAGCCAGATCAAATGACCAATAGTTTTATTGGTGATACCTATATAAAAAAATAATAAAAACTCTGGACCTGAGGCCAGTGCTGTGGCATAGTGGGTAAGCTGCCACCTGTAGTGCCGGCATCCCATATGGGCGGCAATTCAAGTCCCGACTGCTCCACTTCTGTTCCAGCTCTTTGCTGTGGCCTGGGAAAGCAGTAGAAGATGGCCCAAGTCCTTGGGCCCTTGTACCCATGTGGTAGACCTGGAAGAAGCCCCGAGCTCCTGGCTTCAGATCAACCCAGCTCCAGCCAATGTAGCCATTGCATTGCTTATACCAAGTTTATTGTTTGGGTATAAAATGCTACTTTTTTTAATTGATTTTGTAATCTGAAACTTTACTGACTTGGTTTTACAGTTTTAATAGCTTTTTGGCAGAGTATCCAGGTTTTTCCAGGAATAGTATCATGTAACCTGCAAACATGGATATTTTGACTCCCTTTTTCCGATTTTTGTGCCCTTTCTTTGCCTTCTTAATTGCATTGCTAATATCTCCAATACTATATTGAGTAAGAGTGGTGACAGTGGACATCCTTGTCTCGTTCCAGATCTGAGGGGAAATGCTATCAGCTTTTCCCCATTCAGTATGACATTGGCTATCTATTTGTCATATTGTAGACTTTATAATTTTGAGCTATCTTCCATTTATACTTGATTTGTAGATGGTTTTTATCATAAAGAGAAGTTGAATTTTGTCCAATGCTATGTCTGCCTCTACTGAGATTATTTTATGGTTTTTCTTCATTCTGTCATGTGATTTATGATTAATATTGATCTGTGACTGTTAGACCACCCTCACATCTCTATGTGTATCCATTCAGTCATGACGTAGGATGTTTTCTATGTAGTGCTGAATTCAGTTTACTAGTATTTTACTGAGCATTTTTGCATATGTGTGTATTAGGGATCCTGTGTGTATATCAAAGTCCTGGATTCCTGGATGGGGCTTTACCAATGTATTGCCTTCCTTTATTGTGTATCTGCTATGTATCTGTAGTTTTCTTTATGTGTTGTATCTTTGTTTGGGTTCGGTATCATTATGACGCTGGCCTTGTAAAAAGAGTTTGGCAGAGTCCCATCCTGTTATTTGCAGTCATTTGTTACAGCAGGATTAGGAACCACAGTAGTTGTAAGTAGGGGTGCTATAGAGTTCAGGAAGAAAAGAGATCAATATTCACTAAAACGAAGGGCCCTCAAGAGAAGGAGGAGAGGTTGAGATATGGGAAAGGCCTTGATGACTGAATCAGTTGGGGATTCCTTTTTCTACATGTTACAGAAAGCTATCACAAGGGCATAAGCTGCTTATTGTCTTCATTCCACAAGGATTCCAAATGAGGGTAACCTGAACTGGTAATGTCATCAACTCTTGGGGCTCCTTTAAACTTTGACTCCATCCTTAATTCATGACTTTTGGCCTATGGTTGCCTCATAGTCACAAAATGGCTGCTTTGTTTCTAGTCTAATATCCTCATTTAAGATAGAAAGAAGAAGATAGCAATGAGGAAATAGTGGTACCTAGATCAATAAAGCAAAAATTCCAAAGAACTGTCTAGCAGATAAGCCGTAACTGTGACCCACAATCATTTCTAGTCCCAGAGAAAGCAAGCAAAATTTAAATGAATGGCCCCAACTGAAAGCTAGTAATAGTAACAGAGCACAGCAAACAATCTGAGGCGCAGAGAGCTGGAACTCACAATCCAACACTGGAAGGATGCATCCAGTAAACACACAAGAAAGGAGCCAGAGAGATGGCAGCTCTCCAGAGAACACTGGCAAATCCCTATCTGGGAATCCTGGACTCTGTTAGCACACACACATTAGAAGCTATGTGGGTATTAAAGCGAACGAACACAGATGAAACGGCTGTAGCCATGCTCCACAGAGCACCAAACCAGATGAAATTAAAAATCCCTGAAAATGGGCCGGTGCCGTGGCTCAACAGGCTAATCCTCCGCCTTGCGGCGCCGGCACACCGGGTTCTAGTCCCGGTCGGGGCGCCGGATTCTGTCCCGGTTGCCCCTCTTCCAGGCCAGCCCTCTGCTGTGGCCCAGGAGTGCAGTGGAGGATGGCCCAGGTGCTTGGGCCCTGCACCCCATGGGAGACCAGGAAAAGCACCTGGCGCCTGGCTCCTGCCATCGGATGAGTGCGGTGCGCCGGCCGCAGCGAGCCGGCAGCGGCGGCCATTGGAGGGTGAACCAAGGGCAAAGGAAGACCTTTCTCTCTGTCTCTCTCTCTCATTGTCCACTCTGCCTGTCAAAAAAAAAAAAAAATCCATGAAAATGGTCAGTTGTACTAATGATGGCAACAGCTTTTCAATGTCTCCTCCTGCTGAAAATTAATGCTCTTTACTCATCCTGCTGGTAATTTCATCTCTTGGAAGGCACAGGAAGCTCCAAAGGGACCGGATGCTCCAGATCCAATTCTAAGGAATACGGAAAACATGGCTAGTGACTGGAAGTCACAGGAAGTGACCATGCCATTTTGAGTGTGTGGTAGAGAAAGAAAGGAAAGCTGCAAACTGCCGGGCATGTACCATAGGCTTTAGAAAATAAGAGATGCGATTATTTTAGAAAAAAAGACAGATCCATAACCAGACATTTTGAAGAGGGTTTGGATATTTTAAAGATATGAAATTTTGTAGCAAAAATGATCTTATAGTTTGTAGAAGAAAAATAGGGAAGCAGTTAAAAAATCAGGAAGCTTCCTGAATAGCTAAGATTTAAAATCATATATTGGGGTGAAAAAAGAACAGACATAAAACCACAAATAAACACTTCCAAGGATTCTTTGTGAGGGTAGAAATGGTGACTTTTTCCCCTTAATTCTGCTTCTGTAGAGACTGTATTAGAAAGTACAAAAACTTTCAAAAGTAGCCACAAATTCTAAAGGCAACTAATTTTTAACATGATATAATTGCTATTTATATGATATATTGATAAATAATCAGCATTATCCTTAATAATATGTGTATATTATGAGATGAATATGATATAATTGCAATAGATGATAGAGATGAAAATATCTCTACTTTGGCTCCCACATTTTCATTGTAAAGATGACCTTCAAGGTGAACATATAGCCCAGTAGTTAATACGCCACTTGTGACACCTGCATATCCAACTGCATGGGTTCAAGTCCAGGCTTCATTACAGTTGCAGCTAATTGTTAATGTACACCCTGGGAGGCAGCAGGTATTGGCTCCACTAGTGGTGTCCCTGCCAC
The DNA here is from genome assembly GCA_949820135.1 of Sylvilagus floridanus. Taxonomy (NCBI): domain Eukaryota; kingdom Metazoa; phylum Chordata; class Mammalia; order Lagomorpha; family Leporidae; genus Sylvilagus; species Sylvilagus floridanus. The sequence continues at coordinate 98,855,271 of OX463225.1, forward strand.
CCACCTGGGGGATCTGGATGGAGTTCTTGCTCCTAGACGCCTCCTGGTCTAGCTCTGACTGTTGTAGACAGTTGGAGAATGAATCAGCAGATGGGACCATTATCTCTCTCTCTCTCTCTCTCTCTCTCTCTCTCTCTCTCTCTCTCTCCTCCCTCTCAAATAAACAAAACAATTTTAAAAGACATTCAAAAATTTTTAAAAAGACCTTCAAATATTTAAATTATAATAAGCAAATTAAATATTACAATAAGGGAGAATAATCCTTAAAGTAAATGAGAAGATAATAGGAAGACATCCAGATAGTTTTCAATATATTTAGTTCAAAAATCATTTATGAGACCAGAGTGGCACACATTTGACTTCCTTTCTACTAAATCTCATTGAAATAGAATAAAGATATACAAATAGAAACCAAATAAACATCTGGGCTCCAAGCTGTCTTCCTCATTGAAAAAAATCTTACCTGATCATAGGGAACATATTTTCAGTCACAGCAGATATCTGCAATATCCTCCTTTTCTATCTTATCATCTTTCTTTTCTGCCACCTGCAGCTGCAATGTCTGAAATAACACAAAATCTCCTCTTCCCTCTCCCTTTCTCTGTGTGTGTGTGTGTGTGTGTGTGTGTGTGTGTGTGTGTGAGTTTTCTCAGATACCTACTCCCTCACATTCGTGTCTTTCCTGCATTTCCTACACCACTTCTAATATCTCCCCACTGTCAGTGGCAGCTGGAGCCACTATTCTTCTGTGAGCTCATCAGACAACTTCAGAATTCCTGGAAGATCCTGTGTCTGTCCACATTTCTCTTCAAAGCAGGGAATGTGTTGAAATCCCTGCTAAGAATAATTCTCTCATTCAAATATTTAAAGAGAATTTCTCTTTAAGAAGAATCTGTCTTCAAATCTTTAAAGAGAGTTTCTGGTGGACAAAATTCTCCACCTTATTACCCCCAGAAAAAGACTAAATATATGCTGCAATAAAGTAAAACAATGGGGCATCAGATAGACGTTTTTTAACAGAGTTTTCGATGAGAAGTGAGTCAAATCATATTGGCAGATAACTAGAGTTGGAAAAAGTAAATGAACATACAAAGAAATAGCCCAGAAGCCCGAAATAGCAGAAGCAAGGGAAGTAGAGGCAGAGCCATTCTTCCTTACAGATCCAGGAGGGGTTCAAACTCAAGTCTGGCCACTGGAGAATGCAGCATGGGACCTGGAGCAGCAGGCAGTAAGGGAGATGGAGGAACTGCCATCATTACCAGGTGAAAGCAAATTGCTCTGCTGGGCTTCCCTCTTCAGTTCAGACTCACAGGGCTGGGGCCGTCCAGCCTGCAGGCGGTATGAAGCCCATGAAATCATTTGGTCTGGCTCTGCCAAGGCAACCGCAGGCAATATTCAATAAATCTATAGCCGGCTAATTTTTAAGTTGACAATTTTGTATAGTCCCTGAATGATGTTATAAATATCCAAATTGCCCTTGGCAGAAAAAAAGGTCGCCTACCCCTAAGAGAAAGAGTATTTTTCAAATAGATAGCAGGTGTGAGGAGCTGTGCAATTTGATTCCCACAAAGAGAAAACATGAGGAACAATAGATGCAATTAGAATCACCACCTGATTAAGTTTATGATAATCTATCATTATTCAAGACCCATCTGTCTCCTGCAAGATCAGACAAGATAAAAGAAATAATAGGAATCACCAGCCATGCATCTTTTTAAGTCTTTCATAGTAGCATTAATCTCTGCTGTTCCCTTAAAGATTCATGGTTTATAACGTCATCCTTTCTACTATAATAAACCTAAACTATAGGTCAGAGTGAATATTTTATTAGCGGGTTGGTACATCTATTTCAATTCTCCATTAAGGCCCTGTACAAATAACCACAAGATGATACGTACTCATTGGGCTCATCATGATAAAAGAGTGGGGTATTTAACATCTTCATTAGTCAAGATGATCTGTATTATGTAGGAATAACAAATGACTCCAAATATCAGTGCCTTGCAAAATCTAAGGATACTTTCTGGTTCTTGTAGCATATCCATCACAGACTGAGTATGAGTCTATCCTACCTGGTCATCACTCTGGGACCCAGGCTAGTAGCTACAATCTGGAGCATTGTTGATCGCATGGAAGAAGAAAAAGAAAAGGGAAAACACACCGTGTCTTAAAGCTTTTGTCCAGGAGTAATATATAACACTTCTGCCAGCATGTCATCAGCCAGAGCAAATCACATAGTCACTCCTGAATTCAACATGGCGTGATATAATCCTGCCATTGTGAAGATGCAGAGGATAGAACATTTGGAAAACAGTAATGAAATCTATTGCATTGCTTGGGACATTTTGGATACTAATACTTGCAGTGGTATAAATTCAGAGGTCATGTACAATAATTCTAGAAAATTCTGGGAATATCTCTATAGAAGATGTACAGTATACCCTTGCTTGAATGTCAGAGGATTCTTCCTTTGGGAGATAGTTCTCCCTTTCACTCCAGAATTCCAGATTAGAGAACTGGTTCAGGTCTAGAAATTGGATGAATGGTGTTAATTCCCAATTGTGATTAAATTCTCTACACACAGAACTAGAACTTTTCTATTTTATATACAAAATGAAACCACATTACACAAATGTAAAACTGCCTATCTATTTCAGTCTTAAGGGCACCATGATCAATTCACCATCATCAAAAACATCTGTGGGTTAAAGTGGTCAACTTATCACTAATTAGTTGCACCTTCTTCTGTCAGTATCTGCTAGCACATGGCCTCTGTCACTCTGAGATCCAATCAAGAAGCCCATTTCTGTGGCAGCATCTTCAGCTGTCATCCCCAGCCTTCAAAGATGGACACTTTCCAAGAAATCTGGTGCTCCTCTCACTAAGGTATTTTCCTATGTTGTGATAAAGGAAGTATCCTCCTAGGTCTTTAATGAGATGTCATAAGATGCATATTGGTTAGCCAGGGCTATTGCAATAAAATACCAGAGATTTGGTGGCCAGTCAAAACAACAGAAACTTGTTTTTCACAGTTCTGCAGGCTGGAAGTCCAAGATTAAGGTAGAGCTGGGCTTGTCCAGGGGGCCTTTATCCTCAGCTTGCAGATGGCCATCTTCTCCACACTTGATCTTAGCCAAAAGGTCAAGAAGCGATATAATGGCCGTCTTCTCGTTGTGTCCCCACATGGCCTTTCCTCAGTACATGTGCACCCCTGATGCCTCTTCCTCTTCTCATAAGGGTACCCATCACATTTAAGGTACCACCCTTATGACCTCCATTAACTTTACCTTCTTTGGCCAGCTCTGCAGCTCACTAGGCTAATCCTCCACCTGTGGCACTGGCATCCCGGGTTCTAGTCCCAGTTGGGGCGCCAGTTCTGTCCAGGTTGCTCCTCTTCCAGCCCAGCTCTCTGCTGTGGACCGGGAAGGCAGTGGAGGATGGCCCAAGTGCTTGGACCCTGCACCTGCATGGGAGACCAGGAGGAAGCACCTGGCTCTTGACTTCGGATTGGTGTAGCGCACTGGCCGTAGCAGCCATTTGGGGGTCAACCAACAGAAAGGAAGACCTTTCTCTCTGTCTCTCTCTCTCTCTCTCTCTAACTCCACCTGTCAAAAAACAAAACAAAACAAAAAAACAACTTTACCTCCTTAAAGGTGCTATTTCCAAATGCAGTCACTCTGGGGGTTAGGGCTGCAGATATGAATCTAAAGAACACGCTTCAGTCCATAACACACCCTTTGTTAATATGTGTTAACTTCCATATAGCAGACCTCATGAGGCAGCGAATTAAATTTGCTTTACAATTCTCTGGCTTATAATCTCCAAATGTTGGTTATGGTTTTTGTTTACATTGGCCTTTGTAGGCCTGGTTTGCACACATTTTAGTATTTGGAGTCCTGTAACTTCAAATGATAAAATGTTATTCTGGAGCAGTCCTGGAAGCTTTTCTGGTTTTCTGATTAATATCTTAAGCAAGCATTCTAACACCCTGAGGACACTGTTTCTATCTGTAATTTATCCAGTGCACTCAGAAATACGCAGCCCACCCACAATCCCTAGAGTTCTTCAACGGTGTCCAGATATCACAGCAGCCACTTGGTCTCCAAATACTGCACCTTTCATAATAAGCCATTTATTCCAGGCAAGTACAAGTAATAATCTATGTAACATTGTTTCCACGAATTTCTAACATTCCAGAAGTCATAGCTACTTCAGAGCTTCTTTTATTTTATTTTTTTTTTTATTTTTGACAGGCAGAGTAGACAGTGAGAGAGAGAGACAGAGAGAAAGGTCTTCCTTTGCCGTTGGTTCACCCTCCAATGCCCACCGCGGTTGGCGCGCTGCGGCTGGCACACAGCGCTCATCCGATGGCAGGAGCCAGGTGCTTACCTGGTCTCCCATGGGGTGCAGGGCCCAAGCACTTGGGCCATCCTCCACTGCACTCCCGGGCCACAACAGAGGGCTGGCCTGGAAGAGGGGCAACTGGGACAGAATCCAGCGCCCCAACTGGGACTAGAACCCGGTGTGCCGGCGCCGCAAGGCGGAGGATTAGCCTGTTGAGCCACGGCGCCGGCCCAGAGCTTACATTTTCAATAACTAAGCCTAAATTCCCATTTTTGAAGATCTTATCCTTGAATCCACTCTTGGTAAGTGTTCAGTCAGAAAAAAAGTCTATTATAGGTAATCCAAGAAAATTATCTAATAAATCAATGTCATAATGTTGAAATGGCTTTCTTTACAAATCTCATGGATATCTTTCATTGGTCTATTCTAAACAAGAACATTGCTGGCAAACGATTCTAGGAAATTTTGTCCCCAGATTTCCAACCTCCATTGCAACCAGGGGACACTGAATATCAATAAACAGGGGCCAGCATTGTGCCACAACAGGTTAAGCCCCTGCCTGTGATGCCAGCATCACATGTGAGTGTCAGTTCAAGTCCCAGCTTCCCCACTTCTGATCCAGATCTTTGCTAATACACCTGGAAAGGCAGCAGAAAATGGCCCACGTATTGGTCCCCAGACACCCAAGTGGGGCCCAGATGGGGTGCCAGGCTTCAGTTTTTTCCAGCCTTGGCCATTGTGGCCATTTGGGGAGAGAACCAGAAGATGGAAAATATCTCTCTCTCTCTCAATCTCTCTCTCCACCTCTCTCTCTCTCTCTCTCTCTTTGGTTCTCTGTCTCTCCATCTGTAAATCTGGCTTTCAAATAAATAAAAATAAAATATTTTTTTAAAAAATAGACATATGCCTGGCACACATCTCTATCTGAAGGTTATTGGAGGATATCCTCCACAAAAATGAACTAAATAAAAAAGGAGAAGGGGCTGAGATTCTAGAAACTGAAATTCAGGACATAAGAGAGTCAAAAGTACTTTCCAGAATGATAATGAAAGGAAGTGTGAGGATGACATCTCTATTAGCTGCCTACAGAGCAGTCAGCCCAGATTAGAACAGGGGGATGAAGGAATTTAAGAAAGATCTCATGGAAAACAAATGAAACATTCAGAATAGTGTGAATATATTAATAGGATTTGTACAGTTCTGTTGAAAGATAAGAAAGACCTATCACACAAGCAAGACTAGTGACTGCTAATACTAACAGATAGAACTAAAAAAGGGAGAGACTGATCCAACATGGGAAGTAGGATACACAGCAGACTCATAGAATGGCAGATATCCTAATAAATCACTCTGGCCTCAGAATCAGCCCTTAAGGCATTAGGATCTGGCTCAAGAACCCACGAGAGTATTTTAGGCATGGAAAGCCAAGACACTCTGGGAAAAAAAAAGAAGAAGAAGAAGAAGAAGACATAAATGAAAGATCTCTGCGAGTAAGATCCCAACGGAAGGAACAGGGCCACCAGAGTAGGAGGTACCTTTCTCCAAGGGAGGAGAGAACCTCCACTTTGACTATGACCCTGTCAGAACAAGATCCAAGTCGGCGAACACTAAAGGCTTCCATAGCCTCAGCAACTCATGACTATAGCCTAGGGAGATTACTGACGCCATAAACAAGAGTGGCAAATTGTTAAATCAACAACAGTAGTCACTGTGTACTTAAGCCCATGTATGATCTGTCCTTAATGTGTTGTCCAATGTGAAGTAATGCAATAACTAATACTCAAACAGTATTTTTACACCTTGTGTCTCTGTGCGGGTGCAAACTGACAAAATCTTTGCTTAGTATATACTGAATCGGTCTTCTGTATATAAAGATAATTGGAAATGATTAAAAAAATTGGACGTTACATAAATTCAATCAATTTTAAAAAAATATCATGTAGGATCTCTGCCCTTAATGTGCTGTACAAGGTGATTTAATGCTATAACTAGTACTCAAAGAGTATATTTCACTCTGTAATGCTATGGGAGGGCAAATGGTTTAAAATCTTTTCTTAACACATACTAAACTGAGCTCCTGTATACAAAGAGAATTGAAAATGAATCTGGATGTGAATGAAAGGGGAGAGGGAGTGGGTAAGAGGGGAGGGTAGCGGGAGGGAGGGGAGGTATGGGTGGGGAAGCCATTGCAATCCACAAGTTGTACCTTGGAAATTTATATTCTAAATAAAAATCAAAAAAAAAAAAAAGGTAAGAAAGAACTAGGTACAAGCAAAGATACATAAAATCTAAACTAATGAAAAAACAAGGCAATAATTAACTCCAGGAAAAACAAAAAAGTAAACTACTCAGTTTAATGAAGAGTAGTTATAGTCATAACATTAAAAACTATGAGTTTAATCAAAATTACATTACAATGATGTTGGAAATGGAAGAAAGAAAAGCCAAGGTTGCTGTAGAGGCTGGCACTGTGGCATCGCGGGTAAAGCCACCACCTACAGTGCTGGCGTTCCACATGGGCACCTGTTCAAGTCCTAGTTGCTCTACTTCCAATCCAGCTCTCTGCTATGGCCTGGGAAAGCAGGAAGATTGCCCAAGTCCTTGGGCCCCTGCACGTGCATGGGAGACCCAAAAGAAGCTCCTGGCTCTGGCTTCCTTGCAGTCACCTGGGGAGTGAACCAGCACATGGAAGACCTCTCTCTCTCTGCCTCTCTTTCTCTGTATAATTCTGACTTTCAAATAAATAAATCTTTTTTAAAAAGATGGTTGTACAAGAAAGTTAAATTCTCAGGGAAGGCACTGTAGTGTAGCAAATTAAGCTGCCATTTGGAATAACTACATTTGATATTTGATGGCTAGTTCAAGTTCCAGATCCTCTGTATCTGATCCAAATTCTTCATAATATGCCTGGGAAGGCAGTGGGTATTGGCCCAAGGATCTGGATCCCTACCACTCTCAGGGGAGACCTGGAGAGAGTTCTGGGTTCCTGGTTTTGGCCTGGCCCAGCCCTAGCAGTTGATGGTATTTGAGAATCAGCATATGGAAGATCTCTCTCTCTCTCTCTCTCTCTCTCTGCCTTTCAAGTAAACTTTTTAAAGATTTATTTATTTATTTGAAATGCAGAGTTACACAGAGAGAAGAAGCACAGAGAGGGAGAGAGACATAGAGAGAGATCTTCCATCTACTGGCTCACTCGCCAGACAGCTACAATTGCCAGGGCATGGCTAACCCAAAGCCAGGAGCCAGGAGCTTTTTTCACATCTCCCACATGGGTGCAGGGGCCAAGCACTTGTGCTGTCTTCCACTGCTTTCCCAGGTGCATTAGCAGGGACCTGGATTAGAAATGGAGCAGCTGGGTCTTGAACCAGAGCCCAGATGGGATGCTGGCATCACAAGCAGTGGCTTTACCTGCTATATCACAATGCTGGCCCCAAAATAAGTATATATATATTTTTAAAAAGTTAAGTTTTCACCTGCTGGTTAAGAAGTATAGGTTAGTCTTATAGTGATTAAACCATAAGTATTAATATAAAAATTTATTTCAGAATTGGAGGTAAATATTAGAATAAGGAGCTAAAATATGTAAAAGTAATAGATTCTAGACAGTGATTAGTAGAGATCCAGATGGGGTAGAAAACAAGTTTTTCATTTTTCTCATGAGCCTTGTAGAACTACTTGACTATTAAAACTGTACACATGTGTTAGAAAACACAGTATCTATTTTTAACATATTGGATGAGAGATGAGAGACTACAGACAGTTTGCATCTAGTGCTCCTCCAAGTTTAATTTGCATACATATTACCTGGGGTCTTGTTAGAATTCACAGCTGCCTCAACAGCTCTGGGGTGGGATCTAAATTCTACATTTCCTTCAAGTTCCCAGTTCTTTCTGTCAGTGCTACTGGCTCATATGCCATACTTCGAGGAACAAAGTTATATACTGCTCTTTGTATACATAGAGAAGTAACTGGAGAGACGCCAAGGATAAAAGAAAGATATTTAATGTAAGAGGTTCTATTGTACCTCCATTACTCTCTCCCCACTATTTCTGCCTGAACATCTACTCATGCTTCAATATTTCATTCAAATGTCACCTCCTCTGTGAAATGTCCCTCAACTTCCACCTCCTCACAGTCTCAAGCAAAATTAATTAATTCCCTGTTTGGGGCTTCCACAAAAATCTCTGACAGCACTTGTCTCATTGTGTTGTTACAGTTATTATCTTGCCTGCTTCACCCACTAGACTTGGAAACATAAGCCATGACTTGTTTCCCCAAAATCTATGAAACTCTTGAATTTAGCATAGATATTAGAATATTGAAGCTTAAATAATTACTTAGAAGAAACAAATCACTAATGACTAAACATTGTGACAAATTATAACCACTGGAAATGAATAAGACAGGTACACATTCACTGGTGACAACACAGAAGGAAATTCTATATTTGGTAGGAAGCTGATGACCACATAAATCTCCTCCTAGAAGTCCATGCTTCTATTCCCTGGATGCTATGAAATATTATTTCCAAGGGAATCTTGCTTTCTTAATTTATTGTAAGGATTTTTTTTCAGCTTTTAATGTCTTGTTACATTTGACCCTATTAGGAAACAAAATTCTTTAATATGGTCTAAATAGACTTAGGAAACTATACATGGTTTTAGCCGTTAAAGTTATTCTGGCACATTTCAAATCCTATAATCAAAACTGACCTCAACTTGGCAGCCTCTGCACCCTAAATTACAGAAATGAAAAGAAAGCCAACACTCATTCTAATTAGGGTCATAATCAGCTGTTAGCAATGGCAAATGAACCCAGAGAGGGTACCCTGCCAGCACAATTTTTAAATAGCAGGAAGTTCATTAAGATAAGAGAAGAGTACCAAGATGCTGACTTGAACTTTGTTCCAACTTGTGCTGGGAGGTGGGACGTGCTGGCCTCAAATGGATCTGCCTCTCCAGTGTCTGGGTTTAAGGCTACAGATGTCTGCAGATGCAGGAGCAAATGATCATGATTAGGAAAGAAATTAGGAAAATAAACAAAGCATCAGAGGAAGGAGTTGAGGCAGCTGATGTTCTGCCATCTGCCAAGATTTAGACTCCAGTTTTATTCCAAGGTCTGGAAGGGAACTTGCAAATCAATTACTAGTCAGCCGTTTCATGCTTGGATGTACATGAAAATCACCTAGATGCTTTATAAAAAGTCTTGATGTTCAAGTGCCACAACAGGATTCTGAGACAGTAGGTCTGGGCTGGGGTCTAGGTCTCAGGGCCATTAATTTGCCCAAGTTCACCCAGATTTTGTTGATTATGTTTTTGTTATATTGTTATGTTTTTATTTGTTATTATATTATATTTTTTGTTATTATATTATATTTTTATATATTATTACATTTGATACATTTTTGTTATTGGTTAGAGATGGTCATTGCACCTGGTTATACATCTGCTTCCCTCTCCTGAGATTCTGTAGTAACAAGAGGCAATACATAAGCAGCCGCACTCAGCATTTCTGGTTCACTTTTCATCACGAGATCAAGACCACCCTGAAAACCACAGGTGGCTCAATGCAACTAGAGGGACTGAGTCAAAAGAGCATTGTCTCCAACAGGTGGAATTTTGTCCATTCCCTACCACTTACATCACAGGCCAGAAGGTTCTGAATAAGATCTGGGAAAAGTAATCATTCTGCAGTTTCTACTGGCCAGTTTTATCCTATAACCAAAGGCAAAGCAAGCTGTTGCCTGCTTGCTAAGTGTGCATGCCCCCCCAACACACACACACATACACACACACACACACTAACTATAGCTCACACTTAGCTAGAACTAGACAGCTCTCTCAAGCCATCTGCAGCTGTCCCTGAAACACAAAATCATTGACACATGCCATTTTCTTGAAAATATCAATACTTAATTACATTTGACCTTGATAAATATCTTGACATCTGTATTATAATTTTTAAAAAGTCAGCTAATTATTTTAAAGATATTCCAAACAAACAAAAACCATCATAACCCATTATCATAATCATGAAAGGATGTGTCACCACTACAGGGATGTGAAACCCACGCACCCATTGTGAGTGCTACTTGGCAGTGACCCCTCAGGGCTCTAATCTCTCAGCCATCACTCTTCATAGTCACTTGGTGTTTCAACATCCTGAAAACTGTTATTTCATGTTTTCTCTGGGTTTTTTTTTTTTTTGGTTGCTTCTGACAAAAGTTAAACACAGTCTCTATTACTTCATCTTAACCCAAAAGGGAAGCCTTGGGTGCAGTTACAACAAAAAAGAGCACAAATTAAATGTATCGAGAGAAAATAAAATTGCTTTCTCACTGTCCTCACTAGATTCAAGGAGAAAATGAGTCAGAGGCTATTATCTTCATCTTACATAGAATATCCTGACAACCAGATTTCCACAGTTCTAAACAGTGGCAATTACTACACACACATTGATCTGAAAGTCAGTTTGGAAGGTTTGATGAGAGACACACCACATTGAACATATACCCAACTGTAAGGCACACCATGAAAAACATTTCAAATTCTTTATTTGAGAGACAGAGAGAGAAAAAGAGATGGTCAGAGAGAGCTCCCATTCATCGGTTCACTCCACAAAGCCCATAATGCCCTGGTTGAAGCCAGGAGCCAAGAACTCAATCCAGGTCTCCCATATCAGTGGCAGGAACCCAATTACTTGAGTCATCACTCAAAGAGTGGGGAGTTACCCTCCCTATCTTTTAAATTGAAATCTTGGGGGCTGAAAGTGTGGCACAACATCCATACAGTGATGCCAGCATCCCACACAGGCACCAGTTTCAGTTCTGGCTGTTCCATCTCCAATCCAACTCACTGCAAATGTGCCTGGGAAAGCAGTGGAAGATGGCCCAAATACTTGGGCTCCTATCATCCACGTGAGAGACACAGACAGGACTCCTGCTGTGGTCTGGTCCAACCCCAAAGGTTGCATTCATTTGGGGAGTGAATCAGTGAATGGAAGATCTCTGTTTCTGTCTCTTCCTCTGTCACTGTAATTCTGCCTTCCAAATAAGGAAATAAATCTTTTAAAAAAAGATTTCCACATGTCTTCATAGATATCTACATGAGAGATGTGTCTATTTTCCTCATGGGTTAATTTATTCAGTAATTCAGTATCAGTTTGGACTCACAGATATTTATTCTATACTTTGGGTTGTAATTTGGTACTACTTTATATTTTGGCTCACAGTGGCCTGGCTTTAACCATTGGGGAGGCTCTTTCAGATGGCTCCTGTTCACCTGTGACATACCTCCATCAGTATGTCTGTGTGTGTTCAACATTTATTTGGTTTCCAGCTGAAAAATCCTCCATACTCATCTTAATATATATTCCTGTCCCAATCCTTGAATCAGCCATCTCTCCAAAGAACCCTGTTTCTTTTTACTGGAGAATAATATAAAAAACAAGATGCAGGTGCTTGGTAGGCTCATTGCTACTGAGTGTTATCCCCTTTGGGCCACATATAGATAGGAATCTCTCTCTCTCTCTTTCTCTCTCTCTCTCTCTCTCTCTCTCTCTCTCTCTGTGTATGTGTGTGTGTAGGTAAATACATATATTCCTATATGTAACTAACTGCAACTATATTAAGTTGAACCTGAGTTCTTACAAATGTTTCCAACTCAAATTCATTACCATATGAATCCTTCTCTCATTTATAATCTCCCAATCCAACAGTGAGAAACTGGGCTCCCACCATCCTCTCTCCATCTACTTAATTGTTCAATTCCAGCATACTTTACATATATAGTAGTCTCAGAATTGTTAAACTTACTCCTGGGAAAAACATTTTTTACTATATTATGGCACTTATGTGCCTTTAGCCTTGCATACTGCAACTGACTTCCAGAGTTACTTAGATCAGCAGCTTTTGCCTTGCTGCTTCAGGAGGGTGCTCCACACAGGAGAAATACAGTGAGATCCTCTTGTCACAGTCCACAATCTTTCCTGGGGTTCCTGACTTCCTAAATGATGTATTCACTTTGCATACATTAAAGCTCACTCTTATGTTATAAAGTTACGTGGGTTTTGATGACTAATGCATGTGCCATGTTTACATCATGACAGCACCCTACAGAACAGTTTCACTGCCCTAAATCAACTTATTCCAGATTTCCCCACCCTCCAAGCTCCTAACAACCACTGATCTTTTTATTGCCTATGTACATTTTCTCTTTAGAGAATGTCATATAATTTTAATCATCTAGGATGCAGTCTCTTCAGACTGGCTTCTTTCACTTACAATAAATGTCTAAATTTCCTCCACATCTTTCATAGTTTGACAGCTCAGTTCTTTTTATGGTTGAATAATATTCCATTGTTTGATTCTGCCACAATTTTTCCATTCAACAATTAAAAGGCATCTTGGTTGCTTCTAGGTATTGGCAGTTATAAATGTAACTGCTAGACATAACTTATGTGCAAGTGTTTGTATACACTTAAGTTTTCATGGTATGTAAATACTCAGTAGTAAGACTTATTTATAGTAAGGTGTAACCATATTTGTTTTTAATATTGTAAGAAAATGCAAACAGTATTGTCTTTTGCATTCCTACCAGGAATGAATTAAGAGTTTTTGTTGCTCCACATACTCACCAACATTTGGTGTTGTCAGGATTTTTTTCTTTTTAATTTTGGCGGTGGTATTGCATCATCTTTTTATTTATTTATTTGAAAGGCAAAATTATAGAGAGGCAGAGGCAGAAAGAGAGAGAGAGAGAGATCTTCTTCTTCCATCTACTGGTTCACTCCTCAAGCAGCCACAATGGCCAGAGCTGTGCTGATCCAAAAACATGAGCCAGGAGCTTCTTCTGGGTCTCCCACGCAGGTTCAGGGGCCCAAGCGCTTGAGCCATCCTCTGCTTTCCCAGGCCATAGCAGAGAGCTGGATGGGAAGTGGAGCAGCCGGGCGTTACCGGCAATGCCACAGCAACTGACCCTGCATTGTCTTCATTAATTTGCAATTCTCTAATTATAAATGATGTTGAGCATTTTTTTTCACATGCCACCTTGTGTATATTTCATTTTGTGTTGCCTGGGTACACTCTTTTAAGAAATCTTTATGAATAATTCTGGTTAAGACCAAGATTAGAAGGCCATCGCTCTAGATCCATCATTTGCCACACATCTCTACTTACTGCCTGTCCCCCATGAGAGCATCCTAGTTGCCAATAGGGACACTGCCTCCACTTCATTTCACAGATAATTTTTTTTATTTGAAAGTCAGAGTTACAGAGAGAGGAGAGGCAGAGAAAGAGAGAGAGGTCTTCCATCGACAGTTTACTCCCAAATTAGCTGCAATGGCTGGAGCTGGGCCAATCTGAAGCCAGGAGCCAGAAGCTTCCTCCTGGGTCTCCCAAGTCGGTGCAGGGGCCCAAGGACTTGAGCCTTTCTCTACTGCTTTCCCAGGCTATAGCAGAGAGCTGCATCAGAAGTGCAGCAGCTGGAACTCAAACCGGCACCAATATGGGGTAATGCACTACGCCACAGTGCTGGCCCCTAAACACTTTTTGTCTTTAAAATTTCACCACTTATTCATTAGTGATTTATTTGCATAGAATAGTTCACTATTCTAAGTGCACTCGGAGGTAAACATGAGCATCCCCTTGCCTAAGGAGATCTTGGTTTATTCTGCAGTTTGATGAATTTGAGGAATTCTTAATCAGCGAAGTGTGATTCCATGCACTATGGTTATCTAGTGCACCTGCCCAGATTTCTCAGGTGAGGACATCTGGCGCCATAGCTTCCAGTTCACAATTCAGAACAAATCCTTTTCCTACGGACATATAGTTCTTTAATTAAAGAATGCATAAGCCAACTTGCAAATGGTATGACAACAATTAGAATAAGCCTCCACTCAAAAACAAGACAAACAGCTTCTCACACTAAAACACCAGCTGTTGAACAACGGCCACTGAATCCACTGCTGTGTCTCTCATATGTTCTAAGAAGAAATTTTCTTTCTCTCATGTTTTAGATGTCTTAGGACCTGTATGACCCACAACCTCCTGGGGACTCATTATTTCCTACACCACACTCAGAGATATTTCCATTTTTATAGAGAAGGGGTCTTTGATCATAGTTCTCTAAATCAGCAATACATTACTTTATATACTCAGATCCTCTTCGAGGGGACTAGAAGTTCTGTTTGCTTCCTTCTGTCTGCATTGAAGGGTCAGAACAGAGCCATGGTCACCATCACCATCACTTCACCATCATCGTGGTCTGATCACATTATCCACTCCTAAACCTCTACAGATATCATTAACTGCCTTCTCCCTGCTCGTAAAAAGCTAGGGAGTATGTCCTTGGTGAGCAATTCCTACTCTCTAAGTTATCAACCCAAATACTTGGCAGATTTGGGCAGCTGTGAGAGTTTTAACTTTAATTCTTTCAAATTACCTAGTAATTAGTCCTCCTCCCTCCTTCTAAAGCCACCTCTGAGTTGTGTCTATTCCTGCTTTTGACCACCGATTTCTTAAAATCTGTTTTTAATCTCTTCAAATTGTTAAATATGCTTACAGTTGAACCATTTTGAAATTCTTCACAAGGTCTCAAAGAACCCAGCAGTGGAAATCCAGTTTATGTCTTCTGGCTTTCTCTAAGAAGCATAACCCATCTTCTTTCCTAACTGCCATCTGCCTTGCTGTATATGCAATTCTGTCTGGACAGGAACCACATTTATCTATGTGGGCCATATTATGCATTGGTCTCACAGTGAGAGATGTATACCTGTCAAATTATGGCAATTGATTATTCTTGGCTGCAATATTGACTTTCTCAAGTTGTGTAGATTTCTTTCTACTTCAAATGTCTCCTGTAAAAATACTGACCTAGTTAAACAGAAAACACTGTGAAGATTAACTAATAGATTGTTCTGAAAATGCCATGGTCTATAAACATTATTATTAATGTACTGAGCTATACATATAAACACTGATGTAAGCAAGCTGTTGATTTTTTAATTAAAAAAAATTCTAGCTCGAACACTTTAATATTATCTATATTCCATAGCATAATGCTAGGTTAAAAAAAAAAAAAAAAAACTAAGAATTCATTTTCCCCAAGACAATGGCCAATACACACCAAAAGTTGTTTAAAATTACAGTTAATGTTCACATCAAAGAATTTTCTGGAATCTAAGACTAGGAGATCTTAAAGATCATCACACTCCAGGGTCTGGTGCTATGGCGCAGTGGGTTAACGCCCTGGCCTGAAGCCCGGCATCCCATATGGGCACTGGTTCTAGTCTCAGCTGCTCTTCTTCTGATCTAGCTCTCTGCTGTGGCCTGGGAAAGCAGTGGAGGATGGCCCAAGTCCTTGGGCCCCTGCACCTGAATGGGAGACCTGGAGGAAGCTCCTGGCTCCTGGCTCCTGGCTTCTGGTTGGCACAGCTCCAGTCACTGCAGCCATTTGAGGAGTGAACCAGAGGACGGAAGACCTCTCTCTCTGTAGCTCTGTCTTTAAAATAAATAAAATAAATCTTTTAAAAAATCTCTCTCTTAAAAAAACAAAACAAAACAAAAATTATCATCACACATTACACTCCTACCCAGAACAGGTAGGAGTATTAAAGATCTGGGGGTGAGGGGGAAGGGGGCCTGGTGCTGTGGCACAGCGGGTTAAAGCCCTGGCCTGAAGCACTGCCATCCCATATGGGCACAGGTTCAAGACTCGGCTGCTCCACTTCCAATCCAGCTCTCTGCTATGGTCTGGGAAAGCAGTAGAAGATGGCCCAATTCCTTGCGCCCCTGCACTCTCATGGGAAACCAGGAAGAAGCACCTGGCTCCTGGCTTCGGATCAGCACAGCCCCAGCTGTTGTGGCCAATTGGGGAGTGAACCATCGGATGGAAGACCTTTCTCTCTCTCTCTCTGCCTCTCCTCTCTCTGTATAACTCTGACTTTCAAATAAATAAATAAATCTTAAAAAAAAAAAAATACCTGGGACCCGGTGCTGTGGCATGCAGGTAAAGCGTTTGCCTGCAGTGCCGGCATCCTGCATGGGCACTAGTTCGAGTCCCGGCTGCTCCACTTCCAATCCATCTCTCTGCTATGGCCTGGGAAAACAGTAGAAGATGGTTGGGCCCCTGCACCCACATGGTGGAGACCTGGAAGAAGCTCCTGGCTCCTGGCTTCAGATCAGCACAGCTCTAGCCATTAAGGCCATTTGGGGAATGAACCAGCAGACGAAAGACATCTCTCTTTCTACTTCTGCCTCTCTGCAACTCTGCCCTTCAAATAAAACAAATAAATCTTTTAAAAAATAAAATAAAGACCTGACCACCCAGGCTCTTGGTAAACCCTGTAAGAGCATCCTGTTTCATATGGTGACCTTTCCAGGTCTGTGGTGGAAGCTAATGATGCTGCCTTCTTTTAAACGAGATGAAATCCTCCCTTTAGTTTTTTATCCTGTGATCTGATCTTTGATCTGATCTGCGATCTGGAGGTAAACACAGTGAATCTAATCACTTTTACATGACAATCTTTCAACTATTTGATGACAGATGTGGGAATCACCAAATGGTTTCTCTTCTCCAGATCCCAGTTCCTTCCTGGCTTCCTGAACCCAGCCTTCATCCTGTTTGCCCTCTCAAGACAGGCCCCAGTGTCTCACAGTACATTTCAGAGGCATTACTGAAGACTGATGACAGAACTCTAGCAGCAGCTGCCCAATGGGAAACAATGCTGGGGCTCACCTCCCTTCCTGTCCTCCCACCAGCACAGGGGTCCAGCTGCAGGCAATGATAAGATGCTTTGCCACTGAGCCCTGCTTCGTTTCCTGAGTTCCATCCCAGAGCTTTAACTGCAGTTAATCAGAACACCCCAGAGCTTGGTTTCCCCTTATATATCCTACCCCCTAAACCCCCTAAACTAAATACAAGTACCAGTCAGCACCTACCTCCCCAGCCCTGCAGCTGCAGGCCTCTGCCAGCTTGCACACTGATAGCTCCTTACACTCAAGGGCTCCTTGATCATCAAGGGTTCGCCAACCTGCCTGCACATTAGATATCCCTTGGGGCCTTTACAAAGTACTGATGCTGCTATCCTACCCTTCCCCAACAGGTTCTGATAGAATTAGGTGATGTAGGATGCAATGCAGGCATGCTACTTTTTAGAAGCTTCCAGGGAATTCTACACTGTAGTCAGTTAAAAACCAGTGAGGAAACATGGACCTTTCGTGGGGCTACTCCTTCCTGTATGAAGATGTTTAATCTTCCCGTCTCCACTTATCAGAGCCAGTAGGTCATTCCCCTAGTTATACTCCCTTCGATGCTCCCAGTCAGTATTGTAGACGTGTAATGTAGAATGCTGAATGATTAAATATGCTTGTGCTCCTTTGAGACCCACACTCGAGACTGACACCTCCCCCCTTCATCTTTGTCATCTGACAACCTTGTATCAATTCTTGCATATTCATCATGATCTTATGATCTTCATTTCCCATATCTTTATCATACTCAAGGAAATCAATGCCCACATTGACTGTGTTTCTACATCCTGGGCTCCACCTCTTTGATCTCAACTCCAATCACCTTAATCTCCACTTCCGTCAGCCACCTTCCAAGTTCACATGCAGTTTACGTCATCATTCAGAGCATGTCCACCCTCTGACATGTTAAGCTCCACTATTCTATTGCAATCATCCTCTGGCCAGCTCTCTTCTTTTCACTCCCAACTCAAATCTCTTTTCTTTCAAAGTGAAGCTTCAAGAAACGGTACTTTTGGCCAGCGCCATGGCTCACTTGGCTAACCCTCCACCTGTGGCGCCAGCACCCCGGGTTCTAGTTCCAGTTAGGGTGCTGGATTCTGTCCCAATTGCTCCTCTTCCAGTCCAGCTCTCTGCTGTGGTCCAGGAAGTCAGTGGAGGATGGCCCAAGTGCTTGGGCCTCTGCACCCACATGGGAGACCAGGAGGAAGCCCTTGGCTCCTGGCTTTGGATTGGCGCAGCACGCCAGCCGGAGCAGCCATGGGGGGGGGGGGGGGGCTGAACTAATGGAAGGAAGACCTTTCTCTCTGTCTCTCTCTCACTGTCTAACTCTGCCTGTCAAAAAATAAAATAATAAAATAAAAACTAAAATTAAAGAAATGGTAATTTTCATTGTCCAACAACCATTTTTCTCTCACCTATCTAGTCCTTAACTCAGAGAGAAAGAGAGAGAGAGAGAGAGAGAGAGAGAGAGGTCTTCCATCCACTGGTTCACTACCCCAAGTGGCTGCAATGGCCAGAGCTGGACTGATCCGAAGCCAGAAGCCAGGAGTTTCTTCTGGGTCTCCCACCCACATGGGTGCAGGGGCCTAAGGACTTGGGCCATCTTCTGCTGCTTTTCCAGGCCATAGCACAGAGCTGGATTGGAAGTGGAGCAGCCGGGACTCAAACTAGCACCCATATGGGATGCCAGCACTGCAGTAGTGGCTTTACCCACTATGCCTCAGTGCCAGCCCCCAACATACACTTCTAGGGATACTTCTAAGTCCTCATTTGCTTGAGTGCTTTGCAGCATTGGTGCAGCATTGATACAGCCATTCTTTCTTTCTTCCCGTAGTTTCTAGAGCCACATTTTCCTGAATCATCTGTTACTTCACTGCCACTACTTTTCAATGCCCTTTGCAGGCTCTTCTGCCAGACTCTTAAATGTTGCTGGTGCCTTACTCACATTTAAATTATTTTAATCTGCCCATTGCTTCAAACATTAAAGATGTTCACAAAAATGTATAATAAGAAGACTATCTGTGGATGTCAAAAATGTTGCAAAGAAATTAACTTATTTTTAATCCCATTTGCCATGAAATTTCAAAAGTATCCTTGTATTGCTTTTACCAAGACAACTCCAGCCCAATGTCTTTTCCTGACATATAACTTGAATTTCCATTTACTACAACCTCCAAAAGAATATCTTGCAGTCTTTTCAAATCCAGTATGTTCAAAAATGAAGTTATGATCATCTACTCACCATCATTGGGCTCTAAAGCCGAAGGGGCTGAGAAGTCCTTTAGCTCAATCTATATCCGATAGCATCAAGAACTCTAAGGACATGTGTATTTCTGCACACAAGCAACCTTGTAATTCATTCAACTGTGTCTTCCTGGGAAGACTTTGTGGCAAGCACACCCACAATGGACCTGCACCCTGGATTTCCATCTTGGCATACCACACCACCTTAACCCAGTAGCCCAATGGAAAAAACCTACAAATTTCATATCCAAGCAGCCTCCAAGTCATAGTAGTAATTCTGCCTTCCGAAAATCTCTTCTCCTTCAAAAATATTTATTAACCATCTACTATTTTCCAGCCACTGTGTGAGTCTAGGGACACATAACCTTGTCTCACTATCTCCATAACAAATATCAGCCAAGGGTCAATCAGACTCACTTTGAGGGATAAAAGATCCAGAGTATAGATCTGACCTTATACAATTGTGGGAGCTACTTAACAAGTTTATGTGCTGTGTTGTTTCTTCAGTTGGTGTTGGCCTGAAGTCAGCAGGGTAGGCAGTCAAGAACAAAAGACAGACAGGAAGCAGAGGAGAGCAGAGTTAAGCTGGAACTCACCAGGATTAAGTTGGAACCCAAGAGAACAAAGTGGAATGGGCACCACTCTGTCAGTACCTCCATGCCTTTAACTCCAGTGATGTGAATGGACTGAAACAGATACTGGCACCCTTTGTCAGGAAACTAAACCAATGGCTGGCACGTGAGTTGGAAAGCTGAAAGAGGAGATCCAACAGTAGCAGGAATAGCTGCAGATCCAGAAGGGAAACCCTAACTATGTGGGTGATCTGCAGTTGTGCCTGCCCCTACACTGACTTTCAGGGTACACAGAGCTGGTGCTTCACTCCCCCTTCTCAACCTTGTGAAAATCCTAACTCAGAACCAATGCCAGGAAAGGAATTCTGGGAAACCTATTGCTAAGCTGACCCAGCACGATGCTGCTCTACCATCTCTCCCCAGTACAGAGCTGCTAGATCTGTCCCTGATCCCAGTGTCTTCAGGGCAAGGTTCTACTGCGGACACTGATCAAATTGCTGCCCTGCCCAAATTCTCTACTACCTCTCCAGCAGCAACTGCAGAAAAGCTACCCTCCTTTTCTCAGTAGACTAGGTAAAATTAGAGATGTCATCAAGAAAAAGAAAACTAAATAGTTATTTAAACGAAATAGAAATCTATCTCTGTCTCAGGTAGGTAGTTTGGAGGTATAAGGGTTTTCATGGCATCAAGGTCTTAGCTAGGCTCTATCATGTTCTGTATGGATAACAGTATTTGATTTCCAGAATTGAGATTGGAAAAAAGACAAACACAAAGGCAAAAAAGAAAAATCATGGAGGGGGGCAAATGCTGTCATGCTTCACTGTCTTTGAGGAAGAGTCCCTGGAGCTGCCCTGTGATCCATCCATTGATAGAACTCAGTCCCCTAGCCACACCTAGCTTCAAGGAAGCTTGGGAAATATAGTCTGTAGTGCAAGCAGCTCTGTGCCCAGTGAACATGTCTGTTATTAATTGATGAGGGAAGAAAACAAACAATGTGGGGCAATTAGTCTCCCCCATACATGACATATTGGAATCTTCAACATCCTCCAAGCTCATTTCTTTCCCATTTACATCTCATATTTTAACAGGAAAGCTAAAATACTTGGTGTTTCCACACAGAACACTCTATGAAATAGCGTCCTAACTTTCCACAGTTTCCTTGCTAGAATTCCCTTCCTCAGTTGCCTGCTGGGTAAACACCTGTTTATACTTGGAGCACTTTGGCTCAGAGCTCATTGGCTGAGCTCATTGGCTCTTTGCTCCCAGGTGTTCCATCTCTCTACACACCCTGTGCCCTTAGACCAAGTACCCATTAAAATCATTAGGCCATCCTGTGACAGTTTGTTGCCATGTCCCTCTCCTTTCTGACTGATTGAATTCTTAAGAGTATAGGGAGGGCCGGCTCAATAGGCTAATCCTCTGCCTTGCGGCGCCAGCACACCAGGTTCTAGTCCCGGTTGCCCCTCTTCCAGGCCAGCCCTCTGCTGTGGCCCGGGAGTGCAGTGGAGGATGGCCCAAGTGCTTGGGCCCTGCACCCCATGGGAGACCAGGAGAAGCACCTGGCTCCTGCCTTCGGATCAACGCAGTGCGCCGGCCGCATCGCCCCGGCCACAGCGGCCATTGGAGGGTAAACCAATGGCAAAGGAAGGCAATGTTTTTTAGCCCAGAATCTCAAAACACAGCTGAGTGTTCACTGCATAACTAACAGGAAATGTTTTCAGAAAGAATACATACAGAGCACAGAGGACCTGGTACTTTCATCAGTCCATATGTGAGATTCCTACAAATGCAATCTGGAGTTGCTGGGAGCAGCAGCCAGCCACGTGCTTCTATAAGTGTGGAATCACTACATTTCTTTTTCTGTTGACTGGGAAAGGATCAAGGCAGAAGCTTCCAGACTGAAAAAGAGCTTGCCTGAGGACAGAAGTAATTGCTTCTTTATCTCTTAAACACAGTATTGAGGGCAAGCACAGATGGTTCCCTAACTCCCTGTGCCTTCAGGGAAGAAGACAAAATGTCATAAGTTTAGAGCCAAAATATCATAGAATGCTCTAAGAAAGTTATGAAGAGCATTCCTGGAGTAACACTAAAAACCAAATGACAAACATTCCTTGCCAAGACACAGAATTAAAGCTGTGATAAAGGTGGGGAAACAGTCTTCTGCCCACTGGGATTCCTCTCTGGTCTCTTGGTGTCATCTCCCCTGTAACAGCAGAGCCCCCGCACTCACTCACCATCTTTTCAGAAGATACATCTTTTGAGAAGATATAAAAGCTCTTTCTTCGCCATACAAACACTTTAAGTATTAAGGAAAACCCTTCCTGGCAGTTAGTAACTATCATTATGTTTTGCTGATGTGCAAATATAAAACATATCCAGGGTCAGACATTTGGCATAACAGTTAAACTCCACCTGGAACACCCATTCACCATATTGAAGTGCCTGAGTTTGAGTCCCAGCTCCCCTGCTAATTCCAGCTTCCTGCTAACCTGAACCCTGGGTAAGGGTTAACACCTCAAGTAGTTGAGTACCTAACACCCATGTGTGCGGTTCAGATGGAGTTTCTGGCTCCTGGCTTCAGCTTGTCGCACCTCTGGCTGTCGCCACCCATTGGAGAATGAACCAGCAGATGAAAGATCCCTTTCTCTCTGCCCTTCAAATAAAATTATATATATATATATATATATATTCAACAAAAGGTATTTTGAGGAAAAATAATTTAATTATACTGTCTAGTTTGATATTCAGAGACTCAGAAATCATGAGCCTTGACTCACTCTCTCTTGGATCATTTGAAAGAAAAGTCACAGGAGAAGTCTTCTGAAGTATTTTATGTGATTACTGACAGCTCCTCAGAAAGCTCTAGGGCTGCAGAGTGCTCTCTGACCCCTGAAATGTCTCTTCTAGAAAGTCACCACATGGAAGGAACCACTGCTACATGCAAAGCTATTTGGAATTGGATATCCATTTCATCATGGTTTATGACAGTGAGAATCTAGAAATAAATATCTCAGAGAATCAGCAAAATACACTATGCAGATATGAAAAATGATGCTGGAGAAGAATAGTTAGAATCATAAAACGATATTCATAATGTTAAGTAAAAACATGAAGGTTACAAAAGAGACTATTAAGTGTGATCCAGATTTCATTTTAAGTGAATTAATGTATCACACATCACAAGACACTTTGCTAGGCTCTGCCGATCCCAACTCGGGATGCTGGCAGATTTGCATCCTGTCCCTCCTAGTATATCTATTTGCATTGAGGCTTGAAAATCACTGAGTCTCTGGCCACAGTCTTCTACATCTATAAATTAGGAAAGAGTGAAAACTTCTGAGAGACCCAAACTCTCTCCTTTTGGGATTCAAAGCTTTTGGAAATTGATGCATTGGGAATAAGGGTCAAATGAGTCTTAGTTTTAGAAGGGTGGTGAGTATCCTGAAAGGAATTCACCATGTGGGTGTAAACAATCAAGACCAGTGGACAAGTCTTGACATCAAGGGTGCAGGATCAAAGGGAACCTGGATTCTGGGTCAGGATAGTGGGCTCTCTCAGAATCTCCCCAATTCAGCTGCCCTGGAGATAGATTTGGATCAGAAGAGCTTTAACAATGGGATCCAGGACATATTTCTGTGAAGCAGAAGGTAAGGCATAAATAAGTTACTCCCTCATCCTGGGAGGTTCCCTCCAGGGCTGTGTCCCAGTGGTGGTGCATGACAGAGCAAGGCAAATGAGCCTATCCTAGGGGGAGCCATCTCCAGGAGACTGACTTTCAGATCCCTGGACTTGTAAACAGCTCCATTGGTAAGTAGTAGTCAGTGAGCGGGGACCCCACAGCAGCAGGACAGCACCTGCCCAGCAGGGCTTGCTGGTCAGTGGCAGAGTGCCCTGGCAACTTGGATCCAGAGCAGCAGAAGAAAAAGGCACAGGGGATGAGGCAGCTGAGGCCGCGGGATTCCTAAGTACCCACGAGACGTCCCAAAGGCTCATGTAAGCTCCTTTCAAAGAAGCTGGAAATCCAGAGACCAAGAAGGGTAAAATATCCTGCTTGATAAATACAGGTTCCACAAAAATAAATGGTTCTCTTTCTTTTTCCTCCAGTCTGTGTTATTTTTTAAAAAAATAATATTTTCAGTTACAATTATATTCAAAAGAATTCTGTTTTGATTACAGTACTTGTTATTTTATCTCCTGTTGCCAAAACAAAGGCAGAATTCAAATTGGTCTGTGCACTGTTATTACAGCTATCAAAAGATAAGCAAGCATGAAAGACTAAAGGGTAAAAGGCATTGTTTTTAAAAAAAATTAGAGACATATGGTATTTAAAACCAGTATTTGTTGTCTTTGTGTAGTTGTAGTTATGATAATTCTTAGTCATTATATGTCAGAATACATTATATTCAGAAATATTTTTTCAAAGAGGTTTAAGAAAAAAGGATTATTTTCTACATAAAAATATCATGTTTGACAATTAATCATATAATCATATATCAGTGAATCTCTCCCATTCAATAAATGTTAGATACCAGTTTCAAATGAGTTAATAAACTGGTTGTGCCTCTGAGTGAGAAAGCAGTGGTTCTTGGACCAAAAATAACCTTTATATTTGAATGTTACCTACTCAACATCAGCAGTTATGTAAGTTTTATCCAGAAATGGTTTAGAAAATGTGTCTCAGACTTAGTTGGTTACTAAATAAAAGGGAAAGGCTACAACTCTGATCTGTCTCTTAACCCAGCACTTCCCACTGCTCTAAAGTACAGCTAACCCCTCCGTTCTCTAGGTCACCTGATGGCAGAAATATTCCTGTCCCAAAAGGTTTATACATCCCTCACTGGACCATGCCACACAATATTTGATGGTCAAATGTTACAGAGGAAGCCCGGAGCCTTTCACAATGATAGGTTTATAGAAGAGAAACACGTCCACTCAACCCTGGTAGACTGACTGGACATGAATGGACACTTGGATATCAGTGGCTGTGTGTGCACAGGAAACTCTCCAGAGCTGATGAACTGACAGGAAGAATTTCACAGAAAACACATCTGTTTTTAATAGTCCAAAGCCAGGTCATTGACCTCATGAGAAGCAACTTACACCATTTTTTGCTTTAGCAAATAGCAAAGCCCAAAGGTTGGGTCAATAAATGAGACTCCAAAAATCTGTTTTACATCAATGCAAAGTCTGGGCCCAATGACAACAAATCATCAGCTGGATGTTGTACTTGGAATCCAGCATGCAGCCAGCTTTAGTCCCAACTCCTTGCCAAATAGTACGGCATGCTTCTTCCCTGATAGTCTGGTTCCTCTATATCTGTTTGAATTTGGGATTTGGAAGTTTCAAAAATTCAAGAACTTTGGAAAAATATATTAATGATCAACAAACTGCATTTTGTCGATCTCAATGTCTGTCACAAACAACATCTACCCTTGAGGACAGAAGATAGCATTCCTCAGGAACACAATGCAAGGCTGACATGAAATCAAAGCTGTTTTCAGGACAGTGAGTGGCAAGGAACATCCTCCTTTCATCATGTGGATGTGAAGTGACCCAGAAAGGAGATGGAAGGAATGAAGAAACTAAAATATGTATATATTTATGAATAAATTAATCCTAAACTATTTCTATCAATTCTTACTACTACTTTCTTCCCTAGCCCTTGCCTCATTCTTCCACTAGTGTATTAAGGACATAAAGAAGTTAAGAATCAATCTTTGGGCCAGCGCCACGGCTCACTAGGCTAATCCTCCGCCTTGTGGCGCCGGCACACCGGGTTCTAGTCCTGGTCGGGGCGCCGGATTCTGTCCCGGTTGCCTCTCTTCCAGGCCAGCTCTCTGCTGTGGCCAGGGAGTGCCTGGCCCTGCACCCACATGGGAGACCAGGATAAGCACCTGGCTCCTGCCATGGGATCAGCGCAGTGCGCTGGCCACAGAGAACCAGCCGCGGCGGGCATTGGAGGGTGAACCAACGGCAAAAGCAAGACCTTTCTCTCTGTTTCTCTCTGTCACTGTCTACTCTACCTGTCAAAAAACAAAAAACAAACAAACAAAACAAAAGAATTAATCTTTGAACACCTTTTTAGTTTTTACTTTTAAAAATTTATATAAAGAGAAAACATTTAACATAGTTCATACATGCACTTTTTGCAATTTTTCTATTTATATAAGGACACATTTCATACATACAGATTTAGAAGCAGAGTGATACTTCTCACCCAATTCTCCTGCCTGCCCATGCTCCCAACCTCCTTCCTCCTTACTTTCTTCTTTCTTTTAACTTTTACAATGACATACTTTTAATTTATTTTATAATAATAAACTTAAAACTCCACTAAGTACTGAATTCAACAAATAGTAAGAAGAAAAAAACACTTCCTCAACATTAGGGACAAAGGCTATAAACAATAATCAAATCTAAAAATCTCAATTTCACTAACATACAGTACATTTTTTTGTACCCTACTAGTTACCACAGATCACGGAGAACATATGATATTTGTCATTTGGGGACTGGCTTATTTCACTAAGTATAATGGTTTCCAGTTACATCCATTTTGTTGCACAAAAAATAGGATTTCATTCTTTGTATGGGTGAGTAGTATTCCATAGTGTATATATACCACATTTTCTTTTTCCAGTCATCAGTTGAGAGGACATTTGGGTTCATCTCATATCATAGCTACTGTGAATTCAGCTACAATGAACATAAGGATACAGACAATTATTTCATATGCTAATTTCACTCATTTGCTTTTATTGCCTATGCATCCTAGGTCTTTTCCAACAAGTCTTTGCCCATGCTGATGTCTTGTATAGTTTCCCATTTTTTCCCAATATTTCCATATAAATATTAGCATCATTTCTTCTGGATCTGAGAAGAATGTCATTGATATTTTGATTGGGACTCCATTTAACCTGTAAATTGCTTTCTTTTTTTTCCAGAAATCTTTTATTTAAGGAATACAAACTTCATGCATTTCATAAGTACAACTTTAGGAACATAGTGATCCTTCCCACCATATCCACTTTCCCACCCATACTCACACCCCTATCCCCTTCCCTCTCCTATTACCATTCTTAGTTTTCACTAAGATCTATTTCATACACATATGATTAAGGTCTATTCAAAGTCATTGCTCCTCAAAATGTCAACTTCACTTCTACAGATTATCTTTTAGGTGCTCTGTTAGTTATCACACATCAGGGAGAATATATGGTATTTATCCTTCTGGAAATGTCTTATTTCACTAAATATGATGTTTTCCAGTGTCATCCATTTTGTTACAAACAAAAGGACTTAAATTTCTTTACTTCTGTGTAATATTCCATGGTGCACATATCCCATAATTTCTTTATCCAGTCTTCAGTTGATGGGCATTTGGGTTGATTCCATATCTGAGTTGTTGTGAGTTAAGTTGCAATAAACATTGGGATACACATAACACTTTTGTATGCTGATTTCATTTCCTTTGGGCAAATTTCCAGGAGTGGGATGGCTGGATCATATAGTAGGTCTATATTCAGATTTCCGAGGTAACTCCATATGTCTTCCACAGTGGCTGTACCAGTTTACATTCCCACCAACTGTAGATTAAGGTTACCTTTTCCCTATATCCTCACCAGCATTTGTTGTTTGTTGATTTCTGTATGAAAGCTATTCTAACAGGGTTGAGGTGAAACCTCACTGTGGGGCTTTCATAGAGTAATCAAAACCACAAGGAAGTAAACTGCTTTTGGTAGCATGGATAGTTATGTTATTTATTCCAATCCATGAACATGGGGTATTCTTCCATTTTTTGTATCTTCTTTTTATTTCTTTCTTTAATGTTTTGTAATTTTCATCATAGATGTCTTTTACATCCTGGGTCAAATTTATTTTGAAGTATTTACATTTTGGGTGCTACTGTGAATAATACTGATCTTATTAAGTTCTTTCTCAGTCATAGCACATTCTATGTATACAAAGGTTATTGATTTTGTGTGTTGATTTTATATTCTTCCACTTTACCAAACTCTCTTATGAGTTCCAATGTCTCTTAGAAATCTTTGGATTTCTTTTGATAAAGGATCATGACATCTGCAAGCAGAGGTAATTTGACTTCCTCCTTTCCAAGTTGTATCCCATTGACTTCTTTTTCTTGCCTAATGGCTCTAAAACCTCCATAACTATATCAAATAGCAATGATGATTCTTGACTGGTTCCAGATCTTAGTGTAAATGCTTTCAGCTTTTCCCCATTCAATGTGAGGCTGGCTGTGGATTTGTCATATATTACCTTGATTGTGTTAAGGAATGTTTCTTCTATCCCAATTTGCTTAAGGTTTTCATCATGAAAGGATGTCATATTTTATCAAATGCTTTCTCTGCATCTACTGAGATGACCATATGGTTTTATTCTTCAATTTGTTAATGTCATGCATCACATTTATTGAATTGCCTATGCTGAACCTTGCCTGCATACCAGGAATAAATCCCACTTAGTCTAGGTGAATGATCTTTCTAATGTGTTGTTGGATTCGATTAGCTAATATTTTGTTGAGGATTTTTTCATCTATCTTCATTAAGGATATTGGTCTGTAGTTCACTTTCTACATTGTATCTTTTTCTGGTTTTAGAATTAAGATAAAGCTGGCCTCACAGAAGGAGTTTAGGAGGATTCCCTTCCTTTAAGTTGCTTGAATAGTTTGAAAACAATTGGAGTTAATTGTTATTTAAAAGTTTGGTAGAATTCAATAGTGAAGCCATCTGGCCTTGGACTTTTCTTCAAGACTCTCTCACCAACATAATTTAATTGCCAAAGTCCTGCTAAGTTAACATCCTAAATCTCTCTTTTAAGATTTTCCCTGTTCATTGTCTCTACTCTCCTGGAATCAACTAGAGATCTCATTACTTGTTAACCTATATTACTTTAAGAAACTCCTAATTTGCCTCCTGTCTCTATTTTGTTCCTCAAATCCATTCTCCAATTAGCTAGAAGAATGATGTCTCTAAACCATAAATCTCATAGTATCACCTCCCTGCTTCAGTACTGTTCTGAAGGGCCTGACCCTCTCAACAAGATGAGCAAAAGAATGAATTGCAACTAATAGAGGAAAAGTTGCATTATTTTAAGTTGTGATAACTGTCTACTAAGAAGATAAAATCAACTGAAGCACAACTATAATTAATAAGAAGAACCAGTTATTAACATAATATTCAGAAATTAGTAGCTTTCCCACATACTACAATAGACAGGAAAAAAATCATGAAAGGGAGACACCATTCACACTAGCAAAACAGATCAGAAAATATCTACTAACAGATTTTAAAATAAAGGTGTATAATGTGTACAAGAAAATAAAACTTTGCTAAAAACATAAAGAATCAAATAAATGGAGATGCAAGCCATACTCCTGGCTAGAGAAGTCTGAAATCACAATAATATTAATTATACCCAAATTCACCTATTAATCTAATGTAATTACATCAAAATCCAAATAGTATGCAAAAGAGGTATTACAGAGATTGTCAGTTTTCTTCCCTAATAGGTGTTCTGCAAACATTATTTCTTAGAAATAAAACTTCCAAACTCAGGCTGGATACCTTGCCAATCAGAACAAATAATGTACTTCCAGGCTTTATATAACTACTAGGTACAGCCTTGGGGCTGAATCCTGCCATTGAGATACAAGTATAAATGTTCTATGGCATCTTCCAGGAAGCTCACTTAAGAGAGAACTGGCAAGACCCACTTGCTTTCTCATCTCCACTTACTTGCTCCTCCAAATGCTATTAGAAGCCATTTTAGACCACAAGGTAGAAGCCAAATGTTGAGGATAGTGAAGCAACAGGATAGAAAATACTGCTATCCTACTAATCATGAACCCACCGTAGTCTCCTTGGACCAGATTCATTTTCTTTGTTTTCAGAATAAAGAAATATACTTTTTAAAAAGACTTATTTAGGGGACTGGTGCTGTGGCGCAGGAGTTAAGCTGCTGTCTGCATTGCCAGCATTCTATACGGGTGCCTGTTGGAGTCCTGGCTGCTCCAATTCTGATCCAGCTCCCTGCTAAGGCTCCTGGAAAAGCAGCAGAAGGTGGCCTAAGTCCTTGGGCCCCCTATCCACATGGGAGACCTGGAGGAAGCTCCTAGATCCAGGCTTCGGACTGGCACATACCTGGCCATTGCAGCCATTTGGGGAGTGAACTAGCAGATGGAAGATTCTCTCTCTCTCTCTCTCTCTCTCTCTCTCTGTGTGTGTGTGTATGTCCTTTCTATCTCTATAGCTCTGCCTTTCAAACAAATAAATAAATATATCTTTTTTAAAAAAGACTTATTTACTTGGAATATAGAGTTACAGAAAGAGAAGAGAAGGAGAGACAGAGAGGTCTTCCATCCATTGGTTCACTCCTCAAACAGCAGCAATGGCCCAGACTGTGCCATGTTAAAGCCAGGAGCCTGGAGCTTCTACCAGGTCTCCCACGTGGGCGTCAGGGGTACAAGCACTTGAGCCATCTTGTGCTGCTTTCCTAGGCACATTAGCAGAGAACTGGATCAGAAGTGGAGCAGCAGGGACACAAACTGGTATCCATATGGGATACCAGCATTGCAAGTGGTGGCTTTACCCACCACACTATAATGCCAGTCCCAAGAAACACACTTTTATCTAATTTAAGCCATGGTCAGCTTTGGGTTTTCAGCTGAACATGGTACTGATCAGTAAAAATCACTCTCTCTCCCTGTCTCTCTCTCTCTCTCTCTCTCTCTCTCTCTCTCTCTCTCAACTCTGCCTTTCAAATAGATAAAAATAAATCTTTTAAAAAATGAGGATTTGCCATCTCAAGTGTTAAAATATACCCCAAAACTCTGACAATTAAACTGTGCCATTGGCAAGGCAAGACAAATTTGACTCAATGGAAAATGCTTAGAAATCTGTGTATATATGGGGACTTATGTGAAAAATTAAACACTGTCCAAATTGAATGGGAGAAAGCAGTCAGAAAATAAATGTCATTAAATCTCCATCTCATACAAGAATTTACTCTAAAAAGATATTAAAAACAACTTAAATATAACAATAAGGGACAAGAAAACATAAAAGAATATTTTAAATTATAACATGGGAAGATTTGTTTCAAAAAATCTGAAGCTCTAGACATCTTAAGAAATATGAAGATTTCGCGGAGCCAAGATGGCGGAATAGTGAGGACGCGCACTAGCAGTCCGCAAAAAGATAGTTTAATAAAAACAGAGTTACTGTAGCCTCAGGAAAAATCTCACGGAAAAAAATGCAGTGGAAATTCTTCCGGACCCAGTGAATGAGACGCAGAGGACCTAGGGGAAAGTAAGTTTGCGAACGGCAAATCGTGCCTTAGTGGCACGGGAGCTGCCGGGAGGGACGGGAACCGGACGGAACACAGTCGCCATTGGAATCGAGCGCTTAAACGGGAGCCGATACAGGGATCCCGAGACACTGGCGGGGGGAAGCAGACCCCAGGGAAACAGCACAATTGAGGCGAGCCAGCACGGACACTAGCCTCTTTCGTTGCCCACCCTGCTCACTCGAGCTAGACTGAACACAGTGGGACGGCGCGCGCCCGCCGACTGAACTGGAAGCCGGGCGGAACACAGTCGCCATTGGAACTGAGCGCTTGAACGGGGGCCGATACAGGGATCCCGAGACACTGGCGGGGGGAAGCAGACTCCCCACGGGGGAAACAGCACAATTGAGGCGAGCCTGCACGGACACTAGCCTCTCTCGTCACCCACCCTGCTAATTCGAGCTAGATTAAACGCAGTGGGACAAGGCGCGCCCGCCCGCCCGCCCATCACTGAGGCAGACGGAACCAAAAACCCGAGGCTGTAGAAACCTGAAGGGGATCCAAAAACTGGGAACACACCGCGCACACAAACTCCGTTACCTTGACAACCCAGAGAAAGAGTGTGGGGAAAAAAAAAATGCCAAATAAAAACAGATTCCGAGGGAGCAAGATCAAGGAAGACGCTATGATGACCCCAAATGGAAAAGACACCCCAAGTCAGGATTATGAAGATAATGAGATAGAAGAAATGCAAGAAGCAGATCTCAAAGAATTGATAAGAACATTAAGAAGTTCTCAAAAACAAATTCTTGAACTACAGAAATCCTTAATGGATAAGATAGAAAATCTCTCTCGCGAGAATGAAGTACTACGGAGAAATCAAAACGAAATGAAACAACTAGTAGAACAAGAAGCTACGATAGTGACAAAAAATCTTAATGAATTGAAGAAATCAATAGATCAAGTGACAAGCAATCTTGAGGGCCTTAAAACCAGAATGGGTGAAGCAGAAGAGAGAATATCGGACCTAGAAGACAGAGAACAGGAGAGGAAACAGTCAAACCAAAGACAAGAAGAGGAAATTAGAAAACTAAAAGATATCGTCGGGAATTTACAGGATACTATTAAAAAACCCAACATTCGGGTTCTAGGTGTTCCTGAAGGTATGGAGAGGGAGAAAGGATTAGAAGGCCTTTTTAGGGAGATACTAGCAGAAAACTTTCCAGGCTTGGAGAAAGACAGAGAAATCCTAATCCAGGAAGCTCATAGAACCCCTAATAAACATGACCAAAAGAGATCCTCTGCACGACATATTGTAATTAAACTCACCACAGTGAAGCAAAAAGAAAAGATCCTAAAATGTGCAAGAGAGAAACGTCAGATTACTCTCAGAGGATCTCCAATTAGACTTACAGCTGACTTCTCAACAGAAACCCTACAAGCTAGAAGGGAATGGCGAGACATAGCCCAGGTACTTAGAGAGAAAAACTGCCAGCCCAGAATATTATACCCTGCAAAGCTCTCATTTGTGAATGAAGGTGAAATAAAGACCCTTCATAACAAACAAAAATTGAAAGAATTTGTTGCCACTCGTCCAGCCCTGCAAAAGATACTTAAAGACGTGTTACACACAGAAACACAGAAACACGACCATCAACATGAAAGAAGGTAAACGAAGGGAACCTCACGGCAAAAGATCACAGGGAATTCAAAGCATACATTAGAAAATATCTGGCAAATGGCAGGGCAAACTTACCACTTATCAATAGTCACATTGAACATTAAAGGTCTAAACTGTCCTGTTAAAAGACAGAGATTGGCTGATTGGGTTAAGAAACAAAAACCATCTATTTGCTGCCTACAAGAAACACATCTTTCCAATGAAGATCCATACAGACTGAAAATAAAAGGATGGAACAAGATATACCACGCCAACAGAAATGAAAAAAGAGCGGGTGTAACCATCTTAATATCGGACTACATAAACTTTAACACAAAAACTGTTAAGAGAGACAAGGAGGGGCACTATATAATGATTAAGGGATCAATACTACAGGAAGATATAACAATTCTCAATGTATATGCACCTAATTACAGGCCACAGGTTTATTTAAAAAATTTGTTAAGAAACTTAAAGGGAGACTTAGACCCCAACACAATAGTACTGGGGGACTTCAATACTCCACTCACAGATATTGACAGATCGACAGGACAGAAGATCAACAAGGAGACAGTAGATTTAAACAACACTATAGCCCAAATGGATCTAACAGATATCTACAGAACTTTTCATCCTACACGTAAAGCATTCACATTCTTCTCAGCAGTACATGGAACCTACTCTAGGATTGATCACATATTAGGCCATAAAGCAAGTCTCAGCAAATTCAAAAGAATTAGAATCATACCATGTAACTTCTCAGACCATGAGGGAGTGAAGTTGGAAATTAGCAACTCAGGAATCTCTAGAGCATATGCAAACACATGGAGATTGAACAACATGCTCCTGAATGAACAATGGGTCACTGAAGAAATCAAAAGAGAAATCAAAAATTTTCTGGAAGTAAATGAGGATAACAGCACAACATACCAAAACTTATGGGATACAGCAAAAGCAGTGTTAAGAGGAAAGTTTATATCAATAGGTGCCTACATCAAGAAACTGGAAAGGCACCAAATAGATGAGCTTTCAATGCATCTCAAGGATCTAGAAAATTTGCAGCAAACTAGACCCAAATCTAGTAGAAAAAGAGAAATAATCAAAATCAGAGAAGAAATCAACAGGATTGAATCCAAAAAAACATTACAAAAAATCAGTCAAACGAGGAGCTGGTTTTTTGAAAAAATAAACAAGATTGACACCCCATTGGCCCAACTAACTAAAAAAAGAAGAGAAAAGACCCAAATCAGTAAAATCAGAGATGAAAAAGGAAATATAATAACAGACACCACAGAAATCAAAAGAATCATCAGAAATTACTACAAGGACTTGTATGCCAGCAAACAGGGAAACCTATCAGAAATGGATAGATTCCTGGACACATGCAACCTTCCTAAATTGAACCAGGAAGACATAGAAAACCTAAACAGACCCGTAAGTGAGTCAGAAATTGAATCAGTAATAAAGGCCCTCCCAACAAAGAAAAGCCCAGGACCAGATGGATTCACTGCTGAATTTTACCAGACATTTAAAGAACTAACCCCAATTCTTCTCAAACTATTCAGAACAATCGAAAAAGAGGGAATTCTCCCAAATTCCTTCTATGAAGCCAGCATCACCTTAATTCCTAAGCCAGAAAAAGATGCAGCATTGAAAGAGAATTACAGACCAATATCCCTCATGAACATAGATGCAAAAATCCTCAACAAAATTCTGGCCAATAGACTGCAACAACACATCAGGAAGATCATCCACCCAGACCAAGTGGGATTCATCCCTGGTATGCAGGGATGGTTCAATATTCGCAAAACAATCAACGTGATACACCACATTAACAGACTGCAGAAGAAAAACCATATGATTATCTCACTAGACGCAGAGAAAGCATTCGATAAAATTCAACACCCTTTCATGATGAAAACCCTAAGCAAACTGGGTATAGAAGGCACATTCCTCAATACAATCAAAGCAATTTATGAAAAACCCACGGCCAATATCCTATTGAATGGGGAAAAGTTGGAAGCATTTCCACTGAGATCTGGTACCAGACAGGGATGCCCACTCTCACCACTGCTATTCAATATAGTGCTGGAAGTCTTAGCCAGAGCTATTAGGCAAGAAAAAGAAATTAAAGGGATACAAGTTGGGAAGGAAGAACTCAAACTATCCCTCTTTGCAGACGACATGATTCTTTATTTAGGGGACCCAAAGAACTCTACTAAGAGACTATTGGAACTCATAGAAGAGTTTGGCAAAGTAGCAGGATATAAAATCAATGCACAAAAATCAACAGCCTTTGTATACACAGACAATGCCATGGCTGAAGAAGAACTGCTAAGATCAATCCCATTCACAATAGCTACAAAAACAATCAAATACCTTGGAATAAATTTAACTAAGGACATTAAAGATCTCTACAATGAAAATTACAAAACCTTAAAGAAAGAAATAGAAGAGGATACCAAAAAATGGAGAAATCTCCCATGCTCATGGATTGGAAGAATCAATATCATCAAAATGTCCATTCTCCCAAAAGCAATTTACAGATTCAACGCAATACCAATCAAGATACCGAGGACATTCTTCTCAGATCTGGAAAAAATGATGCTGAAATTCATATGGAGTCACAGGACACCTCGAATAGCTAAAGCAATCTTGTACAACAAAAACAAAGCCGGAGGCATCACAATACCAGATTTCAGGACATACTACAGGGCAGTTGTTATCAAAACAGCATGGTACTGGTACAGAAACAGATGGATAGACCAATGGAACAGAATAGAAACTCCAGAAATCAATCCAAACACCTACAGCCAACTTATATTTGATCAACGATCCAAAACCAGTCCCTGGAGTAAGGTCAGTCTGTTTAATAAATGGTGCTGGGAAAACTGGATTTCCACATGCAGAACCATGAAGCAAGACCCCTACCTTTCACCTTACACAAAAATCCATTCAACATGGATTAAAAATTTAAACCTACGACCCGACACCATCAAATTACTAGAGAGCATAGGAGAAACCCTGCAAGACATAGGTACTGGCAAAGACTTCTTGGAAAAGACCCCAGAAGCACAGGCACTGAAAACCAAAATTAACTACTGGGATTGCATCAAATTGAAAAGTTTCTGTACTGCAAAAGAAACAGTCAGGAAAGTGAATAGGAAACCGACAGAATGGGAAAAAATATTTGCAAACTATGCAACAGATAAAGGGTTGATAACCAGAATCTACAAAGAAATTAAGAAACTCCACAACATCAAAACAAACAACCCACTTAAGAGATGGGCCAAGGACCTCAATAGACATTTTTCAAAAGAGGAAATCCAAATGGCCAACAGACACATGAAAAAATGTTCAAGATCCCTAGCAATCAGGGAAATGCAAATCAAAACCACAATGAGGTTTCACCTCACCCCGGTGAGAATGGCTCACATTCAGAAATCCACCAACAATAGATGCTGGAGAGGATGTGGGGAAAAAGGGAAACTAATCCACTGTTGGTGGGAATGCAAACTGGTGAAGCCACTATGGAAGTCAGTCTGGAGATTCCTCAGAAACATGAATATAACCCTACCATTCAACCCAGCCATCCCACTCCTTGGAATTTACCCAAAGGAAATTAAATTGGCAAACAAAAAAGCCGTCTGCACAGCAATGTTTATTGCGGCTCAATTCACAATAGCTAAGACTTGGAACCAACCCAAATGCCCATCAACAGTAGACTGGATTAGGAAATTATGGGACATGTACTCTACAGAATACTATACAGCAGTCAAAAACAATGAAATCCGGTCACTTGCAACAAAATGGAGGAATCTGGAAAACATCATGCTGAGTGAATTAAGTCAGTCCCAAAGAGACAAATATCATTTGTTTCCCTTGATTGGCGATGACTAACTGAGCACCAAAGGGGAAACCTGTAGAAGTGAAATGGACACTATGAGAAACAGTGACTCGATCAGCTCTTGTGCTGACTGTTGCTGTACAATGTAATACTTTATCCATGGTAGTATTTTTTTTTCTTTATCCTAGTACTAGTGGTTGAACTCTGTAATTAACACACAATTATTCTTAGGTGTTTAAATTTTAACTGAAAAGTGATCTCTGTGAAATATAAGAGTGGGAATAAGAGAGGGAGGAGATGTAAAACTTGGGACATGCTCAATCGGAACGGCCCCAAATGATGGAGTTAGAATTGTGCCAGGGGTTTCCAATACAATCCCATCAAGGTGGCATGTACCAAGGCCATCTCATTAGTCCAAGTGATCAATTTCAGCTCACAATTGATCACACTGATAGGTCTAAGAGTCAAAGGGATCACACAAACAAGACTAGTGTCTGCTAATACTAACTGACAGAATGAAAAAGGGAGAGAATGATCCAACATGGGAAGCAGGATACACAGCAGACTCATAGAATGGCAGATGTCCTAAATAGCACTCTGGCCTCAGAATCAGCCCTTAAGGCATTCGGATCTGGCTCAAGAGCCCATGAGAATATTTTAGGCATGGAAAGCTAAGACACTCTGGAAAAAACAGAAGACCTAAATGAAAGATCTCTGCGAGTGAGATCCCAGTGGAAAGAACGGGGCCATCAAAGAAGGAGGTACCTTTCTCTGAAGGGAGGAGAGAACTTCCACTTTGACTATGGCCCTGAGGGAATAAGATCGAAGTCGGCTAACCCTAAAGGCTTCCATAGCCTCGGCAACTCATGACCAGAGCCTAGGGAGATTACTGACGCCATAAACAAGAGTGTCAAATTGTTAAATCAACATCAGGAGTCACTGTGTACTTACGTCTCATGAGGGATCTGTCCTTAATGTGTTATCCAATGTGAAGTGAAGCTATTACTAGTACTGAAACAGTATTTTTACACTTTGTGTTTCTGAGTGGGTGCAAACTGATGAAATCCTTACATAGTATATATTGAATCGATCTTCTTTATATAAAGATAATTGCAAATGATTAAAAAATCTTGGTGTTAAACTGGAAATTGCATAGACAATTAATCAATTTTTTTAAAAAAAAATCATGTAGGATCTCTGTCCTTAATGTGCTGTACATTGTGAATTAATACTATAACTAGTACTCCAACAGTATTATCATTTTGTGTCTCTATGCGAGGGCAAACCGTTGAAATCTTTACGTAATATGTACTAAATTGATCTTCTGTGTATAAAGAGAATTGAAAATGAATCTTGATGTGAACAGAAGGGGAGAGGGAGCGGGAAAGGGGAGGGTGGGGGGAGGGAGGGAAGTTGGGGGGGGGGAGCCATTGTGGTCCATGAGCTGTTCTTTGGAAATTTATATTCTTTAAATAAAAGCTTTATATATAAAAAAAAAAAAAAGAAATATGAAGATTTCACATACACAACTTCAAAGTGGCAAAACACACTACAAGCAAAGTTAAAAGACAACAGATTGGAAGTAAAGATTTTCAATGTGCTTGACTATCAAAGAATCAACTATCTATAAAATATGAATTCATATAATTAATAAGAAAATATTGTAATAGAAAAA
Organism: Sylvilagus floridanus; assembly: GCA_949820135.1. Classification (NCBI taxonomy): domain Eukaryota; kingdom Metazoa; phylum Chordata; class Mammalia; order Lagomorpha; family Leporidae; genus Sylvilagus; species Sylvilagus floridanus. The sequence goes on from OX463225.1 coordinate 98,893,665, forward strand.
CATACTCAATATATGGACAGGAAATTTATAAATAATGATGGTAATAAATATTTGAAGAAATAATCATTCTCTCTAATTAAGTAACATTATAACCTAGTGTGGTTCTTTTTACTCTTCACATTTATAAATATTTTAGAGATTTTTAATAATCTGGAAAAATTACTGCTCTCATACTACAAGCATGAGATCAAATTGATAATCTTTTTAAAAGATCAATTTGACTTTTTTCTTATGAAATGTTAGCATTTTTTCAGATAAATTTTTCTTCAGAAATGCCCCTACAAGTGTCCCCAAAAATACACATCTTAAAATCATGCTCTCTGCAATATTTCTAATTGTAAAACTTAGAGAACATGCAAATATTCATCAATATAGGAATGGCTGACTACATTGTAACACACTCACACCATGGACCCAAGAAATTATTCAATGAGTAATATAGAAGCATGTATCCTAATGAAGAAAGATTACCAAAATATCTTAATTCAAAAAGGAAACTGGAAAACTCTAAGTATGCAATATAGCTCCATTTGATAAAATTATAACTTGTATGAAAATCACTGGGGACTGGCGCTGTGGCGTAACAGGTTAACGCTGTGGCCTGCAGTGCCATATGGGATGCCAGTTCAAGACCCAGCTGTTTCATTTCCGATCCAGCTCTCTGCTATGGCTTGGGACAGCAGTAGAGGATGGCCCAAGTCCTGGGACACCTACACCCAAGTGATACAGGGGGGAGGCTCCTGGCTCCCGGCTTTGGATCGGCGCAGTTCAGGCTGTTGGAGCCAACTAGGGAGTGAACCATCTGATGGAAGACCTCTCTCTCCCTCTGCCTCTCCTCTCTCTGTGTGACTCTGACTTTCAAATAAATAAATAAATCTTTAAAAAAAAAAAAAAAGAAAAATCATTGGAGAAATATGAGCACAAACACTGACAAAGGGTCTGCTAGGATTGGATTTAATGAAACTTACTTTGATATTATGTATGGATAATTTTTTTTATTTTTATTTTTAATATAAAGTTTTTATTTAATAAATATAAATTTCTAAGTATATCTTTTGGATTATAGTGGTTCTTCCCCCCATACCCACCCTCCCACCCCCAAACCATCCCACCTCCTACTCCCTCTCCCATCCCAATCTTCATTGATTCATTTTTAATTATCTTTATATACAGAAGATTAACTCTATACTTAGTATAAGTGGAGCATCCAGGACTCAAATCGGACCCAAATGGGATGCTGGCACTGCAGGCATCGGCTTTACCTACTATGCACAGCACCAGCCCAAAGACAACGTATTTTTAATTCACATTATAGTCCAGTCTTAACGCTCCACCAGTTTAACAAATAAGGAGTAAGAAGAATTAAGGTAATGCTAGCCTCATAGAATGAGTCTGGAAGGATTCCTTTTCTTCCAGTTGTTTTGAATACTTTAAGAAGAACTGGTATTTGCTCTTCCTTAACAGTTTGGTAGATTGGGGCTGGCGCTGTGGCACATTGGGTTAAAGCCCTGGCCTGAAGCACTGCCATCCCATATGGGCACCAGTTTGAGTCCTGTCTGTTCCTCTTTGATCCAGCTCTCTGCTATGGTCTGGGAAAGCAGTGGAAGATGGCCCAAGTCCTTGGGCCCCTGCATGCACATGGGAGACCTGGAAGAAGTTCCTGGCTCCTGACTTCGGATCGGCTCAGCTCCAGCCGTTGCGGCCATCTGGAGAGTGAACCAGCACATGGAAGACCTCTCTCTGTGACTCTGTCTTTCAAATAAATAAAGTAAATCTTAAAAAAAAAAAAATTGGTAGATTTCAGCAGAGAAGTCATCTGGTCCTGACTCCAGTTGAGAGGCTCTTTGCTACTGATTCAATCTCAGTCTTGATTATTGGTCTATTCAGGTTTTCAATGTCTTTGTGCCTCAATTTTGGTAAATTATATGTGTCCAGAATTTCTTCTATATTTTCCAATTTATTGGTATACAGATGTTTGTGGTAATTCCTAATGATTCTTTGTATTTCTATGGTATCAGTCTCATAATATCTCCCTTTTCCATCTCTGATTTTATTAATTTGAGTCTTCTGATTTTTTTGTTTTTCTTGTTAGTTGGGCTGATGGTTTATTGATTTTGTTTATTATTTCAAAAACCGAACTCTTCATTTTACTGATATTTTGTACAGTTTTTTAATTTCTATTTATTTAATTTTTCTCTAATGTTTTATATTTTTTAATTAATTTAATTTATTGATATTATTTAATTAATTTTTTAATTAATTTTGGATTTGGTTAGTTCTTATTTTCTTTGGTCCTTAAAATGCATTGTTAGATCATTTATTTGATACCTTTAAATTTTTTTATGTAGGCAGCTATTGCTACAGACTTTCCTCTTAACACTGCTTTTGCCATATTCTATAATTTCTGATATATTATGCTTTAATTTTCATTCATATCAAGAATTTTTTTATTAGCCTTTTAATTTCATCTGTTCATTCAGCAGCACATTATTCAATTTACATGTGTTTGCATATTTTATAGAGTTTTTATTGTTGCTAATTTCCAGCATCATTCCATTGTGGTCAGAAACAATACATAATATGATTTCAATGTTTTAATTTGTTGAGACGTTTGTATGGTTTAGTGTATGATCTACCCTAGAAAACATGTCATGCATTGATAACAAGAATGTGTGAAATTTATCCCAGGGAAGCAGGGATGGTTCAACACATGCAAATCAATAAATGAGATACATCACACCACAAAATGAAGGAGAAAAAACATCCGATCATGTAAGCATTTGAGAAAGCATTTGAGAAAATATAACATACCCAACACCATTAAGGCAATTTATGACAAACCCACAGCCAACATCACATTGAACAAGGAAAAGCTGGAAGCATTTACTAAGACTTGGAACTGGATAAGCATGCTCACTGTCATCATTTGTATTCAATACAGTCTGGACATCTTATCCAGAACGATTAGATAAGAAAAGGAAATCTAAGAGATACTAATTGGAAAGAAGGAAATCAAATTACCCCTGTTTACAGATGACATGATCCTTTATATACAAGAGCCAAAGATTCCACTAGGAGACTATTAGAACTAATCATAAGAGAACTTGGCAAAGTGGCAGGCTATAAAATCCACACACAAAAATCAATAGCATTCTTATACACCAACAATACTCTGAGTGAGAAAGTACTTGCAAGATCAGTCCCATTCACAATAGCTGCAAAAAAATTAAGTACCTTGAGATAAATTTAAACAAGAGTATGAAAGATCTCTACAATGAAAACACAACAAATGGAAAAAACCTTCCATGTTCATGAATTGAAAGAAGTAGTATCACCAAAATGCCCCTACTACCCAAAGCAATTTATAGATCCACTATGATACTAATCAAAATACCAAGGACATTCTTCACAGATCTAGAAAAAACAATCCTAGAATTCATAGGGAAAAAAAAAGATCCCAAATATCCAAATCAATCTTAAACAAAAAAAGCAAAGCTGGAAGGATCACAATATCAAATTTATGTTTTTTTTGGACAGGCAGAGTTAGACAGTGAGAGAAAGAGAGAGACAGAGAGAAAGGTCTTCCTTTTCTGTTGGTTCTCCCCCCAATGGCCGCTATGGCTGGCACACTGCAGCCGGCGCATCGCGCTGATCCAAAGCCAGGAGCCAGGTGCTTCCTCCTGGTCTCCCATGCGGGGGCAGGGCCCAAATACCTGGGCCATCCTCCATTGCCTTTCCAGGCCACAGCAGAGAGCTGGACTGAAAGAGGAGCAACCGGGACAGAATTCTGTGCCCTAACCGGACTAGAACCCGGGGTGCCGGCGCCACAGGCGGAGGATTAGCCAAGTGAGCTGCGGCGCCAGCCAATATCAGATTTCAAGTCATACTACATGACTGTTATAATCAAAACAGCTTGGTACTAGCACAAAAAAATATATATGTAGACCAATGGAACAGAAGAGAAACCCCAGATTTTAATCTATACATCTATAACCAATTAATCTTTGATAAATAAGCTAAAATCATTCCCTGGAGAAAGCACAGTCTCTTCAAAAAATGATGTTGGGAAATTGGATTTCCACATGCAAAAGTTTGAAACAAGATCCTTATTTTATTCCCTACACAAAAATCAATTCGCAATGAATCAAGGATCTAAACTTAAAATCTAAAGCCATCAAATTGCTGGAGGAAAACATAGGGGAAATGCTGCAAGACACTGCTTAGCTAAAGACTTCACGGATAAGACCCCAGAATACAGGAAATAAAAGCAAAAATGGAAAATTGGCTTGTATCAAACTGAGAAGCTTCTGCACAGCAAAGGAAACAATTAACAAAATTAAGAGGCAACCAATAGAATGGGAGAAAATACTTGCAAACTATGCATCTATAAAGGATTAATATCCAGAATATAGGAGCTCAAGAAATTCAACAGCAAAACATATAATCCAATTATGAAATGGACAAAGGATATGAGCAGATTTTTTTTTATTTGACAGGTAGAGTTATAGACAGTGAGAGAAAGAGACAGAGATAAAGATCTTCCTTCCATTGGTTGGCCCCCCAAATGGCTGCTATGGACAGCACTATGCCGATCTGAAGCCAGGATCCAGGTGCTTCTTCCTGGTTTCCCATGTGGATGCAGAGGCTCAAGCACTTGGGCCATCCTCCACTGCCCTCCTGGGCCACAGCAGAGAGCTGGACTGGAAGAGGAGCAACCGGGACTAGAACACAGCGCCCATATGAGATTCCAGCGCCGCAAGGCGGATGATTAACCAAGTGAGCCACGGCACTGGCCTTGAGCAAATATTTTTTAAGGGATGAAATACAAATGGCCAAACACATATCTCACCCTAATTAGAATGGCTACTTTTACACAAGCAGGTATTAGCCCAGAGAGTTCTTCCCCAGGTAGTCCTGGTAGATACCAATAGGTTTGAAGAAATTATTACTGATTATTACAGTCTTTGTACTGCAGTACACAATGGGATCATTACCAAGTCTCTCAGAGTGGGAGCAATATGTCAGGGATGGTGGTAGCCACCTGCCTGAGTATCACAATATAGATAGAGCTCTCCAAATACCACAATGAGTGCAAGTTACTACTAAGATTTAATGCCAACATCTACAGTGCTGGTTCTGCAAGACACAGACAGAAATTCCCCCAGTTCTCACGCAGCACACAAGGGTGATGCTGGAGCTAGTACCTGGGATTCCCAGCACCATGCTTTAGGAGGTGCAGAGGGGATTTCCTCAGGTCAGGGTCCAGATTTGTTATGGGCTGCTGCTCGTTCTAGCACTCAAGAAGCTGGGGGAGCCTCCTTGGAGCACACAGAGTAGGTGAGCACAGCTCTGGGGTTCAGACACAGAATTCCCACTGTTGTGGATGCAGGAGTTCCGCTCTCTGCCCTGAGTCTGGCCCTAATCACTTCTGATAGCAGAGTAATGACTGCCTGTCTGCTGAGTCAGAAGAGTTCATCCAACACCCTGCCACACCTATTGAGTCTGGTGCTTTAGGGGAGTTAGAGAAATAGGCTTCCCTTCCCTTTTTGGAACAAAGTAGTCACTCATATCCCAGTCAGTCCTGCGAGCTGGACTTGAAGTCAGTGGGGGCTGTGGAATTCTCCCTAAATTAAAGCTGCCATTGGTGGGGCACTGTGCTAACTTATTCCTACCTTGCCTTGGCAAGATGGCATTCCCCAGCCAGGAGACAACAGCCTAGATTCAGGGGTGGCTAACAGCACAGCCAGTCATGGCTGTGTGCCTGTCCTCTTTCCGTGCTATCCTACAGAGTCTTTGTTCTATTCTGTCATTTCTCCACTGAAAATTGATCTCCATCAGTCCCCTGGGAACATGATCCTTCCTTTGGTTTTCTGGTATCTTCCTGCAGCTGAGGTCAGTGTAGTTTCTCACTATTCAGCCATCTTGGATCCGACAGTCATGAAATTTTAATGATCTAGAAACTCTCCACCTTTCCAATCATCACTTCCCCCTTTGTGCCAATTTATGCTCTGGTCAATGAACTAAAAATATGGTTCCTCATATACAACTTATTTTTACATCCTTATTTCTGTTGATTGCATTAACTCCCATCTTCTAAAACATGAAGCCCAGGCAGAAAAACACACCTATTATTCATCACTTCATGCTCAGATGAGTTGCCTCCTTCTCCAGAAAGCCTCCCCTTACTCCCTCAATCCCCACTGTGGCTGGATTAAATATCCCTCATCAAATTCATCACAATTCTTATGTATAATATTCAATATTGCGTAATAACTATCACTTAGTAAGTCAAAATCCCCCACTAGACTGGGAGCTCCTTGAGGGTAGAGATCATAGCTGATCTAATCACAAGAAATGTATATAATACTTATGCCTTCTAGGTTATAAACACATAAAAGCATGGGGCATGGCACCGTTATTCAAGGCTTACCTCCAGTAACCAACCCACTATCATTGTAAACAGTGGAGACATTGATGAATGAGTCATGAAACATGAGTGAATCAACTGCCCACCTGACTGCACCTTTATGGGCATTTCTTTAGTTGACCTGAGTTAACACTCAACCTGTATTTAAGAATAAAACTTTTAGGAATTTATATTACAGGTGTAATTTAGCAGAAGCAAAGAAGTGTAGAAAAACAAAGATGTCCATAGAAATAGTTTAAATAAGAGATGTGGAAGTTCATGTAGACAACTAAAATGTCCAAATTTAGACACAAGGCTCAACTGAACAAACATTTATTAAGCACCTACTCTGCCATAAATGAGAAATGAGATACAGTGGCTGGCGCTGCAGCTCACTAGGCTAATCCTCTGCCTGCGGCGCCAGCACCCCGGGTTCTAGTCCTAGTCAGGGCACAGGATTCTGTCCCAGTTGCCCCTCTTCCAGCTCTCTGCTGTGGCCAGGGAATGCAGTGGAGGATGGCCCAAGTGCTTGGCCACAATGGCCGGAGTTGCGCCGATCTGAAGCCAGGAGCCAGGAGCTTCCTCTGGGTCTTCCCATGTGGGTACAGGGTCCCAAGGACTTGGGCCATCTTGTATTGTTTTCCCAGGCCATAGCAAAAAGCTGGATCAGAAGTGGAGTATCCAGGACACTAACCAGTGCCCATATGGGATGCTGGCACCGAAGGCCATGGCTTTACCTCCTATGACACAATGCTGGCCCCCAATTTTTCTCATTTTCAAACCACTCCATTTGTAATATTTTTTACAGCAACCTATGAAACTAATACAGTTCCTGTGTTCAGAAACCCATAGTCTGAAAAGAGACAAACATAAACACTGAGTGGTAAAACCAAAAGTTAAAATTATGTACTAGATTCAAGGATAGCACAGAGTTGCGGCTAACTACTGGGAATCCAGGTTGGGGAAAGTTCAGGTGAGGTGTCCAGACTCAGTGATGTTGGCTTTGAGCATGGCTGATGGCTGCATGAAGACCGGTGAACAAGGAAAGGATGGAGAATGAGAAGCCATTCTTCTAGGAGCAAGAACTGGCCTCTACCAAGCCTGGGAGGTATGAGATGGTAACATGAGTTGAAGAACTACAAATATTTCACTACTGCTGAAGTGCAAGTGCAAGTGGGATGCTTGAGAAACTTTTGACGAAAACAAACAAATGAAAACAGAAGCAAAGATCTTCCTGTATCATCATGAATGCTGAAGTTGGGATCTGTCCATTCAACAATGGGGAGCACTAGAGTTTTGAGGGGTGTAGTAGGGTCACACTGTGTGTGCAAAGTGAAGAAGGAATCAGGGCAGAAGAAGGGGAGTCACAAGCCTGACACAAAGACAAATTGATGGGCTGCTTCTCTGTCCTATCCTGCTTGACTCGCTCCCTTTCTACTCACACCCTCCACTCTTCCCCAAACTCAGATCTGAATGGACCATCATAAACCTGGCTCTACGTAAAAAGGACATTATTCATTTCTTTTCTGGGTCTCCAGGCTCTAATTAAGATTAATTAGTGTAAATGTGAAGAAAGAAGGGCTGGCATTGTGGCATTGAGGCTAAAAGCGGTCGCCTAAGACTCCAGCATCCCAAATGGGTACGAGTTCAATTCCTGCCTGCTCCATTTCCAATCCAGCTCCCTGCTAAAGGCCTGGGAAAAGCAGCAGATGATGGCCCTAGTACTTGAGCCCCTGTTACCCACTTGGGAGATCTGGATGAAGCTCCTGGCTCTTAGCTTTGGCCAAGCCCAGCTCTGGCTATTGCAGTCATCTGGGGAGGGAACTAGCGGATGGAAGATCTCTCTGTCTCTCCCTGTCTCTCTGTAATTCTGACTTTCAAATAAATAAATAAATATTTTTAAAGTGTGAATGAAGATATAAAAATTCTACTCATTATAAAGAGCTTTAACATTATTGCAGCATTCCCCCCAATTACATCATCAGAACACTTCTGTGAGAAAGAAACAAAATGACCCATGACCCAGTGTTGGGAAAATTCTGAGTTAAACAAAATAGAAAATGTCCTCCTCTTAGTTCTTACAGAGCTTGCTTGCTAATTTACATGATGGTTCTAAAAGAGGGGAAAATTTTGCACAATATTTCCCTAATGTATTTGACCTCAGAATCTTTTTCTGCAAATTATCACATCCCAAACTGGAGCACATTTCAGAAAGTGTCAAGCTGAGTTAGAGTGAATTTTCAAAGGAGGTAATGACCATTCCCTTTGCTAGAATGTTTCCTAAGAGCTGTGCCCTCTTAGGGCTGATGTAAAAACAGATTTCTCTATTGAGCGGGATATTAGATTAAACTACTTCTGAGGTCACTTTCAACTCAATATGCCATTACTCTGTGGCTATTGATGATTTCTTTATGCTTGAAATCTGATTTGTTCTATCTTCAATGTTTCATTTGATTATTGATTTCTTTAAAAGGAGAGGAAGTTTCACCCATTAATTAAATGGTAAACATAACTGGGCAATGAGGATTGGATTTCTTTTGCCCTTCTACCTATATTAAGTCAATCACCACCACCACTCCCCTCCAACCCCCAGGATCAGACGACAGAGAGCTTCCATAGTCTAGAAACACAATCATCATCCCAAGAGAGCCACCTGCTCCAACATCATACTCAATGGTGTGGCTTTTATTTATTTATTTATGTTTTAGAAATATACCTATGGAACTTATTGTAACTTAGCTACTCCTGATTTGTTCCAGAAGTGAAAATAAAATACTTTACAATTTCAAAGGAATGCTGTCATCAACAATGCTTGAAGGCGCGTGAAAGTGCAAAAGTAGTCATTGTGTTAGGACAAGCCGTGGGGCAGCCCTGCTACCTGCTACCGCCAGAGCAACCAAAGGATCTGTGGAAGGAAACCACTCCCAACTGAGCATGATGGGCAGGAGGAAATCAAGGAAGAAAAACAACTCTGTCCTGCTCTACAGAAAAGAAAGAAAAGAAAGAAACCTGATAGGGACAATACATACATATACTCATATCGTATTTTCAGAGAATTTGATACTTTATAAAGAAATCTTATTGATTTCTAACTTAATTTCCAAAACACTACTATGGTAGCTAATAGTCATCTCATTTAATAAATGAAGATTTAGGGCTGGCACCGCGGCTCACTAGGCTAATCCTCCACCTGCGGCACCGGCACCCCAGGTTCTAGTCCCGGTTGTGGTGCTGGATTCTGTCCTGGTTGCCCCTCTTCCAGTCCAGCTCTCTGCTGTGGCCCAGGAAGGCAGTGGAGGATGGACCAAGTGCTTAGGCCCTATACCCACATGGGAGAACAGGAGGAAGCACCTGGCTCCTGGCTTCAGATCAGCGCAGCACGCCGGCCATAGCGGCCATTTGGAGGGTGAACCAATGGAAAAGGAAGACCTTTCTCTCTGTCTCTCTCTCTCTCACTGTCTAACTCTGCCTGTCAAAAAAATAAAAATATAAAATAAATAAAAATAAATGAAGATTTAAGTGGTCTGCCCAAGCTCCTACGAATAACATCAAATGTAATTTAGACTGAAATATTTTTACTCCAAAACTAGTGTTCATTTTTCTATACCTTAATATCTCAGTACGACTCCTTGTATGAGCTTAAAGTAAACTGTCCACAGACATACTCTAGCTATATTAAACCCAAAGGTATCCATTCCCAAATATTAGGATGTCTGACTGAATCCTCACTATGGATAGGCCAAAGACCTGAGCTTTCCGGAACAACACACAGCCCCAGAACCCTGCTGCCACTGCAGCCATCTCAGAAAAGCTCCCCACAGCACTGAAGGAACTTAACAAAGGAGGAAGTTGCTTACTGAGGAACCCTGATGCTCTACCACGATCCATGTCGGTCCAGTGGATGCCACTCAGTTTTAACTAAGGCAAGTGCACCTGACTGGCAAAATCTGCACTGCAAACAGACCTCTCAGCCAGAAGAGGGTCTTAATGCAGCTCTTAGTTTTCTCGCCTCTGCTCTACAGGAAGGCACACTAAAGGAACATTTGAATGGATGTGGAGGAGGCCGAACCACAGTATCTGCTACACCACACATAAATGAGAAGCTTGTATTTCAACAAATAAAATACTAAATATAAAGAGCGAAGTGGGGTTCTGGTGCTGTGGCATAATGGGTAAAGCTGCCGCCTGTAGTGCCGGCATCCCATATGGTCACTGGTTCGAGTTCCAGCTACTCCACTTCCGATCCAGCTCTCTGCTATGGCCTGGGAAAGCAGCAGAAGATGGCCCAAGTCCTCGGACCCCTGCACCAACGTGGGAGACCTGAAAGAAGCTCCTGGCTCCTGGCTTCTGACTGGCCCAGCTCCAGCCCTTGTGACCATCTGGGGAGTAAGCCAGCAGATCAAAGACTTCTCTCCCTCTCTGTAACTCTGCCTTTCAAATAAATAAATAAATCTTAAAAAAAAAAAAAAAAAAAGAGCTTAGTGGGGTTCAAGGACAAATTGCAATCTACTTCAGGAAGTGGTGATCCACTTAGTGGTCATCAATACCTAATTATATCTACCTTGAATGTAAGAATGGGAGCCATATGCCACACATGCTTCCATTTTTCCTTTCCAAGCCTGTGCCAGACACTAGTAATCAATCACATCACTTTTGAGTTAAGCCTAGACTCAACTTCAGATTCCTTTTCAGAAGTATGCACCAGGCAGCTGGTAACATCAACCTGAGTCAACAGGCTGGCAGGAGATTTTTCATTTAGAGTCTTTATAGAAACCTTTTAATTTGGCCGGCGCCGTGGCTCAACAGGCTAATCCTCCGCCTTGCGGCGCCGGCACACCGGGTTCTAGTCCCGGTCGGGGCACCGGTTTCTGTCCCGGTTGCCCCTCTTCCAGGCCAGCCCTCTGCTGTGGCCCGGGAGTGCAGTGGAGGAAGGCCCAGGTGCTTGGGCCCTGCACCCCATAGGGAGACCAGGAAAAGCACCTGGCTCCTGGCTCCTGCCATCAGACGAGCGCGGTGCGCCGGCCGCAGTGCGCCGGCCGCGGCAGCCATTGGAGGGTGAACCAACGGCAAAAAGGAAGACCTTTCTCTCTGTCTCTCTCTCTCTCTGTCCACTCTACCTGTAAAAAAAAAAAAAAAAGAAACCTTTTAATTTAAAAAATAGGAATCTGCCAGCGGCATTTATCTACTGTCACAAAAATCACACACACACACACACACACACACACACAAGAAATCAGTGTCTTATAGCAAATTGTTATTGTTGCCACATCTGCAAGTTCGCTAATCCATACAAGGTATATCTGGGGCAGTGGTGTTCCCCATGCCCTTCATCCTCCCTGGACAACTGGACTGCTTCTTCTCATGGTGACAGCAGAGCCACAAGAGGGCCTGCTGAAATTCACAAGGCCTCTTGTGGTCTGTGCTTGGAACTGGTGCACCATCACTTCTGCACACGCACCAAGAACAAATCACAGTACAAATCACAATGCTGAGCCCAAAGTCAAAGGGTAGCAAAGTGTATTTCAGCCAGAATGAGTCCATGGAAGGCACGGGTGGGGAGCAGGAAGCAGTGAAATACAATGTGATGTACCACAAGGCCCACACCAAGGATCACTGTCAGCCAATAATAAAATCTCCAATTTTCATCGTCAGTAATCTTGAAATATTCCATCCTACTTCATAAGACATTAAGAACGTAGATTCAGGTTTTGCTGCCAATGGAGCCAAGATGGCAGCTGAGTGAGTGGCTCTGGTGACTGCCTCCTTAGAGAGATACCAATGTGAACAGCCATACACATGCCATGTTACCTTCACCAGAGCTACGGAAGCCAGCAGAGAGACCATGGGATCTTGTATAATTATAAGAAAATTTACTTAAAGAAATCAAGAAGGAAAAACTTGCCTGAGTCACCCCTACCCCAACTCCAAGAAGCACAGTGTGCAGAGACACCTCCCATTCAGGAGAGAGAGACCGTTGAATCTCAGTGCCAGACCTGCTGCGAAAAAATTCAGATGGGCTGAGCACCAGCCCTTGCCCCCAGGCCCATATCTGTGGAGTGACTATTTGGAGCTTCCACAGCCAGTGGCCTATGCCACCCCACCGTCAGCTGCCTGAAGAAAGGAAACTGTGGCACTGCAGACAGACCAGGAGAGGGAGTTTAGGACTGAACCTTGGAGCTGAAAGACAGGTCAACAGCCCCAAGATCTGGCACCTGAAAAAGGCCAAAATCCTCTACCACCCAGCTGGTACTCACAGAGCCTCCAGATATGCCCATCATCAGATGGACACCTGCACTCTGGTGGGTCAGATTCATTTTGGCACATGTCATTGCCAACCTCAGGTGGGCCCAGAGAGCACCTCCAGGGACTTTGTGGGGCCCAGGAATAGTGGTGGTACCCAGATGTGATAAGCTTGGGGCCAATCTGGGTAGCCAAAGGGCTGCCTTTATCATTCTCCTATCACTGTGAACAGATAGCAAGGGACCAAGAGACCATGTCTTAGAAATCAGTGCTGGACTGGTAAAGCCCAGTGCTGGGCAGACCCTAACAGTTTCCATCCCTAGGCCAGGGCCTGTGGACACAGCTTCCAGACTTGTGACAATATTAACCAGAGACCTGCACCCTAGTGAGACAGACTTGTTTGGGTGTGTAGCACAATGCTCTTGCATGCCTGGTGTGCACAGGGCCTCATGACTGCTAAACCCAGCTGTGATGCACCTAGCTAAGGAACTGCCTTTCTCACCCCTGCCACAACCTAGGGAAGACAACAAGGAATCAAAGGACTATTTTGAAGCTCAATGTCAGGCTGATCAAATGCAGCATGATTTTAATGGTCCCTGTCCATAGGTCATTTCCTGCGGACCAAACCAACAGACCTGCTTCAGTGCCCAGTGGAGCTCTGTGGTCCTGGTTGAACAGTCTTTCCCCAAGCAGTATCACTAGTGGCTGATAAGTACAGCATCTGGCAGTCAGCCCACTTCAGCAGCAGCAGACAGCGCACAGCCCACCTGAGCAGCTGAACAGGTGGATTAGAATTTCTAGACAGACAGCTACAAAAGAAGCCAGATTATAAAACTAATCCTTCAAAGTGCAAATGATATTGTTCTCCAATAAGTATCAGGTGCTTCCAGGGAAACATGACTTCACCTAAAGAGAAAAATCGAATGCAAGACACCAACTATCTAGGAATTGAAATTTCCAAGTGCTCCTATGAAGAGTTAATAATAGCCGCTTTAAAAAAAAATCTCAAAATGCAAAAGAACAAAGAAAAAATTATTCCATATTCTAACAACAAAATTTGACAGGGAGCTGGAAGTAATTAAACAGCATCAAGCAGAAAGCCTTCAATTGAAAAACCACACGAAATGAAATTAAAAACATGATAGAATCAGTAGGAGAACAGATCAAATAAAAGAAAGAATTTGTGAGTTTGAAGACAGGCTATTTGAGAATATACAGCTGGAGGGAAAAAATGAATTAAGAGGAAGGAATAGAGCTCATGGGAAACATAGGTTGGCATGAAAAGACCAAATCTTTGAGTTACTGGGATTCAAGATGGACTTTTCAATGCTACAGGGATAGGAAGTAAATTTCAAAGAAATAATGACAGAAAACTTCCCAAACCTAGAGAAAAATATAACTCTCCAGGTACAGAATGGCCAAAGGTTACCAGTTACACTGAAGCCAACCAAGTCTACCCTACAACATGATAATCAGGCTCTTCAAGATTAAAGACAAAGAGAGTATTCTCAAAGCTGCAAGAAAAAGAAAGAAAATGAAACATATAAAGGGGTCCCAATTTGCCTGACAGTACACATACACCTTACTCAGATTGAATCATGAGAAAATAAATCTATAATGCTCAGTGAATCTAAATAATAAAAATCTCCCATCAGAGAAAAGCCCAGGAGATGGCTTCACTACTGAATTCTTCTAAATATTTAAAGAATTAACACCAATCTTTACATTATTTCAGAAAAGTACAAGAGGAAGGAAGTATTCCAAATTTAATCTCTGAGGCGAGCATTACTTTGATACCAGACCCAGACAAGGAAACAACAACAAAAATAGCCACCAGTCCATATCCTTGATGAGCACAGACACAAAAATCCTTAACAAAATACTAGTAAATTGAACCCAACAGCACCTTAAAAAATCATTCTCCATGATCAAATGTGATTCATCCCAGGAATGCAAGGATGGTTTAGCATACACAAATCAGTAAATAAAGGAATAAACTCATATTAATCAACTCAATAGTTGCAGAAAATGCAACTAATATAATTCAATATCCCCTCATGATAAAAAGTCTGACCAAATCAGGGGTAGAAAGGACATACTTCAACGTAACAAAGGGGTTTCCTGTCCGCAACCGCGCGCCCACCATCCTCTCGGGCCAGCTGGCCACCTGCCCAGCCCGCTTCCGCCTTCGGGCTGCCCGCGCCACCACGTTGGGCCCCGCGCAGCAGGAGCCGCAGCCTGAGGCGGGCACGGCAGGGACGGAGCCGGGACGGAGCCGGGACTGAGCGTCAGGACAACAACCTGAAGATAAAGGAGATGGAGTACAGGCAGCTACAGCACACCCTCTACTTGCGCACGGAAGCGGCTGATGGCGAGCTCGAGGCGCGCCTCAGCTCAGCGCCGCTGGCCGGCCGGGGTGCGCGCGGGCCACGCCACCTGTCTACCCGGTGCTGTGCCCGCCCGTGCTGCCGGCCGACGCGCCCTGGCTGGGCCACATCGACTTGCAGACTTGCATGAGCAGCGCTAGCTGCGGAACACCTAGGCCGGTGCGGGCGCGGCCGAGAAAACACCGGGCGGCGCGGACAGGGCCGGGGCGCGGGCCCAGCCCGACAGCGCGCTGGAAGCCCAGGCCTAGTTCCGCCATACGCGTCCGCCTGGAAGGCCCGTCAACAGCATGCCCGCGTTGCGCAGCCCCGAGTTCTCCCAGAGCCGCGGGGCATAGAGCTCAACAATTTGATAACTCGACTTCCATCTGAATTCAAGAATGCTCCTAGTCATCAGCAACAAAACAAACGCACGAAGTTAGTGAAAAACAAAACTGCTGTGGCGACTTGCAGTTCACGTACCTCCTGTTCACTGCCAGTGCCTGCTCCACTAGTGGGAGCTCCAGTCTGGCGCAGACGCAGAATTCTACTAACTCCTGTTCCAGGAAGCTACCAAGCACCAGGACATTGGACTGCCTCGAGCACTTTCTCGCTGTTATCAGCAAGAAATTAAATCCACCAAACTAACATTGGGAAGCAGAAACAAAGCTTTAACAGGCCTGGATTAAAGTGGGAGAAGAAGCGCTATGTAAACAAGCAATAAATACGAGGAATCGGAGTAGAATGCATAACTGGGCTTAAATATAGAACAAAGAGCCCTTGGAGAGATTCAGAATGTGGGTGAAGGCCACACGGCGCACAGGGTGCCTGGCAGTCTTCAGAGTCCTCGCAGTCCACCCTGTGGGAGCAGGCCCAAAGCGGGCCCCAGGAGGAAGGTCTTAGCGTCAAGAGAGGCATAACCGAATGGAAAGAGATAGAAGGCGTAGAATCCACATTTGTTGGAACGAGTTAAATCTCTTGTTCCGTTCTGCAACAAGTAGATGGACAAAGCGACAGCTCTTCAGTGGAGCACGGCGTTCCTGAAGTACATTCAATAAAGGCACGGAGGTTCTCTCACGAAGGTGTTTTGTGGTAAAGCTGGCAGAAGGCTAAAGCTGACCAGACCAGACTCCCTGGTCACCTGTCCTGCACAGGGGAGCTTGCAGAGTAGCACCTTGATGGAGATCAAGTGATTGAGCAGGAGTCTTCAGGCAGTGAACAGCAGTTCCCTCGAGATCCAGAAGGTTCCTGTGGTCCTGGAACTGACTGTCTACCTGGAGAGGGACCTCACTCAGGCTGATGGGCTCCAGCAGGGCCCGTGGAGAGCACGCTCTGTCGGTCTCGCCTGGCACAGAATACCAGCCCACTCATGACCCCTGAGACCATTTGGGGATGATGACATCTTGATAAATAGTAATTTTTCAATTTTCTGTCTAACTCCATCATGTTTAATGTGATAACTTAAAGAATTAACATCCTTTGTAATTCCTTTAGTCTTAAAAGGTGCATTGCTTTTTACTTGTTTTATTTACATTTTGAATATGCCCCTTTAGCAACTGAAACAAGTTAAATTGTTCTTAAGTAGTAGTTTGGAAATTTTATTTCATTTGTGTCGCTGCCCTTGGTAATGGCAGTGTGCTGCAAGGGGCAGTCCTATTTTATACGTCTGTGCTAAAAACTTTCCAGAGACTTCCTTTAAAGCTACTTTTGTCCATAGAAGACATACTGTCTCAGTAGATTGTTCTAATGTGCACATTTTCACATTGAGAGTGAATGTGCAATAAACTGCAGTGTTTGGAACTTTTTCAAAAAACAAAAACAAAACATAATAAAGACCATATATAACAAGTCAACAGCTAACATCATATTAATGGAGAGGAGCCAGCACTGGCTCAGTGGGTTAAAGGCCTGGCCTGCAGCGGCGGCATCCCACATGGGCGCTGGTTCAAGTCCCAGCTACTCCAATTTCATTCCAGCTCCCTGCTAAAGATCCTGGGAAAGCAGCAGAGGGTGGCTCAAATCCTTAGGCCCCTGCACCCATGTGAGAGACCCAGAAGAAGCTCCTAGCTCCTGGCTTCAGATCATCCCAGCTCTGGCCATTATAGCCATTTGGAGAGTCAATTAGTGGATGGAAGACTTTTTCTCTTTATGTCTCTCTCTGTCTCTACCCCTCTCTGTAACTCTGTTTTTCAAATAAATAAAATGAATCTTTAAAAAAAATGGGCAAAAACTAAAGGCTTTCTCTCCAAAAGCAGGAACAAAAAAAGGATGTCCTTTTCTATTCAACATAACACTGGATGTCCTAGATAAAGCAATTCATTAAGAGAAGAAATAAAGGTATGCCAAATCAGAAAGGAAAAAAAGCAAATTGTCATTGTTTGTGGATGACATGATCTTTTATATAGAAAACCCCCAAAGATTCCACCAAAAAGCTTTTGGAATTAATAAACAAATTAAGCAAAGTTGTAGGATATAATGTTAATGTATAAAAATCAGTAGCATTGTTATATATCAATAATTTATCATCTGAAAAAGAAATCAAGGAAGCAAATTCATTCCCAACAGCTACAAAAACAATAATAAAATACCTGCAACTAAATTTACCAAAGAAGTGAAATATTGCTACAATAAAACTAAAAACCACTGATGAAGGAAAATGAAAAGACATACTACCCAAAGCAATTTACATATTCAATGCAACCCTATAAAAACCCCAGTGACATTTCCACAAAGCTAGAAAAACCACTCCTAAGTATCAGTGAAACTACAGAAGACCCTGATTTGCCAAAATGATCTTAATCAAAAAGAACAAAGCAGGAAGCATTATATGACCTGACTTTAAAATATCTTACAAAGCTACATTAATTAAAACAGCATAGTAGAGGCTGATATTGTGGCAGGTTAAGCCACCTCACACAATGCTGGCATCCCATATGAGCACCATTTCAAGTCCTGGCTACTCCACTTCCAACCCAGCTCCCTGCTAATACACCTGGGAAATCAGCAGAAAGTAGTCCAAGTGCTTGAGCCCCTGTAACCCACATGGGAGTGTCAGATGGATTTTCAGACTCTTGGATTCAGCCTGTCCCAGCCCACACTGTGCTGGTCGCATCGGGAATAAATCAGTGGATGGAAGATCTCACTCTATGTTTCTCCCTTTATCTCTGCCTTTCAAATAAGTAAGTAAATCTTTAAAAAAAAAAAAAAAGCATGGAATTAGCATAAAAAGAGATCCATAGCCTAATAGAACAAAATAGAAACCCTAGAAGTAAATTCATGTATCTAGAGCCAACTGATATTTTTCACAAACTCAGCTCAAAACAGATTAAAGACCTAATGTGAGACCTGAAACTTTGTGACTACTCCAAGAGAACGTACAAGAAACACCACAGGGCATTGGAATTGTCAGGGATTTTCTGGGTCAGGCCCCGCAATATAGAAATAAAAGCAAAAATAGACAAATGGGAGTTCATCATACTAAAGAGCTTTTACACAGCAAAGCAAACAATCAACAGACGTAAGAGACAACTTGCCAATGGGAGAAAGTATTTGCAAGCTGTACTTCTGCCATGGGGTTAAAACCCAGAATATATATAGAAGTTAAACAAATTTTTAAAAATGAGCAATAGATATATATAGACCTTTCTTAAGGGAGATATACAAATGGTCAACAAATACATGAAAAAAATACCCAACATCACTAATCATCTGGGAAATGTAAATTAAAACCATAACCAGATAAGACCTCACTCCAGGAAGATCAGCTATTATTATTGCAGTTTTTCTGCAACTACAGTGTTCTGTCAAACTATGTTTTAAACCTTTGTAAAGCTAATTGATAGGAATTATATACTACTATACTTTTAATGATTTTGTGACTATTTTAAAATTTACTTTTTTGAACATCCTTTTACATTTGATTATTTTTATAGTCCTTTCCTATTTTCCTGCTGGACTGTGGTCTTGTTACTTTTTGATTGTTGAATTCTTTATTTAGTAGAGACATTATACCTTTGACTAAAATGTAAATTTAAAATGTTGTCTCAAAAAATAACTAAATATTGATGAAAATGTTAAAAAATAACGTAGGTCCACATAGAACTGCACAATTGATCCCCACAGAATTGAGGTAACATGAAGTCTTCTTTTGGTAGCAAGTGTGGATGATCATATTGAAGTGGCCAAGATAAAGGCTGTGTGGATTTGGAGCAGCTCTGTGTGCGCCTAGTAAAGCATTTGCTGTAACATCGGAGACAAGCAACCTAGGCACCAATCTGCTTTCATTACTCAGTGCTATTTGGAGGGAGATTAATATTTGTATGTTTAAATATGTGATTTTGATAGTCTTTAAAAAACAAATATCAATGACAATAATAAATTTTGAGTATTTGTGATGCTATCAATTTTTTGACTTGCTGATGCTATGACTAAAAAAATTGCTAACAAAGAATGTTTTCACCACATAACATTGTGAAAATGCCATTTTTTTTTTATTTTTGACAGGCAGAGTGGACAGTGAGAGAGACAGAGAAAGGTCTTCCTTCCATTGGTTCACCCTCCAATGGCCGCCATGGCCAGCGCGCTGTGCTGATCTGAAGCCAGAAGCCAGAAGCCAGGTGCTTCCTCCTGGTCTCCCATGGGGTGCAGGGCCCAAGCACTTGGGCCATCCTCCACTGCACTCCCGGGCCACAGCAGAGAGCTGGCCTGGAAGAGGAGCAACCAGGACAGAATCCGGCGCCAGACCTGGACTAGAGCCTGGTGTGCTGGCGCTGCAGGCGGAAGATTAGCCTAGTGAGCCGCAGCGCCGGCCAAAAATGCCATTTTAACTATAAATCTTTACAGCTTGAAAAGCAACTGTATATAATTGATATATATTATATTCATAAGCACTATTTTGGTACTAATTATAGTAAAACTGTGAGTGCATTTACAGGATCCATCAAGGCTATAATGCCTTTGAATAATTTTGCTAATTCCTTGAACAACAGTGTACATCATAAGTATATACGATTTTATTTATGTCAATCAAAAAATTCCCAAAAAGAAAAAATTTTAAACATCCATGTCCTTGTTTCAACACAGCTTAGATTTTGCATTTCCAGTAAAGGTTTTTCTTTTCTCTCTTCCCTTGGGCTCATATCTGTAATCACTATCCAACAGCAAGGAAGGGGGAGGGGAAATGGATGTTGTTTAAAAAACGAGGCAAGGGTGGGCATTTGGCCTAGGGGTTAAGATGCTCACACCCACATTGGAGTGCCTAGGTTCAAATCCTGGTCCCTGGCCCCAGCTTCCTGCTAATGCAGACCCTGGAGGCAGTGGTAATGGCTCAAGGACTTCGGTTTTTGCCACCCCCACGAAAGATGTGAGTAGGGTTTCCTGCTCCTAGCTTCAACCCCAGCTGGGAACTACTGCAGGCATTTACCAGGTGACGCAGCACATGGGAGCTTGTTCTCCCTATCTGTGTCTTTGTCTTTCAAATAAAACTGTTAGAAATAAATAAAAATGTTAAAAGCTAGGCAGAATCCTTCTAAGAAAAAATAATCATTTGTTTAGTAAGGTCTTGTTAATAATGGCATACAGAGTATTTTCACCTCCAAAATCAGCAAAAGTTACAAGTCAGGGCTTTCTCTCATCCTTCAGAACTGGTTGTTAAGCAAGCATGCACCAGCACAGCACTGCTCCTGTAGTACATTTATCACTGCTCTGCTGTCCTCTGTCTTCCATCCCCTTCTCCCCGCTGTAGACCGAGGCTGTCAGAGGTACAGCCCTGCATTTTAGCTTGCTAAATCTAGCAACAGTAGCCCTTTTTGGGCTAAGTGAAGAAATAGTTCATGTGATAGTACTTCGTAAAGTTGAAGATATTATGACCTGGAAGTTCCATTCCAAAAACTGAATCCTAGAGCAGTTCTAACTTGTGTGCATCAAGAATGTCCACAGCACTATTATTTGTCATAGCCAAAAAGTGGAAAACACTCAGTGTCCACCAACAAGAAATAGGGTGGAATACCACATAATAATTAAAATGCTCACACACATAGTACTGATTTAAAAGAGTAAGTTCTAGAAATCATTTTTATTACACTTAAAAATAATGTAATATAAAACCAAGTAATATATTGTTCAGGAATATATATGTGGTTAAACTAGAAAGAACGAAATAGAAATGAGAAGTCAAAAGCGGCGGTGTTTCCTCTGTCAGGGAAAAGGGTAGATATGATCACAGGGGACTCAGAGGAACTGCAGAAGCATTGCTAATGCAATACTAAGTTGGGTAGGAGTATGGAGAATTATTTATTTCATCCTCTTTAAACTACACACATAAGATCTACTCTCACATGTATAAAATATTACATTACAAAGTCTGAAGAAATGAGAAGTACTGGGCCTGCTTCCTTGGTATCAGAGTGAACTGAGATGTTACTGTGGTTTGGATGTGATTTGTACCCAACAAAACCCACGTTGACATTTAATTCCCAATGTAATGGTGTCAGGAGGTGATGGAAACCCCAATAGGCATTTGGGCCACGAGCTGTCTGCCCTAATGAAGGGATTGATATAGTTCCCTCCAAAGTGGGTTAGTTTTCACAAGGTTGGGTTGTCAGTGGCCGTGGACCTCCCCGGGGTCTCAAACAGCTTTTCTTTATAAATTAAAAACAAAATGAAATCCATGTATAGTCTTTTAATTATACCCATTTTTCACATACTTTTTGAAGTATCCTCATATCAAACTACCTTGCTAATAACTAGTAATCAATACTAATCCCAGTCATCTGTCAATTAAGCACTTTTTTTTCTACTTCCCATATTTTTGATGTGGTCATGGCACTTCAAAATGAGGACCACTGGCCCA
The DNA here is from genome assembly GCA_949820135.1 of Sylvilagus floridanus. NCBI lineage: Eukaryota > Metazoa > Chordata > Mammalia > Lagomorpha > Leporidae > Sylvilagus > Sylvilagus floridanus. The sequence goes on from OX463225.1 coordinate 98,915,524, forward strand.
GTGACCTTTGCTTCCTGTGCTACAAAAAAAACAAAAGGGAAAGACTAGAAGTAGCCTTCCTTTTGAAATTATGGACAGAATAGTCCCTTCAACTGAATCAACTAAAATGCAGGATAAAATGTTGGGTCTTTTAAAAATGTTTTAAATGCATCACTGAGCTGGTGCAAAGGAATATACAGTCTAAAACTGACATGAGGACAGGAACCCTGAATGGTGAGCAAGTACCAACACTGTCAGCAATGGTGTGTGCTGGACCCCAGAGACCTAAAGACACGTTTTGTAAAATCACATGGAGCACAGGCAAGAAAGGTGAACCCCAGCTACTACATAGCGGGGAACTGAGTGGGAGACTCCCGCCTAAAGCTGAAATCACAAGGCAGTGCACCTCAGAATAAAAGCAATGAGAAATAAATGTCTCTCTGCAGAAAGCACAGTGTGCCTCCACCATGATACTAGGTGGAAGGGAAAAACTATACTCTCCTTGAGGTCTCTTACCCACAGAGGGTCTCATGAGGGTTCTGAGGCTATGTTCACACTAATTCTGTGGTCCAAATTCCCAAGCAGAAAATTTAAAGTGGCCCCTGGAAAAGTATGATGGCAGCAGCATGGAGTTATTGAAACCCATCCTGAAAACCAAACAGAACAACCCAAAAGCACTTGGCAAATACTGAACACCAAAAGAAGAGCCCACCCCAGTGGAAACCTCGGGAGCTCCGCTGAGAACAACTGGTGCAGCTGTCAGAAATGAGAACTCCTCAAAGCCCAAGTCCTGCTGCAAAAGCTGCAGTTGTCTCGGCCTTTTCCAATCTCAGAAATGTGCAGTGGTTTCCCAAAAGTGCTTCCTGTTGGCAAACCCATGAGAAGGCAGTTGGCACGGGAGCCCATGAAACGGGGCTGGTCAGGGGAGGGGCAAATAAACAGCTTCATGAGCGAACAGGCAAAGGACCTGCTCAGCCATCCTCTCCTTTCTGCTGTGATCATGGAAGCAGGTGTCGGGGAGTGACCACCAGCAGAGCCTCTGCACACCTACACCGAACTTGTCTTAAGCTATGGAGATCTTGAAGTCATTTCGTACTACAGGACTGCCCAGGCTTACCTTAACAGGCAAAACAAATGGTACCAGAACCAGATTTCTGTTGTAACAAAAAATCCTCAGTATGTGACATTGTCTTAGCGGTGCTTTGGTCAACAGCAGGGAAACAATAGAGATGAGAATGAAAATCCAGTTCATACAGTGGAACCCAGTTAGTAGAACGGTCACTATAGTGACTTGAATAGCAGACCATATACCTAGTGAATGCATAACCCTAGGGGAAGGGCTCAGGAAACCGTGTCAGTTATGACTGGCTGCATCCAACACGGAGCCAGAGGGATAACCGGAGTTTTAGAGAAGATCGGCCAGGTGCCGAAAGGAGAAGAGCGTCAAGAATCCACAAGCTCAGGGACTTGGTGCAGGAGGCAACTGATTTTCAACTCTAAACAATAAAATATAACATGGAGGAAGTTCGGCACAACAAAGGACAATTAAAACTCAGCTCTGGAATGAAACTCCAAAGTTTTAGACATCTAAATTCAAAGACTGATATCTTCAAATTGGCTGGGAAGAGAGGGATGAATCAGCAATGTGGTAATCAATAAATCCTTTCATTGGGAAGTGGCTCAGGGAAATGATACTCTATCTGTGATTTGTTTATAAAAACACACAAATTGTATATGGACATACACACATATGCATATATGGTTTTCAAAAAAGAAAGGTGAACCAAAGGGTTTTAAAAATAGTTAATTATTAGATGGAGGAGGGAGTGCTACTGGAAGCAAGACTTATCATAATATACCTTATCACATGGTTTGATTTTTGAATCATATCATTATTTTATGTATCCTAAGACATATAATTAAGTTAAAAAGCAATTCCTACATGTGGCTATTTGGATAAGACACTGCTTGAGATGCCCAGCTCTTCTATGGAGGGTCTAGATAAAAGTCCCAGCTCCACTCCAGATTCCAGCTTGTTGCTGATGCATGTCCTGGGAGGCAGCAGCTATTGGCTCAAGTATTGAGTCCCTGCCACCCACAGGAGAGACCTACATTGAGTTCTGAGCTCCTAGCTTTGGCTCAGCCCAACCCTGGCAGTTGTGGGCATTTGGGGAATGAACTAGTAAGTTGGAGATCTCTGTCTCTTTCTCTTTCTCCCCCTGTCTGTCTTTAAAAATAAACAAAAACTTTATAGAGCAATTCTTAGAAATGGGACAGAAACTGGAATGGTTAGTTATATAACAGAGAAAAAAACTCAAACTGGCATTCTGATACAGAATGCTGGTGTTGCATAAGGAAATAATTCAGTGGAATTAAGTATATTCATCTTTTAAAAAAAAACTTGTCAAACTAGAAATAGAAAATCTCCAACGTATTAAAGACATTACTGTTCATCACAAAACATGGATGCCCACTTACCATTATTCCTATTGAGCATCACACTAGGAATTTTAACCTGTATAATAAGAAAAATGTGCAAAAAATGGAGATTTAAAGAGGAGAAATATATTACTATTTGCAAGTTATATGACTGAATATAGCAGTTGCTATTTATAAAATCCATACAAAAATGTCAATGGCATTGCTTTATACCTTACTTGGATATTATATCTTTTTTAAAGATTTTATTTATTTATTTGAGAGGTAGAGTTACACACAGTGAGAAGGAGAGACAGAGAGAAAGGTCTTCCTTCCGTTGGTTCACTCTGCAAATGGCCGCAATGGCAGGAGCTGTGCCAATCCGAAGCCATGAGCTAGGTGCTTTTTCCCAGTCTCCCATGTGGGTGCAGGGGCCCAAGGACTTGAGCCATCTTCTACTGCTTTCCCAGGCCACAGCAGAGAGATGGATTGGAAGAGGAGCAGCCGGGACTAGAACTGGCACCCATATAGGATGCTGGCACCACAGGCAGAGGTTTAACCTACTGTGCCACAGCACCAGCCCCACCGCTGTTCCTCTTTCTATCTCGCTCCCTGCTAATGTGTCTGGGAAGGCAACAGAGGATGCTCCAATTGTTTGGAGCCCTGCCACACACGTGGGCCCAGCTGCTTGGACCAGACTCAATCATTGCAGCCATTTGGGAAATAAATCAGCAAGTGGAAGAGATATCTCTTTCTCATTCCTTCTTCCCCTCCCTATCATTCTGCATTTCAAATAAATAAATCATAAAAATAAATTAAAATTTAAAAGCTTCAGTTACCCAGAGGGACATAACAAAAGATAAAACCTTTTATAGGAAAAAATAAAACTTTATTGCAAGACTTTGTGAAAGACATAAACAAATGGCAAAATATGCCATTTTCTTGAATAGAAAGATTTAATGTCACAATGAAATCAGTAAAATGGCCTTTAGATTCACATATACTTTTTCTGATTTCCAAAATATTATGCAGAAAAACATACAAAAGGAAAAAGAAGAATAGCTAACACCAATTCCAGAATACCTTTGGGTGGGGACTGGGAAGTGAGTCAAATTGGGAGGAGGTTCCCAGGAGGCTTCTGGGATCTAGCAACATTCTGCTTCTTAAGCTGAGATGTGGCTGTTGCAGGTATTTGTTTTATTATTTTTCATTAAATTTTACATTTATGTTTAATACACTTTTGAGTATACATTTCAAAAATAGAGATCTTCAAAATAAGATTATTAGTAAATAATTTGCCCAAACTCTTCACTGACCTATGGTTGTCTGGAAAATTCCAGGTAATGTTAGCCCATTGGACCAGGAAATACTAGCAGGGTAGGCACTAGATCTTCTTCGTCCCATTTTCCATTGCCTACTACAGTACCTATGGTGGAAAAATAGCTCCATAAATATTTCTTAACAAGTAATTAAAGTCTCATTAATTCTCTGTAATGTCGTGCATCCAAGGCAAAGCCAATTATTCTTATCCTTAGAATTATGCTTTTCATGTCCATGCACCTCCAAACCCTGCTGGTGTTCCTATTATTTCCTGCCCACTGTCTCCTGGATTGCCTTTCTGCTGAAATGCTTGACTCACTTCCCCATGTATGTTTAATGAAGTTGTCAGCACGACCCTTTTCTTGCCACTCAGCCTGGCTTGTGTTTCACCTAAGGTCTTATTAGCATATCTAATTCCATTTCCAGAAAACACCATTAATTAAACAGTGGCCCAGCATCACTCTTGACATTTAGTTTATATTCATACCACCAAGGGAAATCGGGGGCCCAGTTTTCTTGCTGGGGCTTGAGTACATGGCAAGAGCACCCAGGGCCTTCCCGGGGCCAATGAAGAAGAAATTAAGGCAGTGTCAGGGCACTAGGAAGGTTAGACTCCACCATGAGTGGCAACGGTGAGAGGAGCTCACTCACAGCAGCCCCTAACTACAAGCTCCTGAGCCCATCCTGAGACTCAGGGCTCACGGCTCAGGCCACCAGAAAAGCCACATAGCAGATTACTTCTTCCCAGAAGTTATTGCATGTTTTTAAAAAGCCATGGTACCATCCATACTTCCAGGGGCTCCTGCTCGTAAGTGACCAGGAGGTATCTTCCACTGACCTTGACAGAGCAGCACTGACCAACTGGGAGATTGCCATAGGAATTCAAGGGTCTGGGGAAGACAAGGCAAAGCTGGTGCACAGCCAGGGTAGGCCACTGCCAGGCAGCTCCAGAGCCCAACTGACACCATCAGAGGCTCCTGCTGCCCTCGGCCCCATTCCACCTCCATGGGCCAGCACCACCCTAGCAAGGTGAGTTCCTGCCATGGGCCCTCCTTCCCCAGGGAAAATATGTAAATTCACCTCTAAAAGTGATTATGTGATTCTCGTGTAATTAGATAATATAAAAAATTCAGAATAGGAAAACATACTTCATAGAATTCTAACTCTTGGTTCTCCATTACATCCCAAGGCAAACTTTGCCAGAATCATAAGGTTGAGGCAACACCTGACTCTAAAAGCATGTCCTTCCTAACCAGCTGCGGCATTTGATGGCCCTGAGACAAGGAAGTCAGTCCCCTCGCCTAGCAGTCAGACAGCTTCTGCACTCAGCCGCAGGACTCTGAGGATGTGCAACTTTGAGCATGTCATGCAACTTTTCTCAACCTCATCTTTCTCATTTGTAAAATGGGTACCAAACGGTCCTCCTACAGTTACTGAGGTGGTTAATGATCAGACACATATAAGAAGTATTTACAATATGCCTACCCCAAAATATGCCACTTTGGCAAAAGAATTACTTTGAGGTAAAGGCAATTGAGAAGAAGTAGGTAAAAGAAAAGTCCTTTGCCCTCCTCCCACTTGCTAAAAGCTGGACATAAAGACACTTAGAAAAGTGTCCTTCCCCTACTCTACCCCCACACCAGGTTGATGACCAGGGACGGCTTCTGACCCATATCAGCTGTCAGATGGCATCAGAGGAACCCACCTAACAACACTTAGCCAAGGAGTAGCTGAAGAATGATCACGAATGATCACGAACAGTCTTGATCAAGACAATCAATAGCAATGATCTTCACCTACCCATGAGTTTCCCACACATTTGCCTTTGTGCAATTTCTTTCCAAGAGATTCAAAGTCTTTTTCCTTTGTCTATTGCTTCTCTGAAATTCAGTTATTCCTTTGCCAAGATATTATATAAACTCAGGTTCTCATCAGCCTTTGGAGTTTCTCATCTCTGGGTTGCTCTCATATGTTAATGTCTGATACACAAGTAAATAAGCTTCTTCTTGTTCTCTTGTTAATCTATCTTTTGCTCTAGGAGCCCAGCTAAAAACTTAGAAAAGTGGAAGGAAAATTATTTTTCCTCTCCATCGCTTGCACAGAGTAGGCTGTCCACAAACAGTAGCCACCTGTGTGAATGTTATCATCAGTCTCCATCCTCCCTCACACTGCCTCTGGCTCCCCAACACAAACACATCTACCCCCATTTTCCCAGAATGCTCCAGGGGACTAAAGCCTTGCCTCTGGAATCAGACTGTCCTGTTTCAGCCTTGACTCTGCCTATTAATATGGGCAAAGCCTTAAGCAAGCCACGCACCTTCTCTTAACGTGGAATAATAATGGCACCCACCTCAGGAGATCCTTATCAAGTCATTTACAGAAAATGGCCAGGGCAGTGTCAGTACACACAGTCATAATTATTACCTTCTCAGTTCCTCAACTCAAATTCCTAGTACTTCAATGCTGATTATCTTCTCCATGATTTTGAAAAAGATGTACCTTTTAAAATTTGCAATTTATATAATTAAATAACATAAATAAAAGAAATAGAGGTGGGCACAGCAGTTAAGACACCACTTGGGACACCCACATGCCATGTCAGAGTGCTGGTTAATATCAGAGTGCCTGGTTCAGGTTCTTGCTACTCTGCTTCCAATCCAGTGTCCTGCTAATGCACACTCTGGGAGGCAGCAGGTAATGGCTAAATGACTTGGATCGCTTCCACATTTTGGGAGACCTGGATGAAGTTCTGGGCTCCTGGCTTTGGCTTGGCCCAGGCTGGCTGTTGTGAGCATTTGGGGGAATGAACCAGTAGGTGGAAGATCGCTCTCCATTTGTCTCCTTGTCTCTCTGTCTCTTTGTGCCTTCCAAATAAAATGAAAATAAATGAAATTTTAAAATATATCAGATAAAAAGTTTGAATACAGGAGAAAAAAGGAAGGAAGGGAGGAAGAAAAAAAGGGAGGAGAGAAGGAAGGGAGGGAGGGAGAGAGGAAGGAAAAGTTAATATACACAACCCTAAGTATAGGTTATTAGGAGCTGGCACTGTGGCATAGTAGGTTAAGTCTTCGCCTGTGGTGCCAGCATCTCATATGGGCACAGGTTTGTGTCCTGGCTGCTCCTCTTGTGATCAATCTCCCTGCTAATGGCCTGGGAAGGCAGTATGGGATGACCCAAGTGCTGGGGCCCCTGCACCCATAGGGGAGATCCAGAAGAAGCTCCTGGCTCCTGGCTTTGGATTAGCCCAGCTCCCACATTGTTGCCATTTGGGTAGTGAACCAGTGGATGGAAGACTTCTCTCTCTGTCTCTCCCTCTCTGTTACTCTGCCTCTCAAATAAATAAATCTATTTTTTTTAAAAAGGAAAAAGAATAGGTTATTTACCAAGATAAATTTACAATGGCCCCCAAGTATTGGAAAGACACTTTTGAACTGGGGCACCTCCCTCACTCTGATGCCTTTCTCCACACTCACAGGCTTTAGGCCACATTTTAATAACTGCTCCTGATTCCTGACACGAGCCTGACACCTGCTTTGAATTCATGGAGGCCAAAAGCAGTATCTCTGTTCAGATTCTTAAAAGACAAAAGCAATGTGGAGTTATTAAGCAATTATTTCCTTGATGCTATTCCCTCTGATTTTTTCGGCAGTTGTTCCCCCTTCTCTCAATTTGGCGATTTAACATCTCTAATTAAAGCTGTTTCTGTAACCCAAAATACTGTGAGTTTAATTTGTAAATCTACCCTGGGGGCATGTAAGGATATTGCTAGGATTCACTATGCAATTTGAGAGCAGGCTGATCAGCAGAGAAACATCGGTGACTCTTTAAAAATATTTATTTATTTATTTATTTAAAATGCAGAGTGATGAGGGGGCAGAGATGAGAGAGAGAGTGCGAGAGAGAGTGAATGAGTCCAAGCACTGGCTTGCTCCCCAGATAGTCACAACAGCCACATCTGGGCCAGGCTGAAGCCAGGAGACAGGAATTCCATTCTGGTGTTCCAAGTGGCGGCAGGGGCCCAAGTACTTAGACTATCATCCAGTGCCTTCCCAGGCACGTCAGCAGGAAGCTGGATCAGAAGCAGAGCAGCCAGAACTTCAACTGGCACTCCGATATGAGATACTGTGGCTTAACTTGCTGTGCCAAAATGCTGGCCACACAACGATGACTCTTACAGCACTTTTCCTTCCTAGTAAAATTCCCTAACATTCAGAACACACTAATTGGGGAAATATGTGTTACTGACACCCTACCATGCACACACGCACACACAACTCTTACCCCACAATGGTGGATTTGATCACCACAACATAACCAGTATCTGCTCCGTACTATCCACCTAAAATGCAGTTAAAAAGTACCTGCTAAATAAATGAGCAAATGCAAAGAGTCCTATAGAAGGAAGTTCTTTTTGTCCCTCTTTCTTGGGGAAATAAATTCCAACATTGGGTTGGGATTTTAGAATCCAGTATTTCAGAACCACTGAGAAAAATTTAGAAAGCATCAGACAGTAACTGATATAACTAGACTGAAATCCATGGCTTGAAGAGCAGCAACAATAGACTTTTTACTACTTACCCAATCACAGGCTCACCAGCACCAGCCTTCCTTCCCAGCTGCACAACAGAAAAGTCCCTAGTGGTCAAGCTGTTTTGTATAGGCCAGAAAGCAGATCAAATTAAGCCTGCTCTGTGAACAGGTGGCTGAAAAGAGAGTAAAAAGGAGAGCAGATCTAGCTGAGCCATGCATGCTCAACTCCTTCCAAAGCCAGAAAAGTTGCCTCCGCCCACCTCCATATATGGGGAGTAATGAGCTGAGCCATTGGCTAAGAATTAGGCCAGAAGTGTCAAACAAATTAAAGTCTTTCCACATGGGAAACATGGGGCCATGACAAAAGCTACTCACACACCCTTGTGCCAAACTCTACTCTTAGCCCAATGGGAGAAGACTCATCATTTCCTATTGGAAAGACCTGGGCTAGTTCAGATCAGCAATGAATGAGGGAAAGATGAGCCTCAAACAGGTTATGATGTTCAGCCTACCCTCAGTGTGACATGGGACCAAAAGAGGGCCCTCCAGACCTGCTCAGCCTGCCCCGGCAGGGAACAGGGAGAGTGAAGGTCTTGGGTTGTGAATGAAGCCAATTGTCCCACAATGCCATCAGAGACAGAAGGGCACCCTGGAGCATGCTTGAGCACAAACATGCACATGTGTGCAGGCACACACACACATTCTGGAGCAAGGGAGAGACTGGGCACACTGGAATGTCCAATCACAGTGTGAGCTTGTCCAGAAGTAGAACTCATCAAAAAGTCCCTGAGGATGAGGGGAGCAATCATTACAAAGCCTCCTTCTCTTGTTATCACCCTCTCATTCTTCCTTCTGACATCTATCCTCCAACCCAAAGTTCCCAGTGCTCTTCTTCATCATTTTCTGTGGCTTCCCAGGACTCACCCAAACCTGCCTCCTCTGAATTGACCTCAAAATCACAAAGCTAAGTTTCCATTTTCTGCATCATAACTCAGAGTCCCAAAGCTCAGTCTCCCCCAAGGAAGCATAACTAGATACCAGGAAGAAAACATTTGTTGAATTAACTTACAAGAATGTTACCCTTTTTCTACCCCAGACATAATTTAGCATTTACCAGGGGAGTAGATGGGGCCTTTACCTTAGCCCTTAGGTATAATATGTACTCCCCCTTGAAATAAGAGAAAGGACCACTTGTGGGCCCAGGTAACTTCTCTGCAAAACAATTAGACACTGCTTCCTGTGTGCCTGCCTTAGTCTATATCTCTGAAGTCTCATTGCACTGCCCTAAGCAACCACAGCCATAGACACGCCCCCACCAATTTTAAACCAAACTTCAAGCAACAGATAATCCTATTTTATACAAATTCTTCCAAAACAGGGAAAATGTGAACAAAGCTAGCATAATAATGATAATAAATTTGGACAGGAACAGTTTGAGAAAAAGAAATTATAGGCCCACCTCATTTATGAATCTAAATGCAAAAGCCTTCCATAAATATATTAGTAAACTTAATTTCAGTCACATTTTTTTCAGTTTTTAAAATTTATATAAGGTAAATAAGTTTTATGTACTTCATATATACACAGATTTAGGAGCACAGTGATATTTCCCACCCTACTATCCCTCCCACCCGTGCTTCCTCCCTCCCTTCTCCTTCCTTTCTTATTCTTTTAACTTTTTTTAAGGATTTATTTATTTTATTCAAAAGGCAGAATGAGAGAGAAAGAGAGAGAGAGAATCTTCCATCCACTGGTTCACTACCCAAATGGCCACAATAGCTGGAGCTGGGCTGATCAGAAGGTGGGAGACAGGAGCTTCTTCCAGGTCTCTTATGTGGGTTCAGGGGCCCACGCACTTGGGCCATCTTCCAGTTCTTTCCCAGGCACATTAGCAAGGAACTAGATCGGAAGTGGAGCAGCCAGGAATTGAACCAGTGCCCATATGGGATGCCAGCACTGCAGGCTTTATCTGCTATGCCACAGTGTCAACCCTTCTTTTAGTTTTTACAATGGCATACTTTCAGTTTATTTTATAACCAAAAGTTTAACAATATTACACCAAAATGAGATATAGCTTATTCCCAAAGTGCCAAGATAATTCAACGCTAAAAAATCTTTCAAAGAACTTCAGTACACTGACTAGCTATCAAAATTGTATGGTATTAGGCCGGCGCCGTGGCTCAACAGGCTAATCCTCCGCCTTGCGGCGCCGGCACACCGGGTTCTAGTCCCGGTCGGGGCACCGGATTCTGTCCCGGTTGCCCCTCTTCCAGGCCAGCCCTCTGCTGTGGCCCAGGAGTGCAGTGGAGGATGGCCCAGGTGCTTGGGCCCTGCACCCCATGGGGAGACCAGGAAAAAGCACCTGGCTCCTGGCTCCTGCCATCGGATGAGCGCGGTGCGCCGGCCGCAGCGCAACGACCGCGGCGGCCATTGGAGGGTGAACCAACGGCAAAGGAAGACCTTTCTGTCTGTCTCTCTCTCTCACTGTCCACTCTGCCTGTAAAAAAAAAAAAAATTGTATGGTATTAGCCAGGAATAAACAAATAAATCAACATCACAGAAAAGAAAGTCTTAAAACAGACTCAGATCTATTTAAGAATTCAATGTCTGATGGACACACATCTCAAGACAATAGGGAATTAATGGAAGCACTCCACACCCACCTCCTGGTTCTTGTTAAGAAGCCTGTCTAGGCCGGCTAATCCTCCGCCTTGCGGCGCCGGCACACCGGGTTCTAGTCCCGGTCGGGGCACCGGATTCTGTCCGGTGGGACAATTGTGGGACAATTGGCTTCCATGCCAGCTCTCTGCTGTGGCCAGGGAGTGCAGTGGAGGATGGCCCAAGTGCTTGGGCCCTGCACCCCATGGGAGACCAGGAAAGCACCTGTCACCTGGCATCCTGCCATCGGATGAGCGCGGTGCGCTGGCCGCATCGCGCCAGCCGCGGCGGCCATTGGAGGGTGAACCAACGGCGAAGGAAGACCTTTCTCTCTGTCTCTCTCTCTCACTGTTCACTCTGCCTGTCAAAAATTAAAAAAGAAGAAGAAGAAGAAGCCTGTCTAACCAAAGAGGGACACCCTGGGTCAGGGCCAGCTTCATGGACAAGCGACCTGCCCAGTCACTCAGTACCCCAGGCTCCAAGGGGCTTCACCCTTGGCGAATGCTCTGCAGTCCCTGTGGTGAAATCCTGAACAAGTTTTTAACTAAAGGCTCTACATTTCCATTTTGCACTATACCCTACAAATAACACGGCTGGCCACAGCCTATGCCCAGCCAGCATAAGGACTGGCTGGGCTCATGGGAGCCCCATTCTCCTTGCCAGGTATCTGTTTAGGGTGGGCATTTGTTTTTTTTCTAATGAGGCATGAGGAAGAGTGTGATGGAGGCCTTTGGGAAAGATCGTCATCCTGAAAACGAGACACCAGAAAGTGTGTTCCCCTTTATCCTGCGGATGCCACCACCTCTGGACGTGATTCCTGGGACTGGCCCAGCAAGCTCCCGTCCCAGGGAGAACCAGCCTCAGGAGGAAGCCGATACTGAGGATGGCAAAATGGAAGATGAAAGGAATCTGATCCTTGACGCCATCGCTGGGCTGAGGACAGTAACCTGCCTGGGGCCTGAGTTCCTTATGACGTGACCTAGTAATTTTTTATTGATCAAGTTCCTCAGCGGGGCCAAGATTAAGGTGAGGTGCATGAGGCAGAGCTGAGCAAGAGAAAGATTCAATCTTGTCTATGTTATTGCTCTTGTTTATGTTATTCCTCATCCTGGATTTTTTTGCATTAGTTTTCCTTTTTTAAAAGTATTACATTGAAATATTTGTCTGTGTGGCCAAGTTTTTTGGATCCCTCCCCCTGCTCCATATTTCTCCCAAAATGAGTCCTTCAGTCACATCACCCTGGTCTTGGCTCTGCAAATTTCTATTACAGTTTTTGTTACTTTCAGCCAAAATCTTCCTCAGGATGGGAAAAAAAAAAAAAAGAACTGGTGAGGTCAATAAAAGGTTTTAGTGAAATTGATTATCCACATAAGATGAAAGTTAGAATGGGATTCTAACTTTAGAATGGGCCTGAGGAGGAGCCTGGGCGCTAATTTATCACTGCAGGAAGAAGGGAGAGCGAATACAGGCAGGTGAGTTCCACAGCCTGCCATAGCTTTACACTGTCTTAGTCAGCTTTCTGTTACTATGACAAAGCACTTGAGGCAAATAAATTTAGGAAGGCAAATAAATCTACTTAGCTCATAGTTTTGGAGTTTCAAGTCCAAGATCAGGTGGCCCCACTGATTTGGCATCTGATGAGGCAGCACATGGTAACGGCAAAGTAGATGTAGAAGAGGCTCCCTTGGTGAGCCATGAGCAGAGAGACTGGGCCCAATTCAGGCTTCTGTAACTACTCTCTCCTCTCATGAGAATCCAAAGGGTCACCAGAGAATGATCTAAGCATACAATCCCAATGCCCTAGCCCTACTTCCTACAGGTTCTACCACCTTCCAATAGCAACTCCCTCATAAATCAAGCCTTTCACACATGGACCTTTGGGGGACACCCAATCCACACCAACAGAGCTCACTGATCAGTCTCCCAGCACTCTCCAGGTCATGTGGCCACATGACATCAGTGTTGTGTCAGCACTGGGGGAAGAGATAGCCAGGCTATCTGAGTGCTGGCTTTTCCCTTCCTCTCTCTTCTGTCACTGGCAGAAGTCCACCTGCTAGGCTTTAACGTCCTTGTACTTCCAGGTCACATCCCCCCTGCTGCTTCAGGCAGCCCGTGGAAAACCCAGAGCCCCTACAAGTTCCATCTAGCCAGAGTGTAGGGATGGCCAACTCTTCTTGTCAGTCAGTACTCCATCTGTGACACCAGGAGCTATGAATTCACAAGCATGCGAACAAACCAAGATATGGCCAGGATCCCTCTGGCCAGGAGCCGAGGCAATGGTGCTGGGTGCAGAGGAGCAGCAGAACCAGGATGATCGGGGGTGGTGCACACACTAGCTCTGCTACACAGCTTTACCTCCCTTTCATACAAAATAAATTCCAGAGCATTAAAGGCCTAATTTTGTTAAGATTTATTTTATTTCTTTGAGAGAAAGAGAGACAGAAATCTTCCATCCACTGGTTTACTCACCTGGTGACCACAACAGCCAGGGCTGGGCTAGGCCAAAGCTAGGAGCCTGGAACGCCATCTGGATCTCTCATGTGGGTGCAGAGGCCCAAGCAATTATACCATCCTTCACTGTTTCCCAGGCACATTAGCAGAGAGCCACATTTGAAGTGGAGCAGCTGCGACTCGAGCCTGCACCCTTATAGGATACCAACATCTCAGGTATCTCAGCAGCTTAACCCACTGTGCCACAACAGCAGCCCCAAGACCTAAATTTTTTAGCGGTAAATTGTTGAAGTACTAGAATAAAATAAAAAGGATGCCGTTATTACAGTCAGCCCTCCTTATCCTGAGGGTTTGCCTCCATGAGTCCGGTGAGCTGCAGATAAATATTTGGAAAGGAGATTTGCATCTGTCCTGAACAGGTACAGACTTTTCCCCTTTTCGTTATTCCCTCACCAGTACTGTGTACACTGTTTACATAGTGTAGAAACTGTCATCCATGCAACAAGAGGAGCAGGACAATGAGATTAGCAATTCCTCCACAGTAGGTTGGAGAGATTGGACTAGGAAGGTCTCAAAGGGAAGGTGAACAGAAGCTCTAATGAACAGGGCAGCCCATTAAGTAAGGTGCAAAGAAATGAAACAGGGAACCAAGGCTGTACCCTGGAACCCAGCCGTGAAAGCAGGAGTGACAGAGGTAAGATTCCAGAAGCATCAGAGGCCTCAAACAGAAGGGCTTACAATGTCACGTTCCAGAACTTCAGCCTGGCAGCACCGTGTCGATGTGAAGAGAGTATGCTGGGGAGGGGCGGGGGGGAGGGGGTGAGGAGCAGTCAGAGCAACAGGGACCCAGAAGAGAGGCCGTTTAGGTGGGAAAACCCAGAGCAATTGATGATCCAGTGGGCGTAGGGGAAGAAAGAAGAGGAGATGCGGTCAGGTTCCTGGTGGGTGTGACGTTTTTACCTCTGACGGGTAGAGGAGAGAGCCATGCTGTGGATTTGTTCATGAGACCAATGTGATAGGAAGCCGGCCAGTCCCCGAGCTGCCAAGTCTGAGGGGGTGAATGCATGGGTGACACAGCCAGATCCTGTGGGGTGAACCAGACGAGTAGGATTAGGAAGAAGTTAGAGGTGGGGAGAGGCAGTTGCTGGCCTCTGCTCTCCGTACAGCCCTGGAAAAGGGCATCCACTTTTCGAGCCAATGACCAAGTACTTAAACATGCCCTAGAATGGCCCAAGCTCCCGACTCCCCACCGGTGGGAACTCACTGTGGCTTTTACCAGCATTTTTATTTCAGCTTCATAGGCCACAAGTGCCACAGAGAGGAAAGATGGAAATGTGTTGTCCTGTATTAGAATCTCTGGCATCTCTGTGCATAATCTCTAATATTTTCAATTAAATCAGGAGGAAATAATTATGCAAACCATAATTTCACCATCCACAGGGAAATGATTAGTTTATTATCCTTGAGAGGTTTGTACCAGGACATCTAAAAGCTTTAGATAAGGAGCTAATTTAATTTTGGTTCCCCTTCTGCTAAGATTTCATACTCTGGGGTAATATATACAAAATAGGGAAAACATGTGCAGTCTCTAGGTCAAGAATATTAGCATGATTATTAATAACTGGAAATGTGGCTTTCAGATAGTTTTGCTTCCTTCCTAGGTTTCCTGAGTTCTCGCTCACATACTCTGGTTTATTCTTAAAGATAATATAAATAAAGCCAAGATTCCAAAAAACCAGAGTACCTAAGTTATACTTGAGGCAAATCATACTATGGGAAGAATCTTATTTTTATTTGTATGCCTTGTCAAACTTACAACACTTCAAATCATAGAATTTTATTGTCCACAGAAGTCATTCCACAGAACTTCACTTGGCTGAGAGGTGAGATGATCAAGGCTCAAAGTGGATCAGTAACTGGGTGACACTCACACAGTGGACTGATAGCAGCACCGGGACCAGAACTGAGGTCTCCCGCTCCTGGACTCAGCATTCACTCAGTCCGTGCCTGCTTACTGTCATTTAGTCATTCTTTTAAAAATCACATTTCAAATTTAAAACTAAAAAGTGTATGTAATTTTTATTGTATATTTTATTCTTTTTAAAAAAAAATATTTATTTGGGGCCTGTGATGTAGCATAACAGGTTAAGTCACTGCCTACAAAACCAGCATCCCATATGGGTGCCTATTCGAGTCCCAGCTGCTCCACTTCCAATCCAGCTCCTGACTAATGCACCTGGGAGAGTGGTAGAAGATGGCCCCAGTCCCTGGGCCCCTGTACTCACGGGGGAGATCCAGATGAAGTTCTGAAGTTCCTGGTTCCTGGTCCTGGCTTTGAGGCCACTTGGGGGATGAACCAGCACAGGGAAGACCTCTCTATATATATATCTGTCTCTCTCCCCCTCTCTCTCTTAGTCTTTTAAATAAATAAAATAAATCTTTTAAAAGTATTTTTTCAAGATGCAGAGAGACAGGCAGGCAAGGAGAGCTGCCATTCATTGGTTCATTCTCCAAATGCCTACAAGCTGGAGCCAGAGCAGGAATTCAAACCAGGTCTCCCACATGGGTGGCAGGGACCCAACAGCTTGAGTCATCACCACTGCCTCAGAGTCTGCATTGCCAGGAAGACGGACTCAGGAGCCAGGGCCAGGAGCTGAACCCATATGGAGCATGGATGTCTCAACCATTAAGCCAAACACCTACCTCCCTCCCCACCTCTATTTATTTACCTACTGCTTTAATCCTCTTTCCACCACTGTTTTTTCTCAAGTTCATAAATTATCACCTTGTAATAAAACTCACCCTTTTAGTATATTATTATGTATTATATATTTAGATATGTTTCTATTTTATCTATTATTTATTATTATTGTATTTATTTTAGAGGAAGAGTTATAAAGGGAGATTGAGAGAGAGAGGGAATATCTCCTGATTCACTCCCCAAATGATCACAACAGCTGAGGCTTGGTCAGGCTGAAGCCAGGAGCCTGGAACTTGACCCAGGTCTCCAACATGGGTGGCAGGGCCCAGGCACTTGGGCCAACCTCCACTGCTTTCCCAGGTATATTGGCAGGGAGCTGGATTGGAAGTGGAGCAGCCGGGACTTGAACCCCTATGGGATTCAGGCAGCAGCTTAACACACTGCACCACACTGAGGGCCCCAAATAGCATTCCCTTGATCATTTCTTCCCCTTAAGCTACCTCTCCTCTTCTTCCCTTCATTGCCAAACTTTATGGAAGATGCCCCCCTCTTGCCCCCTATTTGTTCCTACCCCACCGCTGTCAGGAGCCTGCTGCTGCCACTCCAGTGAACTCTTCTCTTGGAAAGCCACTCAAGACCAAAGCCTGGCAAAGCCCAAGTCCTTTCTGGATGTCTCTGCTTCATGGGTTGGTGTTGACCGTGCCTTCCCTCTTGAAACTCTACCAGTGCCGGCTCTTAGGTGTTTCCTCTCTTCTCAGCCGCCCCGATTGTCACTGGGCTTCCTGGGCAGCAGAGTCCTGAGGCACAGGTAAACTAATCTGGCAAGGCACAGAAGGGGCACAGTCATCCTCCGATGAGCCCTGCACCCCACCCCATCCCCAGTTTGCTGCACCCACCACTCTACTCGCAAATCATGGCTTTTCCTTCCTTCATTCACCAACTGTGTGCTGCAGGATCTGCAAGACGCACTGGGGACACAGATAGGAAGGACAGGGGCATGGCCTCCGCCTTCAGTCTGTCCCCGCCTCCAATCCACTCCCCAAAACCCACCCGTGACTTGAAAGGACGCAGCTGTTCATGTCATTCTTCTCACCAGACTCCTCCAGGGGTTCTCTTATTGAGCCCAAGTCCTTGGCAAGGCGTCTTATAGGCACTAATCAACCCTTAACCAAAGCTCCCGCCGTCCCCCCACCGAGTGCTCCAACCACACACAGCAACTTTTGGATTTCCCCTGAAGCATCTTTTCATGCCTCCCACCTGCCTTTACATCTGCTGTCCTGTCTCTCCAGAACGCCCTTTACTTAACTCCGCGTGGGCCACAGCCTTCAAAAACAACGAATAGTTCCTCTCCCTTCCGACGCCTTGTCAACACCCCTGCCAGCATCACCATAACTCATCGAACACTCCCAGCGTTTTCTTCACCTCAGCCTTTCTAGCAGACTGAGAACTCAAAGAGCAAAACAACGAACGGGAACATTTCAAAACACTCATAGTAAACATGGAGTTCAAAGTTTATTTCGGTGCAGAGAAACGTCGACACCCATGCACAGCTTTTTCCTGGCAGGAAGACCCCTCATACTAATCTGTATGCAAGAGTCTTCAAAAAGTTCATGGAGAGCATGGATCATGAAAACACTATTGCATGGATTTCAAAACTTTTCAGCACCAGAATACACTTCTTTTTTAATTCCACTTGGCCATAAGCTTTCTGAAGTTCACTGATACAGTCAGAAGGCGTGGAAAAGAACATACTGAGTTGATTACTACATTTCAGCAGTGCTAGAAACACTCGCTTTGTATGTGTCCCCACCAACATGCGATATTTTCTGGGTTGAGTTCATGTTCTTTCCAATTGTCCACATCTCACTGCTTCTCTCTATGCTATTTATGTACTTCAAGTGGAAAAGATAAAAACCTGACCTCTTTTCTTATCCCTCCACCTCCTCTTCTTTATTATGCTGAAACCAAAAATATTACACCAAAGACGACTTCTGGTTCTAGTCCCTCCTGAAGCTAGCGATGAGGCCAGATTCCTTTTCACAGGATTTGATTTATTCCTTCATAATGGAATAAAAATTAACTTGACAGAAACAGTACATATAGCCAGGGGTAATTCAATGACTAATGAACGAGATATTGCAATAACAAAGCAGCTTAATTGGCTACTCTTGATTTGCAGGCACAGGCTCCCGATTACACAAGGTTTCATTTCCTTTCATGCTTCCCAGCCTGGTGATTGTGTGGTGATGACCACAGTGCCCTCTTCTAAGAACCAGGCCTTTGGCTCCTCCCATTCCTGCCCTTTGAAGTGAACCACGCCCACTCATATTAGACTTCATTGAGATCGAAT
The DNA here is from genome assembly GCA_949820135.1 of Sylvilagus floridanus. NCBI lineage: Eukaryota > Metazoa > Chordata > Mammalia > Lagomorpha > Leporidae > Sylvilagus > Sylvilagus floridanus. The sequence continues at coordinate 98,933,931 of OX463225.1, forward strand.
TAAAAAGTCACCACACAGCAATGCAGGCCACTGCTCTGCCTCCTGGACGCTCCTGGGCCCTCCTGTCTGCCAGGCCCGCCAGGTCTGTCCCTCAGCTCTGGATTCCCCCCACGCTCCAGGTCAGGTTTGTCCCATGGCCCCCCTGCTCTCTCAGTCTCATAGATGGGTGCTTCTATTCGGATGTGCTGACCAGCTGAGCTCGGCAGCCCTCCAGTGTGGAACTTCTAGTGCCTTCTTGCTGCTGGCCCAGTGCCCACTGACCAGCAGTGCCCTGCCTGGCGCCACAGAACCAGTGCCAGGAGCACAGCCTCAGAGAGCCCCCACCTGGCCGGGGTGGCTACTGCCTCCTATCCCTGCTGTCATCAGGCCCATCAGACGCTATACACTCTCCCCAGCAGCGGCCCTCAAATCTTCTGTACCCCTGGGCCGCCCTCCCAGTCCCCTTTCCTATGAGGGTCCACATCTCTGAGGACAAACCTGGCCTTCTGCAGGGTGGAGGTGGGGTATGGGTGCTCCTCACCGTCCACATGTTCTTCAACATAAACCCTCTTGTTTGCCCTGTTTGCCCCCCCCCCCCCCCCCCCGTTCTGCCAAAATTCCTGCCGGCTGATGACTTATTCCCCGCTGTTGTCAACGTTTAACCCCCAGTTTCCTGTCATTCATCAGACATTAGGTAGCTGGGTCAGTAGCAGTCGCCATCAGCCCCATTGTTTCTGTCAGATTTGCACTCAAAGGCTTTGTCTGGCCCAGCACTCTCTTCTTCCAATTTATCAGTCAATCTCCCACCACTTTTGTTCCTCAAATTCTTGGGGCTCGCCTGTCCATGGAGCCACATATTTTTCCAGGCTCCCGTCTCCTTCTCTTTCCTCTACTTTGTAGGTTCAACGCCCTGGCTTCAAAGTCCCTCCCTAGGGTTCTCAGTTCCTTTTCCCCCCAGCACTTTTTTTTTTTTTTAACTTATTTTAAATTTGTATAGAGAGAGCAAATTTCACAGTTTTAAGAGCATGATACTTCCCACCCCATCCTCCCACCCTCCCATCCCCCCACCTCCCCTCCTTGTTTTCTTAGGTTTTAATTGTGATTAATGACATACTTTCAGGTTTCTTCATAATCACAAGGCCAGTGACACCCTGGGGAATCAACCTGCTCTCTCTCGTACTCACCCTGCGGATGCTCATTCTGCTGGAGAGGATCAAGAGTGAGTGAGCAGCAGTTTCCTTCCTGACGCTCCTTTCTTTGCTTCCTCTCCTTCTCCCAGGGACGTGCAGGGCGTGGAAGGCAAGCGCTGAGTCTCAGTCCTCATCCCACCTGGGGCGGCTTCCAACATACCCCTTTCCTCAGGCTCCCCACCTACAGTCAGGCTGCTCCTCCTCGTGGCCCTGACTCTTGAGGACCCAATGTTCTTCGCTCCTTAGGTAGTCGTCTCGCACCATGGCTTGAAGAACAAATGCTAAGACCTCAAAAGGCTAGCAGAAAATAAGATTTAAGCATGTTTGGTTTTGTGCAAAAAAAAAAAAAAAAAAAGAAGCCTGTGCATAGTTTTTTGTAATATGCATTTTTCATGACCCTGTTTGAAGATTGTTATACGCGTGGACTTTATTGCCTGTGTGTGACCCACACCTGGCCCCTGAAGTTCAAAACTGCCCACCCGACTTTTTCACCTGGATACTTCGTGAGCATCTGAAAGTCCATGCGTCCAAAACCCAATTCTGCATCTCCCTGCTCTGCCCACCCTGCCATGCATGCTGCCTTCCCATCTCAGCAACAGGCAACTGCACATTCAGTCTTTCTCAGGTCAAAAACTTAGGGTCATCCCGGACCCATAGATGTCTTTTAAACAAACTTTTATCTGACTGCTTGATAACCTGGATCAGCTTTCTCCCTCCTGGTCTCCTCTACATAGCAAGATGACGGAAAATATTATTCTTCTTTTATAGTCAATTCATTCATACCATTGATGACATTATTTGAATGGATGAAAAGAGTTCCCAGTGATTCTCAGCACATTAGAATCTCTTGGGGGCAAGGTTGGGCATGGGATGGTCTTTTTTATTTATTTTTATTATTTTTTAATTTATTTTTTAATTTGAAAGACAGAGAGCCAGAGAGAGAGAGCCAGAGAGAGACAAAGGTCTTCCATCTGCTGGTTCACTCCCCAAATGGCCACAATGGCTAGCACTGAGCCAATCCAAAGCCAGGAAGGAGCCAGGAGCTTCTTCCAGGTCTCCCACATAGTGCAAGGATCCAAGGACTTGGGCCATCTTCACTGCTTTCCCAAGCCGTAGTTGAAAGCTGGATCAGAAGTGGAGTAGCCAGGACTCAAATTGGTGCCCATTTGGGATGCTGGTGTTGCAGGCTGGGGCTTTAATCCACTGCACCACAGCACCAGCCCTGGAATGGTCTTTAAAAACTATTAGCACCTGGGGTCAGCACTGTGGTATGGTCTGTTAAGCCGCCACCTGCAATGCCAGCATCCCATATGAGCACTGGTTGAAGTGCCATCTGCTCCCCTTCTGATCGGCCTGGGAATGCAGTGGAGGATGGCCCAGGTGCTTGGGCCCCTGTACCCGCATAGGAGACCCACAGGAAGCTCCTGGCTCCTTCTTTGGACCAGCCCAGTTCTGGCTGTTGCGGCCATTTGGGGAGTAAATCAGCAGATGAAGGGACCTCTCTCTGCATCTCTCCTCTCAGTCTCTCTGTAATGCTCAATAAATAAATAAATAAAAACTACTAGCCCCTGTGTCCCACCTCCAATGGGTCTGACTTAATTAGTCTGGGTGTAACTTAAGATGTTTAAAAGGCAACCCAGCCCCCACCCAGGTGGTCCAGATGTTTCACAGAAGAAAGGCAGGCAGGAAGCAAGGAGGGAAGGAGAGGAAAGGTGGGCCTTGCAGTGCAGTGGGTTCAGCCACTGCTTGGGAAGCCCACATCCATATCCATCCATATCTGAGAGCCTCGTTCAAGTTGCTCCGGATACAGTTTCAGTTAATGCACCCTGAAGGGCAGCAGATTATGGCTCAAGTGCGTGGGCTCCTGCTGCCCACATGAGAGACCTGGATGCAGTTCCTGGCTCCTGGCTTTGACCTATCCTGGCTGCTGTGGCATCTGTAGAGTGAACCAGGGAATGGAAGATCTCTCTCTCTCTCTCTCTCTCTCTCTCTCTCTCTGCCTTTCAAGTAGAAAACAAATATTTTTTATTTTAAAAAAAATTTAAAAGAACTGCTGAAAAGCCGGCACCGTGGCTCAATAGGCTAATCATCCACCTTGCGGCGCCGGCACACCGGGTTCTAGTCCTGGTCGGGGCACTGGATTCTGTCCTGGTTGCCCCTCTTCCAGGCCAGCTCTCTGCTGTGGCCAGGGAGTGCAGTGGAGGATGGCCCAAGTGCTTGGGCCCTGCACCCCATGGGAGACCAGGTAAGCACCTGGCTCTTGCCATCAGGTCAGTGCAGTGCGCTGGCCGAGGCAGCCATTGGAGGGTGAACCAACAGCAAAGGAAGACCTTTCTCTCTGTCCCTCTCTCTTTCACTGTCCACTCTGCCTGTCAAAACAAAAACAAAAACAAAAACAAAACAAACATAAAAAAAACTGCTGAAAGTCATTAATATTCATCAGTGTTTAAATGTTAGGTTTTGCTATGTACTAAAAACAATATCCCAAATATTAAAACATACAGTAATAACTGAGAATGGGTAAGTATACTCTTCTCTTTTTTAATTGAACCTTATCCTTCTGATCTTTTTAAAAAATCTTTAATTTCTCATTTTGATAAAAAAATTTTATTGGTTTTGTACACTGATCTCTTGGTGAGAAAATCCTCCCATGGCCTGCAAATTGGACAGGAGATCACCTGACCTCAGCTCCGGGTCTTCTCTGAGTTTTGTTTCTAAGCCCAATAATTTTTTTTCTGTGAGTTTGGAAGAAATGAGCCATAAAGCTCATCTCCATTTTTGGCAGGGTTAAAGCAATCCAACGATTTGATAGGACCAGTTCCGCCAACTTGATTTTGTTGCATTTTTCTTCCAAATGTATTCAGACTGTACTATTTTCATGGGATGACCACATGGCCATTGTTAATGATAAGTTAAGAGAAGAAAGAGCTGATGGGGAAATAAATAGTGGTGTCACCACCCTGTGGATGGTGGGTAGGAGAAGGAGCAGAGAGGAGGCCAGGGGCTGGGATGGGGCATGTCTCAGCCCCTGCCCTTCGAGGAAGTCTGGAAAACCACCAAGAGCCGGGGGATCGTGGAGGGCAGTCACCAACATGCCTGGACATCAGAACCCCACATTTCCCTCCCACATCCTGATTTCTATTTTCCTCTGATCAAAATTTCTATTTCTGCTTGTTCACTGGCACAAAAGGCATTCCAGGTTAATCAAAAAATACAGGTTGAGCAGCCTGCTTTTCTGATTAAATTCTTCCTCTCATGCTATTATTCCATGGATAAAACTGAGCAAGTTTCTGTTCACCTGAAACCCAAATTCTGTTTCTTTAAAACATGTCAACCGAAGCACCATGCAAATCATTGAAAATAACTCTGGAAAAAATAATAAATAAAAACAAAAAAAACTCCCTAACAGGAAGGGAACAAACTAGATTCTGTGAGTGTTTTATGACTTGTTTTTTCCCTACTTTACCACTCTTGCACTGCAAGCTTGAATTATGACTGCCCTTCTCAAATGATTTTAAGCAAATGAAAAAATACTCATTATGTTGTGACAACAAATGTCCCAAAATATTTTCTACGGTCACAATTTTCACATCTGAACATTCCCAATGACTCTGAATGTGAACAGTAAGACTTGTTTTTCAATCATTTCTAATTTGACTTGTCAAACATGCAATTTTTCTATTTTCGAATGGTGTCTAAAAAAAATCACAACAAGCCCTTCTCTTCAGTGTTTACACATGAAGGACCTTCTGTGTACCTTCTCTCCTGGAATGGCCACAGGCCCACCCCAGCTCCTCCAAACAAGGCAATGGTGGTGTGTGCAGGAAACCTAAAGGGGCCTCCCTTGTAGCCTAGTGATTTTCCAGGTCAAAGAAAGGAAGGCACCAATGCTATGCGGCTTCCTGAGCCTCTCCCAAGTAACCCAAGTGTGCCAGGTAGCTGGGAGAAGTCTGCCATCTAGTGGAACATTTAAGCCACTGACAGCAACTTGTAATAGTTTGAGACCTGCAGGTCCTTACTGGCATCATTTCACAACAAAATGGATGCAACTGGAGTCCTTTATGCTTAGTGAAATGAACCAGTTCCAAAAAGAGAAATATCACATGTTCGTATGCTTTCTCTGATATGTGGAAGTTAATATAGAATGCAAAAATAATGTATGAGAATGAAAGTGACATCTTATGATTTGAGTACTGTTTAGAGCCCTTGTCTTTGCTCCTGTGGAATGGTGGTCTTTCTGCTTTTTATTTGTTGAACATTATGGTTAGTGATACCTTAATCCTGTGATTATAAAGTAAGTTGAAAGCATCTTACTGCAAAAATTAAAGGAAAAGAAAGGAAGGAAGGAGGGAGGGGGGATTGAGGAAGGGAGCAGAGGAAGAAAGTATGGTTATCTTCTTAGAATTGTATCTATGAAACATGTAAAATCTGTTCTCCTTATATCAATGAATTTTTAAAGTATGTTATTTCAAAAATTAAAAGAAAAATAAGAAAGGAAGAAGGACTGAGGGTGGGAAGTACCATTATGTTCTTAAAACCGCATATATGAAATACAAGTAATCTCTCATCTTTACATAAATAAATCTAAAGACTAAGCACTTCAAGACAAGAATCAAACATCACATGGGTCAATTAAAATTTAAAAATAAGTCCTTGTACAAACAGTGTGCTTGTGGTCACGGGCCACAGCTTCCGCTGCAGACATGGTGGACGCATGGGGGACTATACCAACAGCAAACACAAGACACACAGTGTTCCCTCTACACGTGAGAGTTACACAGAGTGGCCTGCACACTGCGCCCTCCTTCAGCAGGGGCAGTAAAGCGCTAAGGGTTTTATGTAGCCAGTCCCTTCTCATGGCCACAGAGATCAATCAATGTATTTTGGTCCTCCTTCCTACTTGAAGAAACTTCAAAATGTTCTTGGAAAATAGGACTAAAAGGCAAGCTTATTTTGGTGCAAAAATACTTTTAAATCCATGCATAATTTCCCACAAACTTTGAAGACCTTTATACAATGGCAAAGACACAGCCCTCAGCGCAAGGACTAAAGTCGTATTCTAGAAATTTCTGTGTGGAGAACATTTTCCATCTGGTCAGATCCAGGAAATAACCTCAGTTTATGGTGGTTTTTGGAAAATGGTTGCAGGAAAAGCTAAGGACTAGGAACCACAGGCCAGACCAGGCCACTCAGCTGTATTAGTTGTATCTTTTGATTCCATTTGTCACTTCATCCGGTTTGCTTTATCAACTAAAGCATTGTTTTCCATTGATGTTGATGTGGAATGTGCATGTCTGTATCGGAAGGCACGTCTCCAGTTCTGCTCCTCCCACTTCCATCTGGTCGTGCTCCCCAGAGCTGACCACTTGCAGTCGTCAGTGGCTTCTTTTGTAGTTTCCTGCAGAATCTTCCAATGGAATGGCAGAGGCTGCTGTTTCCAGATCTGTCTGAGGTGGGCTACCTTGGTTTGAGGTTTCCCAGAAGGAGAGCTGGAGGTAAGGATTTAAGGACAGGATGGGGAAGCTGAGAAGGCAGGCAGCAAAGAGCGAATCACCTAACCAGTGACAGCCGTGGGCACCTGGAACCAGGTGCTGGTGTGCAGAGAGAGCAGGTGTATAACAGGGCCTGTACTCACTGGTTTGAGGCTGCTGCTGTCATGTGGGCAGTAAGCAAGCTGCCACCTCCAGAGACACCTCAATGCAAAGAGACACGGATGCTGGAAAGTAGACCCAGGGCCACTGGGGACAGCCAGTCAAGGCCAGGTGCATGGGCAGGCAAGATAAGCAAGAAGCCTGCACGCCTCCACCTCCTCTTCTTGTCCCCCCAACACTACCAGTGTTCTTGCCTTTTCTACACACACTCACTAACATTTATCTTTTGACTTTTTGATGGCAGTCATACTAACAAGTATGAGTTGGTAGCTTATAGTTGTTTTTAAAAAAGAGGAAACCAAAGGCCTGAAAAGACTCAGACTTGCCCAGCCAAGCATGGTGCAGCCACTGGGCCAGCGATCAGGCAGGCTGTGTCAAAGGGCCCCGTGGCAGGGGCTGGTGTGGACCCCAGGTCACCAGCACAACCTTGAGTGGGGCAGGAGCTCCCAGCTGCATTCAGGTTGATTTAAAGAAAAGGAAGTGCCATGTCTTGCACGTTGCTGTTGGTGCACTAAGATTCATGCAGGGATCCCTTTCTGAATGGCAAAGACTGGAGTGAGGGAGTGACTGACGCACCTCTGCAGGGGACATGGATTACAGGTGCTGGGACTCAGCCATGCTGAGCTGGTGGCTGAGAATGCATGGTGGAACCTGCTTAAAGAGGCGAATTGTGAACTCTTGGAAAACCTGGCTGACCGAGGGGTCAGGGAAGAGCCACAGGCTCCTTCAGGACATTGTGAAAACCGTGGATAGACCAGCCCCTCTCTTGGGTGTTATAAAATTCCCGTCCCTTGTTTGTTACTGTTGACTTTATAGAATTGAATCCAAAACAAGACAATATCAACAAACACAAACTAAATCAAGGAAAGCCTCATTTCCAATGTGGTAAAACTTGTATAAATTAAAAGCAAATAAACAAACCGTGGGCAGAGACAAAGCAGGCAGAGGAGGCAGTGAGTACCCACAGAGCCCTCTTGGTTTGCTAAGATGAAAGTTCTCTGCAATTCTTAGGAAGATTGCCAAGCATGAAGGGCTCAAAGCCAACTCTCTTTGTAAAAAGTCAAGTCTGGGCAGCACCGGGGAGGACACCAGTCCACTGTGACTGAAAGGAGTCCCAGAAACTGGTGGCGTCCCAAAACTGAAACTCCCACCCCTCGAGGATAGACTTTGAACCCTGATTAGGGAACATCTCCAACAAACCGTCGCTATCGTTGAACTAGAAAGTGAAAAAGGGAGAAAAGCGCCACAGGCAGGCTCTCTGCTCCAGCCAGGCCAGCTTCCTCCTCCTCCGTGTTCTGCCACCTGCACCCATGGCACCTGATGCTCTCTGCCCGGATGCTGTTCCCAGACATGGAGAAGGCCCAGCCCTGCACCCTCTTCTGAATAGCATCGGCAATTGGCACCATCTGACAAATGACACCTTTGCTTACTGCCATTCCCCAGGAGCTAGGCTCAGACTGCAGGTACTGAGATTTTATTTTTAAGATTTTACTTATTTGAAAGAGTTACAAACAGAGAGGGAAAGACAAAGAGAAAGGTATCTTATCTGCTGGTTCACTCCCCAGATGTCTGCAGCAGCCGGAGCTGGGCCAATCTGACGCCAAGAGCCAGGAGCTTCTTCTGGGTCTCCCACGTGGGTCCAGAGGCCCCCACACATGGGCCATCTTCTGCTTTCCCAGACCATAAGCAAAGTGCAGGATTAGATGAAGAGCAGCTGGACACGAACCTGCACCCTTATGGGATGACAGTGCCACAGGTGGAGACTTAGCCTACTACACCACAGCACCAGCCCCAGGTACTGAGATTTTTGCCCAGAGCTGTGTCCCTAGTTCCTACAATGGTGCTTAACAAGTACTCACTGGGTGGAGTGGCCTTGTGGCCCAGTGGATTAAACGAACACTTGTGCCTGATCCAGCTCCTTACTAATGAGTCTGGGAAAGGAGCACGAGATAGCTTAAGTACTTGGGCCCCTGCCACCCATATGGGAAATCCAGATGGAGCTCCGGGCTCCTGGCTTCAAGCTGCCATTTGGGGAGTGAACCCCAGATGAAAATCAATCTCTCTCTCTCTCTCTCTCTCTCTCTCTCTCTCTCTCTCTCTCTCTCCACCCTCCCATCCCCCGAGGTGGCACAGGCTTGAAGCACTTCTGCTGTCACAGCAGTGTGGCTGTGGCTAAGCGGGACAACTGGAGGCCATACTGCTTCTGACCCCTCAGCGGCTGGCAGAGCTGGGCAGCCACGGCTGAGTGCTTAGACTCGGCCCAGCTCCGGCCTCTGCGTCAAGATGGATGTTGCATCCCTGGGCTCCGAGAGCACAGACCACGCCACTCTCCTCCCTTGAGGGAACCCGGAACAGGAGGGCCAGGAGGGGTTGCTGCACGCTCCCCTCCACCAACACCATTGCTCCTTGGGAGCTCTTCTCAGAAAAAAGGAAATCCCCCAAGAACGAGAGTGCTGCAAAATTCCTGTCTGGGGACAAGGAGACCATACCACACTGAAACCTACAACCTAATGCGGAGCTAGGAGAACACAGCCGTTATTTTGCAGCTCATTCTCAAGCAGCAGCCAAGGCAAATTGGCAAGAAGCAAGTCCATGGCATCTTCTTATCAAACGATCCCGGGAGTGGAGCGGAGTGGCTCATTTCTGCAGTGGGAATGTAGGATTTCTCTATAGCCTCATAATTTGTTTTGGTTTGAAGTCAAATCTTGTCATCTGCATTGCAACTTTTTAAACTACTTACTGGCAAATGCCAGAATTCCAAGACAACCTGGGAGTCCACAGGGAAACATGCCAAGGTGGTGCTGTAGCTCTGTGATCCCCAAGGGCTCACCCCAGCTGGCAAATGTGGAATTCACCTGTCATAAAAAACATCATCTCAGGCCAAAATGCACGATATGAAAAATAACTTCTCCAACTGCTCAGGACAGGTCAAAATACGGGAAAGACACGGTAGAATCTGATATGTAAAGCATTGTTCAAACCATCACCAGTGATATAAGCTGTATGGCAGTTAATTGTTGCTTTATTTCTACATTTTTTTTAAAAAAAATCAGGAAACAGTCATTTTAAAAACAAACTTTCTTTTTTAATATAAATGGAAAGAAAATATGCAACAGAAATAAAGTATCTTAAACCCTGGGCTTTTCTCCAAAAGATGAAAGATCTCTTTTTTCAAAAGATACAAGATGCACAGATAAATTACATTCATACCTGAAAAAGTCAGAGAACAATTTAAATTCATAATGAACAGTGAATGTTTTCATATGCTTCACCAGTTTGGAATTACAAAAATGTTAGCAAAATTATTCATTCCCATAATTTTTATGAGTAAAAAATGGAGCAAATCATGTACCTTAAGAGTCATTTTATGTCTTACTCAAATGTACAAATAACTCTAAAGATAGTGCCCGTGCTTATTATACATACTATAAAAATACTGAGATATTTACCAGGCATAACTAATATAGATGAAATTATATTTTATGTTTCACAATCACAGTCCATCTTTTCCCTTTGGTTCAGAAAATAAAAGAGGTAGGTTCAAATAAAGTAAATGCCTACTACGTCACAAGGTTTTCATTTAAATGTTGGCAGCTTAAAAAAATCATGAGAAATTGAACTCAAATGAGCTTTAGGAACTATATAATATCTTCAACTAATAAATATTTTTCTAGGTTCTAATTGCACAAATCAGAAAAGATACTTGACTACAAAACTGGCTTTGGTAAAATTTAAAAAAATGCTATCAATATTATAAACTAAAGTTTCCAAATCATACCACATTCCTCAAACTTGGGGCAAGAGAGAATATGAATGTATATGTTTTAAAAATTGTGTCTTTCATTTAAAGTAGGCATCTAATATATAAGATTAACACATAGTACTATTAATATATTTTGTTTCATTAATTCTATTAATAGTATTAATTAATACCATTCTCTAGCTTTGTGCTCCCAAATTAAGAATGGCAGGTTCAAAAAAATTCTGCAGTGAGGATAAATTGAGCATGTCATTCACTTATGATTAATCTACTTCATGTGAGTAGCAGATAAATTTCACATCACTAAGAGTGGTCCCAGGAAGTCTTCCTGACTAAGGACAAGTGGGAAACAAAGTATAAGGGTTTGGCTTTTGGTTTTTGTTTATTTGCCACTGTCTTGGTTGATAATGGTGACATTTGACAATCAGTATATAAGGAACCAAATAACAGTGCAAGCAAAATGGAAAGGTGCCTACCGAAATAAATAGTTTATCACTTCTTCTTATAAATCCCACTACCTATGTGCATTCCTATTCCACTTAATGAAAGGTGAAGATATAAACTCTATTCTTATTGGACTAATTTAAGGCATATTTTAAGTGCAGTGATTTTCTGTTTATGATTTTAAATGGAAATGCTAAGACGTCTATAGATATATTCAAAATATATCTATCTATATCAAGGTTTCTGATCATTTTGCTTTTAAAAAGACAAATATAAAAGAACTGGCATATATCTAAATCAGTCAAAATAAAGATTAATGATTTATATTTCTACCACACAAAACAAATTTAGTTCCAGCAAATACATTTTGAGATTGAGGACTAAAGTTAGAGATTTGCAAAAGGAGTAATACAAGAAGATACAGTACAATTTTGTGGCTTTCCAAAACTTATTATAACTATGACCTTGAATATTTCTGTGTATAGAAAATTGAGCTCAAATGTTTGAAGTGGTCGTTGATATGTTCTTCTCTCTGCTGGAAAAAAAAAAAGTAGTTTTTTGTTTTGGTTTGGATTTTTTTTTGCCACAGACTTGTTGCAATTTTAGGAGAAACATTCTCTCCAGAGATGGTTGAAGATTTCAATAATTATGCTGGAGCACAAGCCTCAACCTATCACTTCTGGGTTACTCCTAAGGTTTGCTTCATATTTTCATAGACCACGTAGCTGATGCCTACAGCAGGGAGCACCTTCATGAAGTTCGGGGTGATGCCTCTGTAGAGTCCTGGGAGTCCTTCTTTGGAAATTATTCTTCTAAAGAGGCCCACCATGTTCAGCTGTGGGGCTCCTTCCAGCATGGCTAGAAAAGAGAAAATTTGCAACAGCTTAATTGAAGCAAGTTTTGTTAGATTTATAATAAATAGGATTCAGAATGATTTTCTATGATATAATGAAAGTTAACATTTATTCTAAGGGTTCTGAGAAAATACCTCTTTATATAATTCTCTTTGTACAGCATCTAATAGTGAGTTCCCTGATGATAATAATGTTGGTAGTAGCAACTATTACTGAGAAATGACTGCAGGTTAGGTACTGGGTTAATTTCTTCCACATCAATTGTGCAAGGTAACTGTTATACCCATTTTGTAAATGAGGAATTGGGAGATGTGGAAGGGTGGAGAAGCTTGTCCTGCAACCCCAAGATAGGAAGTGGTAGAGCAAATTTCACACGGTCTGCCTGCAACATCCATTCACTTCCATCGGCACCATCCGGGCCTCTCCCCTTCCTCCTCTTGAGTCAGGTGCAGAAGAGAGAACAGTAGGCAGAAGATGGAAAACCTCTGGAGAGCTTAGGCAAAGTATAGAGGACCTGGGCCTTTTAAATAACATTAGCAGGCAAAAAAGGCAGGAGTATAGGTATAAGGAAGGAGTGTAGTACAGTATAACAAAGACAAGGGCAGGACCAGGTGTGTGTGCGTTGCAGGATGTGGTTATCACACTGGCAGCTGCAGGTTAGAGGTGGGCGGGTTAGGGATGGGGATGTGGAGACAAGTGACAAAGTAAAGGTGGGCCAGAGTATTAAAGGCTTTGAAATTCCCTCAGCGCCTGTTTGGACTTCACTGTGAAAAGACTGAACAATTGCAAAGACATCTGAACACGTGCAAATGATTAAACCTTGACAATAGAAACGACAAGTCTAGCCGCCATACACAGGCCCAGATTGGAGCTGGCACCGTGGAGGGCTCACTAGGAAGCCTGAGTTTGAATTCTAGCTCCACTGTTCACAAAAGCATAACCTTGTGGAAGTTCCTTAATCTCTCTCTGCCCCAGTTACTCATCTGAAAAATGGGGTAATAAGTGTGTCAGTCTCTTAAGGTGACTACGATGGCTACAGAGACAACAAACAAGAAACAGGGCCTTTACTCCTCATGATTTCTGTGTAGCCACATGACTATCTCAGCCCCTCCACTGCGCCATGCTTCTTCCTGCCCCGGTGCCTTCACATGAGATTTTTCTCAGGCTAGAAAGCCCTCTCCATCCCACTCCACGTGCCTGTGCTCTGCAGCCCCACCTGCCTTTTCATCTCAGCACACACGGCTGCGTTCCTCAGGACTGGTGTTGAGGCACAGCAGACTGGGCCACCTCCTGTAACGCAGGCATCCCATATGGGTGCGGGTTCCAGTTCTGGCTGCTGCACTTCCAGTCCAGCTCTCTGCTATGGCCTGGGAAAGCAGTGGAAGATGGCCCAAGTCCTTAGGCCCCTGTCATCCGTGTGGGAGACCTGGAGGAAGTTCTTGGCTCCTGGCTTCGGTCTGGCTCAGCCCAGGCTGTTGTGCTCATCTGGGGAATGAACCAGCTGATGGAAGGCCTCTCTCTTCCCCTCTCTCTCTCTCTCTCTGTACTCTGCCTTTCAGATAAATAAACAAATAAAATCTTTTTTAAAAAATGGCTGCATTTGGGGCCAGTGCTGTGGTGCAGTGGGTTAAAGCCCTGGCCTGAAGCGCTGGCATCCCATATGGGCGCTGGTTTGAGTCCTGGCTGCTCCACTTCTGATCCAGCTCTCTGCTATGGCCTGGGAAAGCAGTAGAAGATGGCCCAAGTTCTTGGGCCCCTGAACCCACATGGGAGACCCAGAGGAAGCTCCTGGCTCCTGGCTTCAGATCAGCGCAGCTCCGGCTGTTGCAGCCATCTGGGGAGTGAACCAGCAGATGGAAGACTTCTCTATCTCCACCTCTTTCTGTAACTCTGTCTTTCAAATAAATAAATCTTAAAAAAAAAAAAAAACAAAAAACAAAGATGGCTGCATTTGCCAGCTCCCAAGTAAGGTTACAGTCCCTTGCTCTGTGCTGCACTAACCAAGGAGAGGTTGGATGGATGTCATCTCCCCTCTAAAATGGCAGGAACCACATCTGAGTTGCTGACTGCTCTAACCCCAACACCTGCCAGTGTCTATCTGACAATGGCTCAGGAAGTATGAGTCAACTAATGATGGACAGCTTGTGGGAGGAGTGGTTGGGAGAGGGGTTAGAGATGGAGCTGCAGATACTGAGGGTGTACTATTTAAAGAAATATGGTACATGATACTGTCCAGGCAACAAGAAGGAAAAACAAGCACAGAATGCATACTTAATGATAGAGTAGGTGGCATACTGGCCGCCAGCAAAGAGTAGGAAGTGATTAACCAGTGATCTGGCAGAAGAACCAGGAGGGGACAGTGTGATCAAACCCCAGGAGAGAGTCACAGTGAGGAGGAATCGCGGTTGAGCAGCTGTAGGGTCCACACAGCGCTAATAATAAGCAATTCCATTCACCAGGAATTTAACAAGTGCCAGGTTTTACATATGTTGCTGTTAATTCTCACCACACTGCACAATGCTCATTCCCATTCACAGGTGAGAAAATGAAAACTCGAGAGTTCTGGGGCAGTGTTCTGAACCCAAATTCACCCAGACGCCCAACTTCTCCTCTTAAAGCATGCATTCAAAGTACCAAAAGAAATGTCTTATTTTGCTTATATGTAAAACATACATCCTGCTTACAGTGCACAGGCATTGTAGCTGTGGCATTACATTTTCATGAGCAGGGAGAGATTAGGAAAAGAATTTCTGTAAAGGTCCCTTAAGGAGGCAATAACAACAACAAAACATGGAGAAATAGAATGGGCAGAGAAATAGAAGGGTAGAGCAATGCCGTCTTAGATGACACTGTGCTGCCTCAGTAGAACTTAAAGTTCCAGAGCACATTATTGACACTGCCCTTTTGCTGTCTTCATTTCTCTGATCAAAAACTCACCTTGAGCCTGCATTCGTGTTCTCACCAAAGCCAAGGGGTAGCTGGCCAACTGGCCACAGGTGCTGGATAAGGCACCACACCCCAGCAATACCAGGACTCCAGGGTTGACAGAGTCTTTTGCAAAATTATCTAGCCAGTGGGACTTCAAGAGCTGCCAGAGAAAGAAAAAAGAAGAGAATGAACGGCAAAGTATACGACTTCTTTCACTCGAGGTGAACATTTGCACAGCTATTCTCATCCTTATGAGAGATGGACGGGAGCAGCAGGTGCTGCTGAGAGATGCAGGCCACTGGGGGGTCAACACAGGTGGCTACAGTGGTTGCTCACTGTCTTCTAAGCAAGCACGAAGGTCAACAGCACACCAATGCCATGGTATCTAAAGCACATTTCTTACACGAGTACTAACAAAATAATATACTACTACTTCCTGTATCTCATTTTCCACTTTGCACATTATTTCATTTGGGCCTTAGAAAAACTTGGACACAAATGCATTATCCCTGACTTCATAAATGAAGAAAATGAGTCTCTGTGGAGTTTTCTAACAAGAGTCAGGTGTGCTGACCCATAGGCCAGGCTTTTCCCTATTATCCTAGGTCCCTGCAGTTCACTAGAAGGCAGCTGTTGGGAGAAATTACATTATCTATAGCTTAACTTCTTAAATATAAAATGTTAAGTATAAAAATGCTAATATGTAAAAAATTATACCTAATGTTTATATTTTTTAATCCCATAAGATTGGAGGATCACTTGATAGAAGTCTTGCATGCTATATTCCAAGCACTGAAATAAGCTGCCAACCAAGAATAAAACTGTCTTTCAAAAATGAATGAGAAATTCAGACCATCTCAGGAAAACAAAAACCAAGAGAGCTCATCACCACCAGATCTGCCCTACAAGAAACACTAAAGGGAACTCTTCTGGTTGAAAATAAAGGACCACAAACAGCAGCACAAAACCACATGAAAATATAAATACCATGGGGAAGGCAATATATAGAAAACTAAAATCCTACAGCATTGTAATGGAGGTGATAAATAACTTTTGAAATCTAGTATATATTTTAGAAAACAAAACCATAAGAAGTAACTGTGAATGTGTATGAATAGAAACACAGCAAAGAATAATTTGTATCATCAATAACACAGGAAAGGGGAGGTCAAAGATATAAAGGAGGGGAGTTTTTACATGTGAGTGATGTAACCAGTATTAAGCAGGCTTTTATAACTTCAATATGTTTTATATATTTGCAAGAGTAATGACAAAGCTAATGTCTATAGAATATACACAAATGAGAATGGAGTTGAACATGTCACTACAAAAAATTCAACAAGATACAGAAATACAAATATTGCATGACTTCACTTATGAAGCATCTAGAATATACAAATTCATACAAAGTAGCTAGGGGGTTTTCAGGGGTTGGGGGAAGTAGGGGTAGGGAGTTACAGCTTAACAGTTAAAAAGGTCCTGTTTTGGAGTGATGAAAATGTTTAAGAAATATTTTGTGCTGAAAGTTACACAACATTGTGAATGCAATTACTGCATTGAATTGTACATTTAGAAATGATTAAAATGGCAAACTTTATATTTTGCCATAATTTTTAAAAAATTGATAATGTCAATATACCAAAACCATTGGACTGTACACTAAGTAGATCAAATGCAAGTGGTAGAGGAGCTGTAGATCAATAAAGTTTTTTTTTTTTAATTTCAATATAAATAGTAAATTCCTCTAAGAAAGCTCTCCGTACACATCCCAGCCACCCCTCCACCTCAGGATGGGGCCCTGCTAACCTGTGCCCTGGCAGACGCCTTCCGCAGCACAACCACCACGCTGGGCCCTAGCTGTGACTTCTCTATCTCCCACCAGACCTTCAGTTTCTTAAAGGCAGACACTGCAGTCTTATTTCAATCCCAAGATTCAGTATCTAACTCAGAGCTTATACACAGTAGGCAATCAATCAATATTTGTCAGATTCATCAGTTATTAAGTGATGGCAATGACAAGGTTGACCCAAGATTCGTGCTGAGCTGTCTACCCAATACAAAGATAGAATTCGAGTTGCCCACATGAGTCACTTGCTGGCTTTGCCACTGACAGATTTTGACAAAGAAAATGTGACATTTTTGCTTATTTTGTCTCCCACCACAAAGATTCCTAGCACCATCTTCTAAGCTAAACAGCTATACCTGAATTTGAGTCTACTCTCTTCATTCACCAAAATACATCAGAAAGAAATCTAACACAAAAGGGACTCCATGCACTTGTCCTCAAGTACTCAAAGTACTTGAAAAGAAAGATCAAAGAATGCATTCTTGAGCCAACTTTGGTCACTTACTGTTTTCTGGTATACATCTGCCTCTTTATAGAGAAATTCTAACAATAAGAGCTATTTAAACCCATATTCAGAATCAAGACACTGCTGCACACTCACCTCATACACAGCAAGGTCTATGCCTGCATAAGGTATGATGCCTAATAAATTGGGAACATAACCTTTGTAAAAAGCTCCAAAACCTTCATATTTCAAAATCTTCTTGGCACAGTCATATATTCCAGAGTATTGTCCAGTTTTGCCTACAGCCAGCCTGGTTTTCATAACCTGGATATGAAAAAACATGATAAAATATTATTCTTCATATTAACTCTATCATCATGAAATTCAAAATAAGGAATTTTACAAGGAACAAATACCCGCACATATTGTAACTCAAATGGTTATCCAACTGGTTGATAGATTCTCCCTCGCATATTAGCTCTACTAACGAGGTAAGATTGGAGCCAGGAAGACTTACTTATTGCAAAGAGGGTTTGAATGAGGGTAGTGACAGAGGAACAAAACTGACTGTTGATTGATTTGGTAGCCAGTGATGGAAACACTCCAGTGCTTTGGCTTGGACATGGGATGGGGACAGATGGGAATGGGAAGTAAGCTATTGAGATGAAGGATGTAAGAGGAAGTCAAGTATTGAGTTCGGAGACTTTTCTGAGGGGTGTATGGAGAAATAGGAGCAATTGCATTGTGATGCTTGCAAAGCTATGTTAACGTGCATACCACAATGCAGTAGAAATTGAAGAGTGTATCTTAGATCTTTTCAGTTATTAAAAATTCTTTGACAGGCCAAGATGGCAGAATTAGGAGGGAGCTACTGCTCTAGTCTAGGGGAATGTAGTTTTAAAAATGTGGAGAGAGTGCAATCCCAGGGAAGAGTTAGGGAGAAAATGGCAGAGGAAACTCCATGCAAATTAGAGGGACACTGTGGACCCACGTGGAGGGTATAGACACACACAACTCAGAAGCCCAGCAGCTGAGAGGCTCAGCACCAGTTTTGGAGAGTGAGGTGAGGCCAGACTGCAGCAGCCCAAGCCACTGGAGATAAAGCTGCAGAAAGAGCCTGGCATGGGTCCAGCTTGGAAGCCTGTGGGGGAGAGAGTATACCTGCCAACATAAGGGGAAAGGGGGGGCACATTTCATTCTCCCTGAGTACCCAGCACCAGTACCCTATAACTAGTCAAGAGAGAGCAGGTGCCATTTTGGACATATGTAACAGCTGCACCAGCTCGTGTCTGTATGCCCAGCAACCAGAAGAGAGGAGACACCTAAGTCTAGCTAGGAGAATTGACAGGAGGCTGGGTGCTCATAACTGTGGGACCCCTGTGTGCTGAGACTGTTAAAGCATGCATGGGAGGGTACATGGTGTGGCTGGGTCTTAGGGTAGTTACTGTGGGCAACCCCATACACTCGGGACTCCCTGAATCCCTGGTGAGGGTCACTGCTGCGGGATCCACACTCACACCAAGGACTGCAATGGAGGAGGGGGAGAGGGAGGAAGGAGAGGGAGAGAAGGAGGAGGAGAAGAAATAATTAGAAAAACTAAAAAAACAGTGTTGGAGATTTGTGGGATACTATCAATGGACCCAACATACAAGGTCTTAGGAGTTCCTGAAGGCATGGAGAGAATGGATTATAAGACCTTTTTAGTGAAATAATTACAGAAAACTTCCATAATTTGGTAAAAGAAAGGAACATCCAAGTATAGGAAGCACATAGAACTCCTAATACACATGACCAGAAAAGATCTTTACCATGATACATGGTCACCAGACTCTCCACAGTAAAACATAAAGAAAAGATTCTAAAATGTGTACAAGAGAAACACAAGATTACTTTTAGAGGATCTCCAAATAGACTCACAGCTGAATTCTCATCAGAAACCATATAGGCTAGGAGAGAATGGTGATATATATTCCAGATCTTAAGAGAAAAAACTATGAACCCAAAATACCATACCCTGCAAAGCTCTCATTTATGAATGAAGGTGAAATAAAGACCTTCTTTTTTTTTTTTTTTTTTTTTTTTTTGACAGGCAGAGTGGACAGTGAGAGAGAGAGAGACAGAAAGAAAGTTCTTCCTTTTGCCGTTGGTTCACCCCCCAATGGCCGCTGCAGCCGGCACACTGCGCTGATCTGAAGCCAGGAGCCAGGTGCTTTTCCTGGTCTCCCACGCGGGTGCAGGGCCCAAGGACTTGGGCCATCCTCCACTGCACTCCCGGGCCACAGCAGAGAGCTGGACAGGAAGAGGAGCGACCGGGACAGAATCTGGTGCCCCGACCAGGACTAGAACCCGGGGTGCCGGTGCCACAGGTGGAGGATTAGCCTATTGAGCCATGGCGTCCTCCAAAATAAAGACCTTCTATAACAGGAATTGAATTTGTCACCACTTGTCCAGTCATACAAAAGATGCTTACGGATGTGCTACACACAGAAACATGGTCATCACTATGAAAGAAGGTGAAGGCAGAAAATCTCCTAGTAAAATAACAAAGGAAATCCAAATTAAACAATGGGAATATTTATGGGAAAATGGAAAGGCCAAGTCTTTACTTATCTATAGTATACCTTGTGTATAAATGGCTTCAACTCTCCAGTTAAAAGATACAGACTGGCTGAATGGATTAAACATAAAACCCATCTATTTGCTGCCTACAAGAAACACATCTCACCAACAAACACAACAAAGTGAAAGGAAGAAAAAAGATATTCCATACTGACATAAACCAAAAAAGGTCAGGTGTAACCATCCTAATATCAGACAGAAAAAGATTTTAACACAAAAACTGTTAAAAGAGACAAAGAAAGGCACTATGCAATGATTAAGGGATCAATTCAACAGGAAGATGTGACTATAATAAACATATGCGTACTTAATTACAGAGCACCTGGCTATTTAAAAGCAATGTTAATGTACCTAAAGGGAGATGCAGACTACAATAGTAATGGGGGACTTCACTACCCCACTTTCAGCAAAGGACAGATCAACTAGACAGAAAATCAGCAAGTAAAAAACAGTTAATTGACACTACAGAACAAATGGACCTAATAGATATCTACAGAGTTTCTCATCCTACAGTTGCAGAATATACATTCTTCTTACCAGTGCATGGAACTCTCTCCAGGATGGATCAAAGGCTAGGCCATAAAGCAGAAAATTCAAAAAAATCGAAATCATACCATGCATAGTCTCAGACCACAATGGAATGAAACTGGAAATCAATAACTCAAGAATCTCTAGAATATATGCAAACACATGGAGATTGAACAACATGCTCCTGAATGAACAGTAGGTCAGAGAAGAAATCAAAATAGAAATCAACAAACTGTTGAGGAGCAGGTTTTTTTTTTTTTATAGTATTTGTTGAACTCTTTACTTAGTATAGAGTTAATCTTCTTTGTATAAAGTTAATTGAGAATAGGTTTCAGTAAAAAATAAGAATGGGAATAGGAGACAGAGGAGGAAGAAGGATGGGAGAGTGGGTGGGAAAGCTGGTATGGTGGGAAGAATCACTATGCCTAAAGTTGTATTTATAAAATGCATCAAGTTTGTATACCTTAAATAAAAGGTTTCTGAGGGAAAAAGTTCTTTGATATATCAATAAAGATATCAAAATCTACTTTTTTTGCTCTAAAGCAGGAATTGGCACACTCTTCCTGTAAAAGTCAAACAATAAATATTTAGTTTTTGCAGGCTTAAAAGATGAGGTCTATGTTACATATCCTTTGCTTTCTTATGTTTTGTTTACCCTCCTTTAAAAAATTATTTCCATTTATTTGAAAGGCAGAGGTAGAGACAAACAGAGATATTTCATCTGCTGGTTCACTTCCCAAATGTCCACAGCAGCCAGGGCTGAGCCAGGTCAAACCCTGGAGCCTGGACTCCAATCCAGGTCTCCCACATGGATGGCAGAGACCCTAGCACTTGAGCCATTACTACTGCCTCCCAGGGTGCACATTAGCAGGAAGCTGGATCAGAAGCAGAAGTGAAACTGAAAGCCAAGCAGTCCAATATGTCTGTCAAATGCCTGCCCCTACCTAACTTTTTTTTTTTAAGAATTATTTTATTTGTTTGAAAGGCAGCGTTACAGAAAGAGGTAGAACCAGAGAGAGAGAGGTCTTCCATTCTGCTGGTTCACTCCCCAAATGACTGCAAGGGCCACAGCTGAGCAGATCCAAAGCCAGGAGCCAGGAGCTTCTTTCAGGTCTCCCACGTGGGTGCAGGGACCTAAGGAGTTGGGCCATCTACTGCTGCTTTCCCAGGCCATAGCAGAGATGCTGGATCGGAAGTAGAGCAGCCGGGACTTGAACCCGTGCCCATATGGGATGCCAGCACTGCAGGCTGGGGTTTTAACCCACTATGCCACAGCACCAGCGCCACTACTTGCCTTTTAAACATAATCATTCTTATCTAAAGAGGCTGTGTGCAACAAGGAGGGCCATAGCCGCCAACCCATGCTCCAATGGAAGGAGGTCTAGTTAGGATCACCAACATTCTAATAAAATCCTGAGGATCCCTTATGAAATTCATGGCACAGAAACTCTTCAGAGGGAACAGGAGTCACAATTCTCATCAACACAGTGGTAGCCAGCCTTTCAGATGGCCCCCAACAACCTCTGGATCCTGGTATTCGCACCCTGTGTGGTCCCCCTACACTCTGCCAAGGTTGGATTGTGGGACCTTGCTCTCTCATCATGGGCTGTAGGGAGAGCTGGCTCCCAAGCTGAGAGGATACTCAGGCAGCCTACAGAAAGGTCCATGTGGTGAGGAACTGATATCACCAGCCAGTAGCCCGTGAGGCCTGTAACACCACACCTGGGTAAGCTTGCAAATACACCACGCCCAGATGAGTCGTGAGTTGACTGTGGCCCTGGCCAGCACCTTGACTGCAGGCTCTAAAAAGCCCTGAGCCAGAAGCACCCAGTGAAGCTGCCCCCAGATTCCTATAGAAGCTGTGAGAAAGTAAATGCTTATTTCTTGGAACTGCTGATTCTGGTATGAGCTGTTACACAGCCTCAGAGAATGAACAGACACAAGGCTGGCAGGCGTCACGGGGGTACTCACCTCCATGGGATAAATGAACGTCTGTGCGGTGGCTCCGGCCATCGAACCCGAAATAAATCTCTCAAAGGTTCCTATTTTTTGTCCTTCCTCAGTAAGCAACTTCTTGTACTGCATGAGTAAAGCATTAAATGCACATTAGTATCTGCTGCAGACTGAGCTGTGCCTCCAAATTCAGAACGTACTTAGGGATTTACCACAACATGATAGTGTTAGGAGGCGGGGGCCTGAGGAAGTGCTCCGGTTTTATGGAGGTCAGAAGGGTGGGGATCCTCCTGACAGGGTGCCCCTCTCAGAGGAGACACCCAACAGCTGTCGTCTGGCTGTCTGGCTGTCTCTCTCTCTCTCTCCCCCTTACACGGGCACTGGGAAAACGCCCTGTGTGCACACACTGAGAGGGCGGCCTCCTGCAAGCCAGGGTGAGGCCTCACTAGGAACCAATGACTGGGCCTTGCTCCCAGGCTTCCCAGCTTCCAGAACTTTGAGAAGTAAACATCTCCTGCTGTTTAAGCCACTCAGTCTGTCGTATTTTGTCATGGGAGGCTGAGTTAATTAGGACAATGCCAAAAAGCAAATCAGCTCCTAGAGGCTAATTCACTGACAATGCAATGATGTGTCTCAAAATCCACACACTGCATTAATAATGGTAGAAAGGCAAGGTGTGGAGGCCAACACGTTCAGTTTACTGCACAGTGGTTCCCAAGTTGGATTTCCCAGGATACACACATTCAAAGACCGGGCACAGCTGCTCCTTTGTTAAGACAGAATAAGGGCATTCTTTCCCAATGCAAAGAAAAATAAAGGGTTAACAAAGCTTTGACAACCTTCAGACACTTCCCCCATAATGTTGTTAAAAATGCACTTATTTTTACTACTGTGAATCAAACCATTAAGCAACAAATATATATCAACCAAACAACTTAGAAAACCAGCTTTTGTAGATCACACATATAATTATCCTAACACATCAACCGCAGCTCCTCCCAGACCCACTAGTACTAAAGCAGCCCAACCAAGGGCGGAAATATAACCTAAATGTGGCCAAAATATTGGGATGTTGATAACACAAGCTCCAGATTCTGACAAAGCTGGGCTGCAATCTCAGAGCCACATGGCCCTGAGCAAGTGCATGCATATGGCCAAGCTGCAGTGTCCTTGACTGTGATAACAGTACCAGTTTCACGAAGCGGGTGAATGGAGTATGTGAAATAATGCACCTAACAGTGTTAGCACAGGGCTGGGCACAAGGCAAGTATCCAGTTGATGTTACTAACATTTTCTTTTAAGTTTGAAAGTCAGAGTTACACACAGAGAGAGAAAAAGAGGCAGAGAGAGAGGTCTTCCATCTGCTGGTTCACTCCAATTGGCTGCAACAGCCGAAGCTGCGCTGGTCAGGAGCCAGGAGCTTCCTCTGGGTCTTCCAGGTGGGTGCAGGGGCCCAAGGACATGGGCCATCTTCTACTGCTTTCCCAGGCCATAGCAGAGAGCTGGATCAGAAGAGAAGCAGCCAAGACTAGAACCGGCACCCATATGGGATACTGGCACATCACGAGGCAGCTTTACCCACTACACTACAGTGCCAGGCCCAGATATTACTAACATTTTGAAGCTTCTCCGCCCTTTTTGTGTTTTGGGTTTTTCCTCCTAAATTATTTAATTTTTTGATTAGAATGTATAGGGTACAGAATCAATTGATCAACCCAGGCAACTAGGCTTATCTGTTTCCTTACGTTTTCTTTGTGTTTACAGCCCACCAGCTCCTCTTCCAGTTCTGTAAACAGCATATAATGTACTATTGGTAATGACAGTTGCCCCACTGTGCTGTGGAACACTTGGACTTGTTACTTCTGTCTGTGTTTTGGTACCTGTTATCCAACCTCTCTCCTTCCTTTTCTCCCCTCGCCCTTCCCAGCCTCTGGTAATAATTATTTTCAGTTTCAAACATACTAATTTTTTAACTTCCACATAGGAGAGAGAACATATGGTATTTGTCTAATCTGGTTTATTTCATATACCATGGTGAATCCAGTCCCATGCATTCCAGTGCAATGTCAGGATTTCATTCTTCCTTCCCACTGAACAATAGTCAAGTGTGTGTATGTACTACATTTCCTTTATCCATTCATCCATCAGTGGACACCCAGGTTGATTCCATACCTGGGCTATTGTGAACAGTGCTGCAGTGAACAGGGGAGTGCAGGCATTTCTTTCATATGCTGATTTCATTGCCTCTAAATATATAACCAGAAGTGAGATAACTGGGTCACATAGTCGATCCATTTTTAGTTTTCTAAGGAATTGCCATAATGGCCATGGTAATTTGCATTATTGCACTCCCACCAACAGTACACAAGTGTTCTTTTTTCTCCGCATGCAGCATTTGTGAGTTTTTGTCTTTTCGATAATAGCCATTCTAACTGGAGTGAGATGATACTGCATTGTGGTTTGGATTGGCATCTCCCTAGAAGCTAGTGGTCTTGAGCACTTTTTCATGTATTTAGATGCTATCAGCATTGTTATTGTTGTTGTTGTTATCCTATCCTTACACAACTTGGAGAGGAAAGTGAGCCCAGACATAGGACTATAGGAATCAGCCAGGCAAGCCAGATTCCTTTTCGCAGAAGGGTGAGGTGGGTCTGGAGAGGCAAGGGGCCCCTAAAGCGTGATGGAGAAACAGACAGGTCAGCGGGGCGGGGCAGACATGGGCGTAGAGAAGAGAAGGTCAGGGAGGCGCCGCTTCCCTGAGGATTCCTCCCTTACAGCCCCACACAGCCCCACAGTGCAGTGACCCCCTGCTGGGCGGGCCACCTGCTATTCCTTAGGACCTTTGGAGCCCAGTGTCACACTAAAGGCTGACTTCCTCCCGGCAGGGCTGTGCCTCTCTGCTCATGAGATAAATGAATTCTGTTATTTCATGAAGGCCCTGAAAGAGCAGGTATCCTGCCACCCCCAAAAGAGACCAGGACTTCCAGTACCGCAGCTCAATAGGCTAATCCTCCACCTGTGGCGCCAGCATCCTGGGTTCTAGTCCCAGTCGGGGCACTGGATTCTGTCCCGGTTGCCCCTCTTCCAGTCCAGCTCTCTGCTGTGGCCTGGGAAGGCAGTGGAGGATGGCCCAGGTCCTTGGGCCCTGCACCCGCATGGGAGTCCAGGAGAGACACCTGGCTCCTGGCTTCGGATCGGCGCAGTGTGCCGGCCACAGCAGCCATTGGGGGGTGAACCAACGGAAAAGGAAGACCTTTATCTCTGTCTCTCTCACTGTCCACTCTGCCTGTCAAAAAAAAAAAAAGAAAGAGAGAGAGAGAGAGAGAGAGACCAGGACTTCCGAGGCCGTGATTCCTGGACCACCAGAATGCTACATAGCACTCCTCTCTGCACAGGCCCTCCTGATTCTCCTGTGTGTCAGACTGTCACAACCACTAAACACCCTCTGTTAAACCACAATAAAACCCAAAACCTGCATGTTGACAGGAGCCATGAAGGCATCTTTTACACCCAATCCCACCGCAGCACCTATCAGAAGTTCTCAGTGCATATGTAGTGACTGGTGAAGATTAAATATTTAAAGGATGGAGAGTCTGGGACTCCCGTGCCCAGTCTCAGAGGGAAGAGCTGAGGGCAGAGAGCCAGGCACTTAGTGTCACCAAGCTTCATCCCCTCTCGGGAAAGGAAGGGGCTGACTTGTCAGAGACTTTCAGTAGTTTGCCAGTGCCACAGGCTTAGATTTTCCCAAGGGAGATGTAAATGGACTCTCAGAGCCTCCTGAAATCCTGCCCATCTCAGTTCTTGCTCCCCTTTGTTGGAACACATGTTCAGCCTGCAGCAACACCTCCTCCATCTTTTTCCTGTTCTCTAAGAATAAGAAGCCCACCAGGTAGGCAGTGTGGTCTTCCTGCCTCAGCTCCTCCCCCTAGATTACCCACAACTGCTTACATCTCTTTCCTTCCAGGCAGGCACAGAAGAGTTCTTCTGCAGTCAAGGGCTAATCCTTCCGGCACTTTCTGGATGGTGCTTATTTCTCTCCCGGGCCCTTGCTCTTCCCCATCCCCCCCAAACACATTTCCTCAGCTGCTACATTAATCAACATCTCTTACCTATGTACTTTTGTTAAGTTTAAATATGTATTTATGTTCACTTTGTTTGAAAAGCAGAGAAACAGAGAGACTTGGACAAATAGATCTTCCATCCACTGGTTTACCCCATTGAAACAGTTACCCTAAACTTACCCATCTCCGGTTAACAAGTCTTAAAAGACAATTTCCTTATTGTGTTCACTACCCTACAGCACTTGGCCATCATGAAACCCTTCTCTCCCAGTAACTTCTGGGCCAACACTCTCTGCAGTGCCTCCTGTCCCAGTGGCCATTCCTTCTCAGTCTCCTGTCAATGTTCTCTTCCTACTGCTCCCTTTGAGTTTCTTCCCCAAATATTTCCCACTCTACAAGCATTTCTCAACCCATCTTCCCCACTGCAATGACTTCAGCTGGATAACAATCTCTCCATCAAAGATCTTGCTCTTATTTGTAGATGATACATCCACTTGCACATTGGACAGAAGTCCCCTACACGTCAGAGAGGCAACTCCAACACAGCACACCATCATGGAGCTGCAGATGATACACCCTGAGCCTATGCTTGTTCAGGAACCAGAGTATCACCCTGGAGTCTTCTCTTCCTCGCCTCCACATCCAATCAGTCCGTGAGTGCTGTTGATTCAATTCCCTAAATATTTTTCAGTTCATTCCTTTCTTCTCTACTCCCCTACAGACATCACCTCACATTGGGGATCACCATTTTATAAATGGATTATTGACATATGTCCTTAGAGAGTCTCTCTACCTCTGGTCCAGCCTCACTCTCCCCTATTACCTTCTCCATTTATTTTCCAGGTTGAACTAATGAAAAGCAACTGTGCTGGAGCCAAGAGCAGGTTAAGCTGCTGCCTGTGACTCATCTGTGTTCCAGCCCCGGCTGCTCCTGTTCCCAACCATCTCACTGCTGATAGCCTGGGAAAGCAGTAGAAGATGGCCCAAGTGCTCGGGGCCCTGCACCCACATGGGAGACCTGGAAGAAGCTCCTGGCTTCAGCCTGGCCTGGCCCCAGCCATTGTGGCCATCTGGAGAGTGAATCAGCAGATGGAAGATCTCTGTCTCTCCCTCTCACTCTGTAACTCTGACTTTCAAATAAATAAATAAATCTTTAAGAAAAGTAACTGTACTCATTTCACTTCTCTGTACAAAATGTTTCAATATGCACCCCCAACATTCAGGATGAAATCCAGGCTCGTGTTCTGTTTGGCTCTGCCTGTCTGTGCAGCCTTCTTTAGTTTCGTCTTCAGAGATGCACTCCACCGCACTGGGCCCACAGGGAGGCACTGTCCATTTCCTCAGTAACCAGTGCTGTCTTTCCTACGTTTCTCACCACATACTGCTGCTTTTGCTTACAAAACCATCCTTCCCTTCATCTCAATGGACTTGAGACTTGAGCAGGCTTAGGTTCAAATTCCAGTTCCAGTAGTTGTGTCTTTCCATTCATTCCACAAGGATTTACTGGCACTGGGTAAGGTGTTGGGAATAGAGACCTGGAAAGAAATAGCTACTGCCTAAGGAAGCTCCTGGTGCCATAGAGGAGAAGGTAAGAACTGGGATCATCAAAATTCAGTGTGCAGATCTCCTAACAGAAGGAAACAGAGGGACCTGTAACAGTGCAGGAAGTCTCCTGCTGGAAATAACTTGTGAATGCAGTCTTGAAGGACAGTCACCACCACATGACACACAGAGGATTGGTGTGTGTGTGTATGTGTGTGTGTGTGTGTGCTGCTGGTGCAGGGAGGCGATGGGGGTAGTCGAAGGATGACTGTTGCTCTATGGATGTGCTGTGCTGAGTTTGACATAACTCTGGGATGCGCAAGCAGAGACAGAGCTGTAGAGATGAGAGGAAGGGTGTTCGCATGGTGGGCACCTGGTACACAGGCAGAAGCTGAAACCCCTGCACTATACATACACCCTGCCAATGAGGGCACAGCCTTATCCCTAACTGATGAGGTATCTGAGCGAGCTACAGGCCAAGATGAAAATACCCTTTTTTCAGTTCTCTAAGCTATGAGCTATTCAGTGAACAGAACCTATCTGAAGTGAGTTTGCTAAGTACTCAAGGAAATTTGAGAATACATTTCGCATGATATTTACCCTGAAGTCATTTGGAATTCACTTGGAAAACAAAGGATTTTTCCATTAGCCAATGGGAAATGAGGTGGTCTGCAATTTAATGCTTCAAGGAGGCTGCGCCCCTCAGGCACTAGTTATACTTTAGAAGCTTGGAAAAGGAAGGTGGCCAGAAGAGAGTCCTAAGGGATGACTGGGCCTTCAGCAGGAGGGGGCAGAACAGAGCCATGATAGGCCCCAGAGACCATGAGAACACCTCATCACACTATGCAGTGAGCTTTCTCTTGGTGTCTAGGGAAAGTTAGCTTGCAGAAATCAGAATATTGCAAAGAGGGCTCAGAAAGGAGCCTGGGTAGACAGAAGCAGAGGATGCCTGTTTGTTTCCAGGGTAAGAATTCAACAAGTGGCATCAAAGTGTTCTAATACACAATAACCATGGACTTAAAACCAAACTCCCTGCAGATTGAAACAAAAGCTTATGCTTGAATATTTATTTACTTTAAGCCAGCCTTGGCTTTCCTAACACAAAATCTAAGATTGTGGTGAATAAAACCTGAAGACATCTAAAACACGAGCCTTTAGTAGTTGTTACTTGAATGCTCATTCAGCTAAGGAAACCATCCT
This sequence comes from Sylvilagus floridanus, assembly GCA_949820135.1. Lineage (NCBI taxonomy): Eukaryota > Metazoa > Chordata > Mammalia > Lagomorpha > Leporidae > Sylvilagus > Sylvilagus floridanus. Next base: position 98,962,931 of record OX463225.1, read on the forward strand.
TCCCAAGGACAGATTCTCATAGGTCCTGGCAACTAGATTTTCTCCAACCTTCTATTTGCCTCTCTGTTTCCTCGGCCAAGAAAAGGACACCACTACACTTGCAGTCATCTCAAGAGTGTTCTGCTGCTCAAGAACAAAATTCCCTCCAGAATAATCTAAAATGGATTTAAAACAACACAAAAATATGGATAAGAATTCAAGGTCCTTAGGGTCTGTGATAAACAATAATGGAATAAACAAAGGGAAAAATAGATGTGTGGCTGCTCAACTGGACAGGTCTACCAATGACCATAAAGAGACACCCTTCTGAAACTCACTACCGTATCCCCTCCTAACACCTGGGGGAGGCTGTAACGATACCCTAAGGATTCTAAGTTAACCAACCCCAGAGGGAGGTTGACTCAGAGGCAAATGGCATTCAGGAAACACTGCCTGGGTGCTTCCCACACCCAGGCTCAGTCCCGGGACTGGGATACACCAGGACGAAACGGAGCTCTGCCCTCTGGGAGCTTTCACTCCACATTCAGCTCCGTTTCCGGGCAATGCAAATTACACAAGACTGCAGCTTCAGAGTGCTCCTTCCAGAGCTTAGAGGAAGATACTTACACCAAACTAACATTACTGTGCTGCTTCTATTCGGGATTCAAAATGAATGCAATAAAATTCCACGTTTCCTTGAAGAGCTACTTAGAAAGGAACACAGAAGTCTTTCCCTATAAATAATCAAGCTATGAAATTCCCAGAATTGCATCACAAAGACTCACTGAGTTTATCTCCTTTGAGAAACTCCTCAGAGGGAACATGTGACAATGCATCACGCATTAAGAATCCCAAATGCACCAGGCACTACTTTTTAGTGAATCAGCCAACTAACTCTTCCTTGTGAACAGATTCCCCAGGGGACATCAATTACCTGCTCATAGGCCCAGAACTTCACAGCTGTCTCAGGAGCAATCTTAATGACATTTGTCCCATTTCCTCTCCACAGGGAACGGACACCTCCTTCCTTTATCATCTGTCGAAAGCCGCCAAATATGTTCATCGATTTTGAGCCATGCACCTAAAAACAAGAACAAAATGATATAGAAACACTTGGGACATAGTACTGTCACTGTTCCTAACGTGACCATAAATCAATTTCCAATATTGTTTACGACACCAAGGAAATGTATTTGAAAATGAAATACAGAAGGCTGAGAAACACATAATGATGGGAGGGACTATCACCACCATTTTAGATGCCTGGCTCTGAACCTAAATCCAGAATAACTACTGTCCTCAGTGTGGGAAAGCAAAGACATGATTAAAACTAAAATTAATATGAACAATGGCATTCATACGAAAATGTGGACTGTGGCTATGAAATTCCTTTGGAAATGTAAGCAAACATTTTAAGAGAGACTTTAAACAAAAGTATATTGCAGGTGATGTATTTCTGTCCCCACTCTCCAACCTCCCACCCCCATACTACAGACCTAACTACACAATGAGCCTGAAAATGATTTAGATACTATGTAGGTCAGAGTCCAGACACACAGTGCGCACAGCCTGAAGCCAGACTCAAACACCCTACGTTCTGTGACATGTCTAGACAGGATACTTACTGCCCAACCCAGTGAGGACTCCTGAATTACTTAATGTCTGCCACAGAGGTGGTGATCATTCACATCTACTGGCCCTTAGGACTGATAGTATATTAAAAACCCATGAAAGAAGCCACAAATAATTCAAGAAATCACCCAGCCTTCTGTCTCAGCATGCACAAAATGAATGACTACCATGTAAAAATAAACAAACCAGTAAAATAAGCTGGAAGGCGTTAAAGACTGAACCCCCTCACAATCATGCTAAATCCCTTGTGGCCAGCACATGACTGAGCCCCAACCGGGTCTGCAGCAGTCTGTGCGCACCACACCAGGGCAATGCCGGGAAAGTTGCTTGTGGAGACCCCACAGGGCAGGCAGCAGAAGCCGTGCGTTGGCAGTTCCCCAAACTCAGCCCAGTGCAGTTCACTACTTGGCGGACTCTAATTGGTATCTTCTCCCTGTAATGAATCCTGACCACGAGTATAACAGCTTTCCATGAGTTCAGGGAGTCTTCGTGGTGTCTCAAACTTACAGGTGGGTTTGGGAACCCCCAGTCTTACAGAAACTAGAATCCAGAGAAAATCATTTTATTTTAAAATAAACCGATTTCACAGTAAAATATGAGAGAGGAAAGGAGGCTTACTCAAGTTCTCTCAAAGTCACTCCACTATTTTTCCTAAAGAAAAACACGTACGCCAACTCCCTCCCCTCTTTTCTTGAAAGCACTATCTTTGCCCCTAAATAAATGTGAGTATTTAGATGCATTTTGAATGGGTGAGAGCTTAAAATATTGTCAGAAATCTTTCTGTACAGAAACTTAAGTTCAAGCATTAAGTAATGCTGCCCATAGGCATAACAAACACAACTCTTAAAAGTGTTTTTTAAGCAACTGCTATGTTCTAACAGGTGGTTCTGTGTGTCTGGCATTTTCACAGACCCGACTTACAAACAATTGTTTAATTCTCATGAGCATCCTTTTTGGAGATTCTCACTCAGAATGAAGGAAAAGGAAGCCTCCGTGGTTCCATGTGTGTGAGAACCACAAGCTTCACTGGCACAGATACTACATTGCCTGGCCAATCTGCTGCAAGGGAAAAGTTACTTCATTCTCTGGGCCTCAGTTTCCCCACTGATAAAATGAAGATACAGTGCCTGCTTTCCTGGGCTCCTGTGAGGACTGAATGGGTTGCCGCAATGAGAACCAAATAATTATTTGGTTATTATCCACTTTTGGCAGCTACAGTCACCCTGTAAATCTAGGTCTTTATCTGCTAACTTCAGCTTCAGAATAATTAAAAAATTTAAAAATTGGGACCAGCATTGTGGCACTGCAGGTTAGGCCACCACCTACAATGTCAGCATCCCATATGGGCGCTGGTTTGAGCCCCCCCCGCTCCACTTCCAATCCAGGCCCCTGCTGGATGTGCCTGGGAAAGCAGTGGAAGATGGCCTATGGGCCCCTGCCACCCACGTGGGAGATCCAGGTGGAGTTCCAGCTCCTGTCTTCAGCCTGTTCCAGTCCTGGCCATGGCAGCCATTTGAGGAAATGAAGCAGTGGATGGAAGATCCCTCTCTCTGTCTCTCTCTGTGTAACTCTGCTTTTCAAATAAATAAATAAATCTTAAAAACAAAATTTTTAATTACACAAGGATGTAATTTTTTATAAATCACAAGATCCCAGATTTCAGAAAAATCTCATTTTTGATAAAGAACCTAAAAGAGAAATAAAATTGAAATAATTTAAAGAGAACCATACAATAATAACAAGAGACTCTTATTAAACACTGAATAGTCACACAATGGCAAAAATGAAAAGTTTCCTGTACACACACCTCAACAATTTAAGGTCTGGCAGAATACTGCAACATGTCCATGAGCTGAATTTAGAAGTAATGACAATAAAATAGTCATTTTTTTTTCTTTTAAGGTATCAAAGACCATGACTGAGAAATTTTAAAACTTCTTCTTCAAAGCACCACATTTCTCCCTGCTTCGGAATCCCTGGGACAAGCTCAGACACAGACACAGAGCTCACCTGCATCATGACTTTCAGGCGATCCAGGGGGGCCGTGCTGGTTCGCGACACAGCCCCGGCAATCCCTCCGGCCAGAAGCTGTCTCCACCACTGCCCGGACTTTCTCTCCTCTTCTGTGAATTCATCTGGAATAGTTAAACTATCCCCTATGTCGATTCCCTATTAAAGTGGGGGGAAAAAAGATGCTGTGCACCTTAAATTAAAAACTGACACTCATAGAAGTTTTTTGTTCCAGAGAAGAACACATGTTGTTGTATGGTTGGGATCACTTTACTCCTTGGGATTCATGCCAACCAGCTTCAGCAGATAGAAGACTCTGAGCCGTCTACTCGATGCTCAACAAAATGTAGTATCGGCTCATGAGAAGAAATTCCACAGCAACTGCACATTTACAAAACTAACAGTAACAACTACAGCTTCCTTCATAGACACAGAGTGACTTCTCCTCTTGGTCAAGGTCAGAATGAGAGGCCAGCATTTGACCAGACATAGTGAACCCTTTTTCGTTAGCACTTCTCACAATGCCAGAAAGCCACAGCTAATTGGTGAGGGCATCTTTAAAGGAATTAGCTTGTCATTTCTTCAGAGATATTCTCTTTATCTAAAACGTATATTCCTCATACCATGATACACACTTTAAATATGTAGATAAAATTAAAAATACTATAAGTGTGAATATCCCTAAACTCATTTCCTATGTTGACTCTAAATATTTTCTAATGAATCTGACTTGTCACTTAAAGCATGCAATAGATTCCACAAAAAATTTAGCTAACAACAAGGTACTGTTGGAGGGGCCGCGCCATGGCTCACTTGGTTAATCTTCCACCTGCGTCTCTGCCATCCCATATGGGTACCAGCTCTCTGCTGTGGCCTGGAAAGGCAGTGGAGGATGGCCCAAGTGCTTGGGCTCCTGCACCCACATGGGAGACCAGGAGGAAGCACCTGGCTCCTGACTTCTGATCGGCGTAGCTCCGACCGTAGCGGCCATTTAGGGGGTGAACCAACAGAAGGAAGACCTTTCTCTGTCTCTCTCTCTCACTGTCTAACTCTATCTGTCAAAATAAAAAAAGGAGAAAGTACTGTTGAAAAGCATCACTCCACCAATCTATTCAGAACATGACTATGGCTGGAGAGCCTCAATGATAATGGTTTTCTGACATTTTTACCTAAATGATTTCGCATAAAAGGTTTTATAGGCAAGAGTGTACAGGTAAGGAGTTATGCTCTGGTAGCTCCCCTCTCACCCTTCATTTCATTATTAATAAAATGGACATGGTAGCCTCAACTGTTATCAACTGCCTCCAAAGATACAATAAAAATCATGTAAATAAAACTTCACATTTTTCCAGGCAACTGGAATACTAATACAAGATAATTTATACTCATGATTGAAAAGGCATTCAAATCAGCAATTACTAATAATCCATGGAAGCTGACAGGCATGGTTACCAGTAGCAATATGAACCCCTGGTTTCATTTAGTGCACACTAAATGTACAGAAATCCCTGAATGTGTGTGGAAGAGAGGCTCACTAAGAAAATACCATCCCTATGGAGAGTTCCAGCACTTTCCCGGGGCAGACTGCACAGTCACAGTACTTTATTTTCACCAGTGCACTTTGGAAGAGTATTAATGAGACAATCCAACTTGGAAATTCTGTGCAATACAAACCGGTGTGGAGAGCTGGGCAGCATAATCAAAAAGATTCAGTAAATGATTCTTATAAATGCCTCATGTCTCACTAAACAAGCTAAGGTTCCAGAAGGGAACTGTGGTCCTATCATCAACGGCCAAGGAAATAAACCCTCAGCAATCAGGAGGTGTGGAGATAATTCAGACAACACAGGACCAGTACAAGTAAAAACCGAACGCGGAAATGCCAACAAAAGCCAGGCGGCGCATTGATCTGGGCGCTATTTCTTCCAAGTTTTGAGAACAGCTGTGTTTTATACAGTCTGGGGGTTAAGATACTCTAAATCTACAACCCACAGAATGATCAGAATGCTACAAGGAGCTACCCAGACCTAGGTACCCTACCCCTCAAGCGTTGGAGGGTCTGGGGGTGAACTCTGTACCCATGGCTTGCAGCTCCAAGTGAGTTCACCTTCCAGGACACAGACATAAAGTGTGCTTACAGTAGAGTGTTTCCAGAAGCGGATGATCTCCTCAATGTCTGTGACAGGATTGAATAAGAAGTAGTCTCTCCATTCATTCCAGTCCACCGTCATTGTCCCATCAGCATCAATGCTGAAAAATTTTAAACACGATTAAACAACAAAACAAAGTTGGTGAATGAAACTATCGCTGTTGACCATTGTGCAGAATGGTGGTTACTCTTCCAGCTTAATATTCTTATTAAATGTTAAATCCCACTTATAGGTAAAGGTTGTTGGAAATGGCAGAAAGCATTTTACTGTCTTGCCAGGTAATTTATCTAGGTAAACATGGATCTAGAGATTACACAGAGAGTGCACCAAAGAGTGCTCTCAACTTTCTGGCAAACCCTAATCAATTAGCTATCAAACATAAAAACTGGAAGATAAAAACCATGAGGTATGGGGCAGTGCTGTGCCGTAGTAAGCTAAGCCTCCATCTGTGGTGCCAGCTTCCCACATGGGCACCGGTTCTAGTCCTGGCTGCTCCTCTTCTGATCCAGCTCTCTGCTATGGCCTGGGAAAGCAGTGGAGGATGGCTCAAGTGCTTTGGGCCCCTGCACATGTGGAAGACTCAGAAGAAGCTGCTGACTCCTGGCTTCAGATATACCCAGTTCAGCCATTGCAGCCATCTGAGGAGTGAACCAGTGGATGGAAGACTTTTCTCTCTGCATGAGAAACCAGGTGCACCAGCACCATATTTGGCACAGTCTCTCCTCTCCCTAGTTATCTGCAAAGCTATTCCTCCTCTGCCACAAATCTAAAATCCCAATGGGTCCATCTCTGGCTCTGTATCATGTGTCACTTGTCTACTTGTCTATTTGTGTGGCAATTCCACGGTCTTAATTACAGTTTTATAACAACTCTTGATATCCAACAGGACAGGCCCTCAACTACTAATGCTTCTTGAAGAATGCCATGGTTATTTTGGGGTCTAACATAGGTATATATTTTGAGATCCAGTTTGGCCTCAAAAAAAAAAAAAAACTACATAGGTTTTTTTCCAGTAGCAATGAATTTCTATTGTGCATTTGAAGAGAAGGCATATCTCTTCTGTACTGAGTCTTCTTTACTATCTTTTAATTTAATATTATAACTTGCTCTGATAAATGTATTGATCATGGCACACTGTTTTTACATACACTGATTCAGTTTACTAATATGTTCCCTAAAGTTTTACACTTAAGTCATAAATTATATTGACCTCTCATTTCCTGCTTTCCTTACTTGTCTGTTTTTGGTATTATGGTCTTATTCACCATACACAAAAGACAGGACAGTGTACTTCTATTGTGCAAATGTTTGTAGATCTGCCCTTCAACACTAAGCAAGAACCATCCGGAGTGTTCTCCCTGATCAGAGACAACTAACCAACCACAAAAAAGGAAACCTGTTGAAGTGAAAGGGACACTATGAGAAAAAGTGACTTCATCAGCCCTTGTCCTGACTGTTGATGTACAATTTAATACTTTATCCCTTTTAGTATTTTTTTTTGTTCTACTTAATACTATTGGTTGAACTCTGTAATCAACACACATTTGTTCTTAGGTGTTTAAATTTAACTGAAAAGTGATCCCTGTGAAATATAAGAGTGGGAATAAGAGAGGGAGGAGATGTACAATTTGAGACATGCTCAGTCTGACTTGCCCCAAATGGTTGAGTTAAAAACATGCCAGGGGATTCCAATACAATCCCATCAAGGTGGCATGTACCGATGTCATCTCACTAATCCAAGTGATCAGTTTCAGTTCACAATTGATCACACTGATAGGTCTAAGAGTCAAAGGGATCACACAAACAAGACTAGTGTCTGTGAATACTAACTGATAGAATAAAAAAGGGAGAGAACGATCCAATGAGACACACAGCAGACTCGTAGAATAGCAGATGTCCTAAACAGCACTCTGACCTCAGAATCAGCCATTAAGGCATTCGGATATGGCTGAAGAGCCCATGAGAGTATTTTAGGCATGGAAAGCCAAGACACTCTGGCAAAAAAAAAAAAAAAAAAAAAAAAAGAAAACCTAAATGAAAGATCTCTGCAAGTGAGATCCCAGTGGAAAGAATGGGCCATCAAAGAAGGAGGCACCTTTCTCTGAAGGGAGGAGAGAACTTCCACTTTGACTATGACCTTGTCTAAATAAGATCGAAGTCAGTGAACTCAAAAGGCTTCCATAGCCTTGGCAACTCATGACTAGAGCCTAGGGAGATTTCTGACACCATAAACAAGAGTGTCAAATTGTTAAGTCAACAATAGGAGTCACTGTGTACTTACTTCTCATGTGGGATCTGTCCTTAATGTGTTGTCCAATGTGAAATAATGCTATAACTAGTACTGAAACAGTATTTTACACTTTGTGTTTCTGTGTGGGTGCAAACTGATGAACTCTTTACTTAATATATACTAAATCGATCTTCTGTATATAGAGATAATTGAAAATGAATCTTGATGTGAATGGAATGGAAGAGGGAGCAGAAGATGGGAGGGGTTAGAGTGGGAGGGAAGTTATGGGGGGGAAGCCATTGTAATCTATAAACTGTACTTTGGAAAATTATATTTACTAAATAAAAGTTTTTTAAAAAATTTAATGCCTGATACAATCTCTTTAATTGTTTAGGCACAGTAGACTATTTCTTCTTTGTTCTGTTTCGATAAGTTACATGTGTTTTTTAAAAATTCATCTATTGCATATTTTCCATTTTTGATGAAATTATAATATTGTATCTAGTTAAGATTTCTAATGAATCTAATTGCAATTGAACATAATTTATTCATATCCCATTTATCTTCAACAATCACTTCAGAAATTGGTCTTTCCAACAACTAGCTTTTGGCTTTGCTTATCTTGTCACTACATATTTGCTGTACAGTTCTATTTTCTTTATTATAAACCTCCTTCCTCTACCTTCTTCAAAATTATTGTGGGGGCTGGCACTGTGGCATAGTGGGTAAAGCCACCACTTGCAGTGCCAGCATCCCATATGGGTGATGGCTCGAGTCCCAGCTGCTCCACTTCCAATCCTGCTCTCTGCTATGGCCTGGGAAAGCAGTAGGAGATGGCCCAAATCCTTGGGCCCCTGGACTCACATGGGAGACCCAGAAGAAGCTCCTGGCTCCTTGCTTCAGATCGGGGCAGTTCTTGTCATTGTAGCCATTTGAGGAATGAACCAGCAGGCAGAAGACCTTTCTTCTCTCTCTCTCTCTCTCTTTTTCTCTCTGCTCCTGCCTCTCTGTAACTCTGCCTTTCAAATAAATAAATAAATCTTTTAAAAAATACACTCTGGACTATCTTCTCTACCTTAGCACACTAATTTTCATCTTTAATTATTCTTTAATAAAACCATTGGGACTATAACATTCACTTAAATATCATCTTAGAAATATACCATTTGTGGCTGGCACCACGGCTCAATAGGCTAATCCTCCACCTAGAGGCACCAGCACACCAGATTCTAGTTCCAGTCAGGGCACCAGATTCTGTCCCAGTTGCCCCTCTTCCAGGCCAGCTCTCTGCTGTGGCCCGGGAGTGCAGTGGAGGATGGCCCAAGTGCTTGGGCCCTGCACCCCATGGGAGACCAAGATAAGCACCTGGCTCCTGTCTTCGGATCAGCGTGGTGCGCAGGCCGCAGCACACTGCCCGTGACGACGATTGGAGAGTGAACCAACAGCAAAAGGAAGACCTTTCTCTTTGTCTCTCTCTCTCTCTCTGTCCACTCTGCCTGTCAAAAAAAAAAAAGAAAGAAAGAAAGAAATATACCATTTGTGGGGCCGGCACTGTGGCACAGTGGGTTAAAGCCCTGGCCTGAAGCGCCAGCATCCCATATGGGTGCAAGTTCTAGTCCTGGCTGCTCCTCTTCCAATCCAGCCTTTGGCCTGCGATAGCAGGAGAAGATGGCCCAAACCCATGGGTCCTTGCACCCACTTGGGAGCCAAGTCCTGGAAGAAGCTCTTGGCTCCTGGCTTGGGATCAGCACAGCTTCAGCCACTGCGGCCAACTGGGGAGTTAACCAGCGGATAGAAGACCTCTCCCTCTGTCTCTACCTCTCTCTCTGTAACTCTTTCAAATAAATAAAATAAATCTTAAAAAAAAGAAATATACCACTTGTTTTAAAATTTTCAAGTTTTTAAGTCAAACTACCTGTGAATGTCCACTTATGATTTCCTCTTAAACCATAAGTTATTGAGAAGTGTCATTTTTGGAAATATTGGCAGTTTATATAACTCATTTCCATTGTTGACTTCTAATTTAACACATAATGGTCAGAGAAGATAGTCTTTGTGATACCAATTATTTATAATACATTGAGTCTGGTCTTATGGCCTACTATGAAATCAATTTTTAAACATGTTCCATCAGTACCTGAGAAAAAAATATATGTACCTTTGCTAATTTTTTGGTATAATATTCTGTTATACGTTCATCAAACTAAGCTTATTTATTTAAATCTTTTTGCCTTCATTTTTTTCTCTGCTTGACCAACCAAATACAAGAAGAAATGTGTTAATATTTTACTATATCTACATATATATGTATTGATATAGATATAAATTCATCCCCAGAATTCTATCAACCAGATCAAATTTTTCTATATTTATGGTGACAATTATTTTCATTTTCAATTATTTAAAATGTGGTGACATTATTTTCATTAATGCTTTTAGCCTTATATTTTCCTGATATTAATGCAGCCACTCCAGCTTTCTTTTGGTTAGTTTTGCTTTCTTTCATCTGACAATCTTGCTCTTCCAACAAAAATTACCTTGATTTTTATTTTATCATGCATTAAAATCCACTGTAGGGGGCAGCATTGTGACATAGCAGGTAAAGCTGTCACCTGCGATACCATGTGGGTGCTGATTTGTGTTCCAGTTGCTCCGCTTCCTATTGAGCTCCCTGCTAACATCCTGGGAAAACCAGCAGAAGATGATCCAAGTGGTTGGGCTCATGTCACCCACATGGGAGACCCAAATGAAGCTTCTGGCTCCTGGCCTTGGCTTGGCCCAGCACCGGCTCTTGGAGCCATCTGGGGAGTGAACCAGCGGATGGAAGATCTCTGTTTCTCTCCCTCCTTCTTTCTCTGTAACTCTTTCAAAATAAATCTTTTTTTAAAAATCTACTGCAATTTAAATGGCATCATAAAAAATGTAATATGGCTTTCATCCCTATGGAGAATAATGTTTTCAATTTTTTATATTGTCATAAAAGTTTCAGTATAAAGATAACGTAATTCAGATGTACCCACAGCAAACTGAGAAAGTCCTGACTAACCAGAGATGATTCTCTTTTAACTTACTCTTCACCCAATCCCAGACCCCTGGGAAAGAAGATAAAAACTTTATTTAGACCATATTATTTGACAGTAAGGAATGAAAAAAAATAGTATTGAGCATATTTTGGTGGGGTTTGACCTTATTTCTACCATCTCCCCTTTTCGCTTCTCGGTCGTCTGATTTTACACTTTATTTGCTTTTCCACTTCCTACCTCACTACTTTGAAAGTTATACACTCAACTCATACTTTTAGTGGTTTCCCTTGAAATTTCACCATGTACACATAACTAAATCTAAAAGTGCTGTTTGACACAACCCTTCTGAGTCAGATAACAATCTTAGACCTAGTATAAACTATTATTTTCAGGACTATCGGTGTCCATTTCTTAAATCTCACTAACTGACTATGATTATATTCATGGCTGGTTCTAATGGAGCACTTGACCAGCCCAGAGGCCACCAGCAGAGAGACAGCCCACCATGGTCAGGAAAGCACCTCCAGAAACACTGCTCAGCCCCTTCTCCAAACCCAGTGTGGACACCACACCTGCCTGTCTGCCTTTTCCTCTACCCAGTATGTCTTTCCACCCAACTTTACACCAGGGTGACCTCTATTTATCCTTCAATATTTTCTGAAGATCTGCTATTGCAAAGAAAGTGCTAAGTATAAAGTAGTGTTTGTTTTATTTATTTATTTATTAAAAGTGGGGACTGGGGGGAGAGAGATCGATCTTCCATCCACTGTTTCACTTCCCCAAGTATCCACAACAGCTGGGGCTGTGCCAGACTGAAGCCAACAATCAAGAACCTAATCTACATGTCCCTTGTTGGTGGCAGAGACCCAAGTACTTAAGCCATCACCTGCAACCTCCCAGAGTACACATTAGCAGGAAGTTGTAATCAAAAGTAGAGCTGGGAGTAGAACACAGGCATTCTGATATGGGATGCCCAGTGTCTTAATCACTGAGCCAAATCAGATAACATGTCGTGTACCCTCAAAATTTATGAGGCAGTGTGAAAGACAGATACTAGACAATAACAAGCATTAGCTAACATTCATTAAGCATTTTCTAGATATTGTTCCAAGAACTGCAAAGTTAACTGACTTTATCCTTATAATAAGTCTATGTACTTACTACAATCTGCTTTACAGAGAGGCTACAGATTTTGTCCTAGGCTACAGAGCTGGTAAATAGAGTGGAATGATGTCTATAAATCCACGCATTCTAACTCTAGAAACTATACTTACAACCACTGAGCTACACAAAGCAGTCAGTGGTTACAAACCAAAGTTGCATAGATAAAGAATAACTTGGGCAAAGGAGGGAGAGGAGCTAATTTAGATAGGATGATTCATCTGTATGAAGTTGCCGAACTATCTCAAAGTTCCTACAGGGTAAGGAAAGGGCTCAATCTCTTAGGCACCCAGAAGTGCAAACAGAAGCCCCCAAGTTGGAAAAGACTTCAGTGAATTCAAACAAGTGGGGAAAAAAATCAGCTGGAGTACAATTAACAGATTTCACACCTGACCAGCTTAACTTCTTCTTTGAAGAGACTGAGAATATCCAGTTGTGAAGAGAGAGGGAGGCAGGAAGAACACAGCACATAGCTGCAGTGGTCACTGATGGGATGGAAGACAATGGTAGCTGGGGTAGATACACAAAGCTTCAGACCTGGGGTCAACTGAGAATAAAGGCGTTACATTTCTGGCTATTAGTTCACATAGCTTCATTCCTCTCTAGAAATGTTCGATGGCCTCAAAGGCAGGGCTAAGAAGAGCATCAGCAGCATGTCTCAGGGTTAGGGGAGAGCAAGGGGACTGCTGAAAGGAATTGGATCAAGAGGAGACAGACGGCTGGAGGAAATGCAGAGTGAGCAATCTCTGAACCACAAGTCAAGTGCACAGGAAATATGTAAAAGCTGGAAGAGGACCAGAAGGGAGCATGCAATGGGGTGGGTGTTGGGCAAGTGGTAAGATGCCACTTGAGATGGCTGCATCCCATTCCCAAGTGCCTGGGCTTCAGTCCCAGCTTCACTCCTCATTCCAGCTTCCTGCTAGTTTACACCCTGGGAGGCAGCAGATGATGATGGCTCAAGTGGCCAGGCCCCTGCCATGCACACAGGAGACCTGGAATGAATTCCCAGACCCCAGCTTCAGCCTGGCTCAGCCCCAGGTGTTATGGGCATTTAAGGAATGAATGAGTGGATGGGAGATCTCTGTCTCTCTGCTTTTTAAATAAAAATTAATCAATCAATAATTAAAAATTACTAAAAAAAGAGAAAGGAACATACAGGCATTTGAGACCCAGAAAGGACAAGACTCAGCTACAGTAGGATCCTGAGAGGGAGTGGGTTGCCAAGGTAGAATGGAGATGAAAGTCTTAGGAGCTGGGGCAAGGAGTACAAAGCTAAGGTGAAACATGAGTCACCAGCCAGAACACTAAAGTCTTCAAGGATGGAGGGTAAGGGGAAAAAAAAGACCCATTGATAGGTGCCAAGGTCCTCAATAAACCTGGGGGAAAAAATCCAGAGGTAAGAAAATAAGAGAAGAAATGAGATGGAGATAAAAGTCAAAAAGAAACATGGATTTTCACTCGAGGGCAGAGGATAAATAGGACCTCAGTGGCCCACACATTGAAAACATGGACTTCAGAGGTTGTATTTCCACTGAGTAACTCCACCCTTCTGTGCGGATGACCCGGCTGCACCTGCTTCCATCAGCACCTTTCAGATCTCTGGGACATGGAGGGAGAGTGCAGAGGTGGAAAAGCAACTGGCACGTGGAGCTGCGTGAGTCACACTGATGGCTCAGCTCTTGAGGGAAGGCCCAGAGCTTCCACCACAGAAAAGCCAGGTCATGGGGCCAGTGCTATGGCCTAGTAGGTTAAGCATCTGCCTGCGGTGCTGGCATCCCATATGGACACCAGTTTAAGTCTCAGCTGATCCACTTCTGATCCAGCTCCCTGCTAATGGCCTGGGAAAGCAGTAGAAGATGGCCCAAGTCTTTGGGCTCCTGCACCCACGTGGGAGACCCAGAAGAAGCTCCCGGCTCTTGGTTTCATATCGGACCAGCTCTGGCCCTTGTAGCCATTTGGGGAGTGAACCTGTGGATGGAAGACCTCTGTTTCTATCTGTGGCTCTGCCTCTCAAGTAAATAAATCCTAAAAAAAAAAAAAAAGAAAGAAAAAGAAAACCCTGGTTATATTTGGCCTTTTAAACATTTTGCTAGTATTTTTAGTGAAGGAATATAAACATTAGTATTAAAAATAGCCCAGTGGGGCCAGCGCGGTGGTTCAGTGGGTTAAAGCCCTGACCTGAAGCACCAGCATCCCATATTGGCACAGGTTCTAGTCCCAGCTGCTCCTCTTCTGATCCAGCTCTCTGCTATGGCCTGGGAGGGCAGTAGAGGATGGCCCAAGTCCTTGAGCCCCTGCACCCGTGTGGGATATCCGGAAGAAGCTCTGGCTCCTAGCTTCAGATCGGCACAGCTCCGGCCATTGTGGCCATCAGGGCAGTGAACCAGGGATGGAAGACCTCTCTCTCTGTCTCTACCTCTCTCTCTGTAACTCTGTCTTTCAAATAAATAAAATAAATCTTAAAAAAAAAAATAGGCCAGGCCGGCGCCGTGGCTCAATAGGCTAATCCTCTGCCTGCAGCACCGGCACACCGGGTTCTAGTCCCAGTCGGGGCACTGGATTCTGTCCCGGTCGCTCCTCTTTCTGTCCAGCTCTCTGCTGTGGCCTGGGAGTGCAGTGGAGGATGACTCAAGTGCTTGGGCCCTGCACCCCGTGGGAGACCAGGAGAAGCACCTGACTCCTGGCTTCGGATCAGCACAGTGCGCCGGCCATTGGAGGGTGAACCAATGGCAAAAGGAAGACCTTTCTCTCTGTCTCTCTCACTGTCCACTCTACTTGTCAAAAATAAAGAAAGAAATAAAACTTAAAAAATGGGCATTACAAAAGCATATACCCGCATTAGTCATCAGGGAAATACAAACTAAAACCTCAGTGAGAGGCTGCTTCATACTCTCCCTGTGTTAGTCAGGGTTGCCTAGAGAAACAGAATCAACAGATGATTAAAATCAAAAGCTGTGAGGCCAACGTTGTGGCAAAGCAGGTGGCACTGGCATCCCCTATCAGGGCACTGGACTGAGTCCAGCTGCTGCAGTTCTGATCCAGCCCCCTGCCAATGCTCCTAGTAAATCAGTAGAAGATGGCCCAAGTGCTGGGGTCCCTGCACCCACATGGGAGACCCAGATGCAGCTCCTGGCTCCTGGCTCTGGCCTGGGCCAGCCCTAGCTGTTGTAGCCATCTGGGGAGTGAACCTGCAAGCAGATGGAAAATCAATCTCTCTCTCTCTCCCTCCCTCTCTCCCTCCCTCCCTCCCTCTCTCTCTCCCTCTTTCTCCCCCCCCCCCAATTCTCTCTGTCACTGTGCCTTTCAAAAAAATAACATAAATCTTAAAAACAAAAGTGAAAAGACACACAGTTAAAGGCAGCGCTGTGGATGTGATGTGGAGAAACTGAAACCTTCACGCATTGCTCCTGGGATGCTAAACAGTGCAACTGCTTGGGAAACAGCTTGGCAGTTCTTCGAAATGTTAGGCAGATTTAGTATACTGCACTCCAGGCAAATACTTAGGAGAACTGAATACATGTGTTCATACAATACTATGAACATGACTGCTCAGAGCAGTGTCATGGACAGCCAAGAAAATGAAAACAAGCCAAATGTCCATCTATTAATTAATAAATAACATATGCTATATATACATACAGTGGAATATTAATTGGCCTAAAAAAAAGGAGTGAAGTACTTATCTGTGCTACAACACAGATAAACTTTGAAATCACGCTAAGTAAAATAAATGAATGAATGAATGAATGAATGAATAACAGACACATAGGAGATGTACAGAAACACAAATCCACAGCGACAGAAAGTAGGTCACGAGTTACTGGGGGCTAACGGGGATGGGCTACTTTCAGAGGTGAGAAAACGCTGTGAGTTAGTGGTGATCACTGCCCACATCGTTGCTGTGAACATACTAAAAACCACCAAACTTTAAGAGTGGACTTTACAGCCTATGAATCATAAAGCTATCATAAAATAATGATTTATAAAGTTAAGATAGCTACTTTTAAATATCCATCCCTCTGCTTCCTCCTTTGCTGTGGACTGACTAGTCTCCCCTCACAAAATTTCTATGTTAAGCCTTTACCAATGTGACTATATTTGGGACAGATTCTCTAGGAGGTAATTAAGATTGAATGAGGTCCTAAGGGAGGGCCCTAATCTGATAGGGCTGCAGCCTTATAAGAGAAGTGAGAGTGATCTCCTTCCTTTCCTCTCTCTTCTTTCCTCTCCCTGCTCCTGCTCCTGCTCCCTCTCTCACTCCCTTTCCCACAGACACAGTAACAAGTTGGCATCTGCAAACCACAAAGAGAGCCTTCACCAAAACCCAACCACCCTGGCACTCTGATCTTGGACTTTGCATCTCCAGAACAGTGAGAAAATTAATTCCTGCCATTGAAGGCAGCCCGAGCTGACACACACACCTTTACCTATTCTGGATCTGGGGCTTAGAATTTGCATTACTCCTAAAGCCATCAAATGGAATACAGGAGCACTACTTCTGACCCAAGAGCCTAAGGAAGAAACCCTACTGTCCTGGCAGAGTGTAATTTTAGAAGCAGAATGCTCTAAGTGCCAGGTCCCAATGTCAAAATTCTATTTTTCTCCTTTTCATATCTCAGTTTTTCATTCCCTCTGCAGACCTTCCTTACCCAGTGCTCACAAAAGTAACTGTGATCAGTTTTGAGACTTCAAGACTTCCTACTGAGCATCTGCTTATAAAACAAAATGTGAACACACAGAATTGGGGAAAATGCCACTGGTACAGATGTAAAAGGAGATAAATTTTACAATGAAGTCATTTTGCAGAAACATTTTTAGATAATGTGAAAACTAAAAACAATCACAAGAGCATTACCATAATGCACTCTCCTTTCTTATTTCTGTTATCATTAAAAAAGTGGTCCCAAGAGTGGGGCACCACAAAAATAAAAAGAATCATCAGAAATTACTACAAAGAGCTGCATGCCAACAAACCAGGAAACCTACAAGAAATGGATAGATTCCCGGACACAATCAACCTACCTAAATTGAGCCATGAAGACTTAGAAAACCTAAACAGACTCATAACCAAGACACAAACTGAATAAGTAATAAAGACCCTCCCAATAAAGAAAAGCCCAGGACCAGATGGTCTCACTGCTGAATTCTACTAGACATTTAAAGAAGAACTCCAATTCTTCTCAAGCTATTGAAAACAATTGAAAGGGAGGGAACCCTCCCAAATTCTTTCTATGAAGCCAGCATCACCTTAATTCCTAAACCTGAAAAAGATGCAACAGAAAAAGAAAACTACAGAAAGAGGAAATCCAAATGGCCAACAGACACATGAAAAAATGATCAGAATCACTACCCATCAGGGAAATGCACATCAAAACCACAATGAGGGTTCACCTCACCCTGGGAAGAATGACTTTCACACAGAAGTCAACAAACAACTAATACTGGCAAGGATGTAGGAAAAAGATATCCTAATCCACTGTTGGTGGGAATGTAAACTGGTAAAGCCACTAGGGAAGACAGTACGGAGATACCTCTGAAAAATGAATATAGACCTACCATATGACCCAGCCATCCCACTCCTGGGAATTTATGCAAGGAAAATGAAATCAACATATGAAAGAGTTAGTTACACCCCCATGTTTATTGCAGCTCAATTCACAATAGCTAAGACATGGAATCAACCCAAACTGAAGACTATATAAAGAAATTATGGGATAGATACACCACAGAATACAACACAGTGGTAAAAAAAAAAAATTGATCATTTTACAACAAAATGGATGAATCTGGAAAACATCATACTTAGTGAAATAAGCTAGTCACAAAAGACAAATACCGGCCGGCGCCGTGGCTCAACAGGCTAATCCTCCGCCTTGCGGCGCCGGCACACCGGGTTCTAGTCCCGGTCGGGGCACCGGATTCTGTCCCGGTTGCCCCTCTTCCAGGCCAGCCCTCTGCTGTGGCCCAGGAGTGCAGTGGAGGATGGCCCAGGTGCTTGGGCCCTGCACCCCATGGGGAGACCAGGAAAAGCACCTGGCTCCTGGCTCCTGCCATCGGATGAGCGCGGTGCGCCGGCCGCAGCGCGCCGACCGCGGCGGCCATTGGAGGGTGAACCAACGGCAAAGGAAGACCTTTCTCTCTGTCTCTCTCTCTCACTGTCCACTCTGCCTGTAAAAAAAAAAAAAAAAAAGACAAATACCATATGTTCTCCCTGACCCATATAACTATCAGAGCACCTAAAATGCAATCTATAGAAGTGAAAATGACACTTTGAGAAGCAATTACTTAGATAGCCCTTGTCTTGACTGTTGACGAACAGTTGCTTTTTTTTATACTGTTTGTTGAACTCTTTACTTAACAGAGTTAAACATACATGTATAAAGTCAATTGAAAAATGATCTCAGTGAAAAAATAAGAATGGGAACAAGACAGGGAGGAGGAAGAGGGGTGGGAGGGCAGGCACAGTGGAAAGAATCACCATGTTCCTAAAGTTGTAATTATGAAATGTATGAAATTTTTAACTGTAAAGCTGTATAGTTTTGCATACATTCCTATGGACTTCGTTCTAAGGGTACTGTTTAAAAACTTGCCATAGCACCCCAAATCCCCTTAAGCTGGGTGGTAAAAATACCATCTTAAGTGTTAAGTGTTCATATGGATAGGATTAAGTGTCTGGTGCTAATAGATAGAATTTAAAAAGGAGTGAATACTCCAACATGGGAAGCAGTCCACACAGCAGACTGAGAATGACAATGGCTTTAAGTAGCACTATGACCTCAGAGTCAGCCCTTAAGGCATTCTGGTCAAGAGAGCATTTCAGGCACAGAAAACCAAGACACTGTGGCAAAAAAAATGCCCTACAAAATGGACATCAGTGGGTGAGACCCCATTGGAAAGAAGTGGTCATCAAAGAAGGTGGTACTTTGTTCTGAAAGGAGGAGAGAACTTCCACTCTGCTTACGGCCTTCTCTAAATACTGATGGAGTTTGTGTATTCAAATTGCTTCCATAGCCTAGGCAGCTCATGTCAAGAGCCTCAGGTGGTCACTGATCATACATAAGAGTGTTACTTGTTAATTAACAACAGGAGTCACTGTGCTCTAACTTCCCATGCAGGACCTCTATCCTCAAAGAGTTGTATTATAATTATGTCTAAGTGCTTGCAAAAGATGTGTCATCCTTGGGTGCTTCTTTAAAGTTAATTAAGTTCCAAAAGAAGAAGAAGTGAAATTAACTTCAAGGTGCAATGACTTTGAATAGCCCTTGTCTCAACTATTAAGGAAGAAAGAGTCCAGGCTGAGTTTACAGTTGTCCTCTGACACTTAAAATATTTGCATGCATAGAAAATGAAAAGAATAAAATGGAAAAAGATAGTGGAGGTGCAGTGTGGATAAGACATTGTGCAGTGTAACGAGGTATTTTAGAACCACACTTGCAAATACTGATCATCAGTAATGCAGACTATTAAGATAAATATCAGAAACAATCATCAGTAAGAAGAGCTTACCTTTGAAGAATCAACTCTGCTTGTTGCTCAGAAATGGTCAGACCTAGTGTCTGGAGAGACTGGACAATTTCTGAAGCTTCAATTTTTCCTTTGAAAAAATGAAAATGGCAAAAATCAAGAGTCAGAATTGACAAGGATCTTACAAATCATAAAGTTTGAATCTCTCATTTAATAGAAAACTTAGAAATGATTAAGGCAAAAATATGCATTTTTATGAGTTATGGATGTGCTTAAATATACATGATGACATCAATATTTAAACAAATGCACTAAGCAAGTATTCACATATTATTCCATTCAGTAGTCATAACGGTGTTGTAGAGAATGATGCTCCTCTGAGGACAATGACACTGGTAGCTCAAGTGGCCTTACCAAGTAATGAAATGAAGAAATAGCAGGGGTTTGTGAGTTTAGCCCAGCTGTTAAAGACACCTGTGTCCCACATGAGAGAACCTGGGTTTGAGAACTGGCTCTGGCTCAATTCCAACTTCCTGCTAATGCAGACCCCGGGAGTCAGCAGGGATGGCTCCCAGAGCTCCTGCCACCTACATAGGAAACCTGGATTGTGCCCCAGTCCCCGTTGTGCTCATCTGCAAGTGAACCAGTGGAAGAGCGGTCACTCTCTCTGCCTCTCAAATACTTAAATAAATAAGTATATAAATATATATAAAAAGTTTAAAACATGTAGAACTGAGATTCAAATGAAGATATTCTAAGATAAATTCAATTACATTAGAATCTATTCATTTTAAAAAGTGCCTCTATTTCTGCATTTTAATAAATGGCTAGGGGTCGGCACTGTGATGCAGTGGGTTAATGCCTCGGCCTAATGCCCTGGCCTGAAGCACCAGATTCCCATATGGGCACCAGATCTCATCCTGGCTGTTCCTCTTCCGATCCAGTTCTCTGCTATGGCCTGGGAAAGCAGCAGAAGATGGTCCAAGTCCTTGGGCCCCTGCACCCACGTGGGAGACCTGAAGAAGCTCCTGGCTCCTGGCTTCGGATCAGCGCAGCTCCAGCCACTGCGGCCATCTGGGGAGTGAGCCAGTGGATGGAAGACCTCTCTGTCTCTACCTCTCTCTGTAACTCTGCTTCTCAAATAAATAAAATAAGTCTTTAAAAAAACAATGGCTATACATTTATAGTACATACAGTCATAGAACCTGATTGAATTAAAGAGAATTAGAAAATGAAGAAATGGAAGCAAGGTGTGTGTGCTATTTTTTGTAGAATCTGGCAATAAAAACAGAGAAAGTGGGGTTTGCGCTTAGCAGGTAAAGCTGCCGCCTACTCTTAATTAAAAAAAAAAAAAAACAGAGACAGCAAGGACAGAGGAGCAAGGAAAGAGAGGAAAACATTGGTATTAGGGACATTATAAGAAATAAGGAAACCATAAAAAAGAGAAAATACAAGCAATAATTGTGGCACTATTTTATTTCTTTCAAGTTGGCTCCTTAGGACCTAAGACTAATTCAGATCCATGGAATACAGTGAAACACAACAAGGGGAGGATCTGCTGCCACAGCAGCACCCACAGCAAACTCCTCCAGGACAACAGGAAGACAAAAGTCACCATTAGGGAGATATGAAAGATCTCCCCTAGGAGAAGCAGCTTTAAGAATTGGGATTCTGGGAGAACCCTCCTGGGGAGATGAAAAGAACATGATATTCTGGACAAGGCAAGTAGAGTCAGAGGCACCATCTCTGATCAACCAAAGAAATTCCTGAAATACCATTCTGAAGAGTCCCCGTGAATGCACTCTTTACAAGATGCAGTCAATTCTCGTTATCCACTGTATTCCTCTTTTGTATCACTTGAGCACTGAATTAGCAAATACCGAACCATTGTTCCTATGGGAACCATTGCTCCATAGGTTTCCCACGAACCTCTGAATGTGATGTTTTCATCCATCATCAGTGCAAAACTTTGTCTCTGTGTGTTTCTGCCTTAAAATACTTCACTGAATGTACAGTCTTCATTCACGGACATTGAACTCATGGTGAAATTCAATTCCAGCTTAAGGCATAAGATGGCCTTCTTGAGCTTAGGAACATGAAACAATGCTTCAGCCAACACTTGGAAATGTTTTAAAATATGAAATTACAAAATATACAAAAATGCAAAAAACACAATACAAAATAGACCACAAAAAGGGCAAGAGCTGGAGCAAGAAGGCAGAGCATCCTCGCCATGGTCTCGCTCCACTAGGAACATAGGTGTTGAGCAACTGCAACTTTCCACCACTCTGTGCTCATCCAGCATGACCAGGAAAGCACTGTGAGTAAATATCTTGAGGTAAAATCATACCAAGTTGCAGAACCCAACAATAATGAGCATCAACAATATATGCTTTGCTTTCAGGAAATCTGATAAATAAAAATAGGAACCTACATGGAGAAATCAAAATACACACACAAAAAAAATACACAAACAAGATAAATTAAAAAGGATGATGTTTATATTTACTCCAAATGTATCAGCATTTCATTTTTAATTGTTTTCACTGATTCGTTTAGAATTTCTGAGAGAGACAACTGATGAGTATATAACTCATGCACCAGGATGATGTGTGTCTAATTATTAGCAGTTGATCCTGGGATAGCCCAGTATCCAGCCACTGCCAGCTCTGATGGTGCACAGTCTTCTCTCAGCAGCTGCACTGGAAAGGGTCCAGGTTGGGAATGAAGTTTACAGGGAAGAAGGAAAGGTGATTGGAAGAACTGAATGTTTCCTCACTTGGGGGTCAAAGGATTATTAGAGGCAACAGATGTCTAACAAATGTCAGTGCTTCTTGGTTGACAGATTTAGATGATCATCAAAACCATTCAAAGGGTTTAGCTTGTTTGTTTGAAGGAAGTTGCTTTGAATTTAACTGAAGTCAATGTTCAATATAAACCAGGAGCTGGTAAACTTAAAGGCCCATTAACCACTTCACAATACGGACCCATATTTTCCTACATTCTATTTAACTTGAATAACAAATTGAGCAATAGAATGACTTTAAACATTCATAAGTATTAGAGGAATTTAGGGCTGTATTAAAATGTTTGTAAATCCCCTCTTCCTATCAAGGCTGCCTCTGGTGACAAGGACTCTGTGACTTCGCCCTTTCTCCTACTGCCCTTGTTCTTGCTGGGACTCTAAGCTATCAATGTGCATAGAGAAGCCATAATCCCAAACAAAGGTACATCCTTAAATGTTGATATGCTAATTTTCCCCTAATTTGCAGGCTCAGATGGTATCTTCTCTAAATTATTTCAAGAAGACTAACAAATGTAAGATAACTAGACAGTCTTTTAAATTTTAGAATATACAATATTCATTCCTGTATACAAACAAAAATAAATCTCTATCCAGAGGGTAAGAAAAAATATGTATTTTTAAAGATTTATTTATTTATTTATTTGGAAGGCAGGGTGACAGAGAAGAGGGAGAGAGACAGAGAAAGCAAGAGAAAGAGACCTTCTGTCTACTGGTTCATTCCCAAATGGCCACAATGGCCAGGTTTGAACCAGACCAAAGACAGGAGTCAGGATTCTAGTCTCCCACATAGGTAGTAGGGGCCCAGGTACTTGGGCCATCTACTGCTGCCTTCCTAGGCACATTAGAAGGGAGTTGGAATGGAAGCAGAGCAGCTGGGACTCAAACCAGCACTCTAATATAGGGTGCCAGTGTTGCAAGCAATGGCTTAATCCACTGTATCACAATACCAGCCCCTATGTTTATGATTTTTAACCCATAGCTTTAAATGAAATCAGTATAATGGTACATAATTACATTTTTTGACAGGCCACATCCACTTTTTAAAATTCAATGGACAAAGCTTTGTATGAGTTTTCTTCACTGAAAATATGAATTCTACATGAAAATCATGTTATGAAGAAAAATAAGTATTAACACAAGTAATAATTATCATCTGGAAAAGAGAGACTAAATATGCATTGTTTTAGGCTCCTGGAAGCAAAATATGTCTTCACCACTGGAGAAAAATAGACAAGAAAAACGCACCATCATTGTTTTTGTCCAAACTCTTAAATGCCAATTTCATCTTTTTCTCATGGTCTTTAAGGTATTTCATAAATTCTTCAAAATCCAGCTTCCCATCTTTGTTGACATCTCCAGTAGTAAAAATTTTCTACAAAAAAAAAAGATACTTTAGTGATATTATGGCCTAAAGTACTAAATTACTTGTATATAAATTGGCCAGGTATATCATTATCCATTATAGTTAAGACCTGCCATGAAAAGAACCATATCACTGCAAAAAGAGGCCAGATCTTCTGATAAGCTTTCAATTAAAACAATTACACACCGATTTCTATAAAACACAGCATTTTAAGGCTAATGTAATCACACTCTAAATTTCTTGACATGTACTTTATAAACTCCAAGACAAAAGACAAAACATGACCTAGCATAGGGTTTAAATGTCTAAAATAGTGTTTTTCCTTTGATTTCTAAAGTTAAAAATATATTCCTAAAAATGATCCTTACTAAAAGCTGTCATAGTAAACTGTCCATTTCTATTAATAGAAATTGTTGCTTCTGAGAAAGAACGATTTTATGAGATTCACTATTACACATGAGCCCTCTCCCTCCACCACCACCCATCACAACAGTCACCCACCACAGTTTCTACCACTCTGATGGTCTCTTCTGGGTAACTAATGTACTGTTGTGGCACAATGGCAGAATGGCTAAACCTCCAAGCTCTGGACTCAGCGTGAAAGGTCTGAACCTTGTGAGCCACATTAAAACTATATTTCAAGTGAGAGTTGTAGTTTTAGATGTAACATTAGAAAAGAGGCTAAAAATCAATGATCAGGGCCGGCGTCGTGGCTCAACAGGCTAATCCTCCGCCTTGCGGCGCCGGCACACCGGGTTCTAGTCCTGGTCAGGGCACCGGATTCTATCCCGGTTGCCACACTTCCAGTCTAGCTCTCTGCTGTGGCCAGGGAGTGCAGTGGAGGATGGCCCAAGTGCTTGGGCCCTGCACCCCATGGGAGACCAGGAGAAGCACCTGGCTCCTGGCTTCGGATCAGCGCGGTGCGCCGGCCGCGGCGGCCATTGGAGGGTGAACCAACGGCAAAGGAAGACCTTTCTCTCTGTCTCTCTCACTGTCCACTCTGCCTTTCAAAAAAAAAAAAAAATCAACGATCAGATGCTTACTTCAATCTGAAGACGTTAGAAACAAAAAGCTGAAGGAAAAACATTAAGAACAAAAGGTAATGAGGAAGAAAACAACACTGAGAGGATAAACAGTGCCAGAGATGGTCCTTCGAAAACATCAATAAAACTGACAAACTACTGAACCTGGCAAATAACTAACATCAGAAAATACATGGAAGTCACCACATACTACAGACATTAAAGATCTCATGAATATCTTTATATCAAAAATATGAAAATCAGATACAATAGAAAAGTGCCTAGAAAAAGAAAACACATACAAAAATCACATAAAATCATAGAAAATATGAGTATAATAGTCCAATAAATACTAACATAATTTAATATGTACATTGAAACATTGTCATAAGGAAACTCCAGGCCCCTGTGGTTTTGTTTTGTTTTTATTTTTTTCCAGGCAGAGTGGACAGTGAGAGAGAGAGAGACAGAGAGAAAGGTCTTCCTTTGCCATTGGTTCACCCTCCAATGGCCGCCACAGCCGGCGCGCTGTGGCCTGCGCGGGGGTGCTGCACCGCTAGGCGGAGGATTAGCCTATTGAGCCGTGGTGCCGGCCCCCTCTGTGGTTTTAAACTAATGCCTATCAAACTTTCAAGGAAGAAATAATCCTATTTTCCAGAGTACTGTAAAGGTGGGAACGATTTCAAACCCCATTTCATGAAGTGGGCGTATCCTTGATTCCAAAATCTAAGAGCAGCATGACAAAAAAAAAAAAGCAAAATGACAGGCAATGTCACTAGTGAAATAGATACAAAACTCTGAAATAAAATGCTAGTAAAGCAAATGTAACATAAACTAGGTTAACACATTGTGTGTGTGTGTGTGTGTGTGTGTGGTGCACAATGATAATAAGATGAATGTATTCCAGTAATATCACGTTGGGTTAACATTTTAAAGAAAGAAAAGTAAGGGAAGGGAAGGGAAGGGAAGGGCAAGAGAGGGGAGAGGAGGGGAGGGGAGGGGAGGGGAGGGGAGGGGAAGGGAAGGGAAGGGAAGGGAAGGGAAGGGAAGGGAAGGGAAGGGAAGGGAAGGGAAGGGAAGGGAAGGGAAGGGAAGGGAAGGGAAGGGAAGGGAAGAGAAAGGGAAGAGAGGGGAGGGGAGGGGAGGGGAGGGGAGGGGAGGGGAGAGGATGGGAGGGGAGGGGAGCGGAGGGGAGGGAAGGAAAGGGGAAGGGAGGGAAAGGGGGAGGGGAGGGGAGGGAAGGAGAAATAAAGAAACAAACACACATTTAGGTTAAGATGCCCACATCTCATACCTGGTGTATCTGGGTTCAATTCCCAGTTCCAGCTCCTAACCACAGCTTATTGCTAAAGCAGACCCCAGGAAGCAGTGGTGATGGTTCAAGTAACTGCATTCTTGCTACCCAAGATTGCATTTCCCAGCTCCCAGCTTCAGCCCCAGCCCAGCCCTGGCTTTTGCAGGCATGTGGGAAGTGAACCAGTGGTTAAGAGTCCCCTCTCTCCCTCTCTCTCTCTCTCTCTCTCACCCTCCCTTTTTCCCTTCCTCCCTCCCTCCCTCACAAATAAAGAAAGTAAAATAGGGGCTGTCATTGTGGCCTAACAGGTTAACCCACTACCTGAAACACCAGCACTCATATGGGTTCGAGTCCAGGTTGCTCCACCTCTGATCCAGCTCTCTGCTAATGTACCAGGGAAAGCAGTAAAAAATGGCCCAAGTGTTTGGGCCCCTGTACCCACACAGGAGACCTAGATGAAGCTCCTGGCTTTGGCATGGCCCAGCCCTGGTCATTTTGACCATTTGGGGAGTGAACTAGTGGATGAACAATCTCTATCTCTCCTCTCCCTCTCTCTGTAACTCTGCCTTCAAATATATAAATCTTTTTAAAAAGTAAAATAGAAATTTTGTCACCACATTAACAGAATTAAAAAGTCATATAATCATCTGAATAAGTATTTGATAAATTTAATACCATTTATGATTAAAAACTCATCAAACTTGGAATAGACAGCTGCTTCCCTAGTCTGATTAAGGATATCTACAAAGAATTCTAGCCTATTCTGTGTATGCTAAATCTGAGTAGGAGTCTCTTGATTAAAATACACCAAGTGGCAGGCTTTAAAGCAAACAAATTTGTATTATGTCACTGAAAAACAATTACTACTAGGGCCGGCGCTGTGGCGCAGTAGGTTAATCCTCCACCTGCAGCGCCAGCATCCCATATGGGTGCCAGTTCTAGTCCTGGTTGCTCCTTTTTTTTTTTTTTTTTTTGACAGGCAGAGTTAGACAGTGAGAGAGAGAGACAGAGACAAAGGTCTTCCTTTTCCGTAGGTCTTCCTTTTCCATTGGTTCACCCCCCAAATGGCTGCTACAGCCGGTGTGCTGCGCCAATTCGAAGCCAGGAGCCAGGTACTTCCTCCTGGTCTCCCATGCCAGTGCAGAGCCCAAGTACTTGGCCCATCCTCCACTGCCTTCCTGGGGCCACAGAAGAGAGCTGGACTGGAAGAGGAGCAACTGGCACAGAATCCAGCGTCCCAACCAGGACTAGAACCCGGGGTGCCGACACCACAGGTGGAAGATTAGCCTAGTGAGCCACAGTGCCAGCCCTGGCTGCTCCTCTTTCAATCCAGCTCTCTGCTATAGCCTGGGAAAGCAGCAGAAGATGGCCCAAGTGCTTGAGACCCTGCACCTTCATGGGAGACCTAGAAGAAGCTCCTGGCTCCTGGTTTCAGATTGGCACAGCTCCAGCCATTGTGGCCATTTGGGGAGTGAACCAGCGGATAGAAGACCTTTCTCTCTGTCTCTCTCTCTCTCTTACTTCCTGTAACTCTACATCTCAAATAACTAAATAAATAAAATTACTACTATTTAATTCCTTTTAAGCTAAATTGAGAATGATCTTCATCTGGAAATTATTTCCTGAACACTTAAAGCATATACTGAGGTTTGTATAACCAAAAAGAAAATGTCAGAGGGTTCTGGAGACCCATTTATGTACAGAATTTTCATCTAAGAAGTTTTTATTTTAGCCAATGGAAATATCAGTGCATAGCTCTCATCTAGGAAATGACAAGTTAAAGGACATCTATAACCCCACCTCTGAACAGCTTGATATTTTTTGTACCCATTTCACATCTGAATTTTCTTATAAGCTCCTCTGTGGAAATGAACGAAGACCAACAAAGTGAGAGTCAGTCATCTGCAGTGGTGTTTTGGCAGAGACTCAAAGGCAGGCAGAGCGCTTGGAAAACTCCATTGTGGACAAAGGGAAGGCCCCATGCATGCTGTGATCGGAGGCAGGCTGTTGGCATGGGGAAATTTAACTAGAAGTGGAATAGATGGGTTAGAGGAACACACTTGGCCTCCTCTGGTTGGTCCTCAATTCTAAGCAGAGACAAAATACAGGGAAGCAGCAAGTGTTTCAACTTAGCAGTTAAGACAGGAATGTCCCACTTCAGAGTGGGTGGGCTTGATACCCAGCTCCACTTCCTGATTCTAGCTTCCTGCCAATGGGGACACTGGGAGACAGCAGTGGTGGCTCAAGTGGTTTGGCGCCTGCCACCTTACAGGAGATCTGGACTTTATTTCTAGCCCCTGAATTCAACCCTGTCCAGCCCTGGCTGTTGTGAGCCCTGGAAGAGTGAAGAAGAGTGAACCAGCAGATGAGGATACTCAATTGCTCATTGTGTGTGTGTGTTTGTGTGTGTGTGTGTGTGTGAGAGAGAGAGAGAGAGAGAGAGAGAGAGAGTAAATAAAAAATAATTTAAATTTTGTATTTAAAAAAGCAGGATGGCTTTCAGTTTTAATCAAATCCTGGCCAGTTAGGGCTGACTGTTACAGTAGTCAGCACTCAGCCTTCTGGGTTGCCGTGAGAGATAGCCATCTACTTCCTGCAAGCCTGGCACAGCAGGCTGGTATCCTAGGCTGATTGTTACGGATAAGGGGCAGCTTTCCTGGGCAGGTTTCTGCAGGCCACAGGGGAAGGTGCTGTCTTTATTTATTGATTAGCCATTATCTGTTTGTCTATTCAGTCTCTCACCTTTCACAGCAAAAAGCAAAACAAATCATTCACCAACCCTACTAGTTGTCAAAAGGAAAAGTTACATCTTTTGTACCTTAGCACACGTGTATCTATCGTTCCTATATTTTTTAATCAACTGAATTCTCAGTCTATATTAATTAATTTCTTACTATGGAAGCATATGGGGAAAGACCACTCACCAGAACTTCCAAGAAATGTGACTGTCACCTAAGGAAAAGCCACACACTGCTCTGACGTATAACTCTCTGAGGATGCCTCTGCCTTGGATTTGACATGTGAGCCCTCATCAGTCATCGCTGAGTATACAAAGCCTGTATGTGGTTCATACCATCGCCTACCAAAGACGACATGCAAGAAATGTGTTTTGGGGCCAGCACTGTGGCACAGCAGGTTAAGTCACAGTCTACAGTGCCGGCAGCCCATATGGACTCTGGTCCAAGTCTCAGCTGCTCCACTCCAACTAAATACACCTGAGAAAGCAGCAGAGGATGGTCTACGTTCTTGGACTCCTGAACCCACATGGGAGGCCAGAAGAAGCTCCTGGCTCCTGGCTCTGGACTGGCCCAGCTCCAGCCATTGCAGCCATTTGGGGAGTAAACCAGTAAGTGGAGGCTCTCTCTCTCTCTCTCTCTCTCTCTCTCTCTCTCTCTGTAACTCTGACTTTCAAAGAACTAAATAAATCTTCAAGACAAACAAACAAAAAAAAAGAAACATGTTTCAAATGATTGAATTTGTTTATGGAAAAATCCAGAATTCCTTAAGAACGGCTAGCATATCAGATAAGTAAATAGAAGTCACACTTGGGAATCTAATTTAGCATTAGCTCTCAAAGAAAAGACACTTCCCTTTTTTAGGAATTAAAAACCCTGTGAACCTTACAGAGACATCGTTTGGATTGGACTGGCCATAGACTGCATCCAGTCCAGGCTTCCGCAGCCACAGACGAGGAAGCCAGGATGCAGTGGCTGTTATGTGGAATGTGCTCAAAATACAACCGGTCAGTGACCAAGTGGGTGCTTAAAATGAGACTCCCAGGCCGGCGCCGTGGCTCAACAGGCTAATCCTCCGCCTTGCGGCGCCGGCACACCGGGTTCTAGTCCTGGTCGGGGCACCAGATTCTGTCCCGGTTGCCCCTCTTCCAGGCCAGCCCTCTGCTGTGGCCCAGCAGTGCAGTGGAGGATGGCCCAAGTGCTTGGGCCCTGCACCCCATGGGGAGACCAGGAGAAGCACCTGGCTCCTGGCTTCGGATCAGCGTGATGTGCCGGCCGCAGCATGCCAGCCGCGGCGGCCATTGGAGGGTGAACCAACGGCAAAAGGAAGACCTTTCTCTCTGTCTTTCTCTCTCTCACTGTCCACTCTGCCTGTAAAAAAAAAAAAAAAAAAAAAAAAAAAAAAAAAAAAAAGAGACTCCCAAGGTTTACACAGCGAACAGAAAAGGAATGATACCCATGCAGGCTACCAACGACAGATGAGCACACCCAGAAAGGTAACCCCAGAAAGAAAACAGTTGTAGCCAACATCTTGAGAGCAATCCAGAGTAGAAAACTGTATTGTCTCCAGAGAGAAAACTGAGGAAAAAAGCTTGAGAAAAGTATTAGCCATGTTGGGTTCTTCTTAATAAACAGTAAAAATGGCCAAACCCCACCCCTGAAGCCCTCACAGCGGCCCAGGCCAAGCTCAGAGAATCTTCACATGTGGCTTCACCCCCTCTCTTCCCTAGGTTTTTTCCTGGGGCTCCCAGGCCCCAAGGAGACCCACCTGCTTTTCTTCCAGGGACTGAGTGACCCCTAGATCCTTCAGGCCTTCCTGAAACTCAAGGATGTCCAAGCTTCCATTGTTATCATAGTCCAGATACCAAAAGAGATCTCCGTAGAGAGCATCCATCTGGAAGGTCTCCGGAGGCAAGGGTGGTCCACCCGTGAGTCCGCCCGGGGTGCAGGTGGGAGGGACGAAGGCGACCTCTGCCCACCACGGTGCAGTGGATGGAGACCTCAGACAGCAGCCTCCAGGAGGCGCAAAGAGAAAGCACCTGTAGCAGTTAAAGCGCAGGGAGGAGAGGGTGCATCATAAGGGCTCCAGGGCGGAGGCACGTGCGGGTGTGCGCAGGTGCGCCCGTGGGCCAGCGCTGGTGTCGCTGTGGGGCTCTGGGGCAAGCCGCCTCTGGTTCCCATCACTCTCGGGGAGATGGATCAGACGCCCTGGTTCCCATTGCAGGAGGAGCTGAGAGGGGGATGACACACCGTGGCTGCTCAGAAACCTCTGGACAGATGCCATCCATCACAGGGCTGTCTCACAGTAGAAATGAGTTTAAAGAAAAGTAGGCTGGGGCGTGCTGGGAGGGACACTGGCGCATCTGATGGTGGAGGTGTGCGGACTTTTTCTTAAAAGCGTATTGGGTGGCGCCTGTCTAGGAATTCTTCCCCTACAGCTGAGGCACGGAGAACTGCCGGCGCCAGGACTGGAAACCAAAGAACATCAGCCTGCGTGGACCTTTCCTGCTGTGACCCCCACACCCTCCTCCCACTCCGGGTCTTCCCTCAGCGTCTACACTCAGCGTTGTTCTAACCTTAGGCTGTTGGCAGCACACTTAGGAGGCTAGTCCCAGAACAGGTACAGTGAAACTTGCAGGGTCCCACAGAGCAGTCAGGAGGCCCTCAGGAGCCGCAGACCCTGCAGCTTCTAAATTCCCATGTGCAGAAGCAGGGGGCCTGGCTTTCCTAGACCTACTCGCCTATCTGGGGCCCCTCAGGGAAATGTGGAGGTGCATAGAAAAAAATGCCCTCTCTTTATAATATTTTCCTAAATGTGGAGTGCTCTCTAAAACATTAATTATTAAATTTCATGATGAAAATTTCCTTCAGCCACTATGTGCAAGTGCTGGCTGGACGTGCATCAAACAGCACCAGGAACATAAAGAGGCTCACTGTGGCCCTGGCACCCTCCTTCCATAGGTCCCCTCCAGGAGGAAGCTACACCACTGCTGGGCTTAAGATGTAGGCTTTGGCCGGCGCTGCAGCTCAATAGGCTAATCCTCCGCCTGCAGTGCTGGCACACCAGGTTCTAGTCCCGGTCGGGGCACCAGATTCTGTCCTGGTTGCCCCTCTTCCAGGCCAGCTCTCACAAGGATGGCCCAAGTGCTTGGGCCCTGCACCCGCATGGGAGACCAGAAGCACCTGGCTCCTGCCATCGGATCAGCCTGGTGCGCCGGCCGCAGAGCACCAGCCGTGGCGGCCATTGGAGGGTGAACCAACGGCAAAGGAAGACCTTTCTCTCTGTCTCTCTCTCTCACTGTCCACTCTGCCTGTCAAAAAAAAAAAAAAAAAAAAAGATGTAGGCTTTGCAATAAACCTTTTCCCCAGATCTGTTGAGCAGTGGCACATGTCCAAGGCTATCTCGAAGAATGGGCTGTGGCCCAATCAAGAAGGAATTCTCCCACAAGACATTTTTCCCCTGTGCATCACAGAGAATGCCAGTGGTGGCAGAGACCCAGAAGACAGCCACCCCGGCAGAGAATAAGCATCAGATTAGCAAGCGTCTATGGAACCAAGTAGAAAAGAAAGAAGTCAAGGCCAGGTAACAAGGAAACATACTGACAGCAGTTTACAAAACTGATGGGAGACAGCAAAACCACAGAGCTGATAGTCTCATGGAGTGAAAGGTGAGTATTTTTGTCAAGTGGCTCTTTCTACTTTGCAGATTATCCTGTCCGTTATTTGTAATTTTACATTTGAGGTTTCCAGGCATTAAATAACTGATCCCAAGGACACAAATTTACCATGGGATAAATTTTTTTTCTTAATATTTCTTTTATTTATTTGAAAGGCAGAGTGACCCTTAGCATGACACCAAGAAGGAAAAGGTATTTTCCACTGCAAAGGAATTCCTCCATTTCCTTCTTTCTTTTAGGAACTGTATTTCCACCAGAATTTAGAATATAAATCAGGAGCAAACACACAAGACTGACGTCATGTATTTTAGATCATTTGACATAAATGTAGTTGGAGTTGCTGTTTTTCTTACACCATAATCTCCCTGCCGTAACACCCTACAATGCACACCTGTTACTTCCATACCATGTTTCCTTAGTGTCGTGCCAGAAATGGAAAAGTTTCTAATGACTGAAAAGAATTTCCATCCCATTCCAACATTTGCTAAGCTGCTATTTGTGTGTGTGACTTTATTCCATCTGTTGTTGTCAATACAAAACCTAGCCAGAGAACCAAGGGATTCCGAGTCTAAGAGTTACAAGGGCTCTTCAGTCAGGTGACCCAGTCCAACCACTCCCCTGACACGGCCGCCTGATCTATACTGAACGCATGGGACACAGGATCCTCAGAGTTCACGATCTAATACCTGGGACAGCATACTCTTTTAAGGTTTATGTTTAATGAACTTTCACACCCAGTCATACATGAACTTGTTGAAAAAACTCTATCCAGAAGGCAAGGATGAAGACACATCATGTCTTCCTTTGTTATTTTCATTTTATTTGAAAGGCAAAGAGAGAGAGAGAGAGAAAATCTTCTATCTACCAGTTCACCAAATGCCTGCAACATCCAGGGCTGGGCCAGGCCAGCCTGAAACTCCATTTGGCTCTCTCACATGGTGGCAGGGTCCCCAATACTTTGAGCCATTATCTGCTGCCTCCCAGGGTACGCATTAGCAGGAAGCAGGACTAGACACAAAAGAGGCAGAACTCAAACCAGGTACTCCAATACGGGATGCAGGCACACTAAGCCCTGCACCAAACACCCGCTCCAATATTTGCATTTGTGAAATAAGAAAAATAAAGGCCAAGTGAAGCTCCAACTTGAAAGCTGCATGGTCATGTCACACCAAGTGCAGAACTGCTGGAGCACGCCACTTCCCGTCTTGCTCTTGCTCACGTTGTCTGAGTCCATTTGGGCTGCTATACCAAAATACCACCGCCTGGCTTACCCAACAGTTCTGGAGGCTGAAGGTCCTAGATGAAGGTGCCTCTGGTGAGGGTCAGAAGCTGTAGATGTCTCACTGTGCCTTCACATGGCAGGAGACAAGTTCTCCTGGGTCCGTTTTGTGAGGGCACAAATTCCCTCACGATCCGATTACCTACCCAGGGCCCCACCTCCTAATACCATGACCTCAGGGGTGAGCATCTCAAAATCTGACCAATCTGGGGTTGGGAGGAAGAGACCCCCAAATATGCAGCCCCTAACAGTGATCTTGTCAGCTTCGTGGGGCCCAAGCCTTCATCATTCTAAGTCTCCCCAAAGACTGTATGCCTGTGAAAATATGGCAGACAGCTTCGTTTTTAAATTGCCTAGAATTTCCCAGTCTAACTGACTACAGTTGTTAAATCAGTAGCAATGAACTTGGGTCCAGGAACACCCTCATATTCTCCAAAACTAGTCCTCCCTCTCCTCCACAGGTTAATGAGAGGAGCTGCCAAAATAACACCAGGCTAGGGAAGGAAGAGAAAATCTCTGCAAAACCCTGTTGGTTGTGATCACATACTTTCCATTTTCCTGTCTCATTTCTAAATCCTGATTTCTGAGGCAGGGAGCTATAGTATTCCAATCACCAAGCCTCATATGAGCCAACATAAATTCACTTCAAAAGGTTCATGGCAAATTTAATTAAAAGATAAATTTATTTGGATACAAAAAATATTTTTAAAACCATGCATATGAGGTCTTCCAAAAGTTCATGAAAACTGGATGGATTTCCAAAAACTTCTTGCACCAAAATAAACTTGTCTTTTAATTCCATTTTTTCACATACTTTTTCAAGTACCTCCACATGAGGAGGGAAAAAGCAGCAGCCTGGTTTACTAACTGGTCAGCTCGCTATGTGAGTGTAAAAATCAGGCCGGCACTGGGGCTCAATAGGCTAATCCTCCACCTGCGGCGCCAGCACCCCGGGTTCTAGTCCCGGTTGGGGCAGCGCCAGAGTCTGTCCCGGTTGCTCCTCTTCCAGTCCAGCTCTCTGCTGTGGCCAGGGAGTGCAGTGGAGGATGGCCCAAATGCTTGGGCCCTGCACCCACATGGGAGACCAGGAGGAAGCACCTGGCTCCTGGCTTTGGATTGGTGCAGCACACCGGCCCTAGTGGCCATTTAGGGGTGAACCAATAGAAGGAAGACTTCTCTGTCTCTCTCTCACTATCTAACTCTGCCTGTCAAAAAAAAAAAAAAAAAAAAGAGAGAGAGAGTAAAAATCAGACAGCAGGGTAAATGGAGGTTAAGATGCCCACATCCCCCATCAGAGTACCTGGGGTAGACACCTGGCTCTGGGCCTCGCTCCAGCTTCCTGCTCAAGTGGACCCTATGAGGTAGCACTGGTCACTCAAGTTATCAGGTTCTTGCCACCCACATGGGAAACCTGCACTGAGTTCACAGCACCCGGCTTCAGCCTGCCCTAGACCTGCTCCTTATGGGCAGCTGGGGAGTAATCCAATCGATGGGAGTGCACTCTCACTCTCTCTCTGACTCTCAAATATTAAAAAAAAAATAAAGGCAGTAGTTGCATTATAGCAACATGTAGTTATGACCCTGAAAGTAATAGAGAAGGAAAATCTTCCCAGTGGGAGGAATCACCCACTTTGTGTGGAAGGAGAAATGGCCAGAGATGAAAATATATACAGATTGCTGAGTAGTAGTGGCAAATGGCCTGGACAGTTCATAGTAAATAAAGGGTAAAAGTTGGCCTACAACCAAGATGTTCACTGGCCATATAACATACCACACATCCTAGTGCACCTGTGCTGCTTTAACAAAGCACCTGAGAGCAGATAATTTATAAAGAAAAGAAGTTTATCTGGCTCTCAGTTCTGGAGGGTGGGAAGCCCAAGGGCTTGGCCCTGCACCTGGCTCACCATCTGGTGAGGGCTTTCCTGCAGCAGCATCATATGGCTGGACAGGGCAAAGATGCTGATGTGGTCTCTCTTTCCCTTCTCATAAACCCACCAGTGCCACTATGGAGGAACCACCTTCATGCTCTCATTTAACCCCAGTTCCCTTCCAACAGCTACACTTCCAGTTGGGGGACTAAGTTTCTAACACAAGAACTTTGGGGGGACACATTCAAGCCACAGCACCATACCATCCAGAGCAGCCAACCTCATAGCACACCAGAATGGCCTACCCAACGCACAGGAGAGGCTGCAACTTGGAGACAGTGTCTGGCAAACAGGGCAGTCTACTTTCCAGGATGTAATACTTGCACAAAATGAAATATCTCCCCATGGTTCCAATAGGTGGCCCCAATTGAAGAATACATGCATCCAGCAATGAAGAGGTAGAAGCCGAGGACAGTGTCACTTACATCAATCCTAGTGACCCAGTAGGGGGCTTTCTGCTTCTTATCCCCACAGCTATTAGCTCTGCAGAGTTAGTTTCTGGTCTTTAAAGAGGAAATATTCTCACCAGGGAACATAGCAAGGGTCGCCATCAGCTACAAGCTACAGTTGCCACCTGGCCATTTTGAACACCTTGCTTCCAGGCACCAACAGGCAGGAAGAGAAGTTACCATCTTGGCAGGTGTAAACTGACCCTGATCAGCAGGAGGCAGGGCTGCTTTACAGGGTGCAGATGGAGAGAAACACTCATAGCTGTGGGACTCAAGCGCTCCAGGTGGATGCCTCCTGACACTGAATGAAGGCTTGGATCAGACCACAAAGACCTGCAGAGATTCTATACGGTGTGTTGAATTTTTAAATAGATAGAGTCAAGGGGTCCGGCATCGAGGCATAGCAGGTAAAGCCATCACCTTCAACACTGGCATCCCATGTGGGCGCCAGTTCATGTCCCAGCTGCTCCACTTCCCATCCAGTTCCCTGCTAATGTGTCTGGAAAAGCAGAAGATGGCATAAGTGCTTGGGTCCCTGAACCCACATGAGAGACCTGGAAGAAGCTCTTGGTTCCTGGCTTCAGCCTGGCCCAGGCTGCCATTGCAGCTATCTAGAGAGTGAACCAGTAGAGGGAAGATCTCTCTCTTTCAAATAGATAAATCTTTAAAAAAAAAAAAAAAAAAAAAACATAAAAGACAGTCAGGGAGGAAACTCATCAACACGGCTGTGACTAACTGAAGCAGTGGGGACAACAGTTTGTCCCACCTATCTCCTGCAGGAAGAGAGGCCAAGAAGCCTGAAGGAGTTGTTCCCCAACCTATGCAAAGGAGAAGGTCTTTAATATGAGGAGTGATGGGGTAGCCAGGGTGCTGTATGGTTCAGCGAGCCTTCCAGAAAACCTGCTAGGAAAGCAGAGTTGACTGACAGCCTACCCCTGCCACACCTTTATACCTTTGACCCACCACAGAACTCATGATAGATTCACACCTGCCCTGGGCTGCTCCAACCAGCGATGAGGCACACCCAGAGTATGTGCCCTGGGCAGCCAACACAGAGATTCCCCCCACAGATAACATCTCCTCAGTTCCTCCACATTAGCTTACTGGAGATTTTTTAAGATTTATTTATTTATTTGAAAGTCAGAATTATACAGAAAGAGAAGGAGAGAGAGAGAGACTTCCATCCACTGGTTCACTCCACAAGTGGAAGTGGCTACAGCAGCCGGAGCTGCACCAATCTGAAGCCAGAGCCAGGAGCTGCCTCCAGGTCTCCCATGCGGGCGCAAGTGCCCAAGGACCTAGGCCATCTTTTACTGCTTTCCCAGGCCCTAGTAGAGAACTGGATCGGAAGTGGAGCAGCCAGGACTCAAACCAGTGTTCATACGGCACATTGGCACTGCAGGCGTTGCCACAGCACCGGCCCCTAGAGACTTTCTAAGGACAATGCTGTGGTCTGGAGTCTTCCTCCACTAGTCTTTCCCTCTCGCACTCTTTTCACAAGGGTTAAACTTGCACTGTGGTCTGAAGCCTGCCTGGGCTTACTGCTGTTCCCTCCACATTATGCTCCACAAGCACCGCCCCAGTGCATTTTCTGCATACGTGATCCCCACTAATATATCCTGGGAAGCAGCAGGTGGTGGTTCAAGTGCTTAGGCACCTGCCACTCACATGGGAAAGACCCAGGTGGAGTCCTGGGCTCTTGGCTTCAGCCTGGACCAGCCCCAGCCAGTGCAACCATTTGGGGGAATGAATCACTGAATGGAAGATTTCTTTCTCTGTCTTTCCGACCTTTCTCTCTCTTCTCTCCTTCTCCCTCTCCCTCACCCTCTCTCTCTCTGCCTTTCAAATAAATAAATCTTAAAATTAAGTTTGGTGTTTTTTTCTTTAGTTATTTTAAAATGACCCTCTACCTTGTTAGGGCATTTCAAACAATGGCCTTAAATCTTTGTGGATGAGTAAAACATGGTCCTCATCCTCCAGAGGCTTATTCTTAGCTGAGGGTGAAATATTCAAATTAAAATAACACTGTGTGAAAATTGTAACAGCAGCAACACGTGATAATCTTCTTTGGAGGGCAATCCAGAAAGATGTATCAGAGAGATGATATTTATTCAAAGTAAAAATAACTCCCTTCTCGCATCATAAAAACAACATACACCCCTTTTTTCCCAAATGTAATATAAAAATTGTAAAGAAAAAATAGAGAAATAATCTAACTCCTATCATCCAGAGATAGTCATTATTAACCTTCTTATCCTTTTATTAAAGAGTATACCAATCAAAAAGAATGCTAGAAATGGATAATAAGGTCTGGCATGAGCACTAGGAGCGATAATACATACAGTATCAAACACGATTTAGGTGAGGTGGGCATTTGGCTCAGCTGTTATCACTTAATGTTTGAATGCCTGGCTCAAGTCTGGGCTACTCTGCTTCAGACCCAGCTGCCTGCTAATGAGCACCCTGGCAGCAGATGATGGTTCAAGCACTTGGCTCCCTGCCAACCACATGCGAGCTACAAACTGAATTCTAGGATCCTGGCTTCAGCCTGGCCCAGCTCCACCTGTTGCAGACATTTGAGAAGTGAACTAATAAATGGAAGATCTTTCTCTCTGTTTCTCTCTGCCTTTCAAATAAAATCAAAATAAATAATTTTTAAATTAAAATATATTCTATGTATATATACAAAATATATACATACCTATATTAAAGTGATAAATATATGCCAGGCTGCTCTACATATCTGCATACACAGTTTTACACAATTGATTTTATAATTTGTTTTTAAATAAATTTTGGAAAATTAAAAACGTATTCCTGCTTTTGAGTTCTTTTTCATAATCAATGTTGCATACAGACTTGTCCATTTTATTAGTATTTTCAAAAAGCATACAGTTTAATTCACACTCTTTAATTCACAAGTCAAAGACGGAATCACACTGGAAATTCAAGAATACTAGAAAGTAAACAATACCACAAATACAAACTTGAAGCATGCAACTAAAGACACTAAAGAGATATTGAAGCTTAAGATGAATGAGTCATGAAGTTTAACTCAGAAAACTAGAAAAAGAATCATAACTAAGCCCCAAAAAGGAACGACAGAAACAGAAATTCGTGACAAATAATATCAGCAAAAGTTGGTTTCTCTCAGCATGAACAGAACAGACAGGTCTTTGCCAGACGGAAGAGGAGGGGAAGGATGGACGTCAGGCATGAATTGGAGAACCTAGCTACAGATCAGCAAAAAGCTTTACAAAATCATGACTATTTCAAGACTCTCGGACAAGATGAGCAGTTTCAAAAAAATGTGACTGACAGTCTGACTCAGGAAGAACCAGAAGACTGAAGACGCCCACAGGACTAA
Source organism: Sylvilagus floridanus (assembly GCA_949820135.1). NCBI lineage: Eukaryota > Metazoa > Chordata > Mammalia > Lagomorpha > Leporidae > Sylvilagus > Sylvilagus floridanus. The sequence goes on from OX463225.1 coordinate 99,002,500, forward strand.
AGACACTGCAAGGCTAGTTTCCAACAGCACGGCCCACAGCCGCTGGCCCTCGCTGGAACCCAGTCCCTTCCCGCTGTGGACAAGCAATGCCAGCGGCCACTGGCGCTTCAGCGGGGTCGGCCAAGTTCCAAAGACTCCATCCTTACCCCGCTACGGGGGCTCAGCCTCAGGGGAGCAGTTGAGATGACTCACGGAGGAGGTCGCTCAGCCACGGGTCACGCCTGGGGATCAGCCGTGGCACTTGGGCATTCCCTAACGCACGCCTTCAACCCAGGAATGTCGCCCTTCCTCCTCCACAGGAAGCTGGGGAAGCCGACGGCGAGTTTGCCAACAGGTCTGAAACAGTAACCTCTCGGCGGAGCAACAGAGCAGCGGGGAAGAGATACAAAGTGAGGGCCTTGTTAAAGATCCTGCGTCCCACCCAAACCCAGAGCTCAGAAGTCAGCCGAAAGGCACAAAAGGCAGGTGGACCAGCCGGGGTGCACTCGGGACCAGTGCTGGGGTCAGGTTTACAAACTTCACAGGGCTCGTGGGCGGGGTGTTCCCAGCACGCTCGCAACTGGAAAAACACCAGCAGCCTCCCGGACCCCAAGTAAGCCCGCGAGCTCCCGGGGCCCCGGGGTCGGAACCGATCTGCGCTCGGAAGCCGCAGTTCCGCCTCCCCGGAGCCGCCGCCCTCCTCCGGAGCCCGCAGCCCGGCTCGCGCGGCCCCCAGCGGCACCCACCTCCTCGGCGTCCTGGCCCAGGGGGATGCCTAAGCTCTTGAGCCCCTCTTGCAGCTCGCGAATGTCCACCACGCCGTCCCCGTTGCGGTCCAGCGCCTGGAACAGGGTCTCGTAGCGCGTCGGCGGCTCTGCGCCTTGGCAGGCCGCGGTGGGCAGCACGAAGCCCCTCAGCCAGCGCAGCATGGTCGCGGGGGGTGAGGAGCGGCCCAGCGAGGAAGGCAGCGGCGGCCAGGGGCTGAGGGGCGCGCCCAGGACCCGCGCCAGGCCTGGCTGGGAGGAGCCCGCGGCTGCCGGGGCGTTCGGGGCGTCGCCAGGGGCGCGGCTTGGGCTCCGAGGCGCGGCGGCGCCCGGCCGGCTGTGCGCGCGGGGAGTGGCCGCCCGGCTGCTGCTCCGGGAGGGGCTCGCCTGGCCGGGCTGGGCCTGCCTGGAGCCCGAGCCGGCGGGAACCGCGAGCGAGTGCCGCGGGGTGGCTCCCGGGAGGCGCGGCGCGGCCCAGGCCCTGGTGCGCCACAGGGCTGCGTAGGAGGAAGCCCCCAGGAAGGCGCGGGCCCCGGCGTCTCGGTGCTGATGGCTTCGCCGACAAAGCACGGGTGTGCGGTCCGGCTGACTCCGATGAAAACCCCCCTCCAGCCTGCAGCCTGGCCGGCTGCCCAGCTTGTCCTGTACAGATCTCTAAACTCTCGGGTGACTGCGGACACTACGCGCTTACGGGCCTGTTTGGCACCCCCAGCTATGAGGGGGTTTGGGGGCTTGCACACCTGAGGTGGGACTGCCACTCGAAGAAGCCAAGGAGTGCCATACGAATGCATCTGTTAGGACAAGGTAAAAATGGAACGGGGGTCTTCAGCGGCGTAGCCAGTTGGATGTGCCCATGCTCACATACTTGGGGTATCTGCCAGCAACGCTCCTACGGAACCCTCCTGTCCCCAGCCAGGGGCTGCTCCCACGTTGGGGTTGAAGGCAGCAGCGAGTGAGGCACCACTTATCACAGCACAGACGGGACGCTGCACTTCCACAGGGCGTGCCGGGGTCCCGCTCCTTTCCCTGTGGAAACCTGAAGATGCGACTCGGCCTCGCAGGACAACCGCAGGGATCGCCGCCGCCGACAGCGTGGCGGTACTTTGTAGGTGAAAAGTGATAACCTGCCCAGACGTCCTTCAAAGCGATAGTTCGAGTTGTACCTTTGCACTCGCACCTCAGAGCCTCGCCCCATCTTCTGAATCACTCAGCAAAGACGCCCTGGCCCCAGCAAAAGCCGGGAAGCCTGATTTACCGCCTTCGTCTTTTTTTTTCCCCCCAGTTTAAGCATGTAGGAATGTGGAGGTTGTATCTTGAAGACCGTCAGTTTAATAAATCGTCCTGAGACCAGTCTATCTGGTCTGTAACTGCCAGCTTCCGCTTCTGTTCAGAATTATTTCCTTCCTTTGGAACAGCCTTCAAACCTCACTGCACTTCCTATCTGTCCTTTGAAACCTCTTTTACTCTACCATGGGTCCCCTGTACTTGAGGCGTGGCTGCTTTGTGCGGTTTTTCTCTCTTCCTCCTCTTTTCCTTCCCCTTCCTTCTTCTCTTCTCTTCCTCCTCCTCCTTCTCCTCTACCTACTTCATGACAATTAGAATTACCTATCAACATTTTTACCCAAAGACCTTTGTCTTCACACAAAAACTTTTACATGGTGTTTGTAGCAGTTTTAGTTATAATTCCCAAACCCAGAAACAACCACAAACTTCTTTGGTGGGTGCACTGGAAAACAACCTGGGTTGCAGTCACATGATGAAAAAGTATCCACACAGTAGACATGCAGCAGTGCAGGATATGTCATTCTAGAAAAAGTAAAACTACAGGGTCAGAGAAGTAGTTATCAACATGGGAAGTTGACTGAAAAGGACTGTAAGGGAGGTTGATGGAGCTGCACTACAGCATCGTGAAAGTGGTGGTTATACAAGTGCAGCTGTTCAAGGGGACTGCAAAAAGAAATGAACTTTAAAAATAAGCTTACTATGCTGCAAAATAACTAAACTCCACTGGGTTGCCATTGTGGTGTAGTGGATAAAGCTGCTGCCTGCCATGCCAGCATCCCATATGGGCACCAGTTTGTATCCCGGCTGCTCCACTTCCCATCCAGCTCCCTGCTAATCGCCTGGGAAAAGCAGCAGAAGATGGCCCAAGTCCTTGGGCCCCAGCACCTACGTGGGAGACCTGGAAGAAGTTTCTGGCTCCTGGCTTCAATCTGGCCCAGTCATGGCTATTGTGGCCATCTGGGGCGTGAACCAGTAGATGGAAGATCTCTCTGGTTCTCCCAGTCTTTCTCTGTAACTCTGACTTATAAATAAATAAATCTTAAAAAGAAAATTGAAATTCATGTGTATGAAGCAGCTTCAAAAAAATTCATGGAAATGCATATGACAAAGAAACTGCATGGTGGATTTCACATTTTTCATGCCATAATAAAGTTCTCCTTCATTTCTATTTTCCATAGGCTTTTTGAAGAATCTGAGTTTGTCAAAAACTTACAGAACTATCCACTGACAAGGGTTAATTTGACTCTGTTAAATATATCAATAAATCTGGCTGCAAAAGCTGACTCAGACCTGAGTGAAATGGGGTAAGGATTCTTTGCTGAAAAGATCACTGTGGGAGCAGGTGTTTGGCCTGGAGGTCCTGACTCTGATAAAGACTCCCACATCCCACATCAGGGTGCCTGAGTTTGCTACCAACCTCCAGCTACTGAAGCCACCTTCCTGCTGTGCAGGCCCTTCTAGATGCAATGATGGATCAACTAGTTGAGTTGCTGCTACCCATATGGGAGACCTGGATTAAGTGCCTGCTCCTGTCTTTGGCCTCCACCCTACCCTGGCCATCGCAGGCATTTTTGGGGAATGAAGAGTTGAAGGGAGATCTCTCTTTCCCTAATTATTATTTTTTATTTAAAGGTCCCTGAAAATCAAATAAAATACTCTATGAAGAGTATTTGTGGGCCACAGACCAGCAGGTTCAGCATCACTGGGAGCTAGTCAGAAAGATAGAACTCGGGTCCACCAGAGACCTACTAAATAAAAATTACACTTCAACAAGAGCCTTGTTGGGTGAATATTTCATGCATTAAAGCTTGAGAAACACTGCTAATTTAAAGCAGCACCACTCAGTGTGGTTTGTACAGTGGTGCTGCTCAGCAAATTGTTATTTGTCTGCAACTAGATAAGTCAGAGAAGATTTAGATTTAGAAATTTATAGCATTTTGATAAAGTAATTTTATGTTTGTTGAGTCTAATAATGAATAGTTGGGGTTTATTTATTTATTTATTTTTTGAAATATAAGAGAGAGAGAGAGCTAGCTCTCATCTGCTGGTTCATTCCTTTAAATGTGTTCAATGGCCAGGCCCCAGCCAGGCTGAAGTCAGGAACTGGGAACTCAATCTATGTCTCCCTTGTGAGTGGTAGCGACTCAACTACTTAAACTATCACCTGCTGCCTCCCAGGATGCATTTGAGCAAAACACTGAAATCAGAAGTGAAGACACCCAGGCACTCTGATATGGGATGCACGCGTCCCAACCAGCATCATAACCACTAGGTTAAGTGCCTGCCACAGGGCTTCCCTTTTTTATCTCAATTTTCTGGTAATTCATTTTTTCTATATTTTACAAAAATATATCTGTGATGGATCAAGAAATGACAAAGAGATAAATGGTGTAATTTACACTAGCAATTTCCCACATAAGAAAACTGTATATAAACATTTAAAAATCTGCAAGAGAAGGAATCCTTGCTTCTTATAACTGGTAATTCTCAAAAACCAGTAATTCCAACAGAGACCAGGAATGGAAACCATGAAAAACTAACACTTCTTTAACATTAATTCATTTATGCGGTCAGAACAAACATCTAGGATTCAGCCCAGTTCAGTTTTTCCCAACTTCCAACTTTCTCATGTGTTCTTATTTTCCACTTGAATAACCTTCACACTTGATCAGTCTCATAGATTCTGATCCATGATGACTTCTTTCAACAACTGCTTTGGATTCCTCCCTTCTACCCCCCTTTCTCCCTCCCTCCCTCCCTCCCCTCCTTTCTTCCTCCCTCCCTCCCTCCCTCCCTTCCTTCTTTCCTTCCTTCCTTCCTTCCTTCCTTCCTTCCTTCCTTCCTTCCTTCCTTCCTTCCTCCCTTCATCACCAGTTAAAAGCCTTTATGCAGGCTTGAATCATCACATGGGAGATCATTCTCTGTCTCTTTCTGACTTCTAAATAAATGTTTAAAGTGTGGACAGACACACACACACACAGAGAGAGAGAGAGAGAGAGAGAGAGAGAGAGAGAAACAATGAGAGGCCTCTTGCTGTCAAAAAAGTAAGTTACAAATATGGAAAAGTTTAAGCTAGAATGATCCCTGAAGTACTGTATTGGAATTAGTGATATTGTCATCAGTTCATAGTTTTATGGTTATGTTTTTGGGTTATGGAACTACAAAGGGTGTGTGTGTAGGTGTGTACCCACATATGTTTCCAAGCTCTGTCCACTGACAGGATCTAGAATCAGTAACACCAGCAGTAAGCACATCCAGATTTTTCTTTCTAAATAACATTTTCAAGGCAGGTGTTTGTCACAACAGTTAAAATGTTACTTGTGATGCCACATCCCATATTGAAGTGCCTGGGTTTGAGTCCCAGCTCTGCTTCCCAGTCCCAGCTCCAGCTTTCTGCTGTTGTGCACCCTAGAGGCTGGAGATGGGGGTTCACATACTTAGGCCCCTGCCACCCATACAGGAGACCCAGAATGAGTTCCAGGCTCCTGACCTCAGCCTGGCCCAGCCACCAGCTGTTGGGCCATTTGGGGGAGTGAACCAACAGATGGAAGATCTCTCTCTCTCTCTCACTCTCTCTCTCTATCTGTTTCTATTTTTGACTTTCATATAAATTAGGGTTTTTTTTGTTTTGTTTTTTTGGTTTTTTTTGGACAGGCAGAGTGGACAGTGAGAGAGAGAGACAGAGAGAAAGGTCTTCCTTTGCCGTTGGTTCACCCTCCAATGGCCGCCGCGGCCAGCGCTTTGCGGCCGGCGCACCGCGCTCATCCGATGGAAGGAGCCAGGTGCTTCTCCTGGTCTCCCATGCGGGTGCAGGGCCCAAGCACTTGGGCCATCCTTGTGGCACTCCCTGGCCACAGCAGAGAGCTGACCTGGAAGAGGGGCAACTGGGACAGAATCCGGTGCCCCAACTGGGACTAGAACCTGGTATGCTGGTGCCGCAAGGCATTCTTTCAGTAGTTATATTAAATACCAGCCCCCAAGGGGAACCAGGGCAAGAATAGCAAAGGTACAAGATGAGCAGAGCCTATCTTCTTTCACCAGAGAGTGAGTACTCAGAGTATAGAGAGGGTCAAAAGGACACAGAGTCAGCTTGAAGGCATTGGCACTGGCCAAATCCAAGAAAATGTGGATATCACAATATGTGGTGTTAGCATTTTCTCTCTCATTAAATGAAACAGGAACCCATCAGTCCACATGAATGTACATACAAATGGAATAAGAAACTTCTGTGCAGTAGACTGCCAACTAGTAAATATTGACGGAATTAGAATATTACCATTTGATGATCAATATGGCAGCAGTAATTTATTCAAGCAAGAAATATCAACAGAAATATCAACAAAATATCAACAAAATCTGATATCAACAAAAGTGGCTGGCAGATGGATCACAAACATGACATTTACCTCACTTCAAAATGCCTCCCCACAAAATACTGCACATTATGAATGAAAAAGGAATAGTTTGCAGTGGAGAAACCTAGCACATATCACCTTCCTCAGATGCTCAAAGTTCAAGTTATAAGCAATGGGACAAATGCAGATCAGGTGCCACCTGATGGGATGAGGGAGAACAAAGGGTCATTTCCACGATTGGCTCAACAAAAACCACAGCCTGAATCTAATCAACAGGATGCTCTATAGAATAATCAGTCTGTAACCTTCAAATATGGAAAAAGAGTGAAGGTCAGGGAATGACGAAGGAACTGTTCTGGGCTGAAGGAAACTAAACAAGTCACGAGTAAGCACAATGTGATCTCAAAGGATGATATTGGGTCAGTTGATGAAATGTGAAGGAATCTCTGGATGAGGGTATTTGGGCATTTTTTATAAACTGTGCCTGCAACTTCCTTGTAAATTAATTTTTTAAGTGGACAAAATTTTAACACCTTTAAAAAGCCCTTCCTAATATTCTTAGCTGTGACATTACTCAAATTTGCCTATGATGCATTTCCCCTTGCAGTATCAGCCTGAATAAAACTGGCTCTGTGTGAGCAAAACAAACCTTGTAGTACTTTATTTTATATCAGTAGTATCAGTAGTGTGAAATAGTAAAGGAGATCAAGGTGATGCTACACAGAGGAACACCAGCCGTGTCGCCGAGGGTCATGGCCCAGAACGAAGTCACAGCCGGTCACTGGATTCCCTGTCTCTCTCCACTCCCCCAACATTGCCTGCATCAGGGAGGGGAAGCTGGGCTTAGGAAGCTGACATGCAAGCTGTGAAGGTGAGCGGGAGCCATGGTTGATCCATACCCACAGAGGACGCCAAGGAAAAGGGAGACTGCATTCTGGGGGCAGGGCATGTGATCAGCTCTCACCTGAGAACACCACTGGGGCCAGCGCCGTGGCTCAACAGGCTAATCCTCCACCTTGCAGCGCCGGCACACCGGGTTCTAGTCCCGGTCGGGGCGCCGGATTCTGTCCCGGTTGCTCCTCTTCCAGTCCAGCTCTCTGCTGTGGCCTGGGAGTGCAGTGGAGGATGGCCCAGGTGCTTGGGCCCTGCACCCCATGGGAGACCAGGAAAAGCACCTGGCACCTGGCTCCTGCCATTGGACGAGCTCGGTGCGCCGGCCACAACGCGCCAGCCACGGCGGCCATTGGAGGGTGAACCAACGGCAAAGGAAGACCTTTCTCTCTGTCTCTCTCTCTGTCCACTCTGCCTGTCCAAAAAATAAAAAAGAACACCATTGGGTAAGGTTAAGTTGGCACCAGTTTCAAAAACACCTCTGCATGCTACCTCTCTTCTACTTGCTTTGGTGCCAAATTTATAGAAGAAAGGGTGAATTAAAGATATACCAAATTAACCCTAATACCCACTTTTCTTCCTATTTGTGCAGAAAAATTGTCAAACAGGCACTGACAGATGAGGTACAGTGTATCCAATACACTCTGAGTGTAATTGGTAGAGTTTCTTACATACTTACAGAGTACTTCAAAAAGTTCCTGGGAGGGGCCTGTACTGTGGCACAGTGGGCTAAGCTTCCTCTGCAGTGTTGGCACACCAAATGGACGCTGATAGTAGTACCAGCTGCTCCTCTTCTGATCCAGCTCTCTGCTATGGCCTGGGAAAGCAGAAGATGGCCCAAGCATTTGGGCCTCTGCACCCACATGGGAGACCTGGAGGAAGCTCCTGGCTCCTAGCTTTGGATCAGCACAGCTCTAGCCCTTGTGGCTATTTGGGGAGTTAACCAGTGGATGGAAGACCTTTCTCTCTCTCTCTGCCTTGTAACTCTGCCTTTCAAATAAATAAATATTTATAAAATATTTGAGGAAAAATGAAATTAAAAGACAGGCTTATTTTGGTGCAAAATATTTTTGAAATATATGGATAATCCTTTCATAGTATACATTTTTGTGAACTTCTTGTATTCTTCTAGTATTCATGGATTTCAAAATTTTTTGCACCAACCTAAATTTATCTTTATTCTATTTTCCAGGAACTTTTGGAAGTACCCTAGTCTCTGAAAATGTTCCTAACCATTTCAAATTCTCTCCACTTTGATTTCAAGATATATGCTATGAGAAGATTTGGATGGTGATATTTGTTAGGTGGTACATGGGTACAACTTCACTTATATGAAAATGGCATCTTCAACTCTGCAAAGGGACCTTGTGCTTAAACCTGAATTTTTTGATTCTTCTTCAGAGACATCATCAGTTTTCTTTAACATCCAGGTCTTGTACATGTTCACCTGCTTCTCAACAGAAGAGCAGATTCAAAGAAGAGGTGGCCGAAAGGCAGCTGGTCAGGAATGTCTGAGCCAGGTATGGTGACAGAAGTGACCGCTGGGCAGAGGAGAAACTGAGATCTGAGCTAGAATTTAATCACATCACAGGCAACAATAACTGTCAAAGCAAACTAGCAAAGACAAAGCATGTCTCTTCAAAGAGGTTAATTATTATCCATGTTCTTCGCTTGAGAAGTCAGGCAAATTGATAACACATTGATCATTAATTTATGTAGGATAATTCAAAGAGAAGAGAAACTAGTTACTTTGGTCCTTTTATATAAACTACTCCTATTTGTATTACAAATATGAAGTAGAACTAGAAGTAAAGAGATCCACATGTTGAAGAGTAAGGTACCATATAATCTTCATTGTCATCATCATCATCAAAGTCTAAGAAGAAAAGGACTATAATTAAGACTGAAATAGAGGAGCTAATCACAAGAGATTGGGCAAGAATCTCTTGTGCACCGTGTGAACTGGCATATTCTCCCATATACTGTATTTACTCAACTCTGACATGTGTATCCAGTGCCTGCCATGTGTCATGCACAGCTCTCCCTCCACAGCAGACAGCAGTGACGGCAGCCACCAAGTCTCCATCCTCGTGGAGAATATGATCTAGTCCAGGGAGACAGAGAGTAACTGAGTCATACCTGAACTGTTCTACAGCTAAATCTGAGTCACATAAATAACAGTGAAACCAAGAATCTATAAAATTATTTTTTTAAAAAAGTACTCCCCTAACATTCATTTTAACAGTTGTGCTGTTCAGAGAGAAATCTCAAACACGTATTTCTTAAAGTATCACTTATTTTTTTTTAAGTATCACTTGCTTTTAGGTCTTTTTTGTTTGCTTGTTTCACACATTTTTGCTACATATTTTCAGAAACTGAGTGTCCTTTAAGGGTAACTTTGTAATATCTTCAAACACATCATCACTTACATCCTTGTGATCATGTGGACCTGTTTGGATATTTGTCACAAGTTTAAAACTGAGAGAAATTGACTTGGTACTTCTGAAGCAAAGGCAGCCGTAAGAGAAAATGACCTCAATGAAATGTTGCTGATAGCTCAATAGAGGGCGCCATAACTAAAAGATGAAGAATTGTAAAAGCTGAGAGGGCAGCGCCAGTAAGAAGGGATAAGAGGAAAGAAAGTAAATACACCTTAATTTTAATTTTTTTACATCGTTAATATGGTTACATATCCTTAAAATATAAAAGATGTGATTTAAAACCTGGATGTAACACTTTTTTTCTGTTTTGAAAAAATTTTCTGTCCATATTCATTCACTGTGTACACCAGTATAACTGAAATAAATCGATAGGAGAAAGATAATATATTTATCATTTAAATTATTTTATATATGTAAAAAATTATCACATCAATATCCTCCCGTCAATAATATCAAAGGTTCATACTGAGTCAGAACTTTTTATAATTCCTGTGAATGATTTCTCAGTGACTCAATCATCATGTTAAGGCCTGAAGTAACTTTATGCTTTATAAAAGGGAAGGCAGGGGGGACCAGGGCAGGGCCAGCACTGGCGCTGTGGCACAGTGGGCTAAGCGTCTGCCTGCAATGCCAGCATCCCATATGGGCACCAGTTCAAGTCCCAGCTGCTCCTCTTCTAATCTAGCTCTCTGCTATGACCTGGGAAAGCAGTAGAAGATAGCCAAGTGCCTGGACCCCTGCATCCACTTGAGAGACCTGGAAGAAGCTCCTAGCTTCTGGATTCTGGCTTCGGATCAGGCCAACTCTGGCCATTGTGGCCATCTGGGAAGTGAACCAGTAGATGGAAGACCTTTCTGTCTCTCCCCATCTCTACCTCTCAAGTAAATAAAATCTTAGAAAGGGGGGAGGAGCTGATATGAGATGGTTTATTTTGTTTTAAGTTGTGTGTTTAAGTATATAGCATTTACTATCTACACATTTTTCAGTGTACAATTCAATAGCATTAAGTAAATTCGCATTATTATGCCATCAATCTCCAGAGTGCCTCATCTTGCAAAACTGAAACTGTGAACCCATTACACACTAACTCCACCTTCTTCCCCTTCCCAACCCTGGTAATGAACCACTGTTCTACCTCTTCCCCTATAAATTTGATGACTGCAAGTACCTCATATAAATGAATCATACCACATTTATGCTTTTATGATTGGCTTATTTCACTTGATGTTCTACATTTTCAACCATATTGTAAAATGTGTCAGAATTTCGTTCCTTTTTAATGATGAGTAACATTCTACAGACGAATACTCACATGCCAGCTTTTTTATGCACTCTTCCATAGATGGACACCCAGACTATTCCCACCTGCTATCTATAGTAAATAATGCAGACATAAATATGTTTGAACAAATAATTCCTCGAGACTCTGCTATGAATTTTTTTATATATATACCTGGAAGTAGAATTGCTGGATCATATGGTAATTCTATTTTTAATGTTTTGAGGAACTACCATGTTGTTTTCGGTACCAGGTTCACCATTTTACATTTCCACCCAACAGTGCGCAAGTGTTACAACTTCTCTACATCCTCACAACACTTGATAGACTGTCTCCTTGACAGGAGATATTTTGGTGGCTGTGAAGTGGCAGCTCATTAAGGTTTTACTTTGCATTTCCTTAATGATTAATGATGTTGGACCTCTGTTCATGTGCTTATTGGCCATGTGTGTATCTATTCAAGTCCTTTACCCATTCTTAATCATTGCTTGTTGTTGCTACATATTCTGGATATTAACTCCTCAGATATTTGATCTGCCAGGGTTTTCTCCCATGCCACGGATTGCCTTTCACTCTGTTGTGTCCTTTAGGACACAGAAGCATTTTTCTTTAATGTAATACAATGTATCTATTTTTTTTCTTTTGTTTCCTAAAGTTAGTTTTGTAACCCTTGAAACTTTCTGTTGTCAAAAACTACCATTTCTGAAAGTTGCTGCATACTGGTTCTTCTTCATTGTTCTTGTTAGTCACCCCTTCTAATGTCTAAACAGTTTCAAATGTCTTCATTATACCTGTATGTGTACAGCAAATTTGCAGGTTGCTCTTAATTTTTACATTATATTTTATGTTTTCACATAAACTTTATATGTAACCTTAATGGGATATAAAGAGCTAGTGTGTAAGAGCCCAAGTGCCAGAAACTCTGCTTGAGTTAAGTATGCAAACAGGGAAGGACTGCAGCTGGGACTTAGGTAACACAGAACCCTGAACTCCGAAAGTCCCCAAAAGCTGACTTTGATCTCAGGTGGGCTCCTGCTTCCAGATGCTTACACATGCAGATCTATTTCTTCTCAAAACCGCTCTCTGATTTACTTTTCAGGAGCTCAGGCACTGGAGAAAGCCAAGTCTATCTTGATACACTCTACAGAGAGTGTATCAAATCCTTTTAAGGAACTCTTCAACTTAGGTTAGGTGCTCACCACTGGAGCAATGGATGATGTATGTGAGCCTGGGGTTAGGCCACAGCATTGCAGTTTCCACTGGAACCCAAAATAGGGAGTGGAGGAAAGGACATTTTCCAAAAGAGGAAATAGAACTGTTTTCCTTATTAAATATAATTGACTTAGGTTTCAGTGTATCAGATATATTTAATCCAATTAAGCAAATGCTCAAAGTCAGTTCCACATGAAAAAATTCAGAAAAGAAGAAAGCATCTCTGAAATTATTTAAAATGGTGAAATGAAATCCAATTAAAAACTAAATTCATAAGCAACTTTGGAGGATCAGAGATTTTATTATAAAGTACAACAGGACTAAGAGACTATTAAAGAGAAATTCGAATTAAGATACCAACGCAACAGATAACTATTCCAAAATATGATGCAAGACCATAATGCAAAATTTTCAAAAGATGTGACAGAAAGTTAATTTTGTGATTCTTGAAACCCTCACCCCGCTGCAGGTTGGAGGGGATCAGATTAGATGAGAATTTTGAGAGACAGCAGCTGCTGTACTGAGTGCCCCCTTCACTCACCACACCTCAGTCCCAGGACAAGGGATGCCGGCCCCCACCTCCAGCCTAGAGTGAGAAACCTTGATGAGACCACCTGAAAAAACTGAAGTGAAGCCTCCTGGGTTTTGAGGACATATCAAATGCAATTACAAATGTCAGTTAAGAGTTCAGGGAAGCGGCTGCATGGGGCAAGTTACTCTCCCAAAATAACAAAGACTACGGAGTTCTTCTCCCATAGCAGGTGTGTCCCAGGTAACAGAGAGCAGTGTAGGGTTGTCTTAGATCCTCTCAAAAAGGGCTGAATTCTCTCACGAGTAGTTTTTGGTAGATTCCTCATAATTTTCTACATGGCTTATGATATGCCTTTGAATACAATCGCATGGACTCTTGCCTCAAGAGAGAACGTCTTACCAGATTTTTGGAGGTCTTCCTGGACAGTGACTTATCTGTGTGTTCCAGGCTCAGTCTCCCTGAACTCTGATCTGTGTTTCCTGAGCTCAGTGAGAAAGCCATACTCAGCTAGGGTCCCCCTTCTTGCACTGAGGCCTGGTAATTTCTTCCATTCAGAATGCACTGATCTCATTTGTTTCCTTTTTCTCAGGGATCATAGTCCTGTATTTGTATTTCATTCAGGAATACTAGCTTAGTTATGATCAGAAACAGAAGATTATATTGGCCATTTATATCTCTATTTTTGTGATTTACCCATTTTTTGCCCCTTCATATATTTTTATTGAAAGATTTTTTAAAAAAATTTAAACAATCTATGCAAACTCACTTATTTGAGGAGTAAAATCTAAAAATTAAATATTTCATTGGCCGACGCCATGGCTCAACAGGCTAATTCTCCACCTTGCGGCGCCGGCACACCAGGTTCTAGTCCCGGTTGGGGCACCGGATTCTATCCCAGTTGCCCCTCTTCCAGGTCAGCTCTCTGCTGTGGCCAGGGAGTGCCACAAGGATGGCCCAAGTGCTTGGGCCCTGCACCCGCATGGGAGACCAGGAGAAGCACCTGGCTCCTGCCATCAGATCAGCGCAGTGCACGGGCCGCAGCACACCGGCCGTGGCAGCCATTGGAGGGTGAACCAAAGGCAAAGGAAGACCTTTCTCTTTCTTTCTCTCTCTCTCTCTGTCTCTCTCTCTCTCTCTCTCTCACTGTCCACTCTGCCATAAAAAAAAAAATTTCATAGAATTTTTTCTATATTTTTTCATCCTATGTATCAAATGCTTTCCTAGTTTGTGGTTATTATAGTTTTATTTGAACAATTTACTTACTAAGTATAAAAACATTTAGTCCAGGCCAGTATTGTGCTGCCAGCAACAATGCTGGCATCCCATATGAACACCAATTTGAGTCACGGCTGCTCCACTTCCAATATAGCTGCCTGCTAATGTGCCTGGGAAAGCAGTTGAGGATAGTCCAAGTCCTTGGGCCCCTGCCACCCAATGACAGATCATGATGAAATTCTAGGCGCCTGGCTTCAGCCTGGCCTAGCCTTGACCATTGTGGCCATTTGGGGAATAAACTAGAAGATGGAAGACTCATTCTCTCTCTCTTTCTGTAACCCCACCTTTAAAATAAGTAAAATCTTTAAAAAAAAAAAAAAAGCATTTAGTCAAATGTATCATTATTTTTAAAAAGCAGCTCTATTGAGATATAATTCACATAGTATACAGTTCATCCTTTTTCTTTTTTTATTATTATTATTATTTTTTGACAGGCAGAGTGGACAGTGAGAGAGAGACAGAGAGAAAGGTCTTCCTTTGCCATTGGTTCACCCTACAATGGCTGCCGCAGCCGGCACGCTGCAGCCGGCGCACCACGCTCATCCGATGGCAGGAGCCAGGTGCCAGGTGCTTTTCCTGGTCTCCCATGGGGTGCAGGGCCCAAGCACTTGGGCCATCCTCCACTGCACTCCTGGGCCACAGCAGAGAGCTGGACTGGAAGAGGGGCAACCGGGACAGAATCCGGTGCCCCGACCGGGACTAGAACCCTGTGTGCCGGTGCCGCAAGGCGGAGGATTAGCCTGTTGAGCCACGGCGCCAGCCCAAATAGTATTTTTAAAAAAAAAAAAAAATTTTACTTGAAAGGCAGAGAGACCATGAGAGAGTGCAAGATCTTCTATTTGTGGGTTCATTTCCCAAATGCCTGCAACAGCCAGGTCTGGCCAGGCCAAAGCCAGGAGCCTAAATTCAATCTGGGTCACCCACATGGGTGCAGGAAGCCAAGAAGGGCCATCATCTGCTGCCTCCCAGGTGCAGCAGCAGGAAAAGCAGAGGTACCACAGGCTACTCCCCCGATATGATCATTTTGGTTAGCCACTTAAGGAAATGCCAGACTATTTTCCAAAATGGTTGCACCATTTTACATTCCCACCAGCAGCTTATAAGGGTTTCATTTCCTCCACATTTTGCCAAAACTTATTTTTTCATTACAGTGTTCCTGGTGGGTACACAGTTGAATCCCATTAGAGTTTTGATTTGCATTTCCCTGAAAACTAATGATCATGAGCATCTTTCCATGTGTTTTTTGGCCATTTGCATATCTTCCTTGCAGAAATTTCAGCACAAAGCCTTTGCCCTTTTAAATGATTTTTTTATTATGTAATTGAGAAGCAGAGAGAGGGAGAGTGCTCCCATCTCTTCCAAATGCCCACCCAATCCAGGTCTCCCACGTGGGTGGCAAGAACCCAATTATTTGGGCCATCACCAGTGCCTCCCAGTGTCTGCATTAAAAGGAAACTGGAGATATGAACCAAAGTCAGGAATCAAACCCAGGGACTCCAAGATGGGATATGAGTTTCTTAACCAGTGGCTTAATTGCTAGGACAAACATCTGCTCTTGCCCATTTTTTAAAAGTTGAGTTATTTGACGTTTATTATAATTAATAATAGCTCTTTCTATATCCTGGAGGCAAGTCTCTTTTCAGATATATTAATCACCACAATTTTCTATGAGTTGTCATTTCATTTTTGTGGTAGTGTCTTTGAAGCGCAAAATTTTGAAAATTTTAATAATATCCAGTTTACTTTCTTTTGCTTTTATGTCATATTTAAGAAATCTGTTTCTAATCCAACTTCTCAAATATCTATGACAGGTCGGTGCTGTGGTGCAGTGGGTTAAAGCCCCAGTCTGCAGTGCCAGCATTCCATCTGGCTCTATCCAGCATTCCATCCTCTCCCTATCCAGCTCTCTGCTATGGCCTAGGAAAGCAGTAGAAGATGGCCCAATTCCTTGGGCCCCTGCTCCCACATGGGAGACCTGAAAGAAGCTCCTGGCTCCTGGCTTCAGATCAGCTGAGCTCTGGCTGTTGTGGTCATTTAGGGAGTGAACCAGCAGAATGGAAGACCTCTCTCTCTCTCTCTCTCTGGCTCTACCTCTCTCTGTAACTCTTTCAAATAAATAAAATAATTCTTTAAAAAAAAACACCTATGACTATGTGTTTTGTTTTATCCTTTATGATGTATGTATCCATTTTAAGTTAATTTTGGTGTATGGTATGAGGTAGGGTCAAGTTAAATCTTTTGCATGTAGAAACCCAGTTGTCTCAGCATCATTTGTTTAAAAAAACCATTCATTCCCCATTTACATTGGCACTCTGGTAAAAAAATTCATTGATTGTAAGAGTCTATTTTTGAGCTGTTAATTCCATTCTATTCATCTATACATCTATCCCTATGCTAGTATTACACTGTCTTAATTACTATAGCTTTCTAGTGTCTTTGAAGTTGGGAAGTGTCAGTACTCCAATTCTGTTCTGCTGTTTTGAGATTATTCTGTGACCTTTGAGTTTCCAGAAGTGATATGACTACAAAAGGCAGCTATTTTAAGTTGTTCCCCTAAGCTATAAAGCTTGCAAAGCTACCCTTGCTTCCCCCTCATGAACTCCATTGGAACTTATAATATTTTTGAAAGATTTATTTATTTATGTGAAAGAGTTATAGAGAGAGCGAGAGATCTTCTGTCAGCTAGCGCACTCCCCAAACGGCCACAGGAGCTGGGACAGGCTAACGCCCGGAGCCAGGAGCTTCTTCTGGGCCTCCCACATGGGTACAAGGTCCCAAGCATTTAGCCCATCTGCTGCTGCTTTCCCCGGCACATTAGCAGGGAGCTGCATGGGAAAAGGAGCAACCGGGTCTGAAACTGGCACCCATATGGGATACCAGCATTACAGGGGGCAGCTTAACCTACTAAGCCACAACTCTGGCCCCTTGAACTTATAATTCTAATCCAGAAATGTCCAGCTTATTCAACTATAATGAACAAAAATCAATATGTTCAGCATGTAGTCTAAGTTATTATTTAAGACAAAACAACAGTAATAATCTTGTAAATGAAAACTCACACACACACAAATGCCTGCTACAAGTAGATGAAAATTGTAAGCTAATATTTCTACCATTTGTATGTATACATATATGTATACACATATACATGTATACATATATGTAATGAAGCTATAACAACTATGAAGGACTATGAAAAAAACGGATAGAAAAATTTGGGAAAAAAATGGCCAAAGAGCAGGAAGTTGTGATTATGGCAACTGAAGATATAAAGTGGGGACTAAAATAACTCACGAAAGTAAGAGAAGAAAAAAATTAATTTGGAATTTTACTTTGAAGGCTGCTCTAAAATTTTCCTCTGTATCTTTGGTTTTGGTGGCTTGCTGTTCTGTGTTCAGATATGTTTAGTTTCCACCTCAGTTTGTTGAGTATTTCCAATCTGTACATTTGTCTTTCACCAAAGTAGGGACCTTTTTTGGCTATTATGTCTTCAAATATTTTTCATATATCATCCTCTCTCCTTTTTGTCTGGGTTCTAATAAAATTTATCTTGACAACAATATTGTGTCACAGATCACTGAAACTCACTTTTCCCTAAATTTTTCTTCCTGTTCTTCAAATTAGATATGATTTTTTTAGTTCAGGGAGAGATTTATATAGGGAGACATCCCATCCACTGGTTCGCTTCCCAAAGGTTTTCAATGGGAGTGTAGGGGTGGGGAGAGGGCACTGAAGCTGAGAGCCAGAAATTCAGTCCAGGTCTCCCATTGGATGGTAGGAACCCAACTACCTGAAGCATTACCACTACCTTGCAGGGTCCATATTAGTAGGAAGTTGGAATAAGGAGCTGGAGCCAGAAATCGAACCTAGGCTCTCCGTAATCACTAGGCCAAACCTCCATCCCTAGATAGTTTCTATTGCTCTATTTATTGCTTTTTTTCTGCTCTCTCTCTCTTTTTTTTTTAGTCTTACCTACATTTGATTAAATTCTTTTCAGATGTTTTTTAATTCTAAAATTTCACTCCTCTGCCAAGTTTCCCAACCTTTTGATCCTGTCCATTTTTTCCTTAATCTTTTAATCTATTTATAGTAATTGTTTTATGCCTTTTTCTGCTGATTCCAACACTTAAGATTATCTAATAGTCTGTTTATATACAGGCTTTATCTCTTGATTATAGGTGATATTTTCCGTTTTCTTTATCTGTAATAATACTAGACTTCATTGACAATATATCATAGACTATGGGTTTTGCTTCGTTCACTAAAGAATATTGGATTTTGTTGTCAAGTATTAAAGTTACTGTCAAATCACTTTGATTCCATGAAGTTCTAGGCTTTTTTAGGGCAGGTTTATTTCAGCTCTTTGTCCTAAGGAGTATCATTTGATACTGGACTTAGTTCTAAGGCATGCCCCTTCTAGGGTTTTAATACAAAGTACAAGGAATTTACTTCTGTTCTGCTGACGTGGCAGGATTTAAACTTCAAACTGTCTTCCCAGAACCAGTCAAGTGCTGAAGTTCTTACCTGACACATGCTATTTTATACTTCACTCCTTGAAATATTACCCTCTCACATGCAGTTTAGGAGACAACCAATGATTTAAGAGTAATCTGCATGCGTATTTTGGATCTCCTCACTCTCTGGCTGTCTCTTTATTAGGTTTTTCCTAATTTACAACTGGTGGCTTAGCTCCAAAGGCCAACATCTGTTTATTCAGTCCTGCCTGTATTTAAGTGTTCTACCCCATTTGTGAGCCAGAAACTGGGAAGAATCCTCAGGAATAATTAAATGTGGTTATTACCTAATTTACTTCCCTTCTTTTAATGGTCACATCCTTCCAAGTTTCTATTTTTGATTATGCTGTAGTCTTGTCAAATAGTTCTTTTTCATATTTTGTTCAGAGTTTACAATTGTTCTTTGTTGTAGGGTTTGCCAGTATGTTATTCTGCCACTACCAGAAACAGAACTCTCCAGATTCGGTATATATTTTAGAAGTTAAAGTGATGGGGCTTCCCTAATGAACTGAATATGGGGTATGAGAGAAACAGAACTCCAGTATGAATCCACAGGTGGTGGTGTTGCTTGGTTGGTTGGTTATTGTTTCTCTTGCTCTGTTTTTGTCATGACTCAAAGCAATGAGTTTTAGTGAAGCTGATGACTAAAGATTCAAAAACAAAAGCTTTTATGAAAAAGTGGAAACATATTTTGGGAGGGGAGAATAGCAATAACACTTAATCCATCTCTAGACCCATTGACATAGGATGTGTAGTTCTGTTTCCTGCTACAATCTAGTCCCTTGATCATATACAATCTGGTACTAACCACAACCACAAGCAATTCCCTGGTTCAGTCAAGACCACTCCTTAAGCATATGACCTACCCTGTGCTATCCTGAATTTGCCTGTTCTAGATTCTCAACCATTTTCCACTGCTCAAAGAGTTTAAGGGTAGTTTAAAGATCTGTATTAGCCAGTGTGGACTATCATATCATATAGCAAAAATGGGTAACTTAGACGGAAATTTAATTTTTCACAGTTCTGGATGCTGGTAAGTTCAAGTTAAGATGCCAGCCCCTCAGTTCCTGGTGAGAGTTTTCTTCCTGACTTAAAGATAGCCACCATCTGTCTTCACATGGCAAAGAGAGAAAGATTTACCTACTAAGGGTTAGGCCTTCAAAAATACGAATTGGTGGGGTTGGGAAGACAGACAAAATTCAATTCATAGCATTACCTATGCTTGTAATGTCAACAAAACCAAGATGAGTATAAACAAAAATTTGTCTTGGATGGACTGCACAAAATGATAAGCTGTCTAACCTCATTCTGTTGAAGCATAGCATTGTCCTAAGATGATGCTCAGGCCTTAAATAAGATATAGATTCACAGTATTATTGTGGAAAGAGTATTTGCTATGTATCAGTACAACTAAATTTATTACCAACTGTATAATATTGGATAAATTACTTATCTGTCTTAATTATAAAATAGTAGTGACCTATTTTACAGAACTTCTGAGAGAATTAAATGAGACAAAGTAAATTAAAAAAAAAACTACTAGAACTGTTACCTTTTGGTTAACAAAGAAATGAAAATTACAATGAAATAGGTTCACTTTATGTGGAGTCAACATTTTGTTATTATTGGTATTGGTAAGTGAGCTCAGATAAATAATAATATTTATCTCCTTCTGTCTTTGAGACACTTTAGCCTTTCTGTCTGAACTGACTACTGTCTACCTAACATCAGAAGAAACAGAAGAGGACACAATGCCACTACTTTGGTCATAACTATTGTTTGGTTCTAATTTCTAGGCGGTAGAAAACAGAAATGTGGTTCTTGAAAAAACTTGCCCACAGAGTAGCCATTATGAAGCTGTGACTGCAAATTACTTTCAGTTCTAGTACAGTTCTACCCTGTGTGTCCCAGCTCCTTCCTTGCCTGCCAGGGAAGACCATCTTTATATATTACATAACTAATTTAGATTGTGTGATGGTTTTTGAATAAGATTTGGCTCCTGAACTCATGCAGATGTTTAAACACTAAAGCCATAAGTTAATGGTGTAGGAGCATGGAAACTTAATCCATTATAGTGTTTTGGAGGTGGTCCTAGTGGGAAGTCCTTGGATCATTAGAGGTATGCCCTCAGAGGGTAGTTCTCATGAGAGTGTTGGTTATAAACCTGAGTTGGGCCCTGTCTTTCTCTCTGCTTCCTGACTTGCCATCTGATTCTTCCTCCATCTGCACTTGGTGCTCTCTCTCTTTTTGAAAGATTTTATTTATTTATTTATTTATTTGAGAGGTGGAGTTAGAGACAGAGAGGGAAAGACAGAGAATAAGGTCTTCCATCTGCTGGTTCACTCCCCCAAGTGGCCACAACCGCCAGAGCTGGGCCAGTCTGAAGCCAGGAACCAGGAGATTTTTCCACGTCTCCCACGTGGATGCAGGGGCCCAAAGACTTGGACCATCTTCCACTGCTTTTCCAGGCCATAGCAGAGAGCTGGATCAGAAGAGAAGCAGCTGGGACAAGAGCTGGTACCCATATGGATTGCCAGTGCCACAGGCAGAGGTTTACCTCACAGCACCGGCCCCATTGGTGCTCTCTCTTGCCATGTAATACTCAGTGCCACCTCAGAACCCTGCCAAGCAAGAAGGCAATCACCAGATGACAAACCAATAGGTATACCCAGTCTTCGGAGGATTAACCTCCAAAACTGTGAGCCTCGCGTGAGATTTGCCTTTCTCTGGTCTGGTGGTCTATGGCATAAATATAACTCCAACTCCACAATTTCTCCATTCTCCTACTTAGATCTCAGCCCCTCTCTGTACACAAGGTTCCTGGTCTTCCTATAGGCTGAGTAAAACACCCCTCAAAAAACTTTCCTCTCTTTGTTTTAATTCTACATGAATCTTCTCGTTACTTACTTGGTTTCCCATGTCCCTTGTGCCCTGGAGAAGGCATGAAATTATCCTGGTTACTGGAAAATATTAAGCTTCACTATAAATTAATAATTTTGCATTGTGAGCTATATGTCATTTAAGTCTAGCACCAAGAAACTAATCATTTTGTGGAAATCAGTGTAAATTTTTCATCATCAAAGCTAAATATCAGACCCTGAACTTTAGTCAGCTCAGCTAAGCAGACCTCCATTTGAGATCTATCAGTGGCTAACCAGCCCATTTTCACTGCCTCGCCCCACTTTAATTCCAAGAGAATATGATTTATTCTTTTATAACAATGAGCAGATATTCATATATCAAAGGGTTGACTTAACCCACTATTAAGTTCAAATAAGAATTGCTTCAACAATTATGAAATAATGGATTTAATTTTTAAAATTCTTCCTCTCAATTGTTTTTTACCTTAAGATAAAATTTATCTAATGCTGATTTGTTATCAATGCCAATTTCCTTATACAAGGTGAAAATTTCAATAAGTGAAATGAATTAGCAGTGTTTGTATATTCAATAAATGTGTCTGGAGAAATAAGAAATATATTAGCAGTGTTCCATCCACAATATCACAGAAGGAATTATGAAACAAACTTTCCATTTTTCTTGATGAAAAGAAACAGAGACTCCACTTATTACTAGACATCAATTTTAGATGTACTGATTTTTCTTTTGGTGCATAAAACATTTGAAAACTCAGCTTTTTTTAAAAAAGTTTTTAAATACAAAAAGGCTAATATAAACTCCTGTAGCTGACCAAATGTTTTAGAATGTTACTCTATGGAATTTTCAAGTCTAGTCAAAAAGAAATTTCAAGCTAGAATTCAAGGGAATTTACATTTCCAAGTGGTAAATGTAAATCAAATTCTGTGGGTATCGAGGTTTTTAAATTATTAAAAAACTTTACCAACATCATTATTTAATTTATATATTTTATAATTGGTAAAGAGAAAATATTTTAACAATAATTTGATACATTTTCTTTTAGGATAAGATAAGATCTCTTTATAATTCAGGAATTATCCTACAATTTGATGATTATGTCAATGACAACAATTTGGTATTTTGCATTTCTATTTTAATCCAAAGTATGGTTTCACTTTTTCATAAGCCACACAGCCGATGATTACTGCAGGAAGCAACTTTATGATGTTAGGGGTGATGCCCCTAAAAAATCCCTTTTTTCCTTCTTTTTTATATATTTCTTGAATGAGTTGAATCATTGGTGTTGTTTCCTTTGCTGCCAGGGCTGTAAATTAAGAAAACCAGTGTAATTCAATATTTTATCTTTAGATGTTAATATTGTCCAGTGATAAATAAGAATTTATGAAGACTGAAATTACTTCAAAGTATACACTCTCCTATCTATAGGATACTCCTGTGCTGTTCAATATAGTAGCACTAGACAATCATGACAATTTAAATTAATTAAAATCTGATAAAACCAGTAATTCAGTCCCTAGGTTGCACTAGCGAAATTTCTAGTGCCTGATAGCCATGTGTGACTGTGGCATCCGCACTGGACAGCACAGAAATAGAATATTTCCATTACGACAGAAAGTTCTAGTGAACAATGCTTGGAAACCTTTCCTGAAGGAACTCAAAGGAGCATCTGAAATGGGGTATGGCATGGATAGTTGGACAGAGGGAGGATGGATGATGGGATGGGTAGATTTTCCAACTGGATGACAAGGAAAATTAAATAAAAAAGTCTGACTAAACAGAGAATGTTAAAGAATAACCGTTACCATATGACCCCTTAATAGGTTATCAAGAAGGTAACAGTAGGGTTATGAAGGAGGTTTTTCTTCTTGAAAAGGACAAAGGTATTTTCTTAAAATATAAATTCCTGGGGTTGGCGCTGTGGTCTAGCGGGTAAAGCTGCCGCCTGCAGTGTCGGCATCCCATGAGTGCCGATGGGAGTCCCAGCTGCTCCACTTCTTATCCAGCTCTCTGCTAAGGCCTGGGAATGCAGTAGAAGATAAACCAAGTCCTTGGGCCCCTGCACCCACATGGGAGACCCAGAAGAAGCTCCTAGCTTCTGGCTTCAGATCGACACAGCTCTAGTCATTGCGGTCATCTGGGGAGTAAACCAGCAGATGGAAGACTCTCTCTCTCTCTGTGCCTCTGCCTCTCTGTAACTCTACTTTTCAAATGCACAGATAAATCTTTTTTTTTTTTAATCTAAATTCCCAATATTTCCCTCTGAAGGGAGCAAAACAGACATCCACTCTAAGTATATTGGAATAAAAAGATTGAGTTCCCAAATTTATTAAGTTCCTGATACAAAATACAGCATGACGGAAGAGCTAAAGGAGAATTATATGTTCAAATGGGGTAAGTATTAATCAATATGAAGAAGGCAAAACCTCCTCTATTGATCTGCACAGCACTTCCTAACTGTAAACTTCTTCTTTTTTTTTTTTGACAGGCAGAGTGGACAGTGAGAGAGAGACAGACAGAGTGAAAGGTCCTCCTTTACCATTGGTTCACCCTCCAATGGCCGCCACGGCTGGCATGCTGCGGCCGGCACATCACGCTGATCCGAAGCCAGGAGCCAGGTGCTTCTCCTGGTCTCCCATGCGGTGCAGGCCCAAGCACTTGGGCCATCCTCCACTGCACTCCCGGGCCACAGCAGAGAGCTGGCCTGGAAGAAGGGCAACCGGGACAGAATCTGGTGCCCCGACCGGGACTAGAACCTGGTGTGCCAGCGCCACAGGCAGAGGATTAGCCTATTGAGTTATGGCGCCAGCCAACTGTAAACTTCTTAAAGAGATCATCACTAACTGAAAGAAATCAGGAGAGTTCTACACAAAACTTTGGAGAAGACATAAAATGTAAATTTACAAGAGGCTCTATCCAATAATATAATAAATTCAAGATTCATGCTTTAAATCAGAGCTTTTGCTTCACCAATTCTACAGTTTTTGTTTTTGAAATCTTCAATGTATACTCACTTAAAACTACTTAGTTATCATTACTTCATTAAAATAACAGCAACTCACCTTCAGCCTGCATGCGAGTTCTAATGAGGTTCAGAGGGAAGCTGGCTAATTGGCCACAAGTGTGAGATAATGTACTGCAGCCCAGCAAAATCATTATCCCAGGATCAACGGAGTTTTCTGCATAGTGGTCTAGCCAATAATTCTTCAAAAGCTAGCAGAGAAGACAATAGTAACTATTCTTTAACTGCCATACAATTCTAAATAGGAGAGCTCTTCAGTACAGAAAGTCTATTCCTGCCTTTGTTTAAGGGATTGGTATACAGATATTTTCAAATAAATGTATTTATTCAACCTCAGTTCAAGTTCTATGTTTGTGTGTCTCTGTATGCTTTGTTAACTTTGCTTATTTGTTTTTGTTTGTGACGATATTCAAACACCTGAACAAAACTCTGGAGAGTTTCACATAGATTAATAGAATGTTGGGGCCGGCGCTGTGGTGGAGCCGGCATTCCATATGGGCACTGGTTCAAGTCCCAGCTGCCCAACTTCCAATCCAGCTCTCTGCTGTGGCCTGGGAAAGCAGTAGAAGATGGCCCAAGTCCTTGGGCCCCTGCACCCATGTGGGAGACCTGGAAGAAGCTCCTAGCTTCGGATTGGCTCAGCTCCGGCTGTTGCAGCCATATGGGGAATGAACCAACAGATGGAAGACCTCTCTCTCTCTCTCTGCCTCTGCCTCTCTGTAACCCTGCCTTTCAAATAAATAAATAAATAAATATTAAAAAATAGAATGTTGTAGATAGGAAGACTACACAATCTACTCTAGGTGAAGAAAACCACATTTTCTTTTTATAAAAGAAAGGTTAGTCTTTCCAAATTTGCCTTTCCTCAAACAGAAGTGGCTAGAAGAAATTATTGAGAAATAGTGGCTTTAAAACTTCACTAAGTGCTTTCAGAACTCTTCATTTATTAAAGGATAGCAACTTTACAATTATTAAACTGCATAATTTGTGCTTTTGAAAAAATGAACTTCTTACTCATGCACTATTACAGTCATCTAATGATAAAGACAGAAATGTGCCAGAGCACTCTGGTGTGAAAGCAGAAGATACTGAACCGTGGAAATTAAAGAACAGAGAGAGCCCAACATAAATAGCAGCAAAAATTTATTTTAATAGGATCACATAGCTAAGAATAGGAAAAGAAATACATGCTATAAAATTATATAAATACCTACAGAAATATAATTATACTTTTAAAGTGCTAAGTACAATTAGCCAACTTTTGCATGACGGTGGCACTACTCGCCAAGAATACTGCTGGGTTTATGCTTTTGGAGAGCTGTCCTTCCCGGATTAAGAATGATTTAAGTTTTTCTAATCACGTACTCTCACTGGTTCTTATGACCAAATGGAAACTATCACAATGGTTTCCCTGAAACATAAATGATCATAAAAGTGAAATGATGGGCTGAAAAGGTGGGGGGGGGGGGGGCTGGAATCTCCTTGGTCAGTTCCACCCTGTCATGGTGTCTGTCCTATCTCCCTGCTGCTCCTCCTTCCCAACCCCCAATGACTCCTCTCCTCAGCTCTCACTTTCACAACAGTGCAATAATACTTCAGTTTTCTGAATCCTACCCATACATCAGTCATCTAGGCAGTTTAAAAATCTGAGTCCTAGGGCTGACTTTGAGGTATTTAAATCAGAATATCTCAAGATGTAGACCACAAAACTTATTTTTTTTAAGGAACACACGTAGGTAATTCTGCTATGCATCCAGAGGTGAGAACCACTATTTTACCAAAATTTAGGGCTGTAGTTATTATTATCAAAAACTAATTCACAATAAAAACAAATAATTATTAGAGTACCAGATGTCTAATACATATATATGTATCTAATGATAAGTACAAACCAATTCAATTCAATTCTCTGTCAGAAGCTACTTTATAAAAAGTAATTTATGACCATATTTTTAAAATAAAACTTGTTGGACAACATCTTCTAATCTAACATATAGTATCATATTATGATAATAAACTCACCTCGTAAACAGCAAGATCTAAGCCTGCATATGGTACGATGCCCAGCATGTTAGGGAGATAACCCTTGAAAAATGTTCTGACACCTCCTTGTTTCAGAAGCTTCTTGCCACAATCAGTGATCCCTGAATACTCTCCTGTCGTAGCTACTGCCAACCTGGTCTTCAGTACCTAAATGTGAAAGAATATAATAAAGATATATTGATCAGGTCCACCCAAACCATCTAGACATCCTGTCAGCTATAATATTCATGTTTCCAGATTATTATATAAATAAAAATCAATCATAAACATAAATTATAGTTTTTTAATAATGATTTTAAACATTTCTTTATTTATTTGAAAGAGTTACAGAGAGAGAGGAAGAGACAGAGATCTCCTATCTGCTGATTCATTACCCAAGTGGCTACAACAACCAGGGCTCACCCAGGCCAAAGCCAGGAGCTTCGTATCTCTCTCTCTCTCTCTCTCTCTCTCTCTCTCTTTCTCCCTCTCTCACTAATTCCCTCACTCCTCTCTTACTTTTCAAATGTAATGTAAAACATTTTAAAATCTTTTTGAACAAAGAAAGATAACTCAGATGAACATCTCTTGAATGCTCACTCACAGAACCCGGATAAATCTTCACCTCCTCCCTTTGGCTATTCCCTGCTTTCAGTTTTCCAAGTTGTAATTTCTGAAGACAGCTTTAACAGGAGTCAATCTCCTTTAGTCTTAACAAGTCAAGCAATTGTTTTCACTTCCCTGCATTATGACAATTATTTTCCCATTTCTTCAGTCTTTCCCACCCTAAAAAATTTATCAAGATTTCAGCCTCCAAAGTCTTATTATTTAAGGAATTAAAACTAAATTTCTTAAAGTGCATTCAAGAACCTTTCTGATCTGACCCTAATACTTCATTTTTGTTACTGTCCAATCCAAATAGAAATGTCTACTTTTTAAAATCTCCATTCTTTTGTTCAAGCTGTTATTTCCACCTAAAATTCTCTTCCTTATAATCTCCGACTGACCAAATTCTAAACCAAGCTTTCATATTCTATTCATGATTCTCATGAACTCCCTAGCTGGAAATAATTTCTCCCCTTTAAATTCCCATAGCAATTTATATTGATATCTCTTCTAGAATTTGTATTTCCTATTTTACATCATTACTGCTGTACATGCTTTATTCATCCTGCCATACTCTAAGCCACATGACAAAAAATCCTACTCTGTTCTCAGGATCCTGCAAAGCACCTAGAAAAAAATGTCTGCAACTTATAGAGTAAATAATATAAATCTGCCTGGTTAATGAGTAAGTATTTCTATCAACAAATCGAATAACCTTTTTGGTCTATCTATAATGCTGTTGAGACCAACTGACATGACATAAAATTTAAATTCTGTAGTTATAAAGCTGTTAGTTTTACAAATTATTGATCTGAATTCATTTATAAGAAGTTTCAATTTTCATTAAAAGCATGACTTTAGTTAAAAGTTTATAATAATACATACCTCCATGGGATAAATACAGGTCTGGGCAGTTGCTCCAGCCAATGAACCAGATACAAATCTTTGAAGAATTCCTATACGAGTATCATCAAAACTAAGCCATTTCTTATACTGTATGAATAAAAGTGTTGAAATTTATATTACTAAAGTGGAATATATAGTTTCTAATTTTATAACATTAACTAGGATAAAATTATATTAAAAAATTTACCAGATACCCAATATTAACACAACCTGGTAGAATATCTGATTTTAATTTTATGAAATTAATTGTCCAGTAAGTAAAACCCCTCTATTAAGTCTTCTTTTGCCTTTTCTCTGTAGAACAAGTCAACAGTAATGTTAAATCACTTAAGCATATTTTTGAATGTTTTATTTCATAAGAGAAATGCAAATGACACAAAGGGGACAAGGATTATCTTTTTCTAGCACCATATCTTATGCATGGAAGGCACTTAGTATTGTCTGGTTACTGGATAATCAGGAATAGTAACCTAATGTTGGAGGCTCTATTTGCTACAAGGAACAATACATCCCGGTTAGCTCAAGTTTAAGGTAGGTTATTATAAGAACCTATGTTGAAAAGCGGAAGATGGAACTCTAAGCCTAATAGTCATGCTTCACAAGGATGTAAAGGGGCCTAATGGGTAAAGCCGCCGCCTGCAGTGCCAGCATCCCGTATGGGCACTGATTCAGGTTCGGGCTGCTCCATTTCCGATCTAGCTCTCTGTTGTAGCCTGGGAAAACAGTAGAAGATGGCCCAAATCCTTGGGCCCCTGCACTCATATGGGAGACCCAGAAGAAGCTCCTAGCTCCTGGCTTCACATGGGCACAATTCCAGCCATTGTGGCCAGAGGGGGAGTGAACCAGCGAATGGAGGACCTCTCTTTCTCTCTACCTCTCCTTCTCTCTCTATGTAACTCTGACTTTCAAATAAATAAAATAAATCTTTTTAAAAAAAGGACCTAAAGTAAGGAATTTCATGAAGATTTAAACTGGAAAATCATTTAGTATCCAAGACAGCACTAGAAAGCGTATGCTCTGGCTACTTCCGAGGCAGGATGATTTTGTCTTTTCTGGTGACTGATTATCAATGTGATTCAGCTGCTCTCTATGATCTGCCTTTCTGGTTCTCAAGTCAGTAACTCCCTATCAGAAAGTATGATTGTTCCAGTTAATTCAGAGGGACTGCTATCTGTTCCCAGTAACCATTATGCTCTTTTAGGAACAGGGTTCACTCAACTACAGACTACCATTCTCCCTTTCTCCCTTGTAGTTAGGTTATATGGCTAAGTAATTAATTTTGGTCAATGAGATATGAGTGAAAGTTGAGTGTACACACCTTTTGCAACATCACCTTGAAGATGCTTGTCATGTACTCCTCCTCTTTATTCTGCCTGGGAAAAGGCAAAGATCCTTTGAAGCCACGTGCTGCTGATGATAGCTACATAAGGCCTGCATCACTTACTTCTATCTTATTTAAGCCACTATGTTTTGGAATCCCTTTGTAACAACTGCTTAGAATGGATCCTAACAAGCACAGGAATCAGTTTGTGGACAGAAGATGCTGCCACAATGAAAACCTAAAATATGTGGTACTGGCTTGTTGAGGCACAGATCTTAC
The DNA here is from genome assembly GCA_949820135.1 of Sylvilagus floridanus. NCBI lineage: Eukaryota > Metazoa > Chordata > Mammalia > Lagomorpha > Leporidae > Sylvilagus > Sylvilagus floridanus. The sequence continues at coordinate 99,032,059 of OX463225.1, forward strand.
AGGTTAAGAAGGCGATTATTATTTTATTTATTATTTTTGTTGTATTTGAAAGATAGAGAAAGAGAATAATATTCCATCTGGTTGACCCTCCAAATGCCTGAATCAGTTGGGGCTGAGTCAGTCCAAGCCAGGAGCTAGGAACTCAATCCAGGTCCCCCACATGGGTATCAGGGACCCAGATACTTGAGCTATCACCTGCTGCCTCCCAGGGTGCATAGTAGCAGGAAGCTAGAAGTAGGAAGAATGGAGCCAGGACTTGAAAAAGGCACTATAATATGGGATGTGGGCATCCAAGCAACATCGTAACTGCTGCACCAAATACCCACTCTCATGACCTTTTTAGTGCTTTATAGGAATGCTTTGAGAGAACTGCCTCCTGTTATTGCCTGGAAGATAGATCACGTGCTTTTTTGAGTCTAAAGTTCCAGAAAAACTAGTTGGGCAGTCACAGAGTGTTGGTTAGTGTCACCCGCTCTCTGCTGAGTTTAGCACAGTCTGTGAGACATGAGCTAAAGTATCTCTCTATTTTTCAGCCTCAGGACATTCTCTGAAGCCAGTTTACAAGTAGACAGGGAAAGTAAGAGAGCTCATCCTACAGAATTCTCTGTCTAGCCTGAGAGTTAAGAAATGTGGACTTCAGGTTTGGTAGAGTTACTTGCTTCTCTACACTATTAACATTGCCTCTTAAGGGTGTTGTCGTTCAATTTCAATTTGTTTTTTCAGTTGTTATCAAGTTGCCTGCTACAAAAATGGGGGAGACAGGCAAGAAGGGAGTGGGCGTGAAGAAAGACCAGGCAAAGAACATTGAAATAGAATAAAACATTGGAAAAGATCTTTGAATATGAATATTCTCGTGTGGTGTTAACTGGAAGAAGACAAAAAGTGAAAGACTTTTTTGCAAGAATTGTATTGCTAGAAAAAATGCAAGTGTAAAAAATCTGTGTTTCATTGATATACAAGACAACTCTCAGGCCCCCAAACCTAAGCAGGATGAAAGCTGGCCAGGGTAGACACTTCTGGAGCCACATCACATCTAGACCATTCAGTGCAGGCTCACATTACCAGAGCCTCACCTAAAGCAAAAGCCTGTATCTCTTGACTTTCTGCAGCAATGCCTTTTCCAAAGCTGTAGGAAATCATCCAGCTCAGATGTCTGGAGAAGGTAAATTACCCAGTAGCAACTCCAATATGATGTGAGATAGGAGCTGGTAGATAAATGCCTCAGTTTCCTTCCTTCAGATAGACAATTTGGGGAGGCCTTTTGTATACTTCATAGAGATTGCAGCAGGATGAAGCTTCTGCTGGCTGCAGCTGAAATCTAATTTATGCAGCCTTATATCAAGTTTTCTTCTCCCTCTTCATTGACACTACTTCCTTACTCCTGCTTCTTCCAAAATAAACTAACTGCAGCCATGCGGCCATCATCATAGCACAGCAGATGCCAGCATTCCATATCGGAGTGCCAATTTGAGTCCCAGATACTCTGCTTCTGTTCCAGATCTCTGCTAATATGCCTGGGAAGCAGCAAATGATGGCTCAAATACTTGAGTGCCTATTGCCCACGTGGTAGACCTGGATGGAGTTATTGGCTTCTGGCTTTGTACTGGGCAAGCCCTAACTATTGCAGCCATTCCGGGAGTGAACGAGTAAATGGAAGATCTCTCTCTTTCTCTCTCTTTCCTTCTCTCCCTCCCTCTCAAATAAATAAATAAACCTTTTTAAAAACTACCTGCATCTAGACTGCTTTGAAAAGGCTCCAAACTAGGATAACTGGTGTCACTTCAAAAGTGATCCAAGAAAGCTAGTCTGCTGTTGTTATTAGAACCAAATCAATGAACAGTCAAGTGTAGCAAAGACCCAATGCATAGCAGCCTATAGCACATTGTAGAATTACAATTACTAAGATTCTTAGTCCTGGTGGCTTGGGATGAACTACTGGTACAAAGAAAAGTATTACAGGAAAATTCACAAATACATGGATGTTAAACATCATACTCTTTTTTTTTATTATTATTTTTGACAGGCAGAGTTAGACATAGAGAACGAGACAGAGAGAAAGGTCTTCCTTTGCCGTTGGTTCACCCCCCAAATGGCCACCACAGCCGGCGCCCTGTGCCGATCCAAAGCCAGGAGCCAGGTGCTTCTCCTGGTCTCCCATGCGGGTGCAGGGCCCAAGCACTTGGGCCATCCTCCACTACACTCCCAGGCCACAGCAGAGAGCTGGCCTGGAAGAGGAGCAACTGGGACAGAATCCGGCGCCCCAACCGGGACTAGAACCTGGTGTGCCGGCACCACAGGTGGAGGATTAGCCAAGTGAGCCACAGTGCCAGCATCCTATGTGGGCGCCACCTGCTGTGCCAGCATCCTATGTGGGCGCCAGCTCAAGTGCTGGCTGCTCCACTTCAATCCAGTTCTCTGCTATGGCCTAGGAAAGCACCAGAAGACGACTCGAGTGCTTGGGTCCCTACAACCTCATGGGGGACCCAGAGGAAGCTTTGGATTTGCTCAGCTCTGGCCACTGCAGCCATCTGGGGAGTGAACTAGCGGATGGAAGACCTCTCTCTTTCTCTTTCTCTCTTTCTCTCCCCACCCCCTGCCTCTGTCTCTCTGTAGTTCTGTTTTTCAAATAAATAAATAAATCTTATTTAAAAAGTAATAAAAACCCCCAGAACCAGTGGGGGAAAAAAAAACCAATGGGTCAAACAGAAAATCGAAATGGACTTTTAAAGAATTCTGACACAAATGAGAAAGAAAACAAGATACATAAAACCTTATAGGCATCAAAGGCAGTAGTAAGAGGGAAGTTTATAGAAATAAATGACTAGATTAACAAAGATAGATAGCAAATAAACAATCTGACTTTACACCGAAGAAACTAGAACTGCAAGCAAAAAAGAAGTCTATAGTTAACATAAACAAGAAAATAATAAAGACTAAAATAAAAATAATTCAAATAGACAATGGAAAAACAATAGACGTAATCAATATAAATAAGCCTTTTTTGATGGTGAAATTTACAAAGCTTTAGGTATACTAAGGAATAAAAGACAAGACTCAGATGGCTACAATTAGAAATGAAAGGGGGGCATTATAATTGATGTCACAGAAATAAGGACTATAAGAGCCTACTATGAAAAATTATATACCAACAAATTGGATAACATGGAACAGATGAAAAAAATCAAAAGAAAAAAATACAACCTACTAAAGCTGAACCAAGAAAATATAGAAAGCCTGTTTAAACAGACCAATAACAAATAAGGAGATTAGATCAGTAACCAAAAACCTCCCATATGGCTTCACAGATGAATTCTACCAAATATTTTAAGAATACCATCAAAATCTCAATGTCATTATTTGTACAGAAACAGAAAACAAAATCCTAAAATTTATATGAACAAAAGACCCTGAACAACATGTCAGTGTTGAACAAAAACAACAAAGCTGGAAGCATCAGACCTCCTGATTTCAAAACACATAATAAAACCCAACAGCCCAAAGAATATGGAACTGGAATAAAGACAGATATCTACACTAAAGGAATAAAATAGGGAGCCTAGAAATAAACCCATATATATAATCAACTGATCTTTGACAAGGGTTGTATAAGTTCCTGATCTATATTTCCTCTTATTTAGTAGGTTGCCTTTTCCTTCTACATATTTTTTATGTTGCTGTGCAGAAGCTCCTTGTTTTCTTGTATTCCAACTGTGTATCTTTTCCTTTGTTGTCTGTGCTTTTTGGTGTCACAGACAAAAGGCTAGGTTCTTCAATAAATGGCATTGGAAAAACGGAATATCCACATACGGAAGAATGGTACTGGACCCTTATCTCACAGAACAAACAAAAAATCAACTCAAAATGGATTAAAGACAAATATAAGATCTAAAACCATACAACAACTAGAAGAATATGGAGAAAATACTTCGTGACATTCATTGTGGTCATAAATCTTAGCTGAGTGCAACTATAGGCTGAACCCTGTGAGTCTTCCCAATGAATCCCTGAACCTAAGGGTGGTTTTATGGACCCTGAAACAGTCTGAAATTTCAGTTACTTTATTTACACCTTTTCAGCTATGACAATTGACTTTCATATTTGCCTCATATTTGCATGGCTACATTTTTTTATATAATTCTATGCATGCTAGGTATGAGGCCCTCCTTTCTCTCCTAGCTACAAGGAAGTGTATTATCATATAAATAGGTTGCAGTCTATTCATTTAAAAAATAATAGTATATGCTCATAAATGCTTATGTTAGCTAATGTTCCAAACACTTTATATACATGTTAATTCATTGAATTCCCCAAACAACCTTAATCATTATTCCCTTTATTTTGAGTTAAGGAGCATTTAAGAAAATCTTAGCACAGATTACCCCATTTTATATAGCCAGAAAGTGGTAGAGCTAGGACTGAAATCTGCCTCGAGAGTCGAAGACTTCAGCTACTGCTAAATATAACCTCCCTTTTGAAGAAAATTATTTATAAAATTTGGTATTTAATTATTAATAATAATAATATACAATTGACTCCAGTCGACTTTTGTAAGTCAAACTAAAACATCATAACACTGATTGAGAACTTCTACTCTCACTTAGCATCAAGCACCGTCCTTAAGGTTGGATAAACTTATAAGTAAAAGAGGTTTATTTGACTCATAGTTCTGGAGGATCAAAGGCATGGCACCAGCGTCAGTTTGGATCTGATCCAGCAATCCCACTACTGGTTATATATCTAAAAGACAGGAACATGTATCAAAGAGACACCGATACCACCATATTTATAGCAGCACTATTCACAATAGCCAAACTATAGAATCAATCAAGGTATCCATTATCAGACAAATGGATAAAGAAAATCTAGCATATATATATACAATGGAATGTTATTCAGCTATTAAAAAAGAATGAAATTCTACCATTTGTAGCAAAAAGGATGCAACTGGAGAACATCCTGTGGAGTGAAATAAGCAAGACCTAGAAAGACAAATATTATATGTTCTCCCTTACATATGGGAGTTAAAAATTTTTTAAAAATAAAAAAACAAAGAAATGCCTATATCAGTATTGCTGCAACTATAGTTTTATCAAATTTTGTTTTATATCTTTGTCAAACTAACAGTTAAGAATGTTATGCTACTATAGTTTTAATTACCTGTGATTATTTTGTAATTTACTGTATATGGGTGAAACAGTCAATTTTCCATTTGATTATTGCTTATAGCCCTTGACTATATTTCTTCTAGAGTCTTTTTGCTTTTTACTTGACTATAATGAAAATTTAAAATATGCTATCTCAAATGTGAATGAGAGAAGAGGAAAGTGCTAAATATTTGAATATATGAAACTACCACACCTAAAAATCTAATGAAAGCAAGATTTTATGGAACTATTCACTATCTGACATCAATTTACATTCACAACTACAAAATCATCTGGGCCTCTGCACCCGGCAATCTTATTTTCTCAGTCCATTTGCTTTCCCACAATATTCTCTCCCCTCTGAAAGATTTCCAGGAAGTTCTCTTAGCAGTACTCCTCTCTCTTTCCTATACTGTCAGTCATCCCCTCTCTACTGGATCATTTCTATAAGCATAAATTGTTTCTTCCATTGCTGGAAAAAAATTCTCTTGATCTAAACCCCATCTAGTCGCCACTCTATTTCCCCTTTCCTCTTCACAGTAAAACTCCTTGAAAAAGTTGTCACATAGGCTCCAATACAATAATAACAGGGACTTCAACACTCCACTATCATCAATGAACAGATCAACAAGACAAAAAAACCAACAAAGAAACAATGGAACTAATCTACACTATGGACCAAAGGTATTTAATTAATATCTACAGAATATTTCATCTCACAACTGCAGAATACACATTCTTTTCATTACTGCATGGAACGTTCTCTAGGACAGACCATATGCTAGGCCATCAAGCAAGTCTCAACAAATTCAATAAGTTGAAATCATACCATGTATCTTCTGACCACAATGGAATGAAGCTGAAAATTAACAACAAATTCTAGAAAATATACAAACACATGGAGACTGAACAACATGCTGCTGAATGAACCTTGGGTCACAGAAGATATCAAAGAGGAAACTAAAAAATTCCTAGAAATGAATGAAAATGACATCACAACATATAAAAACTTATGGGATATATCAAAAGCAGTGTTAAAAGGGAAGTTTACAGCAATTAGTGCCTACATTAAGAAACTTCAAGGGCATCAAATAAATTATGTCTCAAGGACCTAGGAAAACAACAACAAACCCAACCTCAAATTAGTAGGAGGAAAAAAATAATTAAAATTAGAGAAGAGATAATCAAAAGTGAAACAACAAAATGATAAAAAAGAACAATGAAATGAAGAGCTGGTTTTCAGAAAAAAATTTTAAAGGCTGATACAACATTGGCCCAAATAACAAAAAAAAGTTGAGGAAGACTCAAATTAATCAAATCAGAGATGATAGATCTGGTTGAAGAGCAGCCCCTGAGAGTATTTTAGGCATAGAAAGCAAAGACACTCTGGTAAAAAAAAAAAAAAAAAAAAAAAAAAACACTTAAATGAAAGATCTCTGCAAGTGAGAGCCCAGTAGAAAGAACGGGCCATCAAAGAAGGAGGTACCTTTCTCTGAAGGGAGGAGAGAACTTCCACTTTGACTATGACCCTGTCGGAATAAGATCAAAGTCGGAGAACTCAAAAGGCTTCCATAGCCTTGGCAACTCATGACTAGAGCCTAGGGAGATTTCTGACACCATAAACAAGAGTGTCAAATTGTTAAGTCAACAACAGGAGTCACTGTGTACTTACTCCTCATATGGGATCTCTGTCCTTAATGTGTTGTCCAATGTGAATTAATGCTATAACTAGTACTGAAACAGTATTTTACACTTTATGTTCTGTGTGGGTGCAAACTGATGAAATCTTTATTTAATATATACTAAATCGATCTTCTGTATATAAAGATAATTGAAAATGAAGAAAAAAATCAGAGATGATAAAAGAAACATAACAACAGACACCACAGAAATAAAAAGAATCATCAAAAATTACTACAAAGAGTTATATGCCAACAAATTGGAAAATGTAGAAGAAATGGATAGATTTCTGTTCACATACAATCTATTAAAATTGAGTCATGAAGACACAGAAAACCTAAATAGACAATAACCAAGATGAGGAGTAAATCAGTAATTAAAGACTCTTCAACAGGCCAGCGCCGCAGCTCACCAGGCTAATCCTCCGCCTTGCGGCGCCGGCACACCAGGTTCTAGTCCCAGTCGGGGCACTGGATTCTGTCCCGCTTGCCCCTCTTCCAGGCCAGCTCTCTGCTATGGCCCGGGAGTGCAGTGGAGGATGGCCCAGGTGCTTGGGCCCTGCACCACATGGGAGACCAGGAGAAGCACCTGGCTCCTGCTTTTGGATCAGCGCGGCTGCAGCACGCCAGCCGTGGCAGCCATTGGAGGGTGAACTAATGGCAAAAGGAAGACCTTTCCCTCTGTCTCTCTCTCTCTCACTGTCCACTATGCCTGTAAAAAAAAAAAAAAAAAAAAAAAAAGACTCTTCAACAAAGAAAAGCTTGGGCCAGGTGGCTTCACTGTTGAATTCTACCAATCTTTTAAAGAAGAACCAATTCCAATTCTTCTCAACTATCTAAAACAATTGAAAGTTAAGGAATCCTCCCAAACTCCTTCTATGAGTCCATTATCACCTTAATTCTAAAACCAAAAAGGATACAACAAAGAAAGAGAACTATAGACCAATATCCAGAATGAAAAAGATAAAAAAATCCTAAACAAAATACTACCAAATAGAATCCAACAACACATCAGAAAGATCATTCAGTATATAATGATTAAGTGATCAGTTCAACAGAAAGATGTGACTACTATAAATGTATATGCTCCTAATTACAGGGCACTTAGGTATTTAAAACAAATGTTAGTGGATCTAAAGGGAGACATAGACTTCAATACAATAGTAATGGGGAAACCAATATCCTACTTTCAGCAATGGGCAGATCAACCAGACAGAAAATCAGCAAGGCAACAACAGAGTTAATCAACACTGTAGCCCAAATGGATCTAACAGATACCTACAAAACTGTCCATCCTACAGCTGCAGAATACACATTCTTTTTATCAGTGCATGGAACTTTCTCTAGGATAGACCACATGATAGGCCATAAAGCAAGTCTCAGCAAATTTTTTTTAAAAAATGACACAATACTGTGCATCTTATTTGAGCACAATAGAATGAAGCTAGAAATCAGTAACTCAAGAAGCTCTAAGCATATGAAAACACATGGAGATTGAACAACATACTCCTGAATGAAAATGGATCACTGAAGAAATCAAAAGAAAAATTTTAAAATTTCTGGAAATGAGTGAAGATGACAATACAACATATCAAAATTTATAGGATACAACAAAAAGAGTATCAAGAGGAAAGCGTATAGCAATTGGTGCCTACATCAAGAAACTGGAAAGGAACCAAATAAATGTGCTATCAATGCATCACAAGGATCTAGAAAAACAACAGCAAACAAAACACAAAACTAGTAGATTGAAAGAAATAATTAAAATTAGAGAAGAAATCAACAAGATCGAATCTAAAAAAACCAATATAAAGATCAGGAAAATGAGCTTGTTTTTTTGAAAAAATAAAAAAATTGACACACCATTGGCCCAACTATCCAAAAAAAAAAAGAGGGAGAAGACCCAAATTAATCAAATTAGAGATGAAAAAGGAACTGTAAAACAGACACCACAGAAATAAAAAGAATCATTCAAAATGACTACAAACAGCTATATGCCAACAATGGATAGATTCCTGGACACATACAACCTACCTAAATTGAGCCATGAAGACACAGAAAACCTAAACAGACCCATCAGCATGACAGAAATTGAATCAGTAATAAAGACCCTCCAAAAAAAGAAAAGCCCAGAAACAGATGGCTTCACTGTTGAATTCTACCAGACATTTAAAGAAATAACTCCAATTTTTCTCAAGCTCTTCAAAACAATTGAAAGAGAGGGAATCCTCCCAAACTTCTTCTATGAAGCCAGCATCACCTTAATTCCTAAGCCTGAAAAAGATACAACAAAGAAAGAGAACTATAGACCAATTTCCCTGATGAACATAAACAGAAAAATACTCAACAAAATACTAGCCATTCGAATCCAACAATACATCAGAAAGGTCATTCACCTGAGCAAAGTGGGATTTATCACTGGTATGCAGGGATAGTTTAACATTTGCAAATCAATCAATGTGGTATATCACGTTAACAAACTAACAATAAAAACCATATGATTATTTCAATAGATGCAGAGAAAGCATTTGATAAAATACAACATCCTTTCATGATGAAAACTTTAAGCAAGTGGTGTATAGAAGGAACATTCCTCAACACAATTAAGGCAACATATGACACACTCACTGCTGGCATTATATTGAATGGGGAAAAGTTGAAAGCATTTCCATAAGATGTGGAACCACACAAGGATGCCCACTTTCACCACTGATATTCAATATAGTTCATGAAGTTTTACTCAGAGCCAATAGGCAAGAAAAAGAAATCAAATGGATAAAAATTTGCAGATTACATAATCCTATATATAGGGGAACCAAAAGACTGCACTAAGGGACTACTGGAACTCATAAGAGAGTTTGGTAAAGTTCTAGGATATAAAAAGATATCAAAATGTTGATACTACCCAAAGTAATATATAGATTAATGTGATACCAATCAAAATATCAAGGACATTCTCCAAAGATCTAGAAAAAAATGATGCTAACCTTCATATGCAACACAAGAGACTCCTACTAGCTAAAACAATCTCAAACAACAAAAACAAAGTCTGAAGCATCACAATACCAGATTTCAAGAGATACTAAAGGGCAGTTATTATAATCAAAACAGCCTGATACAGGCAAAAAAATAGAAATGTAGACCTACTTGATCATAATTATAGGATTAAGTGTCAAAGGGATCACATAAACAAGACTAGTGTCTGCTAATAATAACTGATAGAATCAAAAAGGAGAGAATGATCCAACATGGGAAGCAGGATACACAGCAGACTCATAGAATGGCAGATGTCCTAAACAGCACTCTGGCCTCAGAATCAGCCCTTAAGGCATTCAGATCCAACTAAAAAGCCCATGAGAGTTTCTCAGGCATGGAAAGCCAAGACACTGTGGCAAAAAAAAAAAAAAAAAAAAAAAAAAGACCTAAATGAAAGATCTCTGTGAGTGAGATCCCAGTGCAAAGAATGGGCAATCAAAGAAGGAGGTACCTTTCTCTGAAGGGAGGAGAGAAATTCCACTTTGACTATGACCCTGTCGGAATAAGATCGAAGTCGGCGAACCCTAAAGGCTTCCATAGCCTTGGTAACTCATGACAAGAGCCTCAGGTGATTACTGACGCCATAAATAAGAGTGTCAATTGTTAAATCAATAGCGGGAGTCCCTGTGCACTTACTCCCTATGTAGGATCTCTGTCCTTAATGTGTTCTACTATGCGAATTAATGATAAAACTAGTACTCAAACAGTACTCTATACTTTGTATATCTGTGCGGGTGCACACTGTTGAAATCTTTACTTAGTATGCACTAAGTTGATCTTCTGTATATAAAGATAATTGAAAATGAATCTTGATGAAGAATGGGATGGGAGAGGGAGTAGGAGATGGGATGGTTGCAGGTGGGAGGTAGGTTATAAGGGGAAAATTCGCTGCTATATTCTAAAAGCTGTACTTTTGAAATTTATATTTATTAAATAAAAGTTAAAAAAGTAAAAAAAAATAGAAATGTAGACCAGAATAGAAGCCCCCCAAATTAATCCATGCATCCATAACTGACTAATCTTTGACAAACAAGCTTAAATAAATCCCTTGAGAAAGGACAGTCACTTCAACAAATGTTGTTGGGAAAACTGGATCTATGCATTCAGAAGTATAAAACAAGGCTGACTTAAATCTTATACAAAAATCAACTCAAAATGGATCATGGATCTATATGAATGACCTGATACCATCAAATTACTAGAGAAAAACATTGGGAAAACTCTGTAAGACTTTGGCATAGGCAAAGGCTTCTTGGGAAAGACCCTGGAAGGACAGTCAGTAAAAGCAACAATAGATAAATAGAGTTACATCAAACTCTGAAGCTTCTGCACTACAAAGGAAACACTCAACAACGTGAAGAGATGACCAACAGAATTGGAGAAAACATCTGCAAACTATGCAACTGATAGAGGATTAATATTCAGGATCTATAAAGAACTCAAGAAACTCAGCAACGGCCGGCGCAGTGGCTCAATAGGCTAATCCTCCGCCTGCGGCGCCGGCACATGGGGTTCTAGTCCCGGTCGGGATGCTGGATTCTGTCCCGGTTGCCCCTCTTCCAGGCCAGCCCTCTGCTATGGCCCAGGAGTACAGTGGAGGATGGCCCAAGTGCTCGGGCCCTGTACCCCATGGGAGACCAGGAGAAGCACCTGGCTCCTGCCTTCAGATCAGCGCAGTGCACCCACTGCAGCACGCTGGCCGTGGCGGCCATTGGAGGGTGAACCAATGGCAAAAGGAAGACCTTTCTCCCTGTCTCTCTCTCTTCACTGTCCACTCTGCCTGTCAAAAAATTTAAAAAATAAAAAAAAAAATTTTAAAAAAAGAAACTCAGCAACAACAAAACAAGCAATTTAGTTAAGAAATGGGCAAAGGACACAAACAGGCATTGTTCAAAGAACACAATACAGATAGAACAACAGAAACATGAAAAAAAAAATGCTCAGTGTCAGCAATCTTCAGGGAAATGCAAATAAAAACCATAATAAGGTTTCCTCTCACCCCAGTTAGAATGACTATCATCCAAAAATCAAAAAATAATAAATGTTGGCAAGGATGTTGGTGGGAATGTATACCAGTATCACCGTTATGAAAGACAGTATGGATATTCCTGAGAAATCTGAAAATAGATCTACTATATGACCTGGTCATCTCACTCCTGGGAATTTACCCAAATGAAATGAAAGCAGCATATGTTTATTGTAGCTCAATTCACAATAACTAAGACATAGAATCAACCCAGATAACCATCAACTGACGACTGGATAAAGAAAATGTGGTATACACACACACACACACACACACACACACACACACACACGTACTATGGAATACTACTCAGCCATAAAAAAGAATCTTTTGCAACAAAATAGATGCAACTGGAAACAATTATGCCCAGTGAAATCAGCCAGTCTCAGACAAATATGTTTTCTCTGATATGTGATAGCTAATATAAAATACAAAAAATACATAGGAATGAAGTAGACATCTTGTAATTTGATTGGTGGTTGTAGTCCTTGTTTATACTCCTTCAAACAGTGGTCTTCCTACTTTTACTTGTTGAATATTATGGTTAGTAGTGCATCAAGTCTGTGATTACATAGTAGATTGAAATTATTTTTGTAAAAGATAAAGAAAAAAGAAAAGAAGAATGGAAGGGGACTGAGGGAGGGAGAAAAGGAAGGTAGGAAGTATGATAATCCTCTTAAAAGTCTACATGGGAAATACATGAAATCTGTTCTCTTGATATTAATCAATTTTTTAAAAAAGAGTTGTCAATTTTATCTCCATTTCTATCCTCTATTTCCCTCACAGCTGTTGTGATCTGATATGCCATATATATTCCTTTTTAGACTCCAACCTGTAGTCCAATTTAAATTCCACAGAAGCAAGTGGAGTTTCTCTTTGGTTGGTCACTTGGTTCTGTTTTCTGTTTTGTTTTATCTGCTGTGACATGTCCATCACCTAGAAAGGATCTAAAACTTATGAGACACTCAAGAAACATTTATTGTTGAAAGAAATACTTGTTGGCCGGCGCCGTGGCTCAACAGGCTAATCCTCCGCCTTGCGGCGCCGGCACACCGGGTTCTAGTCCCGGTCGGGGCACCGGATTCTGTCCCGGTTGCCCCTCTTCCAGGCCAGCCCTCTGCTGTGGCCCGGGAGTGCAGTGGAGGATGGCTCAGGTGCTTGGGCCCTGCACCCCATGGGGAGACCAGGAAAAGCACCTAGCTCCTGGCTCCTGCCATCGGACGAGCACGGTGCGCCGGCCGCAGCGCGTCGACCGCGGCGGCCATTGGAGGGTGAACCAACGGCAAAAGGAAGACCTTTCTCTCTGTCTCTCTCTCTCACTGTCCACTCTGCCTGTAAAAAAAAAAAAAAAAAAAGAAAGAAATACTTGTTGAATGAGTAAGCACATCTTTATTAAGTAAGATATATGTTTTTTTCTTTTTTAAAAAGAAGATTTATTTATCTGAAAGGCAGAGTTATAAGGAGAGAGAGGGAGACTGAGAGAGAGAGGTCTTCACTAGTTCATTTTGCAAATGGCCACAAAGGTCAGCGCTGGGCCAGGCTGAATCCAGGAACCAGGAGCTTCTTTTGGCACTCCAATGTGTGTGACAGAGGCCCAGAACTTGGGCAATCATCTGCTGCTTTCCCAGGTGTATTAGCAGGGATCAGAATTGGAGCACCAGGGGCTCAAACTGGCACCCACATGGGATATAAGTGCTGTAGGCTGCAACTTAACCTGCTGTGCCACAGAGCTAGCCCCAAGTGATAGGTTTTTAATATGTGCATTACTACCCAGTCCAATGTACTATTTATCTGTTTGCTTTTCAACTGCTTAAGAAAGGAGACTATCAATCTTTTGTATTTTGCTAAAACTTTGAGGTTCTATAACATTGTGAACAAGGTCCAAAAAAGCACTTTGCTGCTACAAAAATATAAATAATAGAGAATTAATATTTGCAGAATTAAGATTTGCAGTGAGGCTGGAAAATATGGAAACACAAAGCATCAAAATAAACTCATATATTAATGCTATTTTTCTATTATCTTTCAGAAGTGCCCTCATATTTGAAAATATATATCCCATCCTAAAACAAGTTATTTTAGCAAAAGTGAAATCCTAAAGATTAACAAATTTTTAAATTCAGTACATATTTCATCCGTTAATCATTTGACTAAATTTAGAGGTTGACCCTCTAATCATTAACTAATATATTGAAATCTCCATTAAACATTCATATTATTCAAAGGAAAAATAATTATGAAAATTTGGTGAGAGGTTGAAATGAAAATTATTAATAGACATCATACAAAATAATCCACAGAACTTCTCTTGTAAACAACAGCAGTATGAAAATGCAAAGATAATAAGAATAAGCAAAATTATTAACATTTGCATTGATAACTATTGCTTGTAGTTTTCATCAAAGAAATATTTAGATTTTTATTAAAAATGTTCATTTTTAATAGAAATTTAAAATCTTGATCTTCATTTCAAATTCCACAGTCAATAACAGTTTACCTGCTCATAGGCCCCAATCTTGATTGATGTCTCTGGTGCAATTTTAAAAACATTTACACCATTTCCTCGCCAAAGAGAAAGAATACCTCCCTCTTTTACCATCTGCTCAAATCCACTAATCAACTTCATTCTCCTTGTCTTTAAACTTTGAACCTAGAAACCAATAGCAGATTGAATGATTTATCAATGTATTTTCCAGGCAATATGGCATTGGTATTGCTACTGCTAATGAAACAATTATACTCATATGTATAAATCCATGATTTTCAACATCATCTTCATTTTCCTTCAGAAACATATAATACATTAACTTTGCTCTTGTCCTCAAATACATACTTAAAAGTTACAGTAGTCCTCTGTTATTTGCACCTTTGCTTTCTGCAGGCTTGCTTTCTACAGTTTCCAGTCTAAAAATATTAAATAGAAAATTTCAGAAATAGGCAATTCATAAGTTTTAAATTGCACAGCATTCTGAGTAGTGAGATAAAATCTCAACCATCACCCTCCTTCTTGCCCTGGATGTGAATAAACTCTGGCCAACATATTCACACCGCTATTTGTCCCTTGGTCACTTTGCAGTAGTTATCAGACCAACTGTCATGGCATTGCAGGACATGTGTTCAAATAAGCCTTATTTTGGGAGGAGAGAACTTCCACTTTGACTATGGCCTTGTCTAAATAAGATCGGAGCTGGCGAACTCAAAAGGATTCCATAGGCTTGGCAACTCATGACAAGAGCCTCAGGTGATTACTGACGCCATAAATAAGAGTGTCAATTGTTAAATCAACAGTGGGAGTCACTGTGCACTTACTCCCCATGTAGGATCTCTTTCCTTAATGTGTTGTACTATGTGAATTAACAGTATAACTAGAACTCAAACAGTACTTTATACTTTGTATATCTGTGTGGGTGCAAACTGTTGAAATCCTTACTTAGTATACACTAAGTTGATCTTCTGTATATAAAGATAATTAAAAATGAATCTTGATGTGAATGGGATGTGATGGGATGGTTGCAGGTAGGAGGGAGGTTACGAGGGGAAAAAGCCACAGTAATCCAAAAGCTGTACTTTTGAAATTTATATTTATTAAATAAAAGTTTAAAAAATTAAAAAATATCAAATCACTAAAAAAAGACTTATTTTACAAAATAATGGCTCCAAAACTCAAGCAGAGTGATATTGCAAATCAGAATATGACAAACAGAAATTGTAAAGTGCTTCTTTACATGAAAAGGTAAAAGTCACATAACTTATTTTACAGGATATTGTTATAATGGTTCACTTTTATTATTAGCTATTGCTGATAATTTCCTCCTGTCCCTAATTTTTACAATAAAGTTTATCGTAGGCACAAATGTATATATAGGAAGAAACACAATATGTTTAGGATTCAGTACTATCTCTGGTTTCAAGAATCTACTGAGGGTCTTCCTCAGATATGGGGGGATCACTGCAATCTAAACCATTGAAGAATAAAATAAGGAAGAAAAACTATCTTAATTATCAGAGAATTTCAGCATAAAAGATTTGTGTTGTTGCTAACAAAATATGACATGATTATTAAAAAGTGCATTGAAAAATGCACTAAAAAAAGAAGAGATGAAAATACATCAAATTTTCAACAGTAGATTCTCCTAGGGTTTGTCATCCAAAATTGATACAATGACTTCCTAAACCTCATTGTTCAGAATACAACCTTCTTTGGAGAAAGGGTCTTAATAGAGGCCAACAAGTTCAAGTGAGGTCTTTAGGGTGGGCCCTGATCTGACAGGCATCCTCATAAAAATGAAGAAATTTGGACACAAGGACATGACATACATAAAGGGAAGACAACGTGAAGAGACACATAGAGGAAATTGCCATGTCAAGGAGAGAGACTGGAAATGGATTATCCCACACTGCCCTCAGAAGGAACTAATTCACCAACACTTTCATTTCGGACTTGTAGCCTTCAGAACTGCGACACAGTAGATTTCTGTTATGTAATCCAGTTTTGATTTTGTTATAGCAAACTAATACACAAAGGTTCCACAAACAACTAATGTCATCCTGTAAGCTATCTATGTCCTCTCATTTTCTTAACATATTATTTTTGATAAGGAAAATGTTGTTTTTAAGAAAGTAAAAAATCAAGCCATTAATAAAATACTCCCTGTCAGTAATATAAAAAGATGATAATGAGAGAGCAAGGCAAAATAGGCATTCTCATCTCCTATAGGTAGAACAAATCTGGAAAATAACTTACCAATACATATGAAAGTACTACAAAAATTCTGTGGAGGGACCAAGATTGTGGTATAGCAGGTTTAGCTGCCATCTGCAATGCTAGCATCCATATAAGCACTGGTTCAAGTTCCAGTTGCTCCACTTCTGATCCAGTTCCCTGCTAATGTGCCTGGGAAGGAAGTGGAATATGGTCAAGTACTGGGGTCCCTGCTGCCCATGTGGGAGACAGGGATGGAGTTCCAGGCAACTGGCTTCAGTCAGGTCCAGCCCTGGCCTTTGCAGCCATTTGGGGAGGGGCCAGCAAATGGAAGATCTCTCTCTGTCTCTGCCCCTTTCTCTATAACGCTGCCTTTCAAATAAATGAAAAACTTTTTTGAAGTTTGTGGGAAAATGTAGGCAGCCCATAAACAAGTCATAGACAAGTCAAGGTCAGTCTTGGCTTGTGGAATTCCTGGGAGGAAAAAAGTCACCTATTCCCATGCTCTAGGAGAATGATCTAACAAGAACACTCTGCTCAAATTAATTATGTTATGACTGTGTTATAGAAAGCCTGGTAAGTTGCTTGCCTGTGTTGTTAACTTCTGTGTTGCCTTCCGCTGCAGCTGGTTATGTATAAAATATCTCTGAAACACTGGAATAAATGAGCCTTGATCAGACTTTTGTCTTGGCTCCATTCTCTACGCCCTTGTCCCTCTTTTCATTCCCACTCCCTCCTTAGGTTCTGTTCGACAGGTGCGGCTGGCCCGCATCAGGAAAATTGAATAGATAAGTTTATTAGTGCACAAAATTTTGAAACTCATGCATAGGTTTTTCATAATACACATTTTCCATAAACTTATTGAAGACTCCTCATGGATGGATTTCAAATTTAAAAGTTATTTATCTGAAAGGCAGAGTTAGAGAGGGAGCAATTGCTCTCTCCCAACTGCTGCTTCACTCCCCAAATGGCCGTAATAGCCAGGGCTGGGCCAGGCCAAAGCCAGAAGCATAGAATTCCATTCGGTTCTTCCACATGGGTGGTAGACATCCAACCACACAGGTCATCTTTGCTGCCTTCCCACGTGCATTGACAGGGAATTGGATTGAAGTGGAGCAGCCCAGACTCAAACTTGTGCTCATATGGGACACTGGAATCCTCATAAGCTAGGTGGTGGTTTAACCCGCTGCACAAAAACGCTGACCCTCAAAAAATTTTTGTAGCAAGTTAAACTTATCTTTAAACTCCAGTTTCCATGATATTTTGAAAATGCCCTCATCTTCATATGTGAAAGCAGAAATGTCCATATCATTACTTTAAAATATTTATATCATTATTTAAAAATGTTCATACCACTAGGCAAATTTCTTTTTTTTTTTTTTTTTGACAGGCAGAGTGGACAGTGAGAGAGAGAGACAGAGAGAAAAGTCTTCCTTTGCCGTTGGTTCACCCTCCAATGGCCGCCGCGGCCTGCGCACTGCGGCCGGCGCACCGCGCTCATCCGATGGCAGGAGCCAGGTGCCAGGTGCTTTTCCTGGTCTCCCATGGGGTGCAGGGCCCAAGCACCTGGGCCATCCTCCACTGCACTCCCGGGCCATCCTCCACTGCACTCCCCGGCCACAGCAGAGAGCTGGCCTGGAAGAGGGGCAACCAGGACAGAATCCGGCGCCCCAACCGGGACTAGAACCCGGTGTGCCGGCGCCGCAAGGCGGAGGATTAGCCTGTTGAGCCATGGCGCCAGCCACCACTAGGCAAATTTCTAAGAAATTTCTCTACAAGTACAAAAAGAGTCATAAAGAAAGATCTTCATCATAAAATTATGAATAATTATTTTTGAAAGAGGAGTATTAAAAACCACCTATATGTCTAGCAATAAGAAAAATTGAGAAAACAAATAAATAGTGCATCGTCATTAAAAACTAGTTGAAGAACATGAACTACCTATAAAAATATGGTCAGGTTATATTGTAAATCATAAAAATAACAAAAAGTAATTGCTACTCTGTAAAAAAGGCCTTTACAAAAATCTAAAATGTAATTCACTGAAGTCTTAATAATGATGATTTTGGGTGCTGAGAGGATAGACAACGTTTTGGCTTTCAGCTTTTCTATTTTCCAGATTTTTCTCAGCTGGCATATATATTCATTATGTTTTAAAAAAAAAATGTATGTATTCGATCTTCTGTATATAAAGATAATTGAAAATGATTTTAAAAACTTGGTGTTAAATTGGAAATTGCATAGAAAATTAATCAATTTAAAAAAATATATCATGTAGGATCTCTGTCCTTAATGTGCTATACATTGTGAATTAATACTATAACTCGTACTCCAACAGTATTTTTCACTTTGTGTTGCTATGTGAGGGCATGTTGAAATCTTTGCGTAATATGTACTAAACTGATCTTCTGTATATAAAGAGAATTGAAAATGAATTTTGATGTGAATGGAAGGGGAGAGGGAGCGGGAAAGTGGAGGATTGTGGTTGGGAGGGAAGTTATGGAGGGGGGAAGCCATTGTAATCTATAAGCTGTATTTTGGAAATTTATATTCTTTAAATAAAAGCTTTATAAAAAATACAATGTATGAAAGCTCAAGCAAATAACTATAGAAACTTTAATGTAACTTTGATAAAAGAATAACAATGTTATTTATTCATCTTATTTCTACCAAAACCACAGTACACCCAATTTTTGAGCATTCACTAGGTGCCAGAATTATGCTAAGCACTTTATAACATTAAATTTAATTATTTTTTTTATTTGACAGGTAGAGTTATAGACAGTGAGAGAGAAACAGAGAGAAAGGTCTCCCTTCCATTGGTTCACTCCCCAAATGGCCTCTACAGCCGGCGCTGAGCCAATCCGAAGCCCGGAGCCAGGTGCTTTTTCCTGGTCTCCCATGCAGGTGCAGGAGCCCAAAACCTGGGCCATCCTCCACTGCCCTCCTGGGCCACAGCAGAGAGCTGGACTGGAAGAGGAGCAACTGGGACTAGAACCCAGCGCCCATATGGGATGCTGGCGCCGCAGGCTGAGGATTAACCAAGTAAGCCACGGCGCCGGCCTAAGTTTAATTCTTAAAATAACCCTGTATGATGATCCTCTGGGAAGATGGACCTAACTGGGAGTGACCCATGGACATAAAGTAGCAAAGCCTAAATTCAAACCCAGGGCTCTCTGACTCTTCATTTGTGTTAAATAACCTCTGATCTTACAACACACACGTACTTCACAATACTCCTCTCAGTTGTGTGAGACTCAACAGTAATACCTCCATTAATAAAGAGGATAAGATCTAATTAACCTACTCAGTGTAAAATATATGTATAACTGAAAGGAATGAGATCCAATAGCATTAAAGGACAGAGACTCCCTCCTTTCTTTCCTTCTTCTTGCCTCTCATTACATTATTCTCTCCCCATTTCTCACTTATCTTTGTTCTATCACCTTCCTTTTTTTTTTTCTATTTCTTCTCTAGTTCCTTTCCTTTTCTGTCTCCCACCTCTTCCTCTTCCTCTCCAGTCCCTGATTCCTTTCTCTTTTCACTCTTTCCATGTTCTGCTATTTACTCCATTCATTTTCACTCTCCTAACCCACTGACCCATTTTCATCCCCTTAGAGAGCCCCTACCTATCCCTACAATATCCACATATGCCTTTCTATCTTGTGCACAGCAAGTACGCATAGGGATAATTGTTGTTGTCAATATCACCTTCATCATCATCACACATATAGATTGCTTATGTCTATAAGATCCTAGTGTATAACACATATGCTTTGCATCTTTGCATTTCTAGCAGCTAGCAAATGATGAGCACACAACAAATACATCTTCTTTATTTTTCCTCTTGATTCCCTCCCCATCCTTCTTCCCTTCCTGTATGTCTCCATCTCTGTGTAGCCCTGTACTATATTCATGTTTTCCCCCTTACAACTAATTTTTATTTTTTTTACAGATCCAGTTACCTTGGAAGCTGAATTTTTCTGTTTCTAACCACAACAGAAGATTTTCCACTCCTGATGTGTCCTAACAACTGGTTGAATTTACACACCTGACTGAATGGAACATAGGCCACACACAAAATCAAACATGCAGAAGGATGGTGGGGTGTTTTACTATCTTATGTCATTTAAAGTGTATTCCCTACACAAAGCCTTAGCCAAGACATCACTAAATATTTATGTGAGAAATAATAAGCCAAGAAGAAACAGCATTTACTTTCTCTGAACATTCCTATAGTGTTATGTGTATCCTCTGTCTGGGTACACAGCACTTATATCACATTTTATTATATACATAATTTTATATTTTCCTGATTATACTCTAAATTCTCTAAAGGCAAAAATTGCATCTAACATAACTGCTGTAGCCTCTAATTCCTATTAAAGTATCTAATATATAATAAGCTTTAACTAAATAAGCATTACAAGTTTTACACAATTCATTCATATTTTATAATAATAACTTCACAATCCATGACCAAAATGTCACCAATATTACCCAAAAAAGACAAACACTCAGATATGCAAGTTTAATTACAAATTTAAACTAGATTGTGGGTTACTGATTTTCATATCTGTGTCAAGAAAGTATTCAGTGGGCTGGTGCTGTGGCGCAGCCAGTTAACGCCCTGGCCTGAAGCGCCGGCATCCCATATGGGTGCCAGTTCTAGTCCCAGCTGCTCCACTTCTTATCCAGCTCTCTGCTATGGCATAGGAAACAGTGCAGGATGGCCCAACTCCCTGGGCCCCTGCACCCATGTGGAAGACCTGGAAGAAGCTCCTGGCTCCCAGCTTTGGATTGGCACAGTTCCGGCGGTTGCAGCCATCTGGGGAGTGGACCATTGGACGGAAGACCTCTCTCTCTCTCTCTCTTTCTCTGCCTCTCCTCTCTGTGTAACTCTGACTTTCAAATAAATAAATAAATCTTTTTAAAAAAGTATTCAGCAATTATTAAAATTTAATTAAGGATTTTATTAAGCCACACACTATTTAAAACTACTACTGGGTTCTAGTCCCGGTCGGGGCACCGGATTCTGTCCCGGTCGCCCCTCTTCCAGGCCAGCCCTCTGCTGTGGCCCAGGAGTGCAGTGGAGGATGGCCCAGGTGCTTGGGCCCTGTACCCCATGGGGAGACCAGGAAAACCACCTGGCTCCTGGCTCCTGCCATCGGACGAGCGCGGTGCGCCGGCCGCAGCGCGCCGACCGCGGCGGCCATTGGAGGGTGAACCAACGGCAAAGGAAGACCTTTCTCTCTGTCTCTCTCTCTCACTGTCCACTCTGCCTGTCAAAAAAAAAAAAAAACTACTACTGACAATCTATTACTCATTGACATAAAGGTAACTGGACAATATATTATATACTATATACTATAACTTATTATACATGATGTCTTAATACTTCACTCATGGATTTATTTCTGAAAAACCATTACTAAAAGGGTGGTTTTATTAATATTCCAAAGAAAAATTCATTTGAATTACATAGCAGTATCTTTAAGAAAATTAAGGAATCATTTCAACATTGAAAATTTAAAAATTTACAATTTTGAAAAATATATAAAACTGTAATGAAAAGTCATATGAAATGTTCCAAAATGTTTAAGATAGTACTCAAGGGCTTTTCCAGTTACTTCAACTCTTACGGGCTGGGTAAGATGCACCAACTACCTGCATCATGACTTTCAAGCGGTCGAAAGGTGCTGTGCATGTCCTTGCAACAGCACTAGCTATTCCTGCTGCCACCAAACGCTTCCACCAATCTCCAGACTGCTTTTCTTGTTCAGTAAATTCATCTGGAATGGCTATACTCTCTCCGATGTCAACTACCTAATAAATGGAAAAAAAAAAAGAGGGAGAGAGAGAGAGAGAGAAAGAACAAGACAATAAAGTGCAAACACTTGATAAACTAAAAGGATAACTTTTTATACAGACAAAATATAATTTTGTAAGAACAAAAAAGTTACAGAATATTAACAATTTCTTGATACTTGTACTAGGCCAAATGGTTTATAATAACACCTGCCATATAAATTTCTGTTAACTTAGAGTTAGTGATAAAATTCTCAAACTATCTAGATAATCACTTTCATGAAAAATGTAAATCCCAAGAGCAGGAATCATGTCCTAGTCATTCACAACAGTGTCTACCACACACTAGGTAAGAAATACATATTTTCAAATTTTCCCTGCTTCATTTAAACTTCTTAAAATTCATTGTACACTTAATCTGAGTCAGAATTTTGGAGTTTGTTTTAGAAAAGCTGTGCTTTATTGAGTTCCACATTTTACTTTATTTTCAGTAATCACACATGCTCTTGCTAAGCCTATCCATTTGCCTAAATGTGAAAGCAGTGTAGTTCACAGGAAAGAGTGTCAGGCAACTCAGAGGATCTCGGTTCTTTTTTTTTTTTTATAATGCTTTTATTTAAAGAATATAAATTTCCAAAATACAGCTTATAGATTACAATGGCTTCCCCCCACCAACTTCCCTCCCACCCGCAACCCTCCCCTTTCCCACTCCCTCTCCCCTTGCATTCACATCAAGGTTCATTTTCAATTCTCTTTATATACAGAAGATCAGTTTAGTATATATTAAGTAAAGATTTCAACAGTTTGCCCTCACATAGCAACACAAAGTGAAAAATACTGTTGGAGTACTAGTTATAGTATTAATTCACAATGTATAGCACATTAAGGACAGAGATCTACATGATATATTTTTTTAAATTGATTAATTTTCTATGCAATTTCCAATTTAAAACCAAGATTTTTTTTTCATTTTCAATTATCTTTATATACAGAAGATTGATTCAGTATATACTAAGTAAAGATTTCATTAGTTTGCACCCACACAGAAACGCAAAGTGTAAAAATACTGTTTCAGTACTAGTTATAGCATTACTTCACATTGGACAACACATTAAGGACAGATCCCACATGAGACGTAAGTACACAGTGACTCCTGAAGTTGATTTAACAATTTGACACTCTTGTTTATGGCGTCAGGAATCTCCCTAGGGTCTAGTCATGAGTTGCCAAGGCTATGGAAGCCTTTAGGGTTTGCTGACTTCAATCTTATTCCAACAGGGTCATAGTCAAAGTGGAGCTTCTCTCCTCCCTTCAGAGAAAGGTACCTCCTTCTTTGATGGCCCCATTCGTTCCACTGGGATCTCACTCGCAGAGATCTTTCATTTAGGTCTTCTTTTTTTTTTGCCACAGTGTCTTGGCTTTCCATGCCTAAAATATTCTCATGGGCTCTTGAGCCAGATCTGAATGCCTTAAGGGCTGATTCTGAGGCCAGAGTGCTATTTAGGACATCTGCCATTCTATGAGTCTGGTGTGTATCTCACTTCCCATGTTGGATCATTCTCTCGCTTTTTGATTCTATCAGTTAGTATGAGCAGGCACTAGTCTTGTTTGTGTGATCCCTTTGACTCTTAGACCTATTAGTGTGATCAATTGTGAACTGAAATTGATCACTTGGACTAGTGAGATGGCCTTGGTACATGCCACCTTGATGGGATTGTATTGGAATCCCCTGGCACAATTCTAACTCCATCATTTGGGGCAGTTCCGATTGAGCATGTCCCAAATTGTACATCTCCTCCCTCTCTTATTCCCACTCTTATATTTCACAGGGATCACTTTTCAGTTAAAATTTGAACACCTAAGAATAATTGTTTGTTAATTACAGAGTTCAACCAATAGTACTAGAATACAAAAAAACTAAACTGGATAAAGTATTACATTGTACAACAACAGTCAGCACAAGAGCTGATCAAGTTACTGTTTCTCATAGTGTCCATTTCACTTCAACAGGTTTCCCCTTTGGTGCTCAATTAGTTGTCAACGATCAGGGAGAACATATGATATTTGTCCCTTTGGGACTGGCTTAATTCACTCAGAATGATGTTTTCCAGATTCCTCCATCTTGTTGCAAATGACCGGATTTCATTGTTTTTGACTGCTGTATAGTATTCTATAGAGTACATGTCCCATAATTTCTTTATCCAAATGTATGCTTTGAATTCCCTGTGATCTTTTGCTGTGAGGTTCCCTTCATTTACCTACTTTCATGTTGATGGCCGTGTTTCTGTGTTTCTGTGTGTGACACATCTTTAAGCATCTTTTGCAGGGCTGGACGAGTGGCAACAATTTCTTTCAATTTCTTTTTGCAGTGAAAGGTCTTTATTTCACCTTCATTCATAAATGAGAGCTTTGCAGGATATAATATTCTGGGCTGGCAGTTTTTCTCTCTTAGTACCTAGGCTATGTCTCGCCATTCCCTTCTAGCTTGTAGGGTTTCTGATGAGAAGTCTGCCGTGAGTCTAATTGGAGATCCTCTGAGAGTAATCTGACGTTTCTCTCTTGCACATTTTAGGATCTTTTCTTTCGGTTTCACTGTGGTGAGTTTAATTACAATGTGTCGTGATGAGGGTCTCTTTTGGTCATGTTTCCTAGGGGTTCTATGAGCTTCCTGTACTAGGATGTCTCTGTCCTTCTCCAAAACTGGGAAATTTTCTGCTATTATCTCACTAAAAAGGCATTCTAATCCTTTCTCCCTCTCCATGCCTTCAGGAACTCCTAGAACTCGAATGTTGGGTTTTTTAATAGTATCCTGTAGATTCCCAACAATATTTTTTAGATTTCTAATTTCCTCTTCTTTTCTTTGGTTTGACTGTATATTTTCCTGTGCTCTAATTCTAAGTCCAATATTCTCTCTTCTGCCTCACCCCTTCTGTTTGTAAGGCTCTCTAATGTGTTTTTCATTTGGTCTATTGAATTCTTCACTTCATTATGATTTCTCGTCACTATCACAGTTTCATGTTCTACTAGTTGTTTCATTTCAGCTTGATTTCTCCTTAATATTTCATTTTCACGAGAGGGATTTTCTACCTTGTCCATTAAGGATTTCTGTAGTTCAAGAATTTGTTTTTGAGTACTTCTTAGTGTGCTTATCAATTTTTTGAGATCTGCTTCTTGCATCTCTTCTATCTCATCATCTTCGTAATCTTGAATTGGGGTGTCTTTTTCATTTGGGGATGCCATAATATCTTCCTTGTTCTTATTACCTCGGTTTTTGCGTTTGTTGTTTGGCATATTGGTTTCTTCACTGTGGTGTTTTTTTCTTGTTATACTATGACTCTAGATTAAGTGGACTGTCTGCTTTTGATGGAGCCTTAGAGGCTTGAGATGGGTGTGGCCTGAGAGCTCTGTTTGGTTCCTCAGGGTTGAGGGTGGGTTAAAGGAGACACTCCCAGGTTAGGCGTGGTAAATCTCTCTGTTACTTTTTTTTTTTTTTTTTTTGGTTCAAAAGAAGTAATTCCACACAGCTGAATGGAATTGGGGGTGGTTAGCAGGCAAATGATATACCCACAGGAGCCAGAGATCAGAAGCTCTTTCCCAAGGACCAGAGAGGGAATCTTTGCGGCCCTTAGTGTGGGCTGAGATTCTCCTGTAGTCTCCCACTGGGCTGCCAAGGCTACTGAACTGTAGCGTCTCTGGAGAGTACTCACGTGGTGAATTCTGTGAGTTCTCTCCCCCACAGTCTCTTTTTTCACAGTCTCAGTTCATTAGCACCACACATTCATTAGGTTCTAATCTCCTGTTATTTCACCCCCACGCCCAGAGTCAGGTTTTTCTGCTAGGCTCAGGGCCGGTGCAGACCTGAGGTCGCCCTGCTTATGACGTATGTCCAAAATGGCGCCTGCTGTTTGTCTTGCTGGCCTTTGAGAGGTGGGCGGAGAGAGAGAAACCCGTATCCGTATCGGTTACTTTTTTCTTTCTCTCTCTCTTCTAGTTAGCCTGGTGAACTTTTCCCCACAGGGTTTCAAGCCTTGTTCGCTCTAGTCTCCTCTTTCCACTTCCCTGCTGGTGTCTCGGGCTATTGAGGATCGGCTCACCTGGCGTTCCAGCGCTGGTGCGTTGAGTCTGCCGCTGGTGTCCCGAACTGTGGGCTCCCACGCTCTCCTCAAAGGTCCACTGTGAATCACTAGTTCTGGAAGAGTTTCCTCTGCTGTTTCTTCCCTTACTCTTCCTTGAACCTGCAGTATCTCCACTTTTATTAAACTGTCTCTCCCCGGACTATCGGTGTGCTCCCTTCCTATTCCGCCATCTTGCCCTAATCCCAGGATCTCGGTTCTATCACCTGTCAATCATCACGGGCAAATCACTTCTCTGCTTCTTAGTTTTCTTGACATCATTTACTTATTCAACTAATTTCTTATTTTCCAAGCACATTCTCACCTCAGAGCCTTCAGACTTGACTTTCTCTTTACCTAAAACATTTTTTCTTGGGTCTTTACATCACTTCCTTTCTTATAATTAGCACAATCTTAAATGAGTTAGTTAGTTTTTTTTTTTTTTTTTTTTGCTTTATTGCTCTACTAGAAAGTCAACCCAACAAGGGCAGCAACTTGGTCTCTTGTGTAGTTGTAAACCTAGATGATGGTAATTTAAAGAGCTTGATTAAAAATTAAAGATAAAAATAAAAAATGTAAACTTAATTTCTCAACATAAATTCCATAAAGTAAAAACACTTTGATATGCAATATTACAAGCCATTTATTTCATCCACACGAACTAAGGTTCCTGGAAATTTAACCATGTTAATATAGTATATTTTACATTACTCCCTGAAGAAAACTGGGTGTCTTATCAAGATTTTTTTGAATTATGAAACAAAAAAAGTCAGAAGGAGACAAATATGTATTATAAGTTGGGTGCCTTGTGATTTTCCAGAAAAAAAAACTTTTGCAAAATTGCCCTTTTTGATGAGAGGATTGAGCAAGTGCATGGTTGTAGTAGAGAAGACTCTTTGGTGGAACTTTCCAAGGCATCTTCTTGCTATAGCTTTGGCTAACTTTCTCAAAACCATCTCCTAATAAGCAGATGTTATCATTCTTTGGCCCTCCTGAAGGTTAACAAACAAAATGCCTTGAGCATCCTAAAAAACTGTTGTGTTGACATTTGCTCTTACCAGTCCACTTTGGCTCTATCTGGGCTACTCCCACCTCTTTGTCTTCAGGGCCATAATGGGAAAGCCATGTTTCCCTTCCTGTTAAACTTTTCCAAAAAATGCTTCACCATCTTGATCCAATTCATTGAATTTCCATCAAAACTTCTGCTTTTGTCTTCATTGATTCCAGTCACAACAGTTTTAGCACTAATTGAGCAGCAAGTATACTCTGCTTTTAATTTTTCAATCAGAATTTGTAAGCTAAACCCATTAAGATATCTAGGGAATGGCTATTGTGTCAGCAGTTAACTGGAAGTCCTCTCAAATTAGGTAATGAACAAGATTAATTTTTCTTTGCAAATTGCTGTGAATGTTCTGCTGCAGGCTTTATTTTCCAACATCAGCCAGCATGATGTTGGCAAAATTAGTTATCAGTTTGTAAACTACTGAATTCTGTGAGGCATTGACCCCATAAACTTTCATAAGCCATCAATGATTTCACCACACTTTCTCCACCATAAAGCTGAGGCTTGTTCTTGTTCCAATTTTAAGAGAATTCATGTTTTTCTAATAAGGACTCTTTGAAACTTATGTCTTAGCCTTCGTAGTGCCTCAAATTAGGTCCTGTTCAGACATTTTTATAACTAGCTAATGAATTTATTTCAATGAAAAAAATTTAATTCAGTTTTTTCAAAATGGTAATTTTCCAGGGCTGGCTCTGTGGCACAGTGCATAACGCCGCCTTGAAGTAGCACCTTGACAGTAGGGACTCCATTTTGGAGCACTTGAGACTCCATTCTGGGAAAGCACCCCCCCCCACCTGAGACTGGTCTGAAACTATGATCTCAAATAGTCGGAAAATAGCAGTGCACTACATCACCCTTGACAGAGTATAGAAACCCCCTAGCATAATTGTTCAAGCTTGAAAGTAAAAAGGTTACACCTGGGTTAATGATAAAAATGTAATTTGTCTATGTCCTACACATAATTAAAACCAATACCTGGATTAATGTCAGGATTATAAGATTGTAACTGGTATTGTCAAAATTATAATTAATACTAGTTTTGCATAGGCTTTAGGTCAGCTTGACCCTGGTAACCATGTATTCCCCCCTGTTCCTAGCAACCATGAATTCCCCTCCCGATTTTGTGGTTTTTGCCTTTACAAACCCTGTTGCTTTGGGCTTCAGGGTCAAGAGTTCTTTAGGGCATGAGCCCACTCTCCACCACTGGCAATAAAGGACCATCAAATTTTATCAATGTGTGGTGCTCCTTTGCACTTGCTCAAATACAACAGCCTGCAATGCCAGCATCCCACATGGGGCCATTTCTTGTACTTTGCTTAGTGCTAACAGCATTCAAATGCTTACTCTTTTTTTTTTTTTAATTTTTTTAACTTTTATTTGGTAAATATAAATTTCCAAAGTACAGTTTATGGATTACAATGGCTTCCCACCTCATAACTTCCCTCCCACTCTCACCCCTCCCATCTCCTGCTCCCTCTTCCATTCCATTCATATCAAGATTCATTTTCAATTATCTTTATATACAGAAGATCGATTTAGTATATATTAAATAAAGATTTCGTCAGTTTGCACCCACACAGAACATAAAGTGTAAAATACTTTTTCAGTACTAGTTATAGCATTAATTCACATTGGACAACACATTAAGGACAGAGATCCCATATGAGAAGTAAGTACACAGTGACTCCTGTTGTTGACTTAACAATTTGACACTCTTGTTTATGGTGTCAGAAATCTCCCTAGGCTCTAGTCATGAGTTGCCAAGGCTATGGAAGCCTTTTGAGTTCTCCGACTTTGATCTTATTCCGACAGGGTCATAGTCAAAGTGGAAGTTCTCTCCTCCCTTCAGAGAAAGGTACCTCCTTCTTTGATGGCCCCATTCGTTCCACTGGGATTTCACTCCCAGAGATCTTTCATTTAGGTTTTTTGTTGTTGTTGTTCTTGTTTTTTTGCCAGAGTGTCTTTGCTTTCTATGCCTAAAATACTCTCATGGGCTCTTCAGCCATATCCGAATGCCTGAAGGGCTGATTCTGAGGCCAGAGTGCTGTTTAGGGCATCTACCATTCTATGAGTTTGCTGTGTATCCCGCTTCCCATGTTGGATCATTCTCTCCCTTTTTATTCTATCAGTTAGTATTAGCAGACACTAGTCTTGTTTGTGTGATCCCTTTGACCCTTAGACCTATTAGTGTGATCAATTGTGAACTGAAACCGATCACTTGGACTAGTGAGATGACATCAGTACATGCCACCTTGATGGGATTGTATTGGAATCCCCTGGCACATTTTTAACTCAACCATTTGGGGCAAGTCCGACTGAGCATGTCCCAAATTGTACATCTCCTCCCTCTCTTATTCCCACTCTTATATTTCACAGGGATCACTTTTCAGTTAAATTTAGACACGTAAGAACAAATGTGTGTTAATTACAGAGTTCAACCAATAGTATTAAGTAGAACAAAAAAATACTAAAAGAGATAAAGTATTAAATTGTACATCAACAGTCAGGACAAGGGCTGATCAAGTCACCATTTCTCATAGTGTCCATTTCACTTCAACAGGTTTCCCTTTTGGTGCTTGGTTAGTTGTCACCGATCAGGAAGAACATATGATATTTGTCCCTTTGGGAAGATAATCATGATTTTTTTATCTTCAATTTTGAATGTGATGTATCACATTGATTGATTTGCAAATGTTGAACCATCCCTGCATACCAGAGATAAATGCCATTTGCTCTGAGTGAATGATCTTTCTGATATCTTGTTGGATTCAGTTGGCTAGTATTATTACTGATTCAATTTCTGTCTTGGTTATGGGTCTGTTTAGATTTTCTATGCTTCATGGCTCAATTTAGATAGGTTGTATATGTCCAGGAATCTATCCATTTCTTCTAGGTTTACTGATTTGTTGGTATACACAACAAATTCCTGATGATTCTTTTAATTTCTGTTTTGTCTGTTGTTACATTTCCTTTTTCATCTCTAATTTTACAGATTTAGGAATTTTGAGAGGCATTCATCACTCATTTATTTAGTGCCTTTCCAATTTCTTGATGAAGGCACCAATTGCTATAAACTTTCCCCGTAACACTGCTTTTGCTCTATCTCATAAGTTTGATATGTTGTATTGTTGTCTTCATTTGTTTCAAAATTTTTTTTATTTTTCTTTTGATCTCTTCTATGACCCACTGTTCATTCAGGAGCATGTTGTTAAGTTTCCATGTGTTTGCATACAATCTTGAGATTCTTGACTTGTTGATTTCCAGCTTCATTCCATTGTGGTCTGAGAAGATATATGGTATGATTTCAATTTTTTTGAATTTGCTGAGATTTGCATTATGGCCTAGCATGTGGTCAATCCTAGAGAAAGTTCCATGCACTGGTGAGAAGAATGTGTATTCTGCAGCTGTAGGCTAGAATGTTGTAGATATCTGTTATGTCCATTTGGTCTAAAATGTTGCTTAACTCTGTTATTTCCTCGCTGTTTTTCTGCCTCATTAATCTGTCCATTGCTGAAAATGTGGTGTTGAAGTCTTCCATTACTATTGTATTAGAGTCTATATCTCCCTTTAGATCCATTAATATTTCTTTTAAATAGTGAGGTGCCCTGTAATAAGGTACATATATGTTTATTATAGTCATACCTCCCTGTTGAATTGATTCCTTAATAACTGCATAGTTCCCTTCTTTGTCTCTTTTAACAGTTTGTGTTAAAGTCTATTCTGTTCCTCTTAATAAGTTTATCTTAGAATGGCTACGCCAGTTCTTTTTTTGATTTCTGTTAGCATAGCATATCCTTTTCCATCCTTTAACTTTAATCTATGTGTTTCTTTGTTGGTGAGATGTGTTTCTTGTAGGCAGCAAATAGATGGGTTTGGTTTTTTTAATCCAGACTATAATTCATCCAGACTATATCTTTAAACAGGAGAGTTGAAGCCACTTATACTCAAGATGACTTGATAAGAAATTACTTGGTCCTGTCATTTTTCCATAAATATTACAATTATTTACTTTATATTTCACTTGTTATTTTACTGGGAGATCTTCTGCCTTCACCTTCTTTCATAGTGATGACCAAGTTTCTGTGTTTCTGTGTATAGCACATCCTTAAGCATCCTTTGTAAGGCTAGGCAGGTGTTACCAAATTCTTTCAGTTTCTATTGTTTATGGAAGTCTTTATTTTACCTTCAATCATTAATGACAGCCTGGCAGAGTACAGTATTCTGGGTTTACAGGCTTTTTTTCTCTTAAGCCTTGGATTATATTGCCATTCTCTTCTAGCCTATAGGATTTCTGATGAGAAGTTAGCTATGATTCTAATTGGAAATTCTCTGAAAATAGTCTGGCATTTCTCTCATGCATACATTAGAATCTTTTC
This sequence comes from Sylvilagus floridanus, assembly GCA_949820135.1. Lineage (NCBI taxonomy): Eukaryota > Metazoa > Chordata > Mammalia > Lagomorpha > Leporidae > Sylvilagus > Sylvilagus floridanus. Next base: position 99,064,005 of record OX463225.1, read on the forward strand.
TTTATGTTTAATGTGGTGAGTTTGACTACAATGTGTTGTGGTGAAGAGTTTTTCTGGTTATGTCTGTTAGGAGTTCTATGTGTTTCCTGTACTTGGACTTCCCTTTCTTTTTTCAAACTGGGGAAGTTTTCTGTAATCATTTCACTAAAAAAGGTCTTTTAATCCATTCTCTCTTCCCATGCCTTCTGTCTCAGAAAACTCCTAAGACCCATATGTCGGGTTGATTGATAGTATCCCACAAATCTCCAAGACTGATTTTTAGTTTGGTTTTTTTTTTTTTTTTTTTGGACAGGCAGAGTGGACAGTGAGAGAGAGAGACAGAGAGAAAGGTCTTCCTTTGCCATTGGTTCACCCTCCAATGGCCGCCGCGGCCTGTGCGCTGCGGCCGGCGCACTGCGCTCATCCAATGGCAGGAGCCAGGTGCCAGGTGCCAGGTGCTTTTCCTGGTCTCCCATGGGGTGCAGGGCCCAAGCACCTGGGCCATCCTCCACTGCACTCCCGGGCCACAGCAGAGAGCCGGCCTGGAAGAGGGGCAACTGGGACAGAATCCGGCGCCCCAACCGGGACTAGAACCCGGTGTGCCGGTGCCACAAGGCGGAGGATTAGCCTGTTGAGCCACGGCGCCGGCCATGATTTTTAGTTTTCTAATCCCTTCTCCTTCTCTCTCTTTCTCCTTTTTTTTTTTTGCCTGACTGTAAAATTTTCAGAGGACGTCTCCAAGTTCAGATATTCTTTCTTCTGCTTCACTGAGTCTGTTGTTAAGGCTTTTATTATTTATTATTTAAATTAGTCAATTCTTCATTTCCAATATTTCAATTTGATTTCTCTTTAAAAATTTCAATTTCATGGGAAAAATTTTCATTCATGTCATGTATGGATTTATTTAATTCATGGGTTTGCTTCTGATTACTTCTTTTTTATTTATTTTATTTGAAATCAGAGTTACATGGAGAGAGAAGATGTAGAGACAGAGAGAGAGAGAGAGAGGTCTTCCATCCACTGGTTCACTCCCCAGTTGGCTGCAATGGCCAGAACTGTGCCAATCTGAAGCCAGGAGCCAGGAGTTTCTTCTAGGTCTCCCTCGTGGGCACAGGGGCCCAAGGACTTGAGCTATTTTCCACTACTTTCCCAGGCCACAGCAGAGAGCTGGATCGGAAGTGGAGTAGCTGGGACTCGAACCAGAACCCATATAGGATGCCAGCACTGCAGGCAGAAGCTTTACCCTCTACACCACAGCGTTGGCCCCTGATTACTTCTAATTAATCCTATGATCAATTTTTTTAATTCCATTTCTGGTATTTCTTCAATCTCTTCATCTTTACATTCTAGTATTGAAGTGTTGTTTTGTCCCTTTGGGGGCATGATGTTGTCTTCCTTATTCTTGTTTCTTGAATGGCTACATTTATTTTTAGGCATTTGCGGAGATACTTGGTTTTTTTTTTTTTCTTTTTTCCCTTTGATGGCTTTTATCTTTGGACTATGCCTCTGTGTCTCAGTGGAGTGTCCCCCTCTCAGTGAATATTCAAAGGTATGTCTGGGTGTGGTCAGGGAGTTCTGTTCAGTGTTCCAGAGTAAGGGGAGTGGGAGTCCAAGGTGACAACCAAGTTGGGGATGGTAAATCTTTTTTTTTTTTTTTAATCAGGGGGGAAGTTTGTTCAGCTCTGCTGGCATAGTCTCACACTCACCTCCTCTACTCAAAAGAAACCAATGCCTGGAAGCTAACCCCAGTGAATACAACATTCATCCTTACTGCCACACGAACCACATAAAGGATATGTGCAGTCCTCAGTGTGAGCACAGATCCCACAGCAATAATCCTCACCAGGAAATCACGGAGCCCCAAGCATGTGGAGCTGCCCACGTGACTGCCCAAAGACCCAGCCACATCCTGCACCCTCTATTGCAGCTACAAAGTTTTCACAGTCATAGCACAGCTCCCACAGTCATGAGCACTCAGCCTCCTGTCAATTCTCCTAGCCAGACTCAGCTATCTCCTTTCAGCTGGTTGCTGGGCATGCAGACACCAGCTGGTATAGCTGTTATGTATGTCCAAAATGGTGCTCTGCCTCTCTCAGCTAGTTGTAGGATGCTTATATAAAAATCAAAATGCTTATATAAAATGGGCAGGTAGATTATATAACTGGATCCTTTGTGATGGTATATTGCAAGCCCCAGACTCTACCTGTCAGAAAACAGTAAGAAAGACCAAGGTCTTTCAAAGACTTCATGATAGCAAAAGGCAGACCGTATGCTGGTACAAACTGATTGGATCCAATATGGTGTTCAGATTAATCACTATCTGACCTCCAGCCTCATTATACTCTCATTGTAATGCATTAGCATCATAGAAATCATCCCCTTTCACTATATGACATCCTACAAAAGTGCCATATAAGAAAAGAAAAGAAGTAGATCCCTAGTTCCTAGAAGTTGCCACCTCTTTCCCAGAAATAACATAAATATTCCAACCTCCCCTTAACATGCATTTGCTGGACTCCATAAACGTAGAACCCCTGGAGCCCACAGGTGCTTTTCTGTCCATGGAGTATACTGGTCTTTACTACTTTCTTTAATAAAATGCTCTTGCTTTCACTTTTCTGCCTCACAATAGATTTCTGTCTTCTGTTGAAATCAAGAACAAGGCAAAAGCCATGGTGACCCATCCATAGTCCCCAGCTGTCCAGTATTACTTTTTTGAGTCTAAAATTTTGAAATCCTAATATTTGATTTATATTTTCTATCCAGAAGACCCAATCAGGAACATCATATCTGTATAAACAGAAAAATCTGAGGATACTTCAACAAGTGCTTGGAAAAGTGGTATTAAAAAATAAGTGTGCAAAATTTCTTTTAAATTTATGCATAATATTTTCATAATATGTATTTTCATATTTAAGTTTTTTGAAGTCCTCTCATACAATCAATTATAATAGCTGTGACGCTTAAAGCAAATTAAATTAGTAAAATACAAAGTAATCTTACCGTAGAACGCTTCCAGAAACGAATAATTTCATTGATATTTGATGCGGGATGAAGTAAAAAGTAGTCCCTCCATTCATCCCAGTCTACTGTCATTGTCCCATCAGCGTCAATGCTGAAATTAAAAAAAAAAAAAAGTGCCTATAACATTTGTATGATAAAGTTAGCGTCATTATAAAAATCAAATACTTCTTAAATATTTATTGTTGGGGCATTTATTTGTATTTCACGATTTTCATACTGGATTTTTAAAAAATGCTTTTTAAAGAACAGTTTCAATTTTCAGAAAAATTGAGAGCATAGTACATGTAATTGCTTTAAATCTTCAAATCCTATTTCCCCTATTAGTAACATCTTACATTATTATGAGACATTTGTTACACTTAACCAATATTAATACACTATTATTAACTAAAGTGCATATTTTATTAACATTTCCTTAGTTTTCAGTTAATGTTCTTTGTTTCAGGGTCTCCTCTAAGAAGTTACATTCTGTTTAGTAATCATGTCTGTTAAGGCTCCCCAGAGCTATGCCACTTTTTCAGTCTTCCCTTGTTTTGATAACCTTACAGTTTAAAGTACTGAACAAGTATTTTGTAGAAATCCCCTTTGCTAGAATTTATCACATATTGCCTGCTTAATTATTTGTATGAGGGCTGTTAACGAAAAAGCCATTGTAATCCATAAACTGTACTTTGGAAAATTATATTTACTAAATAAAAGTGTTTATAATAAAAAAAAAACAAAAAAAGTTCTTGGAAAATGAAATTAAAAGATAAGTTTATTTTAGAGCAAAAAATTTCAAAATCCATGCACACATTTATTTATCTCACATCTTCCTGTAATCTCTTGAAGAGAAAGACAATTTCTAAGTCACCTGTGTATCTATAGCACTGAGATTTTTGACGAATGAGTAATAAGCGAATGAAATTGACTGAAGACCAACCTTATACCTTTTGGCTCTTCTAATATTTTTGTCTCTGATCCTTTTCTCCCCATTTATAGTTTTTAAAATCAATTTTAAAATGACCTTGTATGAATTTAAAGAGATGACTCAGTCATGCAAAATTCATGATTTACTTAATTTTAAGACTCTCAAATTTTAAAAACTCAAACACTGTTTCTTCATGTCTGAATAAAAGGTAAAACTATCTAAAATGCCTTTTCAATAGAAATTATAAAAAATTAATTCCAATCTGTCAACATAAAGATTAATTCAATTCTAGTTCCAACAAACAAAATAGTAGATATAACACTTGTATTCCCACTGGAAACAATTATGAAACTAGACATAATATCTGTTTTCAGGCACTGGTCTACTAACAAGAATAGGTTGTGGTACTTGAGGGAAGACAAACAAACGAGTTGGGCCCATCCGATTCACTCTGGCTTCTGGCTGCGGACACCTTCCAACTGTAGCTTGGTGAGTAGAAGCCTTAGAAGAGATGGGATGGATAGAATAAACAGAGATTGGAGCTCAATATTGCTGAAGGGACAGGGATTTACAAGGCAAATTTTTGGAGGACACTCTAGAAACTATGTAGGTATCCCTTGGATCTTTGGCTGAGCACCAAACTACACGTGACTCCACCAACCTGACAAAAATAGCTAATGGATACTAAATTCTGTAGATGATAGCAATGTTGGAGTTCAAAAAGGAAACAAATTATGGTAAGAATGGAGAAAGAAAGAAATGTTATATAAAGGGGGCAATGAAAATCACAACCACTGACTTCTCATAAAAAAAAAAAATGCAGGCTAGCGGACACCTTAGTCACAACTTCAAAGTGCTGGGGGAAATAACTGTCAACCTATGACCCTACAGACAAGAAAAATAACCTTCAAGAATGTCAGATAAACAAAAATATTACTATAAAATTCACCAGCATGCAATGCCCACTTCAATCTGCTTTCTCTTAAGACACTATATTGTGATCACCTGGTACTATCTCCCCTACTAGCCTAAACTCCGGACGCAAAAACTGTGGTTAGTTCACAACTGTATCCTGTTCACCTGGAGTTATGACTCTAGGTTTGAGGACTCTAAAGTCACCCATGCCATCACATATGTCATTATAACTCAACAATATTCGATTCTATGCAGAGAATTATCAAAGTACTAGACATTTGGTGACATTTGGGATGAATCCACACTAGTATAATTTAAGGGATGCAGTGAAAGACAGGGTTTGGGAACTCATACACAAAAGGATTCTAAAATGAATCAAAATGTGTACTTCACACTGATCGCTTCTCAAACCCAGGCAAGTGTGAGAATGAGCACACTACCACCAAGCCTCTCTGGGCTGTGAAAGCAGACCTCACACAGAGCAGTCTGTGTTTCACAGGGAGAAAGATCATGGCATATTAAGGGATGAGAGCGTCCAAAAAGCATTAGGTTCCCTTTCATCTCTCTGCCTTCTACTAACTCCTTCCTTCTGACCTTTTAAAATAACTTCGTATGGGACTTTAATTGTGGCGTCATCGGTTAAACCACTATTTGCAACTCCAGCAATCCACATCGGAGGGCTGTTTCAAGTCCTGGCTGCTCCTTCTGATTCAGCTCCCTGCTAATATGCCTGGGAAGGCAACAGAAGATAGCCCAAGAACTTGAGCCTTGCCACTCATGTGAGAAACCGGGATCAAGTGCCTGTCACAGCCCCAGCCCCTGGCCATTTGGGGAGTGGATCAGTGAATGGAAGATCTCTCCCTCTCTCTCTGTCACTTGGCCTTTCAAATAAATAAAATGAATCTTTTTTAAAAATAAAAAAAAAACTCCTTAAAATAAGTTGTATCTGTCCTTTATACAAAAACACAGTGGTTGCAACCTTAGAATCTTTTCTTCAAAAGCTTAAGACATCAAACAAATGAAAGTTTAAGATATCAAACAAATGATTATAGAACTGTTTGGTTCAAGCAATGGGGGAAGCTAGGAGTGTGCTCTAAAATGTCTCTTCAACATTCCTCACACTCACATGCACACACATACACACACACAGAGGACCCCATTAAGGATAGTCTGAGAAACCATTACACTGGGAGTATGTGTAATTTCAGTTCGTTTCTGTTGCTAAAAATGGTCACTCACCTAATGGAATTACTTTGGAAGTGTTTTTGTTTTAAAATATTCCACAAAGGTTCAATACATTTTGATTAATATGTAATAACTGTACATATTTATGTAGTATTTCAATACTCCTATACAGTGTATACTGGCCAGATCATAATAATGAGCATTTCATCTCCTTATCCCTGTCATTCTCATATTTGAATCTTTGAGCTCCTCTCTTTTAGTTCTTCATAAAATATAATATAGGCTGCTGTAAACTACAGTCAGCCTACTGTGCTGTGGAACACTGGACTGTAGTCCTTCTCTCTGCTTTGGTACCTACTAACCAACCTTATTTCATCCCCCTTCCCAAGCTCCAGTGATAACTATTCTATATTCAACTTTTTTTTAGCTTTCACGTAGAAAAAAGAATATGCAGTATGTGTCTTTCTGTGCCTCACTTATTTCACTTAAAATAATGTCCTCCAGTTCTATCCATTTTGTTCCAGATGTCAGGATTTCTTTTATTTTTTTCCCCATTTAAAAGGTTTTAAAATTTTATTTAAGGTATACAAACTTCACGCATTTCATAAGTACAAATTTAGGAACATAGTGATTCTTCCCACCCTACCCTCCCTCCCACTCAATATTCCATGAGTATTTATACCACTTTTTATTCATCCATTCACTCATGAATGGTGTCTAGGTTGATTCCATATTTTAGATACTGTAAATAGTGCTGCAATGTCCATGGGAATGTAGGTATCTCCTTGATATGCTGATTTCCTTTCCTCTGGACATATCCCAGAAGTGGGATAGCTGGGCCATATGGTAGATCTATTTTTAATTTTCTAAGGAACCTTCATACAATTCTTTAAAATGGTTGTACTAATTTGCATTTCCATGAATACTGTATCACAATTTCCTTTTCTCTACATCTTCTCCAGCACTTGTTATTGTCTTTTTATTAATAGTCATTCTAACTAGGGTTAGATCATATTTTATTGTGGTTTCTACTTGTTTGTGCATTTTAAGTTGCTTTTAAAGAAACAGATTCAAAATGAGGATAGAATTAAGCAAATTCTACAAGCAGATTTGTTCACAAAGTTATATAATAAGGGAGGAAGTGCCACATTTATAGTAATTAATTCCCAATATAGAGTATAAAATACAAATAAAAACTTAAAATAAGGATAAGGGCTGACCTTTTCAGAATCTTGTTTGCCTGAGCTTCAGAAATATCTATACCCAATGATTTCACAGCAGCAATTACCTCTGAAGCTTCTATAATTCCTTTAAAAATGAGAAAATATCAAGTTAAAGTATCTGAAAAGAAAACAAGGCAAAATATATTTAGAATGCAGTAGATCATTAAAAGTCCATTATAATCTCATGTTCACAACCCAAAGCCTGAAAAGCTATAAAAAGTGAACTTTTTGGTGACAAAACTTGCCTTAAACTGACATGAAGTTGGGGTGGGCATGTGGCACAGCAGTTAAGCAGATGGTTAGGATATTCCCATCACACATTGGAGAATGCCTGGGTTCATGCTTTATAATATGCTCAGCTTTCCTTGTGTGGAGCTAAATCAATTTATATCTGCAGTACCCATTTTTTCTGCACTCCTATGTGGTGCTCACTTCTCTGTGGGGCAGCCTTTTAATTACAAAGAACCAGTACAATAACAAGCCCTTAAAATGCAATAGCTTCAAGTCATTACTATTTCTCTTAGGCCTATACTATATAAGTTGTTGCCAGAGAAAATGGCTGAGGAGATTGGTGGTAGTACCTTTTAATTTGCTGCTAATTTTTTATAGAGGTACAAATGTCTGAAGTCCCAGTTCCACTCCCAATTCCAGCTTCTTGCTAAGATGCATCCTGGGAGGCAGGAGATAATAGCTCAAGTACTGGGGTCCCTGCCACCTATTTGAGAAACCTAGGTTGACTTTAGGGCTCCTGGTTTCAGACTGGCCCAGCCCTGGCTGTTGCGGACATTTGGAAAGTGAATTAGCAGATGGGAGATTGTGCGCTCTCTCTCTCTCTCTCACTCTTTCTTTCTCTCTCTCTCCCCTTTTAAATAACTTAAAAATAAATTTTAAAAAAACGTTTAAAGGAAAAATGGTTAATATTAATCAATTATTTTATCTAATTTAGTGTGCATATTCATGTTTCTCTGCAGAAATTTTCATGTTTATAATTGCACAGTGGTGCCCAGACCCCACTTGCACCATCTATGCATTGTCACTCTTCAAAAATCCAATTTGTAAATCTTGTTATACATTTGGCCTAAGAGTTTCCAATAAGAAGTTACAGATCTATAATAGATTCTTGATTATATGCAAAAAGCTGAAAAAGCTAATTCTGAAGATCTGATTCATGGACATGAAAATAAGGCCATTCAATGTTGTATAAGGTAAGATTCAAAAGAGATTAACATACTTAAAAAGCAACACCAAATTCTTTTTAACATAAACATATCCTATGTTAAGTAACTCAAGTCAACAAATACATTTCATACAAACCTACTCTGCAACAAATGGGAAACTATAAACCAGAGACCACCAAAGAAATGAATACATTTCAATAAAAGGTACACTTATGTATTTAACAAATATTTACTGCATATTTACATATGGTATTAGAAATTTGGATAATAGTTACTTTGGCAGTGACAGTGATTGGGAAGGGTCACAAAAGTGATGCTTCTGAGATGCTAGTAGTGTTCTGCTTCTTGATCTGCATGTGGCATTCATGTATGATCACCATGTAAAAATTCCTAATGTCTATATACCTATAATTTATATACTTCACTGATTACGTTCTGTAAGAATGTAATCTTCCTAAAAAATAGTCAGGGTCAAACCTGAAATGCCATTTAATCAGAGCTCTCACTTTGGTAATTCCCCAACTATGCCTTTGTTGAAGCTATTGCCTCTATTCAAAAAGCTCTTCTTCCATTTGTTTATATACTGATTCAGCACAAATCTAAAGTGCCTCTGGACAAAATTAAGTTTCTCTTGTATCAATTATAGTCTACTTTGCAAAAAGCTATGTATTTTTATTTTTATTTAATCCAAAACCATGTGCTTCTAAAGACTTTCATTAGCACAGCTCCTGGTATATTAGTTCATACGTAATGCTCAAACAATGGCTGAATTAAAATATATTAAGTAATATTTAAACTTAAAAATCTAAAAACAGAGGCAAATATGTAGGTAAAATATTAGTTATATAGTCCAAAATATAATCAAGAACCACAGACTGAAAATGAGACTCAATGTTGCTTTTAATTATATGCAACATTTCACTGTCAGACTTGAAATGGATTCAGTGTGATGACAGTATTTAGATGGATGGAGAGGAGAACTACAAGCATTCTAGCACTGTAATTCCAGAGAGAATTGTAAAATATTCCTTTCCTGTACCAGTAATCTATTGTTAACAAATCACCAAAAAATCTGGTGGTTTGAAAAGAATGTATTGTTCATTGAACTGATTCAGCTGGTTGATTCTTCTGGTGGTCTTGTGTGGATCATTCATCTGAATTCAATAATCTGGAGGTTGAAACACACCTGGCAGTTGAATAGCTTCAATGACATGTCTCTCATCTAAGATGACAATGCAGAACAGTGATGACTAAATGGACATCTCTTGCATGTGGTCTCTCTAGTAGGCAGCTAAGATTTCTTTACTTGTCATTCAGAGTATTCAAGAGGCATCATTCCAGAGAGATAAGTCCCAGTGTACAAGAACTTACCAAGCTTTGCCAGTGTCTCAATGGATAAAGCAAGTCAAATGACCATGCCCAGGTCAATATGGGCTACACTAGGACACAAACCTAAGAGATGTGGTTCATTGGGATAATGCTATGGTTTGAATATGATTTCCCCCAAAAGCTCATGCAGGAGTTTCAGCCTCAAAGTCACAAGTTAATGGTAGTAAGAGGATGGCAACAATCTGACCATGTGTTTATAAGTGGGACCTCTGGGAAGGACTTAGATTTGATTAGCACATTAGCATGGAACCCTTATGATTGAAAACCGGTGGTTTTCTCAGGTGAGAGTGAGTGAGCTCATAGGCAGAGATACACATGTGCTCCCACTGTGAGGTTATGCAGATCAAGAAGGCCCTTCCAAGAGCCTGTGTAATGCTATTTGGACCTTGTACATTCAGAATTATGACCCCAAATAAATCTCTTTTATTCATAAAGTATTCTATCTTGGATATTTCATTATAGTTGTGAAAAATGTGACTGATATGATAGCCAATGTAAAGCAATATTATTTTATCTTCCAAAGTCATAGTATTTTCATATGTAAACTGTAGCTACTGGGAGAAGCATCTATTATAAAAACAAGATATGCAAGTTAAAGTAGCTAGAACAGATATAGCATATAGCATAATCCAATAAAATGTTCATTTCTTTCCCTCCATTCCCTCAATCCCTAAAAAACTCCATCCAACAAAGAAACTTCATGATAAAATTATGAATGGTAATTACCTTATTCACATATTTGCAACAGCATTCCATTGACATTTTGGAAGAAAAACACAGGGGTTTGGATATTTCTTTTTTTTAAAGATTTTATTTATTTATTTGAGAGGCAGAGTTACATAGAGAGGGAGAGACAGAGAGACATCCTCCATCTGATGGTTCACTACCAAATGGCTACAATGGCCAGAGCTGTGCCATTCTGAAAACAGGATCCAGGAGCTTTCTTCTGGGTCTCTCATGTGGATGCAGAGGCCCAAGGACTTGAGCCATCTCCTGATGCTTTAGCAGGGAGCTGGGTCAGAAGTAGAGCAGCTAGGACTCAAACTGGTGCTCATATAGGATGCTGGCACTGCAGGCAGAGCCAGCTATTTCTTAATGAGAGAAGTTAAACTGATGAGTTCACCTTGGGGCTTGAATGCTCCCAGCTACTGATCTAGTAAGTCATCAGCACACAGGTCTCCATCCACCTTTGCTGACAAGCGTAAGGCCTAGAAATCTCCTAGGCAGTGGGTATGAGGTGGTAGGAATTGAGTCATGTCTACTAGTAATGTTCATGAATGTGTGATGAACTGGAAGGTATCAAGAGGAACAATGACGTTGAAAGGTCTGATGCAGTAAGCCAGATCCAGTAATAGGACTATAGAAGAAATGTTGGCTCTAGGGTCAATGAAACACTTGATACCAGAAATTACCTTATCCCAGCCACCCCACAGGCACTTGTACACTTGTACACTTGGCTACACATACATATGAATTCAAGAAGCTGTACTTTGATATCCCAAATATTCTGGTATCAGACATAAACATAAAGATTACATTAATTACACATAAACATAGAGAGAGGAGTATATTAATTTCCTAAGGTTGCTGTAACATTGTCACAAACTGAATGGCTTAGAACACAGAAGTTGTTTCTCAGTTCTAGAAGACAGAAGTCCAAAATAAAAGTATCAATCAGTCAGGTTCATGCTCCTTCTCAAGATGTGAGGGAAAGATCTGTTCCATCCCTCTCTTTCAGTTTCTGGTACTTTCGAGTGTCCCCTGGCATTTAAATATGTTGCTCCAGTCCTGACCCCCAAATCGCGCAGCAGTCTTCACATTATGTTCTTTCGTGTGTCCTTGTCCCTGAGTCTCAATTTCCTCTTTGAAAGGACACAGTTCTAATGGAATTGGACCCACTCTAAAGGCCTCTTTTTTTTTTCTTTTTAAATTTTATTTAAGGTATATAAGCTTCATGCATTCATATGTACAAATTTAAGAACATAGTCTCTGTGAAGGTTCTATCTCCAAATAAGGTCACATTCTGAAATACTGGAAAGTAGGACTTCAACATACCTTTTCAGGGAGACACAATTCAGTCCATCCTGGATGAGGTATTCTCTTCCTTATACTCAAAAAGCATCCTAGCCAAAGTAAATCTGCTCTATGCACAAAGGTGGTGACTGAGGCATCAGATGTAACAGCAACATAAAATCAGGCAGTGTAAGCAAAATAGCACCTGAGCTCTGCAGATGGCGGAGAGTGGTCCTGGTGGCAGCAGTAGAGATTCACCTCTGTCTACAAGTACTACTCAGGTGCTCAAAACAAGAAGACAAGTGAGAACAGGGATAGTAACTCTCTAAGAATGGTATCGCTGCATGACTTTGGCGACTAAGCTGTGTTGTTCCAGCTCGACTTGTCAAGGCAGAAATTAACATATCTGTAGTGCTATACTACTATGTTACTTTGGGATGTCCTCCTTGTGGTAGAAATTATTGGCCTCAGAGTGTTCTCTACTACCAAGATCTATAAGCACTGATTTTCAGTTTCACTAGAGGCAATATATTCTTATATTCTTACCAATGATATTCTAATTTCACTGGCCACCTGACAAAATGATTTCAGCTTCATAAATGATAATTATGGAGTAAGAATGCAGAGAAAAATTCCAAAGAAGCACTAGAGTACAACTATCAGTCCTAAATCAACAGTAAATGATGAACTGGTCTAATAAGCAGATGTTTAGCACTGTTTCAGAAGCTTCTGGGTACTACTGAATTAGGAGAGTCCAGCCTAGCCTAAACATTTGGCTGAAAAAGTACATGGAAGCCTGGAACACTGAGATATAGTTTTTAAGGAAAATGTGACCATGTTTGTAATCATTGTCCACTAAAGCTTGAGATACACAGGTTACACTCTGTTTCATTCAAGAATCCATCAGTAGAATCCTTAAACAAATGGATCTTTATGTACATTTAGATTTGTCAATCAACAAAAGTTAGATTTCATACAACTTAACTACTAACATATATATTTCTTAAGTAGGGTATAACTGGATTCTCTCTTTTTTTTTTTTTTTGACTGGCGGAGTGGACAGTGAGAGAGAGACAGAGAGAAAGGTCTTCCTTTGCCATTGGTTCACACCCACAGTGGCCACAGCAGCCTGCGCACTGCAGCTGGTGCACAACGCTGATCCGAAGCTAGGAGCCAGGTGCTTCTCCTGGTCTCCCATTGGGTGCAGGGCCCAAGCACTTGGGCCATCCTCCACTGCACTCCCGGGCCATAGCAGAGAGCTGGACAGGAAGAGGAGCGACCAGGACAGAATCCAGCGCCCTGACCGGGACCAGAACCCAGTGTGCCGGTGCCACAAGTGGAGGATAGCCTATTGAGCCGCGGCGCCAGCGGTATAACTGGATTCTAATATCCCATAGGTGTTTAGCATATACGGATGCAGAAGTGGTATTGTATGTTTAGTCACTCTGATTTAAAGATCTATACCAAAACATAAAACACAACACAGCATATCTTTTCTTTGCAAATTAGTATGCATATTGATCATAGCACTATTTATAAAAGATTAGAAATATCCTAAATGCCTAATAATATGGCAATGATTAGGTAACTCATATTACAATTGGGATATTTCACAGCCATTAAAATTATGCTTGTGAAGAATATTAAATTAAATGAGCATGCTTACAATAAAAATTAGAAAAAACAGAACACAAAATTATATATAAAGTGTGATTGCAATTTCATTGAAAGGAAGGAAGGAGAGATATAAAGAAAGTCTATGAAAATATAAAACCTACCAAAATGTTAACATTTATCTCTACTTACCAATTTTACTTCCTTTCTGAAGGTTTTTGTTTTATATAATTTTCTTGCAACCAATATATTTTCATACTCACCAAGAAAATAAGAGATACCATTTAAAAACTACCATAATAGTTTCAGCTCATATACTGCAGATAAAGTGGAAAGCCCTACTCACTAAGTAAAAAAGCTTTCAGTTCAGATGACACAGCCTTCTACAACAATTATTTTACCAAGATCCATACAGGAATGATAATTCTAATAAACAGAATTTATGCATTATTCTTAGAAATACGAAAGTTTTAGCTAGATAACTATCAGAAATAATTGAATCTTTGATAAAAGAAATAAATTAAAGGCTAGTAAAAGTACCATTTACTACTGACAGCTATTTTCATGTTGAGCTAACTGTGGATGAACCATACACACACCATCACTATTTTTGTCCAGACTATTAAATGCAAGCCTCATTTTTTTCTCATGGTCTTGAAGATATCGCATAAATTCTTCAAAGTCCAATCCTGAATCAGCATTTTTATCTCCAGCCTGAAGAATTTCCTATAAGGAAGAAGAAACTCATTGCAGAGATATATCATGAATAAATTCACTAGATCAAACTAACATTCGCACATTTCACTCTAATTATGATTGTCATATGCATCAGTTATCCTAGTTTTCAGTCATAGCCACAAGGCTAAGTATATTAAATGATTTTTAAAATTGTGCAATAGTAAAGTCAATAACCATTTTTCCAAATAATTATGAACCTTATTACTAAGTATGTATCTGAGGTCAACAATAAATATCAAGATCCTCAAGGAAATAAAGACATTAATACACACAATCTTTGCCATTAGGGACAAAAATCTGTTAATTAAATGCAATAAAATATATGAACTACTAGTGTGTCCCTAGTTTAAGGATTTGATATCTAGCCTAGTAAATTGAGAATATGTCTCAATAAGTCTCATTGGACCTTTATGTTTTCTTTTAAATAGAAAATTAATAATCTTAAAATGTATATCTTATATATTTCTAGCATATTCCTCTCCTACACATCATTATCTTGGTCATCTTTGCATCATCAATGCCTAACATAAAGTATGGCATACACAATCACTTAATAAATATTTGTGGAATCAAAAAATAAATACTCTAATAATTTGATGGTACCAGGTTATAGATTTATATCCCTGTTTTAGTTTGAGTTCATTTTTGTATAAGATGTAAGGTAGGAATCTTGTCTCATACTTTGTCACCTATAGATCCTATTTTCCCATCAACATTTGTTGAAAAGGCTATCCTTTCTCCAGGGATTGATTTTAGCTCATTTGTCAAGGATCTGTTGGTTGTATATAAGTGGATTGATTTCCAGAGTTTCTATTCTGTTCCATTGGTCTACATGTCTATTTTTGTACCAGTATCAAGCTGTTTTCATTATAACTGCTCTGTAGTATGTCTTGAAATCTGATATTGTGATGTCTCTGGCTTTGTTTTTGTTGTATAAGATTGCTTTACCTATTTGGGGTTTCTTGTGTTTCCATATGAATTTTAGCATCATTTTTTCTAGATCTGAGAAGAATGTCATTGGTATTTTGATTGGGATAGCACTGAATCTGTAAACTGCTTTTAGTAGTATAGTTATTTTGATTATATTAATTCTTCCAATCCATGAACATGGAAGATTTTTCCATTTTTTTGTCTTCTTGTATTTCTTCATTTAATGTTTGGAATTTTCATCATAGAGATCTTTCACTTCCTTCATTAAATATATCCAAAGGTATTTAATATTTTTGTAGCTACTGTGAATGGGACTATTTGTGTATACAAAGGCTACTGATTTTGTGTGTTGATTTTATGTCCTGCAACTTTAAAAAAATTATTCATTTATTTGCAAGTCAGAGTTCGAGAGAGGAGAAGTGGGGGGAGGGGGTCTTCCATTTGATGGTTCACTCCCCAATTGGCCGCAATGACCAGAGCTGTGCCAATCCAAAGCCAGGAGCCAGGTGCTTCTCCTGGTCTCCCACGTGGGTGCAGGGGCCCAAGAACTCGGACCATCTTCTACTGCTTTCCCAAGCCATAGCAGAGAGCTGGATTGGAAGTGAAGCAGCCGGGTCTCAAATGGGCGCCCATACGGGATGCCAGCGCTTCAGGCCAAGGCATTAACCCACTGCACCACAGCACCGGCCTCATGTCCTGCAACTTTAACAAACTCTGCTATGAGTCCAACAGTCTCTTAGAGTCTTTTGGTTCTCCTAAAAAAAGGATTATGTCATCTGCAAACGGGTATAATTTGACTTCCTCCTTTCCAATTTGTATCCCTTTGATTTATTTTTCTTACCTAAAGGCTCTGGCTAAAACTTCCAGAACTATATTGAATAGCAATGGTGGAAGTGGTCATTCTTGTGTGGTTCTAAATTTTAGTGGAAACACTTTCAACATTTCCCACTTCAATAGGATTCTGGCTGTGGATCTCCCACAAATTGCTGTGACTGTATTGAGGAATGTTTCTTGTATACCCAATTTGCTAAAAGTTTTTTTTTTTTAATCATGATAGGATGTTGTATTTTATCAAATGCTTTCTCTGCATCTATTGAGATTATCATATTATTTTTATTCTTCAATTTGTCAATATATCACATTGATTGATTTGCATATGTTGAACCATCCGTGCATACCAGGGATAAATTCCGCTTGATCTGGATGAATGATCTTTCTGATGTGCTGTTGGACTCAATTAGCAGTATTTTTGTTGAGGATTTTTGTAACTATGTTCATGAAGGATATTTGTCTACAGGTCTCTTTCTACATTGTATCTTTTTCACGTTTTGGAATTAAGACAATGCCGTCCTCACAGGAGCTTATGAGGATTCTCTCCCACTTGTTTTAAATAGTTTGAGGAGAATTGAAATCAGTTCTTTAAAAGTTTGGTAGAATTCAGCATGGATGTCATTCAGTCCTCGACTTTTCTTTTTTGGGAGGGTCTTTGTTTTTTGAAAATTAATAATATTTTATTGCATAGGAGAAAATATATTCCCATGGTAAGATAATATAATTAATACTATTTACATACATTTAACTGTGGTTAAGTATCATATAAATACAGATGATTATATAGATTTTCCTCATATATTTCTGTGGGAATACAAATGGTATAGTCACTTTATAAAAGTTTTTTATGAAAACTTTTATTTAATAAATATAAATTTCAAAGTACAACTTTTGGAATTAGCAGTTTTCCCCCCATAATCACCCTCCCACCCACATATCCCTCTCTCATTCCATTCTTAAGATTCATTTTTAATTATCTTTATATACAAAAGATCAGCTTAGTATATACTAAGTAAAGATTTCAACAGATTGCACCCACACAGACACACAAAGTATAAAGTACTATTTGAAGACTAGTTTTACCATTAATTTACATAGTACAACACATTAAGGACAGAGGTCCTACATGGGGAGAAAGTGCACAGTGACTACTGTTATTGATTTAACATTTGACACTCCTATTTATGATGTCAATAATCACCCAAGGCTCTTGTCATGAGCTGCCAAGGCTATGGAAGCCTCTTGAGTTCACAAACTCCCACCTTATTTAGACAAGGCCATAGTCAAAGTGGAAGTTCTCTTCTCCCTTCAGAGAAAGATACCTCTTCCTTTGATGTCCTGTTCTTTCCGTTTGGATCTCACTCACAGAGATCTTTCATTTAGATCATTTTTTGCAGCAGTGTCTTGGCTTTCCATGCATGAGAAACTCTCATGGGCTTTTTAGCCAGATTTGAATGCCTTAAGGGCTGATTCTGAGGCCAGAGTGCTGTTTAGGGCATTTGCCATTCTTTGAGTCTGCTGTGTATCCTGCTTCCCATGTTGGGTCGTTCTCTCCTTTTTAATTCTATCAATTATTATTAGTGGACATTGGTCTTATTTATGTGATCCTTTTGACACTTAATCCTATCTTTATGATCAATTATAACTAAAATGATTACTTTAACTAGTAAGATGGCATTGGTACATGCCAGCGTAATGGGATTTGGAGTCCCCTCAGCGTCCCCCCCCCCACCCAGTTCAGAAGCTCAACATAGTCACTAGGTCTTAGTCTCCTGTTATTGCTCTCCACCACAGTCGGGTTTCTCTGCTCAGTTGATTGCCAGGCACAGACACGAACAAGCACAGCTGTTATGTATGTCCACTACAGCACCTGCTCTATCAGCTCGTACGCCTTTGTAAAGTGAGTAAAGAGAGAGAATCATGTCCGTATCATCCCTTTTATTTTTTTTCTCCTCTAGTTAGGCTGATGTACTTTCCCCCACGGGGCTTCAAACCTTGTTCCCTCTAGGCTCTTCCTGACGCTTTTCCGCCAGTGTCTCAGGCTTCTGTGGTCTCGTCTCACCTCACTTTCCTGTGTTGGTGTGGAGGCTCTCGGCAGCTGGAGTCCTGAGCTGTGGGCACCCACACCCTCCATGTAGGTCCACCATGTCCCTCTAATTAAGGAAGAGTTTCCTCTGCAGTTTTTTCCCTAACTCTTCCCTGAGACTACACTATTTCCACTTTTATTAAACTATCTTCTCCTGGACAAGATCAGTAAGCTTCCTCCCTATTCCACCATCTTCAAGAGGGTCTTTATTATTAATTCAATCTCTGTCTTGGTTATTGGTCTATTTAAGTTTTCTATGTCTTCATGACTCCATATTGGGAGATTTGTATGTCTCCAGAAATCTATTCATTTCTTCTAGATTTTCAAATTTGTTGGCATACCGCTGTTTATAGTAATTCCTGATGATTCTTTTTATTTCTGTGGTATCCATTGTTACACAACCCTTTTCAACTCTGATTTTATTGATTTGGGGCTTCTCACTCTTTTTTATTTTTGGTTAGTTGGGCCAATGATGTATGAATTTTGTTTACTTTTTCAAAAACCTATCTCTTCATTTCACTGATCTCTTGCATCATTTTTTTGTTTGTTTCACATTTATTTATTTATTCTCTAAATGTAATTATTTTCTTCCTCTGACTAATTTTGGGCTTGGTTTGTTCTTATTTTCTAGATTTTTGAGATGAACTGCTAATCATTTATTCATCTATTTGATACTTTCCTAATTTCTTCATACAGAAACTACTTACTATAAACTTTCATCTTAACACTGCTTTTTCTGTATCCCATAAGTTTTTATATGTTTTTTATCATACTCATTCATTTCAAGAATGTTTTTTATTTTTTTTTAATTTCTCCTATGACCCACTCTTCATTCAGGAGCATGTTGTTAAGTCTCCATGTGTTTTGCATATTTTCTAGTGTTTCTTAAGTTGTTAATTTCCAGCTTCATTCCATTGTGGTCAGAAAAGATACATGTTATGATTTAAATTTTCCTGAATTTGCTGAGACTTGCTTTATTGCCTAGCATATGGTCTATCCTACAGAAAGTTTCATGCACTGATGAAAAGAATGCATATTCTGCAACTGTGGGGTGAAATGTTCTGTAAATATCATTAGGTCCATTTGGTGTAGAGTGTAGATTAGCTCTGTTGTTTTCTTTGTTGATTTTCTGCCTAGTTGATCTGTTACACCATCTTACTAGAGGAAAACATCGAGGAAACTCTGCAATACATTAGTATAGGCAAAGATTTCTTGGAAAAGACTTCAGAAGCACAGGCAATAAAGACAAAAAATAGACAAATGTGATTACAAATGCTAAGAAGTTTCTGCACTGCAAAGGAAATACTCAACAAAGTGAAAACAAAGGAAACACTCAACAACTGACAGAATGGGAGAAAATATATTCAAACTATGCAATTTATATACTATTAATACCGAGGATCTATAAAGAGCAAGCACAGAGTCAAAGCAATAAGCCAAGTGATACCCTGTGTTCCAGCTAAACCATAAACTACTTTCCAATAAAACCTACTTCAAAAAGAATAAGGGGTGATTATATCTGATGAGAAAATGTCAATGTAGGAACACAGGAAATATGAAGAAGGTAGCATGATGCCTCCAAAAGAACACAATAATCCTCTAGAATTAGATCCTGAATGGAAGGAAATCTATGAAATGACAGATATAGAATTCAGAATGATTATAAGGAAACTCAATCAGATGCAAGAGAATACATGTTAAAGATAAGGAAATCAGCCGGCGCCACGGCTCACTAGGCTAATCCTCTGCCTTGTGGTGCCAGCACACCAGGTTCTAGTCCCAGTCGGGGCGCCGGATTCTGTCCTGGTTGCCCCTCTTCCAGGCCAGCTCTCTGCTGTGGCCAGGGAGTGCAGTGGAGGATGGCCCAAGTGCTTGGGCCCTGCACCCCATGGGAGACCAGGAGAAGCACCTGGCTCCTGCCTTCGGATCAGCGCAGTACACCGGCTGCCGTGCGCTGGCCGCGGCGGCCACTGGAGGGTGAACCAACAGCAAAGGAAGACCTTTCTATCTGTCTCTCTCTCTCTGTGTCCATTCTGCCTGTCAAAAAAAAATTTTAAAAAAAAGATAAGGAAATCATTGAGTGACACGAATGAAAATATTACTAAGGAGATAAACTTATTAAGAAGAACCAAATAGAAACTTAATGAGATGCAATCTTCAATCAGTGACATAAAAATTGGTTTAGAGCCTTTTTAAAAGATTATTTATTTGAAAGGCAGAGAGAGAGAGAGAGAAAATGAATCTTCCATCCACTGTTTCACTCCACGAAAATTAGAAGGATACTGTGGATGCACGTGGAGGGTGTGGATGTACATAACTCAGGACCCAGCAGCCAAGAGCCTCAGCACTTGGTTCGCAGTTTTGGAGAGTGAGGTAGGACTAGACTGCAGCAGCCCAAGCCACTGTTGATAAAGCTGCAGGAAGAGTCTGGCGTGAGTACAGCTTGGGTGGCCCATGGGGGACAGTGTATGCACCAACTCAGAGGGAAAAAAATGGCGGACACATTTCTCTCTCCCCAACAACCTGGCACCAGTGTCTGATAATTAGCTGAAAGGATAGGTGCCATTTTGGATATATGTAATAGCTGCACCACTCATGTGCGTGTACCCAGCAACCAGCCAAGTGGAGATGCCTAAGTTTGGCTAGGACAATTGATAGGGGGCTATAGGATCCTTGTGTGCTTAGACTGTGAAAACATGGTGGCTGCATGGTAGAATGCAGGATATGGCTGGGTCTTTGGGTAGTCACTGTGAGAGGCTCAACACATTCAGGGCTCCCTGATTCCCTGGTGATTGTCATTGCTCTTGGACCCATGCTCACACTAAGGACTGCATGGATCTTTTGTGTTATTCTTATGGCAGTACAAATGAATATTACACCCGCCAGGGTTAGGGACCAGGCATTGGTCTCCTTGGAGGGGAGGAGGGGAGTGTGAGACTATGCCAACAGAGCAAATTAAACCTCCTCTCTGATTTAAAAAAGAGAGAGAGGAGACACAAAAATAATAAGAATCATCATAAATTACCACAAAGAGCTGTATACCAACAAATCAGGAAATCTAGAAGAATGGATAGACTCATGGACACTTACAATCTACCTAATTTGAGCCAAGAAGACATAGAAAACCTGACCAAAAATCAAGATAGAAATTGAACCACTAATAAAGACTCTCCCAAAAAACAAAAGCCCAAGACCAGATGGCTTCACTGTTGAATTTCAACAATCTTTTAGGGCGGAGCCAAGATGGCGGAATAGTGAGGACGCGCACTAGCAGTCCGCAAAAAGATAGTTTAATAAAAACAGAGTTACTGTAGCCTCAGGAAAAATCTCACGGAAAAAAATGCAGTGGAAATTCTTCCGGACCCAGTGAATGAGACGCAGAGGACCTAGGGGAAAGTAAGTTTGCGAACGGCAAATCGTGCCTTAGTGGCACGGGAGCTGCCGGGAGGGACGGGAACTGGACGGAACACAGTCGCCATTGGAATCGAGCGCTTAAACGGGAGCCGATACAGGGATCCCGAGACACTGGCGGGGGGAAGCAGACGCCAGGGGGGAAACAGCACAATTGAGGCGAGCCCACACGGACACTAGCCTCTTTCGTTGCCCACCCTGCTCACTCGAGCTAGACTGAACACAGTGGGACGGCGCGCGCCCGCCGGCTGAACCGGAAGCCGGGCGGAACACAGTCGCCATTGGAACTGAGCGCTTGAACGGGAGCCGATACAGGGATCCCGAGACACTGGCGGGGGGAAGCAGACCCCCCACGGGGGAAACAGCACAGTTGAGGCGAGCCTGCACGGACACTAGCCTCTCTCGTCACCCACCCTGCTAATTCGAGCTAGATTAAACGCAGTGGGACAAGGCGCGCCCGCCCGCCCGCCCGCCCGCCCATCACTGAGGCAGACGGAACCAAAAACCCGAGGCTGTAGAAACCTGAAGGGGATCCAAAAACTGGGAACACACCGCGCACACAAACTCCGTTACCTTGACAACCCAGAGAAAGAGTGTGGGGAAAAAAAAAAAATGCCAAATAAAAACAGATTCCGAGGGAGCAAGATCAAGGAAGACGCTATGATGACCCCAAACGGAAAAGACACCCCAAGTCAGGATTATGAAGATAATGAGATAGAAGAAATGCAAGAAACAGATCTCAAAGAATTGATAAGAACATTAAGAAGTTCTCAAAAACAAATTCTCGAACTACAGAAATCCTTAATGGATAAGATAGAAAATCTCTCTCGCGAGAATGAAGTACTACGGAGAAATCAAAACGAAATGAAACAACTAGTAGAACAAGAAGCTATGAGAGTGACAAAAAATCTTAATGAATTGAAGAATTCAATAGATCAAGTGACAAGCAATCTTGAGGGCCTTAAAACCAGAATGGGTGAAGCAGAAGAGAGAATATCGGACCTAGAAGACAGAGAACAGGAGAGGAAACAGTCAAACCAAAGACAAGAAGAGGAAATTAGAAAACTAAAAGATATCGTCGGGAATTTACAGGATACTATTAAAAAACCCAACATTCGGGTTCTAGGTGTTCCTGAAGGTATGGAGAGGGAGAAAGGATTAGAAGGCCTTTTTAGGGAGATACTAGCAGAAAACTTTCCAGGCTTGGAGAAAGACAGAGAAATCCTAATCCAGGAAGCTCATAGAACCCCTAATAAACATGACCAAAAGAGATCCTCTGCACGACATATTGTAATTAAACTCACCACAGTGAAGCAAAAAGAAAAGATCCTAAAATGTGCAAGAGAGAAACGTCAGATTACTCTCAGAGGATCGCCAATTAGACTTACAGCTGACTTCTCAACAGAAACCCTACAAGCTAGAAGGGAATGGCGAGACATAGCCCAGGTACTTAGAGAGAAAAACTGCCAGCCCAGAATATTATACCCTGCAAAGCTCTCATTTGTGAATGAAGGTGAAATAAAGACCTTTCATAACAAACAAAAATTGAAAGAATTTGTTGCCACTCGTCCAGCCCTGCAAAAGATACTTAAAGACGTGTTACACACAGAAACACAGAAACACGACCATCAACATGAAAGAAGGTAAACGAAGGGAACCTCACGGCAAAAGATCACAGGGAATTCAAAGCATACATTAGAAAATATCTGGCAAATGGCAGGGCAAACTTACCACTTATCAATAGTCACATTGAACGTTAAAGGTCTAAACTGTCCTGTTAAAAGACAGAGATTGGCTGATTGGGTTAAGGAACAAAAACCATCTATTTGCTGCCTACAAGAAACACATCTTTCCAACGAAGATCCATACAGACTGAAAATAAAAGGATGGAACAAGATATACCACGCCAACAGAAATGAAAAAAGAGCGGGTGTAACCATCTTAATATCGGACTACATAAACTTTAACACAAAAACTGTTAAGAGAGACAAAGAGGGGCACTATATAATGATTAAGGGATCAATACTACAGGAAGATATAACAATTCTCAATGTATATGCACCTAATTACAGGCCACAGGTTTATTTAAAAAATTTGTTAAGAAACTTAAAGGGAGACTTAGACCCCAACACAATAGTACTGGGGGACTTCAATACTTCACTCACAGATATTGACAGATCGACAGGACAGAAGATCAACAAGGAGACAGTAGATTTAAACAACACTATAGCCCAAATGGATCTAACAGATATCTACAGAACTTTTCATCCTACACGTAATGAATTCACATTCTTCTCAGCAGTACATGGAACCTACTCTAGGATTGATCACATATTAGGCCATAAAGCAAGTCTCAGCAAATTCAAAAGAATTAGAATCATACCATGCAACTTCTCAGACCATGAGGGAGTGAAGTTGGAAATTAGCAACTCAGGAATCTCTAGAGCATATGCAAACACATGGAGATTGAACAACATGCTCCTGAATGAACAATGGGTCACTGAAGAAATCAAAAGAGAAATCAAAAATTTTCTGGAAGTAAATGAGGATAACAGCACAACATACCAAAACTTATGGGATACAGCAAAAGCAGTGTTAAGAGGAAAGTTTATATCAATAGGTGCCTACATCAAGAAACTGGAAAGGCACCAAATAGATGAGCTTTCAATGCATCTCAAGGATCTAGAAAATTTGCAGCAAACTAGACCCAAATCTAGTAGAAAAAGAGAAATAATCAAAATCAGAGAAGAAATCAACAGGATTGAATCCAAAAAAACATTACAAAAAATCAGCCAAACGAGGAGCTGGTTTTTTGAAAAAATAAACAAGATTGACACCCCATTGGCCCAACTAACTAAAAAAAGAAGAGAAAAGACCCAAATCAGTAAAATCAGAGATGAAAAAGGAAATATAACAACAGACACCACAGAAATCAAAAGAATCATCAGAAATTACTACAAGGACTTGTATGCCAGCAAACAGGGAAACCTATCAGAAATGGATAGATTCCTGGACACATGCAACCTACCTAAATTGAACCAGGAAGACATAGAAAACCTAAACAGACCCATAAGTGAGTCAGAAATTGAATCAGTAATAAAGGCCCTCCCAACAAAGAAAAGCCCAGGACCAGATGGATTCACTGCTGAATTCTACCAGACATTTAAAGAAGAACTAACCCCAATTCTTCTCAAACTATTCAGAACAATCGAAAAAGAGGGAATTCTCCCAAATTCCTTCTATGAAGCCAGCATCACCTTAATTCCTAAGCCAGAAAAAGATGCAGCATTGAAAGAGAATTACAGACCAATATCCCTCATGAACATAGATGCAAAAATCCTCAACAAAATTCTGGCCAATAGACTGCAACAACACATCAGAAAGATCATCCACCCAGACCAAGTGGGATTCATCCCTGGTATGCAGGGATGGTTCAATATTCGCAAAACAATCAACGTGATACACCACATTAACAGACTGCAGAAGAAAAACCATATGATTATCTCACTAGACGCAGAGAAAGCATTCGATAAAATTCAACACCCTTTCATGATGAAAACCCTAAGCAAACTGGGTATAGAAGGCACATTCCTCAATACAATCAAAGCAATTTATGAAAAACCCACGGCCAATATCCTATTGAATGGGGAAAAGTTGGAAGCATTTCCACTGAGATCTGGTACCAGACAGGGATGCCCACTCTCACCACTGCTATTCAATATAGTGCTGGAAGTCTTAGCCAGAGCTATTAGGCAAGAAAAAGAAATTAAAGGGATACAAGTTGGGAAGGAAGAACTCAAACTATCCCTCTTTGCAGACGACATGATTCTTTATTTAGGGGACCCAAAGAACTCTACTAAGAGACTATTGGAACTCATAGAAGAGTTTGGCAAAGTAGCAGGATATAAAATCAATGCACAAAAATCAACAGCCTTTGTATACACAGACAATGCCACGGCTGAGGAAGAACTGCTAAGATCAATCCCATTCACAATAGCTACAAAAACAATCAAATACCTTGGAATAAATTTAACTAAGGACATTAAAGATCTCTACAATGAAAATTACAAAACCTTAAAGAAAGAAATAGAAGAGGATACCAAAAAATGGAGAAATCTCCCATGCTCATGGATTGGAAGAATCAATATCATCAAAATGTCCATTCTCCCAAAAGCAATTTACAGATTCAACGCAATACCAATCAAGATACCGAGGACATTCTTCTCAGATCTGGAAAAAATGATGCTGAAATTCATATGGAGACACAGGAGACCTCGAATAGCTAAAGCAATCTTGTACAACAAAAACAAAGCCGGAGGCATCACAATACCAGATTTCAGGACATACTACAGGGCAGTTGTTATCAAAACAGCATGGTACTGGTACAGAAACAGATGGATAGACCAATGGAACAGAATAGAAACTCCAGAAATCAATCCAAATACCTACAGCCAACTTATATTTGATCAACGATCCAAAACCAGTCCCTGGAGTAAGGTCAGTCTGTTTAATAAATGGTGCTGGGAAAACTGGATTTCCACGTGCAGAACCATGAAGCAAGACCCCTACCTTTCACCTTACACAAAAATCCATTCAACATGGATTAAAAATTTAAACCTATGACCCGACACCATCAAATTACTAGAGAGCATAGGAGAAACCCTGCAAGACATAGGTACTGGCAAAGACTTCTTGGAAAAGACCACAGAAGCACAGGCACTGAAAACCAAAATTAACTACTGGGATTGCATCAAATTGAAAAGTTTCTGTACTGCAAAAGAAACAGTCAGGAAAGTGAATAGGAAACCGACAGAATGGGAAAATATATTTGCAAACTATGCAACAGATAAAGGGTTGATAACCAGAATCTACAAAGAAATTAAGAAACTCCACAACATCAAAACAAACAACCCACTTAAGAGATGGGCCAAGGACCTCAATAGACATTTTTCAAAAGAGGAAATCCAAATGGCCAACAGACACATGAAAAAATGTTCAAGATCCCTAGCAATCAGGGAAATGCAAATCAAAACCACAATGAGGTTTCACCTCACCCCGGTGAGAATGGCTCACATTCAGAAATCCACCAACAATAGATGCTGGAGAGGATGTGGGGAAAAAGGGACACTAATCCACTGTTGGTGGGAATGCAAACTGGTGAAGCCACTATGGAAGTCAGTCTGGAGATTCCTCAGAAACATGAATATAACCCTACCATTCAACCCAGCCATCCCACTCCTTGGAATTTACCCAAAGGAAATTAAATTGGCAAACAAAAAAGCCGTCTGCACAGCAATGTTTATTGCGGCTCAATTCACAATAGCTAAGACTTGGAACCAACCCAAATGCCCATCAACAGTAGACTGGATTAGGAAATTATGGGACATGTACTCTATAGAATACTATACAGCAGTCAAAAACAATGAAATCCGGTCACTTGCAACAAAATGGAGGAATCTGGAAAACATCATGCTGAGTGAATTAAGTCAGTCCCAAAGAGACAAATATCATTTGTTTCCCTTGATTGGCGATGACTAACTGAGCACCAAAGGGGAAACCTGTAGAAGTGAAATGGACACTATGAGAAACAGTGACTCGATCAGCTCTTGTGCTGACTGTTGTTGTACAATGTAATACTTTATCCATGGTAGTATTTTTTTTTTCTTTATCCTAGTACTAGTGGTTGAACTCTGTAATTAACACACAATTATTCTTAGGTGTTTAAATTTTAACTGAAAAGTGATCTCTGTGAAATATAAGAGTGGGAATAAGAGAGGGAGGAGATGTAAAACTTGGGACTTGCTCAATCGGAACGGCCCCAAATGATGGAGTTAGAATTGTGCCAGGGAATTCCAATACAATCCCATCAAGGTGGCATGTACCAAGGCCATCTCATTAGTCCAAGTGATCAATTTCAGCTCACAATTTATCACACTGATAGGTCTAAGAGTCAAAGGGATCACACAAACAAGACTAGTGTCTGCTAATACTAACTGATAGAATGAAAAAGGGAGAGAATGATCCAACATGGGAAGCAGGATACACAGCAGACTCATAGAATGGCAGATGTCCTAAATAGCACTCTGGCCTCAGAATCAGCCCTTAAGGCATTCGGATCTGGCTCAAGAGCCCATGAGAATATTTTAGGCATGGAAAGCTAAGACACTCTGGAAAAAACAGAAGACCTAAATGAAAGATCTCTGCGAGTGAGATCCCAGTGGAAAGAACGGGGCCATCAAAGAAGGAGGTACCTTTCTCTGAAGGGAGGAGAGAACTTCCACTTTGACTATGGCCCTGTGGGAATAAGATCGAAGTCGGCTAACCCTAAAGGCTTCCATAGCCTCGGCAACTCATGACCAGAGCCTAGGGAGATTACTGACGCCATAAACAAGAGTGTCAAATTGTTAAATCAACATCAGGAGTCACTGTGTACTTACGTCTCATGAGGGATCTGTCCTTAATGTGTTATCCAATGTGAAGTGATGCTATTACTAGTACTGAAACAGTATTTTTACACTTTGTGTTTCTGAGTGGGTGCAAACTGATGAAATCCTTACATAGTATATATTGAATCGATCTTCTTTATATAAAGATAATTGCAAATGATTAAAAAATCTTGGTGTTAAACTGGAAATTGCATAGACAATTAATCAATTTTTTTAAAAAAAAATCATGTAGGATCTCTGTCCTTAATGTGCTGTACATTGTGAATTAATACTATAACTAGTACTCCAACAGTATTATCATTTTGTGTCTCTATGCGAGGGCAAACCGTTGAAATCTTTACGTAATATGTACTAAATTGATCTTCTGTGTATAAAGAGAATTGAAAATGAATCTTGATGTGAACAGAAGGGGAGAGGGAGCGGGAAAGGGGAGGGTGGGGGGAGGGAGGGAAGTTGTGGGGGGGGGAGCCATTGTGGTCCATGAGCTGTTCTTTGGAAATTTATATTCTTTAAATAAAAGCTTTATATAAAAAAAAAAAATCTTTTAAAACACTAATTCCAATTCTTCTCAAACCATTCAAAAAAAGAGGGAAGGGAAAGAATCCTCCCAAACTCCTTCTATGAAGGCAGCATCACCTCAATTCCTAAACCTGAAAAAGATACAACAGACAAAGAGAATGACAGACCAATTTCCCTGATGAACATAAATGCAAAAATTCTCAACAAAATACAAGCCAAGTGAATCCAACAACATACCAGAAAAATCATTTACTTGGACCAAGTGGGATTTATCCCTAGTATGCAGGGATGGTTCAACATTCACAAATTAATCAATTTGATACATCACATTAACACTCTGAAGAACAAAAACAATATAGTCATCTCAATAGATGCAGAGAAAGCATTTGATAAAATACAACATCCTTTCATAATGAAAACTTTAAGCAAATTGGTTTAGAAGGAACATTCCTCAACGCAATCAAGCCAGCATCCTATTGAATGGGAAAAAGCTGGAAGCATTCCCCCTATAATCCAGATGCCCACCCTCACCATTGCTATTCAATATAGTTCTAGAATATTTAGTCAGAGCCATTAGTCAAGAAAAAGAAGTCAAAGGGATACAAATTGGAAAAGAAGATTTGCAGATTTCATGATTCTACATATAGAGGATCCAAAAAACTGCACTGAGAGAATATTGGAACTCACAGCAGAGTTTGGTAAAGTGGCAGGATATAAAATCAACACAGAGGCCGGCGCCGTGGCTCAACAGGCTAATCCTCCGCCTTGCGGCGCCGGCACACCGGGTTCTAGTCCCGGTCGGGGCTCCGGATTCTGTCCCGGTTGCCCCTCTTCCAGGCCAGCCCTCTGCTGTGGCCCAGGAGTGCAGTGGAGGATGGCCCAAGTGCTTGGGCCCTGCACCCCATGGGAGACCAGGAAAAGCACCTAGCACCTGGCTCCTGCCATCGGATGAGCGCGGTGCGCTGGCCGCAGCGCGCCATCTGCGGCAGCCATTGGAGGGTGAACCAACGGCAAAGGAAGACCTTTCTCTCTGTCTCTCTCTCTCACTGTCCACTCTGCCTGTCAAAAAAAAAAAAAAAAAAAAAAAAAAAAAAGAAATCCTAAGGTAGAAGTAGGGTTTAAAAAAAAAAAAAAAATCAACACAGAAAAATCAATAGCCTAGGTTTACACAGACAATGTCATGGCTGAGAAAGAACTTTTAAGATC
Source organism: Sylvilagus floridanus (assembly GCA_949820135.1). Lineage (NCBI taxonomy): Eukaryota > Metazoa > Chordata > Mammalia > Lagomorpha > Leporidae > Sylvilagus > Sylvilagus floridanus. Next base: position 99,093,602 of record OX463225.1, read on the forward strand.
AGTGCCATTCATAATAGCTCCAAAAAAGAATTAAGTAACTTGGAATAAATTTAACCAAGCATCTCAAAGATCTCTACAATGACAATTACAAAACACTAAAGAAAGAAATAGAAGTGGACATTTAAAAATGGAAAAATCTTCCACGTTCATGGATTGATAGAATCAACATCATCAAAATGTCCAAAGTACCAAAAGCAATTTATAGGTTCAGTGCAGTCTCAATCAAAACATCGATGACATTCTTCAAAGACCTTGAAAAAATGTTGCTAAAAACATATGGAAACACAAGAGACCCATAATAGTTAAAGCAATCTTATACAAGAAAAACAAAGATGTGGGCAACATAATACCTGATTTCAAGTCATACTACAGGGCAGTTATAATCAAAACAGCCTGTGTGCCAACACAAAAACAGTTATGTAGACCAATGGAACAGAATATAAGTGCCTGACCTCAATAGATGCATCTACAACCAACTTATCTTTGACAAAGGAGCTAAAATAAATCCTGGAGCAAGGACATTCTGTTAAACAAATGGTACTGGGAAAACTGGATCTCTACATGTGGAAGTACCTGACATTACACAAAAACCCACTCAGAATGGATCCAAGATCTAAATCTATGATCTAATACCATCAAATTATTAGAAAACATTGGAGAAACTCTGCAATACATTAGATAGGCAAAGAGTTCTTAGAAAAGACCCCAGAGGCACAAGGAATCAAAGACAAAATCAACAAATGGGATTACAGCAAGTTGAGATGCTTCTGCACTGCAAAAGAAACACTCAGGAAAGTGAAGAGGCAACTGACATAATGGGAGAATTAATTAAACTATGCAACTGATAAAATATTAATATCCAGGAGTGCCTCATTCAAAAGTTCTAGGTCCTCTGCTTCCAATCCAGCTTCCTGCTAATTCACAATCTGAGAGGCAGAAGTAGTAGGTCCCTGCCACACACATGGGAGACCAGGGTTGAGTCTGGGCTCCTGTCTTTCACCTCAGCCTTAGATGTTGTGGGCACTTGGGGAGTGAACCAGCAGATGGAAGATTGCTCTCTGCTCTTGCTCTCCCTATCTCTTTGTCTTTAAAATTAAAAGAACTTGGCCGGCGCCGTGGCTCAACAGGCTAATCCTCCGCCTTGCGGCGCCGGCACACAGGGTTCTAGTCCCGGTCGGGGCGCCGGATTCTGTCCCGGTTGCCCCTCTTCCAGGCCAGCCCTCTGCTGTGGCCCGGGGGTGCAGTGGAGGATGGCCCAGGTGCTTGGGCCCTGCACCCCATGGGGAGACCAGGAAAAGCACCTGGCTCCTGGCTCCTGCCATCAGACGAGCGCGGTGCGCCAGCCGCAGCGTGCTGTCTGCGGCGGCCATTGGAGGGTGAACCAACGGCAACGGAAGACCTTTCTCTCTGTCTCTCTCTCTCTCACTGTCCACTCTGCCTGTCAAAAAAAAAAAAAATTAAAAGAACTTAAAATTAAAATTAGAGTGCATTAACTAGGATGTTGAATGTAAGGATAGCTATAGAATGTCCATAATAGGAAAGGAGAACAGAATTTAAACGTTTCAGTATTAAAAATAAACTATGGATGGGCATTTGGTCTAGAAGTTGCTTTAGAATTCCAAATTAGAATGCCTGGGTTTGAATTCCAGCTCTGCTCCCGATTCTACATTCCTGCTAGCATGTCCCCTGGGAAGCAGCAGGTGATGGTTCAGGCAGCTGAGTCCCTGCCACATGTGGGAGACTTGTATTGAGTTGCTGGCTTCTGGCTTGGCCTGGTCCAGCTGTTGTGAGCATTTGGGAAATGAACCATTGCATATGAATCTCTCTCTCTCTCTCTCTCTCTCTCTCTCTCTTTCCCTGACTCTATCTCTATCTCCCTCTCAAATAAATATATGAGAAAAAAATTTTTTAATAAATCAATATTTTATAAAAAAGACAGTAATTTAGGAAATTAAGGACAAAATGAGGAGTAGTTATATTTAGTAACTACAATTAGTTTTCATTAGTAACAATCTTAAATGTAAAGGAATTTAACTTTCCAATCAAGAGTGATTATTAGAATGAATAAAAAAAGTAAGATCCAACTATATGCTATCTAAAAGAAATGCACTATATATCCAAAGATACATGTAGGCTGTATATGACAGCATGAAAAAGATACTCTATGTAAACAGTAATCACAAAAGAGCAAGGTAAATATACTATTATCAAACAAAAAGGACTGTAAACCAAAAAGATTTGCAAAAGATAAATAATATATATTATTATTGTCATCATCTTCATTATTATTATATACTAATTGGTTAAATGCATCAAGATGATAAAATTACAAATATTTATATGCCTTGTAACAGGTCAGTAAAATATATAAAGCAAAACTTTACAGAATTGAAAGAAAAAATATATAATAACACAATAATAATTGGAGATCATAATACCTTACTTTAATAATGTCTCAAATAACAATTAAGGAAGTAGAGAAATTGAAAAAACACAATAAACTAGCTCTAATAGGGATATAGAGAATATGCTATATAACAGCAGCAAAATACACATTCTTCTCAAAGGCATGTAGAATATTGTCCAGGAGAAATCATATACTAGGTCACAAAAAAAGTCTTAACAAGTCTAAGAAGAAATTTGAAAACATACCAAATATTTCAACTGACCACAATGGAAAGATGCCAAAAATGAACAGAAGAAGGCAAACTCACAGATAAGTGAATATTAACACATTATTGAACAACTAAGAGGATAAAAAAAATCATAAGGAAAATTAGAAAAATATTTTAAGTTAAAATAAAAATACAATACAGCATATCAAAATTTATGGGATATGGCAAAATGGTACTAAAAGGGATGTTTACAGAGATAAATGCCTACACAAAAAAGAAGACCTCAAATTAACAATCTAACTTTATAACTTAATAGAAAAAGAAAAAAAAAACCTATGAACTGCATTAAATCTTTTCTCTTTATAGTAATTTAAAAACACACACACAAAAGTGAACTTCACATATTTAAAGTATAAAAGAAGGAGAAAAGAAAAAGACTAGTCCTGGTCCGGGCGCCGGATTCTGTCCCAGTTGCTCCTCTTCCAGCCCAGCTCTCTGCAGTGGCCCGGGAAGGCAGTGGAGGATGGCCCAAGTCCTTGGGCCCCTGCAACCCAAGGGAGACCAGGAGGAAGCACCTGGCTCCTGGCTTTGGATTGAAACAGCGCACCAGCCATAGCGGCCATTTCAGGGGTGAACCAATGGAAAAGGAAGACCTTTCTCTCTCTCTCTCTCACTGTCTAACTCTGCCTGTCAAAAGAAGGGAAGGCAAGGGAAGGGAAGGGGAGGGGAGGGGAGGGAAGGAAAGGAAGGGGAGGGAAGGGAAGGAAAAAACAACAAGCTATACCCAAGGCTAGTAGAAGGAGGGACATAGAGATTAGAGCAGAGACAAATGGAATAAAGAAAATAAGTATAACAGAAAATCCAAAATACTAAAAGTTGGTTTCTCAAAAAAATCAACAAAATTGACAAATCTTTAACTAGATGGACTAATGAAGAAATAAAGAAAGTTCAAATTACATAAATCAGAAATTAAAGTAGGGACACCTTATGGGTTGAGCAGGATTTGTCGCTCCTGAACTCACACAGCTGTGTTCAAACTCTGATGTTTTAATGTTCATGTTGATGGAGTAAAGAGTAAGGGTTAAGACTTGATCTAATTGTGGTGGCTAGGAAGTGGGGTCAATGGGAGGTCTTTGGGTCACTGGGGATGTGCCCTCAGAGGGTGGTTCTCAAGAGATGTTTGATTCTTTCGGTTCAAGTCAGCCTTGGTTCTTCCTCCCCCTTCCTGGCTCACCAGAATAATTGTACCTCTGCATTTGCCATCATCAGCTGACATCAGATGCCAGAATATGTAACCTCAACTGTAAACTGAAACAAACCTTTTCTTTTCCAAAGAAGTGCTTCTCAGGTATTAAAGTAATGAAAAGTGCACTGGGAGAGGACATTACTATCACTTCAACAGAAATAAAAGGAGATTTATAAAACAGCACTATGAAAATTTATACACAAATTGAATAACCTAAAAGAAAGTGATAAACTAGATACATAAGACCTACTGAGACTAAATCATGAATAGGATGTCTACATATATCTAATGAGAAGATTGAATCAGTAGCTAAAAAAAGCTCCCAATAAAGAAAAGCACAGAACCTGATGGCTTCACTGGTGAATTCTACCAAACATTTAGAGAACTAATCTCAATCCTGCTCAAATCTTTCCAAAATATTTAAAGGGCAGCACTCTAACTCATTCTGTTAGCCCAACATTACCTCAACACAAAAGACACTACAAGAAAAGAAAATTACAGACCAATATCCCTTATGAACACTGATGCAAAAATCCTCAACAAAGGAGCCAGCACTGGGCATTGTGGGTAAAGCTGCCTCCTGCAGCTCCAGCACCCCATAAGACACTGGTTCAAGTCCCAGCTGCTCCTCTTCTAATCCCATTCTCTGCTATTGCCTGGAAAAGTAGTAGATGATGGCACCTGTGAGGGAGACCCAGAAGAAGCTCCCAGATCCTGGCTTCGGATTGGCATAGCTCTGGCTGTTGTGGCCATCTGGGGAGTGAACCAGTGCATGGAAGACCTCTCTCTCTCCCTCTCTGTCTCTGTCTGTCTCTGTTCTGTGTCTGCCTCTCTGTAACTCTGCTCTTCAAATAAAATAATTAAATCTTTTTTAAAAATCCTCAACAAAATAACAGCAACCTAAATTCAGTGGCAGACTGAAAAGGTATACATCATAATAAGTGAGCATTATTCCTGGAATACATGTATGGTTCAACATAAGAAAATTCATCCATGTGGCATACAACATTAGCAGAATGAAGGAAAGAAACATGCAATCATTTCAATTGATGCTGAAAAAGCATTTGACAAAATGATAAAAAAAAATAGTCACTGAATTGATTAGGAAAATAAAAAAATCATCTCAACATAATGAAAGTCACATATGAAAAACCTACAGTGAACAATCAGATACAATGGTGAAAGACTAAAAGATGACTCCTTTAAGATCAGGAATAAGGCAAGGAGACCTACTTTCAAAGCTTCTATTCAATATAATACTAAAAGCTCTAACTAGAACAATTATAAAAAGTATGTGTAATGAAATAAGCCAGTCCCAAAAAGGCAAATATCATGTCTTCTCTGTTATGTACTAATTAATATAGAATAACAAAAAAATTATATATGAATGAAACTGACATGATTTGATTATCGTTTTTAGCCCTTGTCTATACTCTTGTGGAACAGTAGTCTTTCTACTTTGTACTTATTGAATATTATTTATAGTGGTGCATTAAGTCTATGATTATAAATTAAATTGAAATTATGTTATTGCAAAAATGAAAAAGCTGCAACCAGTGGATATAAACTCTGAAGACTGCTTAGCATTGTTAGAGGGAAAATAAATTTCCTTCTCTTCATATTCTGAAATTCCCCATTTACAAACTTTTAAAATAGTCAAGACCAGGCTAGAATAAGAAGTCAGCCCTAGCTGAAGTGTACACCAGAGCCCAAGGTCTGACTCCCCCAGAGCCTCGGTGTGGGTGTCAGAGAGGGAGCAGCCCTGGGGCACCCATCTGTTCTCGTCCATGGGAGGAGCGCCTGAGAAAGAGATGACCCTGTTCTGATGAATTCACAACGGCCAACATGTCCCCCAAGTTCTGTGAGGGGTCAATCTGGACCCATTTCCAGAAGCCACTCCGCCGCAGGTGCCGAGAAGTCCAGAAGGCTTTCGTCACCCTGTGGGGAAGGCTGGGCGGTGGTCACCAGGCCACGCTCTGCTGCGTGAGGAGGCTGAAGAGAACCCCACCCTACTCCCCTGAGGAGAGCCCCACCCTTCCTCCCTGAGGAGAACCCCACCCCTCCTCCCCTGAGGAGAACCCCACCCTTCCTCCCCTGAGGAGAGCCCCACCCTTCCTCCCCTGAGGAGAACCCCACCCTCCTCCCCTGAGGAGAACCCCACGCTTCCTCTCCTGAGGAGAACCCCACCCTCCTCCCCTGAGGAGAACCCCACCCTTCCTCCCCTGAGGAGAGCCCCGCCCTTCCTCCCCTGAGGAGAACCCCGCCCTTCCTCCCCTGAGGAGAACCCCGCCCTTCCTCCCCTGAGGAGAACCCCACCCTCCTCCCCTGAGGAGAACCCCACCCTCCTCCCCTGAGGAGAACCCCGCCCTTCCTCCCCTGAGGAGAACCCCACCCTCCTCCCCTGAGGAGAACCCCACTCTCCTCCCCTGAGGAGAACCCCACTCTCCTCCCCTGAGGAGAGCCCCACCCTCCTCCCCTGAGGAGAACCCCACTCTCCTCCCCTGAGGAGAGCCCCACTCTCCTCCCCTGAGGAGAGCCCCGCCCTTCCTCCCCTGAGGAGAGCCCCGCCCTTCCTCCCCTGAGGAGAGCCCCGCCCTTCCTCCCCTGAGGAGAGCCCCACCCTCCTCCCCTGAGGAGAACCCCACCCTCCTCCCCTGAGGAGAACCCCACCCTCCTCCCCTGAGGAGAACCCCACCCTCCTCCCCTGAGGAGAACCCCACTCTCCTCCCCTGAGGAGAACCCCACTCTCCTCCCCTGAGGAGAGCCCCACCCTCCTCCCCTGAGGAGAACCCACCCTCCTCCCCTGAGAGAACCCCACGCTTCCTCCCCGCCTTGGAAAGGAGCCGCAGCGGCAGCGGGTTTGGCTTCCCTCAGCGCCCAGCTCCCGGGCGGCTCACCATCTCCGAGTTCTGCCCAAACGAGGAGCTCCAGTTTTTCAGCCCTTCCTTGAGCTCCAAGATGTCCACCACGCCGTCCCCGTTGTGGTCCAGGTCTTCGAAGAGGATGCCGTAGCGTAAGTAATCGTCATTATCCTGGCAGGCCGCCGCGGGCAGCACACAGCCCCACAGCCAGCGCAGCATGGCCGGTCCAGGGCCGACCACGGCGGCCTCGCTGGGCGCTCCGGCCCCCGGCACAGCGCCGCCTGCCGCCGCTTCCACGACGTCCGGGCTGCGTGAGGTGCGCGCCTGCCGCAACTGCCTGGCGGGGGCGCCCGCGCTCGCTCCGCGGCGGGTGACCACACCCGCGCTGCGGGCTCTCGGGCGCCACCTAAAGGACCGCTAGGGGAACCTCGGTGCACCGCCTTGTGGGCCTCTGGCAGAGGCGTCACCGAGAATCTCTGCGCCCTGGTGGCTGGTTCCTAGCAACTTCCGGTGGGGGCTGATGCAGAAGCCCAGGGAAGGCTGGGCAACCAGAGCACGTTCCTCAGGTGGCGTGGGAAGAGCACACAATGATCTGGAATCTCTTGGCACAAACTCCGTGCTGAGCCTCGGGGGCTGCGGCAGACAGTGGTGCCTGGAGAAGTTAGTTGCTGGACCTGCTCCTGGACCTCAGCATGCCTCCTGCCACCGTTCCAGGCATTTGGGCCGGGGAAGGGAGGAGTCCCCGCCCGTGTTCTTGTCCTGTGCCAGTGTTGTTTCCAAGATCCCAATGCTCCTTCCCCACCTCCCCTAGCAGGTAAGGCCGCTGTAGTCACAGTTCAGCTGCCACCACCTGCCTCACTGAACTTCCTTGTCACAAGACCCCAGGGACACCTTACAATCTTTGAGGTTATGCAATCCAGGTCCTGTTAGACACTGCTGACCACTGCCTTCCGTGAGGAAACACCTTTTCCTTTGTCTTCCGGGTCACCTCACATTTCTGCAACCCCCTGGCCTCTCGAAGCTCTTTCTCCAGCTCCTTTGTGGGCCTGAGATCTAAAGTTGAGGCCTTGAGGAGTTGCAGTAGATGGCCTTGAGGGTCTGTGTTACCAAGCTAGCTACATAATTTGTTGCTAGTCTGAAGCCTTATGTCCCAAGTCACTGGTCACATCCTTTGAAAACTTGTGGCACGTTTGACAGGCCCAGACCAGCTCAAGTGATTGGGTCCTTGCTACCAATGTGTCAGACTTGAATTGAGTACAGGGCTGGGCCTCAGCCATTGCAAGCCTTTGGGCACTGAAGCAGTGAACCAGCAGATGGGAGCACTCTGTCTACCTCTCTGCCTCTTAAAAAAAAAGAAAAAGAAAAACTTGGAAATCCTGAATTAATCCAAAAGTGTAAAAATAAAAGCAAAATAGAAAAAAAAGAATAGTTGGAACAGACAAAACCAGATGTTAAACTAACCACGGAAGTAATTTTTATTAAGAATGACATTCTAAATACCACAATTAAAGGCAGTGCAAGCAAAACCCAACTACACTAGTCCTCCCCTATGTGCAGTTTCACCTTTTACAGTTTCAATTACTCAGCACACACAATCACATTCCAAAAATGTCTGAGTATATATAACTCAGCACTTCCACCCTTAGCTTTTTACCCTAGAGACATGGAAGTGTGTGTCAAAAAGACATAAAACAACAATGTTCATAAGCTTTATTTATAATAACCAAAAACTGGAAGCAACTCAAATGCTCTTAACAGATAAGTGGGTACACAAGTTCTGGCATATCCACTCAATGAAATACTACTTTGAAATACAAAGTAATGAAATATTGTTTCACGTAACAACATGGATAAATCTCAGAAATATTAGGGGAACAGAAGTCAAAATGCAACAGTGGTTACACTGAGGTTTACATTTGTCAAAACTCATCAATTAAACTCAATTAACCCAATTAAAATGAGTGTATTTTATTAAATGGAAATTATGCCTCGACCAAGTTGAATTTGAACAGTTAAGTAATAGCGATTACTAACTAATAGTTGAAAAATTTCCCATATACACACACACACTATTCTGTACATTTCAGGTACTTAAAGATATAAAAGAAACAATAGTGAAATGTCATCAAAGTGCTCACCAAAAAAAAAAAAAAAACCACTCATTAAATTTATCATATTATTGTTATGCTTCTGTCTCACCACCTAACAACTGGAACAAAGTCTCATTCGGTTTCCCCAGTACCTAGCGGTGTTCTGGACACTTACTGGACATCAGTTAATATGTAATTGTTAAATCTATGGACAAAGTTAGATTCTCCAGAGAAATGTTTTTTCCATTTTATTTGAAAAGCAGAGAGAGAAAGACCTACAGAGTTTTTACCCAGTGATTTCATTCCCCAAATGCCTGCAACAGCCAGGGTTGGGCCAGGTAAAGCTGGGAGCAGGGGTAGCAGGGACCCAAGTATATAAGCCATCTTCTGCTGTCTCCTAGGTTGCACATTAGCAGGAGTCTGTATTGGAGAGAGGCACTGCAGTAAGAGGTACAGGCATCCCAAGCAGTGACTTAACTCACCTCTGAGCCACATGCCTACCTCTCCAATGGGATGCTAATTTCACTGACCTTTTTCTATGATTTAGGGTGTGTTTGGTAAAGGCAGAGAACTTAAAATCTACAATTGTTATTTTTGTTTTCACATATCTCATTCTTGACCTCACTGAATTGTAAGATTACACAGGATAAGAGCACTATAGAGTGTTGTTTCAGATTCACATGAGCTTGAATCCCAGCTCTAATGCTCATGCACACCTGAGCAAACTACAGTGGGCCCTCTGCATTCAGATTCAATTAACTGCACATCAAAAATAGTCAGAAAAATATTTCCATCTGTATTGCATATGTATGTATTTTCTTGTTATTCCCTATACAGTGTAACTGCTATTTGCATATTAGCCATTGTAAACAATCTAGAGATGAATTAAAGGATATGAGAGGATGTGCATACATTATATGCAAATACTATGCCATTTTATAGAAGGGATTTGAATCTCCATGAATTTTGGTACCTGTAGAAGCTTCTGAAACCAATCCCTATGGATACTAAGGGATTATTGTGCTTAATTTTTCTAAGATTTCGTTTTCACACTTGAACATAGGGGTAATAATATTACCTACTTTATAGGATCATTATAAAAGTAAATAAAATAATGATGTAAAGTGCATAAAATATACGATGTAAAGAGCTTATAACTGACCAATGGTAAAAAGTTTGTTATTATCGCTGCTTCCTTTATTAGAAATCATATCCTTAGAGTAAGCAATATGGAAATTTTCTTAGTACACTATTTTGATACAGTAGTATCAATTGTTTAAACATAACTCCAGGTGCAATGGCAGATACAGTGGATTGGCACTTCTGATCCTCAGTCTTCTATTTGGAGATCATGTTCAAAAGTACATTTCTAAACTCCTTTGAAGCTAAGGTTCTGTGAGAAAATTAGATTCCTCCAATGAGATACATTACATAAAATGTGGTGAGAGGGAAAAGTAGTGTAACAGCTTCCACTGGCTGTATCAGCCAGCATACAAGGTCATAAAGATGAGTTTATACCAGCTTTAGTGCCTGGACTCAATATTCCAATGTTTACTCACCAATATCGTAGATATTTTAAAGCAGATTTGACAATAGTGGTGGCAACTAAAGTCACTGAAGTCTTCATTACAGCCATGTTCATTAGTCTAGTGTTCTAGTTCATTAGTCTAGTCTATTTTTTTTTTTCTGAAAAGGGCCAGACAGAAAATATTTTAGCCCTGGATTGTCCCATCTAGTCTCTGTTTATCCTTCTTTGTTTTTCTGTCTTCATTGTATCACCATAAAAGGAGTATTTAAAACAACAAATCCTCAAAAGACACAATTAAGAAAGTTAATATTCAAACCATAGACTGAAAAATCCACAATGTATAATGTTTTAAGAATTATTTATTTGAAAAGCAAAGTTACAGAAAACAAGAGAGAAAGATAGAGAGAATCTTCCATCAGCTAGTGTACTCCCTAAATGGCTGCAGTGGCCAAGGCTGGCCAGGCTGAAGCCAGGAGCCAGGAGCTTCACCCAGGTCTCTCACATGGAGAGAAGGTGCCCAAGTATCTGGTACATCCTCTGCTGCTTTCCCAGGGGCATTACAACAGAGCTGGATCAAAAGTGGAGCAGCCAGGACACAGACCAGTGGCCTTACAGGATACCATCATCATAGGTAGCGTAGTCCACTACACCCCAGTGTAAAAATTTTAAGAACCCATATAAATCACTAGGAAATAGGGATGGGAGGGTTGGTATGGGGAGAAGAACCACTATATCCCTAAAGCTGTACCTATGAAATTTGTAGTGATTAAATAAAAGGTTTCTAAAAAATTCACTAAGAAAAAGGCAAACTATCCCATTAAAAGTTAGAAAAGACCAGGGGTGGACATTTGGCACAGCAGCTAAGATGCCACTTGGAACACCCATGTTCCATAACAGATTGGTTCAAGTCCTGGCTCTTCCCCTTCCAATCCAGCTTCCTGCTAATGCACCTTGGAGGCAGCTGATGATGGCTCAAGCATTTGAGTCCCCTGCCACCCATATGGTAGACCCAGATGGAGATCCAGCCAAGATCCCTTGGCTTCAGCCTGGCCTAACCCTGGCTGTTGCCTGCATTTAGTGAGTGAACCAGCAAACAAAAGAATTCTCACTATCTCTCCATGTGTGTCTGTCTCTCTGCCTTTCAAATAGCATGAAAGCAAGTTTTTTAAAGTAACTTTAAAAAGGTATCAAAAAACTTGAAACAGGTACTTCACTATAAATAATATCCAATACCTTTTAGTTTTTTAAAAAAGATTTATTTATTTTGAAAGTCAGAGTTACATAGAGAGAGGGAGAGACTGAGAGAAAGATCTTCCATCTGCTGGTTCACTCCCCAGATGGCCACAGTGGCCAGCGCTGAGACAGGCTGAAATCAGGAGCCAGGAGCTTCACACAGGTCTCCCTTGTGGGTGTCAGGGGCCCAAACATTTGGGTCATCTTCCACTGCTTTTCCTAGGCCTTTAGCAGGGAACTGAATTGAAACTGGAGCAGCTAGGACACAAACCCATACTCTTGTGGATGCCAGTGTCACAGGTGGTGGTTTTGCCTGCTATACCATAATGCCAGCCTCTCCAATGACTTCTTAATATACATTTACCATGTGTTTTATAAGACAGCTGGTTCCCAGAGATTGTTGCTATGCTCTAGCCCAGGAATTCTGCAAGTCTGATAAGTCTTAAATAGTAATTTATCACTGATAATAACAGTTAAATTAACTTCTGTGTTTTCTGAAATGTAAAACTGCTTATTCAGGCTCTCTTGTTTATTTAATAATTCAGAAGGGACCTTTGAACTTTTCTCTACCATCTGTTCCTAAAGGTAAGGTGACCTCTAACACAGTTGAATTCTATTAATATAATTTGAGAATATTTTTCTATCTCATTTGAATTCACATAGCTGCCTATCTTGTAGAAGGATGGATAAATATATTCACATTTATGATGGAATGCCAAATAAGAATAAGAAATGAAATGAAATGAAATTACATGTATCAGCATAGATCAACATTAGGTGAAAAATCGATTTGTAGAAAACATATATAATACTTATAATTTATAATTATGGATACATTCATATGTAGAAAAATTGACATGTGCATAGGAACAAAACACACTAACTTCAGGATGATTACTTTAGAAAAGAGGTAGGAAGCAGAATGACAGAAAAGTAGAATAGTGAGTACAGGAGAGCCTGATTTATTATTTTCTTAATCAAATGCTACATAGTTAATTTTTAAGCATAAAGATAAAACCAATTTATATTTTTAGTCAGACTAGCAAAAACTGATCATTTACTCATTCAGTAAATGAGAGAGATCAATTCAACAATAAATTCTTCCAATCTCAAATGTTTTGATGATGTTATTTTCATAAATACTCCACAACTTAGAATGTTTGAATTTATTTAACCAAGTCAGAGAACATAAGCCAAAATTTTATTTAACAAAAACCTAGTCCCAAAAGTTAAGGAAACTCATAGGAAAAAATCAAGACAGATACGTGAGGGAATCTGTAGCTGTGGTAATCTTAAATTAAATGTCAGATTTGGGAGTGTTTTTAATTTATCTCATCAGCAACAAGACAGAAGACTTTGTCTTCTAAATATTGAATGGGGGTGGCATATGCATTTTATAACATCTCATTGTGACACTCAAATATTTAACTATAGTCAACAACATTTCACATTTCTCTCTATCCCTTTCCTTTAACTTTGAAGCTTGGAAAAATAGTGATTTTATATGTGTGTGTATTTCTTTGTATATGAATAATATCTGTAATTTATACACATACATATATCTAACATGTTAGTATGCACATATATATGTAAACAAGGTGATTTCAAAAAGTTCATACAAAACTGGAACTAAAAGATAAATTCATGGACAGGCATTGAGTGCATTAGTTAAGACACTGTTCAGGATGCCTGTAACCCACATCCTAGTGCCTAGGTTCAAGTGCCAGCTCCTCTTCTGATTCTAGCTTTTAGCTAAAATGCATGCTGGGAGCCATCAGGTGATAGCCCATGTACTTGGGTCCCTGCCACCCACATAAGGGACCCAAAGTGAGTTCCTGGCTCCTAGCTTCAGCCTGGCCAATACTTTGCTGTTGCAAACCATTTGGAGAGTGAACCAGCAGATGGAAGACCTCTTGCTCTCTCTCTCTCTCTCTCTCTCTCTGCCTCTGCCTTTCAAATAAATAAATCTTAAAATAAAAAAAAGAAAATCACACTTTATCCAACTGGAACTAAAGCAGGCGTAGCCTACCAAACACCCAAAGACACATCTTCACAGAAAAGCCTTCAAACCATGAAAGTCTGCCTTTAACAGCAATAGACAACTTCTATCAGATGCATAAATATCAATGTGTGGACACATTAACTATGAACAAGCAATGCAATATAGTACCCCAAAAGGAACATAATAATGCTTTGGTATCAAATTTAGTTATCAAAATCCAAAGAAAGGGAAACTGATAACAAATCTAAAAGAATAATTATAAGAATACTCAAAGAAATACAAGAAAAAACAGACAGATAGGTAAATGAAATTGGGAAATATGCATGACATCAAAGAGAAATTCATTCCAAGATTTACAGATCATAAAAAAGAATCAGTATATCCCAAGATGGCAGAATAGGGAGCGAGCTTACTGCTCTAGTCTAGGAGAAAAGTTAAAAAAAAAAAAAAGTGGAAAAAATGCAATCTCGAGGAAGAGTTAGAGAGAAAACTGCAGAGGAAACTCCACACAGCTTAGAGGGACACTGCGGATCCACATGGAAGGTGTGGATGCGCACATCTCAGGATTCCAGCAGCCAAGAGCCTCAGCACCAGCTTTGAAGAGTGAGGTAGTATCAGACAGCAGCAGCCTGAGCTACTGGCAACAAAGCTACGGGAAAAACCTGGCATGAGTCTGGCTTGGAGCCCTGTGGGAGACAGTGTACCTGCTGAACTAGAAGGGAAAATAAAAGGGGGGTGAGGCATGTATCTCTCTCCCTAACTACCCAGCTCTGGTGTCTGGTACAAGCTGAGAGAGAGCAGGGGCCATTTTGGACATACATAACAGCTGCATCAGCTTGAGTAAGCGTGCCCAGCAACCAGCTAAGAAGAGACACCTGAATCTGGCTGGGAGCCCTGAAAGGGGGCTGGGCGCTTGAGACTGGGAGCCTTTTGTGCTGGAACTGTGAAAACACTGTCACCATGTGGGAGGGTGCAGGGTGTGAATAGTCACTGTGGGTAGTTCCATACGCTGAGGGCTCCCTGAATACCTGCTGAGTCACTGCTGTGGGATCCATGCTCATACTGAGGACTGCACAGATCCTTTGTGTGGGTCTTGTGGCAGTGCAGATGAATAGTGCAAGCAGTGGAGCGAGCACCCGGGCATTGGTCTCCTTGGAAGAGAGGAGGTGAGCATGTCACTACACCAATAGAGCTGATCAAACCCTCCCCTCTGGTAAAAAAAAAAAAAAAAGATTATTACACCCAGCTTGTGTGTCACCTTGGACACTCCCCTCACCCAGGAGAACTGAACAGAGCTACCAGGCTACACCCAGCACATGGCTCTGTATATTCACTGAAAAAGGAGATACCACTAAGCCACAGAGGTATGTTCAAAAAATAAGAGTCGTCAAAGGGAAAAAAAAACTCCACAAATGCCTAAAAATAAATGCAGAAATTCAAGAAACAAGAATTATGAGGACAACATGATGCCCCCAAAGGAACACAAAAGCAATTCAATACTAGAATGTGACGATGAAATGATTGAAGAAATGCCGGAAATGGAATTCAAAAAATTGATCATGGGATTACTTATAAGTAACCAAATCAACTCCATGAATTAAAGAAATCCATACATGACATGAATGAAAATTTTTCCCATGAAATTGAGATTTTAAAGAGAAATCAAGGGGCCAGAGTCATGGCGTACTAGGTTAATCCTCTGCCTGCAGTGCCAGCAGGGCACCGGTTCTAGTCCTGGCTGCTCCTCTTCCCATCCAGCTCTCTGCTGTGGCCTGGGAAAGCAGTGGAGGATGGCCCAGGTGCTTGGGCCCCTGTACCCACATAGAAGACCAGGAGGAGGCACCTGATTCCTGGCTTCGGATAGGCACATAACGATGTCCATTATGGCCATTTGGTGAGTGAACTGGCAGAGGGAGGACCTTACTCTCTGTCTCTCTGTCTGTAATTCTACCTGTCAAATAAATTTTTTAAAAAAGAGAGATAAATCAAAATGAAATATTAGAAATGAAGAATTCAGTAGATCAAATAAAAAATACAGTGGTAAGCCTGAACAACAGACTCTGTGAGGCAGAAGAAAGAATACATGAAATCTCTGGAAAATTTTATAGTCAGACCAAAAAAAAAAAGAAATTAGAAAACTAAAAAACAGTGTTGGAAATTTATGGGATACTATCAAATGACTCCAACAAAGAGGGTCTTAGGAGTTCCTGAAGGCGTGGAAAGAGAGAATGGATTATAAGGCCTTTTTAGAGGTACCTTTCTCTGAAGGGAAGAGAGAACTTCCACTTTGACTATGACCCTGTCAGAATAAGATCGAAGCTGGTGAACTCAAAAGGCTTCCATAGCCTTGGAAACTCATGACTAGAGCCTAGGGAGATTACTGATGCCATAAACAAGAGTGTCAAATTGTTAAGTCAACAACAGGAGTCACTGTGTACTTACTCCTCATGTGGGATCTCTGTCCTTAATGTGTTGTTCAATGTGAAGTAATGCTGTAACTAGTACTGAAACAGTATTTTACACTTTGTGTTTCTGTGTGGGTGCAAACTGATGAAATCTTTACTTAATATATACTAAATCGATCTTCTGTATATAAAGATAATTGAAAATGAATCTTGATGTGAATGGAATGGGAGAGGGAGTGGGAGATGGGAGGGGTAGGAGTGGAAGGGAAGTTATTGGGGGAGGGAGCCATTTAATCCATAAACTGTACTTTGGAAATTTTTTTTTAAATGGGAAAAGATTTACATTGTATATCAACCGTCCAGACAAGATTTGATCCAGTCATAGGGAAATTTATATTTACTAAATAAAAGTTAAAAAATAAATAAATAAATAAAAATGGGAAAAAATAAGGTTTTTCAGTGAAATAATTATGAAAACATCACTATATTTGGAAAAAGAATGGGACATCTAAGTACAGGAAGCACATAGAATTATTAATAGACATGAGCAGAAAAGATCACCACCACACACATTGTAATCAAACTGTCCACAGCAAAACATAAAGAAAAGATTATAAAATGTGTATGAGAGAAACACCAGATTACTTTCAGAGGATCTCCAATTAGAGTCACAGCAGACTTCTCATCAGAAAACTATCAGCTAGGACAAAATGGAAAGATATATTCCCAGTCTTAAGAGAAAAAACTGTCAACTCAGAAAATTGTACCCTGCAAAGCTCTTATTTATAAATAAAGGTGAAATAAAGCCACTATGGAGGACAATATGGAGATACCTCAGAAATCTGAATATAGAACTACCATATGACCCAGCCATCCCACTGCTGGGAATTTACCCAAGGAAAATGAAATCAGAATATGAAAGAGTTACCTCTACCCCCATGTTTATTGCAGCTCAATTCACAATAGCTAAAATATGGAATCAACCCAAATGTCCATTACCTGAATACTGGATAAAGAAATTATGGGATATATACACCATGGAATACTACACAGTGGTAAAAAAAAAAAATGAAATTCTGTCATTTGCAAAAGGAATGCAACTGGAAAACATTATACATAGTGAAATAAGCCAGTCCCAAAAGGACAAATATCATATATCCTCCCTGATCTGCGATAACTAATAGAGCACCTAAAAGGTAATCTATAGAAATGAAATTGGGGCCAGCATTGTGGCGTAGCAGGTAAAGCCACCACCTACAGTGCCAGCATCCCATTTGGGTGCCGGTTCAAGTCCTGGCTGCTCCACTTCCCAAACAGCTCTCTGCTATGGCCTGGGAAATCAGTAGAAGATGGCCCAAGTCCTTGGGCCCCTGCACCTGGGTAGGAGACCCGGAAGAAGCTCCTGGCTCCTGGCTTCGGATTGGCACAGCTCCAGCCATTGCAGCCAATTGAAGAGTGAACCAGTGGATGGAAGACTTCCCTCCCCACCCCCATAATTCTGACTTCAAATAAATAAATAAATCTTTTAGAAAAAGGAAGAAATGAAATTGAATCTTTGAGAATCAATGACTTTGAATAGCCCTTGTCCAGACTGTTGAGCAACATTCTTTTTTCATACTATTTGTTACTCTTTACTTAGCAAAGAGTTAATTGTATGTGTATAAAATTAATTAAAAATAGATCTTAATAAAAAATAAAAATGGCAATAGGAAACAGAGGAGGAAGTGGGGGGGTACAGTGGGAAGAATCACTATGTTCCTAAAGTTGTATTTATGAAATGCATGAAGTTTATATTCCTTAAATAAAAGGTTTCTGGGGCAAAAAAAATAGAAAAGATATTGCCAGAGCTCCCCCCTCAAAAGAAAAGAAAATGGAAACTCTAGCTGCCTGTTTTGATTGGTTTATTTTATGTATATATGTTCACGTATTGCACTGTAACCCCCAAAACATACAATTATTATAGATAATCAAAAAAATTTTAAAGATTTTATTTAATTGAAAGAGTTACAGAGAAGGAGAGCCAGATGCAGATAGAAAGAGCAAGAGAGAGAAAGGGAGATCTGCATCTGCTGGTTCATTCCCCAAATGGCTACAATGGACAGGGCTGGGCTGGGCTGGGCCAGGCCGACAGGAGCCAGGAGTTTCGTCTGAGTCTCCCACATGAGTGCAAGGGTCCAAACACTTGGACCATCTTCTATTGCTTTCCCTGGCACATTATCAGGGATGTGGATCAGAAGTGGAGCAACTGGGATTTGAATGGGCAACCATGTAGGATGCTGACACTACAGGTGAAGGCTTAATCTTCTGTGCCACAGCGCCAGCCCCAGTCAAAAAATTTTGAAGTCAGAACACTTCCCAAAACCCAAGAATATGGAAAACATATCACAATATTTCTGACCTATGCCATATTTGCTACTCATATATTGTATTCTTAAAATGAAGAAAAAGTAAGTGACAAAAACACTTTACTATTCGTCCTTCATATAAGCTTAGGATTACAAAAGCTAGTTAAAATCATTGTTTCTTTATTAAAATCTAACAACTTAAAAGCACAATAAAGTACAGAACAAATATGAGGAACTAGTTAATTAGTTTTCCTGCCTTAAAAAACACACACACAGATTTAAAGTACAAGAGTTCTTAAATTTTTCTAAAACGTATCACTCACATTGGTGGCTTTCTTGTAAAGTTTTTAATATTCAAAAGGAGAATAACATGAGCAAGTCCATATCTACAAGTAAGCATTCTAGGTAAAGGAGCACTAGATCACTATTACTCCATTCACAACATTCATAGGAGACTGAAGTGTTCTGATGCCATGAAATTCTGTTTAGGAGCTTCCATATTTTGTTTAGCTTAGACAAAGGAAAAAAAGAGGCTCAAACTCCAATGTTTTACTCGTAATGATTTTCTTGTAATGCTTTCAAATAGATTTAAAATATGCACTTAAAGCTTTTAAATGGTAGCTTTTTAAAATAGAAAGTTCTAGGGCTGGCACTGTGGTGCAGTAGGTTAATCCTCCGCCTGTGGTGCTGGCGTTCCATGTGGGTGCCAATTCTAGTCCTGGCTGCCCCTCTTCCGATCCAGCTCTCTACTATGGCCTGGGATAGCAATGGAAGATGGCCCAAGTGAATGGGCCCCTGCACCCACATGGGAGACTGGGAGGAAGCTCCTGGCTCCTGATCA
Source organism: Sylvilagus floridanus (assembly GCA_949820135.1). NCBI lineage: Eukaryota > Metazoa > Chordata > Mammalia > Lagomorpha > Leporidae > Sylvilagus > Sylvilagus floridanus. The sequence goes on from OX463225.1 coordinate 99,112,768, forward strand.
GCGCAGCTCGGGCTGTTGTGGCCATCTGGGGAGTGAACCAACGGAAGGAAGACCTTTCTCTCTGCCTCTCCCTCTCACTGTCTGTAACTCTACCTGTCAAATAAATAAATAAAATCTTAAAATAGAAAGTTCTGAAAAGTTTCAAAATCGTTCAACTGTGTAACATAAAATTATATTAGATCATATAATTAGATTATATTCAGTAATAGAAACTTAAATACATAGTTCTGTGCTAATTAAAATTTAAAGAAACTTAAATAGATATTATGAATATTTATGATTTTGATGCATACATAATCTATAATTGTTGCTTACATAAAATTAAAATTCAATATTTAAGTCTAACTTGTTTATCTTTTTATAAAATGGATACAACATCTTTTCATAAATATTCTTGGAATTTAAGGAAAAAGATTAATTTATGATTATAAGCAAATAGACAGATAGCAATTTAAGATTTCATTTCTAAATTATTCCAAGGAATGGTTTTATTGACTCATAAACCACACAGTTTATACATACTGAAGGAAGCAATTTTAAGAAATTTGGAGTCATGCCTCTGAAAAATCCTGTCACTCCACTCCTTTTATAAATTTCAGAAAAGCAGCTGATCATATTTAGCTTGGGGACTCCTAGTACAGGTAGAGAATGAAAGGAAAGGAAATAAACAATTAATTTACATTTTAGCTTTCTTTTTCATTTATTTAAAATGTATTTGATTTTTTAAATGACCCATTAGAATTATATGTATGTGGTACCACGTAATGTTGCTATACATATATATACAACATAATGTCCCAGGTAAATATGATATTTTAGCTTTCTTTCAAGCACTAACATGCTATAATAGATAATAAAATATTATTAATTAAATTCTCTTAGAAACAGCCCCAACAGAATTTATCTGGTCCAACATAGCATATAATTAGCAATTGTGATAGAAATAACACTACTATTTCACTGTTTTTCCTTTTAGGAACAAATTCTGCCCAGTAGTTGTAAGATTTACTTATAATTATTGTAGATCTTAACAATAAAAAAAATTCCCTAGACACATGGAGGTACCTTTATTCCACATCTCAGGAATATTCCATCTCAAAAACAAATCAAATATGTTTCTCATTTAATATTTCTTTTTTCGGGAAATGGCTCCATGATTTATCTAACTTTTGAAACTGAAAACCTAGAATGCATTCATGACATTCCCCTTTCTCTCATCATGCAGTTTTACCCTCTAAATATTCCTCAGGGGTGGGTGTTTGGTGCAGTGGTTAAGATACCACTTGCATCCCACAGTGGAGTGCCCGGATTCAACTCCTAGCACTGTCTGATTCCAACTTCCTGCTAACACATACCATGGAAGGCATCATGTGTTGGCTCAAGTACTTTGGTCCCTGCCACCCATTTGAGTAACCTGAGATGAGTTTTTGGCTCCTGTCTTCGGTCTGTCATAGCCCTGGCTGTTGAGGGCATTTGGGAAGTGAACCACAAATGGAAGATCCAACTCTCTTCATTCATTTTCCCTCTCCCCCTCCCACTCCCCCTCCCCCTTCCTCTCCCCTCCCCTCCCCCCCCCCTCCCACTCTCTTTCTCCCTCTCTCTCCACCTTTCAAATAAATGAAAATGCATACATAAATATCTCTCAAATCCACTTGTCTCCACATCCACCCAACCCTCCAATCTCCAAACTACCACCATATCTTGCCTGGACTATTGTAACAGCTTTTCACCTACAGTTATACAAATTTATTTTTGTTTTTATTTGAGAGGCAGAGAGATAGAGACAGAGTAGGGAAGAAAAAGCTCCCATCCACTGGTTCATTTCCCAAAGGCCTGCAATGTCTGGGGCTGGGCCAGGCTGAAACCAGGGACTCAATCCAGGTCTTCCACATTTGGCCAGGAACCCAACCTCTTGGGTCATCACTGCTATCTTCCAGAGTCCAAATTAGAAGGAAACTGGAATCAGTAGCCACATCCAGGAGTCCAATCCTACCTCCTACCTCTTTAAATATTTAATTCTACATCAGCCTTCAGTTCTCACTTCAAACAGTACTTCTCCAAGAGTCTTTCCACACTGCCTCAGATATCTCTCTTGGCACTCTGAGAATCTTACATCTTTGTGGCTCTTACCACATTTTGCAACTCTGTATTTCTGTAAATATTTCATTAATATCTATCTTTCCTACTAGACTATCAATCCCATAAGAGCAGAGACCAATGTCTTATTTTTGCTCACTCAAAAGCTTTGTATCACAGTACCTGACAACATTCTATCTAATCCTTGTTATTACATTCCCAAAACTGATGTAGCTAAATTGAGTAAAAACAAGTAGAGAATTGAAAAGTATACCTTTCACTATTTGTTTTAGTCTAAACATTTCCTGTCTCCTCCCACCCCCTTACAAATTCCTCCAAAGTCTAAAGAAAGTAACTTGAAAATTTAAAAAATATGTACTTGACATGGAATTCCTTGAAGAATGTTCCATTACTTTATGTAGATTTTTTAATCAGATGCGAACATTCCCTCCCTCCAATCTGTATGACTTTGTAAAGCAATATGAAGTAAGCTTACTTTTTTCTGATGTTGAATCTATTTTTCCCACTGATTTTTTCACCAATTTATTATGAAAACTATAAACTCCAGGAAGAATAGCCCACCGATTTTTTGTATACTCACCACCTAGATTTCACATTTGGCATTTTCCATACTTATTGTCTTTCTCTCTCCAAACGTGTATGTCTGTGTGTGTGTATAAGATCTGTTTCACATATGTATGAGCAATTTGACTACAAGCTACATACATCATGACACTTAACCTTAAATACACCAAAAGGAGGACATTAGCCTACATAATCACAACATAATTACACCTTAGAAAATTAAACAATTCTTTATACCATCAAGTGTCAGTTGTTATTCATATTTTCCCAGACGTTCCAAATAAAACAAACACTACTATTAACAGATTTGTTTTCAAATTAAGATCCAAACAAAATTCATCATTGTATTTGGTTGTTATTTTTCTCTGTTCTTTTAATTAAGACTAGTACCACAGGGATGGTGCTGTGGTACAACAGGTTAAGCCTCTGCCTGAACACCAGCATCTCCTATCTGAGTGCCAGTTTAAGTCCTGGCTTCTCCACCTCAGACCAGCTCCTTGCTAATGTACCTGAGAAAGTAGAAGATTATGGTCCAAATACTTGGAATCCCTGCCACCCATGTTGGAGACCTGGATGAGGTTCCAGGGGGGCCCAGCCCTGGCTGTTGTGGTCATTTGGGGAGTGAACCAGCAGATAAAAGATTTCTCTCTGTGGATCTCTCCCTCTCACTCTGTAACTCTGCCTTTCAAGTAAATCTTAAAAAGGGGGAGGGAGGGCCGGCGCCGTGGCTCAACAGGCTAATCCTCCGCCTTGCAGCGCCGGCACACAGGGTTCTAGTCCCGGTCGGGGCGCCGGATTCTGTCCCGGTTGCCCCTCTTCCAGGCCAGCCCTCTGCTGTGGCCCAGGAGTGCAGTGGAGGATGTCCCAAGTGCTTGGGCCCTGCACCCCATGGGAGACCAGGATAAGCACCTAGCACCTGGCTCCTGCCATCGGATGAGCGCGGTGCGCCGGCCGCAGTGCGCCATCCGCGGCAGCCATTGGAGGGTGAACCAACGGCAAAGGAAGACCTTTTCTCTCTGTCTCTCTCTCTCACTGTCCACTCTGCCTGTCAAAAAAAAAAAAAAAAAAGAGGGAGGGAGGAGGGAAGGCTAGTATCAGTCCCTTACTACCAACATTTTTTTTTCCCCATGAAAATCATTTTTTAAGAGTCTGGGCCAACTTTCTTACTCTATATTTCACATTCTGGATTTGTCTGATTGTTTCTTAATGGCATCATTTAACTTGCTCCTACATCCTTTTTTCCTATAGGTATAAAGGTGTGATGCTAGTAAAATATTCTTGGCAATACTTCCATAGGAGATGCTATGTATTTCATATTATACTACATCAGGAGGCACATGATGCTAGGGTTCTTTTTCCGTTATCAATGTTAAGTTTAATCACTTAGCGTGATAATCACCCATTGTTTCTACTGTAAAAATATGTTTTCCTTTTTGCAATTGGCAGGAAATCTTATGGATGACACTTTGGCACCATGGGAACATACTATTCCTCAACTCTGTTTAACTAAATGTCTTTTTTTTTTTTTAAGGTTTTATGTATTTGTTTGAAAGAGAATTACAGAGAGGCAGAGGCAGAGAAAAACAGAAGTCTTCGATTCGCTGGTTCACTCCCCAAATAACCACAACAGCCAGAGCTGGGCCAATCTGAAGCCAGGAGCCGGGAGCTTCCCCTAGGTCTCCCACCCAAGTGCAGGGGCCCAAGGACTTGGACCATCTTCTACTGCTTTCCCAGGTGCATTAGCCAGGAGCTGGATGGTAAGTGGGGCAGTCAGGTCTCAAACCAGCACCCATATGGGATGCCAGCACTGCTAGCAGCGGCTTTACCCACAACGCCACAGTGCCATCCCCACTAAATGGTTTTAACACCCACTGATGGTCCTAGCACTCAGATCTTCATTTTGAAATGTCACTACTCACTAAAAGGAATAAATAGTCAACTATAGATTTTAGAGCAGGGAAAATACATGTGACTACAAGATATCTTTTTCCAAAATACACAAAAGATTTCAGAAATTAATGTGAATATATCAAAAGAACAAAAGAAAATTTAGCTTTGGTGATGCCAGAGTAGGTCAAGTCATGCTTAAACTAAAATAACAATTGACAGTTGAAAAAAAACCACAAAGCCACTGTTTTAAGTAATGAGAGAGCAATCAGTACAAACAAGGGCAGGATCCCTGAGAGAAGAAAATCCACTGAAGGAAGCACTGCATTAACTCTGTGTGTTTTTTTTTTTTTTCCTTTAGGCCACTTGACTATTTTGAGCACAGGAGAACAGGGTCCAAGCAGAAAAGGAAGTGTACCTGAGCTGAGGAGACAGAAATCCAAATTCAAAGATGCCAAAGTACCTGATATCTAAGGAGCAAAATTCTGAAATTCAAATAATATTACTGAAGTGAGCCCAAAAACATCTGTGCTGAGGTACTGCCAACTCCAAAGCATCATAAAATGAGACTCCAAGAAACCCAGCAGGTAAAAAAAAAAAAAAAAAGTCAGAAGGAGATCTAGGGGAAGATTTTAGCAGCAGCATGGTTATCACTAGAAAAAGGTTGTAGTTCACACCCAAGAAGGATGTGGGCCTTGGTAATCAATTATCTTAGCCTAGGATCAGCAAACGTTCTCTGTAAAGGACCAGACAGATAGTTTAGGCTTTACAGGCTGCTGTAGTGTGAAAGCTGCCAATAAATGAGAGTGCCTGTATTCCATTTAAAATTTATTTCCACAAACAGGTGACAGGTTAGATTTGACCCACATGCCATAAGTTTGCAACCCTTGATCTCAGCTTCCAACTCAGAAAATCAAATAGAAAAAAAAAATAATGAAGAATATAAATCAATGAAGTAGAAAACAAATGTACAATTACAATAGAGAAAAATCAACAAACAACAAATAAGCTAACCAAACTAAGAGGGATAAATCATTAATATCAGAAATGAAAAAGGAAACATCATTATAAAATCTACAATCGTTAAATGTACAATAAAAGAAAATTATGAATGACTGTACTCTGATAAACTTACACGTTTTAGTTGAAATGAGCAAATTCTTTGAAAAACACACTATCTCAGAATTTCCAAAAGAAGTAGAAAGCCTACACAGTCTTAAAAGACTTGAAGTCTGTTCTACTTTTACAAACTCAAATCTTTAATTTAAAGACTTTTATCAAAGACATCCAAGCGCAAATAGTTTTACTGGTGAATTCTTCCCAATATTTAAGAAAAAAATACCAATTGTACACAAATTCTTCCAAAGAGTAGAAAAAGTGGGAATATTTCTTAACTCATTTTATGGAATTGATATAACCTTAATACCAAAAAAACTGGCATCACTATAAGAAAAGAAAACTACAGGCCGGCGCTGCAGCTCACTAGGCTAATCTTCCGCCTTGCAGCGCTGGCACACCAGGTACTAGTCCCGGTCGGGGCGCCGGATTCTGTCCCAGTTGCCCCTCTTCCAGGCCAGCTCTCTGCTGTGGCCAGGGAGTACAGTGGAGGATGGCCCAAGTGCTTGGGCCCTGCACCCCATGGGAGACCAGGAGAAGCACCTGGCTCCTGGCTTCGGATCAGCGCGGTGCGCCAGCTGCGGCAGCCATTGGAGGGTGAATCAACGGCAAAAAGGAAGACCTTTCTCTCTCTCTCTCACTGACCACTCTGCCTGTCAAAAATAAATAAATAAAAGTACCTTCACCCTTTAAAAAAAAAAAAGAAAAGAAAACTACAATCCAAATTTCTCATGAATATAAATGCAAAATTCCTAACAAAATATTATCCGTCAAGTCCAACAATATATAAAATTGTAATGAAACATGACTAAATGGAATTTTTTTCCAGAAATAAAAGGTAGTTTTAACACTTACAAATCAATACAGTCACAGAAAAAATTACAGTATTATTATAATAGATATAGGGAAAGTATTTGATAAAATTCAATATGTAATCATGATTGTTCCCATGGACTAGGACCACAAGAGGCCATCTTTACTTGATGAGGTATATATTCCAAAAGCCCACAGCAGGAGCCAGCGCTGTGGCACAGCAGGTTAACGCCCTGGCCTGAAGCGCCAGCATCCCATATGGGCACTAGTTTTAGTCCTGGCTGCTCCTCTTCCCATCCAGGTCTCTGCTGTGGCCTGGGAAAGCAGTGGAAGATGGCCCAAGTGCTTGGGCCCCTGCACCCATGTGGGAGACCTGGAAGAGACCATTTGGGGAGTGAACTCTCTCTCTCTCTCTGCCTCTCTTCTCTCTGTGTAACTCTGACTTTCAAATAAATAATAAAATAAATCTTTCAAAAAGAAGTCCACTGCAAACATCCTACTCCATGGTGAATTATTAAACAATTTTCCTGTGAATATGAAGGAGATAAATATATCCCTCTGCCCATTATCATTACAACATTGCACTGGAGGTCCTAGCCAGTGCCATGAGGTGAGAAAAAGAAGTAGGAAGTTTAAAGTCTGGAAGGGAAGAAAGCAAACTGTCATTCTTCACAGAAGGTAAGATTGTGTATGTAAAAATTAAAAAAGACAGATATAACTATTATAATTAATATACACTTTTAGCAAAGTGTGAAGATCAGTGTTCTAGACTCAAATACATTTCTAAAAGCTGGGTGGAAAAGCACCTAGAAAATGAATTTTGGGTAAATCCATTTATTATAACAACAAGAAAATTAATCACCAAAAAAACACCTAACAAAAAATTACTCCATCTCTACACTGAAAACTATAAGCCATTATTAGAAGACATTAAATAAGATGTAAGAAAATGGTAGGATATATCATATTCATAGATTTTTTAAGATATCAATTATTCCCAATTTTATCTATAGATTCAAAACAATTTCAAAACCTCAAAAGAATATTTTTTGTGTGCATTGACAAGATGATCTTAAAACCTGCACAGGCAAAAAAGTTTACATAAGGGCCAGCATTGTGGCACAGCAGATTAATCTGGCATCCCACATGAGTGCTGGCCAGTAGGTTGGTCCTGGCTGCTCTACTTCCAATCCAACCAACTGTTAATGCTCTGGGAAGGCAGCAGAAGATGGTTCAAGTACTTGGGCTCCTACCAAGATGGAATTCCAAGCTTCTGGTTTTGGGCTGAGCCAGCCCCGGCTTTTGCGGCCATTTGCGGAGTGGACCAGAAGATGGTTCTCTCTTTCAAATAAGTAAATAAATCCTTTTTTAAATTTGCATAAAGTCAAAGAAATAAGAATTGTAAAAATAATCCTTTAGAACATTGGAGGCCTTATAATACCTGATATAAAGATGTCTTATAAAAAACTATAGTACTTAAGACAATTGACTGCTGAGAGGATCAACAAATAGTTAAAGAACACAGTAGAGAAGGCCAACATATGTGAAATAATCTGATTTACCAAAAAAGTCAAAGGTAAGAGAATCATGTTGAATCAATTCATAACTACATGGGAAAAATAATTGAAAATGGATCCTCATAAAAAATAAGAATGGGAATAGGAAAGGGAGGAGGAAGAAGGGTGGGAGTGCAGGCAGGAGTGAGAAAAAGGTAGGGTGAATCACTATGTTCCTAAATTTATACATATGAAATACATGAAGTTTATATACCTTAAAATAAAGGTTTCTAGGTAAAAAAAAAAAAAAGAATGCTTACAAATCAGAAAGAAAAAAAAGATAAACATCTAATTTTTTTAATGAGCAAAACATCTGGTCAGGCCCTTTACAGGAAAGGACATCCAAATCTTAAAAAGCACATAAAGCAGTGTTCAACAATATTATTCAGCAAAAAATGTACAGTAAAGCCATGATGAGGTGTTATTATACAATCATGAGAAAGCCTAAATTAAAAGATATACAGTAAGAAGGCTGGCAAAGATGTAGAGCAGCTGGAACTCTTACACATTGCAATTACAGTGTAAATCAGTATTAGCACTTGGGAAAACCAATTTGGCAATATCTACTAAATCTTAATATATGTTGATTATATGAGTCAACAGTTCTTCTCCTGGTATATATACCTGAGATATATGATGCTTATGTTTTCCAAAAGACAAGTACATGAATGTTCATAGCAGTTTTATTCATAATAGCCCCAAACTAGAAACAAACCAGATATCCATCAACAGTACATTGGATAATTAAAGTGAGGTACCAATATGGCAAAGACTACACGCAAAAACACACATGGCTTTTCAAGAATCTACATAGCTTACAAGAACAGGTAAACTTGTTTATTGATGGTGATAAAATAATAATAATTACATTGGGTCGGGCATGTTCAATGCCTGGGACCATTCTGGAATGATGGAAATGTACTATGGTAGTTAATTACATAGGTGTACACATTTGTAAAAATTCCTGCAATCAAAGGCCATAAATTTTTAAAAGATTTCTTTGCTTGAAAGGCATAATGACAGAAAGAGAGGAGAGGCAGAGAGAGATCTTCACTCTTCAAATGGCTGCAACAGTCAGAGTGGGGTCAGAATGAAGCGAAGAAGCAGGAACTTCACTCAGATCTTCCATGTAGATAGCAGGGACCCATGTATTTGGGCCATCACCTGCTACCTGCCAGGCACACTGGCAGGAAGCTGGATCAGAAGCATGGAGTAGCTGAGACTAGAACTAGGCACTCCAATAGGGGATGCAGGCATAGCAAGCTGCAGCTTACTCCAATGTGCCACTATGCGCCCCCCCCCCCCCACTAAAGTGAAAGACAGAATATACTTTTTTGGACTTCAATAACATTTTTTGCTAATTATCAGCAAATATTTTATTGAATTCTTTCTAAGCAAAATAGACTCACTGCATCTCATGTTGTAAAAAAGTTTTAAAGTCATTTTGAGGATATTGAAATTTTGACTCCCTTATAATCACAATCTTATGAACTCTGGATTAAGAATAAACTGTATGTGGTTGGCATTATGGTGCAGTGGATTAAGCTGCCGCTTGCAACAACAGCATCCTGTATCAGAGTGCTAGTACGAGTCCTTCTAACTCTGCTTCCGATCCAGCTCCCTGTTATCGTGCCTAAAAGGGCAGCAGAGGATGCCCCCAGTGCTTGGGCCCCTGTCACCCATGAGTGAGACCAGGATGGAGTTCCAGGCTGCTGGCTTCCATTTGACCCAGCCCCAGTTCTTGCAGTCATTTGGACAGTGAACAAGCAGATAGATCTCTCTTCTCTTCCCTTGCCCTTCCTCCCTCCCTCCCTCTCTCCTTCTCTGTCTGTCTGTCTGTCTGTCTGTCTCTCTCTCTCTCACGTGCATTTCAAATAAAATGAAAAACTTTAAAAAAGGATAGTGTAGCCACACATAACCACTGAAAGCACTGTATTGCATCTTTATGTTATTATAAAATTCAAATTTGATTTTTGAAACTCAATTTGAAATAAATAGCACCATTATCACTCATATGAGAAGAATTTCCTAATTTTGTCTTCTCAAGAGAGCTAGCACTGAGTGATGAAAATGAGAATGATTCTAAGACTGTCTTCAAAGCAGAAAATGGAAACAAAATCCCTAGGCCATGTAGGGCTTTTTACACTGTCATCCTTCTTACAAAAACTCACCTTGAACCTGCATGTTAGTTCTCACTAGGAAGAGGGGGTAGCTGACAATCTGACCACAGAAGTTAGACAAGGCACTACATCCCAGCAAAGTCATCAACTCAGGGTCTTCTGCTCGAGTATTTAGCCAATGAGTCCTCAAAAGCTGACAGAGAACAAAGGAATAACGCACTTTAACAACTCCTACAAGATAAACCAAAATAATAAAAAATTGATCTCTCTCTCGCCCTAGGCATAAATTCTTATCTTCTGTGTCACATTATAACAGAAAGTATCAAATACAGAATGCAGCAATCTAGTCCAAAGTAGCAAGAGCTTTAGGAAATAAAAGGGTGTGCAAAAAGTATGTGACAAATGTAGGTAATGAAAAAACTATGCCTGGATTTCCATTCTTTGCACCAAAACAAACTTATCTTTTAATTCTATTCTCCACAAGCTTTTAAAAATCTCTTATACATTTATAAACCACCCATTTTTAGTCTAATTTAAGGCAATTAGTAAAACCTCCACTATTTCAAGGGCTCAAATGGCCTAAATATTACCTCTTTTCCTGAATACCAGCCTAGCAATTAGAATTATCCAGAGGTGTTCTCTGTGTACAAAGAACTATAAGTAAGACAACCTTAGTGATGGAAATTGACAACCTGCCCTGGTTCACCAAAGTTCTGATTGTCTAACATTTAGGGAAGCTTAACTTGTCAGACTGCATTTCCCCTAAGAGCAATATTTTGTTTCAGGATCTCTTTACACTCATAAAAATTATTTAGGACACCCAAAAGTTTTGTTCATATGGGTTGTATCTATCAATGTTAAATATCATATTATATAGTGAAACAGAAAAAAATACTATACACAGGAATGCATTATCAGCCATCAGAGCAATGATGTGCCTCTGGGAAAACCCCATGCTTAAAAGAAAATGAGATTGACAAAGGTAAATAACATCTTAGAATTACAAAAATACTTTAGACTTCAAAGACCCTCAGAAGCGGTCACAAAGACTTCCTCACTCCCACTCCCAAGTCTGCAGGCAATGATTTAGCTACATGGTTAAATTGGCTTTTAAATACCAAAATAGTTTTAATATCTAAAAGTGCTCAATAAGGGCAGGCATTTGGCACCGTGGTTAAGATGCCATGTGGGACACTTGCTTCTGTACCAGAGAACCTGGGTTCTGATTCCAGCTTCCTGTTAATACACACCATGAGAGGCAGCAAGTTATGACTCAAGTACTTGTGTCCCTGTCGCCCATGTGGGAGACCCAGATTGAGTTCTGGGCTCCTGGCTTCAGCCTGGCCCAGTAGCAGTTTTTGCAGGTATTTGGGGAATAAATCAGCAGATGGAAGATCTTTGTCTCTTCCTCTGCCTCTATGCCTTTCAAATAAAGTGAAAAAAGGTAAATTTAAAAACTTTAAATAATAAAAATGTTCGATAAAGCCACTGACTGCTTGTTATGGGTCAAACTGTGTCCTACCAGGGGTTGGTGCTATGGCATAGAGGGTAAAGCTACTGCCTGTGATGCCAACACGGCACCAGTTCCTGTCCTAGCTGCTCCACTTCTGATCCAGATCCCTGCTAATGTGCCTGGGAGAGCAGCAGAAGATGGCCCAAGTGCTTGGGTCCCTGCACCCACGTGGGAGACCCAGAAGAAGCTTTGGCCTGGCCAGCTATCACAGCCATTTGGAGAGTGAACCAGTGGATGGAAGACTGACTCTCTCTCTTCCCCAATTCTGCCTTTCAAGCCTTTGAAATAAATAAATCTTTTAAAAGAAATTGTATCCTCCCAAAACTCTTATGTTAAATTCCTAACCAGCCTCCATATCTCAGAATGTAACTATATTTAGAAACTGTATTTTAAGATAAAATGAGGTGTTTAAGATGTGATCTAATGCAATGTGACTGGTGTCTTTATGAGAAGAGGAAATTAGATGAAGACACGCATGTACACAGAGAAAAGACCATGTGAGGACAGAGTGAGAGGGTGACCATCTGCTAGCCAAGGAGAGATATCTCAAAATCAAACCTGCCAACCTCATAATCTTAGAATTCTACCATCCAGGCCGGCGCCGCGGCTCAATAGGCTAATCCTCCACCTGCGGCACTGACACCCCAGGTTCTAGTCCTGGTTAGGGCACCAGATTCTATCCCGGTTGCCCCTCTTCCAGTCCAGCTCTCTGCTGTGGCCCGGGAATGCAGTGGAGGATGGCCCAAGTGCTTGGGCCCTGCACCCACATGGGAGACCAGGAGAAGCACCACCTGGCACCTGGCTTCGGATCAGAGCAGTGTGCTGGCCACAGCGCCATTAGAGGGTGAACCAATGGTAAAGGAAGACCTTTCTCCCTGTCTCTCTCTCTCACTGTCCACTCTGCCTGTCAAAAAAAAAAAAAGAATTCTACCATCCAGAACTGTGAGAAAAGAAGTTCCTGCTGTTTAAGCTGACCAGGCTGTGGTATTTTGTTAAGGCAGACCTTGCAAACTAATACATTGCTTTTAAAGATTTCCTCATTTAATGTCTCCCAAACTTGGCTAATTGTCAGACTCACTTAGGACTTTAAGTCTTCAACAGCAAATCAAAGATTAGAAATCAGACTACAGTAGGTTAAGGAAAGAATAAACAGAGTAAATAAAGTATAGATGATACTTCACATCCTTTGGAGGGAAGTAAACAAATGAAAAATTGATGGTAGACACTTGATGGAGTAACAGAGAAAAAACTTGTGTCTTGCAAAAGAGACCTGATTACCATATGAGAAAAGGAATTATTGATGGAGCAAGGATGTAGATCAAGAGCCAAGTAAAATAGTCAACCTCAGCAGGAAAGAGAGGTAGTATCTCTGAGGAGAAATTGATGATGATGATGATGGTGATGATATTTCACATATACAAAGCACTTTTCACATGCAAGGGCATATCTAATCATTTCACATAAATTAATACTCATAAAACTTCAAGGAATAGGTCCTATTATTCCCTTATAATCCTCCTGTTTACTTTTTTCTGTCTTCATTGTGTTGGCATGCTTAGAATCACTCAGCTTAAAACTAGCTCTGCTTACTCCATACTCAGTCCCTTGCAGCTAAACATTGCTGAAAAACTAAACAGCCATCATGATTTGTCTCATTTGAAATTTATAATCATCAAAGCTTAAGTGAATCCTTAAGTTTTCCCTAGAATGACAACATACTTCCGTTATTCTGCCAACATACTGAAATATTATTTCATATTTTTCCACTGTTTTAAAACTTCTAAAATCAGTTGATCCTAAAGTCCATATGGAAATGTAAGAAACCCAAAAGAGCTGAAAAATGAAAAATCATTCTTCAGGTTTCACAGGACCCAGTTTCAAAACTTAGTACAAATCTATAGAAATCAAGAAGAGTGAAGTATTGGCATAAGAATTGGTATGTAGATGAGTGGAATAGGATTGAGAAACCAGAAATAAACTCTTACAGTTATAGTCAACTGATTTTTGACAAGGTTATCAAGACAATCAATGAAGTAAGTATGGTGGGGTGGGGTATTCAGGACTACCAAAGACAGAGGGCGTTAGATAAGGATGGCCATGTTCAACAGTCCATCAAAATCAGCAACAGGGAATCCCTAAAGTGAAACTGTATACCAATAACATGGAAATAGGTTATAATTATTTTTGTATTATTTTTCCCTTTCATTCTTCTCTTTTTTTGTTTCTTTGTTTGATTTTGGAGAATCAAATGACTATAATTGATTTAGAGATCATCAGAATTACCAAAAATCATTCACAAGGAAACCCAGAACAAAAACACTTTGAACCAAATCAGACTTTAGACATTAGGAAAAAATTTGGAAAGCCAGGAAATGTCATTCTGTCTTCTTGGTGGTCGAGATGGTAAGTTAAAAAGCAGACCTGTGAGTGTCTGTACAGGTGCACCATCTATACTGAAAGTCAGCAACAGATGAGTCACCAAGGGAGAGTGACCTGGGTGCAGGGAGAGAAGGGAGGCTGAGGTCAGTGTTTTTAGGAAACCAGCACATACTCCTGAGGATGGGCAGCTAGCGAAATTGACTGTGAATAACACGCTTACTACTAACCGCCTTAGATGTATGAGCTGATAAACATTTAAAGATATATTGTATTTTCAGGTCTAATAAATCTATTGCAAGCCTGTCGTGAAAACAAACTTACCTCATTAGCAGTAATATCTACGCCTGCATACGGTATGACAGCCAAAAGACTAGGAATGAGGCCTCTGTAGAAGCCTCGAAACTTTTCAAGCTTCCAAATCTTCCTGGCACAATCCAACATCCCATAGTACTGTCCAGTTTTGCTTATGGCCAAATTAGTTTTTAGAACCTGAATGTGAAAGAAGAAATATTATAAGATTATTGATAGTTATTTAACTCAGCAGTTTGGACTAAGCTAAATTTGAATTATGGGCTGCAGAGTTCATTCATTATTAAAGTTTTTTTTAAAAACAGCATAATCTTAGGTCAAACTCTATTTTCAATGACATATGAATATATTTTATACTGTTTCCTGGGATATTTTGGTTTTCCAAATGAGTATTTTACAAATATAGTGGTTAAATGCTTTTGTTAAACTTCTGAATTTAACTATATTGGAAGATAGTGTCTGAATTCAGTGATGTCTTTCTTTTTCTGGTCCAAATTACACTTGAGTATAGCCACAGCTTTTGTGCCATGGTTCAGATAAAGAACCGAAAAGAAAAGCTCCTATAAAATCCAGTTTTCTAATAACTCTAATATTAGGATTTTAGTCACATCTACATATATACTCATATATATATACACACAACTTTGTGAATGGCTACAGAGTTTTATAAAATATTTACCTTATAAGTCAATGAATATTTTAGTCAATGTTTCTAAAACCTGACTTTTTCATCTTCCTTCTCAATCTGCTATACTTGCAGTTAACTGAGACAGCTCCATCCTTTCGTTGCTCAAGACTAAAAATTTAAATCATCCTTATCTCTTCTTTCTTACACCCTACATCTAATTCCTCAGGAAATTGTCTTGGTCCTATCTTCTGGAATCTCATCAACCATAATGTTACCATGTGGAGTAAAGTACCAGCCATTTTCCTGAATAAGTTCTATCACGTCTTAACCTTATCACCTAGTCTATTCACAATCCAGCAACCAGGGCAATCTTCTTGTAGTCAGATCTACTCTAAACTTTACAGTGGCTCCTCATAAAACCAGGGTAATAAGCAAAATTACTCTGATCTCTCTGATCTGCCCCCTTCCATCCTCTAACCTCATGCTCTACAACTCCATATACACTTTTGCTCCACACACCAGCTTCTGAGCTAGCCAGACACATTCCCATGTTGGGCCTCTGTATCATGAATGCTCACCCCCAGACATCCTCCTGGTTATTTCCTTATTTCTTTTCACATCCTTGCCTCTCAATGAATTTACCCAGCCTCTTTAAAACTACCACTCCCATACCCCAGGCACCTCTGCTTCCCCAAACACTGTTCTATCGTTTTCTTTTTCCATAGCACATATCAGCTTAGAAAGTACTTTTTATTTTCTAAAATAGTTATGATTTACTTACTCCTAGTGTACATTGTTTATTTTCTGTATCCTCTGCTTGAATATAAGAAATTAATCTTGGGGGCCGGCACTGTGTGCAGTGGGTTAACGCCCTGGCCTGAAGCACTGGCATCCCATATGGCAGCCGGTTCGAGACCTGGCTGCTCCACTTCCCATCCAGCTTTCTGCTATGGCCTGGGAAAGCAGAAGATGGCCCAAGTCCTTGGGCCCCTGCACCCATGTGGGAGACTCGGAAGAAGCTCCTGGCTCCTGGCTTCAGATTGGCGCAGCTCCACCCATTGTGGCCAATTGGGGAGTGAACCATCTGCTAGAAGACCTCTCTCTCTCTCTCTCTCTCTGTCTCTCCTTTCTCTGTGTAACTCTGACTTTCAAGTAAATAAATAAATCTTTTTAAAAAATTAGTTTGTATGAGTGGCAGGGACCCAAACACTTGGGCCATCACCTGCTGCTTCCCAGGCACATTAGCAGGAAGCTAGGTGGGAAATGGAGGAGCTAGGACTCAAACTGGCACTCTGATGTAGGATGCTGGTATCCCAAAAGCCATGCCTGTCCCCCTCAGAGGAAGTTAAGAGTATATTGAAACTAGGCTTAAAAAGAAACTAGGTTTATAAATGTAATACATTTTCATAATTAAACAAATTCAACAAATCAGCTAAAGAGCACCACTGAAACAGTTACGGAATAAGTTCATGACCTGCATACCAAGTCAATTAATTCTTCCAAGAACATAAATCAGAAAGGGAAAGTGTAAAATAGACTTAAGAGCTTTTGGATATCATCAGTAATTCTGATATTCATGAAGTAAGAGTTACAGAATGAGGATAAAAATATCAAAGAAGAAAAACATAATTCATAATTTAATAGCAAAAAACTTCCCAGACTCAAAAAATGCAAGTATTTTCATTGAAAATACCCAAAATTAACAAAGTAAGTTGAATAAAAAAGGTCCAAATTTAAACATTTCATGATGAAATTTCAGATAAATGAAGATTAAAAGATAGTATTTAGAGTTCCAGGTTACTAGAATTAAGGAGAA
The DNA here is from genome assembly GCA_949820135.1 of Sylvilagus floridanus. Lineage (NCBI taxonomy): Eukaryota > Metazoa > Chordata > Mammalia > Lagomorpha > Leporidae > Sylvilagus > Sylvilagus floridanus. The sequence continues at coordinate 99,129,566 of OX463225.1, forward strand.
TAATGCAAAATGGCTAGAAACATGTTAAACATAAAAATCCAGCAATAACATTAGGAAAAATATTGGAATATGTTAATATCAATAATAAATATCACAAAGTATCTAGTAATATAAAAGCCTCAAAATACATGAGAAAATTTGAAACCTCTATCAAAGAATAAAAGATCAAGAGAGAGAGCAACAGACTTCTTTCCTGAATGACAAGATTCAATATTATAATTATCATTTCTTTCCAAAATGTATTCAGTACAATCAGAATCAAAATCTTAACTGGACTTTTTTTGTTAAAAAAATTTGGCAACCAATTCTGACTATCATATGGAAGGAAAATATCACACCCTCAGAAAAAGAGAATACAAAACAGGAACAGAAGTGCCAACTTAGATGTCAGGGCTCTGATGATACTGCCCTAGCAATAGATTTTCCCTACTCAGTATGATTTCCACCACTGATAAGAGGATTGCAGCTCACTTGAAAAAAAAAAAAACTTAGCCATAATTTTCATTTTAAAATGCAGTTAAATCACATTTTCTTCAACAGTGCTTACCTCCATCGGGTATATAAATGAGAGTGAAGTAGCACCAGCCAAACAACCAGACACAAGCTTCTGGAGAGTTCCTAATTTGGCTCCTTCTTCACTAAGAAACAACTTATACTGTGCAAACAAGAGGGCAAAGGTGTATCAGTACTCAGAAGCCTCACAGGGCATACAACTTATTCAATATCAATGCCTACTTGGGCATTTAATTATAGTTAAAAACCACAATGCAGGGGAGGGCAATGTGGTGCAGCAGGTTAAGCTGCCACTTGGGAAATCCACATCCCATGCCAAAGTGCCTGGGATGGATTCTCACTTCTGCATCCAATCCAGCTTCCAATGAATGTGTACTCTGGGGAGATGGCAGGTGATAGGCCCAGTACTCAGGGCCCTGTCACCCATGTGGGAGACCTGGATTGTGCTCCTGGCTCCTGGCTTCAGCCTGACATAGCCTTGACTGTTGCATGTATTTGGGAGTAAATCAACAAATGGAAGATTTTTTTTATTCTCTTTTCCTCTCTTCTCCTCTCCTCTTTCCTCTCCCCTCCTGTCCTCTCATCCATCTCTCTCTCTCTCTCTCTCTCTCTCTCTCTCTCTCTCTCACCATATCTCTCCTTTTCAAATAAATAAATAGTATACTCTATATAACCAAGTACCTAAATACAGTAATACACATCAGATACAAGGTACCAGCCTTAACAGTAGAGATATTTGTACCTCTTTGCCTATAATAAGATCCAGTATATAGCAGGCATCTGATAAGTGTTCATTATTATTATGAACTGATATTAGAATGGAAACCATTTAGGTGGAAACAACTGAGCCTCATATAAATTCTGATGGCAACTGTGTCCAATTTTAATGAGGCAACATGACATGACAAATAAACCCAGGTTTCAGTCTTGGTATGGGCACTTACTGAGTGATCCAGAACAAGCTGTTTAATGACTCCTGCCATGTCACATATCCCAGGGTCCTGTTCACAGGACACTTTTTAAATAAATAGCATCTGTTCCTTAGAAAGGTCCCAAAATCATCTCTGTAATTCATTTTCATTATCTGGAAATCAAAGGCCAAGTACCTTGTCTATTTTGGATGCTAGTTCCTACTTTGCAGAATTGTTGTGAAGAGTAAATACAACAGACGTGTAAGATGCTTACCACCTGGAAACTGAAGAGCTGGTCATTATCAGTGCATATTTAACTACAATACATTTTCCTTACAGGATGGGTTTTCAGTAGAATGTTTCCTTGGCTCTGTGGTCTTTATTTTAGTTTCTTGCTCAATGTCAGTACGTCTTATCACTCTGCCATGGTGGTCAGTTCAAGGATGAATATACTCATTATGACATAATCTGAGCCACTGACACTCAAGGAAATGTTTTGGAAAGACTTCTCAATAGATGCTTCCTTGCTCTTCTGAGGGAACTTCTAGGACAGTAAGCTCTCTCCTGCTACACACAAAATACTAGAAGCTTCCTGAGGTCACTTTTCAGCCACAAGAAGGGCAAGGTTTATAATACTAAGACAGCCCACTCAACAGAAGCCAGAGAGAAGCAACAGGGAGGGAAGAGGTACATTAGTGGTCTTTGGTACCATTGTTGAACTGTTAAATGAAGCCTTATCAGAAGTCCACTCACTTTTGAGCTCTCCTGTTAGTTGGCATTGTGTTGTTGCAGATTAAGCCACTGTCTGTGATGCCATCATCCCCTAAAGGCACCGGTTTGCAGCCCAGCTGCTCCGCTTCTGACCCAGCTCCCTGCTAACAATGTGTCTTGGAAAGCAGAAGACAGCCCAAGTTCTTGGGTCTTTGCACCTATACGGGAGACCCGGATGGAGTTCCAGGCTCCTGGTTTCAGCTTGGCCCAGCCCCAGCCATTGTAGCCATTTGGGGAGTGAACCAGTGGACAGAAGATTCTATATGTGTGTGTGTGTGTGTGTGTGTGTGTGTAACTCTACCTTTCAAATAAATAAATAAATTTAAATTCTGTTTATAATGTAAGCCATTTTCTGTATTTTACCTAAAGATTCCTAATTAATATAAGCACCTCAAGCTCCACAAGCACCAAACTGAACACATGTCTCCCCCCAACAAAAGAATCTTGTGAACTCGGGCTGGCATCATGGCAGAGCAGGAAAAATCACTACCTGCAATGATGGCATCCCATATGGGCATCAGTTCATGTCCTGGCTGCTCCACTTCTGATTCAGCTCCCTGCTAATAGCCTGGGAAAAGCAGTAAAAGATAATCCAAATATTTGGGCCCCTGCAACCCAAGTGGGAGATCTGGATGAAGCTCCTGGCTCCTGGGTTCTGCCTGGCATGGCCCTGACCATTGCAGGGAGTGAATCAGAGGATGGATTATCTCTATCTCTCCCTCTCTCTGTGTAAATAAGTAAGTAAAAATTTTTTAAACTCCTGTGATCTTTCTGAGGGATGGATGCCATTGACGGAACTGTATGCTGTGAATGCTGCCCTGGTATCTGGTACATGTGCTATGGCATCCTGCCCAGGTCCTCCCTGATTACAACAAATGGCCACAGTTGAACAAACTAGAAATTTCAGCATAATCTTTTAAAAAAAAGTATTTATTTATTTATTTATTTATTTGAAACACAGATCTACAGAGAAGCAGAGGCAGAGAGAGAGAAAGAGAGCTCTTCCATCCACTGGTTCACTCCCCAGAAGGCCACAATGGCCAGAGCTGAGCCAATCCGAAGCCAGGAGCCAGGAGCTTCCTTCAGGTCTTCCCATGCAGGTGCAGGGGCCCAATGACTTGGGTCATCTTCTGCTTTCCCAGGGCACAGCAGAGAGCTGGAATGGAAGTGGAGCAGCCATATGGGATGCTGGCACTGCAGGTGGTGGCTTTACCCATTACGCCATAGCGCTGCCCCCCCCATATATTCTTGACATCTTTTCTCTTGTATTCCACATAAATTATGGTAAAATCTAACTATTCTACTCCCTATGTACCTGTGACACTGTCCCCTTGTCCAGCCCCACTGACCCCATTCTTGACTCCCACATGGGCTACTGCACACTGGCCTGACTCATCTCCCTGCACAGACTTTTGCCCCTTCCTCACTTTTCCCCCATACCTCCTCAGCCTCATCTTCATCCACTCTCTGAACTTTGGTGAAATTGAGCTTCTTACAGCACCTTGAACATGCCTTACTCTTTTATAGTCAGGGCTTCGGGCATGTCGCTCCTCTGCTTGGAGCATTCTTTTCTCTCTGTTTTGACTAGAAATTTTCCACTTACTCTCTGGGTTTCAGGCTAAACATTAGCCCCTCAAGGAGGCCTTCTCTATCACTTCAACCAGGTTTGGGTTCCACCATATCATTTTCCCAAAGTATCCCGTAGTATGCTATACGTAACACGTGTCACCACTGTTTACTGAGTGTTCACTAGGTGACCAGGCCATTTTCCAGATAGATATTACTTTCCTCAGTTTTTAAAATGTATTTGAGGAGTGTGTGTGTGTTTGTGTGTGTGTTTGTGTGTGTGTAAGAGAGAAAGAGAGAGTGCACATGCAGATTTGCTGATTCACTCCTCAAATGCCTGCAACAGTGTGTGTGTGTGGAAAGTGTGGAGATGGGGGAAGGAGAGATGGCATGCCAAAGCCAGGAGCCAGGAACTCCATCCAGGTCTCCCATGTGAGTGGCAGGAACTCAATTACTTGGGACGTTACTACGGCCCAGGGTGCGCATCATCAGATACTGGAGTCAGAAGCTGGAGCCAAGAATTCAACCCAGACCCTCAAATGTGGTATGTGGGCATTTTAACTGCTAGGCTAAATGCCCACCCCTATTTTCCACATTTTATGGATGAGACAATTGAAGTTCACAGAACTTGTCAGAGAGAGAACTTGTTCATAGAACAAGTTCAGTGAACTTGTCCAAGTCTACACAGCTAGAACATGTCAGAATTGAATGTCAAATACAAATCTGTAATCTCTTTTTTTTTTTTTTTTTTTTTTTTACAGGCAGAGTGGACAGTGAGAGAGAGAGACAGAGAGAAAGGTCTTCCTTTTGCCGTTGGTTCACCCTCCAATGGCCGCCGCGGCCGGCGCGCTGCGGCCGGCGCACCGCGCTCGTCCGATGGCAGGAGCCAGGAGCCAGGTGCTTTTCCTGGTCTCCCCATGGGGTGCAGGGCCCAAGCACCTGGGCCATCCTCCACTGCACTCCCGGGCCACAGCAGAGGGCTGGCCTGGAAGAGGGGCAACCGGGACAGAATCCGGTGCCCCGACCGGGACTAGAACCCGGTGTGCCAGCGCCGCAAGGCGGAGGATTAGCCTGTTGAGCCACGGCGCCGGCCCAAATCTGTAATCTCTAAAGCTCTCCTCTGCCCACTTCTTCATTTCAGCTTCCTTGATTCCACCAATTCCTGTTAGAATTGAGTGAATTTAGTATACTACTGTGAAGTTTCCCTGTACATGAGCAAATCCCTAAAATCTCTTTTATTGAGGAAACAGTAAAACCAAAAAGGAATGCTTGGCATGGGCATTTGGCCTAACAGTTAAAGATGCCCACATTCCTCGTCCCAGGATCTGGTTTCCATACCAGCTCTGCTCATGACTCCAGATTCCTGCCTTGGGGACCCTGGGAGGCAGCATGATGGCTCAAGTGATGGGGTTCCTGTCATCCATTAGGAGATTAGGACTGAGTTCCTATTCCCAGGTTCAGCCCCTGTTGGGGTCCATTGCAGGCATTTGAGAAATGAATCAATGGAAGATCTCTCTCTTTCTCTCAAAACATATTTTTTAACAGAACTTTTTTAAAAAACAGTACTGAGAGAAAATAAATTTATAACTATATAGCAAAGATAATATGAGTATAACAATATAACATCGTCATGATATTTCAATATAGACCTTAATAACTCTTTTCATTTGCATTGTAATCCTCTGAAGTGATTTTTTTAAAAAGTAAAAGGTAATGACTTTTCCTTGTCACTGACTGTTGCAAGCTTACACAGCTTTACCTGTTCATATGACCAGACCTTAAGAGCTGTTTCAGGAGCAATCTTGAGGACGTTCACACCATTTCCTCTCCACAGGGAAATGACTCCACCCTCTTTCACCATCTCCATTAAACGACTCACCATCCTCACATTCTTTGTTTCTAAACTCTGAGCCTTTAAAAGGAAAGGAAAAACTTTGAAACTCTCAATATTATTTGAACTTTGAAAATCTCAGGCAGGAAAGAGCTAAAGGTCCAAAACTATTGCAAGTGGCTCTGGTTTGCTTTGCTCCATACAGGGCTCAGGGAGGTACAGGGCAGAGATGAACATGCCATAGACAGGAACATGCCATGGACACGGTTTCTTTCCTACTCTCCAAGGTCATGGCAAATAGTCCTCCTTCAGTGAAAAGAGTGAACCATTTCAAGAGAGCAATCTGGGAAGCAACATTTCTGGAAACTTAAAGCTACTGAAACTCAGAGAATTGATTGCCAAAAGCGGCTGCCAGGCCTTTAATCAGCATGATCAGTATGGTCCCTGTGAGCAGTGAAAAGCTCCTTGAGAGGGCATCAGAGAATGTGCCCTGTATGTTGAGTATGGCAAAAGAAAAATTAAGCCCAGGGGTGGCATTGTGGCACCCCACTTAAACATGGCTTGGAATGCCCACATCCCATATTAGAGTGCCTTGTTCAAGTACCAGCTACTTCATACTTCCGATCAAGCTTCCTGCTAAAGTGAGCAGGAATCAGCAGACAACGGCCCAACTACTTGGTTTCCTTCCCACTCAGTCATTGGCCTGGCCTAGCCACGGCTGTTACAGCCATTTGGGGAGTGAATCAGCAGATGGAAGATCTCTCTCTTGGTCTTGGTCTCTGTCTCTCTCTCTCTCTGTCTCTCTCATTCTGTCTTTCAAATAAAATACAAATATTAATCCCAGGGGCCCCACTGTGGCATAGCTAATAAAGCCACCACCTGCAACACAGGCATCCCACGTGGGTGGGAATTTCTGTCCTGGCTGCCCCACTTCTAATCCAGCTCCCTGCTTATGGCCTGGGAAAAGCAGGGGAGAATGGCCCAAGTGTTTGGGCCCCTATTACTCATGTGGAATTTCTGAATGAAGCTCCTGGCTCCTGGCTTCAACATGGCTCAGCCTTGACCATTGCGGCCATCTGGGGAATAAATCAGCAGTCTCTCCCTCTCTATATATAACTCTGAGTTTCAAATACATGAATAAATAAATAAATATTTAAATAGAGATATGCATGGAAGTGTGTATATATATACACACACACATATATATATACACACACACATATATATATGTGTGTGTGTATATATATATTTAAGCCCAAAACAACATGATCCAGGCTGTGGGTGAAGACAACAAAAATACAGTCCATTAACAGACGACACAAACATGGCTTAAAAATAAAGAGAATTCAGTGAGGCACAGGGCTGAGAACAAGTGGATTCTATGAAAAAATATTCACAACATATAGAAGGTATTTTGTTCTTTTCCCCTGCTTTGACCTCAGAATACCAGCAGCCAGGTCTGCTTGCTTGCTTTGTAGGTTTCTATAAAATTACAGGAAAAAAAGTTCCTTGATGGCTCAAAAAGGTAAAAAGAGATAAGAACTGAATGTTGTCCTATGCCCCTAATTTCTGTCCTGCATAGAAAAATGAGACAGGTAGAGACCCTGCTCCCCTTATTACAGTCACATAGTCAGACCAACTGGGACATGGTCACCAGGCTCAGGCAGCTTCTCTATGGCCTGCCCTATCTTCAAAAGGACCACAAAACCTTTCAGACAATTGAAGACTTTCCACCTACAGAACTTTGCATTTCATAAAGAATAAAGAATGAGTGCAACTTTTGACCAGTCTATGTATCCTGGTGTTACAATTTCCAATTTCCATTCATGAAGGGAATCAGAGGATGGTCTGGATCCACCACCATCCCCTCCAAAAATAAGGAACTTCCCTAATTTGGCTCTCCCTAAAATACTAGTGCTAGATTCTTAGGCTATTTTCATTATTTATTTAGGAATCTATCACTAAACTCCAAAATGCATATAGATGAGAAAAGGGTATTATTTGATTTTTATACCATCAGGTAGTCGGCAGCTTTGAGTCTAGAAAGTTATTAGTAGTTTGCACATGAGACTACCAAAGAAGAACATTAGCACCTCTGAAATCCTTAGTTTGAAAAGCATCAAGTACTATTCAATTACACAAAAGCATACACACAAACTATGCCACATACCTGCATTAAGGTTTTCAGACGATCTAACGGTGCTGTACATGTTCGCGCACAAGCCCCAGCTATGCCCCCAGCCCACAGATACTTCCATAGCAGACCAGATTTTCTTTCTTCATCAATGAAATGATGGAAAGTCCATCTATCTCCCATATCAATTCCCTATTAAAATAAAATAATAATTAGATGATCACAATGAAAATTTTATCTCCTTATTTAACATACTTATCTCAGATAATCTGTACATTAACCAGTTAGAACTCCGCACCATTTTTAATTAAAAATTATTTGTCATGTTTGCAAGCATTTGTTCGGTAGCTCACATGGATTGCCTCATACATCCTCACATGCAACAAGTAATATTATATCATCAGGATCACTAGAAAAAGTGAGGTTTAGAAAGGTTTAGCGAGGTCCTCAGTGTCACCGGGATAATAAGCAGCAGCGCTGAGGAACTTAATCAGGCAATATAGTTTACAGCTCATGATCTTAGGTGTTATACTTAATCTCTCTCTGCCGTGGCTTTCTCTTTCATAACATAGAAATAATAATCCCTACTTCAGAGAGTTATAGAAAGATATACATAAATAAATCATGAGACACTGAAGACAGTGTAGATTATAACTTGGATTGCCAGGCAAAAATTTTAAGAAACTTTGAGAATTTTAAGAAATTAGGAAGCATATATCACTATGCAGACTGTGTTATATCTATAAAAATGAAGTTTGCCACTCTTTCAAGAGACTTCTGATTTTTGACTTGTTCATTCATCCAAAAAATATTTCCTGGGAAAGTACTGCAAGACACAGCAACCAGCAATTCACAGTTCCTACTTACAGGGAGGAAAATAGTCAACTCCAATAAAGAATGATAGTGCTAAATAGCAGTCATCGACTCTTAAGTATGTAGTTATTCTCAATAAATGGGCGTCTTTTGTAAATTGAACCTTTGGTTGAAGTAGGTATTATGTGCCAGTTCTTTCTTGGTATCATACAAATTTCTGAGGAAATAATATTGCATAGTGTCACTCCTTCAATCAGCAATACCTCACTAGCTGATTTTCTGGCCTCCTACTTTTCTAACAGTTGATAATTCACTACACTTTTATAACCATGACACATAGCATAAAACAATAAAAAAAAAAGATCACTTACAGTAAAACGGTTCCAGTGGTGGGCAATTTCTTCAACATTTCTTTCAGGTTTAAATAAAAAATACTTCCTCCATTCATTCCAGTCCACTGTCAGTGACCCATCAATGTCCATGCTGTATGTTTTTTAAAAGAATATGAATAATTATAATCCATAAACTTCAGAGAAATCATCACAATGACATCTTCTATTCTTAATGTCAGAAATTTGTGGCTATAGTTGAACTCTTCTCATTGTTATTTTTCTGATACAGAATCCACCTAACATCTGTTTCTATGGGAATAAGTCCCTCAACACAGAGCTATTAAAGTGTAAAATGAGGTTCTAAGTACAATGGCCTTATAAATTATAAAAAACTACAGAACTGGAAGCCAGTATTACTGCATGACAATATTCTTGTATTTCTTCCTAAAATTTTCTCTTTTCTGTCATATAACATCATCTTTTAATATCTTTTAACTTCTCAAGTATATATTCAGTAGCGAATAATTACCCCTGGTTATGGATATCCAAAGGCAATTTCCATTTCTGATGAAGGGAACATTCATAAAGATCAAATATGAAAATATCAAAAGAAGACTAAATTTCCATGAAGACATAATTTCCATTAATATAAAAAGTTCAAACCAATTAAGAACTCTCATCAAAGAATTTCTCAAATCCCCAAATAAAATTAAGAATTTGACAAAATATACTGAGATACAATGTTTTATATTTTGCTTCCAAAATTTTAGATTCTCATCTCAGTCGATTCTTTTCTCATTTTCTTTGGCAACTACTGCTAAGTATTGCACCAATACTGACTCTCACTCTCAGGCCATTGCCATTCCCTATTTCGCCCCAAAACATGAGTGTTCAAGCAGTCACATCTTTTAAAAAAATATATTTCCAACAACACAAAACAAGAGTATTCATCATAATCTAGTGAGATTTATCTCAGGGAATGCATGGCTGGTTCAACATACAAAAATCAATAAATGAAATATATATCATGTCAACAAAATTAAGGACAAAAATCATGTGATCATCTCAATAGACACAGAAAAAGCATTCAATAAAATTAAATATCTATATATGATTTAAAAAACAAACACTGAAAAATTAGGTATAGAAAGAATATGCCTCAACATAATAAAGGCTACATACAAAAAATCTACAGCTGATATCATATTGAATAGGTAAAACCTATAACAACATTTCCTCTAAGATCTGGAAGCAGTCCACTTCCACAGCTCTTATTCAATATAGTACTAGAAGTTTTAGCCACAGCAATTAGGAAAGAGACACAAATAAAAGTGTACAAAGAGGAAAGGGAGAAGTCAAATTATTCCTGCTTGCAGATGACATGATTCTAGAGAGACAGAAACCTAAAGCAATTGATAAGTATATTCATTACAATTGTAGAATATAAAAATAATTATAGAGAAATCATAAGTTTTATATACCAATAATAAACTCACTGAGAAAGAAATGATAAGATCAATCACATTCACAGTAGTTACAAAAAAAAAAACACTTTGGAATAAATTTAACCAAGAATATGGAAGACCACAGTAAAAATTACAAAAGACTCATTAAAAAAAATTGAGAAAGACACCAAAAAATAGAAAGACCTCCAATTTTCATAGATTCTAAGAATTAATATTACTAAAATATCAGTTACTAAAATTAATTTACAGATTCAGTGCAATCTCCATTAAAATACTAATATATTCTTCACAGAATTAGGAAAAAAGATCCTTAAAATTCACAGGGAAGTAAAAAAGACCCTCAACAGTCAAAGCAAACTTGGACAAAAAGAACAAGCCAGGAAGCATTATCATACTAAATTTCAAGACATGCTACAGTACTATTATAACACAGCATGTTACTGCACAAAACACATAGACCAAAGGAACAATATACAGACCCCAGAAATTAATCCACATATCTACAGCCAATTGATCTTTGATGAAAGTACCAAAAACATACACTGGAAAAAGGACAGTCTTTTCAATAAATGGTGCTGTGAAAACTGGATATGCAGAAGAATGAACTCTCCTACCCCTATCACTCACCCTATATAAAAAAAAAAAAAGGATCAAAGATCTAAATGTAAGACTTGAGACTATGAAAGTATTAGAAGAAACCATAGAGAAAACCAGGAAGACAGAGAAAACCTAAACAGACCCATAACTGAGACAGAAATTGAAACAGTAATAAAGGCCCTCCCAACAAAGAAAAGCCCAGGACTAGATGGATTCACTGCTGAATTCTACCAGACATTTAAAGAAGAACTAACTCCAATTCTTCTCAAACTATTCAGAACAATTGAAAAAGAGGGAATCCTCCCAAATTCCTTTTATGAAGCCGGCATCACCTTAATTCCTAAGCCGGAAAAAGATGCAGCATTGAAAGAGAATTACAGACCAATATCCCTCATGAACATAGATGCAAAAATCCTCAATAAAATTCTAGCCAATAGAATGCAACAACACATCAGAAAGATCATCCACCCAGAACAAGTGGGATTTATCCCTGGTATGCAGGGATGGTTCAATGTTCGCAAAACAATCAACATGATACACCACATTAACAGACTGCAGAAGAAAAACCATATCATTATCTCAATAGACGCAGAGAAAGTATTTGATAAAATACAACACCCTTTCATGATGAAAACGCTAAGCGAACCGGGTATGGAAGGCACATTCCTCAATACAATCAAAGTAATTTATGAAAAACCCATGGCCAGTATCCTATTGAATGGGGAAAAGTTGGAAGCATATCCACTGAGATCTGGTACCAGACAGGGATGCCCACTCTCACCACTGCTATTCAATATAGTTCTCGAAGTTTTAGCCAGAGCTATTAGGCAAGAAAAAGAAATTAAAGGGATACAAATTGGGAAGGAAGAACTCAAACTATCCCTCTTTGCAGATGATATGATTCTTTATTTAGGGGATCCAAAGAACTCTACTAAGAGACTATTGGAACTCATAGAAGAGTTTGGCAAAGTAGCAGGGTATAAAATCAATGCACAAAAATCAACAGCCTTTGTATACACAGGCAATGCCACGGCTGAGGAAGAACTGCTAAGATCAATCCCATTCACAATAGCTACAAAAATAATCAAATACCTTGTAATAAACTTAACAAAGGACGTTAAAGATCTCTACGATGAAAATTACAAAACCTTAAAGAAAGAAATAGAAAAGGATACCAAAAAATGGAGAAATCTTCCATGCTCATGGATTAGAAGAATCAACATCATCAAAATGTCCATTCTCCCAAAAGCAATTTACAGATTCAATGCAATACCTATCAAAATACTGAAGACATTCTTCCCAGATCTGGAAAAAATGATGCTGAAATTCATATGGAGACACAGGAGACCTCGAATAGCTAAAGCAATCTTGTACAACAAAAACAAAGCCGGAGGCATCACAATACCAGATTTCAGGACATACTACAGGGCAGTTGTTATCAAAACAGCATGGTACTGGTACAGAAACAGATGGAGAGACCAATGGAACAGAATAGAAACACCAGAAATCAATCCAAACATCTACAGCAACTTATATTTGATCAAGGATCTAAAACCAATCCCTGGAGTAAGGACAGTCTATTCAATAAATGGTGCTGGGAAAATTGGATTTCCACATGCAGAATCATGAAGCAAGACCCCTACCTTTCACCTTACACAAAAATTCACTCAACATGGATTAAAGACTTAAATCTACGACCTGACACAATCAAATTATTAGAGAGCATTGGAGAAACCCTGCAAGATATAGGTACTGGCAAAGACTTCCTAGAAAAGACCCTGGAGGCGCAGATAGTCAAAACCAAAATTAACTATTGGGATTTCATTAAATTGAAAATTTTTTGTACTGCAAAAGAAATAGGAGAGTGAAGAGGCAACTGACAGAATGGGAAAAAAATATTTGCAAACAACACAACAGATAAAGGGTTGATAACCAGAATCTACAAAGAAATCAAGAAACTCCACAATATTAAAACAAGCAACCCACTTAAGAGATGGGCCAAGGACCTCAATAGACATTTTTCCAAAGAGGAAATCCAAATGGCCAACAGACACATGAAAAAATGTTCAAGATCCCTAGCAATCAGGGAAATGCAAATCAAAACCACAATGAGGTTTCACCTCACCCCGGTGAGAATGGCTCACATTTCTACCAACAATAGATGCTGGAAAGGATGTGGGGAAAAAGGGACATTAACCCACTGTTGGTGGGAATACAAACTGGTTAAGCCACTATGGAAGTCAGTCTGGAGATTCCTCAGAAACCTGAATAGAACCCTACCATACAATCCAGCCATCCCACTCCTTGGAATTTACCCAAAGGAAATTAAATTGGCAAACAAAAAAGCTGTCTGCACATTAATGTTTATTGCAGCTCAATTCACAATAGCTAGAACCTGGAACCAACCCAAATGCCCATCAACAGTAGACTGGATAAAGAAATTATGGGACATATACTCCATAGAATACTATACAGCAGTCAAAAATAATGAAATTCGGTCATTTGCAACAAGATGGAGGAATCTGGAAAACATTATGCTGAGTGAATTAAGCCAGTCCCAAAGGGACAAATATCATATGTTCTCCCTGATTGGTGACAACTAACTGAGCACCAAAGGGGAAACCTGTTGAAGTGAAATGGACACTAAGAGAAACAGTGACTTGATCAGCTCTTGTGCTGACTGTTGATGTACAATGTAATACTTTATCCATTTTAGGGTTTTTTCTTTGTTTTGTTCTAGTACTATTAGTTGAACTCTGTAATTAACACACATTTGTTCATAGGTGTTTAAATTTTAACTGAAAAGTGATCCCTGTGAAATATGAGAGTGGGAATAAGAGAGAGAGGAGATGTACAATTTGGGACATGCTCAATCGGACTTGTCCCAAATGGTTGAGTTAAAAATGTGCCAGGGGATTCCAATACACTCCCATCAAGGTGGCATGTACCAAGGCCATCTCACTAGTCCAAGTGATCAATTTCAGTTCACAATTGATCACTCCAATAGGTCTAAGAGTCAAAGGGATCACCCAAACAAGACTAGTGTCTGCTAATACTAACTGATAGAATCCAAAAGGGAGAGAATGATCCATCACGGGAAGCGGGATACACAGCAGATTCATAGAATGGCAGATGTCCTAAATAGCACTCTGGCCTCAGAATCAGCCCTTCAGGCATTCGGATATGGCTGAAGAGCCCATGAGAGTATTTTAGGCGTGGAAAGCCAAGACACTCTGGCAAAAAAACAAAAACAACAGCAACAACAAAAAACTTAAATGAAAGATCTCTGCAAGTGAGATCCCAGTGGAAAGAATGGGCCATCAGAGAAGGAGGTACCTTTCTCTGAAGGGAGGAGAGAACTTCCACTTTGACTATGACCTTGTCTAAATAAGATCAAAGTCAGCAAACTCAAAAGGCTTCCATAGCCTTGGCAACTCATGACTAGAGCCTAGGGAGATTACTGATGCCATGAACAAAGGTGTAAAATTGTTAAGTCAACAACAGGAGTCACTGTGCACTTACTTCTCATGTGGGATCTGTCCTTAATGTGTTATCCAATGTGAAGTAATGCTATAACTAGTATTGAAACAGTATTTTACACTTTGTGTTTCTGTGTGGGTGCAAACTGATGAAATCTTTACTTAATATATACTAAATCGATCTTCTGTAAGTAAAGATAATTGAAAATGAATCTTGATGTGAATGGAATGGGAGAGGGAGCGGGAGATGGGAGGGGTGTGAGTGGGAGGGAAATTATGGGGGGGGGGAGCCATTGTAATCCATAAACTGTACTTTGGAAATTTGTATTTACTAAATAAAAAAAAATTTTTAAATGACATAAAACATTCATAAAAAAGATATTGGTATAGCCAAGACTTTTTAAAAGAGTTTTCAAAAGCATGCACATCAAAAGCAAAAATCAAATGGGATTAAATCACACTAAGAAGCTTCTGCACAGAAAAGAAAACAATCAACAGAGGGGAGAGTCAACCAACAATATGGGAAAAAATATTTGAGAACTATTCATGCAAAAAGGATTAATATCTAGAATATTATTAAGGAATTAATAAACTAAAAAACATTGAATTATCCAGTTGATAAATGGGCAAAGTGTCTGAATAGATACTTCCCAAAAGAAGAAACACAAATGGCTGATGAATATGTGAAAACAATGTTCAGTCTTACTAGTCATCAGGGAAATCCAAATCAAAACCATAATCAGATATCATCTTACTCGACTTAGACTGGTTAAGATCAAAAATACACATACACAAAAAAAATAACAAACACTGGCCAAGATGTGGAGAGAAGGAAGCATTTATACACTGTTGGTGCGAATGCAAATTAGTACAGCATTTATGATCAGTATGAACACTCCTCAAAAAACTACAAACAGATCAATCATATGACCAAGCTATCACTCTTCTGGTTATATATCCTAAGGATTGGACTCAGCATTATCAAGGAAATACCCTGTCATTGCAGCATTATTCATATTAGCCAAGATATAGAATCAACCTAGATGTCCATTACTTGATAAATGGATAAAGAAAGTGTGGTTGGATTCCAAGATGGTTGAATAGGGAAAAGACATATGATTTTGGCCAGGGGAAGGTAAGAGAAGAAAAGCAGAGGAAGTGAGTTCCCAAGGGAGAGTGGGAGAGAAGTTTGCAGTGGAAATTTTATAGAAAGAAGAGAGACTCCATTAACAGTGTGATCAATTCAAACACACAGCAGCAAGCAGGGACACCACCCATGACTCCTACTGCCAGGGGCTGGAGGATATGCCAGTTTCTGAGAGCAAGGTGACAGCAGACTGCTCCAGGCCCTGTCATGGTGATATTGCCAGAGGGAGAACCTTGTGGACGACACTGACTTTGAGTCTGGCCTGGAGCACTAGTGGGGCTCCAAGAAAGAAAAGCACATTTCTTTCTCCCCATCCCCTCACAAGGGTGCTCAGTGACTAGCAGGGAGAAAGCATCATCTTACCAGTAGAGTCTGAGCCAAACTCACATGCATGACTAGAGGACTTTTATCAGATAAATCCACATTCCCCAATGACTTTGAGTCTGGCTAGGAGGGTTGGCAGGGGGCTGGACGCCCACTTAGCACTGTGGGGTGCTCCCAGCCCCCCAGCCTCTCACAAATTCTAGGGCTCAAACTGCTAAGGTGGAGTACCCACAGGCAGCTGACTCTAGGAATGCCTCTGCTCTCTCCATGCACAGGGCAGGCATGTGGGGCTGAGAGTAGATCCCCTGCTCTCTGTATCTGTGCAAGCCTTGTGCACTGTGACTGTGGAAATATTGTAACTGCATGGTCAGGCATAGGGTGTAGCTGGGTCTCTGTGCACACTGTGTCTGTCCTCAGAGCTTTCTGACTCTCTGGGGTGGATCATTGCAGAGGGTTCCATGCTCACACTGAAGATTGCACAGATCCTTTGTAAGATTCTTACACCTGCATCGGTAGGGGTTGTAGCCACTGTGGGCTAACATCAGGCATTGATCACCGTGGAAGAGAAAAGGTCAGGGTGTGATTACACCAGCAAACGTGATCATATCCTCCCCACTGCTGACAACACAAGAGATCTACAACACCCAACTTTCACGTTACCCTGGACTCTCACCCCACCTTTGGGCATTGACCACAGCTCCCTGGCCCCACCCAGTACATACCACTGGATATCCACTGAAGTAGTACACACACTCACTCCACAAAGCCACAGAGGCATAGTTCAAAGATAAAAGCCATCAGAGAAGAAAACCATCAAGTGTTTTCACAAACACCTAAAAAATGCAGAAATACAAGAAGGAAGACAATATGACTCCCCAAAAGGAACACAACAACATTTCAATGTTAGAATGTTAAGACAAAAAAATTTGTGAAATGCCTGAAAATGAATTCAAAATAATAACCATAAGACTACTCAGGGCCGGTGCCGTGGCTCAATAGGCTAATTCTCCGCCTTGCAGCACCGGCACACCGGGTTCTAGTCCTGGTGGGGGCACCAGATTCTGTCCCAGTTGCCCCTCTTCCAGGCCAGCTCTCTGCTGTGGCCAGGGAGGGCAGTGGAGGATGGCCCAAGTGCTTGGGCCCTGCAACCCATGGGAGACCAGGAGAAGCACCTGGCTCCCAGCTTCGGATCAGCACGGTGCGCCAGCCGCAGCGGCCATTGGAGGGTGAACCAACGGTAAAGGAAGACCTTTCTCTCTGTCTCTCTCTCTCACTGTCCACTCTGCCTGTTAAAAAATAAAAAAAAAAGATTACTCAGAAACATAGAGAGGGTCCGGTGCCTTGGTGCAGAGGGTTAACGCCCTGGCCTAGAGTGCCAGCATCCCATATGGGAGCCGGTTTGAGACCCAGCTGCTCCACTTCCGATCCAGCTCTCTGCTATGGCCTGGGAAAGCAGTGGAAGATGGCCCAAGTCCTTGGGCCCCTGCACCCACGTAGGATCCCTGGAGGAGGCTCCTGGCTCCTGGTTTCAGATCGGCACTGCTCCAGCCATTGCGTCCAAATGGGGAGTGAACCATCAGATGGAAGACCCCTCCCTCCCTCCCTCTCCCTCTCTCTTTCTCTCTCTCTCTGCCTCTCCTCTCTGTGTAACCCTAACTTTCAAATAAATAAATAAATCTTTTTAAAAAAAGAAACACAGAGAAACAAATTTGAGATAAATAAATCTACCTACAATATGGATGAAAAATTTTGCTGAAATATAGAGATATTGAAGAGAAATAAAACTGAAATATTAGAAATGAAGAATTCAATAGGTCAAATAGAAAATATAGTGGAAAGCCTCAACAATAGAATTGGTAAAGCAGAAGAAACACTATTTAAGCTAGACAATAAATCCTTGGAAATAGACAAAAAAAGGAAAAAAATTAGAAAAACTGAACATAGTGTTCAAGATTTATGACATACTATCAACTGACTAAACATAGGTATCTTAGAGGAGTTCCTGAAAATGTAGAAAGAGAGAATGGAGTGGGCCAGTGCTGTGACACAGCAGGTTAAAGCCCCAGCCTGCAGTGCCAGCAACCCATGTGGGCACTGGTTCAAGTCCCAGATGCTCCACTCCTAATCCAGCCCCTCATTAATGTGCCTGGGAAAGCAGCAGAGGTTGCCCAAGTCCAGCATTATGAATGAGTCTTAAGGACGTGCTACAGACAGAAACAGAGATTGATAGTCATCATTATGAAACAATGTGAAGGCAGAAATCTCCTAGTAAAAGTACAAAGGAAATTCAAGGCAAACAATAGGAATATTTATGGAAAAACAATAAGACTGAGTCATTACTTTTCAATAATAACCTTGAATGTAAATGGCCTAAATTCTCCAATTAAAAAAACACAGAATGGGCCGGCGCCGCGGCTCACTAGGCTAATCCTCCATATTGCGGCGCTGGCACACCGGGTTCTAGTCCCAGCCAGGGCACCAGATTCTGTCCCAGTTGCCCCTCTTCCAGGCCAGCTCTCTGTTGTGGCCAGGGAGTGCAGTAGAGGATGGCCCAAGTGCTTGGGCCCTGCACCCCATGGGAGATCAAGATAAGCACCTGGCTCCTGCCATTGGATCAGCGTGGTGCGCCGGTTGCAGTGTGGCGGCTGCAGCGGCCATTGGAGAGTGAACCAATGGCAAAAGAAAGACCTTTCTCTCTGTCTCTCTCTCACACTGTCCACTCTGCCTGTTAAAAAAAAAATACAGACTGACTGAATGGATCTAAAAAACAAGACCCATCTATTCAGTGCCTACAAGAAACATACTCACCAACAAAGATACACACAGACTGAAAGTGAAAGGATGGAAAGATATTCCATGATAGCAGAAGGCAGAAACAAGGAGGTGCAGCCATCCTAACATCAAACAAAATAAACTTTAACACAAAAACTGTTACAAGAGACAAAGAAGGGCATATTGTAATGATAAGGGATCAATCAACAAGAAGATGTAACCATCATAAGTGTATATGCACCCAATGAGAAGGCCGCCTGGCCATTTTTAAAAAGTGTTAATGGGGGCCAGCACTGTGTCACAGTGGGTTAAAGACCTGGCCTCCAGCTCCAGCATCTCATGTGGGCGACAGTTTGAGTCCCGGCTGCTCCACTTCCAATCCAGCTCTCTGCTGTAGCCTGGGATGCTTTCCCAGGCTCCTTCCACTGTGGTCATAAAAGATATATGGTATGATTTCAGTTGTTTTTTTTTTTTAATTTTTTTTTTTTTTTTTACAGGCAGAGTGGACAGTGAGAGAGAGAGACAGAGAGAAAGGTCTTCCTTTGCCGTTGGTTCACCCTCCAATGGCCGCCGCGGTCAGCGCGCTGCGGCCGGCGCACCGCGCTCGTCCGATGGCAGGAGCCAGGAGCCAGGTGCTTTTCCTGGTCTCCCCATGGGGTGCAGGGCCCAAGCACCTGGGCCATCCTCCACTGCACTCCTGGGCCACAGCAGAGGGCTGGCCTGGAAGAGGGGCAACCGGGACAGAATCCGGTGCCCCGACCGGGACTAGAACCCGGTGTGCCGGCGCCGCAAGGCGGAGGATTAGCCTGTTGAGCCACGGTGCCGGCCTTTTTTTTTAATTTTTTGAAATCATCCCAGGTCACAGCAGAGAGCTGGACTGGAAGACGGCTCAAGTGCTTGGACTTCTGCTCCCAAGTAGGAGACCTGGAAGAAGCTCCTGGCTCCTGGCTTCGGATCAGCTTAGCTCTGGCCATTGCGGCCATTTGTGGAGTGAACCAGCAGATGGAAGACTCTCTCTCTTTCTCTCTCTCTGGCTCTACCTCTCCATGAAACTCTTTCAAATAAATAAAAATAAATCTTAAAAAAAAAGTTTTTTTTTTGTTTTTTTTTGTTTTTTTTTGACAGGCAGAGTGGACAGTGAGAGGGAGAGACAGAGAGAAAGGTCTTCCGTTGCCGTTGGTTCACCCTCCAATGGCCGCCGCAGACGGCGCGCTGCGGCCGGCGCACCGCGCTCGTCCGATGGCAGGAGCCAGGAGCCAGGTGCTTTTCCTGGTCTCCCCATGGGGTGCAGGGCCCAAGCACCTGGGCCATCCTCCACTGCACTCCTGGGCCACAGCAGAGGGCTGGCCTGGAAGAGGGGCAACCGGGACAGAATCCGGCGCCCCGACCGGGACTAGAACCTGGTGTGCCGGCGCCGCAAGGCGGAGGATTAGCCTGTTGAGCCACGGCGCCGGCCAAAAAAAAAGTTTTAATGGATCTAAAAGGAGACATAGTCTCCAATACACTAATATTGGGGTCTTCAATATCCCACTTTCATCAATGGACAGATCAACTAAACTGGAAAGCAACAAAGAAACAACACAGCTAATCTACACTGTGGAACAAATGGACTTATTTGATATCTACAGAATATTTCATCCCACAGTTGCAGAATACACATTCTTTTCATCAATGTATGAAACTTTCTCTAGAATAGACCATATTCTAAGATATATAGCAAGTCTTAGAAAATAAAAAAAAAAAATGAAAAAACTGAAATCAGACCATATATCTTTTATGCCCACAGTGGAATGAGCCACAAATTATCAACTTAAGAAACTCTAGAAAGTATGCAAACGCCTGGAGACTGAACAACATGCTCCTGAATGAACAGTGGATCACAGAAGAAATCAAAAGGGAAATATCTAAAAATGAATGAAAATGACAACACAACATCTAAAAACTTGTGGATACAGCAAAAGCTGTAATAGGGAAGTTTACAGCAATTAGTGCCTAAATCAAGAAACTGGAAAATCATCAAATAAATGACCTACCAATACATCTCAAGATCCCAGAAAAACAACAAGCAAAACCCAACATTAGTAGGAGAAAGGAAATAATTAAAATTATGGAATAAACAAATTTATACCAAAAAATGATACAAAAGATCAGTGAAATGAAGAGCTGGTTTTTTGAAAACATAAAATAAACAAAATTGATACACCTTTGGCCAAAATAACCCCCCCAAAAAAAGAGAGAAAACTCAAATCAATAAAATTAAGACCCCCTACTTTATACTTTATACAAAAATCAACTCAAAATAGATCAAAGATCTAAATCTATGCACTGATACCATCAAATTACTATAAGAAAACATTGGGGAACCTCTGCAAGACATTGGCAAAGGCAAAGATTTCTTAGAAAAGATCCCAGAAACACAGACAATACAAGCAAAAATAGACAATTGGGATTACATCAAGCTAAGAAGGTTCTTCTCTACAAAGGAAACACTCAACAAAGTGAAGAGGCAACTGACAGAGTGGAAGAAAGTATCTGCAAACTGTACAACTGATAAAGGATTAATATCCAGAATCTATAAAGAGCTCAAGAAGCTCAACAACAACAAACAATCCACTGAATGTAGATAGTTATTCACCTAATTTATTGTTTTTCTCCTTTTGGATTATGGGCTCCATGAGAGCAAGGATTTTTACCTATTCCATTCACTAATGCAAACCTAGCATGTAGATGCATACTAGGCATATAGTAAACACCAGTGAATATTAGTTAGCAACTCAGTAAGCTTCTCTCTACCACTTTCATCCTCACCATCTGTACTCTAAACTCAAAGGATGAAATGTTAACTTTTATCTGATGACTCTTCCTCTTGAGCTGTAGATGCCATCCCATGGACTCAATCAGTTCTCTTCTCTCTACAACATATCCACACACCTTTACTAATAGCTAATTATTCTCAACTCTTTCCCATCTTTAAAACTTAAAAACACGAAAATTTGATGTTTTATTTGTGCCTTCCTTCTTATCTAAATTTCCCAAATCAGTAAGCCAGTTACAGTCCCCACATGCTCACATCCTACACAGTCATCAGCTCTGTGCAATCTGACTTGACTCTTCACCATACTTCTGAAACTGCTTTTACTAAGATCACCAAAATCTCCCATATTTCAGAGCCAATGAATATATTTCAATACTTTCACTGGTCTTTTTGGTTAAAAGAAAAATATCTAAATAAATGAAGATATAAAATGTTCACGGAAGAGAAGATCTAACATTTATACCAATTCTCCTAATTAACCTATAAATTCAATAATTGTAATTTAAATTCTGTAAAGGATGTGTTTGGGGATGTGTGTACGTGTGGGCATGTTTGTGAAAATGAAGAAACAGAGGGCTGGCATTGTGGCACATCAGGTTAAGCCTTGGCCTATGACAACAGCATCCCATATCAGAGTGTTAGTTCAAGTCCCAGCTGTCCCACCATAATCCCTGCTAATGTGCCTGGGAAAGCAGCGGAAAACCTGGGTCCATGCCATCCATGTGGGAGATCTGGATGGTGTTCTAACTCCTAGCTTCAGCCTAGCTCAGTCCCAGCCATTACAGCTTTTCTAAAATTCCCAGCTATCACTTTTATTATTGAAAAGGATTTAAAATAAATAAAAATAATTTTGGATGTAAACACATATATGAGAACTAACCTTTCAACAATCTTCTGTGCCTCTTTTACAGAAATATTTACACCTATAACCTTGAGAGCATCAATAATTTCTGAAGTATCAATCACTCCTTCAAAGGAATAAAGAAAATGAGAATCAGCTGGAAAGTCTGAAAACACACAGAATCAAATAAGATTTAGCACACTATAACAGCACATTCCACAAGTCATAAATATGCCAATTATTTCTCCTATTTGCCAAAATATCACAAAGAGCTAGAAGAATCCACATGCTGTTTCTTATATCAATACTAACACCATCCTTGAACATGGCTTCAATTGTCTGTCCCCTTTCCTTTCCTTTTTGTTATATTCCATGCCTAATTATCTCTCAGATGGCTTCCAAGTCATTTATTGCCATCACCACAGTCCCATTTTAGCTCAGATACCAATCCCTGCTCCATGTAAATCTGATAGTATTACTCCTATTGAAAAATCATCAGTAGCTTCCCACCCCATTCCCCTCTAGGATCCAGTATAGAATCTTGCCTGTACCTGCCTCTCCAGCCCCATCTGCTAGCCCTCTCCTTGCTCTGGGCTTTCGCCTTAACCTGCCTTCCTCCGGGTTCTCAGATATGACTTGCTCTCCTGGGTGGCCACAGCCTCCCGAAGAGCCACCTCCTCATCCTGGAACACTCTTCCCCACTCTTTACTTAGCTTTCATTCATCTCATGTGCTACAGCTTGGTCACCAATGTCCAGATGTAGACTGTGCTCATTCAAAAACTTTATCAAAATGTTCTAACTATCCCTCAGACTCCCAGCTGAAAAGCATATTGTTCAAAAGGTACAGCCTTTTTTGCTGGTAGCTTTTATTTTTGAAGGATACTTGGTAAATAAATGCCAGCATTTAAAATTATCCCTTAGAAGAAATAACAGCAAAACCAATAACAGGATTAAATAAGTGAGGTTTCTATCATCTTTCAAAGTATCTAAAAATAAACCTTTACCAAAACATAGTTTATTCTTGGATATACAAGTTTGCCAACTGTATAGAAACACACCGTCCTTATTGGTGTCCAAACTGGTAAAAGCCATCTTCATTTTTTGTTCACGATCTCTAAGGTACTGCACAAATGCACAAAAGTTTAGCAGTTTATGTGTGTCAATATTAACGGAATTTAAAATTACCTATAAGATAGAAAAAAGCGATATTAGAGACATAGGTTCAGGCAAAGTAAATTACAAATTACAGCATTTAAACAGTTCTACATTTATTTCACGTAAATCGAATATTGTGACAAATTATTGGTATCTTAGTTTTACAGTACTTTCTAACACTACATAGAATTTGTGAGTATTAGAACTTTAAATTACAACAGAGATTGATAGTCTGCTCTTCCATACAAGAAATATACATTTATTTCTTCATTCACACAGTAATGTGTAAGGTAATACTCTAACTGAGCCATTGTCCCTGCCCTCAAGCTTATAGGCTCACAAGGAAAACAGAGAAGTAAACACATGTGTAAGCAAGTAAGTGCAATAATGTGCCAAAGCCACTACGATAGAAAAGCATTTGAGGGAATAAAACTGGGAGTGCCAAGTTCTGAAAGAGGGAAAGGGATGAAGGACATCTTCATAGAACAGGGGGCTCAAATTGAATATTAAAAAATGAATAGTTCAAGGTGGCATGCCTAATGGTTAAGATGCCAGTTAAGAGGCTTGCATCCCACATCGTAGTGCCTGGGAGTTTTGATTTCTGGCTTCTTGACTCCAGCTTCAGTCAGTGCAGACCCTGAGAGGCAGCAGTGATGATTCAAGTAATTGGGTGCCTGCACCCATGTGGGAGACCTGAATTGCATCCTTGGCTCCCCGCTTCAACCCTGGCACAGTCCTATTTGTTGCAGGCATTTGGGGAGTTCATGAACCAGCAGATGGGATCCATATGACATATACTGACACAAGGGACCAGGTAATTGTCCTTGCATTGTAGCATGTTTAGCAGCTGGTACTCACTAAAGGCCAGATTCTCACATACACAAACATACCAGCAAGACCATCAAAAATGTCAAAAAATGCCACTGTCCCTAAGGGAAAAATCAATGCTGGTTGAGAACCACTGGGATGGATGTACAGAAGATGTAGCTGACTCTGGGCAGCCAGAAGAACCAAAGAACCCAGCATGTTACTAGAAGAGAAAAGAAGTTAAGATTGTAGGGCTACAGCACCAATTGCTTTCTAATTCAGTGTAATGCAAAGGGAATGCAGCAAAAACCCTTAGACATACACATGGTATTCCAGTGAAAACAATGTGCATTGTAGACAATAAAGACTGCCATCAGTGCTTTGGGAGGCCTTAGGGAACATATCAGCAATTTCCCCAATAAAAATGTGATATAGCACGATCCACAGAATGTAGTAATCCACCAAATTTTCTTGTTACTTTGCTAAATGTAGTTTTTTCTAGACTCAGATATTTGCCTTCACTTCCATTATTTAATTCAAGCCTGCCAGAAAAAAAAAAAAACTCACTCACTAAAATTACTTATTTTCACATTCTGAATTTAATTCGGTCTCTTCACAAGCAAAAAGATTTCAGGGCCAGCATTCTGGCACAGGGGTTAAGTTGCCACTTGTCAGGCCAGCATCCCATCTTGGCACATGGGTTCAAGTCCTGGCTGCCCTGCCCCTGCTCAGGCTTCCTGCTAATGTGCCTGGGAAAACATCAGAAGAAGGCAGGAGCGTGTGGTCCCCTGGCACACGTGTGAGAGACCAAGATGAAGTTCCTGGCTCCTGGCTGTGCCCAGGCCCAGACCTAGCTGCAGCAAGCATTTGAGGAGTGAACCTGTGGATGTCTCTCCCTCTCTCTCTGTCACTCTGCCTTTTAAGTAAATAAACAAGCAAATAAATTTATAAGATTTACTTATTTATTTGAAAGTTAGAATTACAAAGAGAGAGAGAGAGAGAGATCTTCCATCTGTTGGTTCACTCCCCAGATGGCTGCAACGGCCAGGGCTGGGCCAGGCAGGAGCCAGGAGCCAGGAACTTCTTCTAGGTCTCCCACATGAGTTAGCAGGAGCCTCAGCAATCAGGCCATCTTCAGCTGCTATTCCCAGGCCATTAGCAGGGAGTTGGGTCGGAAGTGGGGCAGTCCAGTCTTGAACTGGTGCCTATACTATATGCCAGCATTGCAGGCTTTGCCCATGATGTCACAACTCGAGGCCCCAAATAAATATTTTTTAAAAGAAAAAAATATTTCTACTGAAACTTACTATCCCATTTTACAGGTCCCTCTGTCCCCTTTTCAAACACATACACTCACATCACACTCTCATGCTGCTGCTAAGTGTTAGGTCTCTTAGCTTCTCTGCTTTTTTTTTTTTTTTCTCTCTCTCTCTAGTGGGTCAACGAGGTAAAAATGTAAAGCTGTAGAAATGAGAGTCTTTTGAAAGTATAACAGTAATTATATGGTCATTTATCAGGCTTAATGACAATTCTATACCACAGTGTATCATTTAACATTATAGGTTAAAGTGAACATATGGGGTTGTAATTCATGCGTTAATATCAGAGCATGGCCCTCTCCTGGCAACCATCCAAGGTCAAGTGCCCATGGGAAAGCCCCGGAAGGGCACGCTGCACCGCGAGGCTAGAGCCTGTCCAAGCTGATAGGCCAGATTTCCTATTATTTCCCAAGGGCACAGCCCTGGAGAGAACTCCAGACGGGTCCTCACTGGCCACCAAGCAGCACCCTCAGAGGCTGTTGACAAGAAGTTTACGGATCTGTGTTACGGGTTGCAGTAACGTAACCATGGCGGGTTCCCAAGGCAGGGGTCCCTCTTAAGCAAGATGGCCCAGTTGACCCATGTGTTATACCGCGGCGGCGCTCTAAAAGGAAGCCACCATGCGGAAAGCACTCGAAAGTGCAGCACTTTGGGACTCCTGTCCCATCCTGCCTGGCCCGCGGTTCACCTGCTCTTCCTGGCCCAGAGAGACGCCCATGGCTTCCAGTCCTTCCTGCAGTTCCAGGATGTCCACCAACCCGTCACCGTGGCGGTCCAGCTTCTGGAAGAGATCTTCAAACAAGCGGTCGGACTGGTGTTCCTGAGCGGCCACGGTGGGCCTGAAGAAGCTCCAGGCCTGGTGCAGCATGGTCCCTGTGCGCCGGGAGCCTGAAGAAGCCGCAGAACCCCAGGCGCAGGCCGAGCGGCAGCCACAGAGCACGCGCATAGTGAAGGCCAAACTTGGCGCTTAGCAACCGCAGAGCTCCGTGCGTGGCAACCGTCCGCCCCCAAGTGCGTGGCTGGGCGCCGCAGGTCGGAGCCCGCCTCTGGGAAGCGTCGGCCGCGCGTCCCCCAACCCCTTCGACCATCTTGCCCTATATGCTTGGCGGGAACCGCCTTTTTTTTTCTTTTTTTTGGGGGGGGGGGGTTAGTATTCGGCTTAAGATTCCCCAACAGTACAGTCTTAATTCGAAGTCCCATGGTGACGAATTTTGACACTTTTTTTCAGTTTGCACTTGATATGGATTAAGCCTCCCAGTGGTCTTCCTGGGCCAATTCTATGTCCCTTCTTGAGACAAGGCCAAGGTCTCCTCGCCTGTTCTCATGGAGTTGTGGAAATCCAAACCCCTTAGGAACCAAGGGGGAAAATATTAGGGCTTCATTTTATGTTTACAAAATATGAGAAATAAGCTTGCTGATGCTTAACATGAACTGGCAATTGCATGGATATGTCATACTCGTGTGTAAATAAGTGTACACAAACGGAAGGCAGATGAACAAAGGAATGGAGCCCATGGCTCTTGCGGAATGGAAGTGATCAGCTGGCCAGCAGGCTAGATGGAAGATTAAGTGGGAAATGTGGGAGTCTGTCAGCAGCGACAGCAGCTAACAAGAACCACAAGCAGCACTGCCGGAGACGAAGACCAATCACCAGGGATCAGCTGATACCAACCAGCACGCTCTAAGGATCTGAGCCAGGCCAATGTGCCCCTTTGGCCCAAAGCCTCAGAGGTCACAGGTAAATCATGTCCCTCCACCATCCTGATGCTCCATTAGGGAGCGAATTAGTGGGCAAACAGTTTTTATCGCAGAGGAAGTAAACATTTTTTAAAGGACTAATTCAGTTAGCTGTCTAAGCTTTAAGACAGATATATGGTTAACTTTTCTTTTTGCCATTATCCAACAGGCAGGGCATAGGAGAAAGACCAGTTCAGGCAAATGAAGTACATTTTGTGTACATGTCTGAACTTGAATATACACTGGAAATGTAGGAGCCTCTGTCCTGTTAGTATTATTTTTGACATTTTAAATCCTCTCCCTGTGAGGGATATTGCTAAATATTTCCTTATAATCTCTGCCAGTTGGAACAAAAAGGGATGGCAAAGTGGGGATGCGTGTTGTGCTGCAGCAGGTTAAGCCACCACTTGGAACATCCATGTGCCATACTGGAATGCAGGTCCCTGTTTTGGCACCTCTGCTTCCCACTTCCTGCTAATGCACCTGGGAAGGCAGCAGATGATGGTCCAAGTACTAGGGTCCCTGCCACCCACACAGGAGACCCAGATGGATTCCTGACTTCTGGCTTTGGCTTAACCCAGCCTTGGCTGTTTCAGTATTTTGGTAAGTGAGCCAGCAGATGGAAGTTCTATCTATAACTCTTCCTCTCCCTCTTCACTCTACCTTTTAAATAAATAAATCTTTCAAAACAAAAAAGGATGGTGGAACAGGACAAAAAGAGCCCTCATTCTTGAGAACATCACTGAGACAAGAAACAATTCTGGATTCAACTTCCACTGGCCTTTGGACAGGAGACAAATTCAGCCTCTGCTATTTAAGATATTTGTATTGAATATTCTCTCACAGTTGAAAGTATCATAACTAATAGATCATAACTCCTGGGATAATTATAAATTGAGATGAGTGCAATTTCCCTATATTTCACTGTCCAACTGTCAGTATACTATGTCAGTATACATAGCAGGGAACCTAATGTATTGGTAATGAGGAAAGGCCTAGCTGAAGTTTAGGTGATAATTAAGCTAAGATCTAAAATATAGGCTAGCATTGGCCAAACAGCAGGAAAAATGGTATTGCAGGGACTTTTTAAAATAATTTTTTTAAATTATTTGAGAGGCAAAGATAAAAATGGAGACAAAGAGATCTCCCATCTACTGGTTCATTCTTCAAATGATCACAGTAGCTTGGGCTGAGCCAGGCTGAAGCCAGATTTTATAAATTTAGCAAATAGGCAAAAAAAAAAAAACAAAAAAACAAAAAACTCTTAGCCTTTAGAGAAGACACTTCCGTGGAGAAAAAGGCTAAATGCAATTTGACTACTGATCAGTAGAGGGCGAAAGAACATCAGAACGACTGCTTAAGAACAGTTCTGTGGACCCTGATGTTAGCATTTTTCTATAAATGTAATTCATTCAGCAAATGTATTTCCACAGATGCACTGACATATTTAGCTATGAATGTACAAAGTGCATAAATCCATGCTGAATAACATATACTCATGATTTGGAAGATATAAGGTAAAAAAATAATTTGCATATATTCATGTTTTAGTCATTCTTTGTTACATTTTTTTTCTTTGTGTGACAGTATCCTGAAATCTCATTAAGCAAGAAAATACATTTTGTAGGGGCAGATATTTGGTGCATCAATTAAGCCACCATTTGTTATGGTCAAATCTCACATCAGAGTGCCTGGGTTCCAGTCCTGTCTCCACTTCTAATTCCAGCTTTCTACTAATGCACACCCTGGGAGGCAGTGGTGATAGTTCAAGTAGCTAGTACCCTTGCAGGAGACCTGGATTAAGTTTCTGGCTCCTGCTTCAGCCCGGACCAACCCTAGATGCTTAAGGCATTTGAAGAGTGAGCCAGCAGATGATCATTCATTCATTCATTCTCTCTCTCTCTCTCTGACATAATTAATTTAAATTTAAAAATTTGCATTAGCAGGAAGCTGAATTGGAAGTCATTTTACCAGGCCTGGATTAGAAGCAGCACAGCAGAGACTCAAACCAGGCACTCCCAAATGGGATGCAGGGGTCCCAAGCTGGGCCAGATGCTCACTCCCATATTCATGTTTTTATATCTTGCTGTGTTGTACAGGGATTTGAGATGTCTTACAATAAAAGACACTTTGTCTGCAATTTGCACAACATAAAATGGATGCTGTTCATGGTCAGGAAATAAAATAGACTTTTTATTAACCCTATAGAATTAGAGATTCAGTAATTAAGGAAGGTAGAGTAAAATCCTTACTGTAAGTGAAGTCCAAAAAGTTCTATCACATAAAATTTATGGTCACATTATTGCAGGGCTAAAACAAACCTTTGCAATTAGTGGTACAGCTAATGTGTATTTTAATTTATTTGTTTTCATTTATGATCTGTATTAAGAATAAGCCAATTATTACACTGAATTGAAAAAGCCCTGAATAATCACAAAGTAATCATTTCCTGGCTCTTCACCTTGCAGAAGATAATGCCTCTACCTAGTCCCCATTTGAGAACTGCAACAAGATGAAGGAGGGGAGCCATTGCCAAATTCACATTGTCTCAGAGACATTGTCACAGTTTGAAGATAGCCAAGTTGAGAGAATGCTAAAATACAAATAATAAAAGGAAACACTGTCAGTTGCACAAGTCTCATTATCAGAAAGGATATACATTGTCTCCTTGGGCAAAACGAAGTTTTTTTGTAGCATTGAGTTGATTGAAATATATCTTGCTGAATGATGAAAGGAGAAGACAAAGTCCTTTTAAAATTCCTAAAATAATTGCAACAGTAGGCCTTATAAGGGTACGTCTCATCAATTGCTTTGTTAAAGTGAAGGCCATATTGCTAAAATACAACTCAGTCAAAGTAGCTATAGGAAGGGCTAAGATGACATAAACCAGTTTATGATTGTTCCAGTTTTTTTTTCCCCAATAATAGAACTTAAATTAGCTGGAAGAGTAAATAAAACAAATATCCTTAAACATACTTTCCCAAATATCACCCTCCTGCATGGCCTTTTGGCAGGACTGGGACAATATACTCTACCAGCCTATGCTCACTGATGACAACCCAAGAAGCTAATATTCTGAACTGCTAGATCTTTGCCTGCTTTAAAAACAAGGGAACAGTGGCAGGTATTTGGGCTAGAAGTTAAACTTGCAGTTAGGATGCCCATATTCATGTCAGAGTGCCTGGGTTCAGTCCACACCCCTGGCTCCTGATTCTAGCTTCCTGCTAATGAACACCTTGAGAGGAGCAGCGGAAATGGCTCAAGAGGTCAAGCTCCTGCCACCCATATGAGAGTCCTGGATTGAGTTCCTGGCTCCTGAATTTGTCCTGGCCCAACCTCAACTGCTGCAAGCATTTAGGGAGTGAATCGGTGTACAGACAGAAAAGTGACATTTTTAAGATAATTTGACTAAATAGAACTCTGTATTAACATCTGAATAGTTTCTGCAAGGAAACTTGGGTTTTTCCTCAAGAAACAGTTCTGGGGGCTTCAAGTCCAGTAAAGCGACCTAGCATAAAGCTTTTTCTTCCCTTCCCTACCTTCTGAGATCTAGTAATAACACAGGAATACACTCAGAATGGTAAAGAGAATAGGAGAATTGTCAGAAGATGAGATTTTAAGTCAAATATTGAAGCTGGGAAGAGACTAGAAGAGTGTTGTTAACTAACAGAGAATCTGTGATGAGCACTGTGGCCCAGCAAGTTAGGCCACCACTTGCCATACCCACATGCCATATCAGAGCTCCAGTTCCAGTCCTGGCTCCTCCACTTCTAATCCAGCTTCCTGCTAATGCACCATGGAAGGCAATGGATAAGGCTCAAGCTCTTGGATCCCTTCCACCAAAATAAGAAACCTGGACTGAGTTCCAGGCTCCTGGCTTTGGCCTGACCCAGCTCTGGCTGTTGTAGCCATTTGGGGAATGAAACAGCAGATGAAAGATTCTCTCTCTCTCTCTCTCTCTCTCTCTCCTTCTCTGTCACTCCACTCTGCCTTTCAAGTAGGTAAGAATAAATTTAAAAATAAACCTGTGTGGGGGAAAAAAGAAAGACGTGGTGCTCTAACACATGGAGGAAAGGATTTCCATATAGGAGAGAGTCAGTCTCCAAGGATAAAACCCCGAGAAGCTGCAGGCTGACTTGGCAGCTTCCTCAGAGGCCAGCGGGTAGAGAACGATTCAGTGAATCCTTCCATGATCACACCAGGTACCTACCTGAACTCCCCTCCTTCTCCCATTCCTAATTCATGCAATGCCAGGTAGCCTTTGAATGCTGGATCCAAAAAAGGCAGGGGTGAGGGGACTGCTTCTCTGAGAAAATTGAATAAACTGAATGAGGAAAACTAGGAATGCCAAAGAAAAATGTCAATGCCCCAAGGAAAGCTGTCTCCATTCTTGCCTTTTGGAGCCCCAAATCTGCCCCCTCCCAAAAAACTAATAGGTTCCAGCATTCTAACCCTAAGATGAAAGCAGCCACTGAATAAGTCTATTGATGAAAGCAGTGGATGGCTGTCCACCAAGAATCTGTGTTCCTCATTCCGTAGCACCAGACTTCTGGGAAGTGACTGATAGGTCGGAGACTTCATTAGGCTGCCTCCCTGGCATTCAACTGTAGTCAGCTGACTATGTGGAATGTGAGTAGAATGTGCCTCACTTCCCGACCAGTGCTTTTACAAAAGCAGATGTGCCTTTTCACTTTCTCGTTCACCCTTCTCCCAGCTGGAAGCAGAGGGCAGCAAGGTGGAAGGAGATACCAGGGGGGCCAGTGGAAGGAGCCTGGATCCCTGAACCATCACTTGCAGGAAAGCTACCTCCCAATCAGGAATATTCACAATGGACTGTGACACAGGCAAGGGAGAACATTTACTGGATAAATGTTTTGAGGTTCATTTGGGTAGCTTGCATGAAAAACATCAACTAGTCCTCCCATGTACGCAAAACTCCCACTACTGGCAGATAGCTCATGGAAAAACAGACCCATATAAACAACAATAAGAAACTCCCAGGAGATACCTACAGCAGTCCTTTCTTAAATGTCATGGACAAACAAAGATTACAAGAAGGAAAACAGTGTAGAAGAGAAAGACCAAGATAAACAGTACTGATCCTGAGAAAAGAACAGAGTATACCACACGATAGAAACAAGGCTTTTAAATTTGTGGATTAGTGTTCTCAGAGAGATTTGAAAAGATGCTGCTTCCATGGAACACTACCCTTCACTCTGACCTCCTGCCACACACACCAAAGTGAAGACCGAAGAGAAGAAAGAGTTTTTGGAAATTAAGCAACTGATTCCTGAAATTTCAAAGATCTGTAGAAGGTTTGAAAGACAGAGCCTATGACCTCTCCTAAAGTGTAAAGAAAAAGATGAAAAGAGAGAAAACATTAGAGAAAGAATGAAACAACAGAGTAAATCTAGAAGATCCAATATCCACAAAGTAGAAGTTCCAAAACAAAAGTACGGGAAAATATAATAGTTTTTAAAATATATATATAATATGAACACAGATATAGATAGGTAAATAGATATATAGACAGAAAAATACACAGAACCTCCAGAGTTAAAGAAATAACTATTTCCAGCAAAAGGAATAAATGAGTGCCAAGAAAAACGAACGAGAAAAGATCTTCTAAACAAAACGTCATGAAATTTTA
Organism: Sylvilagus floridanus; assembly: GCA_949820135.1. NCBI lineage: Eukaryota > Metazoa > Chordata > Mammalia > Lagomorpha > Leporidae > Sylvilagus > Sylvilagus floridanus. The sequence goes on from OX463225.1 coordinate 99,162,547, forward strand.
GAATATCAAATATTAAGAGAAGATTTTTAATTAAGTCTTTTGCTGCAATGAGAACATATAACATGAGATCTACTTTATTAATGAAATTTTAAGTTTACAGTATGGTATTACTAACAGTCTGGAGCCAGCAGTCTTGTGCCACAGGCTAAGCTACCACCTGTGACGCCGGCATCCCATATGAGCACCATTTTGAATCCCATCTCTCCATTTCCAATCCAGCACCCTGCTAATGCACCTGGGAAAGCAGCATAAGACAGCCCACATACTTGACACCCGCATGGGAGACCCAGATGGAGCTCCTGGCTCCTGGCTTAAGTCTGGCATAACTTTGGCCATTGGGGCCATTTGGGGAGTAAATGAGTAGATAGAAGATTTCTCTTTCTCTCTCTCTCTCTCTCTCTCTTTCTCTCTCTCTCCCTCCTTCCCCTCCCCCCATCACCCTGCCTTTCAAATAAATAAATATATATATAGAGAGAGAGAGAGAGAGCTGAATAACATTACAGTTTTTTGTATAGAACACCTTCATTTGATCCATTCATCCATCAGTGGACATTTAGGTTGTTGCAACATCTAGGCTACTGTGAACAGTACAACAATGAATGTGGGAAGAGAAGTTTTTTAGAAACAAAGAGAAAAAGGTCACTTACCAAGAAGCAATAATATAATAAACTACCATTGAACTCCCTCTTGGTAATACTTTGTGCTAGAAGAGAATGGGAAAATGTTGTCATAGTTCCAAAGGGGAAAAAATGTTTAATATAGAATTTTGTGCTATGTGAAACTATAAATCAATGTGAAGGCACAGTAACAACATTTTCAGATTTGCAAGTACTCTGAAATTTCATCTCCCAAATGCTTTTTCTGGATGAAGATACTTTTGGATTTATTTTAGGGAAGTGAATCAACGAAGATAAAGATATGAAAGGATATGAGAAAGACTAGAACTAACTCAGGACTTTAATGAAAAAGCATTCCAAAGTGATAGCTGTGCTTGGTGTTTATAAAACAATCTAAATCAGAATAGGAGATCAGTGGGCCCCAAGCACAATGTCTTCAAGAAGAAAAATGTGGTATAGTTCACACAAAGGTAGAATGACAATTGATATAGTGAAGAAAACATGTGTTTCTTCTCTCAACAAGATATAAGAGAGACAACTGGAAATACCAGGAATAACAACAAGAATTGTGTAACAGAGTCATGATATAAATATGAAGCCAGTGCAAATGTGGTATAATTGTAGCAGTTTCTGAAAGTATTTAATTTGAACGCTAAACCATTCTTCTTTAAGAAATTCAGAAGTCTTGACTTTGGACCTATAAAAAACGAAATGTAAAGTTTTACACATGATTTTTGTTTTTGTTTTTGAGAAGCAGAGAGACAGAGACAGACTAACAGGGAGAGCTCCCATCCAGTAGTTTCATCTCCAAATGCCCATAAGGGAGCCAGGAGCTGGGAACACAATAGAGATCTTCCACAGGAGTGGCAGGAACCCAATTGCTTGAGTCATGGCTGTTGCCTGCCACAGTCTGCATTGTCCAGAAGCTGGAGTCAGGAGCCAGAGCAGATCAAACCTAGGCACTCCAGTGTGGGATGTGGGTGTCCTAACTGCTGGCGAAAGGCCTCTGTAATAAAACCCTGCTTTTATTATAGAGAGTAAATAGATGTGAACTGAGTGAGCAGATATGAAAGTCAACTGTCTTTTAAATTGAGAAATCAAGAAACGTCAGCAAAAGCATACAGTTGAAAGTCTGAAAGTCATTACTGGAATATTGAAAAGGAGAAATCATTAAAAAGTGGATGCTACTTCCATGCATGGACAGGCATGTTCCACATAACAGTATTTCAGTCAACAATAGCCTGCATTTACGATTGTTCAATATGATTATATCACCTAGTGACATCACAGTCTACCTTCGTTTGTATAAGAATGCTCTATGATTTTGCACAATGACAAAATTGCCTAACAACACACTCAAAATGTATCCCAGTTACTAAGTGACTCATGCCTGCATATAAGTTTGTTTTAAGCAGTTACACAGAGTCTTGAATTATACACATCAGATTACTTGCGGCTGTAACTTTTCAGGAGGTAGTTTATAGAAATAAAGTGGTAAAAATTAATAACTACAATTTTTTATCTTTTTTACCAAAAAAGGGAGGGGATTGCCTCTGGGAAGATGGGAAGACAGCTGTTATTTTCTACTATAAATTCTTCAGTACTAATCCGTTTTATCATGTCCAAGTGTTACTTTGATGTAAATTAAAGAAGAAAATAAGTTTAGAAGAAGAAAAAGAATAAACAATTCTAAGTTCACTCTGTCCCTAAACAAACATCCAGCAGATTCCCCAAAGTACCATCCATCTTGATGAAGATCACATTGACCTTGGAAATTTCCAAAGCAGGTGTTACTAGTTGATCACCATGGCTACAACAAATAAAATGAGATGAAATGATACTAAACATTTGGTTTATGCACTTTAACTTCCTGATATATACCTGCATAGATTTCAAAATATTCCTCTGTCATCCAAAATAGTCACTATTTAAAAGCCAAGACTTCCTCTCTCAGCCACCTGTCAGCTGTTAGGGAATGAGTCCAGTATTTTAGCATTCGATTTTATTTTCTCCCTTCTGGATCATCATGTAGGTTGGCTTTGCCTCTTTATGAGTTTGCCAAAAGCAAGAGTAACATGCCAAATCAAACACCTACCACCAAGCAACAGGAGCTTTATTACTTTTACCTAAAAGAATGTTTGCTACATCAGGAGTATTGCAGTAATTAGGACAACATGAGGCCCAAGCCCAGAGTGATGGCATGAAAGGCAGATATCAAGGTATCAGGGAACACCTGCTTCTCTCCAGCCTCCCAGAGCCTGGAAGGACCCAATCTCTCCCTGTGGCTTGTTGTCAAGAGAGAACTGGGAGGAGAGTTCTGATGGTGAAAGAATGTGCATTTCTACACAGAGCTCTTTGAGTCACTTTCCTATCTCCTACAAAACTCACATACTGGGACTAGAAATGGCCCTCAGCTGTGTACTCAGGGCCAGCCTTAGCATTTCATACAAATGCTCTTCCAATCCCTAACATGCAGAGGGGCATAATAAAGACAGCTTCTGTCAAGACCTCAGGCAAAAGACAACTCTGATTCTCAACACTGATTTTATCCCAGGAGGGCAGGGAAGAAAACTGGGAGTCCATACCCAAGAACAAAGGGTTCTTGTATCTCCCCAGCAAATCTTGTGGGAGTGGATTCAGGCTGTTACCCTGGTAACATGATCCACTCAGGACAACAGAAGTAAAGTAACAAGGCACTCCAGCTGTTTTAGATGGTAGATACCAAGCACTTTGTGCATCTATATGTGAGCTTTTTGAGGAAGAAGAGGGGAAATCCCAACGATGATATTTTAGACCCCATGCAGTAAATTTATTATGTAGTTTATTAAACACACAGCAATTAAATCTTGAAGGGCATCTATCAAAGATGACAATGTTTGTTTTAGCACTGTTAACATTATCCCATCTTTTTGTGACAATGTTTACTATACCAGGATTGACTGCCCCTTAAGGTTATTCTTGGTTCTTGAAAGGAAAACCATATTGTCCCATTACCTATCCTCGCTTCCTCCAATTCTCTAAAATAGTGAGGCAAATGGTCAGAAAGGTGACTTTGTTTTAGAGCACATTAAATTAAAAAAAAAAAAAGCTATTTCTGGAATGCCCAAATCTTTCAGCGCTATTAAAATTCAGAGCCCCCCCCCCAGAAACCTTTTATTTAAAGAACGCAAATCATGCATTTCATAAATACAACTTTAGGAATATAGTGATTTTTTTAAAGCATCAGTAATCAAGAATCTCTAGTAAGTCTCTGAATAATCCCTGTTCTCAACCACAACAATCTCAATTCTGTGCAGATGTCCAAGCCAGAAATCTTGTCTTCTCCTTCTCTATCTCATTCTTTATATCCAGTTGTCCCTGGCAAAGCCCTGCTGACTGTAATTCTAAAGTATATCCTAAATGTCTTAACATTCTCTGGTTAGATAGTCCAAGTCAGCACCAACTCTCCTTTGTGCTGCTACAGTAGTGATTTGTTTTAAAAATATAAATGGAAACAAACACTTCACAAGCTTATTATGGTCACATACCCCACTAAGTACTTTACATGCATCAGTTCATAGATTGCTGTCAACAGCTCCTTAAGGCATTCTAGGACATTACCACTTTAAGAAGAAAACACTGAAGAAGAGAGAAATCAATAGACTTACCCAAACTCACACAGCTGGGAAATGGAGGAGCTAGCAATCTTCCCTTAACTGATACTTTACATTCACTGAACCTGCCACCTTTTAATCCAACTTCTACACAACAGCCAATGTGATTATTTAAAACAAGTAATGTTTAAACCAGAAACATCCTTTTTTGTTATTTTACCTTCATTGCTAAATTTTCTAAAATTTTTATTAACAATAATTGTACATGTTTATTAGGCTACATTGTGACATTTCAATACATGTATACAATGTATATTAGTAATCATCATTTTCCCTTTGACATTACTTTATGATCAGAACTTCTGATCAGACTTCTTCTATTTTTTCATAGAAAATATACTGCATTGCTGTAAAGTTTAGTCTCCCTGCTGTGCTTTGTAACACTAGGAACTTATTTCTTTGATCTATTCTGATTTGGTACCCATTATCCAAACTCTCTATCTTTCTCTGCCCAACCCAGCTTTTAATAATCACCATTCTGTGCTCAGACTGAGTTTTGTTTTAGCTTTCACATGTAAGGGAGAAATGCACTATTTGTCTTTCTGTGTCTAGCTTATTTCACTTGACATGTCCTCCAGTTCTGTCCACTTTGCTGCAAATGACAGGTTGTCATCTTTTTATGGCTGAATAATATTCCATTGTATACATACACCACATTTTCTTTATCCTTTTATAGTATGATGGACACCTGGATTAATTACACATCTTGGCTATGTGAGCAGTGCTGCAATAAACACAATGAAACAAACCAGAAACTCTCCAAGTGAAAGCAAAAAACAACTTTGTTCTTTCCTTTTTTAAAAAATATTATTTATTTGAGAGGTAGAGTCACAGAAGAGAGTAGAGTGAAGTAGCGATGGAAGATCTCTCTCTGTCCCTACCTTTCAACTCAAGATTTATTTATTTATTTATTCGTTCATTCATTCATTCATTCATTTGAAGGGCTGAGTTACCAAGAGAGGAAGGAAGAGAAAGAGATCATCCATCCTCTGGTTCACTCCCCAAATGGCCACAATGTATGGAGTTGGGCTGATCCAAAGACCAAAGCCAGGAACTTCCTCCAGGTATCCCACATCTGTGCAGGGCCCAAGGACCTGAGCCATCTTCCACTGCTTTCCCAAACACACCAGCAGGGAGCTGGACCGGAAGTGGAGCAGCCAGGACTTGAACCAGTGCCCATATTGGTTGCTGGCACTGCAGGTGGTGACCTTACCTGCCATGTCACAGAGCCAGCCCCTCAGATGAATTTTAAAACTTCTTTTGGGCAGGCTGGCTCTGTGGTATAGTGGGCTAACCCTCTGCCTTCAGTGCTGGCATCCCAGATGGGCACCTGTTTGTATCCCGGCTGCTTCTCTTCCAATCCAGCTCTCTGCTTGTGGCCTGGGAAAGTAATGGAGGATGTCCCAAGTGCTTTGGCCCCTGCACCCATGTGGGAGACTCCAAAGAAGTTCCTGGCTGCTAGCTTCGGATCAGCCCTGCTCTGGCCATTGTGGACATTTAAGGAGTGAACCAACAGATGGAAGACCTTTCTCTCTCTCTTTCTCTCTCTCTCTCTGTCTCTCTCTCTCTGTAACTCCATCTCTCAAGTAAATAAATCTAGAAAAATAAAAAATGAAATCAACATATGAAAGAGTGATTTGTACTCCCATGTTTACTGCAGCTCAATTCACAATAGCTAAGATACAGAATCAACCCAGATGTCCATCAACTGAAGACTGGATAAAGAAATTATGGCATATTTATACTATGAAACACTACACAGCGGTAAAAAAAAAAAAATAAAATCCTGTCATTTGCAACAAAATGGATGCAACTGGAAATCATTATACTTAGTGTAATAAACCAGTCCCAAAATGACAAGTACCATACATTCTTCCAGATCTGTGTGACTAATAGAGTACCTAAAAGGTAATCTGTAGAAGTGAAATTGACACTTTGAGATGCTATAATTTTGAACAGTCCTTGACTCAACTGTTAGGGAACAGTAGTTTGCTTTTTTTTTTTAATCTTCACACTATTTGTTGAACTCTTTACTTCTTGTATGGTTAATCCGATGAATATAAAGTTAACTGAAAATAGATCTTTGTAAAAAAAAAAGTAAGAATGGGAATAGGAGAGGGAAGAAGAGGAAGGTTGAGTGTACAGCTAGGAGGGAGAAAAGGGTGGGAAGAATCACTTTATTCCTAAATTTGTATATATGGAACACATAAAGATTGTATGCCTTAAATAAAATAAAATAAAATAAAATAAAATAGAGTGGGGACTTGAACCCAAACACTCTGATTTGGGATTCAGGTATTCCAAGCAGTATCTTGTCTTAACCACTATGCCGAACACCAACCCCCCTTCTTTTCATTCCTGATCAAACCAGCTCCTCAGAACCGTTTCTTTGCTAGAACCTAGGGCAAGTCCCTCTACATTTTTAGTAATCTCAGTTCACAAAAAGTCTCTTTTAGCCACAAAGTAGTCTCACTTCAATAATAAAATGCCCAGTCTGGCATGTTGGTCAAAATTCTAAACTTCATCACAGTGGATGATTCCTCTTCACCACGTACCCACCCAACCTGTTTGAGCTGGTGGCCTCTTCATTCTTTCAGCTGACCTTTGGCCAACCAGGGGTGGAGAGGCCAAGGAAGGAAGAGAGATAAGGGAGAGGAAAGCTGGTGTTTGACAAGTACAGATGTAATCTTCATTGATAGGCCGTGGCTGGGGCTCCTATTTAAAGTTAGCTGGCTCTCGGGCTTGTTTTTATGAGCACCATCCACATTCCTCCCTGGGTTCCTCTGACTGCAGCTCCACAGTGTAGGCAAAGCCTCAGCCTCAGTGGATACTTGCATATCCCCCACCTCCCAGCCCTGCCTTCAGCTTCTGGATCTGAGGGCACCGGTCCCGCCGATTTCTGCTGAGGATGTGCAGCACAGGCAGCCAGAGCTCAAGTGTGATCCTTTTCAAAATGCCCTCAGGTAGACATTCCTGCCAAGGATTCCTTATCTGCCAGCTGCCAGTGAAGGGATTATGGTTACTTTCAAACTGTGTTTCCCTGTTCTGATAAATGATTTTCCAAGGTTTCTTCATGGAATCCAGAAGACACAAATCAAATTCACCATATGGTCTCCATTAAGCCTCCCTCAACAGACCTGAGGTGAGAGAAATACACATGTGTCACCAGTCTCCCAGAGTTTTAAGGAAGACTCACAAAGCATTGAGGACTCTTTCCATGGGATGCTTCAATCTCAACGGCTCATCATCTTCAATGTTAGCATGTATAGTATACAGCCTTAAGACAGGTAAGACAGGAAGGTCCACAGAACTGGTTTTAGTACCTCTTTTGTAATTCTGCCATAGGTGATCTGACTCAAACAGGTCACTTTGGAATTTGAGAGTAATTGAACCCTCAGCTGAAAGTGAGTCAGAAAGAACATCTTAACATTCTAGTCTGCACTGTATGTCTTGCCATTCCTATTAGGTCTAAATGCTGTTTCAAATGTTCTATGGAGTGCTGTGTGATGTGGCACTAGCTTACTTGTCCAGGTTTCTCTTACGCCACTTTCCAGCCACATTGGTCCTCTTGCAGATCCCTGGACTCCCTAAGCTCTTTCCTACCTCAGAACCTTTATATGTGCCTAGAACATTCTTTCTCTCACCATTCTTTGCCTTCTCATTTATGAGGTCTCCATTTAAATATTATCTGAAATAACTCCTAACCTCCACCCCATTATTTTCACTCTTACAGACTATTTTACTTTATAGTCTTTAATACCACTTACAACTGTATAATTGTGTGCTTACTGGCTTATGGCCATACGGCCAAAGACTGGTTACCATTTACCAAATCATTCCCATTTTCCTCATGGGCACACAGCCTCCCTTGTAGTTAGATACAGCTGTGTGACTTTTCTAGTCCACAGAAGGTGGGCAGAAAAAAGACCACTTCCAGCCCTGGTGTGTAAAATACTGTCACATGGGATCCTCTGTTCTCTTTTTCCATTCAACAACTTCATAGAGCAGATTCCAAGAACCCAAAGGAACACAGAATCATGGAAAGAAAGTGATTTAAGTTAATGTTTAGAGGAGACATGAAAGTTATGACATAAGCAATAGCCTCTTCGGACTATTGCCTGAGAAAAAACAAACTTTTATTGGGTTAAGCCAGCAAAATTTCTCTTATAGAACTATTCCAGTTGGCATATTTAAGAAATAGTGATAGAATACTGTGCAGGGTTGTGTCACAGCAGGTAGAGCTACCACTTAGGATACCCACATCCCAAATCAGAGTGCCTAAGTTTGACTCCCACCTTCACTCTGATCCCACTTCCTGCTAATGTGCAGCCTGGAAGGCAGCAGGAGATAGCTAAGTGTTTAGGCTTCTGCCCACCACGTGAAAAACCAGATGAAGTTCCAGTCTCCTGGCTTTGAACTGGCCCAGTCCTGGCTGTTTCAGGCATCTGGGGGATGAACCAGCAGATGGATGATCTCCCTCTCCCTCTCTACCACTGTGCCTTTCAAATAAATAAACTTAAAAAGAGTAGTAGAATTAGATTGCCACTATTTTAAGCCCTAATACAGCACACTCATTCCTGCCTCAGAGCCTTTGAACTTGCTATGCCGCTGTCTGGAACACTCTTCTCACACATCTACTCATGGCTTTGTCCCTCATAGCCTTCACAAGGCTTCCTAACACTGTATGTTCCTATTTTGATAGAGGCCTTGGGCCCCTGCACCCACGTGGGAAGCCTGGGAGGAAGTTCCTGGCTCCTCGCTTCGGATCAGCACAGCTCCAGCCATCACAGCCAACTGGAGTGAACTAGCAGATGGGAGACCTTTCTCTCTCTCTCTGGTGTGCTCACACGCCCTCTCTCTCTCTCGCTCTCTCTCTCTCTCTCTCTCTCTCTCTCTCTCTGCCTCTCCTTCTCTCTCTAACTCTGATTTTCAAATAAATAAATATTTTTTAAAAAGTAATACCTTGCCTCTTCCCATGGCCCTCACCCACTTGAGATATCACTCTCACTCCATTTTACTTTTCATTGTTGCACTTAATCACTACTTGATATTACATTTTTGTTTGTTTAAAGTCTGTCTGAAGACCAATGTTGAGATTCTGGGCTAAGCTGCAGTTAACAATGCTCATTCAGGTCCCCGCTGCTCCACTTTTGATCCAGTTCCCTGCTAATGTGCCAGGGAAGGTAGCAGAAGATGCCACTCATGTGGGAGACCAGGACTCCTGGCTTCTGGCTTCAGCCTGTCCCAGTCTTAACTGTTGGAACCATTTGGGTGGTGAACCATGAATGAAATCAATTCTCTCTGTCTTCTCTTCCTCTCTTTTGCTCTGCCTTTCATTTAAATGATTATTAAAATAATAATAAATAACACCAATAGAGCCTTTCTCACCTACCAGAATAAGCTCCATGAGTACAGGAATTTTGTTTGCCTTGTTCATTGCTATTTGTTCAGTGCATAGAAGAGTGACTTCCAATGAATGGGAACTCAATATATATTTGTTAAACAAATGAATTAATAAATTCTAAATAAGTGAACATAAAGCCTTCCAAGTTTCACTCAGTTACAGTTGTGAACCTCATTTAGGAAACTCTTAAGTTCAGGGATTCTGTCACTTACTGATTGGATAATCTTGGAAGAATTGTTTCATCTTCTTGTGCCTCAGTTCTTCATCTGTAAAATGGAAGAATAATGTTGTCTATTCATAGAGTATGAGGTTTATGTGAATACATCAAGAGCTTAGGCTAGAGCAATACCTAGTACATTAGTTCTCCATAAATGTGTGCTGATATTATTGCTATTATGGATATTACAGATATATAGATATTCAGTTTAAATTGGGGAGGTAGAAGAAGGAACCATGTTTCACATTATAAAGAACTTTTAAAATCATAACCAGGATCAGGTATTTAGCCTACTAATTAAGAAACTCACATTGCATGGCAGAGTACTAGGTTTGATTCCTGCTTCTGGCTCCTGCTCCAACTTCTTGCTAATGTAGACCCTGGAAGGCAACAGTGATGGTTCAAGTGGTTGGGTTCCTTCCATCCACTGGGAGATCTGGATTGAGTTCCTGCCTCATGATTTTAGCCCTGGCCAGGGAGCCAGCTGGACATTACAGGCATTTGGTAAGTGAACCAGCAGAAAGGAGTGCTCTCTCACGCTCTCCCTTTCTCTCTCTCTCTCTCTCTCTCTCTCTCTCTCTCTCTGTATCTCTCTCTCTTCTTTCACACACACACACACACACCAAAATAAAAAATAAATCATTATCATGAAACATGTATTAGGATTTATACATTTCAAGTGCATGAAAGGTAACGTGTAGCAGAGCAACTTAGAACGCATGTCTTAGAAGCCTCTGCCAACTAGAAATCAATCATGTAACCGTTCAGATTTCAAACTCCCAAAATCAGTTTATACACTGATACAAACACAGGCAGAGCCCCTTGCCATTGCCCCTGCCCCATTTACGCCACATAATCACCACAGCATCTCACTAACAGCTGCAGTCTTGGAAGCAACAACAGCATCTTGCTGTACCCAGGATCATCACATTAGTGGATAGGCAATCTACTTGGCCCCCAAAAAAGGATTCCACAAATGGAGGTGCTTGGTTAAGATAACTGTCAAGGAATCAATTCTGTACTACAAATGAAGCCAAAATGTAAAAGAAAACATTGAGTAATGTTGAAAAAGCTTGCTTTTAAATCAGTTGTTTATGCATTTACTTAAGCTTCTTTTCTGACTTGTCACTGGAGAAAATTTTTGCTTTTGTTATTTACCATCAACAGTGTTGTTCTGGGCTTTCTGCTTCAAATTAAAACCATCAGGGTGAGGTTCTGCCACAATCTCTGGCCAAACTGACTTGCCAAGCATGTAGCAGCCTTCCTTTTCCCCCAGCGCCCTCCCAGCCTTTCTTAGTATTTTGAAGCATGCTGAAGAAAGGAAATGACGCTGGGTGTCTCTACAAACCTTAGACATGGCCCTACTTTCCCACAATGACACAAGATATATTTTGATAAATGTCACTCTTGAGATTTAAAGAATTAAAAGTTAATATGGTTGATTATGGCTTTATTACACTTCATGTCCCTGTCACAATCTTTTCAGGTTGAAAGTGAAAGCTATAGGCATAAGGTACTGCTTAAGACATATTGTGTAGTAAATGGACTCATTTGTAATAACAGCTCTTCCATGTCCAACTATTTAGAAAGTATTCAAGTAAGACAATTGCTAAATTCTCTTAAAATTTTTTATCTTAACCAATTCTGCTGAAATCTGAATGTTCCTTCTTAGAAAGATTGAATAAACAGATTATGCTTTCCAACTGAGAAATTACATTTCATGTCCTGATGGTAATTGTCAATAGGGTATTTATTTAAAATATTTTAACCACATCAGATTTAATCTAAAAAGCTACTCAATTTAAGAGTTCAAAGAGTATGTAAGCTTAAATCAAATCCATCTACAGATGGGCACTTTTTGTTTTGTTAAAGATAAATATCTTTTTTGCTATTTTAAGAATCTCCTTGGCTAAAGATTTTGAATGCACTAAGAAAATCCATATACCTCAGACACTTGGCTAACCAAAAAGGTCAGGGTAAGGTTACAAGAGGTCTTTCTCGAACTCATCAGCCTGAGAACATACATATACTTAAGTAATAAAGGAAACAATGTTGAATATAAGTAATCTGTACATTCACTTTCATTACAGTGCAAAGAATCAAGATATCCCCCAGTGCACTTCACACTGTCATCACTGGCTTCAGTTAAAGGGGATGTATATGTGTGGGGTGGGGGTGCAGGGAGATGAGTTCCCCAGAATGTCATGTAAATATGTCTTCCTTACAAGAACATATTTTCTAAGTCTGTCTAAATTTGTTTCCCCTTCTGCATCCCCTGAATTTGTCGGAGGTACTATCAACCTTCTCAGCCACAGAAATTTATGAAACAGAAGTCATTTTTTACTTCTTCTCTTTATTCCATCACTGTATATGCTAGGTTGCCAGGTCTTACTGATTCTAGTTTTAATAGTAACCTCTCATGAGTCACCATCTCTCTAACTCCTTGCTAGAGCCTCATAACCTATGCCTGCTCTGCTGTGATAGCTAGCCTTCCAACTGCAGAGCAGTTAGCTTTTAGCTTCTCCTTATCCCATCAGATCCTAAATATTCCTGCCAGATTAATTTTCCTAATGAACAACTCAAACTTTTCATTTCCTTGCTCAAATGCCTTGTAATCTACAAAATAAAGTCTAGATTCTCTGGGCCAGCATTTAAAACCAGGATGTGGCCACAATCTGTGCTTCCCACCTGATTCTCCTCTACTTTCTCACAGCTATTCTTTCCTTTGTTTTAACTTGGATTCTCCTCCCCCTAAATTCATGCTTTCCTGCCTCAGCAATGGCCTTTCCTTCCTTCTCTGCCTTTGTAGGTTACACTTCCTTTAAGGCTCAAGGTCTAGTTCAATGCCACATCCTCCACAAAGCCTTCTCATAACATCTCATCTGGAAGCAATTGCTTCCTCCTCTGAAGTACTCTGAAAGTCATTATGTAAATGCCTCTTTCTCAACTTTCTTCTATTTCTTATTTTTCCTACTATCATTTCCTAAGAAGATCCAACTCTTATTTGCTTTTGAATCCTCCAATTGAATAGCACAGTAATATTTGCATAGTGGTTAACTAAATAACAGTTGAAGAAATAAATATGTGTATACCCAATATACAAGAGGCAACATTGAGCCAGTTTTATATAATAAAAGACCTGCTCTAACCTATAATGAAATACTAGATGTGATACTGTAGCTAGACAGCAGAAAAAAAGAACATTGAGGGGCCGGCACTGTGGTGCAGTGGGTTAACGCCCTGGCCTGAAGTGCTGGCATCCCATATGGGCACCAGTTCCAGTCCCGGCTGCTCCACTTCTGATCCAGCTCTCTGCTATGGCCTGGGAAAGCAGTAGAAAATGGCCTAAGTCCTTGGGCTCCTGTACCTAAGTGGGAGACCTGGAAGAAGCTCCTGGCTCCTGGCTTCAGATCCGCACAACTGGCCACAGTTGTGGCAAACTGGGGCGTGAACCATCGGATGGAAGATCTCTCTCTCTCTCTCTGTCTCTCCTTCTCTCTGTGTGTAACTCTTTCAAATAAATAATTTTTTAAAAAAATAACATTAAAAATAAATATATGTATATATATCTAGGTAACAACATGAAAGACTCTTTCCTATAACGTATCTCCTCAAAGTATTTGCTCCTTTTTAAAGGTTAAACTTGAATGTGTGTATTTGCTTTCTTTTGATAGGTTTTCTCTTAATAAAGTTCTGATGGTAATTTCAAGAACCTGCTTTTATCTGAAAAGCAGGACTATACCCTATGTATAAGACTAGGTTCTAAAGATGCATTATAAATAGAGATACTTTACCAAAATTACAATTGCACATTCAGTTGTAAGTTGTGTTGCATTAAAAAGAGTACAAACAAAACTATAAAGAAATGTTTGTACACAATCAAGCTTAAACTGTTTCTTTGGAACCTTCTCATCTGAGTGGATGTGAGCTTTCATCAAAAATATCCAGAGATCTATTTACATCCCATTTTAGTGTGGTTCTAAATTAGGCTGGTTTCAAGCTGGCTCCAATTTATTCTAACCAATATATTCTATTGCAGTTTTGAATGGGCAAACATAGCTGATTCTTTCATTTCTGCTTTACTTTAAAAAAAATAGTTAGCTAATTTGAAAGAGTTACAGAGAGAGGAGACAGAGAGAGACAGAGATGTTCCATCCACTGGTTCACTCCCCAGATGGCTGCAACAACCAGTGCTGGGCCAGGCTAAAACCAGAAGCCAGAAACTTCTTCTGGGTCTCACACAGGAGTGGCAAGAGCCCAAGCACTTGGGCCATCCTTTACTGCTTTTCCCCAAATCATTAACAGGGAGCTGGATAAGTGGAACAGCAGGGACACAAACCAGTAGCCATATGCGATGCTTGCATCACAGGCGGTGGATTTAACAGTTACGCCACAATGCCAGACTATGTACTATCTTTATTACTAAAACTAGACAATGGGCTCTAGCTAGTTGAAATTACATTTAAAATATTATCAGTCCTAAATATGGCCAAAGTGAATCCAGCAACTTGCAATTCATTTCCTTAAAAACTATCAAGTTACTTTGTTTCACTATTAACTGTTGAGATCTTGTGAAGACATCATCAGATTCATTTTTTTTTTTTTATGTGTGCCTAGCAAAGTGCTTGGTACATAGAGAAACACGCACTAAATATTTAATGATCAGTCAATCCACCAAATAACAGTGCTGCTAGTACATGTTACCTACTATTTGGATGATCATGCTGTATTAAGAGATAAGCCAATGAAGAACTGAACAAAGAATGCGTGTTCAGTAAATACTTTTGAGTTTAATTCAGTTAATTTTAGAGCCTGAGAGGACATGAGAAGTGATATGCCTTCTGCTCATTTCCCTCTTGTCTAAGAGTACATAGTGCTTTTGAATATGCTTATTGAAACACATGTATTAACAAGTACCTGGCTCAAGAGCCCATGAGAATATTTTAGGCATGGAAAGCCAAGACACTCTGGAAAAACAAGAAGACCTAAATGAAAGATCTCTGTGAGTGAGATCCCAGTGGAAAGAATGGGCCATCAAAGAAGGAGGTACCTTTCTCTGAAGGGAGGAGAGACCTTCCACTTTGACTATGACCCTGTCAGAATAAGATTGAAGTCGGTGAATCCTAAAAGCTTCCATAGCCTCGGCAACTCATGACTAAAGCCTAGGGAGATTACTGACGCCATAAACAAGAGTGTCAAATTATTAAATCAACTTCAGGAGTCACTGTGTACTTACGTCTCATGTGGGATCTGTCCTTAATGTGTTGTCCAATGTGAAGTAATGCTATAACTAGTACTGAAACAGTATTTTACACTTTGTGTTTCTGTGTGGGTGCAAACTGATGAAATCTTTACTTAGTATATACTGAATCGATCTTCTGTATATAAACATAATTAAAAATGAAAAAAAAACTCGGTGTTAAATTGAAATTGCATAGAAAATTAATCAATTTAAAAATATATATCATGTAGGATCTCTGTCCTTAATGTGCTATACATTGTGAATTAATACTATAACTAGTACTCCGACAGTATTTTTCACTTTGTGTTGCTATGTGAGGGCAAACTGTTGAAATCTTTATGTAATATATACTAAACTGATCTTCTATATATAAAGAGAATTGAAAATGAATCTTGATATGAATGCAAGGGGAGAGAGAGCAGGAAAGGGGAGGGTTGTGGGTGGGAGGGAAGTTATGGGGGGGGAAGCCATTGTAATCCATAAGCTGTACTTTGGAAATTTATATTCTTTAAATAAAAGCTTTATTATTAAAAAAAAAAAAAAGAAGTTACAATAAATCTGTAAATCAAAAAAAAAAAAAAAAAACCACAAGTACCTAATTACGTTTTCTTCATCTTAATTCACAGAGGGCAAAGACATTGTAATGACTGGGCTTTCTCCATCCAGCTTGATGTTTTGCAGATTGTAGACACTGAAATGCTTGCTGCATGAGTGACCAAGTGAGTCTAGACTTCTGCTGTCCAGTATTGTTGTCATCCATTCACATGTGGTTATTTAAATTATTTAGAATTGAGCAAAATTTAAGTCAGTGCTTGGTCATACCAGCCCCTTTACAAGTGTTCCATCTCCACATGTGGCTAGTGACTACCATATTGGATAGAGCAGAGAACATTTCCATGGTTGCAGAAAGTTCTGCTCAGTGCTGTCTTCTTCATTTTGCAGAACAGTACTGCTCAGTGCTGGTCTAGACTCTTTTCTTCATTTTGGGGAAGTAATCATTTGTTCAGAATCAAACTATCAAAAGCAGAACTGGGATTAAAATGGGAACTCCTAAATTGTATCCCTTGTGAAGTCATAGAATAGCTGTCACGGAGGGGAGGGAGGTAGCAGGACCGAGTTTCGTGGGTTCTTTTCCTCAGCTTAGTATAGAAATAAAAAGCCAGGAAACAGTTTGCAAAGAGGCAGAAGCTTTTATTTGACAGAAAAGAAACTTATTTAATTGGCAAGTGACAGAAAAAGCATCTGGTCTGAGAGGAGACCAGACACAGTGCCCGAGCAAGACACTGGCTTTGAGGAGGTGTCTGGGTTTTTAAGGCATTGCTGTCTGTCTATTCACTGGGTCATCCTACTGGGGATGCCCTTTGAAGGAGGGGGTTTCATACATATATGTTGATTGGCTTGGGGCTCATGGAGGTAGCAGGGATCTCCAAGAGACTGTCCGTCTCCTTAGGGGTTCAGCTCCCTCCTCTGCCAGCTCTGGGTAAAAGATTGCTACCACTCTGAAGGTGTGATGTAAAGCTGCAAGGTCACACATGCAGCACAAGAAGCTGTTAGGAGAGATGCCAGTAGGTCTGGAGATAGGCTTTCCAGCCACAGCTGACGACAACTTGCTTGTAAAGGACATTCTACCTATGCCTGAAGGGGCCCACAGACTCCCAGCCCCACTGGACAGCTTCAATAATTCTGAATCATTTCAGAACTCCAGCTGTATATAACCTTAACTTAGAACTTCCATGCTATCATGAGAGACATGATCTTTGTCTTGTTATTTTATATTTGTATTTTATCATTATTTTATATTTGCATTTTAATGGATCAGTTTGCATGTTTTACTAAAAATTCATAATAAATTTTCCTTGATTTTTGAAAGGTTTATTTAGTTATTTGAAATCAGAATTACAGAGAGTGAGAGAGAAAGACAAAAAGAGGGAGAGAAAGAGATCTTGCATCTTCTGGTTCATTTTCCAATGGCCACAAGGAGCCAGGAGCTTCATCCATGTCTCCCACGTGGGTGCAGGAGCCCAAGCACTTGAGCCATTCTCCATTGCTCTCCCAGGTACACTGGTAGAGAGCTAGATTGGAAGTCAAGCAGCCAGGACTCAAACCAGCACCCATGTGGGATGCTGGCACTGCAGTCTTAACCTGCTACAGCAAGGCACCACCCCCATAACAAATTTTTTTTTTAAATTTACCTGAAAGTTCTATATTTCTGGTGTAAATAGGGAAAATAATTTTTAAAATACTTTTCAGATGTCTAGGTAAGCAAAATATCATATATCCTTATTTTGTGTCAATTTAATTAGGAAATCATAGAATACACTCTGGTTTAATGGGTGTTTTTTTCATGTTTCTTTGAAGCATTCCTCTTTGGTTCATTAATTTGCAAAAATTACTTGGATCTAAATCTACAAAAAGATTCATTCAGATTTGGAATTCAAGGTTGGTTTTATTTAAATTCTTAAAAGAATTTCTCGGTTTTTGAGAGAGCATCAGCATTTTCTAAAATGCTCTTAGAGAAAGAGCCTCATTTCCTACAACTTTGATAATGTAATCATTTATGAGATTAGTATTTAGGAGCAAGAGTTTGGTGCAGTTTTAAGACACTACTTGGGATATCTGCATCCCATATCAGAGTGCTTGGGTTCAAGTCTCTGCTCTGCTTCCAATCTGGCTTCCTGATTAAGGTGATGGTTCTAGTACTTAGGTCCCTACCACCCATGTATGAGACATAGATGGCATTCTGGGCTTCTGGCTTCAGCCTGGCCCACCCCAGAGGTTGCAGGTATTTGGAAAATGACCAGCAGGTGGAAGTACGCGCTCGCTCTCTCTCTCTCTCTCTCTCTCTCTCTCTCTCTTTCTCTCTCACTCTCTCTTTCACTCTGTCCTTCAATAAATAAAAGTAAATAAATAAAACTTTGGGGAAAAAAGGAAATTAGTATTTAGTGTTCTCTGGAGAGAGAAATCCAGTTCTGCCTGATGAGACAAGTATCCTCATAGAGGTAAGGAAGTGATCACTCCCTTAGCTACCTTAACCTTGACCTCTGGAAGAGGCAAGAAAAGCTGCTTTAGAGATAAGGATTCCCCCACTTGCTGTCAGCCTGGAACAGTTAGGGCTATCACAATTGCTCAGCTAAAGAACACTTTATGATCCACTCTGGTTATGCTCTGACTGAAAGGAAGTTGTTGAGTAAACATTATGGCTTCTGATAGAAAAGTATACAATCTGGTGTTTATTTTAAGAAATAAAAAGGCGGGGCTGGCGCTGTGGCACAGCGGGTTAATGCCTGGCCTGAAGCGCCAGCATCTCATATGGGTGCTGGTTCGAGATCCGGCTGCTCCACTTCCTGTCCAGCTCTTTGCTATGGCCTGAGAAAGCAGTAGAAGATGGCCCAAGTCCTTGGGTCCCTGCACCTGTATGGGAGACCCAGAAGAAGCTCCTGGCTCCTGGCTTCGGATTGGCACAGCTCCGGCCGTTGTGGCCATCTGGGGAGTGAACCAGCAGATGGAGGACCTTTCCCTCTCTGCCTCTCCTTTCTCTGTGTAACTCTGACTTTCAAATAAATAAATAAATAAATCTTTAAAAAAAGAAAAAGGCAATTTGCCATCTTGCTGTAGAAATTTGAAAATAGGTTAAAAAATTAATGAAAGAGATCAAGTTCTAGAATCAAATGAGATAACTTAATAATCTGGTTCTTTCCTTGAGACCCTTTATTCTCCCTTTAAGCAGGCTAATATCTCAGACAATTAAATGTCAATACTTAGGTATCAATAACATCCCCATGCACTGCACAGGACCAAAGAAAGCAGGCGTGGGGGCCAGCACTGTGGCTTGGCGGGTAAAGCTGCTGCCTGCAATGACGGCATCCCATATGGGCTCGGATTCGCATCCCATCTGTTCCACTTCTGATCCAGTTCTCTGCTGTAGCAGTAAAAGATGGCACTAGTCCTTGGGCCCCTGTGCCTGCATGGACAATCCAGAGGAAGCTCCTGGCTCCTGGCTTCAGATTGGCACAGATCCAGCCATTGTGGCCTTCTGGGGAATGAACCAGCAGATGGAAGACTTCTCTCTTCTCTCTCTCTGCCTCTACTTTTCTGTAACTCTGCCTTTCAAATAAATAAATAAATCTTAAAAAAAAAAAAAAAGAAAGAAAGCAAGTGTGTGTGTCTTTACTGTTATATTTCCTCTCATACAAGATAAAAGAAAGCTTTTGCTTGCCTGGGAATATAATTATCACAAACTCCTATCTCATTCTCTTGTAATCAATCCTCAGTAACTCTAGTCTATTTTTAGGCAGTGGAAAACTAAGGTAAGTATTTAATTTAATTTCATTGAAATATATGCTTTTTTCTTTTCTTTTTTTCTTAAAGATTTTTTTTTTTAATTTATTTGAAAGGCAGAGTGGCAGAGAGAAAGAAAGAGGTCTTCCATCTGCTGGTTCACTCCCCAAATGGCTGCAATGGCTGATGCTGGGTTGATCCAACGCCAGGAGCTAGAAGCTTCTTCTGGGTTTCCCATGTGGTTGCAGGGGCCCAAGGACTTAGGCCATCTTCCACTGCTTTCCCAGGCCACAGCAGACAACTGGATCAGAAGTGGAGCAGACAGGTCTCAAAACAGCACCCATAAGGGATGCCAGCATTGCAGGTGATGGCTTAACCTACTATACCACAGTGCCAGGCCCAAAATATATACTTTTTCAAACAACCCAGTATAGCAATTTCCCAAAAGTCAGTGCTACATAGAGAAAAAATGTCATAGAGTCCTGATTTTTATTTAAACTATTATAATGTTTGCTAAATGTATATTAAACATAAAATCATATGTAAATTTCATATATATATAAAACAATAGGAATTTATAAATTAAATGAAACATAATGTCTCAAACAATGTTATACATTAACTACAATAGCTGAATGTTCACTCACTCAGCCAGTGTTTATTTGGGATTTGCTCTAGTCCAGGTATACTCTTCATAATTCTAATTGTTATAACAAACATACCCCAGATTTCAGTGGCATAAAAATCAATTTCAAGGTGGGTATTTAGACTAGTGGTTAAGGCCAGCGCCATGGCTCACTAGGCTAATCCTCCGCCTTGTGGCGCCGGCACACCGGGTTCTACTCCCGGTCGGGGCGCCGGATTCTGTCCCAGTTGCCCCTCTTCCAGGCCAGCTCTCTGCTGTGGCCCAGGAGTGCAGTGGAGGATGGGCCCAAGTGCTTGGGCCCCTACCACCCACATGGGAGACTTGAAGAAATACCTGGTTCCTGGCTTTACCCTAGCCCTGCCCCCAGCATTGCAGCCAACTGGGGCAGTGAACTAGTAGCTGGAAGATCTCTCTGTGTCTCGGTCTCTCCCTCTCTGTATAACTCTGACTTTCAAATAAATAAATCTTTATTTAAAAAAAAAAAAAAGGATACTTACATCCCACATCAGGTACCTGGATTTAATTCCTGCCTCGGGCTTCTGACTCCAGTTTTCTGCTAATGCGGATCCTGGGTGGCAGTAGTGATGGCTCAATAACTGGGTTTCTGCCACCCATGTAGGAGACCTGGATTGAGCTCCTGGCTCATGGCTCCTGGCTTCAGCCTCAGCCATGGTGGTTATTTGAAGAGTAAACAAGCAGATAAGACTGATCTCTCTGGCCGGCGCCGTGGCTCAACAGGCTAATCCTCCGCCTTGCGGCGCCGGCACACCGGGTTCTAGTCCCGGTCGGGGCGCCGGATTCTGTCCCGGTTGCCCCTCTTCCAGGCCAGCCCTCTGCTGTGGCCCGGGAGTGCAGTGGAGGATGGCCCAAGTGCTTGGGCCCTGCACCCCATGGGGAGACCAGGAAAAGCACCTGGCTCCTGGCTCCTGCCATCGGACAAGCGCGGTGCGCCGGCCGCAGCGCGCCAGCCGCGGCGGCCATTGGAGGGTGAACCAACGGCAAAAGGAAGACCTTTCTCTCTGTCTCTATCTCTCACTGTCCACTCTGCCTGTAAAAAAAAAAAAAAAAAAAAAAGACTGATCTCTCTGTCTCTGCCTGTCAAATAAATAAATATTTTAAAATTAATATCTCAGTAAACTAAGCCAGTTACAAAGGGACAAATACTGTGTGATTCCATTCAAATGAGGCATCTACAATAGTCAGACTTCACTGACACACAAAATAGAGTAGTGTTTGCCAGGAATGGGGTTAGGGGTAGACAGGGAGTTACTGTTTAATGATATAGAGTCTCAGTTTTGCAAGAGGAAGAGAGTTCTAGAGAAGGATAAAGGTGATGGTTGCACAATAATGTGAATGTATAGTGCCTCTGAGCTGTACACTTAAAAATGGTTCAAAAGGTAAGTCCATGTTATGTGTATTTTAACAGAATTTTAAACAATAATTAAAATATTGGGGCCTGCACTGTGCTGTAGCAAGTAAAGCCTGCTTCTGCTGTGCCAGGATCCCATATGGAGACTGGTTTGAGACCTGGCTGTTCCACTTCTGCTCCAGCTCTCCTCTACGGCCTGGGAAAGCAGTAGAAGATGGCCCAAGTCCTTGGGCTCCTATACCCACATGGGAGACCCAGAAGAAGCCCCTGGCTCCTGGCTTTGGATTGGCTCAGCTCCGGCCATTTGGAGAGTGAACCAGTGGGTAGATCTTTCTCTCTCTCTCTCTGCCTCTCTGTAATTTTACCTTTCAGATAAATAAATAAATCTTTAAAAAATAATTCAAATATCACACACAGAAGATTAGATGTTGATTTCTTACTATCCTCATGGATCAATATCCTTGCAGTGGGTTTGGGAGAATGAGGAGCTTTGCTGTGAGCTATCGATCAGGGACCCAAGTTAATAAGAGACTTTCCTATCTTCAAGATCTGTCTCCCAAGGTCCTCCTTGACACCAATATCCAGGCATGAGATAGGAGAAGAGTGAAAGGGTCACAGACAGAAGGTTTTTGTGGACCAGGCCTGCAAGTGCAAACATTCCATTGGCTGAAACTCAGTCTTGCAACATCTAATTGCAAAGGAGACTGAAATTGGTAGTGGGGTAGAAGAGAGAACAGGTTTGGTGATAATCTAATACTTTATGCCACAGTTCATCCATTTGGTCACCAGATAGCCATTTCATCTTCTGCCAAGCAAATAATAAATTCTACCTTTAAGTGAGATAACCTAAAATTGCTCCAGCCACTGGATCAAGTCAAAGCAAAGATCTCTCCAGGTAACACACAGGATTCTCCATCATGTCTGGACCTAACTCCACATCATCCTGTGACCCAGTGATTCTCAGTCTTGCCCCCCAGGTGATATTGGGCAACATTTGGAGACATTTTTGATTGACACAACTAGAAGTAAGAAGGATGCTACTGGCAACAAATGGATAAAGCCCAGGGAGGCTGCTAACACTGTACCATACGCCGGACAGCATCCCAGTAAAGAATTATCCTGTCTAATATGTCAATAGCACCAAGCATGAGAAACTCCACTGTGACCCATGAATAAAACACTTCCCCAATCTCTTACCTAATATATAATGATGAGCAAGTGGATTGCATTACACATTTTCAGGTGGAAAAGGGAAGACGTTGGCTTAGAAAGATGAAACTCCACAAGCAGGCACTGTGATGGCCTCAAACTGGCAGTGGGGACAGTTAGATCCCATTTCTACTCTCTGTATGAGACCACCACCCCCCTTGTCCATCATCCTGTGTTCACTGGCTCTGCCCTTTGGAAGCTTTTCTCCCAAGCTCACATTTGACCTGGGTGTTGGGGAGCATGACTTCCTTGGGAAGAAAAGTACAGCTTTTAATACAGGCTCATGATTTCTCTTTAGAGAAATCAATCCCTCAAGAACTGAAAAGACTTCTCATCAACTTGCTTCAAAAAAAAAAATTGTTTCCCATCGTTGCATATGCTAGTAACACTAAAGTTTCCTAAAGACAATTCTCAGCACTGATTTATGTCTTTGCTTCTTCACTCCCATGCCTCTCTTCCTCTCAATTTAAAGTGGCTGCTCTGAGACCATCAGACTTAAATATGCAGGCCACACCCTAAATCTAGTCTTTGTTGCATGACTGACTCTTAATGGGTCCTTGTTGCTCAAAAGCTTTTTCAGTCATATTCCCTATTCTTTGAAGTACAAAGCAGTTTCTCCAACCCCCTGAGGCTCCCAGTTTCTGTATATTCCTATTTCATTCATGCTTTTAAACCTACTAATTATTGCATGAGTTTATCTCATGTTTCTAATGTCTTGCTAAATGAGGGCAATAAACTTAATCTAACATTCTGCTTTTTACCCTCTCCTAGAGCTGTGTACTTGGTAGATAACTTGTTTTCCTTCCAAATTATTTCAAGCATTCGTCTTGTGCTATGGTTGGAATACAGTTTGTCTCCTCTGAAATTTATGTTGAAATTTAATCCCTGTTATGAGACATTAAGAGGTGGGACCCAGTGGGATGTTAGGAAGTAATTAGGGTTCTGCTGTCATGAGTGGATAATCCATTCATTCGATTAATGGATTAATGGGCTAGTGGGCTTTTTAGAGAGCGAATCTGCTCTAAGAGCTTGTTTGGCTAGGTCTCTAGGGCATTCCCTCTTTTCCTGCACCACCTGGGGACTCTGCCAGCCATAGCCAGATACCAGAACCATGAGCCAACGTAAACCTTTTTTCTTTATAACTCAGCCAGTGTGTGACACTGTGTTGGAAGTCATAGAAAGTGGACTGGAAAATGGTTTCTGTTTTCTAGACTCCATTAATAGTTTCTTTGTTGCCCATGGCCAGCCTGACTAGTTTTAGACTTTTACAATAGGACGCTGCTCCTTTAACAGTTTTTATATTAGAACAAAAATACCTCCAAAAGTCACAATGAAAGATTGTTTCCTGCTCATATAACAGCACCATGTTAGGTGTCCCTGGTTAGGGGCAGAAGGGTGAGAGGGCAACCCTTCGCCATACAGTCACCTGGGGACCCAGGCTCACAGGGCTCCTCAATATGTCACTTAAAAAATGTCCCTTGACATCAAAATCCAGTCAGCAGGTGTCAGAAAAGAGCGGAAGCACATGTGAGAGGTTTGTATGGGCCAGGCCTGACCTTGGCACCATTACTTCTATGCACATTGAACTGGCACATGGATTTGAGGAAAACTGGAGTGTGCATCCAGGAAGTGTTCCTGAAGGGAAGGAGCACACTTTCCTTCCTTGCTTCTCCTTGCTGGCTGTGACTCAGAAAGAGCGGCTGTAGCTCAGGTAGCCATCTTGCACACCAAGTGAAAACCACTCATTAAGGATGAGGAAGCAAAAGAACTTGAGTCCCTGAGGATCACGGAGCTTCTATACCAACTCCAGACTCTTTGCCTCCTGATTTTAACTTAAAAAGAAATGAGCTTGTCATATTCAAGTCGTTGTTCAGAACTTTCAGAAGCTAATCTTATATAATTATTTTCTCATTATTTGGTATGGCCACTATTCTTCTGCCCACCCACCAGTCCTTCCTATTGGTGACCTCTACTACTTTTTTCATGTACTGGAAGGTCCTATAACAGATAATCTGTGGCTTAAGTGGTCTTAGCACATGTCTAGCAGCCTTAATGTTTCCCTTGGAGGTAAAATACTCGGAACTGGACCATAAATTCAGACCATCTCAAGAAACATTTATTGGGGATCAGTGTCAAGGCATAGCAGGTTTAACCAGCTCCCCGTGAGGCCAGCATCCCTCATGGCACCTGTTCATGTCCCAGCTGTTCCACTTCTAATCCAGCTCCCTGCTAATGGCCTAGGAAAGCAGTGGAAAATGGCCCACGTGCTTGGGCCTTTGGACCTACGTGGGAGACTCAGAAGAAGCTCCTGGCTCCTGGCTTTGGATCAGCCCAGCTCCTGCCATTGCAGCCATTTGGGGAGTGAACCAGCAGATGGAAGACCTCTCCCTCTCTCTCTCTGCCTCTGCCTCTCTGTAATTCTTTCAAATAAATAAATAAACCTTTTTTAAAAAAGTGTTAAAAATAAAAATGAAAAATTGTACACTAATTAATGTTAGATATCAGGCAAGATACAAAGATGATTAATAATCTACCCTTCCTTTGAGGAACTTTGATTACAGGTATTGGAGTAGTTACTGAGGCCTGTTACCTAAACTGCCATCTCACCATTCTAGTTGAAGAAGTTGGAAAGAGACAATATTACATTTCTCAGCCCTCCTCCACTCCTTAGGGCAAATGAGTTCTGCCAAAGAGATGTACTTATGAACAGAAACAGGTGTATGATGGAGGCTACCTTCCTGTGGCTGAGGCCACTTGAAAGCAAAGTGTAATAATATTTTGGGGGGCCGGCGCCATGGTGCAGTAGGTTAATCCTCTGCCTGCAGTGCTGACATTCCATATAGGCGACGTTTCTAATCTCGGCTGCCCCTCTTCTGATCCAGCTCTCTGCTATGGCCTGGGAAAGCAGTAGAAGATAATCCAAGTCTTTGGGCCCCTGCACCGTGTGGGAGACCAGGAAGAAGCTCCTGGTTCCTGGCTTCAGATCGGCGCAGCTCCAGCCATTGTGGCCACCTGGGGAGTGAGCCAATGGAAGAAAAACCTTTCTCTCTCTCTCTCCCTCTCACTGTCTGTAACTCTACCTTTCAAATAAATAAATAAAATATTTTTAAAAAATAACAATTATGTGACATTCAGGTTCCTCTCACAGCTTTCATGGATGTGAGCCAGTGATGATGGGGCAGCAGTAGCTGGTCCTATTGTCAGCTTCCCATTCCAGGTAGTTGTGTTTTAATCAAAATAAGCTACCTTTATGCCACAATAACAACCAGTCCCCAGCAGTACCTTATGCAACTAAGTTTCCTACTCACAGGCAAAATGCTTACCGCAGGAGTAGGCAGTGGCTCTCCACCGACTAACTCAGAGATGTGGGCAGCTTCAGTCTTGTAGCCACTACATCTTAACCCAGGTCTCTTCCATGATTATTGTGGCAGGAAGAACTGCTCAAGGGCTTCTCCCTGCCTCAACCTGGAAGAGCCCATTATTCCTTCTCACATTTTATTGGCCAGAACTAATCACACGGTCCCACTGAACAGCAAGCAGATTGGGAAATGAAAACTCGAATATGCGCAGGAAGTAAAGGAAGCCCAGCTACTAGTTAACACAGGTGATATTTACCTCAAGTGATGTGACTTTGAATTCAAGAGTCTACTGACTTCTGCTCCGGCTCATCCAAGGATTTCAGAAGCAATGAAATACTTGGATGAAATCTCTTTGTTTTTTGAAATACAGAGAGTGGCTTCCGATTCCTAGTGAACCAAGGCAGATGTGGGCTGGCAGATTTCTGTCCCCTAACCTCCGTCCATTCTGCCCACACTCTTTGGGCCCTACCTGGTGGCCCAGGAGGCTGTTCTTCATGAACCCCATCTTCCAGGGTTTGTCCTCTGGCTCCAGATCACAGGAGGCACCAGCAGGAGATCAGAAAGCAAGACAAGAGAAAGATCCGGATATGCATCCTCCTCTCCTTTCAACCCCCGGGCTGGATAGGCCCCTTGCCCTGTTCTCAATGCTGCAGCGAGTGGTTAAACTTTGTTCATTCAAACACTTAATTTTGACACTTGTTTCCTGCATTGACCCTGACTCACACCAGGTGTTTAATAATCAAACCCTGGCTCTAAAAGAGTAACAGACTGTCTCCCCTCTTCCAGTTAACTACAGCTGGAGAGCTTTATAAAATGCAAAGCTGAATATATCAGTCTGCATTAAAACTTCAATGGCTCTCTAGTCTATCCTTGTCACCACACCCCACTCTGAACTGCAGCCAGCCAGAACTAATTTCAGTTCCCTCTGCAACACAGGCGCTCTTCCTCTGAGCCTCTGCACATGCTCTGTGTTCTTCCTGGAAACTGCTCCCCACCCCCACTCTCATCCATCAGGCCTCAGCTCAAGTATCACTTACCCTAGAAAGCCTTCCATAATCTTGCTTATCCTGGTAGGATGTTATAATGTTCTCCCACAGCAGCCTCTATTCACCACCATAGACAAATCACACTCCATGTTACACTGTACTGGAACTGCCTGCTTCTCTGTGTTTTTCCAACAGACTGCAAGCTCTAAGACAAGGACTAATTCTTGGGCTGTTCCTGAATGTTACTGAAAACGCTTGACCCCTCCTCCTCCAGTCCCTGTCCTTTCTAGCCTCTGACAACAATCAGAGGAAAAGAAGTCACTCACCCCTCACTCACATTCACTTCCTGTATCATTTTCATCTTACTTTGCCACCTTCTTTTACGGAGGTGTCTCTTGCCAAGACTAACAGTGACCTCCTAGATCTTCAGTTCAGCAGTTGTTCAGCCCAAATCCTTTAGGACTCTTCTGCAGCACTTTGTTGAAACTCACTCATCTGCCCTCCTTGGGGTGTCTCTCTCTGTCTCTCTGTCTCTCTGTCTCTCTCTCTCTCTCTCTCTCTCTCTATCTATCTATCTTTTTACGAATGAGGCAATTCATTAACCCAGCATCCTTTGTTTCAATGTTTCTTGTTGGCAGCTGCCACCTGTCCGGCGATTGTGTCCAGATCTCTTTGTCCCTGAGGTGTTAGTTTGCGGTCCCCCGTCCTGGTCCTTTTCCACCATCTTCAGCCCCTCCGGGGCCTGCAGGACGCGGCGGGCCACACTCGGGGAGCCACGGTTGAAGTGGCTGGGTATGATGCCGTTCCTCTGCCGCCCCCGTAGATCCTGGTCATGCGGCCAACGCCAGCACCGCCCCGCAGATGCAGGTGCCACACTGTGGAAGCCGCTCGCGGGTAGAACCAGTTCTCTCATCGAGGGCAAGCTCCTTGTGCTTGGCCAGCTCGAGGGTGTCCACCCACTCGGGGACTTCCAGCTTCCCGGACTCTGAGGAAGGCGGCCAGAGCTCTGGTTTACGTCCAGGCCTCGTGGGGCTCCGCGCTGCCAGCCAGGAGAAAGGGAGCGACGGGGTCTCCCGGGCGGGCGCACAAGGCAGGCATAGGATCTCGCGAGAGTTCCGAGTGTTTTAATTGAAGATTGCGTAACTCCCTTTGATTACAAGCCCTGTGTGTCTATGTATGTCTCTGTCCCCAACATAGTGCCTAGCACACAGTAGGTCACAGTAACTGACCGTTAGACGACTAACATTCTCCCTTCCAGGCCATCTCTCTCTGACTCCTTTTCAGATGCCTTCTCAATCTTCTGCCTCAGTCTACCTATTACATATATTCTTCAGAGGAACTCATGCTTATCCATCTTTGGAGCTTCTCCCTGATATCCAATGCATATGTTCAGTCTTAACCTTTCGCATGAGATACGGCTGCCCCTCTCTCCCGGAAAGCAGTTCAGATAAAGACCCAGTTCTCTTCCTTTCCCAATCGGCCCTCCTCTTCCAGCTCAGTGAACGGGATTAACTAACGTCCATGCAGGTATCCAAGCTATAAACCAAAGTCCCCGCCTCTTCCCACGGTCCCTTTACCTCCAAACTTTTTGTTTGTTTTTTTAAAGATTTATTTATTTATTTGAAAGAGTTACAGAGAGGCAGCGGCAGAGAGAGAGAGAGAGGTGTCTTCCATCTGTTGGTTCACTCCCAAAATGGCTGCAATATCAGGAGCAAGGAGCTTCTTCAGGGCCTCTCATGTAGGTGTAAGGTCACCCTCATCCACTGCTTTCCAGGTCATAGCAGAGAGCTGAATAGGAAATGGAGCAGCCGAGACTCAAATTGGCACCCATATGGGATGCCAGCACTACAAGCAGCGGCTTTACCTTCTACACCACAGCGCTGACCCCCTCCAAACTTCTAAACCTTGACTCTGGATCTTCACGATACGGGGGAACTAGGCAGGGAGTTAGGTGGGAATAAATCAAGCTGGGATGTTTTTTCATAATTTCTGTGTACTCTACATTGTAACTCCACCCTTTACCTGTCAATCCAGAAAGCCCAATTTCCAATGATGCAGCTGTATCTCATCTGGGACCAGATGCCACATGGAAGTTAAGCTCCACGTGGAAGCCCAGGAAACTCCCAGAAAGCCCTACACACACTTCACTCCACACAATCTGTATATTCAATTGGGGCTCCACCCCCTATCTCCTAAAAGAGACTGAATGTGGGAGTAGTCTTCCTTTTGCTTCTGAGTGAATGGGTCTCTCTGGCCTCCTCCCCCTGTTTCCTCATAGGCAGCCCTCTGGCCCACTCATGACCGGCATCTCTCCACCAGGGGTGGCCCACGCTCAGGCGTGAATGCATATTCACTCCATCTCTCTCTTCCAAATAAATCCTGCTCTCACGTGTGCACTGTATGTATGCCTCTGCTTTGAATAATTACCTCTGTGGGGGGCAAAAACTTGGAATACTGATACTGTAAAATCCTTTAGGGAAGTCGTTGCTTTTTTGATCATTGGGTGTAGCCAGTGACTAACATTTTAGACAATTAAAATATTTTATATGAATGAATAAATGAGTGAGAGGATAATCTTTTCAGTCACACTTTCAGAGATTACCACCAGCCAACCTTTGCGTTAAAAGGACAAGAATTTAGTTCAAAAACCAACACATTATGTAACCAACTAAACCACATGATTGCAATAATAGATACTGTACAGGCTCACAGAAAACAGATAATTGCTCTTCTAGGGAGAGGCGGTTTTTGTTGTTGTTGTTTTTAAGCCTGCCCTGCAGAACCTGATTTCAGACATTCCAAGTTCTCAGCATAGTTAGACAAATTCTTAAAAAGAGGATGTTATTTGAATTCTTTTTGTACTTTTGTCTCAGGAGACAGGATAAAATAAGAGCAGACGCCTGCAGCAGCACAGTTCCTGGGACTGGCAAGACCTCAGCACATTCTAATCCCATTCCTTTTCCCGGCCTCATCTGCATCGAAGGCTGGTGACTCTAGAGTACCTGAGGGAAATTTTAGTTTTAGGGTTTCCATTGTACTAAAACAATGTTGTGGAGCCTGGTTGCGCCTCCTAACCCAGGTCCCTCAAACCCAAGGGAAAAGAATCACTGGAGGGGGAGGGAGAGGAAAGAGGCGGTGCAAAAGCTGAAAGGAAAGGCGGAGAGGAAGCAGTAGAAGGAAGCTTTTTTTGGTTGAGTTTGTCTTTTTTTAACCCCCGAGAGGCGTGACGTGCTAACTGCCGTCGCGGGCTAGCTTCCCCCGCGAAGCGTCCGCCCGCCGCGAATTTCCCCGCCCTCCTCCCGCTTCCGCCCCAGGGTGCACTGCAGGCCGCGGCCGCGGGGGGCGCCCGAGGCCCCGAGGCGCTGAGGCGGCGGCAGCGGTGGTGGCCGTTCTCCGAGCTTTTCCTCTCCAGGCTCTCAGACGAACGGCGACGGCGGGGAGCTGAGCACCGAAAAGGCGCCCCTCTCCCCGGGCGAGCTGCAGCACGACCAGACCCCGCGGGCGGCCGGGGTCCGCGCCGCAGCCGCCGCCTCACTCCGGCCCGGACTGCTGCGAGAGGCGGCGGCGGCGGCCTCGGCCCCGGCCGGCCCGCGGCGCCCCCCGGCCGCGCCCCCGCGCGCAGCTCGCGGCCCCGGCCATGGGGCTGGGCGGATCCGGGGCTCGGCCGAGCTAAGGCGGCGGCGCCTGCCTGCGCGCCCCTTGGGGCCACCGCCGCACCCCGCTCGCCGGCGCCTGGCTCTCACGATGATGAAGAAGAAGAAGTTTAAGTTTAAGGTGGACTTCGAGCTCGAGGAGCTCTCCTCGGTGCCCTTCGTCAATGGGGTCCTCTTCTGCAAGATGCGGCTGCTGGACGGCGGCAGCTTCACGGCCGAGTCCTCCAGGTAACGCGCCCCCCGCGCCCCCAGCTCTCGCGAGCCGCCCGCCCTCAGGGGCTTGGCGGAGGGGCCGCATCTCGAGCCTCGGCGCCTCTGCTCCAGCAGGCGGCCAGCCTCGGGGACCCGTCTGGAATCAGTGAGGAGCTATTGATCGGCACGAAGTGCTGTCGCAGATGGGTTCAACCCCATGGCCTTGGCTCCTGCGCTCCTCCCTCGGGATGGCATCTGGTGGCCGCTGTGCCCTCCCAAGTTCACTAGGAATGGAAGCGATGGCCACGGGGAGGGGATGCTTCTGTGTTCTCTTAAGACCTTGGTGCAGTGCAACGAGGGGGTTGAGCTGTTGTTACAAACAAAAAATATCGCAGACTGCCCGAGCCTGTGTTTAGCCTAACTGTCTGTCCCTTGTGGGTTAGGCGGGGACTTGGGCGCACACTTCGAGGCCAGGCTTGGCCTGGTCAGGCTTGACTTGAGTCAACTGTTCCTGGCGGGCGACGCAAGTCTCAGTCTCATCGTGCTGCGGCGTGTCCGCCTTGAGTTACCCATCTGGCAGTGGCCACTAGTGGGGCTCGGTGTGGAGGGCTAAGCCCCAGAAGGGGAGTGCAGGCCCTGCCCTCATTGAGGAAGGAGCTCACTCCCGGGGAGAGGAGAAGGGGTTGTGAGCAGGTTACAGAATGAGCCAGTGTGGCACTCTCCCTTGAGTAACTTCAGGACTAGCCACAGGTTGGCAGAGTACCCCCAAAGGTGTTTTTCTTTCCAAGATTTTCAAAAGCATTTTTGAACGTGACCTTTAGAGTTCCTGAGATCAAGGAGGATTAATAGTTAATGTTTATTTTGTCTTCGAATATACTGGGCATAGTCTTCGTTGTTACCCTAAAAAGCCTTCTACTTTTATTTGTCATCGTATTAATAATGTACAGGAAATAATGTCAGTGTGTTGTGGAATTGGGGCCAGAAGATTGTTGGCAGTAGCATTGTGGAAGCCTGTAGATGCCGAAAATATCTCATTGGCTAAGCCAAAGGAGAGATGAAGCACTATTGATTCTCAAAATTAAGAAAGCCCTGCACGGATAGCTTTTGTCCTTAAGCTGTGATGACAAATTTGTGGCAATCAAACTAATTAATTATATTATAGTTATTTTTAATGTACCTGACAGTGTAAACTAGAATGGCTCCAGCTCTTAACGACCTTGAAGAGCCTAAGGTAGCTGGGCAGTGTCTTGTGGGTGCAGGTGACAGCCTTCCCCTGAGGCCTAGGCAGTTTCCCTGCAGTGTCCCACACCCTAGCTGGGACAGTTAGACCAGTGCTCCTGGACCAGTGGTGACACCTGGTGGTTGGGACACTCCTCCACTACCTCCTTCTTCCTCCCTCCAAATACTGATTTGGATTATTTCTCACAAGTCCATTATTTCACGGTTGCAGGCATTTATTCAGCAGACATACGTGGGCCTTTCAAATGTGCTGTTTGATTTAATTCTTGTAGCAGGTCTGTGAGATGGGGATCCCCATTTTGTGGATAAATAAACCGAGGTATAGAAAGCATGACTGATTTCCCCAAGGTTCTCACAGCTGGTACAGGTTTGTCTAACCCCAAAAAAGATAATGTCAGATAAAGGGAAACAAATGTATGTTGTGAAGAAGTTTCTGAACAAGAAGCTTCCTAATGGTTTTAATGAGCCAGAGGTGTGATGTGTATTTTGAAAGACTTGGAAATGAAAAAGTCAAGTATCCTGATCCCATTCTCTTCCAACTAAAATCTGATGTTAATCCAGATAAATAATATTTTTTAAAAAGTATTTATTTGAAAGGCAGAGTTACAGAGAGGTAGAGACAGAGGGAGAGGTTTTCCATTCCTCTGGTTCACTTCCCAGATAGTCTTAATGGCCAGAGCTGCGCCGATCTGAAGCCAGGAGCCAGGAGCTTCTTCTGGATCTCCCATGTGGGTGCAGGGGCCCAAGGACTTGGGCCATCTTGTACTGCTTTCCCAGACCGTATCAGAGAAGTGGATCAGAAGTGGAACAGCCAAGACTTGAACCTACACCCATATGGGATGCTGGCACTGCATCCTGTTAAGAATAGTGTCTCATAACCAAATAATAATAATAAAAAAAGATATACAGGGAAATGATTCTTAGCAAAGGGCATGTGCCTTTCAAGTTTGGTAGAGATTTTTGATATAAAGCTAAGAGCAAGGGTTTGGAAGAAGGCGAGTCTAAGCCTTAATCCTGAGTACACTGTAGTGAGGAAGCCTGACATAAGGAAGCCTCTTAGAACTTCCATCTGTAACATGAAACAGTCAGTTACTTGTGGAGTCATTGTGAGGGTTTGGTAAGATGCTGTACCTGGAACACCCATCAGTGCTTTGGCACCCAGCACTTCTCTTCTTCAAAGAGAAGACCAGTAACTCATCCAAGATCTGTTTCCTTTAGATGTTATGCAGATTCCTTTACCCTGATGACTACAGAAGAACTGGGTGGCGAAAGATACCTCATTTTACAAGGAGAAAAAGAGAAAACCTGAAATATCTAAAGCAAGTAAATTATTGCAGAATTGCATAACTTTTAATTAGTAGTTCCCGGTCTAGGCAGAGCTTCTCTAATTAAGTACTAGATTTTAATTTTTAAAAAATAACTTTATGTGACCCTTCGAGTTTACATAGAGTGAACACTACCATTTCTCCCATAAAAAATCAGGAATGAATTACATAGGAAAGAGTTCATATAGCAAGCCCAAGGCTGCTGTCCTTAGAAAAACCTACTTACAAGGTTACCCTTGGCTGGTATCTGGGAACTTAATAGTAAATAGTTCCATACATGATCCCAAACTACCTGAATAAGAGTGGCTCACCTGTTCTGTACAGTGTTTTTTATGCTAAACACCTAAGGGGCTAGAATTTTCATCCGTTCTAGACAAAGGAAGCCTCACTTACCAACTCTAATAAAAATCTTGGGCACCAAGTCTCTAATGAGTTTCCTTGGTAGACAGCACATATTTTCTTTTCTTTTTGTATTTATTTGAAAAGAGGAGCTACAGTGGCGGGGGGAGGGGGGGGTTGGGGAGATAGAGAAAGAGATCTTCTATCCAGTCGGTTCACTCCCCAAATGCCTGCAATAGCCAGCACTCTGCCAGGCCGAAGCCAGGAACTGGAGCTTCGTCCCGTTCTCCCAGATGGGTGCAGGGGCCCTAATACTCTATCCTCCACCACTTTTCCAGGAGCATTAGCAGAAAGCTGGATGGGAAGTAGAGCAGCCAGGACTCAAACTTGCACCCATATGGATTGCCAGCAGTACAGGCAGCGGCTTAACCTGTTATGCCATAACACCAGCCCCTGTACATATTTTCATAATTTTGTATTAGGGAAATTAAGTGTGTGTTGAATCTGTTTTGTAACCTTTAGCTGTAATAAATCTTAGCCATGAGTAAGCCATGCATGTGTTGAGTCCTCTGCATCTTCCTAATGAATTATCAAACCTGGAGGTATGGTCTTAGGAACCCTCATGCATGAATCTATGTAAAACAACATTCATTTTGTTAGAAGTCTTTGAGGTACCTAGAAAATAGTGGCTGGTGTGGCACAGTGGGTAAAACCACCACCTACAACACTGACATCCCATATGGGCATGAGTTTGAGTCTGGCTACTTCACTTCCAATGCAGCTGCTTGCTAATGTACCTGTGAAAGCAGTGGAAAATGGCCCAAGTTATTAGGCCCCTGCATCCACGTGGGAAACCCAAATGAAGCTCCTAGCTCCTTGCATTAGCCTGGCCCAGCCTTAGCTGTTGCGGCCATATGGGGAGTGATACAGAGGATGGAAGACCTCCCTCTCTGTAACCCTGCCTTTCAAATAAATAAATATTTTTGAAAGAAAATTATATAATAGGCCGGCGCCATGGCTCAACAGGCTAATCCTCCACCTTGCGGCGCCAGCACACCGGGTTCTAGTCCCGGTCGGGGCGCCGGATTCTGTCCCGGTTGCCCCTCTTCCAGGCCAGCTCTCTGCTGTGGTCGGGAGTGCAGTGGAGGATGGCCCAAGTGCTTGGGCCCCGCACCCCATGGGAGACCAGGGAAAAGCACCTAGCACCTGGCTCCTGCCATTGGATCAGCGCGGTGCGCCGGCCGCAGCGCCCGGCCGCGGCAGCCATTGGAGGGTGAACCAACGGCAAAGGAAGACCTTTCTCTCTGTCTCTCTCTCTCACTGTCCACTCTGCCTGTCACACACACAAAAAAATTATATAATATATAATTGTTATATGCATACCCATGTATAAAACCAAATATATTTTTAAATATATATATGTGAATGTATATGAGGGAGCTTAAAGAAGTCCATGGAAAACATAATGAAAAGATAATGTGCATTTTTCTTTCTCTCTCTCTTTTTTTTTTTTTTTTATTTTTGACAGGCAGAGTGGACAGAGAGAGACAGAGAGAAAGGTCTTCCTTTTGCTGTTGGTTCACGTTCCAATGGCCGCTGCGGCCGGCGCACTGCGCTGATCCAAAGGCAGGAGCCAGGTGCTTCTCCTGGTCTCCCATGTGGGTGCAGGGCCCAAGGATTTGGGCCATCCTCCACTGCACTCCCAGGCCACAGCAGAGAGCTGGCCTGAAAGAGGGGCAACCGGGACTAGAACCTGGTGTGCTGGCGCTGTAAGGTGGAGGATTAGCCTATTGAGCCATGGCACCGGCGATAATGTGCATTTTTCATGAACATTTTGAAGACCTATGCACACATACACACATATTTATATGTGGTTGTATAAAAATTAAACATTCTTTGTTCACCAGATATTAATTGAACATTTACCAAATTTCCAGCCATCCGTCAAGGGCACAAGGGAATTACCTCTACTTAATTAGGTTTTAGGTATACCCATATAATTGTTTGACAGTAGGAGACAGTGTGACTTAATGCTTGCTTAATCAGTGGATCAGACAATATGTGAATGTTGTTGAAATTTTTAAGGAAGAGTTTATTTACAGCTGTAATGGTTATTCAAAACCATATTAACATTTCAGTTGAGTGTGCTGGAGGATGGATTTGCATCCTAAAGGAGTTGAGCATGGGAGGACAACTTGAGCAAGTCCTTGTTAACAGAATTGGTGATAAATCAGCCTGATTGCCGAGTTCAGGTTGAACAGAAGCAGAGGCTAAGCTTAAAAAGAGGTTTTGAATGCCATTTATAAAGAGTTTGCTTCTACTGCGTGTAGGATGAAGTTCATGAACTGGGTTGTAATGTGATTGAAGTGGTATTTAAACTGGCTGGCAGGCTGATATTCAAGTTGGGACAGATTAGAGATGGGGAGGCAAAGTATTTGGAAGTTATTAAAAATCCAAGGAAGGAGCTAATGAAAACCTAAACTCAAGTTTCTCAAGCAAGTGGTTAAAGAATGATGTCAGATGCTGTGATTCCATACTGAAGTAAGAAAGTCAAAATTCTTTTTTTTTTTTTTTGTTTGAGGGGGGTATTTTATGTTACTGGAAGATATGAAGAGTTAAGTTTTACATATAACATATTATAGCTGAGGTGATAGAGAGGCTGTTCAGATAAATATAAATTACCGAATGAGGATTTTACATTCCAGTCTGTTGGAACCATACAAGCCTGCTCACTGAACTTCTCTGTTAGAATTGGCTTATACCATTTTTTTTATAGATGATTAGTGTAAATTAATTTTAGAAGTATCCATTTTTTCCTGGAAAGGTTTGTTCAAATGAAAGGTTTAGAAAAAATTCTAAGGCTAATTGGTATTTATTTGTAATAAATGTTACTAAAGTAATCAGGAAAAGTAGTCAGATTTTATGTAAAATAGTTAAAATGTTTGGAAAATATATTGTGCAATTATAGTGGTGTTATCAACTGAAGACAAATAGTTGACTAATAAAATATTTTTGAAGATCTTTCAAAAAGGCAGAATATTACATTATTTAATTCTTTTTATAGTTCTTCCTTTGGCATAGTATTTAAATTACCTTTGAGGCTTATTAAGACTTTGAGAACAAGTACGGTTTTGGTCTAATTAAATAAAGAATAAGAAAACATTTTTCTACACTTTTGTAGGATTCCACAGTTGGCCTTATTTTGTTTTTTGTTTTTTGTTTTTTGTTTTTTTGCTGATAGCTAAATACTTTTCTAAGTTTCACATGCACTTATGACAAAAACACATGTGGATTCAGGGAGTGTCCAGGAAACTAGTAAGCACATCTGTGTACTGGATCTGTACTTTGTAAACAAGCTGAAAGGATTGGTTTTTTTTTTCTTTTTTGACCATAGTACATTTATGTTTTCAGAATTATAGTTTATCATACATTGTGTAATCCTTTTGGTGATTTTTTTTCCTTATTGCAAAGGTAATATAGCTTCATGGGGAAAACCTAGAAAAGCAAAAAAGAAAATGAAAATTGCCCATTAATGAAAGATAATGACTATCACTCATATTTTGGTAGAAGCCTTTACTGATCCACTCACTTACATAAATATATACCCATCCTCCCTCACATTGTTATCACATCATTTTTTAACCAAAGTGAGATCATACTGTATATTAAACTTTTTAAACTTAATATTTCCCATATCATTAAATATTCAATTATAAAATTATTTTAATAGTGGGCCAGCACTGTGGCATAGTAGATTAAGTCTCTACCTGTGGTGCCAGCATCCCTTATGGGCACTGGTTGGAATCCCAGCTGTTTTACTTCCTATCCAGCTCCCTGCTAATGGCCTGGAAAACAGTGGA
This sequence comes from Sylvilagus floridanus, assembly GCA_949820135.1. NCBI lineage: Eukaryota > Metazoa > Chordata > Mammalia > Lagomorpha > Leporidae > Sylvilagus > Sylvilagus floridanus. Next base: position 99,200,135 of record OX463225.1, read on the forward strand.
AAATGGCCCAAGTGCTTGGGCCCCTGTACCCTCATGGGAGACCCAGAAGAAGCTCCTGGCTCCTGGCTTTGTATCAGCCCTGCTTTGGCCATTGCAGCCATTTAGAAAGTGAACCAGCAGATTGAAGACCTCTCTCTCTCTCTCTCTCTCTCTCTCTGTCTCTCTGTCTCTCTGTGTCTCTCTCTTTCTCTGTAACTCTGCCTTTCAAATAAATAAATCTTTTTTAAAATTCTTTTGATATAGTTCTGTCCTATTATGGATTTCCATAATTTATTGAACCAAACTGCTTTTGCAATAGCCTTCTTTTTTTATTAATATTTTAATAAATAAACTACAGTATGCATCTTTATAGACAAGTTTTGGACACATCCATTATTATTTAGGATTAACATTTAGAAATGGATTTGAGTCACAAGGCTTTTGCTGTATCTTACCAACTTGTGCTTCTGTGCATTAAATTTTTTTTTTAGATAAAAATTAGTAATAATAGCAAATATCAGAAGTGACCAGTATTACAAAATGGTGTTTGACTGTATGACACAGAACTCTTTATTACCTGAATCTGGCATTCCACTTCTGGGTATATATTCAAAAGATCGATGCCAGTATGTTGGGGATATATGTGCACTCTCATGCTTTATTGCAGCATTATTCACAGCAGCCAAAATGTAGAAACAACTTAAGTGTCCGTAAGAGGAAAAATGGATAAAGAAAATTAATCTGTCCAGTGCAATACTGCCCAGCCTTTAAAGAGAAGAATTTCCTACTTCTGTTTGTCTTTGGTGACAACATGAATGAACCTGGAGAACATTATGCTAAATGAAATAAGCCAGACATAGAAAGACAAATACTGCATAATCTTAAATGTGTATGTGGAGTATAAAAAAAGGTGACTTCACAACAGCAGAAAGGAGAATGATGATGGCCAGGAATAAAGGGCTGGAGAAATGCAGAGTTCTAGTTATTAGTTTCAGAGACCTATCTTTCAGTGTAGTGCCACAGTTGTTGTATTGTATGCTTGAAAATTGCTAAGAGAGTAGGTTGTAAATGTTCTAACAAAAAAAGATAAGTATATGACTTGATAAATATGTTGATTAGCCTGATTATATCACTTCACAGTAAGTGCATATATCGAAACATCACATTTGTACACTGTAAATATATACAACTTTTAGTTGTTTATACTTTAAGTTTAAAAATAATTCTTTATATCCTAACCAGAAACGAGGTCATCAGTTCACATTATTATAATATCTGTAATAATATTAGCTAACATTTGTTTGAGTACTTGTGACAGGTGCAGGTATATAGCTGACGAGATATTTGTTCTAGATCTTGAAGAATATTTAGGATCTGGATTGACTAAAAGAAGGATGAAGAGATGGGAGAAAGGTAGGATACCAAGGAGACAGAAATGCATACATATTTAGTAATATAAACTGGCCATCCCTGGCTAAAATGAATGGTTTAGGAAGAGTGATCCTAGGAAGGAACACTAAAAGCTTAATTAGAAAAGGTTGACATTAAAAAGAGCCATAGTCATCATCTAGGTGACCCAACCTCCTGATGAAGAATAAACTTCTCACAAATGGGCAAGGTTATTCAGCTGTTGGTAGTACTAGGGTAGTGAATAGTATTTCTTCTAATATGATACTGAGAAGACATATGTCTTTTTTAATATTTCCCCATTGGTCCTCGTTCTGCTCTCTGATGCATCAAGCCCAAGTTTATTCCCTCTTAATGGGACAATTTTCCAGATAACTTTTTTTTAATTTTTTTTTTTTATTTTTGACAGGCAGAGTGGACAGTGAGAGAGAGAGACAGAGAGAAAGGTCTTCCTTTTGCCGTTGGTTCACCCTCCAATGGCTGCCACGGTCGGCGCGCTGTGGCCGGGGCACCACGCTCATCCGATGGCAGGAGCCAAGTGCTTTCCCTGGTCTCCCATGGAGTGCAGGGCCCAAGCACCTGGGCCATCCTCCACTGCACTCCGGGGCCACAGCAGAGAGCTGGCCTGGAAGAGGGGCAACCTGGACAGAATCCGGCGCCCCGACCGGGACTAGAACCCGGTGTGCTGGCGCCGCAAGGTGGAGGATTAGCCTGTTGAGCCACGGCGCTGGCCAATTTTCCAGATAACTTTTATTTCTACCTTGAACAAATTACTTTCCAAGGATCAACATTCTCATCTCTAAAAAAGAAGTGTGGGTGGGTGTGTGGTGCAGTGGTCAAGTTGTCACTTGGGACACCCTCATCCCATTCTGCAGTGCCTGGTTCTGAGTACGAACTACTCCACTTACAATCCGGCTTCCTGACCATGCGCCCTGGGGAGCAGCAGATGATGGCTCAAGTACTTAGGTCTCTGTTACCCACACAAGAGACCCCAGTTGAATTCTCAGTTTCTGGCTTCGGCCTGGCTCAGGCCTTGCTGTAGTGGGCATTTGGGCAGTGAACCAATGGATGGAAGATCTCTCTCTCTGTTTCTTGGTTTTCCAAATAAAATGAAAATAAATTTTTAAAAATAAAACAAGGAAAAAAAAAAGATTAAAAAAAAAGGCCGGCGCCATGGCTCCCTAGGCTAATCCTCTGCCTGTGGTACCGGCACCCTGGGTTCTAGTCCCGGTTGGGGCGCCAGATTCTGTCCCGGTTGCCCCTCTTCCAGACCAACTCTCTGCTGTGGCCCGGGAATGCAGTGGAGGATGGACCAAGTCCTTGGGCCCTGCACCCTTTGGAAGACCAGGAGAAGCACCTGGCTCCTGCCTTCAGATCAGCGTGGTGCGCCGGCCGCAGCGGCCATTAGAGGGTGAACCAACGGCAAAGGAAGACCTTTCTCTCTCTCTCTCTCTCACTGTCCACTCTACCTGTCCAAAAAATAAAAAAATACAAAAAGATAAAAATAAAACAAAAGCACAAGCTAATTGTCCCTGATATTTGTTGTCCCTTTCCTTTTATTATAATAACATTTTAAAACTTTATTTATTTGAGAGAGAGAGAGAGAGTGCTCCTATCCACTGGATCGTGGACCTGAAAGAAGCTCCTGGCTCCAGGTTCAGCCTGGCTGTTGTGGCCATTTGGAGAATGAACCAGTGATGGAAGATTCTCTGTGTGTGTATGTGTGCGTGTCTCCCTCTCTCTCTGTAATTCGGACTTATAAATAAATAAAATAAATCTTTAAAAAGCTTGTGATTACTTCAGTGAAGCAGTCTAGAAAGTCGGCAAGGTTCAGAGAATGAGTGTTGCTGCAATGCTGTAAAGACTGGTACGGGGGCCCGCACTGTGGTGCAGCAAGTTAAACTGTGGCCTGCAGTGCTGGCATCCCACATGGGCTCTGGTTTGAGTCCCAGCTGCTCTACTTCCAATCCAGCTCCCTACTAATGTGCCTGGGAAAGCAGCAGAAGATGGCCCAAGTTCCTGGGTGGCTGTACCCATGTGGAAGACCTAGAGGAAACTCCTGGCTCCTGGCTTCATCCTGGCCCAGCCCCACTTGTGGCAGCCATTTGGGGAGTGAACCAGAGGATGAAGATTTCTCCATCTCTCCTTCTGTCTGGAACTTTGCCTTTCAAATAAATAAATAAATCTTTAAAAAAAAAAAAAAAGAACAAACAAAAACACCAGGACAAGATAGAGAGTCTAGAGTGTTATTTGCATGATATTAAAATAGCCAGTATGGGTGTCATGCTGGAATGAAGAGAGAAAGATTACAGAGCAGATACTTCACTGTGATGACATCTAGGAGAGAAAGAGCGTGACATAGCCAAGTATCATGAGCCTCAAGCTTTTAAGCCTTCAGCTTGACAGTAGAAGAGTTACAGCCAATAAGTGGCATTGAAGAGTTAGCAGAGTGCTGGCACTACCTCCTGTGCTTGTGAAAGAGCAGGGATACAATACAAGTAGTGTCCTCATGAGAGCCAGGTTTCAGTTAGGCAGTGAGTGACGTGTTCTTCAAGGAGATTGTGAATGAGTGAGTTTGTGTAACCCTAGAACAAGGGTTTCAGGTGGGATGATAGAATGGTATGGAAAAGAGAACACCCAATAGAAGAATGAGTCAGAGTTAGGAAGAACAGAAGCATAGAACAGAGTAGACTGGGAATAAGGGAGATGACCAGGTCTTTCATTTTACTCTTTTCCTGTCCATTACAGGGATGAAAGGTAGTGATAGAACTGACAAGCCTTAAGATTCCTAACGTAGATATCATATCCAAGGCCTGGGTGATACAGGACAGTTTCTCCAGCTGCTGCTTAAGGAGTTTAAGAATGAAGTCATGTTAGGTCTTACCACTTACTTCTTATGAATCTTGCCTCCTACTGTTATCTGTGTCTCTCTCTAGCTCGTACTCCTCTCCCTCCCCAGTCGTTTAGCACTCACTGGAGAGAGTGAAACATTCTTCCTCCTGTTCTTGCAATTCCCCTGAATCTTTGCATTCCCTTTCATTTCCAGCTCCCTCGATTACAATCTAATCCAAACTCCTTAGAGGAAAAAAAAATCTACATAGGGTGGGCATTTGGCACAGCAGAGTTTCCACTTGGAGCACCTGCACTGCATACTGGAGTGCCTGGGTTCAGGTCCTTGCTTTGCTTCTCACTCAGCTTACTGCTAATGTGCACCCTGGGAGGCAGCAAGTGATGGCTTGGGTTCCTGCCACCCACAAAGAGGACCTGGATGGAGTTCCTGTCTCCTGGCTTCAGTTTGGCCCAGACGTCTCTCTTTCATTTATTCTTCCTGTCACTCTCTCTCCCCCAGAATCCCTTCCCCCTCTCCCTCTTCCTCTCCCTCTTCTTCTCTCTCCCCCTTCAAATAAAATGAAAATACAGTAAATTAACATTAAAAACTTGTGGGATGCCTGCCCAGCAGGCAGAGGCTTAACCTATTACTGCCACAGCACCAACCCCCTAATTTTTCTTAATCTAATCTGTATGGTGCCTATCATTATTAAGTCCAATTTTCAGGATTGCATTTTACATACTTAAATTCTGTTAAGAATTTTTAATTTTCATAGCAATTTATAGTCAAATGTAAACATTGTCCTGTGCCATTTTAGCCAGTGAATTTTATGTTTAGTATTGCTACCAATAATATTCATTATGGATTGGATAAAAGGCTTACGCAATTCTTTTCTTTATTAACTAACCCAAGATAGAATTTTGAGTATTGCCCTCTAAGGTTTAAGGAGCAATGATCTACAGGGTTGAATTGTTCTGCTTTGATCTAGGAGAAAAGCAGACTTGATAAACACCCAGACAGCACCATAAATATAAATACTTGTTGGTGAGGAGGGAACAAAACACAAATGTTTGAAGGCTGTGGTGAAGGCGAGGCCAGAAGGGTGCACTGAAGACCAATATGAACATTGCGTTTTACTCTACAGACCAGTTTGTTGTGGCCATTTGGGGAGTTAGCCTGCAACTGGAAGATTCTCTCTTTGTTGCTCTGCCTTTCGAATTAATTAGTTAATTAGTTAAATTAACACTACATCAGTATAGAAAATTTGGAAAATAAACACAAATTAAGAAGAAAATTGTATTCATGAAAGAAAGGTAACCACTGTTTTCATTTTGGGATATATATATATATATATATAACCAGTTTTATATATAAACCAGTTTCTTGCAATTCATTTTTGTGCACAGTTGAAACCAAATTGCCCACAAATTTTTTCTCCTGTTTTTTTTTTTCCTGGACATTGTATTAATAGCACTTTCCACGTTATTAAAAACTTTATATATAAAGTTCAATACATAATATACTTTCATGAATTAACAATTCTGTTTTGGATATTTCTGTTGTTTCCTATTTATTCCTTTTGTTTCTGTTACTGGGCTCCTTAGCTTGAACATTTGAATGTAAGATGCAAGCAAGGGGTATGATGATATACAGTAGGTGGCTGAGAGGTTATGTCTGAAGCAGAGCAGAACAGTCAGGACTGAAGACCACGAATTTAAAGCAGTCCACATGCAGAAGATATTGAAGTCTGGGTCAGCATATAGAACAAAACACAAAGGCCAGAGATTAGAAGCTTGGTAGAAAAAGACCTAATTAAGGAAAAGTAGACCAAAACACTGGAGAGGAATACCGTGTCACAGAAGCTAAGTGAGGGAAGAGCTGGGGGAGAGGGTGCTCAGCTCTGCTATAGTGTAGACAGATGGAGTAGTGTGAGGGCTGCTCTCTTTGGTAATCAGCAAGTCTTTGAGAAAGGAGTTTCAAGGGAATTGTAGGAGCAGAAACTAGGTTTCAGGGAATGAAGGAGTGAGCAGGTGGTGAAGCAATAGAAGTATGGACAATAACTGTTCTTTGGGAGGTTTGTTAAGAAAAGTAGAATTAACTAAAAAGGAAAACAGCAATTTTATTTCATGTATTTATTTTTAGGATAGAGATGTGAACATGATTATAGGTTGGGGCAAAGGAACAGCATAAAAAAATAGGGATGCAAATGTTAAAAGCAAATTGATCAGTGAAAGTCTTATCTGCTATATATTTTTGAAGTAATTAATTAATTTGAGAGACAGAAAGAGCTCCTATCTGCTGGTCCACTCCCCAATGTCTGCAATAGACAGGGCTGGGCCAGAATCCAAACTGGGAGCCAAGGACTCAGTGCAGATCTCACGTGTAGGTAACAGGAATCCAAATACTTGAGCTAACACTGAGGGCTCCCAGGGTCTGCCTTGGCAGGAAGTTGGAATCAGGAGCTGGATCTGGGAATCTAACCCATGCCCTCTAGTATGGGATGTGGATGTCTTAACCACTAGACTAGATACCCATTTCCCTATCTTCTGTCTTAAAATTTTATTTCTATCTTAAAACCTGGTTACTGTGGTAGGTGTTTGGCAAAGTGGTTAAACACTGCTGGGGACAGCCACATTCCATATCGGAATGGGTTTGAGTTCCACCTCCACTATCCATGCAGCTTCCTGCTGATGCGGACCCTGGAGGCAGTAGTTGATGGCTCAAGTACTTGGGTTCCTACCACCCACATGGAAAATGTGGATTAGGTTCCAGGCTTCCAGCTTCAGCCTGGTCCAGGACCTCTTGCAGGCATTTGGAGAGTTTACCACCTGATGGAAGATCTGTCTAAGTCTCTGTCTCCCTGACTTTCAAATAAAGATTAAAAAAAAAAAAACAACTATTACTGGTTTCAGAAGAAATTCTCAAACTTTTTCCTAATTAAATGCTGTTTTCAAGCATTGTGGCTTAGAAATTGGCTTACACTCAAGGTTTATTTTATCGTAATGAAAGAAGGAACTACCCATAATATTGATTTTGGACTTTGTGTGTTTACTTTGATTCATGCAAGTGAGTCATCACTAGCATAGCATTAGAATGAACTCATTTAGTGACATTTTCCTTCTAGTTAAAATGTTATATATTTCCTTGTTCACAAACTGCAACCATTCTGGGAATTCTGTAGTGTTGATGTCGAAGTGTAAAGTTATTAACATTTTATCTTCAAATATTACCTCTTTGAGGCTTTAGTTGTCCCATACAGTTTTGTATTTTTAAAATGTCACCTCTGGGTATCTCTCCTGGGCAGTTTGATCATTCCTTATGATCAAAGTGTGACTTCCAGAAAGATCACAAGTTTCTTGCTTAGACAGTCCTGTGGACAACACTGTTTTTATGTACAAGACAGAAACAATTTTAGAAATAACAGCCCCAGGAGAACAGTTAGAAAAGATTGTTTAGTCCTTACAAAAGAAGGTAATTGTTTCCAAAATTTTGCTTTGGGCTAAATAAATGATCTTTTTACAAGCAGCCATAAATTACCCTTATAATCCCTATTACTAAACTTAATCATCATGCTAGTTATACAAATAATATGCAGTTGTAATTATATACAGTTGAAAACTATAAACTCTCTTATTATACCAATAAAGTATAAGCCTTTCTGAAGTAACCAGGAACTCAGTAACAATTGCAATGTTAACATTTATCCTTTCCTCATTTGAGGAATTCTAAGTCAGTTCCAGCTGGTGGTAAGTCAAAAATGAATTTGAAGAACAGGTGTTTGACCAGTAGTTAAGATGCCCATATCACATATCAGAGTGCCTTGTTTCGATTCTTGACTCCAGTACAGACTGTAGAGGGAGCCGTGATGCCTCAAATAATGCAGTTCTGCCACCCAGGTAGACTTACAGACAGAGAGAGAGAGACAGGGAGAGAGAGAGGTCTTCCTTCTGTTGGTTCACTCCCGAAATGGCCACAACAACTGGAACTGCGCCAATCCAAAGCCAGGAGCCAGGTGCTTCTTCCTTGTCTCCCATGCGGGTACAGGGGCCCAAGCACTTGGGCCATCCTCCACTGCACTCCCAGGCCACAGCAGAGAGCTGGACTGAAGAGGAGCAACCGGTACTAGAACACGGTGCCCATATAGGATGCTGGCGCCACAGGCAGAGGATTAACGTAGTGTGCCACGGCGCCGGCCCCAAGACAGTCCTTTTCTATACAATCTCCATGGAATCTCATCCTTTCTCTGATGCATAAACCCTTTCCACTCTACTCCTAGACATTCCTTCAAAGTGGAACTAGCTGGACTGTGTTGATATGCCTTTAATTATAATTTACTCCATATGCATGAGTTTGGATCATTGTAACATCATTATTATAAGAATGACCAAGACAGCTAGAGTAAAGCTTTCACGGTACTGTTTATAATACTTTGTGCTCTTTTGTCTTAGTCCAACTGGATCCGTGGCTTAAATTTCACTTCTGATCTCAAGAATGTAAACATTCTGTAATATTTCCCTTCTCTATCTTAGCAGCCTGTACATGTTCTGATTGTACTGTGTACTACAGTTTTTACTTTGGGTAATTAAACTTGTGAAAATACTAATGGAGGGAGCTGGCATTGTGGTGTAGCAGATAAAGCTGCTACCTGCAGTGCCAGCATCCTGTATGGGTGCTGATTCATATTCAGCTGCTCCACTTCACTGCTTACTGCTACTAACCCTAACCCCAGCCATAAGCCCAACCCCAAGCCTAACTCTAACCCTGACATTCTCAGGGGCAGAGTTCCTCCAGCACCTCTCAAATCTTCAAGTTTTTCTCTTCACTGGTTCTTTCCTGGCAACACTAAAGCATGCTTGAGTCTTGTGCACATTAAAATGAAATCCTACCATGTGCCTCTGACTGCCACTCCGGTATTCTCTAGTTTATTACTAAAACCCCTGATTGATTTGCCTGGGTGCCCTGCTTCTCCTGCCCATGGTAATCCAGTTTCAATCCCACCCTTTCACTGAAACTACACCTGCCAGTGTTATCTCTGACTTCTTTGTTGCTAAATCCAATGGATTCTTTGGAGTCTTTATCTTATCTGACCTCTGCCATGTTTGATATTGCTAAACAATTCTTTCTTTAAAATATGCCCCCTTGGTTTCTGGCATGTCATAATCTTGCTTTTTCCCTCTGTTGACTTTTTTTGTCTCCTTTGCCAACCCCCTTCTTCTCTGATACCCTGTATTGGTGTGCCCTGGAATTCCAGGCTCTACTCTTCCCCTCCTCCTCTGCCCTGTCCCCTGAATGTCCTCATCCTTTCCTGAGGCTTCGCCGACCATTTACATGCTGAAGATTTTCACTTTTGCATTCAGCCCTGACCTCTCCTTCGAGTTCTAGGACTGTGCATCTGCTAACTGAACATTTCTAAATTAGAGACTCACAGGATCCTCAACCTCAAAATGTCCCAAATGGGATTTTCATTTCCCTCACTCCCTAACCCTGCTAGCAAAATGAATGCACAAATGAAAAATAAGAAGTAAGGTACAGTCTTCTTGTGTTCAGCTTTCCTCAGTGAATTAGTACTCACCCACTTATTCAAGCCAGAAATACCTCCAGAGTGTGAGAGATTCATTATCCTTAGTGTTATGATTAAAAAGCCATAAATTTATAGGTCAGATTTATTCTTGGAATCATAAAGCACTCGTTTTTGCCTCAGTTCCCAAAGATTGCTTTTTTTTTGTCTTTAATTCAGCTGTTTTTAAATATAGAAATATTAATTAATGTTGAAGAAGAAAATTCTCTGCTTGTAACTGTGACCATTCTTTTACTCTGGTGGAAACACTAAAGCAGATTTAGAAATACATATATCAGGGCCAGTGCTATGGTGTAGGGGGGTGAAGCCGCCACCTGTGGCACTGGCATCCCGTAAGGGCGCAGGCTCGAGTTTGAGTCCTGGCTGCTCCACTTCTGATCCAGCTCGCTCGCTCTCGCTCTCGCTCTCTCTCTCTCTCTCTCTCTGCCTCTGCCTCTCTGTAACTCTACCTTTCAAATAAATAAATACATCTTAAAAAAAAAAAAAAAAGGAAATATAGGGGCCGGCGCCATGGCTCACTTGGTTAATCCTCCACCTGCAGCGCCGGCATCCTATATGGGCACCGTGTTCTATTACCGGTTGCTCCTCTTCCAGCTCTCTGCTGTGGCCTGGGAGGGCAGTGGAGGATGGCCCAAGTGCTTGGGCCCCTGCACCTGCATGGGAGACCAGGAGGAAGCACCTGGATCCTGGTTTCAGATTGGTGCAGCATTGGCCGTGGGGGCCATTTGGAGAGTGGACCAATGGAAGGAAGACCTTTCTCTCTGTCTCTCTTTCTTACTGTCTGTAACTCTACCTGTCAAATAAATCAAAAAAAAAAAAAAAGAAAGAAATACATATATCTTTGATAATAACAACTTCTGATAGATATTTGTTACCGAGATTACACTGTAAGCCAGGCATGATTCTGAACACTGTAATACTTCATTATTCCCCCCAGATTTCCCTCACATGTAAGTGTGGTGATCACCTCCCCCTCTCCACACCCCTGCATCATGGAGGAGGAAATGGAATTGTAGAGAGGTCGGGGAGGGTGTCCAGTGTGACCAGTAGCAGGTGGTAAGCAGGGTTTGAACCCAGACAGACAGGATTTGAATAGATAGAAGCTCTTAAATCTCTGCTATACTCTCTGGCAAACAGCTTGCATTTCTCATAACAGATTTCTCTGTTTTTAAAAAGTTAAAAATACTTTGAATTACCAACACATGGTATAATTTCAAATATGTGCCTCAAGTGTACAAATGCATGTTATTCTGAGAGTAAGTCACAAAAATGGATTCATAATTTCTATTTTATTTTCTAGTACTTTTTTAAGGGCCTTCCAGATTTTCTTTGACTTTTTCAAAGCATAAACAATGGCTATAACAACATTATCTTTTTCTGAGTCTTCTGCTTATTTTATGTCACATTCAGCAACTTATCCTTTTATCTCACAAATACTTGGCCTTCTACAGTATCAACACAAATCATATTCTATTGCTGTTTCTTAAAAGTGGTTAAGCAACTGTATAAAACTCATAGGAAACTAATGACTCATGTAACGGAAAGCGTTTACTAATGTGACTTTTGTCTCAGTTGCCAAGTAGTCTGAGTTTGTTTCCATAGTAACCCATCAGTATAGCAAACTGTCATAAACGAACTCACTTTTTCTGTTAGTGTAGTTTGGACAGCTTTCTGACAGGTGAGTGTATGTGCATACACATTAAAGACTAGCGCAAAATATTCTGAATAATTGCCTTAGGCACATAAACAAAGCCTTTTTTATTTAGAGATTGTTCACTAATTCAGTACCATTATTTTAGTGTTACAAAACTAAAAAGATTATAATTTTTATTAAGAAAGTGCATAGTCAGCAAATGTTAAAGCTTATGCATTTTTATTTATTTGAGAGAGATAGATGGGTAGACAGACAGAGAGCACATGCTCCCATCCTCTGGTTCACTCCCCAAATACCAGCAACATACAGGACTGAGCCAGTCTAAAGTCAGGAATTGGGAACTCAGTGGAGGTCTCCCACAGGAATAGCAGGGGCCCAACCACCTGAATCATCAACTTCTGCCTCCCAGGATCTGCATCCTGGGATGCTGGAATCAGGAGCAGGAGCCCAGCATCTAACCCAAGTACTCCAACATGGGAAGCAGGCATCTTAACCAGTATCTTTATCACTAGACCAAATGCCTGCTCCTACAAATGTTTAAAATTCATTTATAATGGAACTGGTGTTGTGGTGCAGTGGGTTAAGCCACTGCTTGCAATACCAACATCCCATATTGGAGCACTAGTTGGAGTCCTGGCTGCTATGATCCAGCTCCCTGCTAATGTGCATGGAAAAGTAGTGGAAGACGGCCCAAGTGCATGGGCCCCTGCCACCCACATGGGAAACCCAGGTGGTGTTCCTGGCTTCTGACTTTTGCCTTGCTCAGGCACAACCATAGTGGCCATTTGTGGAGTGAACCAGCAGATGGAAGACACACTCTCTCGCTCCCTCCCCCCCCCTCACTCTCTCCCTCTGCATGCATGTGCCTGTCCCCCTACCGCTGTCACTCTGCTTTTCAATAAATAAATATTTATTCATTTGAAATATACTTAAACACACAGGAGAGTCTGCCAGAAACAAGACAAGGAGAAAGGGAATTAGGACCCCGACCTAGGGGATGAGAAGTGAATGGCATGTTGGAGCAAGCCGACTGGGCTAACTCCTCCCAGCCTCCCCACCCACTCTGCACCCCCACCCCAGGTAACCTGCTCTAGGGTGGCTATGGGAGGACACCAGGCTTCCCACTGAATGCTAAATAGAGAAAAGATTCTCCGAGGAGGCAGGTCCTGAACTAAATGAGTTAGAATAAAACTGATGTGGGAAGTTGGGAGGGAGAGCATTCGACATAGAAGCAAAAGGAAGTGTGAACAAAGGCGTACACGTAGGAAATAGCGTGAGGCCCTGTGGGACATAGAGTGAAGTGTAAGATTAATCATGGAGAGGCCATTAGGAAGCTGTTCTTAACCATGTACAAAATAAGGAAGCAGTGAAGGAGTTTAAACAGACATCAAATCTGTGTTTTAAAAGGAGTTCTCTTGGGACCAGCTAGCTCTGGCACAGTAAGTTAATCCTCTGACTGCACCACCAGCATCCCATATGGGCGCTGGTTCTAGTCCCAGCTGTTCCTCTTCCAATCCAGCTCTCTGCTATGGCCTGGAAAAGCAGTGGAAGATGGCCTGAGCCCTTTGGCCCCTGCACCCACATGGGAGACCCAAAAGAGGCTCCTGGCTCCTGGCTTCGAATAGGTGCTGTTGTAGCCATTGTGGCCATCTGGGGAGTGAACCAACGGAAGGAAGACCTGTCTCTGTCTCTTTCTCTCTCACTGTCTGTAACTCTACCTCTCAAATAAATAAATAAAATCTTAAAAAAAAAAAAAAGAGGAGAGGAGTTTTCTCTTTCTCTTTCTTTTTCTCTCTGTGTGTGTCTCCCTCTCCCTGTCAACTTAGCCTTTCAGATAAATAAATAAACCTTAAAAAAAAAAAAGTGTTCTCTTGGGGTGGATGTGTAGCACAGTGATTAAAGTCCCAGCCTGAGATGTCCACATCCTGTTTTCATAGTGCCTGATTTTACTCTCAGCTGCTCCATTTCAATCCAGCATTCCTCCTAATGCCTACCCTGGGAGGCTGCAGGTTATGGCTCAAGTATTTGGCTCCTTGATACCCACAAGGGTGACTCAGGATTGAGTTTTGGACTTCTGGATTCAGCCTGGTCCAGCCCCAGCTATTGTGGTTATTTGAGAAGTGAACCGACAGATGAAAGATCTCTGTGTCTCTCTGTCTGTCTACCAAATAAATAAAATGTGGGGAAAAGATTATTCTCATCTCTGTTCTACACTATAATTTCAGTTATTCTCCCATGTTTGTAATACAGTGCTTAAAATTCTTAATCTCTATTCTTTCTTAGCCCACCAGACTTAACGTTGGCATCTTGTACTTTATAACTGAACTAGATAAGTATTTCTGCAAATATTTCTTTCCTGCTCATTTTAAAAAATATTTATTTATTTATTTGAAAGGCAGAAGCAGAGAGAGAGAGAAATCTTTCTCCACTGTTTCACTCCCCAAATACCTACAATAGCCAGAGCTAGGCCAAGCCCCAGCCAGGAACCAGGCACTCCATCCAGGTCTTCCACATGGGTGGCAGAGACCCAAGTACTTGGGCCATCATTTGCTGCCTCTCAGGCACATTAGCAGAAAGCTGGGTTGGAAGTGGAGGAGCTAGAACTCAAACTGGCACTCTGGTAGAAGATACAGATGTCCTAAACCCACTGCCCCATAACACACCTGCCTTCATTTGGTTTTGTAAGAGAAACACTCAGCATAAGTAGTTCAGTTAATTTCTTCTAAATTTTGTTATTCAGGCAAAAGTTGCCCTCTATTGCATATCATTGTGCAAATGATAGCATGTACTCTTTGGTGTTTAAAAGCTGCTATATTAAAAGGGTTTTTCAAACTACATAAAATCTAAGATGTATTTCTATAGTTAGTATTGTCAAGGATTTACTGTTATTCCGGAAAGTGACAGATCATAAAGTGAGGTTTTAGGGCTTTGCAGTGAGTATTAATAGATATGTTTGATACGTAGGATATAATTTGTAGATTAATTGCCTTGATAACATTCTAAGGTACCATCTAATTTTCACATATTAGACAGAAAAAATAAGAATATACACTTCATTTTCATATCAGTAACTCTTATCTATGTTTCAAAATTTTCATGAATATATGAAGATTTGTACTGCATTTATTTAAAATTTTCACTGCATTTACAATAAGTTTGTAATTATAGAGTAAACTGAAAGTATGTCATCAAAAAATTAAAAGATAATAAAGGAGGCCAGCGCCGTGGCTCAACAGGCTAATCCTCCGCCTTGCGGTGCCGGCACACCGGGTTCTAGTCCCGGTTGGGGCACCAGATTCTGTCCCGGTTGCCCCTCTTCCAGGCCAGCTCTCTGCTGTGGCCCGGGAGTGCAGTGGAGGATGGCCCAGGTGCTTGGGCCCTGCACCCCTTGGGAGACCAGGAAAAAGCACCTAGCACCTGGCTCCTGCCATCGGATAAGCGCGGTGTGCCGGCCGCAGCGCGCTGTCTGTGGCAGCCATTGGAGGGTGAACCAACTGCAAAGGAAGACCTTTCTCTCTGTCTGTCTCTCTCACTGTCCACTCTGCCTGTCAAAAAAAAAAAAAAAAAAGATAATAAAGGAGGCCAGCGCCACGGCTCAATAGACTAATCCTCCGCCTTGCAGCACCAGCACACCGGGTTCTAGTCCCGGTCGGGGCACCGGATTCTGTCCCGGTTGCCCCTCTTCCAGGCCAGCTCTCTGCTGTGGCCCCGGAGTGCAGTGGAGGATGGCCCAGGTGCTTGGGCCCTGCACTCCATGGGAGACCAGGGAAAGCACTTGGCTCCTGCCATCGGATGAGCGTGGTGCCCCGGCCGCAGCGCGCCGACCGTGGCAGCCATTGGAGGGTGAACCAACGGCAAAAGGAAGACCTTTCTCTCTGTCTCTCTCTCTCACTGTCCACTTTGCCTGTCAGGGAAAAAAAAAAAAAAAAGATAATGAAGGAGGAGAGAGTGGAAGTGAGGGAAAGAGGTTGGGAAATATCATTATATTCTTAAAACAGTATATATGAAATATATGAAATCTGTTCCCTTTAAATAAATTTAAAATTTTTTTAAAAATAAAGAAGTTCCTATGGGTTTTTTTTAAGCAATTAGAACGTATGGCTTACAGTTTTAAACACTTTTGTTTCCATTTTCAGATTATTTAGTACCTGATAACGCTTTTCAGTTTGTTAATTTGTTTTTTATTTTAACAAAGCTATAAATGCACACTGTGTAGAGTCTGAGCACTACAGAGCATATTGTGGGAACCTGCAGTCCCATCACATGACCTAACGGGGAAGGAGTAAGAGAGCAACTGGATGGACTTCGCTTTCCTCCGTGCTTCTGGTGTTTGTGCCTGTAGAGAAAAGAGATCCTGATTGATGCAAGTCCATAAAGGTCTTCTTCCTGGGCCAGGAAGAAGGGTGGAGTCAGACTAGAATGACAAACAGCTTCAAGCCCAATAGCTCTGGCTCCTGTGAGCACTTTTTTTTTTTTTTTTTTTTTTAAATTTATTTGACAGATAGTGAGAGAGAAAGAAAGATCTCACAGCGCTGGCCCATGTGAGCACTTTTTAGTTCCATTGTATGTTCTTGGTTTATAGCATTCTGTTCTTTTTGATACATGCAGTCTCTTTGTTGTTCTCTCTCTCAGGATTTTTCTCTTCCAGCACTGGCCCCTGCCAAAGAGGCCTTGCTCTGGTGTCTGCTCGTAATTACCTGTGGCTCTAGCCATTGAGGAGGAGCTTATCATCTCGGGTGTTTTCTGTAGGGTGAGCTGGCAGGGCTGTTTTTTTGGAAATTATCAACATCCATCTCTTTCCTTTGAGGCTGGCTGAGTTCCCCGGGGAATATTCTTCCCACATGTTGATATATAAATGCCTGACTCCAGGAGTGTGAGGAGCCAGGAGCGGGGAAGGAGGCTGGAAGTCTCAGCGTTCATCTGTCACTCCCCGCACTGTGCCCTTGTGCTATTTGTTATTTCTGATACCTGCTCTCAAACCAGGCAGTCAGAGGTCCCTGTTTTCCTTGTCAGGAGAGCACGTCTGTCTTCTGTGAGAGTCAGGGAGAGGATCTGACAGTTGGCAGGTTAATAAAACAGTTTCCAGTCAAGCCCCCTAATTCTATTTGAAGAGCAATTTAAGATAACTGCACCTAGCTTTTGGCATTACCAGTGTAAAACTTGGATTTCTTTTTTTTTTTTTTCCTGACAGGCAGAGTGGACAGTGAGAGAGAGAGACAGAGAGAAAGGTCTTCCTTTGCTGTTGGTTCACCCTCCAATGGCCACCGCGGCCGGTGCACCGCGCTGATCCGAAGGCAGGAGCCAGGTGCTTCTCCTGGTCTCCCATGGGGTGCAGGGCCCAAGCACTTGGGCCATCCTCCACTGCACTCCCGGGCCACAGCAGAGAGCTGGCCTGGAAGAGGGGCAACCGGGACAGAATCTGGTGCCCCAACCGGGACTAGAACCCGGTGTGCCGGCGCCGCAAGGCGGAGGATTAGCCTGTTGAGCCACGGCGCCGGCCAAAACTTTATTTAGTATGCTAAATCAGTTTCCACTTTTTTGGCCCTGGCCACTCATTTCTTTGTCTCCTGTATGGTTCTGTCTATTGAGATAATCCCTTTTTGTAGTGAGTTTTGGGGGATGGAGCAGAGGCTAATGCATGTGATTAACCTGCCATATTTAACTAGAAGTCTCCATAGAATTTTATAACAAGCATTAAATAACGGGTTTTTTAAGTGTTGCTTTTGGTTTTCTGATCTTACACCGGGGTCTCAGTGACAGGAGCAGTCAACTGCCTTGAAGCTCAGAACACACCTGGAGTACATCTGCATACGTTTTGGGGAAGCTCCTGAGGCTGTGGCTGATGTCTTCAGCAAGTCTTGAGGCCAAGAGATATTAGGAGGGAAGCAACATTAAAAATAACCCTGTATTTTTTGTTACTTATTGTTTTCATTATTATTCAATACTTTTTTTAAGAAACTTAGTTTTGAGTGTACAGATTAGCTACTGCTTTTCTTGCTGGGGATGCCTCAAATTGCCCGATAGGTACCTCCAGATCCATCCTTTGCCAGATAACTCTCATTCTGCCTGTGCTGTGACCATACCAATAAATTGCACCCCTCCTGGATTTCAATGGAAAGTTTCCTGTAACACATAACATATACTCTTCATACTATAATTCATTAAATCACCTAAGGGCTCCTAATGACAAAACATTAAATGGCTAAAATTACCATAGTGAAACGTGATAAAATACACTTCTTCCTCTTCCGTTTCTGTATCTGTTTATATGTATGTAAGTAAACACACCTGCACATGCCACATGCAAACACATACTTGGTTTTGTTTTATTTTGTTTTGTCTCATTTGCAATTCGTATTCTTGGTTTTCTATATATTGATGAAGAGATCCGTAAATGCTAATTCGTCCTAATACAAATTCAGTTTACTTACTGAGGCAGCTACAAGTTGACCCTTTATCACATTTACTGCAGCCGTTTTTCCTGTCCTCAGCCTTTGTCTAAATTTTCAGTCCCATCAGTCAATCCATGGCAGTGACTGCACATAACTCCTTTCCTAAGAAAATGAAAACCATGCAGCCTGGGCTCTTTCCTTTCTCTTTTTCTTTCTATAAATCATGCATCATCTTTCTTTTCTTTCTTTATTAGGGGAGTAATCCTTCTTTTCTAAACCTAAGCCCTCTTCTGCCTATACAGAATGGTAGAGAGAACACCGTGTTCACAGAACTTGAAAGAGAGAAGTTGTTGGGGAAAAAATACAGATTTCTGTTTGTGGACAAGCTTTACAGTTGAACAGGCCTTGTGTTGAATGCTTCTTCTGCTACTTTCTGCCTAAATGATCATTTGTGTCTAACTTCTGTCCTTGGATTTCGTTTTCCTTATCTATGAAGTGAGTAAGATCCCAGCTTCCTCCTAGAGTGGTGCTGAGATTAATGAGCATGTTTCAAACTCTCAGTAAATGATAGCTCCTGTTGTGTTTGTCACTGGAGTAAGATTAATACAGCTCATCTCAGAATAAATATTTGTTTATACTTAGAATAAGTGTTTATATTTCTGTCCCTTTGCACTAACCAAAAGCATAAGCCGTACAAGGTTATGTACTCTGTTCTTCCCTCTTCTATTTTAAACATCTAGCACATACCAACACACTTAAAATATGTGTACATTGTGTGCTAACTAGTGAGACCTCAATTACATTGTCAGATAGGGGGCCAGTGCTGTGGCGTATAGGTTGGATCTCCGCCTGCAGCACCAACATCCCATATGGGCACCTGTTTGAGTCCCGACTGCTCCACTTCCCATCTAGCTCTCTGCCGATGGCCTGGGAAAGCAGTGGAAGATGGCCCGAGTGCTTGGACCCCTGTACCCGCGTGGGAGACCTGGAGGAGGCTCCTGGCTCCAGCTCTGGCTGTTGTGGCCATTTGGGGAGTTGAGGACCTCTCTCTGCCTTTCCCTCTCTACCTGTAACTTTGCTCTCAAATAGATCTTTAAATAAATTAATAGTAGAGCATCAGTTTATATTGATTGAATTCATAGATTCACTCTTTTTGATATCTTTTTTATCTTCCTTGTGCATGATTAAAATCTTCCAAAGATTTTCAGATCAGATTGTTAATAACTTGTTTTCTTTCTCTTCCCATTTCCAAATACTGGCTTTTAATACCATTTTTGTATTACAGGTGACTGAAATATATATGTGTGTTTATAATATGTCATCAATAATAATTAATTGGATCTTTTTTTCCCCCTTTTAGGGAAGTGGTACAAGCAAACTGTGTTCACTGGAGAAAGAAGTTCTCATTTATGTGCAAAATGAGTGCAAGTGCCACCACAGGCATTCTGGATCCTTGTATCTACAGAGTGTCTGTGAGGAAGGTAAAAAACAAAAGAGCCTACTACTTCTCCTCTTTCAGAAACCATCACTTTATTTACCTCTGTTTTATCTTTATTGTTAGAATATGTGATATGTAATTTATCTTCACACTTATAGCAATAATTGAAATTACCGTAGCAAATATGCTGAAATTAAAAATCAAAATATTATCTGAGGAGCTTCATCTCACTGTCACTGAACTTACATGTATTAACCTCATCTGTACTAGTCTATATGTCTATAGGTCTATATTCTGCCATGTATTAAAGTCCTATTTTTTGTTAGACATGGTTCTGAGTCTGTATAACAATAAACTAAAACTAGGTATTAGGTACTATTTTCCCCGTTTTCACGAAAACCAGAGTTCAGAAAGGTTAAATTACTTGCCCATATTTGCAGAGCTAATAAATAGTCAAGTAGGAACTCAAACACAAATCTTTCTGATTGCAAATCTGTGTCTTTTTGTATATATATATTTTTTTCATATATTAGGTTGAGGCAAATTACCAACAATCTACAAAGGTGACAATTTCATATGACCAACATAAGTATGTGATCTTGCATTTTTTGGATAAAAAACAGTAATGCATTAGTCACCACTACTAGTAAATTAAACGACCAGCTTTAAAATGTAAACTCTATGTTTCACATTTTATATATACTTTGAAAATTATCAAGCTAAAATATGTATATATTATAAAAAATTAAATAAAGATTTAGAATAAATACAAACACAGTAAGAAAATAAATTTCAAATTTTTAAATATTTTTATTTATTAATTTGAAAAGCATAATTACAGAGAGAGAGGGAGAGAAGGGTTTTCCATCCACTGGTTCACTCCTCAAGTGGCCACAATAACTGAGGTTGGGCCAGGCAGAAGCCAGGAGCATGAAACTCTATCTGGTCTCCCACATGAATGGCAGGAGCCCAAGTACACAGGTCATCTTCCACTGCATTCCCAGGCACATTAGCAGGAAGCTGTATTGGAAGTAGAGCAGTCAGGACTTTGACCAACCTGGGTTTGAATCTTAGATGTGCTACTTATTAATCCAAAGACCCTGGGCAATCTTTCTGACTTTTTAAACCTGTCTCCTCATCGAAGTAAAGATATAATAGTTGCTTCTTCCTGGAGATGAAGGAATTAGCTGGCATAAAAGTAAAGTGTTCTATATTCTTCCCTCTCTTACCTTGGATGCTGCTACTTCCACTGAAACCATTTTTAAGTGGGTTCTAATCATGACTTTGAAAGATGACATGTCTGTCAATCTTTGAATTAGCCACGTAGCTGCACCAAACTGGAAAGGAGATACTGAATGTCATCTTTGCTGGGTGACCCACAGGTCCAGCATTAAAGGGGAGAATGGATATTGGTGAACCAATAGTGGTCTCTACTATGTTTGACTAAATGGCAGTATTTATTGACCTTATTCTACCTAATCTTTCCTAAATTATATTAAAATTGAGAAGCCAGACCCAGCGTAGTGGATAAAGCTGCCACCTACAATGCTGGCATCCTATATGGGCACAGTTGGTGTCCCAGATACCTAATAATGTGCCTGGGAAAGCAGTGGAAGATGGCCCCAAGTCCCCAAGTCCTTGGGCTTCTACCCCCATATGGGACACACGGATGAAGCTCCTAGCTTCTACTGGCCCAGTTCAGCCATTGTGGCCATTTGGGGCGTGACCCAGCAGATGAAGGATATCTCTCTCTTTCTGCCTATCTATACATCTCTCTCCCTCTATCTCTATATCTCTGTCTCTGTCTCTCTCTCTATAAACTCTGCATTTCAAATAAACAAATGAGAAGCCATTTTGACAAATTAACAACCTCAAGTATATATTTTATGCTTTACAAAAAAATATTATAAGCATTTCCTTCCTTCTTTCTTTCCTTTATCTTTCTTTTAAAAAAATAAAGAAAATGTTGTATTAAAAAATACTATAGGGACTAGCACTGTGGTTTAGTGGGTTAAGCTGCCACTTTCAGTGCCAGCATTCCATATGGGCACTGGTTTGAGTCCCAGCTGCTCCACTTCTGATCCAGCTGTCTGCTATGGCCTGGGGAAGCAGTGGGAAATGGCCCAAGTCCTTGGGCTCCTGTACCTACATGGGAGACCTGGAAGA
Source organism: Sylvilagus floridanus (assembly GCA_949820135.1). Classification (NCBI taxonomy): domain Eukaryota; kingdom Metazoa; phylum Chordata; class Mammalia; order Lagomorpha; family Leporidae; genus Sylvilagus; species Sylvilagus floridanus. The sequence goes on from OX463225.1 coordinate 99,221,579, forward strand.
ACCTCCAGGCTCCTGGCTTCAGATCAGCTCAGCTCTAGCCATTGCAGCCATTTGTAGAGTGAACCAGTAGATAGAAGACCTCTCTCTCTTCTCTCTCTGCCTCTGCCTCTTTATAATTCTCTTTTCAAATTAATAAGTAAATCTTTTTAAAAAAAAATACTATAATGACATCAAACAACTAATTTCTTTAGTATAAGAAGAGCATCTTCAAATAGATCAATAAGAAAAAGATGAACAACCCTTTAGAAAAACAGGCAAGGGGATTTGGCTCTGGGCTCCATCTGCTGCCATCCTCCTCTGGGCACAGTGGTGCAGCTCCCCAGCTCTGCCCAGTGCTAGGAGAATCCTGCTGCACCTGGCACAAAGGCATTGGACGGGGCCAAGAGGAAGAAGGTGGTCCCGGCCTCTGCTGTCATGAAGAAGCAGGGAGTCCAGAAGATGGTAAAGCTTCTGTTTGAGAAAAGGTCTGAGAACTTCAGCACTGGACAGGACATCCAGCCAAGAGGGACCTCGTCCATTTGTCAAGTGGCCCCACTACTTCCAGCTGCAGCGATAGAGGGCCATCCTGTGTAAGTGGCTGAAGGTGCCTCCTGACATTAACCAGTTCATCCAGGCCCTGGACTGCCAGACAGCTACTCAGCTGCTGAAACTGGCCCTTGGGTACAGGCCAGAGACGAAACAAAAGAAGCAGAGGCTGCTGGTCTAGCCCAAGAAGAAAGCTGCTAGCAAAGGGGACATCCCCACCCAGACTGCCAGTCCTCTGGGCAAGTGTCAACACTGTCACTATCTTAGTGGAGAGTAAGAAGGCACAGCTGGTGATGATTGCACGTGACATGGATCTCATCGAGTCGGTTGTCTTCTTGCCCACCCTGTGTTGTAAGATGGGGATTCCTTGCTGCATCTTCAAGGGAAAGGCCCAGCTGGGGAATCTGGTCACAGAAAGATTTGCACCACTGTTGTCTTCACACGAGTGAACTCAGAACACAGAATGGCTCTGCCAGGTGGTGGAAGCCATCAGGACCAATCGCAGTGACAGATACAATGTGATCCACCGTCGCTGGGGATGCAATGTCTTGGCTCCCAGATCTGTGGTTGTCATTGCCAAGCTGGAAAAGACCAAGACTAGAGAACCTGCCGAAAAGCTTAGATAAATGTACACTGTTGAATTCCCTGTACAGAGTAATAAAGATTCTCAAAAAAAAAAAAAAAAAGAAAGAAAGAAAAATAGGCAAGAGACACAGAATACACATTCCATAAAAAAGAAAATGCAAATAGCTTTTAAGCAAATAAAAAATATACTCAATCTCCTACATATAAATTAAAGCTACAAAGGATAGCAGTTTTTTACCTGTAGATTTGCCCAAAATTAAAAAGTTTGATAATATATACTGTTGCCAAAGACACAGGGAAACAGTCACCTGTCAGCAGATCTGGGAGTACCTTCACGATACTGATCTAGGCACTGGCATGACAGTGGGAGCTGGAATGAGTTCCTACCCTTAAGGACTGTACTTTCTGGTTGAGGGCACTGGAGAGGAAACATTCATCTCTTTCCAGTTTCCAGTGGCCTCAGGCATTCTTTGACTTGCAAATACATCACTCCATTTCCACGCTGTCTTCTCCCTTTGTATCATCACATCATCTTCACTTCTGTGTATGTCTTTGTCTAAATTTCCTCCTTCTATTAGGACAGCAGTCATGTTGCATTAGGATCTCATTTAACTTGATTATCTCTAAAAGCACTGGAAATCAAGACTTCAGCCTATCTTTTGAGGGGAAGGGAGACACAATTCAACCCATACCAAGCCCTAAGAGTAGAATAAACCTGAAGATTTATTCTTCTGAAATTAAAGGACTAGCTTATTGCAGACCATCCCTCTCTCTAAGAATAACCAGAGAAGCTAGAAAAAAATATCAACAGCTTCTTGAATGCATCAGAAGGTACCAAGGAAATGCATGAAGTTTGTATTCGTAAATAAAAAGTTTATTTGGGAAAAAACAATAAATAAATAAATAAAGTAGTATCAAAAAAATAAAAGGTACCAAGGTAGTAAGGACCTAACGGACTTAGAATCCATAAAGGTGAGCATAAAGAGATGAGCCTGTTATTTGGAATTGCTTTTATCCACAAAGCGTTTGTTGGCTTGTAAGGAATGGCTGAGTGGCAAAGAAGCTGAGCTGAAATTACAACAATCTCACAAAACTAAAGAGACAAAAATAGAGCCCAGCGCCCAATAAGGAAAGGGGGAATTGGTAGTAAATGGCCTAAGCTTTCAGTTTGAGCTCTTTAAGAGTATTTACCTAGGAGGAGTGTTTTGTATACAGCAGCCCTTACAAAGACTAAACTCCAGCTTCCCATCTGCTCAGTCACTTCTTGAATGAGACTTAATCTGCATCTACCTTACTACTTGCCAGACGCAAATCTGTATCTTCTCTGACAGAAACTTCACTCTGAACCTCAAGTTATTGCTTCCAGTTTTCATATACAGTTCCTGTGAGACTTGACTGCATGATCAGAAATAAAATTAAAAAATAGATGACAAAAACAGAATCATGAAATATAATTTTACTATAACTGATTAGTGAGCAAAAGGAAAATTTCATCAAAGAACTAGAAACTAGAAAAAAGCGATTAAATTCTAGAACTTAAAGAGTGCATTTTCTAAAATTTAAAGCTATTATATGAAAAACCTCAACAAATGAATTTAATAACAGGTTTACCGCAACTGAAGAGAACATTGATAAACTGAAAAATAAGACAGGAGAAAATATTCAGATTAAATCATGGAGGTAAAGGGTTGAATGTACAGGAAAAAAATATAAGACATGTAGAAAACAGTATAAAAGTCTAATGTACATGTAATTGGGCCACAGAAGGAGAAGAGAGTTTGTGGCTGAAATTCTTCCAAACCTCATAGAAGACAACAGATTCAAAAGTATTATGATATTTAAATGACTGATGACCAGGCTGGCTGAAGCATGGGAAACACTAACAGAGGAAGTTCTTGGTGATCAGGGTGGACATTCTAGGTCCAGCTGGGCTTTTATGGCCTTAGTAAAGAGCATATATTTTATTCTAAGTGTAGTTGGGAGTCCATTGGAGGATCTTTATAAAAAGAAAAGTGATCTTCCATAATATCACTTCTGCTACTGAGGAGGACGAACTGGAGAGGCCAATCACCTGGGTGGCTGTGGGTCTAGGGAGAAACACTTATGTTTTAGCATGTATTATAACACACAGAAGGGCATTCATTTGGGCAAACAGATGCTCAAGTAAAGGTAGAGGAGTCTGTTTCTGTAGAGGAAGAAATGAAAATTATAGTTCAGCTAGCATTCTGCTGCTGAGAGGTAAAGAGCATGAAGACAACCTGTGGCTTTAACAAATAAGATCATTTGTATTCTTAAGATTTAAGACAGAGGGAAAGTCAAGACCAAAACCCATCTGAAGTGGGTTAAATGAGAAAGTGAAGCACAGCAAACACAGATAAATCTTTTGAGCAGTTTGGCTTTAGAGAAAAGCAAAGAGAAGAATTAGCTAGAGACAAGGATTATCTGAAGGAAGTTTTGTTTGTTTAATGAAGGGGGATATTAAGGAATATGTTGATGACTTAGCAATGAAAAAAGATTTGATCATTCTTAACAGGGTAGATCTAGTGGTATGGCCACATCTGGCATCATTGGGGCAGCAAAAGGGAAGAGCAGGGAGTATTCGTGAACAATAATAGAGTTCATATAGATTGCTTCTCAGTTCATTTAATTTCACTGTTCTAAAGATGGGAGTGATAGGTAATGCATTATGTATCTGATTATGAAAGAAAGATAAGAGACAATTCCAAGCATGTTTTACAAGTTAGTAGTGGGGGCAGGGTGTTGTAACACAATACATGAAACCATGGCTTGGGGTGCCCACATCTCATATCAGAGTACTTGGAATCAAATCCTGCCTTCCAGCTTCCTGCTAATTTGCCTGAAGGCAGAGATGATGACACAAGTACTTGAGCTTCTACTACCTACATGGGAGACCTGGGGGTAGTTCCTGGCTCACGGTGGTAGCCTGACCCAGCCCTGGCTGTTGCAGCCATTTGGAAAATGAATCAGTAGATGGAAGATCTCTCTCTGTCTTTCAAATAACCAAAATAAATAAATAGACCTTTTTTAAAGATTTATTCATTTTAAAGGCAGAGTTACAGAGAGGCAGAAAAGAGAGAGATGGAGGTCTTCAGTCTGCTGGTTCACTCCTCAGATGGCTGCAACAGCTGGAGCTGCACCAATCCAAAGCCAGGAGCTTCTTCTGGGTCTCCCACGAGGGTTCAGGGGCCCAAGGACTTGGGCCATCTTCTGCTTTCCCAGGCCATAGCAGAGATTGGAAGTGGAACAGACAGGACTTGAAGAGGAGCCCATATGGGATGCCATCACTGCAGGCAGTGGCTTTACTTGCTATGCCACAGCGCTGGCCTCAATAGACATTCTTTTTTTTTTTTTTTTTTTTTTTTGGACAGGAAGAGTTAGAGAGAGACAGAAAGGTCTTCCTTCTGTTGGTTCACCCCCCAAATGGCCGCTATGGCCGGCGTGCACTGATCTAAAACCAGGATCCAGGTGCTTCTTCCTGGTCTCCCATTTGGGTGCAGGGCCCAAGCACTTGGGCCATCCTCCACTGCCTTCCCAGGCTACAGTAGAGAGCTGGCCTGGAAGAGGAGCAACTGGTACAGAATCCAGCTCCACAACTGGGACTAGAACCCAGGGTACCGGCACAGCAGGCAGAGGATTAGCCAAGTGAGCCACGGCACTAGCCAAATAGACATTTTTTAAAAGTGGATGCAGGTAGGGGATCTTGGCTCTAATAATGATGGCGAACACATACAGAGTACCTGTGTGCTAGCATTCTGTTTTATACTTTATTGTCTGTGAAGTTCTAAATCCAAAACTTAGGCTAATTAATTTACATTTATATATTTTTAAGTTAAAATCAAACGTTAAGACATCTTGGTGCCAGCACTGTGGAGTAGTTAACTAAGCCTCTGCCTGTGGCCCAGAATCCCATATGGGCACCAGTTCATATCCCAGCTGCTCCTTTTGTGATCCAGCTCTCTGCTATGGCTTAGGAAAGCAGTAGATGATGGCCAAGTGCTTGGGCCCTTGTACCTGTGTGGGAGACCCAGAAGAAGCTCCTGTCTTCTGGCTTTGGATCAGCCCAGCTCCTGCCATTACAGCCATTTGAGGAGTGAACCAGAGGATGGGAGACCTCTCTGTCTCTCTTTCCTCTGTCTCCCTCTCTCTATCTCTCTACCTCCCTTTGTAACTCTGTCTTTCTCAAATAAATAAAATAAATCTTTAAAAAAAAAAAAAGGCATATGCTAGGTTCGGCACTCTGGTGCAGCAGGTTAAGCTGCCATCTGTATATGGGTACCAGTTGGAGTCCCAGCTGTTCCATTTCCAATCTGTCTTCCTGCTTTTGCACCTGAGAAAGCAGTGGATGGCCCAAATCCTTAGGCCCCTGTATCCATATGGGAGACCTGGATGAAGTTCCTGGTTCCTGACTTCAAGCTGGCCTAGCACTGGCTTCTGTGGCCACAGAGGGAGTCAACCAATGGATGGAAGATATATCTATCTAGCTCTTGCTCGCTCCCTCACTTTCTCTCTCCCCCTCCCTGTAATTATGACTTTCAAATAAATAAATACATCTTTAAAAATAAGAACATTGGGGCCAGCGCTGTGGTGCTGTGGCTTAATGCCTTGACCTGAAGTACCAGCATCCCATATGGGCTCCGGTTCGAGACCCAGCTGCTGCACTTCCCATCCAGCTCTCTACCATGGCCTGGGAAAGCAGTAGAAGATGGCCCAAGTCCTTGGGCCCCTGAACCCACATGGGAGACCCAGAAGAAGCTCTGGCTCCTTGCTTTGGATTGGCGCAGCTCCAGCTATTGCGGCCAATTTGGGAGTAAACCATTGGATGGAGGAATTCTCTCTTTCTCTCTATCTCTTTAAAAAAAAAAAAAAAGATTTATTTATTTACTTGCAAGTCAGAGTTACACAGAGAGAGGTGAGGCAGAGAGAGAGAGAGAGAGAGAGAGAGAGAGAGAGAGAGAGAGAGAGAGGGAGAGAGAGGTCTTCCAATCAATGGTTCACTCCCCAGTTGGCCGCAACCGCCGGAGCTGTGCTCATCCGAAGCCAAGAGCCAGGAGCTCCTTCCGGGTCTTCCACGTGGGTGCAGAGGCCCAAGGACTTGGACCATCTTCTACTGCTTTCCCAGACCATAGCAGAGAGCTGGATAGGAAGTGGAGCAGCCAGGTCTCAAACCAGCGCCCATATGGGATGCCAGCGCTTCAAAACACAGCGCTGACCTCTCTCTCTGTCTCTCTCTCTCTGTGTAACTCTGCCTTTCAAATAAATGAATAAATCTTTTCAAAAAAATAATAAAAATAAGAACATTATCTCTGGGATGAGGTTTAAACTCTTGCTGAAACCCTTCCATAATGTGTTAGTGTACTTAACTAACCAAGGAAGAAATTTAGCTTTGGCAACTTAGACCTTTGCAATGAGCCCAGGACACTTTTGAGTGATTTCTTCCTCAGCAAATAAATAAACCATTAGCTTGTCTTCTCACCATTTCTATTGGATTAAAATTATACATTAAATAAAAATTCTGTGACAAATGCCCTAAACAGCACTCCGACCTCAGAATCAGCCCTTAAGACATTCAGATCTAGCTGAAAAACCTATGAGAGCATTTCAGGCATGGAAAGCCAAGACACTGTAGCAAAAAAATGATCTACATGAAGGATCTCTGTGAGTGAGATCCCAGTGGAAAGAAGGGGCGGTTGAAGAAGGATGTACTTTTCTCTGAAGGGAGGAGAGAACTTCCACTTTGCTTATAGCCCTGTCTAAATACTGACAGAACTTGTGGACTCAAAAGGCTTCCATAGACTTGCAGCTCATGACAAGAGCCTCAGACGATCACTGATGTCATACATAAGAGTGTCAATTGTTAACAACAGGAATCACTGTGCACTCAATTCCCATGTAGGACCTCTGTCCTTAAGGAGTTGCACTATGAGAATTAACTGTAAAACTTGCCTTCAAACAGTACTTTATACTTTGTGTGTCTTTGTGGGTGCAAACTGTTGAAATCTTTACTTAGTATAGAGTTGGTCTTCTGTATATAAAAATAAGTAAAAATAAATCTTAATGAAGAATTGGATGGAAGAGGGAGTAAGAGGTGGGACGGGAATGTGGGTGGGAGGGTGGGTATGGTGGGGAAGAGCCGCTATACCCCTAAAGCTGTACCTATTAAATTTGCATTCATTAAACAAAAGCTTTCTTAAAAAATAAAATAAATAAAAGTTCTGATAATTTTGGAGATGTTATGGGAGTCCAAATAGTTGGATTTAGGATCATCAGAATCTTACTGTCTATGATATGAGCCAACATATAAATTCTACTTCTGAATGATTTGACATGCCTTTAATTGTAAACTTTTTATATTATATCCTTACAGTATTTTTTTTTTCTCCTTGGCAGGAATTAAAAGGCGGAAAAGCATATGCAAAGGTAAGTAAGTGTTCTTTAATTCTTTTGGAACTTATAGTATCACTCATTGATATTTATAGACTTAAAAATGAAATGATTTTCTCTTCTAGTTGTTGTGAAATCTTGGCTGTTTTTAACTAAAGCAACTTGGAAGCTGAACAATTGAATCTGACAATAACTTATAGGCATAGTCATCCTAATACTGATCAAAGGATGTCATTCTTTCATTTCAGCTTCCCTAGAGAGGATGAGCTGTGGCTTGCATTAATCTATAGGGAACCGATCATTTAAACAGTGTCACCCGGGGAATATTCTGGTACCTACCTCTTCCCAATATAGGAGGACCCCTCTGTGCTCTCTTAGTACTCTGTTGTCCTTTGTTACTTTTACTAGCTACGTGGAACTTCTAATAAATGTGCTCATCTTTTTCTGAATAGAAAAAATTTGTAATAAGAATGTTGTATGAGCATCTCTTACCTCAAAGGTGAATGTAAAAATTTCAAAAAATTTTTAAAGTCTACAGCACCCAATATTTCCAGGCAGTCTTTCATCCAGATTCTAGCCAGGCCCAACCCTGCATGGCTTCTGAGACCAAATGAAATCAGGCACATTCAGGCTGGTTGGCTGTTGACCAAAATCTAGAACTTTTTTTTTAAAACTTTAATTTAATGAATATAAATTTCCAAAGTACAGCTTATGGATTACAATGGCTCCCCCCCCCCCCATAACTTCCCTCCCACCCGCAACCCTCCCTTTCCCGCTCCCTCTCCCCTTCCATTCACATCAATATTCATTTTCAATTCTCTTTATATACAGAAGATCAGTTTAGTATATATTAAGTAAAGATTTCAACAGTTTGCCCCCACATAGCAACACAAAGTGAAAAATACTGTTGGAGTACTAGTTATAGCATTAAATCACAATGTACAGCACATTAAGGACAGAGATCCTACTTGATCAAAATCTAGAACTTTTTGAGTGCTGAGATTACACAAGTGGAAAATTCCACACCTGAATTCCTATGATGGATATCAATCAAAACACAGGTACAAAAATGGTCACTTGGCCTAGGGGTTAAGATGTTGATTAGGATGCCATACCCCACATTAATGTTCCTGCATACAATTCCCTGCTCCAGCACCTGATCCCAGTTTCCTGCTGGTGTGGATTGCAGGGGATGGGGGCAGGCAGCAATCTTTTTCTTTTTTAATTTTTATTATTATTTTTTTTTTGACAGGCAGAGTGGACAGTGAGAGAGAGACAGACAGAGAAAAAGGTCTTCCTTTGCCGTTGGTTCACCCTCCAATGGCCGCCTTGGCCGGCGCTCTGATCCGATGGCAGGAGCCAGGTGCTTCTCCTAGTCTCCCATGGGGTGCAGGGCCCAAGCACTTGGGCCATCCTCCACTGCACTCCCTGGCCACAGCAGAGAGCTGGTCTGCAAGAGGGGTAACCGGGACAGAATCCAGCGCCCCGACCGGGACTAGAACCAGGTGTGCCGGCACCGCAAGGCGGAGGATTAGCCTAGTGAGCCGTGGCGCCGGCCAGGCAGCAATCTTGATTTATGTATGTGGGCTCCTGTATGTGGGAGAGCCGGGTTGAGTTCCTGGCTCACAGCTTCGAACCAGCCTGGTCCCAATCATTGCATGCCTTTGCAGGATGAACTCACAGTTGGGGAAAAAAACTCTGTCTCTCTCCCTCCCTTGTCTCTCTGCCTCTTACATACATTTTTAAAAAATTAAAATGGAGGAGGCAGCACTGTGGCACAGAAGATTAGCACTGTCATCCCATATGAATGCTGGTTCAAGTCATGGAATTCCGCTTCTCGTCCAGCACCCTGTGAATGTTCTTGGGAAAGCAGCAGCAGATGGCTGAAGTGCTTGGGACCCTGCCACCCATGTGGGAGACTAGGATGGGGTTCCAGGCTGCTGGCTTCAGCCTGACTCAGACCTGGCTGATGTAGGCAATTGGGGAATGAACTGATGGATGGAAGATCCCTCTCTCTCTCTCTCTCTCTCTCTTTCTCTCTCTCTCTGTTTGTCTCTCTGTCTCAATGCCTTTCAAATACAATGAAAATAAATAATAAAAATAAAGCTCTTTTTCTTTTAATCCACAAGGGTATCACACTATTTACTTAGTATCTCCAAAAGCAAATAGAAGACCTCAGCTTCCTTCATCTGCAGTGAATCTTTTCCATGTATGCCCAGTTTCCTGCATGCAAGCACATATGCAAAAGGGCAATAAAATAGTACATGTGCAGGCTGGCATGACAATGGCAGATTTCCCAGCATGGGACCAAAGCCTACATGTGTTACTCACTGAATTTTTTTGTCTGTTTTTTGCTTATTCTGTGTTGTGTAAACATGTTGCTGAAAATATCAAAAGGACCTGCAGGTATCCCTTTGAGTAACAGTGATAAGTAACAGGGGAAATTTATATTCATCTATAGCACAGAAAGGCAAGCTGTTGGAGAAACTAGACATTGGTTTAAGAGTGAAATATCTTTTTATTTTATTTTATTTATTTGAAAGGCAAAGCTACAGAGAGGCTGAAGCACACATACACACACACACACACACACACACACACACACACAGAGGTATCGTCCATTCACTAGTTCATTCCCCAAATGGCAACAGTGGCCAAAGATGGGTTGGTTGAAAGCCAGGAGCCAGGAGCTTCTTCCGGGTCTTCCACGTGGGTGCAAGGGCCTAAGGACTTGGGCCATCTTCTACTGCTTTCCCAGGCCATAGCAGAGATCTGGATCAGAAGTAGAGCAGCAGAACTCGAACTGATGCCCATAGGGGATGCTGGTACTACAGGTGGTGGCTTTACCCGCTGTGCCACAGCACTGGCCCCATCAAGTGAAACATCTTTTGTTGTTGTTTTTTTTTTTTTTAATAAATCTTTTTTTATTTTATTTGACAGATAGAGTTAGACAGTGAGAGAGAGCCAGAGAGAAAGGCCTTCCGTTGGGTCACGCCCCAAATGGCCGCTATGGCCAGAGCTATGCCGATCCGAAGCCAGGAGCCAGGAGCCTCCTCCCAGTCTCCTATGAAGGTGCAGGGGCCCAAGCACTTGGGCCATCCTCCACTGCCTTCCCAGGCCACAGCAGAGAGCTAGACTGAAAGAGGAGCAACTAGGACTAGAACCTAGTGCTCATAGGGGATGCCGGCACCGCAGGCGGAGGATTAACCAAGTGAGCCACAGCGTCGGCTCCTCCAGTGAAACATCTTTTAGAAGAGTGTGTTGTTGAAATGATCCTCACATATGACCAAAAGAAACAGGAGAAACTATTGACGTTCAGTGCTGAAAGTGATGATATGAAGTTAATGAAAAATAGAAAATCACTGCACAGGAGCCAGCACTGTGATGTAGTGGGTAAAGCTTCCACCTGCAGTGCCAGCATCCCATATGGGCACCAGTTCGAGTCTCGGCTGTTCCACATCTGATCCAGCTCTCTGCTATGGTCTGGGAAAGTAGTGGAAGATGGCCCAAGTCCTGTGCCCACGTGAGAGACTCCTGGAAGAAGCTCCTGGCTTTGGACCGGACCACCTTTGGCCATTGTTGCCATTTGAGAAGTGAACCAACAGATAGAAGACCTCTCTCTCCCTCTCTGCCTCAGTCTCTCTGTAGCTCTGCCTTTCAAATAAATAAATCTTTTTTAAAAAAGAAGAAAAACACTGCACAAAGTTAAAAATTAAGATGTTGATCATTGTTGAAAAAGTGGATCTGTCATTGTTGCAGTAAACACCTGCCACTTGTACAGTATGCTGAACATGTAAAGGCAAAGGTCTGTCACACAATACTGAAAAACCAAAGGGAGCTGTGCATGTTCAACAGGCTGGTTGCAGAAATTTAAGAAAAGACAAGGCATTCAGGGCCAGCGCTGTGGCACAGTGGGTTAATGCCCTGACCTGAAGCGCTGGATTCCCATATGTGCACCGGTTTGAGTCCTGGCTGCTCAGCGTTCGATCCAGCTCTCTTCTATGGCCTGGGAAAGTAGTAGAAGATGGACCAAGTCCTTGGGCCCCTGCACCCATGTGGGAGACCCAGAAGAAGCTCCTGGCTCCTGCCTTCGGATCAGCGCAGCTCCGGCTGTTGTGGCCAATTGGGGAGTGAACCATCAGATGGAAGACTCCTCTCTCTCTCTTTCTCTCTCCTCTCTCTGTGTGACTCTGACTTGCAAATAAATAAATAAATTAAAAAAGCAAAGCAAAGAAAAGGCATTCATTTTCTGTTGGTGATAAAGAAGCAAGAGAAAGATTCATTAACCAGTTTGCTAAAGTCATCATTGATGAAAATCTGACACCAGGACAAGTCTGTAATGCTGATGAAACACTTTTTTGTGTTATCGCCCCAGAAAAGCTCTGACTAGAGCTGATGAAACAGCCTCTGCAGGAATTCAGGATGCAAAGGACTGCATAACTGGGTTGTGCTAATGCAGCAGGCACAGCTGTAAACTTGCTGTGACAGGCAAAAGCTTGCTTCCTCACACTTTTGAAAGAATGAATTTCTTACCAATGCAGTATTGTGGTTTTAGATAGGCATGGATCATCAGGAATGGCTTTTCTGATTGGTTTCATAAGCATTTCGTACCAACATCTTATGTTCATTGCAAGGAAGCGGAACTAGATGATGACTGCAAGGTTTTGTTATTCCTTGAAAACTGTTCTGCTCTTCCTGCAGCTGAAATTCTCATAAAAGCTAATGTTTAAGGGCAGATGTGTGACACAGTGTTAAGATGCTTTTGGCTACCCGCGTCCCATTTAGGAGTGCCTGGTTTGGAGTCCTGACTCTGCTTCCGATTCCAGCTTCTTACTAACTCACACCCTAGGAGACACCAGGTGATAATCAAGTAGTTGCGTCCCTGACACCCATGTGGGAAGCACAGATTGGGTTCCAAGCTGCTAGCTTTGGCCTAGCCCAGCCCTAGCTATTGTAATCTTTTGTGGAGTGAACTAATTGATGGGAGATTCTCTCTCTCTCTTTCTCTCTCTCTCTCTCTCTCTCTCTCTCTCTCTCTCTCTTTCTCTCTCCTCCACCATGCATCTTTCAAATTAAAATTTTAAAAATAGTGATGATTCCTGCAAAATTTAAATATATTAGCACTGTTTTGAACAGCATACTAGAAACAGTGAACAGAGGTGTGGATCTGGCAGGTTTTCAAAGGGAGTATCTTCCTAGTCCATCAGCAAGTTAAAAGAAGTGAATAGCAAAGTTTTTAGCACTGATAATGAGGCTGCATTGTTCATTATTAGCCTCCCTCCAGAAAATGGTGAAGAAAATTAAAGCTAGCTGGTAACCCAAGTACCTTTCTCTCTGTCTCTCTCTCACTGTCTAACTCTGCCTATCAAAAAAAAAAAAGGCATTAATCCATTCATAGAGGCTCTATTCTTTTACCTAGTTACCTCCCGAAGCCCCACCCATCACCTAATACCATCCTAATAAGTGTTAGAGTTCAACCTGGGAGTTTTGGGGGATACAACATGCAGTTCAAAACAGATTGATCAGTTTTTTCTGATCTTTAAACTTAGTGACACAATAATACTAGCAATATTGCAATGGATAATAAACCAATGGGCAGTTTTTAATTCAGAAAATATGAATGGAAAATGGCATTAAATGTTTATTTTTATTTAACTGAAAGTCAGAAACAAACCTCGCCATTGGTTCACTCCCCACAATGCCTGCAACAGCTAAGGTTGGGCCAGGCTAAAGCCAGGAAGCTAGAACTCAAGTAAGGTCTCCTATATATGTGACAGGGACCCAAGTACTTGAGCCATCATTCCTGCCTCCCAAGGTGCACAGTATGAGGAAGCTGGAACGGAGACTCAAATACAGGCACTCTGATATGGGATGCAGCTTAAAATAAACAGCTTAAAATCTCAGTAGTGTTGAAATACATAATGCTTTTTATTACATATTCACAGATATACTTAATTGCATGTTCCATTTTTTTTGTTGCTGTCAATAAAAGACTTTATAGACTATGATATAGAGTAGACTTAGTTTGTTCTAAAACTGATGGTAGAATGAGATTGATTCATTGTACCACCTGGAAATAAGAAATAGAGTTGAGCCATATCAAAAGAAAACTGTAGAGCAATGTTTCGTAGCTGCAGAAAATCAAGACCAAACCTGGGTAGTAATAATGAGGAGGAATGGGTTTGATCTGAACTTCTGGGTAGCCACAGAAGGGGTTCATGTGGGAAAGAGCTATGGGAAAGAGAGGAAGTGGGTTCCATAAAGAGAGATTCGGCTCAAGAATGATAAGCAGAGTAAATGTCGTGGAAGGTGGTGAAAGAGAAGGGACTTATACTAAAGAAAGTTGTGATTCACTCAAATCATTCTAGCTCTTGCATGGAGAGTGAGAACTCAATAACCTGCAGCTGTCTGCAGCTCTCTACAGTTCCCAGTGGTCACCTCAGCGTAGAACATGAGCCAGAATAGAGAGAGGAGAGTCACGTTTTTCTTTTTTGTGTATACAGATGATCATTGTGGATTTGCTAGTACTGCCATACCACTGCTACTTGTAAGGATTTTTGGGTTGATACATATTATTTTTACTTCAACAGAAATATATTTATTTTCATATATGTAGAAAGAATATATTTGGCCATGAAATCTGTGATTTTAAAGATCTGATTGTTGCCGGCACCGTGGCTCAACAGGCTAATCCTCCGCCTTGCGGCGCTGGCACACCGGGTTCTAGTCCCGGTCGGGGCGCTGGATTCTGTCCCGGTTGCCCCTCTTCCAGGCCAGCCCTCTGCTGTGGCCCAGGAGTGCAGTGGAGGATGGCCCAAGTGCTTGGGCCCTGCACCCCATGGGAGACCAGGATAAGCACCTAGCACCTGGCTCCTGCATTCGGATGAGCGCGGTGCGCCGGCCGCAGCGCGCTGTCCGCGGCAGCCATTGGAGGGTGAACCAACGGCAAAGGAAGACCTTTCTCTCTGTCTCTCTCTCTCACTGTCCACTCTGCCTGTCAAAAAAAAAAAAAAAAAAAAAAGATCTGATTGTTTAAAATAAGAATGGAATAGGTGGGGCCGGCGCTGTGATGTAGTGGGTAAGGCCACTGCCTGTAGTGCCAGCATCCCATATGGATGCCAGTTTGAGTCCTGGCTGCTCCACTTCTGATCCAGCTCTCTGCTATGGCCTGGGAAAGCAGTACAAGATGGCCCAAATCCTTGGGCCCCTGCATCCGTCTGGGAGGCCCAGAGGAAGCTCCTAGCTCTTGGCTTCAGATCAGCCCAGCTCCAGCCATTGTGGCCATTTGGGGAGTGAACTAGCAGATGAAAGACCTCTCTCTCTCTCTGTCTGTCTCTCTCTCTCTGCCTCTACCTGTATGTAACTCTACCTTTCAAATAAATAAATCTAATTTAAAAAAGAATGGAGTAGGTAATACATTTTTATGAAAAGTGAACCAATTTAAAAGCACATATAAAGCAAGTGAAATAGGATGGTATTATTAAAATGACAAAAACTTCATACAACTGAACTTGTCTAGGGCATGAGTTGAATGTTTATTTTAAGGAGAATATGATAGAAGACTGCTAGATACTCTGTTAATGTAAATCTCTTTCTTTTCGTAGCTGGGCTTTGCAGATCTAAACCTGGCAGAATTTGCTGGATCAGGAAATACCACTCGGCGCTGTTTACTGGAAGGCTATGATACCAAAAATACAAGACAGGATAACTCCATTCTTAAAGTAAGCACATTTCAAGATTTCCTCTTCAACGAATGAGATTCTCTGGCTTCAAATAAGCATGACTGGGGTGGGCATTTAGCCTTTGAGTTAAGACACCTGTATACCACATCGTTGTGCATGGGTTTGACTTCTGGCTCCAGCTCCTTACTCCAGCTTTTTACTAATGCAGACCCAGGGAAGGCAGCAGTGATGGTTCAAGTGATTGGTGTCTCGCTACCCAAATGGGAAACCTGGACTGGGTTCCTGGCCCCTGACTTCAGCCTGGCCCAGCCCCAGATGTTGCAACCATATGGAGAGTAAACCAGTGCATGAAAGAGTTCTCGCTCTCGCTCTCTGTCCCCCCCCACCCCCCATAACTCTGTCTTTAATATAAGTAAGTAAGTAAATAAATAAATAAATAACTTTTTCTAAAATAGGAAATAGGGACTGGTATCATGGTATCAGGTTAAGCTGCTACAGGCAACGCCAACATCGGAGCACTTATTCTAGTCCTGATTACTCCACTTCCAATCTAGTTCCCCGCTGATGTACTTGGAAAGGCAACAGAAGATGACCAAAATTCTTGGGCTCCTGCCACCCATGTGGGAGACCTGGATGGAGTTTCTGGCTCCTGCCTTTGGCTTGACCCAGTCCTGACCATTGTAGCCATTTGGGGAATGAACCAGCAGATGGAAAGTATTTCTTTCTGTGTCTCTGTCTCTGACTCACTCTCTCTCTCTCTCTCTCTCTCTCTCTCTCTGTCTGTCTTTCAAGTGAATAAATAAATCTTAAAGAAAGGAAATTAGGGTAAAAACTAATGAAATCCGAATAAAACTATGAGTTTTTAATTTTAAGAGAGACGGTGCTTCAAATCCAGTAGTTCACTCCCCAAATGCCCATACTGGCCAGAACTGGGCCAGGCCAAAGCCAGGAGCTAGGAACTCAGTCTAGGTCTCCCATGTGAGTAGCAGGAACCCAACTACTTGCTGCCTCTCAGGTCTACATTAGCAGGAAGCTAAAGACAAGAGCCAGAGCCAGATGTTAAACCCAGATAATGGGATGTGGGGTGTGTGCATCTTAACTGCTATGCTTTAAATTCCCACCACAAACAATGAGCTTTAATAACCAAAATAGGCCGGCGCCGTGGCTCAACAGGCTAATCCTCTGCCTTGCGGCGCTGGCACACCGGGTTCTAGTCCCGGTCAGGGCGCCGGATTCTGTCCCGCTTGCCCCTCTTCCAGGCCAGCCCTCTGCTGTGGCCCAGGAGTGCAGTGGAGGATGGCCTAAGTGCTTGGGCCCTGCACCCCGTGGGAGACCAGGAAAAGCACCTAGCACCTGGCTCCTGCCATCGGATGAGCGCGGTGCACCGGCCGCAGCGCGCCGACCGCGGCAGCCATTGGAAGGTGAACCAACGGCAAAAGGAAGACCTTTCTCTCTGTCTCTCTCTCACTGTCCACTCTGCCTGTCAAAAAAAGAAACAAACAAACAAACAAACAAAAATAACCAAAATAAAAGGTTTTATAAATAAATAAGCATGAGTATACATGAGGGGTCTTCAGAAAGTTCATGGAAAATGCATGTCATGAAAAAATACACATGGATTTCACAGTTGAGGCAAACTAAGCATCTTTTTATGCCATTTTCCATGAACTTTTTGAAATACCCTTGAACCATCAAAGACGAAATGTGACTCAGTATTAAAAACATACACTGGGGCTGGTGCTGTGGCATAGCAGGTAAAGCTACCGCCTGCAGTGCTGGAATCCCATATGGGCGTCAGTTCGAGTCCAGGCTGCTCCACTTCCAATCCAGCTCTCTGCTGTGGCCTGGGATTGCAGTGGAAGATGGCCTAAGTCCTTGGGCCCCTGTACCCACGTGGGAGACCTGGGAGAGGCTCCTGGCTCCTGGCTTCAGATCAGCACAGCTGCAGTCATCATGACCATTTCAGGGAGTGAACCAGCAGATGGAAGATCTCTCTCTCTCTCTCTCTCTCGCTGTTTTGCTCTCTGCATCTCCGTCTCTCTCTGTGTAACTCTGACTTTCAAATAAATAAATAAATAAATCTTAAAAAAAGAGGGCCGGCGCCGTGGCTCAACAGGCTAATCCTCTGCCTTGCGGCGCTGGTACACCAGGTTCTAGTCCCGGTTGGGGCGCCAGATTCTATCCCGGTTGCCCCTCTTCCAAGCCAGCTCTCTGCTGTGGCCCGGGAGTGCAGTGGAGGATGGCCCAAGTGCTTGGGCCCTGCACCCCATGGGAGACCAGGAAAAGCACCTGGCACCTGGCTCCTGCCATCAGAAGAGCGCGGTGCGCCAGTCGCGGCGGCCATTGGAGGGTGAACCAACAGCAAAGGAAGACCTTTCTCTCTGTCTCTCTCTCTCACTGTCCACTCTGCCTGTCAAAAAAAAAAAAAAAAAATGAAGAAGTCATACACTGACCACACCCCTGAAATATTTAGCCAGCTAGGGTGAAAACCTATCCAAATTATAGAAGCAGTGAAGAGAGCAAATGTTCCACTTTATGACCCTAAGGTGTTTCTCTTTAGTGCTTATTATTTATTTATTTGAAAGGCATAGTTACAGAGAGGCTGCAGCAGAGAGAGATAAGTCTTCCACCCGCAAGTTCACTCCCCAGATGGCAGCAATGGCTGACCTGGTCTGAAGCCAGGAGCCAGGAGCTTCCTCCAGGTCTCCTACACAGGTGTAGGGGCCCAAGGACTTGGTCCATCTTCTACTGATTTCCCAGGCCATAGCAGAGAGCTGGATAGGAAGTAGAGCAGCCTGGACTCGAACTGACGCCCATATGGGATGCCGGCACTGCAGGTTGAGGCTTTAACCCACTGCGCCACAGTGCCGGCCCCTATATTTTTTAAATAAAAGGTAAAAACTACCTTCTCATCTCCTCCAACCCATTTTTTTATTCTACTTAATTAATTGCTTAAAAGCTTTGTGTTCTGTCTCCATCTGCTTCAGAGTGTTGTTCTGATGTTGGAAGCAAGATGTGGGGGTCTACAAAAGAAGAAATGATGAGAAAAATAGCACAGCAGGATAGGTTTGGCATTGAAAGGGAAAAGAAGAATAGTGGAGTCACTGGAGTGAAGAGATTTGAGTGGAGTAAGGTTATATAAGAGACATGACAGCCATCAGCTGGGAAACATGCAGGAATGTCCGTCCATAGCCTGCTTTATCCATTAAGATCATGAATTTAGGTATATGCAGTCCTACATTCAGACCTTTGTTCTCCCTTTATCGCTGTCTGATCCTGAAAAAGATCACATCAGCTCTGTGGACTTAAAGTGAAAGTGTTATTCTTTCATAAAAGTATCATAGATTACATGAAATTATACCTATGTTACATCATCACATTGCTGCAGTGATGAAGAAAGTTAGTGTTGTGACGAAGTAACAAATGAGATTTTTCTCATTTAATAATAAAAATTGTGTAATGTTTTGCAAAAAAAAGAAAGAAATTATACCTATGAACATAACATAGTATATAATGCATATATGACAGCTGCGTATACCTGGCACATAATGAATTCTCAAACTGTGATTGTTAATGTTGTTGTTCCTGTTGTCGTTATTACTCCGATTAGGACGTGAAAAGGTCCTGTGGCTGCCTCTTAAATGGTGGTCAGCCAGTAGAGAAGGGCAGCATTGCAGAAAGCATGCGAAGGTTCTAACTGAAGGCTGGACGCTTTCTGCTCTTAGAAGGCCTCCCTCGAAACATCCACATGGCAGGGTGTAGGGCAACATTCAGGCGTTCACACCCCAGAGGAATCTGGGAGTAAAGGCAGGGAAGCTAGATCAGCAAAGCCACATACCCACGGGAAGCTGAGGTGAAACACTCACTCTTTGCTTCCCCATCTTTTCCAGTCTGATTTTTGCAATTATAAAGTTCTGACTCTTAAAAATGATTTTTACTGTACAGTTATGCATCACTTAACAATGAAGATACATTCTTTTTTTTAAGATTTATTTATGTATTTATTTATTTGAAAGAGTTACACAGAGAGAGAAGGAGAGGCAGAGAGAGGGGGGCAGGTCTTCCATCTGCTGGTTCACTCCCCAAATGACCACAACAGCCAGAGCTGAGCTGATCCAAAGCCAGGAGCCAGGAGCAGGGGCCCAAGGACTTGGGCCATCTTGTACTACTTTCCCAGGCCATAGCAGAGAGCTGGATCGGAAGTGGAGCAACTGGGATACAAACCAGTGCCCATTTGGGATGCCAGCCCTGTAACTGGCAGCTTTACCCTCTATGCCACAGCGCCAGCCTGATACATTCTTTTTAAGAAAAAAAAATATTTATTTGAAAGATTTGGGGAGGGGGGGAGGGAGAGAGCAAGTGCCTCCACCTGCTGATTCATTTCCTAGATGGCTACAACATCCAGGACTGAGCCAGGATGAAGCCAGGAGCTCCATTCGATTCTCCCACCTGGGTAGCAGGGCCCAAAACACTTGGATTATCGCCCACTGCTTTTCTCAAGCCATTAACAGGGAGCTGGTTCAGAGTAGAGCAGCTGGGACATGAGCCTGCATCCCTGTGGGATACAGGTGTCACAAGCGGCAGCTTTACCTTCTGTGCCACAATGCCAGCTCTGAAAATACATTCTTGAAAACATCTTTAGGTGATTTTGTCATCGTTACACAAACTGTGATGGCTACAACGTCACCAGACGATCATCTTACAGGACCACTGTCCTATACGTTTCTGTCACTGACCAAGACATCATCATGTGGCATTGAGACTGTGTATCTGAATAAAGGAATCCTTTCACATTGGACATAATAAGACTCAACAATCATTTTATTTAATGCTTTCTAAATAGAAAATATTAGATGAGGTGCTGTGAAAGCACAGATCAGCAGAACATGACTTCTGCTCTTAAGAAATCTTTTATAATCTGATATTTCTTGTTCTTGTGTTTAGGTTTTAATAAGTATGCAGCTGATGTCTGGTGATCCATGTTTTAAAACGTAAGTTGATGCCCAAGAAATGGACTTTCTATCTGAAAATATAACATAATATAATATAACATAAAATAACATAATATAACATAAAATAATATAAATGTTTACAATACTACTTTGTAATGTTTACAGGTGAGTACCAGTGAAGGGGTAGTTCCTTTCCTGGGAGACTGACCTAACCCTCAAAGAAGTTACCTGTACCTATTACCAGATGAGCTGTCCACACTATAAATTATTTAAGACATCTTCAGTTTTTGAGTGAAATTATGCAAACTAAAATTTTTAATCTGATTTCTGTGAGTGGTTTCATTTCTTCAACAAATGCCTATTATTTTTGCAATTAATTACTAGAGAAATAGCAGTAAACAAAATATATTAAATCCTTGCCATATTGGAGTTTATATCCTAAGAGGAAAATAGGCAACAAACAAACAAGTAAATATATAATATAAAGATGATACTGAAGAAGCTGGCATTGTGGCACAGTGAGTTAAGCTGCCACTTGAGAAGCCAGCATCCCATATGAGTCCCAGATGCTGTAATTCTGATCGAGCTCCTTGTTAATGTGCCTGGGAAAGTAGAAGAAGATGGCCCCAGTGCTTGGGCCCCAACACCCTTGTGGGAGACCCTGATGGAATTCCAGGCTCCTGGCTTCAGCCTGACGCAGCCCTGGCTGTTGTGGCCATTTGGGGAGTGAACCAGCAGATGGAAGAAATTCTCTCCTTCTCTCCCTCTCTCCCTCTCTCACCTTCTCTTTCTCTCTCTGTAACTCTACCTTTTGAATAAATAAATAAATCTTTCTAAAGATGATGCTAAATGCTGTAGAGAAAAATAAGGTAGGGTAGCAGGGCAATAATGGAGAGAAATGTGGCTATTCTATGCTAGTCAGTTAGGAAAGGCCTTGTCAAGATCATTTTTGAGTAGAAACCTGAAGGAGGGGGGGAAGCAGGCCTTGCAGATATGTAGGGAAGAGAATTCAGGGTAGAGGAGAAGAGGACAGAAGTGTTGAGTGAGTTTGTGGTACGTCCAAGTAGCTGCCAGGAAATCCATGGGTCTCGAGCAGAATGAATGAAGAGGAGGACAATAGGAGATAGAGAGTCAGGCTTCCACTTACACTCTGAAGGAGACAAAAGCTAGTGGAAGATTTGAGCAGAGGAATAAAATTACCTGATTTAGGGATGCTAGATAGGAAATAGTTTGAGAGATCGACAAAGGGAATGAGGACAGACATAGGCAGGTGAGGCTGTTTCAGAACAGATTAGGGCTCTGAGTAACTGGAAGAGTGATGGGTTTTGTTTTGTTTTGTTTTTACTGATGACATAGACTACAAGAGGAACATGCTGGGAGTGCAGGTGTTAGACATGTTGCGTTTGAGATCCCCAGTTAATATCCAGCTGGATATGTCAGGTGGGCAGCTGGCTGTGTCCACTGCAGAGTTCAGTAGAGGGACCCAGGTTGGAGATATAAATGTAGAAATCATTGCATCATCTGCATATGGAAGGTAATTAACACCATGAGGCTTTATAAAGTGATCCAGAGGTGTGCACATAGATTAAGAAAATGAAAGGACCACAGACTGAGGTTTAGACATGTCTGTGTGTTGGAGGTTCGAGAGATAAGGAAGAACCAGCAAAGGAACAACAGGTGAAATGGGGGGAAGAATGCAAAGAAGGGAGCTGCCTTGAAAACCATGTGAAGAAAGTGTTTTGGAAAGGAGGATTAATCACCTGTGCCGTCCACTACTGAAGTAGCTCTCGGAGTGACCTTGAATCTGCAGTATGTGAACTGTTGGTGACTTCGACAGGTACTTTGGTAGAATGCTTTTAGACAGGCTGGCATGGTGGTGTGACAGGTTAAGCCACCAGCTGTGATGCAGGTATCCTGTATTTTGAGTGTTCAAGTCTCAGCCGCTCTGCTTTCTGACAGAACTTCCTACTAATGTGTCTGGGAAAGCAACAGAAGGTGGCCACCTTGAACCCCTGCCACCCATGTGAGAGATGCAGATGGAGTTCTGGGCTCTAGGCTTCAGCCTGGCCCAGCCCCAGCAATTGGAGCCATTTGGGGAGTGAATCAGCAGACGGAAAGGGGTCTCTCTCTCTCTCTCTCTGTATCGCTCCTCCCCCCCCACCACAGTTTCTCCATCTCTCTATCACTCTTCCTTTCAAATAAATAAAGTCTTTTTTAAAAAAAATGCTTTTAGACTAAGGCTGTTTCGGAGTAGGTTGGAGAATTTGGAGAAGAATATTGGAGACATCAAGTAACAATTCTTATGAAGAACTTTACTAAAAATTTACCAGAAGGAATGGAAAGATGGGAAACTAAGTAAAGAGAGCATGTGGGGTACAACAGGCTTAGTTTATTTTTAAGATTGAATAGAGAATGTCATATCTGTACACTAATGAGTAGAAGAAAAAAAGGGATATTTGCTAGAACAGTATCCTTGACTTTGTTAAGGGGATGAAGGCAGAGAACACTGCTACTGATGCAGATTTGTGGGAAGTAGAAACGTAAATTAGTTTTTTTCTAATCGCTCCTGATTACTTAGGGAAATAGGAAACAAAGTGATTTTCAGAGAACAAGGATGTGGAAAGTAAAGTGATGGTCTTGGGAAAAAAAGGAAATGTGTGGAAGTCTTCTCTGAGAGTTTAAGAATTAATTGAGGCCAGCGCCGTGGCTCACTAGGTTAATCCTCCACCTGGGGCACCGGCACTCCAGGTTCTAGTCCCATTTGGGCACCGGTTCTGTCCCGGTTTCTACTCTTCCAGTCCAGCTCTCTGCTGTGGCCTGGGAAGGCAGTAGAGGATGGCCCACGTGCTTGAGCCCTGAACCCACATTGGGGACCAGGGGAAGCACCTGGCTCCTGGCTCCGGATCGGCGCAGCGCGCCACACTGGGCATAGCGGCCATTTGGGGAGTGAACCAACAGAAGGAAGACCTTTCTCTCTGTCTCTCTCTCTCATTGTCTAACTCTGCCTGTCAAAAAAAAAAAAAATTAATTGAATGGGCAAGAACAGTAGGACCGCTGTCAGCAGTCATGAAGACATTAAGGATAAAAGATGAGGGATAAGCATGGAGCGCAGCAGTGGCCAGTTGGGATGCCCACAGCCCACATTGAAGGGCCTGGGTTTGATTCCTGATTTCAGCTTCCTGCTAATGCACACTCTGGGAGGCAGCAAGCAGTGGCTCCAGTAGTTAGCTTCCTGTCACCCATGTGGGACACCTGAATTGAGATCCCAGCTCCCAGCTTTCACATGGCCCAGTCCTGCTATTACAGGCATTTGGGGACAAAACTAGCAGATCGTCAGGATGGTCTCTCTGTCTCATTCTCTCTCTCTCTCTCTCCCTCCCTCCCTCCTTGCCTCTTTAAAAGAGAAAAAAAAATCTGAGAAAATTATATTTGGAATTGTAAACAATACTTCCCCGAATGTCAACTTTGTGTTTAAATAGCTCTTGCTGTAAAAGCAATGTCCATATAAATATCTACTTACATACTATTTTATAAAGATGAAAATACATATTTTAGGGGCCAGTGCTATGGCAGAGCGGGTAAAACCACCACCTGCAGTGCCAGCATCCCATATGGGCGCCAGTTTGAGTCCTGTATGCTCCACTTCCAATCCAGCTCTCTGCTATGGCCTGGGAAAGCAGTAGAGGACGGCCCAAGTCCTTGGGCCCCTGCACCCACAAAGAGACCTGGAAGGAGCTCTAGGCTCCTGACTTTGGATCTGCCCAGTGCTGACCGATTTGGCCATTTGGGGAGTGAACCAGTGGATGGAAGACCTCTCTCTCTTCTCTCTCTCTGCTTCTGCCTCTCTCTAACTTTGCCTTTCAAATAAATAAATAAATCTTTTTTTAAAAAAAAGAAAATACACATTTTAATACACATCAATTCTTGATAAAAATATGCATTTCCCTATAATTTAGCCTTCCTGTGCTATCATCTCACAAAACATAATTTCTTGGCTTCTTTGCTTGTTATTCCCTTGGAACTAAATAATTTTTGTTAGTCTGTTTTTGGCCTCTCAGGTAACAGTTTGATTTTCTAGTGCAATCAACTTAGGATGGAATAAAATTATCAGCAAAATTTAATAGAAGAAAATGCACTCTCGTGAACTTCGTATGGATATTCCCCTTTTGTACTTTTCTCTGCCATTTTCTTCTCTGTGAAACTCAGATAATGAAGAGTTCAAAAGGAGATCATCTAATGTTCTGCATTGTCTTCACAAAAGTACTTCGGACAGGGTAGACTTTATAGAGAAAGACTTTTATAACTCATAGGAATAAACAGACATTACCTAATCTCAAACACATAAAAGTTTATTTCAGAAGAATCAAGCCCTAGTTTTTCTTTTGAATATCTGAAATTGTGCAAGTGTCAGTGGAGAAAAAGAGTTGTAACATACCCATGCATTTGCACATGCTTTACTAAATAGAATTTGAACTACTTATGCAAAAGGTAAATTACTTTTGTCACATTATATTTGAATATATATCAAATAGATTAAAATCACATTATTTTAGAGCAGAAAAGAATGGTGTAAGTTGTTTAGTCCAGCAATTTTTCTTTTAAGATTTACTTTATTTATCTGAAAGTCATAGTGGCAGAAAAAGAAAGAGGTATTCCATTTGCTGGTTAACTCCCCAGAAGACCACAATAACCAGGGCTGGGCCAGACCAAAGCCAGGAGCCTGGAGCTTCTTCTGGATCTCCCACATGGGTGCAGGTACCCAAGCACTTGGGCCATCTCCTGCTGCTTTCCCAGGTGCATTAGCAGGGAGTTGGATTAGAAATGGAGCAGCCAGAACTCGAACCAGCACATGTATGGGATGCAGGCACTGCCTGCAGAGACTTAGCCTTCTATGCCATAGTGCCTGCCCCTTTTCATATGTTCTTAACATTACTTTAAAATTGAAATAATCCCATCTCTTTCATCCTATAATTGAGCTACATTAAGCCATTTGTGATAAGAAATTTTTTTCTTTTTTTTTTTAAGATTTATTTTATTTATTTGAAAGAGCCACAGAGAGAGGTACAGAGAGACAGATCCTCCATCCGCTGATTCACTGCCCTGATGGTTGCAACGGCTGGAGCTGCACCAATCTGAAGCCAAGAGCCAGGAGCTTCTTCCGGGTCTCCCACATGGGTGCAGGGGCCCAAGGACTTGGGCCATCTTCTGGCTCTTGGCTTTGTATTGGTGCAGCTCCTGCCATTGCGGCCATCTGGGGAGTGAATCAGTGGATGGAAGACCTCTCTCTGTCTCTACCTCTCTCTGTGGCTCTGTCTTTCAAATAAATAAAATAAATCTTCAAAAAAAAAGAAATATTAAAAAAATTTTTCAGAACAAAAGGAGTATTAGAAAAAGAAAAAACCTGGCACAGCATAAACACTCAGCCGAGTAGTTATTGAACGAGACTGAGTTGTCTAGGGAGACAGGAGAGCTGCCAAGGCCCAGCTATGATTTTGGATTCTAAAGCTGCTGCGATGTCCATCCCTATGGTCAGTTCATTTTCTCTGTAATATTCAGTTACCCCAGGGTTAGAGCAGGTGGTATAGATGGCTGACAATCCCAAGGGGGTGGAGTTCTTCAGGTTTTTGATGCAGAACAAGGGTGTCAGATGGAAGGTAGTGCTGGCCAGGAAAGACCTATAGGGAGAGAGAGGAGGCCGGAGGTTGGGAGTTCTGAAAGACTGGAAAATGGGCTTGAGAGGTGGAGAGATTGAGACACTGTAACAAGGCCACTTGGGAAAAGAAAACAAAGGAACTGACATAAAAAAATAAGAATTGGAGCCAGTGTTGTGGCACAGCAGGTTAAGCCACCACTTGCCATGCCCTCATCTTATATAATAGGCGTGCAGGTTTAAGTCCCGGATGCTGTGCTTCACATCCAGTTTCCTGCTAATCTGCCTAGGAAGAAAGCAGAAGATGGTTGAACTACTTGGTTTCTCATGTGGAAACCAAGATGAAGTTCTGGCTCCTGGCTTCAGCCTAGCCCAGCCCTGACTGTTGCAGTCATCTGGGGAATGAACCCACAAATGGAAGACCTCTGTCTCTCTTTCAAAAAGTAAATAAATCTTAAAAAAAAAAAAGAAAGAAAGAAAGAAAGAAAAGGTAAGAATTTAGTCATGCAGGCCTGAGTCATCCATCAGTGGTTAATGACTCTAACTGTAGACTCCATTCTTTTTTTTTTTTTTTTTTTTTTTTTTTGGTTAAGATTTATTTATTTATTTGAAAGAGTTACACAGAGAATGAAGGAGGCAGAGAGAGAGAGAGAGAGAGATCTTCCATCTGCTGGTTCATTCCCCAAATGGCTGCAGTGGCCAAAGCTGTGCTGATCTGAAACCAGGAACCAGGAGATTTCCTCCAGGTCTCCCACGTGGGTGCAGGGGCCCAAGGACTTGGGCCATCCTCTACCGCTTTCCTAGGTTGTAGGAGAGAACTAGATCAAAAGTGGAGCAGCCAGGACATGAACCAGTGCCTGTACAGGATGTCAGCACTGTAGGCAGCGGCTTTACCCACTGTGCCACCACACTGGCCCCCAGTAGACTCCATTCTTTAGTGTTTCTTTTACATATTAGTTTCAGTTTTTCTCATGAAATTTTGAATGCTGGGGGTAGGGGGCACTTCACCAAGGTATTTTCTATTATTTACATAGCTATTAGTAATTGAAGAGTCTAGGCCAGACTGTAAGGGGCCTTGCATTGCTGTTCTAAGGAGTTTGAGTTTTATCCTCAAGGAACTATTGAAGGGTTTTAAATGAAAGAGTAACAGGCTCAGAGGCAAACTTCAGAAGGACAGTGACAGGGCCAGTGTTGTGGTGCAGTGGAT
This sequence comes from Sylvilagus floridanus, assembly GCA_949820135.1. Taxonomy (NCBI): domain Eukaryota; kingdom Metazoa; phylum Chordata; class Mammalia; order Lagomorpha; family Leporidae; genus Sylvilagus; species Sylvilagus floridanus. Next base: position 99,248,582 of record OX463225.1, read on the forward strand.
TAAGCCACTGCTTTTGTGACGCTCCTATCCTATATTGGAGCACTGATTCTAGCCTGGCCACCCCACTTCCCATCCAGCTCCCTGCTAATGTGCCTGGTAAGGTAGCAGAAGATGGTCCAAGCACTTGGGCCCCTGCCATGCACATGAGACACCTGGAAGAAGCTCCTGGCTCCTAGCTCCTGGCTTCAGCCTCACCCAGCCCTGGATATTGTCATTTAAGGGGAGGTGAACTAGTGGATAGAAGTCAGTCTTTCTTGGGTCTAGCACTGTGGCTCACTTGGTTACTCCACCTGCAGTGCCGGCATCCAATATGGGCAACAGGTTCTAGTCCCGGTTGCTCCTCTTGAAAAGATGCTTTTGTTTATCTGTTTTTATTTGGAAGACAGAGACAGATGGAGAGAGATCTTCCGTCTGCTGGTCCACTCTACCAAATGCCTGCCATAGCCAGGGCTGAGCCAGGCTGAAGTCAGGAGCCCAGATCTCAATCTGGCGGGTGGCAGGGATCCAAGTACTTGATTGCTATAACTTTCATCTTCAGAGGAGTAACATTACCAGGCGGTTCTCTAAGGCTGTGTCCTGACTACACAGCTCACCTCCAACTGTACTTCAAACTTTCAAGCTCACCCATAGTTGGAGTTCTGATCTTTAGCAATGTTGATTTACAGGCCTCCCTCTACATCAATGTCTATACCAATTGCTGGCGAATCTGAGTCCCTGGAAGAAGATAGGAAAGGTGGAGAGACCCTGAAAGTCCATCTTGGAATAGCAGGTACAGTTGTGTAATTTACTGGTTTTTTTTTCACCTTGGAAGAAACAGTAGGGGCCAGTATTGCGTTGCAGTGGGTTAAGCCATCGCCTACAACACTGGCTTCCCATGTAGACACTGGTTCATGTCCAGGCTGTTCCACTTCTGATCCAGCTCCATGCTAATGCACCTGGGAAAGCAGCAGAAGCTGGCCCAAGTGATTGGGCCCCTTTTCCCGTGTAGGAACCTGGAAAGAAACTCCAGGCCTCCTGGCTTCTGCCTGGCACAGCCTCTGCCATTGCAGCCATTTGGGGATTGAACCAGTGAATGGAAGACCTCTCTCTCTCTCTCTCTCTCTCTAACTCTCCCTTTTAAATAAATAAAAAATAAATCTTTAAGGAAAAAATGGATGGAATAAAGGCAATCTGTGATTTAAAAAAATAAGAAGAAAGAAGCAATAATATTTGCTGTCCTAGAAGATTCCTAAAAAGCGCTTCTAGATTTAAAATCTTACAGGCATGGGGCAGGCGCCATGGCACAGTAGGCTAATCCTCCGCCTGTGGTAACGGCATCCCATATGGGCACCAGTTCTAGTCCCAGCTGCTCCTCTTCCAGTCCAACTCTCTGCTGTGGCCTGAGAAAGCAATTGAAGATGGCCCAAGTCCTTGGGCCCCTGCACCCAAATGGGAGACTGGGAAGAAACACCTTGCTCCTGGCTTTGGATCAGCACAGCTCCGGCCATTGCAGCCATTTGGGGAGTGAACCAATGGATGGAAGACCTTACTGTCTCTCCCTCTTGCTGTCTGTAACCCTACCTCTCAAATAAATAAATAAAAATCTTTATTTAAAAAAATCTTACAGGCATATGACTTGACAGGAGCCAGTAAGAATCAGCTGGGTTTTGGCCGGCACCGTGGCTCAACAGGCTAATCCTCCGCCTTATGGCGCTGGCACACCGGGTTCTAGTCCCGGTTGGGGCACCAGATTCTGTCCCGGTTGCCCCTCTTCCAGGCCAGCTCTCTGCTGTGGCCCGGGAGTGCAGTGGAGGATAGCCCAGGTGCTTGGGCCCTGCACCCCATGGGAGACCAGGAGAAGCACCTGGCACCTGGCTCCTGCCATCGGATGAGCACGGTGCGCCAGTCACGGCGCACCGGCCGCGCCGGCCATTGGAGGGTGAACCAACGGCAAAGGAAGACCTTTCTCTCTGTCTCTCTCTCTCACTGTCCACTCTGCCTGTCAAAAAAAAAAAAAAAAGAATCAGCTGGGTTTTATTTGTGCAATTCTTGGTTAAGACAATGACTTACTTTGTCTACAGTGTGGTGCACAGGGGCTGGCATTGTGGTGTAGCAGGTAAAGCTGCTGCCTGTGATGCCAGCATTCCATGTAGGTGCCAGTTTGCGTCCCAGCTCCACCACTTCTGATCCAGCTTCCTGCTAGTGGCCTGGGAAAAGCAGAGAAAAATGGCCCCAGTGCTTGAGCCTTTGCCACCAACGTGGGAGACCCAGATGTAGCTCTTGGCTTTGGGCTGGCCCAGCCCTGGCCATTGTGGCCATTTAGGGAGTGAATCAGTAACTCTGACTTTCAAATAAATAAATAAATCTTTAAAAAAAAAAAAAAAAGTATTGTGCTCTGGCAGGTTAAAAGTTAAATGTGCAGCGACACCCCCACTCTCATTGTATGCATTTACTCCCCACAGATACAGCAAATACTGCAGAATTTTCTCCATTCCCCAGGCCCAACAACTTCTGCCAGTCACTTCTCAGATACTGTTTCTCTTTCAGGAGTCACGTTCCCATTCCCCTGTCCCTGGTTCTCAGGCCTCAGTGTCTGTCAGAATCACCTGGAATGCTTATTAGAATACAGACTGCTTGTGACAACAGCCAGAGGTTTTCATTCCATGGATCTGAGTTGGGTCTGAAATTTCACATTACTAACAATTCCCAGGTGATGCTGATGCTGTTGGTCACTGGACCACACCTTGAGATCCATTTCTGCAGGCAAACTTGCAGCAACAATCAGAATCTGCTTCAGGAGTCAAAAGCAGGGCACAGGGCACAGGGCCAGCTGTTTGGCCCTATAGTTAAGACCCTACTTGGGCCCAAACCAGCATGCCCAGGTTTGAGTCCCAGCTCCACCTCCAATCCAGCTTCCTCCTGATGCACACCATGGGAAGCAGCAGGTGATGGCTCAAGTACTTGGGACCCTGCCACCCACCTGGGAGATCCTGATTGAGTTCTGGGCTCTTGACTTCAGCACAGCTGCTCCAGGCATTTGGGGAATGAACGAGAAGATGGAAGATCTTCTCTGGCTCTCTGCCTTTAGAATGAAAATAAATAATAAAATATTTTTTACAGCAAGATAGAGAAATGCCAAGTTGGAGGGAAGGGACTTAGAGAGTCCCAAGTTACATGAGCAGGATGTATTTAACAGAATGAAAAGAAAGGCGATGTCATGTGATAAAAATTTCACCACCTTAGTAGTGACTATGAAATTTCCTGATTTAGGATCAGTGAATCTTTTGTACTTTTAAACCATTCCATTTGCTCTGTCCATTCAGCATTTAAATATTCTGAATTCCTTCTCATATTGAAAAAATAAAAACAAAAACTCATTAGCTCTGTTTTGCTATTGGCTCCAGCAGGCTGGTGTGCTCTTGTTCTCCCCTCCCATCCCCCCATCTCTCGCTCTCTCTGCAAATATTTACATACATATAATGGAGAAAAAGAGAGACAGCATCATGAAATGATATTTGTATCACACAATTTTTATAGCTGGATTTCTAGAAAGAATGTAAAGCCCACTTATTCTTAAACACCTTTGCAGTCTAGCTCCTGTCTTTTCTCCCTTGGTGATATCTCCAGTTACATGATCATCAAATCCTCTGGGCATTTACCTGTCCTCATCTGACGTGGATACTTATTCTTTCCTGAAGCTTTGTCTTCCCTTGGCTCCCATTTGTCTACCTTTTCCTTTCCTAGCTTTATGGAGACTTCTCCATCTTCTCCCAACTTCCCCTTAAAACCACAGGATTTGGTCCCATCTTCTCCCTTTCCTGGGCAATATCATCTAGACACTTGGATTTAACTACCAATGAGTGTGTAAATTCACAAATTGTGTTGCCTCTGGATCTCCCCCCCTGAACTCCAGGTACAAATTTCTGAATGCTTTTTGAAAGATCCAGTTTGTGTACATGTTTTTTAAAGATTTATTTATTTGAAAGACAGAGTTACAGAGAGGCACAGAGAGAGAGAGAAGTCTTCCATCCACTGAGTCAATCCCCAAATAGCTGCAATGGCCAGAGCTGGGCCTATGCAAAGCTAGGAGCTTCATCTGGGTCCCGCACGAGGGTGGCAGGGTCCCAAGGAATTGGGCCATTGTACTGTTTTCCCAGGCCATAGCAGAGAGCTGGATCAGAAGTGGAGCAGCCAGGACTAGAACTGGTGCCCATGTGGGATGCCAGCACTGCAGGTGGCAGCTTTACCCGCTACGCCACAGCGCTGGCCCCTACATGTTAATTGCAGTCTGTCTGTCTATCTTTCTCCCCCTCCAGACTCTAAGTTCTTTATGCACAGGTTTCACTTGTCATTGTATCCTCAGTATAATGAAATTCACTGAATTTAGATTTTTTTAAATAAAAACATTATGAATTTATTAAAGGAGATAAGAAAATTGGTCAAGAGGGAGATAGGTACTAAGGTGGAGGGGGTAAAGGTCACCACAAAATGCCACTAAGCATGTAATTGGCATAATTTTTATTTGTTTACTTTTATTTGAAAGGTAGAGAGACGGAGAATTCCTGTTCTCTGGCTTAATCCACTAAGGCCCATAATGGCTAGGACTGGTGTGGGCCAAAGCCCAGAGCCACGAGCTCAGTCCATCCACTTGAGCCATTACCTGCTGCCTCTCAGAATCCGCACCAGCGAGAAGCTGGAATTGGGAGCTGAGCACCAAACCCAGGCACCCAGGTATGGGACACATGCATCCCAACCAGAGTCTTACTAGGCTGAACACCCACCTTGGCACACTTCCTAAAGGAATGATAAACTTCTGGCACAGAAAAATGATTTTTAAAGAATTGACTTTTACATGTTTATCCATACTTTAAGAAGTTTTGTGGACTTCCAGCCTAGTGTCTAGAGTTCAGGCTGTGTCACAGGGTGAATAAAGAGCTCTCCCTATTGAAGGTAAAAGACTCCCCCTCCTTCAAATATTTTTCAAAAGTAAGTCCTTTCAGTGGCAGAGCCCCTTGCTGATCTCAGAGTGTTTCCCTAGTACTTTTTGGTAGTTCAGTGGGAACTTACCCTTGGAACATTTGTTGGAACATGGGGAGTATATAAACCTTGAGAAAACCCAGCAATCCCTTTGTAGCTTGGAACTAGAATTGTAGGAATTTTTCCAAATAGGGCAGTAACGTCCCTAGCCCAGGTCAGCCCTATATGAAAGTCTTCAAGTTCAGGAGAAGTGCCAATGTAATTCTCTAAGGAAACCAGTCAGATTCTCACCCTGTCAAGACTTTCCAGCTCTGTTTAGGCCTAGGCGGGTTGGCACTTGCTCAGGGGGCCCGGGATCCTGCCTGTTCTCATGTCAGAATATATTCTGGTCTGATTTTTTAAATAAATATTGTAAGAATTGGTTCAAGCAAATCATGGGAGCTAATAGCCTATAATTTTTTTTGTAGGCTTTTCTGGCAAAATAGAAATCCAGGTAAAAGTTGATGAAGCAGAGGCAGGATGGGTAGGGAATTCTTCAAACTCTGTCATCTAAATTGTTAGGATTCCTGGATACCTTTCTAAAACTGAAATTCAGAGATCCAAAGTGATCTTTCCAAAACACAGATCTGGTTGTGTCACACCTTCGCATAGACCCACTGAATTACTTCCTTCCTTAGGCCCATGGAAGGCCCTGTGTCAGCAGGCACCCGCCCATCTCACCATCCTCTTTTCCCCTCAGTATCTATACCACCACCCTGTTTGCCAGCATAGCAAGCTGCTTCTCTGCAGAAAGGCATCCTCTCTACTATGCCAGTGCCTCTGCCTTCCTCATCTAGCTGAGAAATTGCTTGCATCATTAAAGTCTGGAGAGTAAACCTCCTCCACAAGGTCCTTCCTCCACTTAAAGTTTTTATTTAATTATTTGAAAGACAGAGGGACAAAGATAGAGATCTACTAACTGTTTCACTCCCAAAATGCCTGCACCATCTGGGGCTGGGCCAGTCCAAAACCAGAAGCCAGGAACTCAGCTGAGGTGGATGGCAAGAACCCAAGTACTTGGGCTATCATCTAGTGCCTCCCAGGTGCATTAGCAGGAAGCTGGTTCAGAAGTGGAGACAGGATTCAATCCCAGGCACTACAGTATGGGATGTAGTCTGCCAAGCAGTGGCTTACCCCACTGTGCCATGTCGCCATCCCCACCCAGTGTGTGTATTTTAATACTTGCCATATTGTATTTTTTCTTAAAGATTTATTTATTTATTTGAAAGGTAGGCTTATAGAGAGGCAGAGGCAGAAAGAGAGAGAGATCTTCCATCTGCTGGTTCACTCCCCAAGTGGCCACAATAGTTGAAGCTGGATCATTCTGAAGCTAGGAGCCTGGAGCTTCTTCTGGGTCTCCCACTTGGGTACAAGGGCCTAAGCGCTTGGGCCATCTTCTACTGATTTCCCAGGCACATTAGCAGGGTGCTGTATTGGAAATGGAGCAGCTGGGACTCCAGCTGGTACCCATACGGGATGCCAGTTCTGCAGGTAGTGGCTTTACCCACTATGCCTCAGCACCGGCCCTCCATTTTGTATTATAACTACTTACTTCTGCCTTATTTATATATTTTGTCTTATGTATTTTTCACCTGCTATGCTTTGTACAGTATTGGGCACCTAACTTGGTGTGAGAGCTTAATAAATATTTATTGAATGAATAGACTTTTTGAAAACCAGAAGATAAAGGGATGAGTTAAGATCTGAGCCAAAGCAGGAGTAAAGAATTAAGTCTATTTAATTCTTGATATGAACCAATTCTCTGATATCATATTTTTGTTGGGGTGCAAATCTTGTATTTGGGTCCAGATGTTTGGGATATGTAGGGTCTATCTGAAAATGAGAAACCTTGCAGAAGGGCCAGACCACCCCAGGAGGTTACTTGTTTGGCAGCATTTATTGTCCAAATGTACTCAATAGCATTCCTAGAACTACTGCTGTAACAGCTGTATTACTCAGTTGCTTTCCTTTTGCTTCTGAGTTAAAAATGGTTCTAGCTTCCAAATATTTCACCTTAATGAAAATGCTCATACTTCTGTATTCTTTGGAAGGGCCCTAGTTCTGGACACATGTAACTGCATCTAAACCATGCAGTTGATCAGAGAACTACCATAAATGCATGGCACTGATTTTTGGTACATTTACTTTGACACTGAATACTAGTCAATTTCTTAAGAACTTTTACTCTCAGTGCTACATTCCATGCTGAGTTGATTTAAGCCATAGATATTGCCCAAATTATAGGTTATCATCAGCAACACTAGCATTAAAGTAATTCATGGAGCTTTTGTTGTAATGCAGTATGTAAAGCTGCCACCTGTGATGCTTGGCATCCCATATAAGCACCAGTTCAAGTCCCAGCTGCTCCACTTCAGATCCAGTTCCCTGCTAATGCTCCTGAGAAAGCAGTGGAAGATGGCCCAGGGGCTTGGGCACCTGCCACCTCATGTGGGAGAACCAGTGGAATTCCAGGCTGCTGGTTTTGGCCTGGCCTAGCCCCAGCTGTTGAGGTCATTTGGGAGTGGATCAGCAGATGTCTCTCCCTCTGTTTTTGTAACTCTGCCTTTCAAATAAATAAATATTTTTTTAAAATTTAAAGTAATAAAGTGCTTTTTAGTTTACTGCTATGATAGATTTTTGAGAAAGCAGGATTTCTTCAAAAACCATACTAAACCTGGCAGTTTTATTATAACATAATAATTATTACTAAATAAAAAATGCAGGGCATTTTTTGCAGCCTGCATTTTTTGCCCTGCATTTTTTGCAGCCATTTGGGGAGTTGAACCAGCAGATGGAAGATCTCTCTCTCTCTCTTTCTCTCTGTAACTCTGCCTTTCAAATAAATAAATAAATCTTTAAAAAAATACTGAAACCCAATTCATTTTATTAAAGAAATATTGAACATAAAAAATGTAATAGTTTTAAGAGAAAAGTGCTGTTGAATGTTATAAAAAATACTGCAGTTCCTCAGTGAACAAAAATATTTAAGTACTTTGTATTTTTTTCCATAACATCATATCTGTTGTACTTAAAAGATCTATCACTTTGTATCTTATTTTTCTTGAAAATGAACCTGACAGTTTATAAAAGCTGCAGATTAGAATGCAAATTGACCATGAACTTGTTGGCAGCAATAGTAACATCATGGTGTGACATATTGCAGATCTTTCAGCAAAGAGTACCTCTGTTCCAGATGAACTCGGTGCCTGTGGACATTCTAGAACATCAAGCTATGCAAGCCAGCAGTCAAAAGTATCAGGTAGAGGCTAACATTGAAGTTGAATTCTTTATTGTCCCAAAGGGACTAGGAACTGCTATGGTGTGGGAGAAAGATGTTAAGTTGCAGGGGATTTGATTTCAGTATTATATCCAAAGTGGTTTTCTCCTACAGGGTATAGTTCATGTCACTCCCGGTCATCTAGTTTCTCAGAGCTGTGCCACAGGAGAAATACCTCAGTGGGAAGTACATCAACAGGAATTGAAAGTATTCTAGAGCCATGTGATGAGATCGAGCCAAAAATAGCTGAACCCAATCTTGATACAACTGATAAAGAAGATACGGCTTCAGAAAAACTTTACAGGTATCCTTTTACTTTAAAGGATAAATTTAAATTAAACACACACACACACACAAACCTTTGTTTTCATAACATAATAAAAAGGTGAAAAAAATTTAATTCTTTCCAAAGATGCCCAGTGAAACAAGATTCTGTGGAATCTCAGCTGAAGCGAGTTGATGACACCAGAGTGGATGCCGATGATATTGTGGAGAAAATACTACAGAGTCAAGACTTCAGCCTGGATTCCAGTGCAGAAGGTGTGTAGATAACTGTTAAGTGAAAATTTCTATAATCCAGGTGGTCAGCGGTAAAGAGGCAGCACACCATATTACTAACCGCTGCTTATTTGTAAAATCATTTTATGCCCATAAAAATCTCAAAGTAAAAAAAAATTCTCCAGATAACTTGTAGCTTATTTGTTTCTGAGAATAAATATTCCATTTGGAAAAACAGCAAACTTCAGTTAGAAGAGATCAATTTTAAAGAAAAGTTTTATTATCTTTTTTAATAATAGCTCTCTCCACTGTGTTTGCATCTGTTGTAAACGCTTCAAGTCACTGTTACAAATTGGAGGGTTAGAGTGGTGGTCTTGGAACAATGGTAAAAACGGAATCCTACATTCCCTCTTTAGCTCTTTCCCCAGAACTGAAAATTTATATGCCACCAATTTGAAAGGTGTAATTATTCTTTCCAGAGTAAACATAGAGTACTTAACAGTGGACCTAGTCTCATTATGTAACTTGTTATAAAGAGAAATAATTAAACCTTACTTGTTTTGCAAATTTGTAGGAAGAGCTGTCCTTGTTTCTCAGTTAGAAGAAAGAACTTTCGGGGAGTTGAAGGGAAATAACTGCTTTAAAACATGTATTTCATTTTAATTTTGAAGTTTTTTACAGCTTTAACAAGCTGTGTAAAATATGAATTACAATATGAATATTATTTGATAATTACTAATTACACCTATAACAAACATTTTAAATGTGTGTTGCAGAAGAAGGACTGAGGTTGTTTGTGGGTCCTGGGGGAAGTACAACCTTTGGCAGTCATCATCTTCCAAATAGGTACGTAGTCCAATCAGTATCTTATTGAAATATATACTAACTTAAGAACAATGCTCACGAGTAGCGGATGAAGATTTCACTGTTTTAGTAGACTGGTGCTACAAAATACAAATACTAGTAGTTACTAAGAGAAGAGTTGAGGTTCAGTGTTCCTCATTCTGGGTATCTATCTTTTTTTAAATTTTTAATTAATTTATCTGATAAGCAAAGGAATAGAAGTGAGGCAGAAAGGCAAAGAGAGAACAAGCTCCCGTCTGCTGGTCCATGGCCCAAATTCCTGTGATGGCCAGAGCTGAGCTAAAGCCAAAGCCAGAACCCAAGAACCCAGTCCAGGTCTCCTACGTGAATGGCAGTAACCCAGTCACTTGAGCCATCACTACCACCTCCCAGGATTTGCACTAGCTGGAAGCTGGAATCAGGAGCCAGAGGTGAGATTGAATCCAGGCACTCTGATAGAGGGTGCAGGCATCTTACCTGCTAAGCCTAACACCTGTCCTGGCTATCTATCTTTGCATTATATTTTGCAAGTTAATTTGCAAGTTAATTTCCTTAGGTATATCTTTAGAATATATCATTAAAGGGCCAGTTAGAGCATTGAGTAACTTGCAAAATAAGAAGGACATTTAGAAAAATGTTCTTAGTCTTTATTTTAGAAATAACAAAACAAAATTACATTTTCAGCCACTTCTCTGTTGTGAACATTTAAACAGCCACTCAGTGACATAAACTGATACTAACCTTTCTTGTACCCTCCTTTACCTACCCCATAGACTTTAACATCCATACTAAGAAAAGTTCTGAAAACCAAACATCATTTGATACTTATTCAGATTCCGATGAAGACAGCTTGCCACTCTGGTTCTCAGAACTGTATCAAATGGTAGTGAGTCCAGATGCAGAGGACACCTTGGGAATTATGGTCACTTCCTGGCTTGCCCACTGCCTGGTTTCTGCCTTTCTGTGCTCTGCTGATAGTTACTCTTTCTACACCTGCTTCATGTACAGTCCCTACACAACCGCTGAATACAACAGTAGAGTCTAACAGCAAACACCTAACATCAGCTAACTGCAGTCAGATGTGATAAGTAGCTAAGAGGGGGAGATACAAAAATGCTATGAGGGAGTAATTTGAAAAGGGGTCTGTAGATGTGGCACAGTTTAGAGCTTTCATTAACTGTCATTGACTCCTCTGCTTACTAAGTTCAGTTGACTGTTTATTGGACCAACTTGAAGACAAAGATGCAAGCAGGAAGGATCCAGCTCTGCCCTCAGCTAGCACATGGGGTTGGCAGACAGAGGCTGTGAGCCAAGCTGACCCACTCTTTGTAACGTTTCGTTGAACACAACAGTGCCTGCTTATTTTTGTTGCCTGTGGCTGCTTTGACTCTACAGAGTTGAGTAATCCAGCAGAGACCATATGACCCACACAGTCTAATTATTTACTGTTTGATCCTTTCTAGCAGATGAGATAGACAAAGAATTATAATAATGTGGGAAATGCCGCAATACAGAGAAGTACAGGGAAATCTGAGACAAGAGAGATGACCAGACTCAGCCAAAGAAAATTTCCTGGAATAGTAGACATTTAGAGAGTCTTTGGGAGATTGAAAGATGAGTGGGAATTTTCCAGGCCAGTATGGAAAAGATAAATAGAATGTATAGGCATAATAATTAAAACATAATTATATAGTAATAAACATTAATTATAGGTAATTTTCAGCATTTGTTGCTTATGGAGCAGGCACACATATATATTTTATTTATGTCTTACAGTATCTCTTTGAATGCTTACAACATAGTATAATTAGTTTTTTTTAAAAGGAAACAAAAATACAAAGAAGTAGAGATAATTTGTTCAAAGCCTCAAAGCTAGTAAGTGGGGCAGGCATTTAGCACAGCAGTTAATACACCACTTGAGATGTGCACATCACATATGGGAGTCCCTGGTTCATGTCCTGACTATGCTGCTTCCAATCCAGCTTTCTGCTGATGCATCCTGGGAGGCAGCAGCTAGGAGGGCATTGTGGTGCAGCCAGTTAAACTACTGCTTAGGATGCCTGATCCATACTGGAGTGCCGATTCTGTTCCACATCCAGCTCCATGCTATTGCATCTAGGAAGCAGCAGACGATGGCTCAAGTATTTGAGTTCCTGCCACCTATGTGGAAGACTGGGATAGAGTTCCCTGCTCCTGGCTTCAGCCTGGCCCAGCCCTAGCCATTGCAGCCATTTGCGGAGGGAACTAGCGAATGGAAGATTTCTACTTCACTCCCTCTCCCTCCCTCCCTCTCTGTGTGTCACTCTGCTTTTCACATAAATAAATTTTTTTTTTTTTTTTTTTTTTTTTTTTACAGGCAGAGTGGACAGTGAGAGAGAGAGACAGAGAGAAAGGTCTTCCTTTTGCCGTTGGTTCACCCTCCAATGGCCGCCGCGGTCGGCGCGCTGCGGCCGGCGCACCGCGCTCCTCCGATGGCAGGAGCCAGGAGCCAGGTGCTTTTCCTGGTCTCTCCATGGGATGCAGGGCCCAAGCACCTAGGCCATCCTCCACTGCACTCCTGGGCCACAGCAGAGGGCTGGCCTGGAAGAGGGGCAACCGGGACAGAATCCGGTGCCCCGACCGGGACTAGAACCCGGTGTGCCGGCGCCGCAAGGCGGAGGATTAGCCTGTTGAGCCACGGCGCCGGCCGATAAATAAATATTTTTTAATCCAAGTACTTGGGACCTTGATACCCATCTGAAAGACCCAGCTGTGAATTCCAGACTCCTGGCTTTAGCCTAACTCAATTCTACCTGTTGTGGGCATTTGGGGAGTGAACCAGCAGTTGGAAGATCTCTCTCTGTCTGTCTCTATCTCTCTGCCTTCTGAGTAAAATGAAAATATATAAATGAATAAATTTTTAAATAGAAACAAAGATATAAAGAAGTACCGATCATTTAACCCAAGCCTTAGAACTAGTAAAGGGGAGGGGCAAGAGGAGTGTGCGTTTGGCACAGCAGTGAAGATGCCGCTTGGGACACCTGCACTCCCTATCACTGTGCCTGGTTTACATCCCAGCTGTTCTGCTTCCAGTCCAGATTCCTGCTAGTGTGCATCCTGGGAGGCACAATATGATGGCTCAAGTACTTGAGTCCCTTCCACCCACATGGGAGACCCAGATCAAGTTCCAGGCCCCCAGATTCAACCTTGCACAGACCCAGCACTTGTGGGCATCTGAAAAGTAAAGTAGCAATGGAAAATTAATCACTCTCTCTTCTTGTCTGTCTCCCTTTTTAAATAAATAAACAAAATTTCAATAAAATAAAGCTAGAACACCTACCAGTATTCAAAAAAAAAAAAAAAACACTAGTAACTGGTAAAACCAAGATTCAAGCTCATATCTCCTTGAGTTCAAAGCCCATTTTTTTTGTTTTGTTTTGTTTTGTTTTTTTGCTTTTTTGACAGGCAGAGTGGACAGTGAGAGAGAGAGACAGAGAGAAAGGTCTTCCTTTGCCGTTGGTTCACCCTCCAATGGCCGCTGCGGCTGTTGCACTGCGGCTGGTGCACCACGCTAATCCGAAGGCAGGAGCCAGGTACCAGGTGCTTCTCCTGGTCTCCCATGGGGTGCAGGGCCCAAGCACTTGGGCCATTCTCCACTTTACTCCCGGGCCACAGCAGAGAGCTGGCCTGGAAGAGGGGCAACCGGGACAGAATCCGGCGCCCCAACCGGGACTAGAACCTGGTGTGCCGGCGCCGCAAGGCAGAGGATTAGCCTAGTGAGCCGCGGCGCCGGCCGCCCATTGTTCTTAACCACTGTACTTTACTGGCTTTTCAATAATGTAACCTACTTAGACAGTTGCCAATAAACAGATTGAGAAGAGGCAAGTGCAGGGGAGTTTGGGATATGAAGTTGGCAGGTGTTTTGGGGCCAGGTTCTAAAAGGCCTTTGTTGCCATAACATATTATTTTTCTTATGTGTTCAGTGGGAAGCCATTGGCCATGACGTCATTTGTCCAGTGGGAAGCTGCCATTTATTCTTGCCAGGATGTGACCTAGCATACTGGCATTTTAGATAAGTAACTAGCCATGATTTTGAAGGGTAAATGAAAACAAGAGACCAATGACAGAGAACCTGGAAGGAAAGTAATGTCTGTGAGGACAGTGATAGGAGTGGTGGACAGAACATGGGTTTTGGAGTTCAAGAGTCTTAGATTCACATCCTTGCTAGACCACTTTTGGGACCTGGGTGAATCAGTCACTTCCATGGGACTTTAGTTCCTGTATTGGAAAGTGGGGATAATCATGTGTGTCCTTTGGGGTTGTTCTAAAGGGCAGATGACATAATATACTTGGTAAGTCCTGGCTATTATTAATTTGAATAGAAGAACAGCAAATATATATATATATATATATATATATATATATATATAAATTCCAACCAAAGGGAATTTGGATGGTGAATGATAAAAACCAGGCTGTTTGAGGTCAAATCCAGCTCTTCTGTTTACTGATGTCATTCGCCTCTGTAAACCTTGTTTCCTGACCTGTAAGGCAAAAGTGATAAATTACCTCACTCAGGATCTTTGTGCAGACTCAATTAGATAATTTCTGTAAAAGTGTTTTTTCAAAAGCACTTAGGTAAAGTCTACAGTATCTGGCACAGAGAAAGCTGCTCACTATTTGTGTGTTATTCAAGGGAAAGAAAGATGATTTCTAGTTGAGAGATCATCTGGAACCTAGGATGTAAAGGCATATTGGCTCCCACCCACTTTAAATGTTGGAGTGATCACCCAGTCCATGAAAGCCTAAACAGGTCATTAGAGGTTGACATGGTTATTAATATTGGTGCTACAGGGAGACTGGGGAATGTCAGAGGTAATGTCTCCTAGTGCAAAGAGAACGAGCCATGGTATGGACAGATGTGGCCTTCATCCCTTTCTTGGCTTAATGACCTGGCTTAGTCAGCTCCACCCATGATCGTGGCAGACGGCATCTCTTATCTAGCTACCAAAAAAGAAAATTGCATGACTGAGGTTAACAACACAGGCTTACTTGGGTTCAGGGTCAGGCTCTACCACTTATAACTATGTGTCTTTGGTGTCTTCCCTCTGCCTCAGTATCTTCTCTGTAAAATAGTAGTGTTAATGGAGGTACTTCATAAGATTTATAAGATTTTTGAATTAAATAGGGCAGGGGGCCAGCATTGTGCAGTGTCAGGTAGCACACATCTGTACAGATAAAGAAATGGGTATGGTGATGACTATAAACAGTAAGGCTCTTCCCTGATGCCACACCCACCCCAGCTCTCCTGACCCCTTGGGATGCTTCAGGGAAGGGGTGGAATGCTTCTCATCCACAGATCTAAAGCCAGGTGTCATCTTAAAGACACTACGCTGCTTCACAGGCTGTAGGAAACTTTCATCCTGCCAGACCAAGGGGCAGCAGAGGGAGGATGCTGGTTTCATTCCATTATAACATAGGCCCAGGTCCAGGTGCACCAGCAGCAACAGTAAACCCTCTGCCAAGGAGGCCAATGCTTAGCTTAAATAGCCTATCTGGGAATTTACTCACAATGCTTGCAAATTTTAATTCTTTTGGTAAACTTGATATTTCGTTAATAGAAGTCAGTTGGTTCAGGCATATTAGGATAATGGCTAAGCTGCTGTAACAAACACCCAAAAATACATTGGGCAGGTTGATGAGAAAAATGTGCCTCAGATGGCAAGTCACTGACCCAGGTGCCCTCCATTTGTTACTTCACCATCCCGATACCCTGCACTGTCAAAGTTGGATTGCCCCCAGTCCAGGGCAAGCAGCATAGAAGTTGGCACATCTCTTCCATTCTTCTGTCATAGAAGAAAGCTTAAATATTTGGCCACACCTACAGAGCATCTTCAAAAAGTTCATGGAAAAAATGTATAATTTGAAAAGGCTGTGTATGCATGGATTTTAAACATTTTTTGCACCAAAATCAACTTATTTTTAATTCCATTCCCCATTATCTTTTTTTTAAAAGCTAGAAATTATCTTTAACCATATCTTTTTTAGAAAACATTAATGTATTTACTTGAAAGTCACAGTTACACAGAGAGAGAAGGAGAGGCAGAGAAAGAGAGAGAAGTCTTTGATCCACTGGTTCGCTCTCCAATTGGCCACAACAGCCAGAGCTGTGCCGATCCGAAGCCAGGAGCCTAGAGTTTCCTGCAGGTCTTCCCACATGGTGTAGAGTTCCAAGGACTTAGGCCATCTTTCCCAGGCCATAGCAGAGAGCTTAATCGGAAGTGGAACAGCCAGGACTCGAACTGGCACCCATGTGGGATGCCTGCATTGCAGGCGTCAGCTTTACCCACTATGCCACAGCGCCAGCGCCTCCATTATCTTTTTTGAAGTATGAGAGTTTAGGAATTGTGGTCCTACCCAAGCAGCCTGTACCCATTTAATACCATAAAGAAGTGGGAAATAGATTTAAAGGGACAACTGACAGTCTCTTAAACCTCCTTCAGGATACTTTCTCAAAATCTGCATTATGCAAAAATAATTTGCAACACTATCACATGTGAAGACAATTGTGTATTGACTTAAAAAAAAATGCTCAGACTTTCCAGAAAGGTACATTAAGACACCCCAGGCAGGCATTTAGTGTGACAATTCAGATGCCACTTGGGACTCCCTGATCCCATGTCAGAATGCCTGAGTTAAAGTCCTGGGTCCACTACTGCCTCGAGCTTCCTGCTAATGCACATCCTGGTAGGCAGTAGGTGATGGCTTAACCCATGCAAGAGACCCGGATTGAGTTCCTGGCTCCTGGCACAGGCCTGACTGCTATTGTAGGCATTTGAGGAATAAATCAGTGAATGGGAGATCCATCTCTCTCTCTCTCCCTCCTTCTCCTCTCTCCTCCTCTCCTTCTTTCTTCTCCTCCCTCTCCATCTGTGTGTATATGTGTGTATCTGTATTTTAAATAAATAACTAAATAATCTTTTTTAAAGAGGACACCACACATCTGTTAGAACTGAAGACTGTGATCATTAACTCAGTACAAGACCTGATGCCCTGCCAGTGTCAGTACAGGGGAACTTCAGAATGTTCTTAGGGACAAAGAATTTTACAAAGAGAGAGAAACGAAACAAAACAAAACAAAAACATTCTTAAGAAATGGAAAGAAACAAGTTTATTTTTGTGTAAAGAAAATTTTTTAATTTTAACTTTTAATTAGTTTTTAACATCCATTATGAGTTATAGACACAGTTCTAAGAACATAATGATCTTCCCTTCCTCCTTCCTTCCATCTCCCTTTTTCTCTCTCCTTTTGTTTGTTTGTTTTTTTTTTTGGTTTGTAAGATAACATATTTTAAATGTACATTCCAGTAAAAAGCCTTAATATTTCACTGAATAAAAAGTTTAACAAGTAAAAAAAAAAAACCCTGGTTTAGAGGGAATGTAGACAATAGGTATAAACAATAATTGCATGGAAAGATGACCATTTCACCCACATACAGTAAATTTTAAGATAATCACAGATCATTAAAACTATAGTCGTATAGCATTCTTCACCATTGATTTGACAAAGTTATAAAACAGAGTTTTACAAACTATACTTGCAGCAATACTGATACATAGACATTTCTTCTGTTTGTTTTTTAAATTTTAGCTCCCACATAAGGGAGAACATGCAGTGTTTGTATTTCTGGGTCTGGTTTATTTCACTCAACATGATGCCCTCCAGTTGTATCTAATTTACTACAAATGGGAGCATTTCATTCTTCTTTATAGCTGTATATAGTTGTATATTTATAACACATTTTTTATCCATTCATCTGATGATGGACACCTTGGTTGGTTCCAAATTTTAACTACTGTGAATAGTGCTGCTATAAAACATGGTGGTGCAGGTATCTCTTTGATACATTGTGTCCAAGTCTTTTGGGTATATACACAGAAGTGGGGTTGCTGGATTATATGGCAAGTCTATTTCTAGCTTTTTAAGAGATCTCCACACTGTTTTCCACAGTGGCTGTACTAATTTACATTCCCACCAACAGTGTGTAAGTGTTCCCCTTTGTCCATGTCCTCGCCAGCGTTTGTTACTCCATATTTTAGATTTTAGCCATTCTGACAGGAGTGAGGTGATACCTGATTGTGGTCTTGATTTGAATTTCCCTGATGGCTAGTGATGCTGAACACTTTTTCATGCATTTGTTGGCCATTTATATTTTGTTTTGAGAAATGTCTATTGAAATCCTTTGCCCATTTCTCAACTGTATTGGTTGGTTTTTTGTTGTTGAGTTTTTTAAATTGCTAATATATTCTGAATATTAATCCTTTGTCAGATGGGTATTTTTCAAATATTTTTTCCCATTCTGTTGGTTGTCTCTTCAGTCTGTTGATGGGAGATCCATCATTCCTTTGCTGTACAAAAGCGTCTGAGTTTGATATAATCTCATTTGTTTAATTTTGCTTTTGTTGCCTGTGCTTTGGGGGTCTTGTCCAAGAAGTTAACTCCTACACTAATGTCTTAGAGTGTTTCCCCTACATTTTATTCCAGCAGCTTCATAGTCTCAGGTCTTAAATTAGGTCTTTGATCCATCTTGAATTGAATTTTGTATATGGTGAGAGGCATGGATCTAATTTCATTTTTCTACATATTTACATGCAGCTTTGCAAGCCCCATTTGTTGAAAAATTTATCCTTATTCCTTTGTATGGTCTGAGCACTTCTGTCAAAAATCAGTTGGCTATGTGTCTGGATTAATTTCTGGGCTCTCTATTGTGTTCCATTGACCTATGATTTTTCTTGTTCAGGATCGCTTTAGCTATTCTGGGTCTTTTGTGATTCCATTTGAATTTTAGAATTGCTTTTTCTAATTCTGTAAAGAATGTCATTAGTATTTTGATAGGGATCGCATTGAACCTATAGATGGCTTTAGGTAGTATAGACATTTTAGTGATATTGATTCTTCCCATCCTTGAGCAAAGAATATCTTTCCATTTTGTATGTGTGTCTTTGATGATTTGAAATCCATGAGGAAGAAGGATCTTCAAATAGTTCGTGGCAAAAATGCATATTATGAAAAAAAAAAATGTGTTGCTACTTAGAACCATTCTAAATACTGCAGCTGAAAATGTTGAAGTCTTTTTTTCCCCCTTGCTGTTTTAGGGTAGGGTCTGGTGCTTATGAACAAGTTGTCATCAAACGCTAGAAGTCAAGCGGATAAGCAGAAACTTCCCACTGGATTTAAAGTGTGGGCAGTTGATGTGTCCAGGAGTTTTATTCAAGCTGTTCAGAGAAAATGAACCTATGTAAATGAAGTTCATCTGTCAAGAGGAAAGCTGATGCTGATTTCTTCTTGGAGAGTGCCCACCAACCATCCTTTCCTTCCCGCGAGCAGGGATCATCATCCAAATGCAAGTCTCCATCGTGCCAGGGAGCGCAGCACTCCTGTGGTCCTGTACATGCAGGTGAAAAGCCTGCTCTTACTTTCAGAACATCCCAGTGAGGAAAACAGCACTTTGATGCATCTACATTTATTATTCAGGTGTAAAATCTATGACAGTGGTGCTCAACAGGTTTGGGCTCCATATTTTCATTTCAGTTTTACATTTGAGAGACAATAGTGAATATAATTTAAACCCTATCAATTCCATCAAGATAGTTGTGCTCCTGTTAAGGAAATCTTACATATTATACTACCTACAAGTATTGTAGTAAGTTTATTAACTCTTGTTGATTGATATAAAAATGTGAGTGTTCATGCTTTGGGGAAATGTTATATTACAATTTAAACATGTAAAATGCTTAATAATCATTCTGAATATAATCATCATAAATCAAAATGGCAAATGTGTTTAAGTCAAAGATAAGTGAATGAATGTGACACATTATTATGCAGTATATGTTGTTGCTTATTGTTAATACAAGTGAGCTGCAGAGCCCCCACTAGCATGTATGGTATAAGAGACTCAAAATAAGTGTACTGTTGAATGTTAGGCTACCATTAGGCATCTGAACAGAAGAGCTCTTTTAAATAACTGAACATTAAGATATGAAGGTTTGAGAAATCAAAATTTTGAACCAGAGGGAAATGGTGACATGATGGAAACAGAGCAGCCTTTTCCATGTAAATTCAGGCTTGTCTGAAAATGAAAACCACCCTGTCACGGTAGCGGGTAGAAGACAGGGACAGCTGCTTGATGCTCCTGATGCAGACCCGAGGTTCAGTTCCGCATGGCCAGGTGTCACTTGTGTGTTTTCTCCCTACAGTATCTGAGGTTGGTTGTTTTTGGGGGCACGAGTAGAATATAACATAGAATTTGTAAAATCACAATATATGGTCTAGATCCAGTTTAATAGCACAGCAGATAAACCTTAAGAGTTTTTCTGATCTGACACAACAGTTTCCACTTCTTGGAATCCCTCAGTCTTTAAAGAAAGATGGATTGTACAGAACTACCATTTCCCAGTCTTTACTTCCAAAATCATGCCCAAGAATGACAATAATATTTCAGAAGAGAATTACTTTGGTTGAAGTATTTTCATGTTGGCAAAATAAGGGAGAAATTATATTATTTTTAATATTCAAATGTAAAGGTTTGGAGATTTTTGAATAGTTCCTGTTAGGACTTATTTTTGTTTAATATTTCAAGGATTGGATTGGATATTCTACATTAAAATCAAACACTATTTTTACAAGTAGATTCTGAAATTTTTAAAATGATACTCTGTTTTAGAATATTTTGAATGTTAAAAGAGAATCATCTGGTCATTAGTTATACTTTTTATTTTTTAAGATTTACTTGGAAGAGGGCTGGCGCTGTGGCTCACTTGGTTAATCCTCCGCCTGCAGCACCAGCATCCCCTATGGGCGCTGAGTTCTAGTCCCAGCTGCTCCTCTTCCAGTCCAGCTCTCTGCTGTGGCCCAGGAAGGCAGTGGAGGATGGCCCAGGTGCTTGGGTCCCTGCACCCGCATAGGAAACCAGGAGGAAGCACCTGGCTCCTGGCTTCGGATTGGCGCAGTGCGCCTGCCGTAGCGGCCATTTGGGGGGTGAACCGACGAAAGGAAGACCATTCTCTCTCTCTCTCTCTCTCTCTCTCTCTCTCTCTCTGTCTAACTCTGCCTGTCAAATTTACTTTGAAAAAATACATTGACCTGAACATTTTAGTCTAATCAAGACTTGTTCTCTTTCTTCAAGTAAAATTCATTATATATTATGGAAAGAGTCAAAGAAAGTTTTTAATAGAAAGATGAAGGATTGTTTAAAGAAATATTTATTATGACTTTTTAAAGCATATTTTTCTATTTTCAAAATATTATTTCTTAGCTATATTTTTATTGACACTTCTGTAAATGTTTTTGTGCTTTTAAAAATAATCAATGTAGATTGTAAGTGGGGTCCATTGAGGACATTTGTCAGAAATACTAAAGGTGCTAGGATCAGGGCAGGGCCCTTGTCCACCTGTCTCTCTCCTCCTTGGCTGCCCTCGGCCTGGTGACCTTTACGTAAGACTGACTCTCAGTATGCAGAATAGTACAGAATTCTTCAACTGTGAAGAGATTTTGAAAAGTATAAACTTCATGGCCTTATAATTTTAGCAGCTATCAATTAAATTTATTTTGTACTAGTAAATATAACAAATATTTTACTAAATATCAACATTGACTAGAAAAAGAAAGAATTAATGGTTATGTCCTCTGAGGTCAGTGGAAGCTTGAATTCACTGTTCCATCCCTGTGAGCCTGCTTTGCCCTCAGATTTCAGCACAACCACTTCAAAGTATGCGTTGAAAGCTGCCTATTCATCTGCCTTACTTTCTAGTTTTTTCTCTTTTTAGAGCTTGCATTGCTGATATTTTAACCCTGTTGCTATTGAAAACAATCTATTTATCAAATACCAAGTCCACTTTTGCTTCCATTTTGAGTTTAGAAAATTGGACTGAAAATTTAGATTCTTAATAATTGGCTTTTTAAATGTTAAAGTCAAATTTACAATCACCTAGTCTTGGAGAATTTGTAGATGTATAAGACTTCTTCTGATTCTCTCCTAGAGTTAAAGGCTAATCATATTTCAAAGCTGTATATCTATGGCGAGATAAATTACAGTCTTATGTATCTTGTTTGGGAGAAGGCACAGGCCAGCCTGGAGACCAGCTCCCTGGCACTTGAGCTGGTAACTGAGGGGAATACAGGGGAGAGAAGGTGCATTTGAATGGTTTACTCCCCTTGGTGATTTTGAAGTTCTCTGTGTACAAACAAGCTAATGTGGATTTGTGCTTATGATTTGAAAAAGTCTTGACCAAGAATCCCATTCCCGTGTAAAACTAGCAGAACAGGGGGCAGGCATAATGGTGCAGTAGGTTAAGCCACTGCTTAGGATGCTCATCTAGTGACCAAGTGCCAGTGTGAGGCCTGGCTGCTCTGCTTCCTGGCCAGCTGCCTGCTAATGTGCCTGAAAGGATAGCAGATGATGATCCAAATACTCGGGTCCCTGCTACCCGCATGGCCCAGCCCTGGCTATTGTGAGCTTTTAGGAGTGAACAGGGCAGATGGAAGATCTTGCTTGCACTCGCTCTCTGTCACTCTTTCATATAAATAAATACATCTTTAAAAAAAAAAAAAACATCAGAGTAATATCTAAAATAGTCTTCTGTATATGCTTTTTTTGTACAAGACTATGGGCCACAGAGGTCAACCACTTAGCCCATTTGTGGCTAGAAAGAAAACAACCTCTGCTAACCACCAGTCAAAACATATTCAAATTCCAAAGGCCGTAAGTTTTAATAAAGCATGCAGGAGTAGTTTTAGGCTTTCAGATTTCCATGGTGACTAGACCACTGTGTAAGCTCAAGCTGACAGTATTATTAAACATTTTATTGAAGTGTCACATCACACTTCTCTGTGACAGACAGGGCTCTTAGTTCTGGGGCGGGGGTGGTGGTGCGTTTTATTTTCTTACTGCTCTTTAACTTGGCCAGTTCAGGAATTTTGCCTGCTCAGCTCTCTTGTTCTCTCCAATGGTACGTCTTGTGACCGTAATCAAGCACTGAAGATGAAATTGTGTTATGCCACTACTCATGTGTTGGCCTAGGTACTATGCATAATGTTCATAGCTGAGATGTTCAAGAACATGAAGTCTAAAATATACAGGATAAGATATACCTGCGTTAAGCCAGATGTAAGACTGCTCTGGAAACAGACGCCTTATTTTATTCCCTTGTATGTGCTTTCCATGTGATGTGTACACAGTATACTTTAGATGGTTATGTGGGTGGTCTGCATAGCTACTCCCACATACCACGAAGCTGACAAAGCCGTTTACTCCACATAGTCATGTTTTCAGATGTTTATGTTTACCTTAGGTATGTAACAAAAAGTTTCTCCTACCGGCAGTACTCATTGACCAAATCCATGCAGGAGAAGACATTTAGAGTTCATACAAGTTGATGGATTTTTTTTAAATACATCTTATTTTAAGGATCACCTTCCTCTCACGTGTTTATTTGATCCTTTGGAAGTTGATACAGTATGCGGTTAATCATGCAAATGTGTTTGTAAGATTTTATTGAAGTGATTCCATTAGTATTCTAATACTTGGAGAATGACCTTCATATTTATGTATTTCTTTGTTTCAAATGTACAATGATAAATCCTGGATTTTTTTTTACAAAAAGCAATTTTTAATTTGTAAAGTATTAATAAAAAAGGTGAATCTTACGTATGTTCAATAAAAACCATATATTAAAAGATTGCATTTTTTGTATGTTTTTAAACAATCAATTAAGGGGCAGGCCTTTGGCGTAGCAGTTAAGTCAGCACTTGGGACACCTACATCCCACATGAGAGTACATGATTCGAGTTCCAGCTCCTCTGCTTCCAGTCCAGCTTCCTGCTCACAGGCACCCTGGGAGGTAGCAGGTAACGAGTGGTTCAGGTACTCAGGTCCCTGCCACACACATGGGAGATCCAGACTGAATTCCGAGCTCCTGGCTCCTGTTGCAGGCATTCAGGGGGTGAACCAGGGTTGAAAGGTCTCTCTCCATCTCTCTTTCTCTCTGCTTTTCCAATAAAATGAAAATAAATAAGCAGAAACTTTTAAAGAAATCAATTCGTTCATAAAATTGTATGAGAATACGAAAGCAGAAGTGAGAAGACCACTACAACTTTTTCCCAGAGGGTTTCCTTTCATTAAGTTCCAGGTCATGAGAAAGGTGCAGACTTCTCCTGGGCAGCCCTTGCAGCACTGGGGACACAGGTGTGAAGTGAGACAAACCTGAGTCTACATAAAGCTTCTGCACATACAGGAGGGCTTCAAAAAGTTAGTGGGAAATGGAATTAAAAGATAAGTTACAGTGGGAAAATATTTTTTAAAGATTTATTTATCTATTTGAAAGGCAAAGTTGGCAGGTGGGGGTGGGGGTGTTGGAGAGACATTTTCCATGCACTGGTTCATTCCCAATATAGCTGCAATGGCCAGAGCTGGGCCAATTCCAAGAAAGAGCCAGAGCTTCTTCTAGGTCTCCCACATGGGTGTAGGGCCCCAAGCACTTGGGCCATCTTCTGCTGTTTTCCCAGGCACATTAGCAGAGAGCTGGAATGAAAGTGGCAGGGCCAGGCCAAAGCCAGAATCCACCCATGGGGTGGGGTGGGGGGGAGATCCAGATGGAGTTTCTGGTTCTTGGCTTAGGCCAGGCCCAGGTCAGGCTGTTGCAGCCGTTCATCTGTCTCTCTTTCTCTGTCACTCTGCTTTTCAAATCAATAAATCTAAAAGAAAAACCTTGTATTTAACATTTATTGTACAAATTTTTATGACCTCCAGCTCCTACTAATTTACTTGCTAGATCTCAGCAATATTCCTAATTTAGGGATTCCCTTTCCTAGCGATCCCTAAAGATGGCCATCAAGTTGGGAACCACATGTACTGCAGCTGTCACCTAGCACCCCTCAGGAAGGCAAGGCCCATTGTTCTCCAAATCCTCAAAAGCTTCCTCAGTGCCACTGCTCCCCACACAGCCTCCACAGGGCCAGGTGCACGGCAGTCACTGTTGCTGTTGGCACTCAGACGCTAAAGGAGAGTACTGATGGGCTCCTTGATGGCCTCCTTGGGGCTGGTGCTGTGGCCTGGCAGCTTAAGCCACTACCTGTGACAACAGCATACCATATGAGTGATGGCTTGAGTTCCTCTTGCTCCACTTCCTATCCAGCTCCCTGCTAACGTGCCTGGGAAAGTGGCTGAAGATGGCCGAAGTACTTGGACCTCTGCACCCACAAGGGAGACCCAGATGGGGTTCCAAGCTTCTGGCTTCAGCCTGACCCAGCCCTGGCCACTGCAGTCACTTGGGGAATGAACTGATAGATGATCTCTTCCTCTCTGTAACTTTTTTTTTTGGAAGGCAGAGTGGACAGTGAGAGAGAGACAAAAAGGTCTTCCTTTTTCCGTTGGTTCACCCACCCCCCAGTAGCCACTGCGGCCAGCGTGCTGCAGCCATTGCACCACGCTGACCCGTAGCCAGGAGCCAGGTCCTTCTCCTGGCCTCCCATGCGGGTGCAGGGCCCAAGGACCTGGGCCATCCTCCACTGAACTCGTGGGCCACAGCAGAGAGCTGGACTGGAAGAGGAGCAACCGGGACAGAATCCGGCGCCCCGACCAGGACTAGAACCCGGTGTGCCGGCACCGCAAGGCGGAGAATTAGCCTATTGAGCCATGGCGCCAGCCTCTGTAATTCTTCTAAATATTTTTTTTTTTAAATACAAAACTCCACCTCATACAGAAGCACATTTTTCATTGCTATACAATACCCTTTAATTTCTTGGACCAAAGATATCTTAAGTTTCTGGTCCTGAGGTTTCTGTCTTACAAGTTACGTGGCCCATTCAAATGGTTATCACTTAAACCAGGAACAATCTGACTCCCCAAAAGACCGGTGGATCTTGAAAAATTGGAGTTCACTTACAGTGACTTGGGAAGAAGCCTTTGATAATTGTCTCTATGGAGAAAACTATTCAGGGACACTTCATTTCTTCACCACCTCCATATGAGCATGACTTCAGCATGAATTATTGCACGCTGTTTTATAAAGGCACAGGAAATCAATAGTGTACAGAAATAAAATATATTGCCAGTGATAAAGGTACATGAAAAATACAGTAAATGACATTTTGGTGAAATAACAGCATCACAAAAGGGCACCTTATCCACTGGAATTCTGTGATGAATGGTGAGCACCTGCTCCCTTCCAGAGAAGCAGAATTTATGACCTGAAGATCCCAACAGGCTGTGTGAAGGCAGGAATTAAGGGTGAATATTTTACTTAGAGTCCCTATCAAGAGGTTCAGTTTAAAATTTTACATGGCTCTAAACTGTCTGAATCTTCTACTCTTGTAATTAAAAATTTTTAAGGTAGTTATAAAAAAAATTGTGCTGTTGGGGCCTCCGCCTGCAGTGCCAGCATCCCAATGGGCACTGGTTCAAGTCCCAGCTGCTCCACTTCCAATCCAGCTCTCTGCTATGGCCTGAGAAAGCAGAAGATGGCCCAAGTCCTTAGGCCCCTGCACCTGCATGGGAGACCCCAGATGAAGCTTCTGGCTCCAGATAAGCCCAGTTCCAGCCATTGTAGCCACTGGGGGAGTAAACCAGCTGATAAAAGCTCTGTCTCTCCCTCTCTGTGTAACTCTGCCTTTCAAATAAATCTTTAAAAAACCAATCCACAAAGTATGAACAAGATCTGTCAGCTGCCTTTTTTTAACATATAAGTGAACATGTTCACAGCACTCATTCACATGCTGGCTATGGGTGCTTTTACTGAGGGCTGCTGGGCTCTGTTAAGAGCATTTGCTGACCCCTGGCGTTAATTTGCCAGGGCACCTTTCAGTGTGCAAGGAGAGACCCGTGTCATAGCAGAAAGGAAAAGACAAACTTCAAGAATGTAGGTTCAGGGGCCAGCACTGTGGCACAGCTGGTTAAGCCACAGCTTATGACACTGGCTTCCCATATCGGAGAGCGAGTTTGAGTCCCAGCTGCTCCATTTCCAATCCGGGCTCCTGCTAATGCACCTGGGAAAGCAGCAGCAAATGGCCCAAGTGCTTGGGTCCCTGTACACACAGGGGAAACCCAGAGTTCCGGATCTCTGACTTCAGCCTGGCCCAACCCCAGCCATGGTGGCCAGTTGGGAAGTAAACCAACAGATTGAAGCTCTCTGCCTCTCAAATAAATATTTAGGTGGAAAAAAGGAGAATGAGGGTATAGATATCACAGACACGGAAAGGTAGCTCCACACACACTGAAGGGCCTCTGGGTCAGGCATTCATTTGATTGGGCTTCAACAAAGGTCATGGGTTAGCTGGAAACGGCTCCCCCTGGCAAGAACGCATGGTTCTCACACACTAGAGAGGTGATGGGTAGAACGTCCCTGGGGAAGGCTGTGCAGAGGCCTGGATGGGCGAGGCCAGCCAGCCCTCAGTGCAGGGGGGAGAGACACCTCCAGGAGGCAGACAGGTCTGAGAGCTGGCAGGACATCAGCATAGGTACATGGCAGCCTGAGCAATCCACTGGTTCATGGTGACAGAACTGAAACACTGTTCTCTTCCAGGATCCCGCCTCTCTCCATCCCCTCATCAAGTCTACTCTCCATTTACTTAACCCTTCCACACTCAGCCTGACAATGACCGACCCAGGCGGCCTTCCCCAAGCGTCACCCCTGCACTGCCACACAGCCCACTGCAGAGGCTGAGCTGTCAAGGCCGTGGCACACAGTTGCCAAGATGTCTTTTCTCCCCTTCATCTTTGTCAGGCCCCAAGTGGGCACATGCCTTCCGAGTAAAGACCACACTTCCCAGCTTCCCTTGCTGCTGTGTGCAGCCACGAGACTCCATTCTGGTCAACATGAAGTGAGCAGCTGTGTTGCCTAACAACTCGGAGCAGTATTTACCAGACAGCTTTGTCTCTGGCCCATTTTTTTCTTCTCTTCCTTCCTGCCGGTTTGGAATACGCAAGTGGTAGCTGCAGTTGAAACTCCCAGCTTTGACCTCCAGGTGACGTGCTAAAAATATGCCCCCCAAGCAAGGCAGACATCTGGGCCCCTAGGGTAGGCTGGTACAGTACCTGGCCAGCTCCCCTCTGGGCCAGTGTGCCTCATTTAAATCATTGTTTCTAGGGTTTCTAGGCATTGTTGCACAGCAGGTTGAACCACTGCCTGAGATGCTCCTACAACACTGGTTCAAGTCCCAGCTGCCCCATTTCTGACCCAGCTCCCTGCTAATGTTCCTGGGAAAGCAGCAGCAGACAGCCCAAGTGCCTGCCCTCCTGCCACCCATGTGAGTGACCTGGATGGAGTTTCAGGCTCCTGGCTTTGGGCTGGCCCAGCTCCAACCGTTGTGGCCATGTGGGAAGTGAACCAATGGTTTGAAGATCTTTCTTCCCCCAATTCTGCCTTTCAAATAAATAAACCACTGTTTCTCCTCCTTTGGGCAAAGCTTTCTTTCTCCCAGCATTACTATGACCCCAATTCCACCCTGGAAGCTCCCAGAGAAGGTGCCCAAAAGACATGGGCAGTGATTACATGGTGCCATGGCTCGTCTTTCAAGCACCTGCATTCCTTTTCTTTGAGGTCTCAGACTAAGTATTTTTAGATGAGAATTTGGTCCAAACGATAGAGGGTCTTAGACTTGGGAGCTACTCTGAATCCTTGGGGGAAAGAGTTTAATAGAATAGATGCTAACGTTCTTTTAAAACTTTTAATGTCACATACAACATACTCTAACATAAAATATATATGCATAAGTTAAAAACTGACACGTTACCACATCCAATTTCTTCATTCCTGAGAAAACAGAAAACTTCTGGTTTCAAAGGAAAACCTACCACCTTTAGCTAAACCCTAATATCCTTCTTAGGTGAAGAGGAGTCTGGCTTTGTGTCAAACTCACCTGTCTACCTGCTAAGGACATGACTTTTAGGGTACAACTTAAAAAAATTACCTGAATTATGACTACACAGAAAATTAAAATTTTCTATTTAGTGATAGCCCAACTATCACTAAAAACCCTGAATTTCAGGAAATAAGCATGGCTCAAATTTCAAACAGATAATCGTAATGATCGTGTAGGTCAACCACCACTGCAGAACCATCGCTGCTCAAGCTGATGCAGTCGTCCACCAGTGACCTCATCACGTCTTCATTCGGGCAGATGCGGTGCAGTTTGGGATAAGCCACGAGTCTTCGCAGGGGCACAAAGAACTTCCTTCCCGCCACAAAGGGTTTGGGAGAATTCTCTATCCTGGCTTTCTCCACGTCGGTGAAGACCGGCCCGAAGGAGGGGAAGTTGCTGTCGTTCTCGGGTGGCTGTATCCCCAATGACCCCTCCCCTTCTCTCAACCTTCGCAGATGCTTCAGCCGCAAGCTCTCCACCTGTCGGGACACTTCATTCACTAGGACAAGTCTGAGAAACCTCTCCTGCTGTAGACTTGGGTAGGACGCTGTGAAAACCTGAAGGGAAAGGGGCACTTAGAATATAGGAAAACCGTCAAGGCCATCCGTAACTTTTTGCCACGGAATAATTAACTAAGGAGGAGACACCTGGCCCAGCATTGAGGCCACCATTTGGCACCCATGCGTCCCGTATCACAGTTCCTGGCTTCAAGGCCCAGCTCTGCTCCTGTCCCCAGCGACCCGCTGATGCTGACCCTGGCAGGCAGGCGGTGACAGCACAAGAAGTTGGGTTCCTGCCACCCGCAGGGGAAAACCCAGATGGGATTCCTGGCTCCCAACTTCAGCCGGAGCTGTGGCTATCTGGAGAGTGGGCCAGAGCATGGGAGCTCTGGGTCAGTCATTCTCTCTAGAATGAACTTAAAAAGAAAAAAAACACACGTACACAAAATGATGAGGTGGGTGTTGCGGTACAGCGGGCTCAGCCACTGCTTGGGTTGCCCATATCCATACTGGAGTGCCTGCTTGTGTCCCAGCGCCTCCACTTCTGATCCAGCTTCCTGATCAAGCAGCCTGGGAGGCAGCACAAGATTAACGGCTCAGTGCTTGGGCCCCTGACACCCATGTGGGAGACCTGGATGTAGCTCCGAGCTCCTGGTTTTAGCCTGGCCAAACCCTGGCTATGTGGGCATTTGGGGAGTGAACCAGCAGATGGAAGTATGTCTGTATCTCCCGTTCTGCCTTTCAAATAGCTAAAAATAACATTAAAATTATGATATGTACATTTTGGATATGTCAGATCCTACTAATCATAAATGGCTCAATTTTAACGGGCACGGGTGGCCAGCATTATGGCACAGGTTAAGCTGCAGTGAGCAGTTTTAGCCGTGGCAGCTCCACTTTCAATCCAGTTCCCTTCTAAATGCACCTGAGAAGGCAGTGGAAGACGGCTGAGCGCTTGAGCCCCTGCCACCCATGTGGGAGACCCAGATGGAGTCCCAGGCTCCTGGGTTTGGCCTGGCCCAGACCCAGATCTTGTGACTATAGGGGGAATGAACCAGAGGATGGCAGCTCTCTCTATAACTCTGCCTTTCAAATAAGTATTTTTTAAAATAAGCATCAATCTATAGGCAAAAGATATTATCTGATCAGCTTTCTAATTCTAATGTCTAACAGCTCCCAACCAGGGTTCTACCAATTCACACTAATACAATATTCCTACTTGGTATCACAGGAAAAGGATGGTGGGAAAACCGGTTCAGTTAAAAGGGAAAATGTGTTTCTTCACCCTGTGTCTTTACACCAGAGGGGTCTGGGAAGCTCAGTTCTAACAGTCCTTTCCTGGGCCAAGCCAGGGAGGAGCTGCTGCAGGCCCCCCCCCCCACCACCACCACTGATAACCCCAACAGATCCTGCAGGGCTGTCTTAACTGCAGTACAAGTCGTGCCGAGTAACAGGATTGGTGAGACAGGGCTACAAGCCAGGCAGTCATGAGGGATGCCCAAGCCCACGCCTGCCAGAAGCTGGAGGGCCCAAAATGTTCTCCTGGAGTGAGCCTCCCGCACACTCATTTCCACTCGGAGCGCCTCCGCCCACAGGTGCACGGTCTTGCCCCAAGAGCGCCCACCCGGAGAACACTCACAGCTTTGTACACGTGCTCGTCGTGCCGCTCCGAAACCCTCGATTCGGCCGCCCTTTCTTCGTTCTTCCTGAAGATGCCTATCTGGGTACAGAAGCCCACGCTCTCGGCTCCGGCTGGCGGGTCCCCCACACCAGTGAACTCCACAGAGTAACCATAGCGATTCGCCACGAACAAAGCCCTGAAATCAGAGCAGGGGCACAGATCAGCGTGCGGGGCTGGACAAGCAGACGACAGGGCTACAACCCGACACTGCTGAGTGTGGAACCACATCAGGAAAGGCACAGCCTGAGGGGATCCCCTGGGCAGGAACAGGAAGCCCGGGCACCCTCTCGGCTTCCTCATCTCCAGCCAACACAGACACCCTCACCCCCAAGGGACCTGCTGCCCACACACCCCTTCCACAGCCGCCACACGTGCTGGTTCTCTCATGATCTCATCTCATGCTAGAGTGAACACTGGGAATCGATTTCATGGGGAGAAAGTAAGGAACAACTTGGGGAGGGCGGGGGCTGGTGGCAGTGCTGTGGCATAGCGAGTACAGCAGTCGCCCCTGCAATGCCAGCATCCCATATGGGTACTGGTTTGTGTCCCGGCTGCTCCACTTCCAATCCAGCTCCCTGCTAATGGCCTGGGAAAGCCCCCAGAAAATGGCCCAAGTCCTTGGGCCCCTGCACCCACATGGGCAACCTAGAAGAAGCTCCTGGCTTCGGCCTGGCCAGCTCTGGCCATCATGGCCATCTGGGGAGTGAACCAGAGGGCTCCAAGCCCTCTCTCTCCAAATAAATAAATCAATCTTTAAAAAAAAAAAAAAACTTGATGTGAATGTTGAATGTATTACTCAAGATTTACTTTTGTGACGTTTAAGACCCCCCCACCCAAAAAAAAAAAAAAAGTTTCTGAACTTACCAGGTCTGAAACTGCATTCTGTTCCACTCAAACTTATGGTCTGAATCTCTTAAGTTCTCTGTTGGAAACAGGGGATTGAATTCCGAGTTTGGTGTGCTGATGACAACCATGGCTGGAGACATGTACCCAAATACCACTTCGGGAAATCTGGCCAGATCACCTGAATCCAGATGTTCTATTCTAAAATGGTCAGTGGAGAAGACATGATCACATTTAACCTCAACTGGAATTATTTTCCTGATTGATGTACCAACATAATTTCCCTCCACACATTGATTTGTTCCTTCTATGGATATGTTGTAGTACTTAGATGATCTAAGAACAACTATGCATCTAGTCCAATCACACCCATTCTCCACTCTGCCCATGGTGCACATTTCACCAACGAAGGCAGTTTGCTGTGCTCTCTGGGCTTCGTTAGCATCGTCTACTAAAGCATAAGCTTGCCCCTTCCTGCTGTACTGTACCGAAAAGGCCTAACATCACTTCTCCAGTATTCTTGTCAAAAACGCACAGTCTGAGCCCAATAATGAGCAAAGACAAACCCAGCTTGGAGGACACCCCACAAAATAACTAGCATGTGCTCTTCAGAAGCGTCAAGGGCAAATAGGACGGCAAAGAGGCTGCCAGAGGGCAGGAGACCAAGCAAACCTGACAACTTGCAGGCACCATGCAGCCCTGGATTACTTTAGATTACCACTAAATGTAATAATAGCTATAAAGAGAGATGACTGGGGGCCGGTGCTGTGGTATAGCAGGTGAAGTCGCTGCATGCAGTGCCTGCATCCCATATGGGCGCCGGTTCAAGTCCTAGCTGCTCTACTTCCAATCCAGCTCTCTGCTATGGCCTAGGAAAGCAGTAAATGGCCCAAGTCCTTGGGCCCCTGCACCCATGGGGTGACCTGGAAAAAGCTCCTGGCTTTGGATCACTGCAGCTCCAGCCATCGCAGCCAATTGGGGAGTGAACCAGCAGATGGAAGTTCCCTCCCTCTCTCCCTCTCCGCCTCTCTTCTGTGTAGTTCTGACTTTCAAGTAAATCTTAAAAAAAAAAAAAAAGAAACAACTGACAAATTTTAAGTGTGAGCTACAGACAACAGAACTGTACCCATTACGCTTAAGTCCCAGGTAGGGATGTACACATCACACACTGATGTGCCCGGATCCCCATTCTCAGCTTCCTGCCAATAACACCGTGGAAAGCAGCAGATGATGGCTTAAGTAGTCCGGTCCCTGCCACCCATGTCGAAGACCTGGATTAAATTCCAGGCTCCTGGTTTCAGCCTGGCCCAGCCCTAACTGTTGGGGGCATTTGGGGAGTGAACAAGTAGATGGAAGATCTCTCTGGCTGCCTCAAAAAATTAATCTTGTGAGATAGTTATACCATAGTTATGTAAGAGTCTTTTTTTCTTAGAAAATATATGCCCAGGGACTTGGGTAAAGGAAGACAATGGGGTCCAACCCACTCTCAAATGATTCATATGAAAACCACATGCAGGAAGTCAGAACAAGACAAAGCTACAAGGGTCACATGGAAATAGCTGGTGAAACTGGGTAAAGCACAGAATTCTTTGTTCCATTCTGCAACGTCTGTAAATCTGCAATAATGTAAAAATCCAGTGTTACCCAAAAGCTCCAAGGACTGCTGACATCCTGCCGAAGTCGGGACACCCTGAAGCAACAAGGGCGTCTAAGCAACCCAGCAGCCTGGAGGAGGTGGGGGAGACGATCTCCCCTGCCAGGCTGCAAGGACACGCCCCCACCACTACCACTCTGAAGACCTCCATTTCAACAGGACTGTGACGGGACACCGTCGCAACCCTTCAATCAGTGGTAAGCACTGCAGGTAGCCTGATGACCATTCACACCGTTACACTAGTCAGTCACGGTCCCCAAGCTGCTGAATCCAGCCGTCTTGAGTCGCCAGTGCAAATACTACAATCAAAGCATGTCGTCAGAGCCTAATGTGACTACAGGGGAAGCTGCCACTTTTCCCTACACTAGAAGCAAGAAAAGCTGAAAATCCCTAAGTATTGATTGCAAAATGTGAAAAACCTGTAAATAAAGCTCAAATGTTGACATGAGAATAGAGCATATTTTAAAAGCAAAACACACACTTAAACCCGTGACCCAGGCCAGTGACACCAGCATCCAATGAGCACCAGTTCTAATCCTGGATGCTCCACTTTCTGATCCAACTCCTTGCTAATGCGCCCAAGAAAGCAGTGGCAGATGGCCCAAGTCCTTGGGCTCCGGCTACCCACGGGGAGACCAGAATTCCAGGCTCCTGGCTTTGGCCTGATCCTGTCCTGGCTGTTGCAGCTTATTTGGTTGTAGTCATCTGGGCAGTGAATCAGCAGATAGAAGATTTCTTTCTCTCTCTCTCCTTCCCTCCCCCCACCACTCCCTCTGTGTGTGTGTGTGTGTGTGTGTGTGTGTGTGTATAAAAATCTCCCTTTCCCCCCATAACTCTTTCAAATAAAAATTTTTAATAAATTTAGGGGCCAGCATTTTTTTTTTTTTTGGACAGAGTGGACAGTGAGAGAGTGAGAGAGAGAGACAGAGAGAAAGGTCTTCCTTTTCCGTTGGTTCACCCTCAAAAGGCCGCCGCCAGTGCACCATGCTGATCTGAAGCCAGGAGCTTCCTCCTGGTCTCCCATGTGGGCGCAGGGCCCAAGGACTTAGGCCATCCTCCACTGCACTCCCGGGCCACAGCAGAGAGCTGGCCTGGAAGAGGGGCAACCGAGACAGAATCCGGCACCCCGACCAGGACTAGAACCCGGGGTGCCGGCACTGCAGGCGGAAGATTAGCCTAGTGAGCCGCGGCACCAGCCTAGGGGCCAGCATTGTAACAAGTAAATCCATAGCCTGCAATGCTGCCATCCCATATGGGCACTGGCTGCTCCACTTCTGATCCAGGTCCCTGTTAATGGGCCTGTGAAAGCAGAAGAGAGCCCAAGTACTTGGGCCACTGCACCTACATGGGAAACCCAGAAGCAGCTTTGGGCTCCTAACTTTGGCCTGGCCCAGCCCCAGCTCTTGCAGCCACTTGGGGAATGAACCAGTGAATGAAAGATTCTCCTTCTCACTAACTTTTAAAATTTTAAAATAACTTAAAAATTAAAAATAAAAACCATGACCCAGTAACTCCACACCAGCAAAATGAAACTTGTCCTGAAAACCTGTGTGTGAATGTGTAACAGTTCAATCTGTAATCCACATCAAAGTGGAAAGAATCTAAATATCCTTCAACAGATGGGAGATAAAGGCACACTTCCACACAAAAGGCATAATGTAGGGGTTAAAAGGAGCTGAACCCTGATGCATAGAACATGGATAAATTCAAAAAGTATTAGCCAAATGAAGACTTAACGTTACATCACACTCTAAAATGACAAGACAGTGATGGACAACAGAACAGAGGTTGCCAAGAGCCAAGGGGAAGTGGCTGACCACAAAGTTGTAGCAAGAAGTAGCTGTTTAGGATGATAGAGCCATTTGAACCTTGCCTGTGATAACAGCTACATCAAACCATACATGTGTTAAAATTCACAGGAATGTACCTCCCCATATATTTTACTGCATGACATTTTCAAAAACTATTTGGAGTAGGCATTGTGGTAGAACAGGTTAAACTGTGGCTTGGGACACCAGCATCCCACAGCAGAGTGCCAGGTTCAAGTCCTGGCTGCTCTGCTTCCCATCTAGCTTCCTGCTATTCTACCTGGGATGGCAGTGGGTAATTGTCCAGGCACTTGGGGCCCTGCCATCCATATGAAAGACCCAGATGGAGTCCCTGGCTCCTGGCTTCATCCTGCCCCTGCCCTAGGTGTTGTGGGCATTTGGGGCTTGAAACAGCAGATGGAGGTTCTCTCTCTGCCCCTGCCAACCCCCTCACTTCATCTTTTATTTGAAAGGCAGAATGAAAGAAAAGTAAATTATTCAAAACTACTAAAGTCAAACTATAAAGTTGGGAGAAAATAGCTGCTCTCTGTATCAGTTACCCAGATAATTCCCCTAACACACAAAGAAAGCAAATGACTTAGAAAAATACCAACAACCCAGGAAGAAAATTCATAAACGATACATACAGCTCAAAGGAGTAAACCACGCAGCTGTGTTGCATGTGAAAATGTGGCTACCCAGGCATCAGAAACACCACTGAAAGCACACCAAGATCACGCTTCCCCCATATGAGCCCGTCAGTGACTTTAGACACTGGACAAGACAACCCTGTAGAAGACGGAGCAGGAAGCCACTCCCTCCTACACGGCCAGCAGGTGTGCCAATCAGGACAGCAGCTAAGCAGGCCTGCCGGGTGATGGCTGCCCTGGTAGACACAGACAGCTGTCCACTAACATCTATTCCTCTGCGCACCAAGAGTCCTCATGGGCATAGACGTGCCCAGCTAGAGGATACACGCCCAGCCTCCTGTTCAGCCAGGTGTGCCCATCAGCCTAAGTTCTCCCACACAGAAGGGGAAGGGGAGCCCCGTGTGCCCATTCTGGCTCTGAGCCTTACAGCATTCAGCGTGCGCTCCACTGGGAGGTCCCCGTTCCCACCGACTGGACCAGGAATACCTGCAGCCTAGCTCCGATGACACGGGTGGGTGCCGACATCCCAGGGAATGGCATTTGGGTCCCACATGGCTTCAGGAAGCCAACAACAAAAAAGCAACCTGATTAAGAAATGGGCAAAGGACTCCAATAGACTTTAAGTATACATCCAAGTGGCCATTAGGCACATGAGGTGATGTTCAGTGTTAAGATGATTAGGGAAGTGAAAATCAAGCCCACAGTGAGATACTATTTCACATCCATTAGGAAGGCCATTATCGAAAAACAGACAGGGGCCGGCACTGGTACAGCAGGTTAAAGCCCTGGCCTGAAGCGTCAGTATCCCATATGGTCACCAGTTCTAGTCCCGGCTGCTCCTCTTCCTATGCAGCTCTCTGCTATGGCCTGGGAAAGCAGAAGACGGCCCAAGTGCTTGGGCCCCCGCACCCACGTGGGAGACCCAGAAGAAGCTCCTGGCTTTGGATGGGCGCAGTTCTAGCCGTTGTGTCTACCTGAGACATGACTGGTGTGAACCAGTGGAGAGAAGACCTGTCTACCTCTGTAACTCTTTCAAATAAATAAAATCTTAACACACACACACACGAGACAGGGACTGGTATGTAGCACACCACGTTAAGCCCCTGCTTGCAACACTGGCATCCCATTTCAGAGTGCTGGTTAGAGTCCCAGCTGTTCCGTTTCTGATCAGGCTCCCTGCTAATGCAGCTGGGGAGGCAGCTCATGATGGCCCAAGTACCTGGGCCCCTGCTACCCATGTGGGAGACCCAGATGCAGCTCAGAGCTCCTGGCTTCAGCTTGGTCCAGTCCTGGCTGTGGCAGTGAGTCAATAAGATACCTCCATTTCTATTATACACATAAATAAAATTGTTATTCAAAGCCACAGAAAAACAACTTGGTGAGGATGGAGAAGTCAGAACCCATGCACTCCGCTTTTAAGACAGTGGGATGGTACAGCTGCTAAGGGAAGGACAGCAATTCCTCAAAGAGAATTACAAGTAGAATGACCATGCAACCTAGCAATTCCACTTCTGAGTATATTCACAAAAGAAATGAAAGAGGGCATAAACTTATGTTTTCCTGAGTACATAACAGGGCTAAGCACAATAGTCCAAAGGTAGAAGCAACCCAAGAGTCCATCAACAGGTAAATGCCTGCACAAACTGGTATATATATACAACCTTACAAGGCTATTCTGACATATGCCACGGCCCAGGTGAACCCTGAAGCCATTATGCAAAATGAAATAAGTCCGTTGCAAAGGGGCAAGTAATGCAGGATTCCACTCAGAGAAAGCGGTGAAGGGACAGGAGCTGGCTGTTATTAATGGTCTCAGGGATGCAAGATGTAATCTATGGATGGATGATAGTGATGGGAGCCCAACAGTGTGAATGTATTCAGTATCACTAATTTAAAATGGTTAATACAGTAAGTTTTGTTATGTGCACTTTAGCACAATAAAAATAAAGGGGTGGGCATGTGCTCAGCAGTTAAACACCACTTGGGATGCCTGATCCTTATCAGAGTGCCAGAGATTAAGCCCCAGCTCAGGCTCGGCTCCAGATTCCAGCTTCCTGCTAATACACAATAGTTCCCGAGTGCAGTGGCGTTGACTCAACTGGGCTTCTGCCACCCATGTGGAGACCCGAGTTGAATTCCAAGCTCCCAGCTTCAGCTGGGCCCAGCCCTAGCCATTGCAGGCATTTGAGGAGTAAGCCAGTGAGTGAGAGCTCTCTCTGCCTCAAATTCTTATTGCCAGGAGCCAGCGCTATGGTGTAGCAGGTAAGGCCTCCGCCTGCAGTGCTGACATCCCATATGGGCACTGGTTCAAGTCCCAGCTGCTCCACTTCCAATCCAGCTCTCTGCTATGGCCTGGGAAAGCAGCAGCTCCAGCCGTTGCAGCCAATTGGGGAGTGAATCAGCAGATGGAAGACCTCTGACTCTCCTTCTCTCTAGTTCTGACTTTCAAATAAGTAAGTCTTTTAAAAAAAAATATTGTCAGATGCTGTTCTCACTGTTCAGTAAATGCTGTTCTCATTTGTTCAGTAAATTTTTCTTATAAAGAATGCCAAACACAAATGCCTACTATGTGCCAGGCAGTAGAAAATGCAAATAAATGCAATGCAAACTCCCTGCTGGAAAGGAATAGTGTACTAAAACGTGGAAATCAACCTGAACACACAAGGCAAGCTGGCCCCAAGCAAGCCCTTTAACTACCATTAAGAAAAACACACCTTGGGTTTCCCAACACCACGCCCCTTTCAGAGGAAACACTTTAATAACCAATTCCAGAAGAATAGGAGCCCCAGACTTCAGGCTGTCAGTAAGAACTAACAATGAGGCAGATCAGAAAGACACAAAAGCCATCTTGATGGAGCCCCCTACTGGCCAACCCTGGGACATTTGAGTAAGAAAAGTGCCGTAAGAAAAGAAATCCACCATTAAAACACAGGAATTCCTAAATTCATAGTGACGTCAAATAAATGCGGGAAAGAACACGCTCTTGCTTATGGTAAAGTGCCAAGGGCTGACTGGGAAATGCACGGGAATTGAAAACAAAACTGTTATTTGCCACTACTGTGATAATGACTGGCTCAGACAAGAACCAGTCAGGAAGCTAAATCCCGGGCAAGTACGGCTGAATGGCAGGATCTGTGCATGATCTCCACAGGACTCCCCAGACTGCTCATTAGCTGGGAGGAAAAGGCAAAAATAAGAGCGACTGTGGTGGAACAAATACCTTGACTGGGGGGATCACAATGAACCCAGTGAGGCCAGCAGATGCGTGCTTCCAGGTGGGCTGCCCTGAGGGTGCAGGGATGGCTGTGCTGCTCTGCAGTCTTCCAAGGATGCAGAACCCAGCTCTCCAGGCCAGGAGCCCGAAATCCAAACTACTCAGGTTAATAACAGGGCGCAGGTGACCAGCTATGTGACCCCCCTGGCCTTAGAAATACAAACTGAATTTTACATTGCATGCAAACAGCTGTCCTATGTGTAACCTATCCTGAACTGATTCAGGGGGAAAGAACTGGAGGGACAGCTGGGATGGGGAGACTGCACGCATTCAAAGGATAAGGGAAATGATAACAAAGGTGAATGGGAATAAGGGGGATACAAATTTCCTTGGCAGTCGCTGTATTTCCCAATGGACTCCCACATTTAAAATGTCCAAATCAAAAATGTCAGAAAGAGGAAAATGCATTCCCAAGATGACTAATTTTCTTACAGATACCAGCCAAGACTTGACTATCCAGAGCACTGGGATTACTGAGGCTAGTTCTTTCAGATCTTTTCAAATAGTCATATTGTAGAAGTCAGCTTAAAACTTACAGTTCAATACACGTAATCAGATCAAATCCAAGCAAACGCGAGTCTCTCTCCACTGCAGAGCCATGATACAAGGTAATGGTCAGATCCAGATCCCGTGGTTTGAGGAAATCCCCCATGAAGGGAGACAGCTGATCCCTGCAAAGCAATTATTGCCGGGGAGACATTGTGAACACAATCCACCTGGAGATGCCCACGTGCTACAGTTTCTTCTGAAAACTACCTTCTCCCTAGGTTTCTGGAAGTATGACACAGCCTGTTCGCTTTGTCAAAGTATTAAACACCTCGTTGGGGCTGGCGTTGGGGCACAGGTTGGACTGCCACCTAGGACACCAGCATCCTAGATGAGCACCAGTTCAAGTCCCAGCTGCTTCCCTTTTGATCCAGCTCCCTGCTAATGTACCTGGGAAAGCAGCGCAGAATGGTGCAAGTGCTTGGGCCCTTGTACCCACATTGGAGACCCAGATGAAGTTCCAGGCTCCTGCCTTCAGCCTGGCCCAGCCCCAGCCACTGCAGACATTTGGGATGTGAACCAAATCAAACCAGATCAAAGATGAAAGCGAGCACTAACTCTTTCAAATAACTGGATCTTAAAAAAACACTTGACATTGGGCTGTTTTCTCACAATGGGAAGTTACTTACCAAGGAGTATTTGATACTGTTAAGATTTTCAAAATAGGTGGACCTGGTGTTACAGCACAGCAAGTTAAGCTGCCACCTGCACACCGGTATCTCATGTAGGTTGATTCCATTCTCAGCTGCCCCACTTCCAATCTAGTTTCCTGCCAGTATTCCTGGGAAAGCAGTGGAAGGTGGCCCAAGTCCTAGGGCCCCTGAGACCCATATGGGAGACTTGGATGGAGTTCCTGTCTCCTGGTTTTGGCCTGGCCCAGCCCTGGCCATTGCAGCCATTTGGCAGGTCAATCAGCAGATGAAAGATCTGTCTCTCCCACTCTAATTCTGCCTTTCTAATTAACAAGTAATCAAATCTAAGAGATTTTTTAACTAAATAAATATTTACAGTAGCCAAAGGTAGACCAAGCCAACAACCCATCTAGGTCTCCCACGTTGGTGTCCAGGCCCAAGTACTAAGGCCATCTTCCATTGCATTCCCAGGTTCATTAGCATGGAGCTGAATGGGAAGCCAAGCTGCCAGGACTCAAACCCAGAACTCCGGTACTAGTTGCCAGCATCACTTGTTTAGCCAGCTACATTCCACAACACCAGCCCCAATATTCTCATTTTTAATGTTTTTGGCTTGGAGCCAATGCTGTGGCATAGCAGGTAAAGCCACCGTCTGCAGGACTGGCATCCCATAGGGCACTCAAGTTCTGGCTGCTCTACTTCCAATCCAGCTCTTTGCTATGGCCTGGGATACCAGCAGAAGATGGTCCAAGTCCTTGGGCCCCTGCACCCATGTGGGAGACCAGGAAGAAGCTCCTGGCTTCGGACTGGCTCAGCTGTGGCTGCTGCAGCCATCTGGGAAGTGAACCAACAGACGGAAGACCTTTCTCTCCATCTCTCCCTCTCTAATTCTACCTCTCACATAAATAGATAAATCTTTTTACAAAGAAGATGCCAGGAGGCCTAGAGCCTTTGTCCAGCACTCTGGGGCCTCTTAAATCCTCCACTAGAAATCATTTTACCTG
Organism: Sylvilagus floridanus; assembly: GCA_949820135.1. Classification (NCBI taxonomy): domain Eukaryota; kingdom Metazoa; phylum Chordata; class Mammalia; order Lagomorpha; family Leporidae; genus Sylvilagus; species Sylvilagus floridanus. The sequence continues at coordinate 99,289,685 of OX463225.1, forward strand.
GCATGCATGAGACTTTGCCACCTGAAACTGATTTTTCAATGCCTTGACTACTGGAATGACTAACTGGGGCTTTACATGTGTAAGCAGAAAGACAAAATACAGGAATTATGCATACAGTATATACTCAATGATAGCTATGGCAAATCCTCATTCAGTGAGCGGGAGACTCCCCAGAGGTCTGAATATTTTAAAGCAAGCTCTACAAAACTGACCCTTAGGGCCGGCACCGTGGCTCATTTGGTTAATCCTCCGGCTGCGGCGCCGGCATCCCGTATGGATGCCGGGTTCTAGTCCTGGCTGCTCCTCTTCCGGTCCAGCTCTCTGCTGTGGCCCAGGAGGGCAGTGGAGGATGGCCCAAATGCTTGGGCCCCTGCACCCGCATTGGGGGACCAGGAGGAAGCACCTGGTTCCTGGCTTCGGGTGGGCACAGCGCCAGCCGTGGCGGCCATTTGGGGAGTGAACCAATGGAAGGAAGACCTTTCTGTCTCTGTCTATAACTGTCAAAAAAAAAAAAAAATAACAAAACAGACCCTTTCTCCAAGTAGAATTCATACCACTGGTTTTAGATTAAGGCCTGAGGCTTGCAGAAATTAAGTCTTGGTTCCCAGTTGCACCACGGTATGACCAAGGGGGCAGCAATGGAAACTGGCTGTGAGCAATGGAAACCAAGGGCTGAGCACATGGGACACCATGGTGTTAATAACCATTCCTGCATGGACAACTCGCCAAGTCACGCGAGACTTCCACAGGGAGAGACACAGGCATCAATCCGTTCAACAAGGTACAGCCCCATCACCTAATTCCCTTGCACTAGGCCCTCAGGAAGGACCTTAAGGTTTCCCGCATCTCAACATTTCCACCCGGCAGACCAGGCTTCCCCCAGCGAACCTTTGGAGAATAAGCCGTAGCCAAGCCCTCGCCCTGAGCCTTACCCTCTCCATCGTAACTTATCCTCATCAATGTCTACTCCAACAAGCTCTTCGATGCAGGGGAAGACTTTCAGCAGCCTTATGAGTGACGTATCTCCACATCCCAGGTCTGCAACCTGCAGAATGAGACACGGCATTATTTCAAAGGCACTGCTGGCCACGGAAGTGTGAACCACAGCTTTATTTGGGGAGGGGGACATTCATGGCAATAACAGAGCTGCTATCTGGAAGTAGCTTTTTGGCAGAAGAGTATGAACAGGAAGCAAGTTCACCTCAGTCCACAGGCCTAGGGGCAAGTAAGAACTTCCACCTGATCAAAGTCAGAAAGAGCTGCGCCTATTCCAGAACCACTGTTTTTGGCTGCATTTGACAGACACAACCAGGTGTGCAGCCAGGTTTCCCATTCAGAACCACAAGCTGGACCTTAATCCTCAGCATCAGACTTCAGCAAGCAAAGCTATCAAATTTGCTTTCATTCATCTCTGACATGTAGAAGACAGTCACTTCTTATTTGACACACGAATGACATCAAACCATATGAAATCCCATATTGGACTTTTTGTTGTTGTTACAAAGGCGTTTAGTTTATTCTCGTATCACGGATACTCTAGCGGTTCACATTTCTTGACGCCGCTCCTCCTCCTTTACAGTAGTTCATGTGCAATCTCACTCCCAGGCCCAGGGAGGGGCGGGGCGGGCCTTGGCACTCCACTCAGGGCCAGGGGTGGGGGCGGCGGGCCCCGTGGGAAAAGGGGCTTGGGGGCGGGGGAGTGGGGGTGAGCAGAGGTGGGAGAGGGCCCTACAGTCTTTTTAATTTTTTTTAACGTCCGTGGATGATTCTCCCCTGTTGTGTTCCTTCCTGGCTGCCCAGGGTAGGGGACCATGCAGTGCAGGGCAGGCTAGGGGGGAAAGCAGCTGGCTGCCCGGGGGGAGAGGGGGGCGCTGGGGGGGGGGGCTCCTAGGCTAAGGCACAACCCTGTCTTTGGCTCTCCTGGTGGGGAGTTCCCTCCTCTGCACCCCCCTACCCGGCCCCCCCATATTGGACTTTAAACTGCCAAAAAGGCAATTCTAGATGCTTCAGCTGAATGTTCATGTCTGGATGGCTAAAGATGTTTAAAAAAAGAAACTCCACTCTGTGTGCATATACAAAAACACAGTAGTGCAGTTGAAAAAAACAAACCTCAGAGTAATCTTTGGTTTTGAGCATCAGGCAGAAAATTAAAATACAGATACTCACCTTCCCAACACCTAGGATACATCTAGAACATCCCAAGCATTATCACAGGAAGCAGATATGTATGTTGTGTGAAATGATGACTTTCCATTGAGGTGTTAGAGGCCCATTAGCATCTAACTTCAAAACAAACAATTCTGTGGCCATGGTACCGGTCTGCCTGATGCTCCGACTACTCTAGAAAGGCGAACCTGCATCCAACTGTACGTGTGAACCTGGCTGGCGGCACTGAAGGCTACCCGAGCCCTGCACTCCTCATAAATGGCTACAAGAAGTCACCCGTTCTTTGTGGGCCAGGAGTGGACTCACTGGAGAAAGCCCTTCCCCATAGGCTTAGATTAAACCTCTGCCTCCATTCTTTGCCTCAAAACTCAGCACAATCATCTATCCTCACTGATCAGCAAGACCAGAATTCCCCTGACTGTACTTCTTAGGCTGGCCTCAGGGGGGCGCCTACCGGCCTCTGACTCATCTACTTCCCAGCTTGGCTTCCTGTCAGAGGAAAACACCTGGCTCAACTCTTGAAGACACCTGTGGACTTTGCCGTCACAACATCACCATCCTTCTACTCCAACAATCCGTCTGAGAAGGTTTCTTCTTACTAGTGTGCTTTATTTGACAAAACACTTCAAAAGACAATTTAGCAATTCAGTGTTTGCGATGCCCTACCTTCTTGGGTTCATGCTGATCCACTATATCTTTAACAAACTGGTACCGCTGTCTGTACAGTGGAGGTTTAAACTTTATTATCCTCTCCTTGGGAACTTCACGATTATTACCAATCATATTAGTGCACTGAAAATGTAGCAAAAAAAGAATTAGAAATCTAAGTTACACATGACTTCAGAAACTAAATGGGGGTATAGACTTTTATTTCCCTTCAATTGAGGGGAAATAAAATGAGATTAAATTAAATGAGATTAAAGTTCATTTCCTTCCGCAATTGCCCTAGCCACATTTCAAGGGCCCAACTTCCCTGCGGACTAATCAGACAGCAGGGATCTACAGCTAGAGTATGCCAAGTGTGATCTCCAAATATCGGTGTCTTTACCTGGAAATGTCACTAAAACAAGATCTTGAGTCTCACCCCAGACTTGCTGGGACAGAATTCTGAAAGCCAGTCAAACCCCCAGGTGATCCATCCACACCCATCAGTGAGGCACCACACTTGGAAAGCGTTTAAAGACTGTTATTTTAACAACTGGTGATTTAAAAAAGTCACTTAACACAGACAGGCCAGGTGTGGGTATGTCAGCCTCATTCCGCTCACCACCCTGGGAAGCGCGAGAACCGAGAGGCCAGGCGCTGCTCGGGGCTGCCCCCAGGTGTTTTAACTTCCGAGAAAAACAAGAGTGGCGTTACCTGTGCCTTCTCTCCTTCCATTTCCCTTCCAAGTTTCGCTGAGACAAAAATGCAGATGGTCCCTTCAGGCTGTTCGTCAGAGACTCAGCAGCGATTCCGCTGTAAATACAAGCGGTTTCGAGAATGACACCCAAGAGAAACAGCTTTGGGGGGGGGGGGGGGAGGAATGCTCCTTTTCCTTGAAAGCCATTCAGGCCCTGGAATACCCACTGAAGTATTGTTTCAGACGTGAGCAAACGGGCTCGGGAAGCCTAACCCCCCACCTCATCCAACCCAGCTAAGCACAATGACACCCCTTCTTCCCTTCTACCCTCAGTTCAGTCAGATACAAATAACACTTTTGGGAGTTCTGCCTGTTTCTTTCCTAAGAGCCTGCACCCTCTCCAAGCTGTTTCCAATCAATGATCTACCCACCCATCGGTAAAATGGCATTTCGTGGAGGGGGACAGTTCCCTTGACGACTTGGGACACTAGAGACGCCGCAGCATCACTTCTATTCACTCTCGGACTTGGGTTTCGACTTTGGTCCTTTATTGCACTCTGGTTTCCAACAACCAGAACTCCAAGAACCAGAACTGAAATTTAGGCAACATGACAATCACAGCTTCTAAATAAGTCCCTGACGTCTGCACCCTGCTCCTGCGAGCCAACCTGCCCATCCTCCACGAGCACCAGTCGTTCTCACCGCTGACCCTGGAGCCAGGCGCTCTCCCAGGCGGCGAAGCAAGGCAAAGCGCAGTAGGCGGACCAGACCCAGCCACCGCCCAATTTAACTCCAGGCCCCGCCCCTGACGCCGACCTCGCGCAGACTCACAGGGCGACGTTACCCGCCCGCCGCTCCACCTGCGCCCGCCACACCTGCGCCTCCGGGCTCCCCGCTGCCGGGTGCGCCCTCTGGCGGGGGGCGCTCGGGGTCCGCCCTGCGTACCTGGAGCCCTGCCGTGCGCCCGCTGCGGCGCTCCGGCTCCCGGCTGCAGGGCGTCGGTTTCGCGCCTCAACGGCCAGCGAGGCGCATGCGGCGAAGCCATTTTCTAGGTCTTCACGGGAGCCTCGGCGGGGACCGCGGCCCCCGCGCGGGCTCGCGCTGCGGCCCCCCGCTCGGCCCGGCGCCGCGACTGTTGAGCCGAGGCGGCGCTGCGGCGAGCTGGGCCGAGCCCTGGAAACGGGCCTGGCCGACGGAAGGCGGCGGGAGCAGCGGCCGCGCTCCCCGCGAGCGCACGCCGCCGCCTCTGCCGCCCCCGCACAGACCTCCGGAACGGGCTTTGAGGGACTCCGGGCTGCATCTAGTTGGTCCCGTAACGCCTGAACTCAGAAAACACGCTTTCTCAGCTCCCTCCACACCCCCCAACTCGGTTTTTTTTTTTTAAACCCACGTGCTGTGGACGAAATTGACCTATTAGAAGGCCTTACCGTGACCTTGCCTGTAGAAATTCAACTTAACGCTTATAAACTGTGCTTGCTTTTCCGTGTGCGATGGAAGGGCATAAGGAGAATCAGAGGAGGAAACTGCTTTCTTCTGGGGACGAGAACATTACTACTTCAGTTTTTTGTTCTTTTTTTTTTTTTTTTTTTTCATTTAAGTTGAAAGGTAGAGACCTTGGATCTGCTGGTTCACTCCCGTAATGCCTGCACCAGAACTCAATCCCAGGTCTCTCATGTGGATGGCAGCGACCCAACTACTTAGCTAACACCTGCAGTCTCCAAAGGTATGCAGTAGCAAGAAACTGGAATTGCAAGGGGAGCTGGGATTGGAACCCAGGCACTCCAGTACGGGTGGGTGTGGGCCTTGGGACCAGGTCCCTCTCAACCTGTCCCCAAAAGTCCCTCCCCCTTAAAAAAAAAAAAGTGGTGTAAAAAGCTTTAGGAATTTGCATATCACCTTGCTCAGGGGCCATTACTCTGTATGGTTCCCATTTTACTGTATGTGCTGCTGAAAGGAGCACCAAAACTAGTATTTTAGAAGTCAAAAGCTGATACTTATTACCAAATTCACAGCCTAATATTATAAGCGCTATAGTGGAACTGCATTTTTCAAACGCTCAACACCCCGGGCAGCACATTGTGCTAACGGTTTAAGAATGCACCAAGATGAGTTACACAAAGCTTGTTTCTGGCCCTGGGACGCAGTGTTAATGTCACCCCACAGTGTAAGAGGCTTCTGTTGGCCTGGCTCAGCGCAGTTTTAACCCACTGTCTTTGTTAAGAAAGCATACTCCTTACCACAAATTGTGATTTAGATAGAGGCTTTCAAAGTAAGTAGTAAACTTCTGGTCACATATTCAAAAGAATCGAGAGCAGGAACTCAAATATTTGTATATCCACGTTCACAGCAGCGTTGTTGACAGTAGCCAAAATGTGAAAACAGCCCAAATGCCCGTCAATAGGAAAATGTCTAAAAAAAAAAAAAGTGGTTTCTGCGTTATCCAGCCTCGTGGGCATTTTGGGACAGGGGCCTAGGCTGCTGCCTCGGACCTCCACGTGCTGACGGGACAGCAGGGGTCAAACACGGGCTACTCTGCTTCTGATCCAGATTCCTGCTCAAGTGCCTGGGAGGCAGCAGATGATGTCCCAGGGAGGAGGTACCCAGACGGTGCAGGTCCTTGTAATCAAGGCTCTTCTGTGCTGTTGTAGTTGATCTAGCTAACGAAAATTCTATGCATCGTGGGGAAAAGTTTCATGTGTTTTCTCTTGAGTCTTGATTGGAGCTATCATCCAATTAACCAATCAAAACCTCCCCTCTTCCAGACCAATCATAAGAACCGCCCCTTTTTACAGCCTACAAACCCTAGACAACCAGATTTCTAAACAGCTGGCTTCTTCAAGGAGTTTGTGTGTGTGTGTGTGTGTGTGTGTGTGTGTGTGTGTGTGTGTCATTGCTGGGAGATTTTTTTCTTTTGTATTTGCTTTAACTTCTCTGCTTTCTTTTGATAAACTACTTCTGCTTTACTTACTCTTCCTTGTCTGTGCTCCACGTTCTTTACAGACGTGAGACACGAACCCAGCAGAGAAAAAGAATTGTGACAACCACAGACTCCTGCAGCAGTGGGGTGGTGAGAAATTTTCCCATATTTGTTTACTTAGAAGTGTATTCAGTCAGAGTTGTTCGTGACAATGAAATTCATTCAGGCCACTTTAGAAAAGTAGGATTTTGGGGGCTGGCGCCATGGCTCACTTGGTTAATCTTCTGCCTGCAACGCCAGCAACCTATATGGGCGCCAGGTTCTAGTCCTGGTTGCTCCTCTTCCAGTCCAGCTCTCTGCTATGGTCTGGGGGGGCAGTGGAGGATGGCCCAAGTGCTTGGGACCCTGCATCCATGTGGGAGACCAGGAGAAGCACCTGGCTCCTGGCTTCGGATCGGCACAGGGCCGGCCGTGGCGGCCACTTGGGGAGTAAACCAACAGAAGGAAGACCTTTCTTTCTCTCTCTCTCTCTCTCTCTCTCTCTCTCTCTCTCTCTCTCTCTCTCTCTCTCTCTCTCTGTCTCTCTCTCTCTCTCTCTCTACCTGTCAAATTAAAAAAAAAAAAAAAGTAGGATTTTGAACCCTCACCTCATCTCTCGGAGAACTAAAGAATTCTGTTCTTATAGGCAGCCATGGAACAGACTGTCAACTCAAGGATTCTTTAGCAAAAATGCCTCCATCACCACCATCGGCCCAGCTGAAGCCCTGAATTGGATGTCAGAAGCTCAACCACAACTGTGCTTGTCAACAGGGTAATTCCTGGGTGTGGGGCCACTTTCATGCATAATTCCCTTGTGAACCTAATTCTCTTATGCCTGTAACTAATAGGTTGAGCCTAGATTATTTTCAGCCACCGGAGTCTCAGGATGTACAATATTTGAGGGGTTGGGATGGGACTGTTTTGGAGGAGGACAAATATGCTTGTATGGGAAATTACGGTTCCAAGCTACAAATGACGGTTTCTACCAGGGGAAATTATACCTTTGTGCCTCAGGGCACAGAAACCACAGGAAGAGTCAAGCAGAGCTACATCACAATCAACAATTCCATCATCGGGGCTGCCACTGTGACAGAGTGGGTTAAACCACCGTTTGAAATGCCAGCATCACATATCAGAGTGCCGTTGTGAGTCCCAGCTGTCCTGCTGCCAATCCAGTTTCCTGCTAGTGAGTTGTGCAAGATGGATCATTTGCTTGGACCCCTGCCACCCACATGGGAGACCTGGACGGAGTTCCTGGCTCCTGGCTTCAGCCTGATCGAGCCACAGCCATTTGGGGAGTGAACCACTGAATGGAAGATCTCTCTGTCTCTCTCTGTTGCTCTTTCAAATAAATAATTTTTTAATTTCATAATCATAAAAGAAATTAGTACTTTTTTAAAAAAACATTTATTTATTTGAAAGAGTTATAGAGTGTGCACTAGTTCACTCGCAAAATGGCAACAAACTCCAGTGCTGGGCCAAGTCAAAGCCAGGAGCTTCTTCCTGGTCTCCCACATGGGTGCAGGTGCCCAAGTTCTTGGGCCATCCTCCCTTGCATTCCCAGGAACATTAGCAGAGAGCTGAATCAGAAGTGGAGCAGCCAGGGGCCAGCGCTGTGGCATAGTGAGTAAAGCCACTGCTTGAAGTGCTGGCATCCCATATGGGCACCAGTTCATGTCCTGGCTGCTCTACTTCTGATCTAGCTCTCTGCTATGGCTTGGGAAAGCAATGGAAGATGGCCCAAGTCCTTGGGCCCCTGCACCCGTGGGAGAGACCCGGAAGAAGCTCCTGGCTCCTGGCTTTGGATTGGCACAGCTCCAGCCATTGTGGCCATCTGGGGAGTAAACCAGAGGATGGAAGACCTCTCTCTGTCTACCTCTGCCTCTCTGTAATTCTGCCTTTCAAATAAAAGAAGTGGAGAAGCCAGAACTTGACCCGGTGTCCCTATGGGAAGCCAACATCTCAGGCAGCAGCTTCACCCGCTATGCCACAAGCTAGTCCCTAATTAGTACTTAATTGTTGTACTTAATTGTTAAACAACCACTGCATGTGCACTGTGATGCTAAATATTTTACAGGTAATATTTATTTACTCTTTAAAAGAACCTGCCAGCAGCGTATCATTGATTTGTTTTGCAGATGGGAACTGGAGATTCATAGAAACTCAAAGTCATGAGTTCTGTAAACAGCAGAGCTGGACTGAGAGCCCAGGTGAGCTTGGCTCCCACTCTGCTCAAAGGAGGGAGCTGTGGACCCTCATTTCCTCTTTTGGTGAGAAAATGACCTCACAAGGCTGGTGTCTTCAGACTATCCTATCAGACCCTCCCATACTGCTCCTCTGCTGCTTTTTTTTTTTTTTAATGTATTCTCATTTTACTTGCAAGAGCTAGAGAGAGGAAAAGAGGTCTTCCATCTGCTGGTTCACTCCCCAAACTGAACAATTAGGGCCAGGCCAGGCTGAAGCCAGGAGGCTGGAACTCAATTCAGGTCTCCCCTGGGGGTGACAGGGGCCAAAGTATTTTGGCCACCATCTGTTGCCTCCAAAGGGGCTCGTGAGAAGGCATCTGGATCTGAAGCAGAGCAGCCGGGACTTGAACCTGGCACTCCAATGTGGGCTACAGACGTCCCAAGGGGCAAATTGACTGCTGTGCCACGACACCTGCCCCATTCTGCTCCTTTTTGCCTCTTTCCTCCCTTTTAAATCTCTTTAGACCAAGGATGAGTGGAGGAAAAACAAAGGGATACTTCTGGCCCCTACAAACCCACCGTTGTGCCATTTGGTTGTTGTGATGGGCTTTGACAACAATGCTTTGTCACTGGCGCTGCCTGACGTCACCAGCACGATGGGCTGTGGTTGCTGGAGGCCACTTGTTTTCTGGCCTAAGAGACAGATGCCTCCCTTCCCACACAACAGATCCTGAACAATTTTAGGTGTAACTGATTTGGGGTCCTTCAGGGGGCCTGAATCCACAATCAAATGACAGCTAACTCAGAAGATGAGATAAAAATATCATCTTTGGGGGGCCAGCGCCATGGCTCACTTGGTTAATCCTCCAGCTGCAGCACCGGCATCCCATATGGGTGCCGGATTCTAGTCCCAGCTGCCCCTCTTCCCAAGTGCTTGGGCCCCTGCACCCGCATAGGAGACCAGGAAAAGCACCTGGCTCCTGGCTTCGGATCGGCGTAGCTCTGGCCATAGGGGCCATTTGGAGGATGAACCCAAGGAAGGAAGACCTTTCTCTCTCTCTCTCCCTCTCTCTCTAACTCTGTAAAAATAAAAACATCATCTTAGGGGGCTGGCATTGTGATGCAGCAGGTTAAGCTGACATTTATCATGACAGCATCCCATATGGGTGCCAGTTGAGTTTCAGCTGCTCGACTTTGTTTTTTCTGACAGGCAGAGTGGAGAGAGAGAGAGAGACAGAGAGAAAGATCTTCCTTTTCCATTGGTTCATCCCGCAATGGCCTCTGTGGCCAGTGCACCGCGCTGATGTGAAGCCATGAGCCAGATGCTTCTCCTGGTCTCCCATGCAGGTGCAGGGCCCAAGCACTTGGGCCATCCTCTACTGTATTCCTGAGCCGCAGCAGAGAGCTGGCCTGGAAGAGGGGCAACCGGGACTAGAACCCAGGGTGCCAGCACTGCAGGAGGAGGATTAGCCTATTAAGGCATGGCGCCAGCCAGGCTGCTTGACTTCTGACTCAGCTCCCTCCTGATATTCCTGGGAAAGTGGTGGAGGATGGCCCAACTGCCTCTCCATGTGGAACAACATTCATACTCCTGCTTTATTTTTTAAGATTTATTTATTTTATTTTAAAGGTAAAGTTAGGCAGAAAGAGAGAGAGACATACATGGGGGAGATCTTCTATCTGTTGATTCACTCCTCAAAGGGCCACAATGGCTGGAGCAGTGCCAATCCAAAGCCAGGAGCTTCTTCTGGGTCTCCCACATGGGTGCAAGGGCCCAAGGAACTGGGCCATCTTCCTCTGCTTTCCCAGGCCATAGAGAGAGCTGGATCAGAAGTGGAGCAGCTGGGACTCAAATGCCCACATGGGATGCCGGCACTGCAGGCAGTGGTTTCACCCTCTACACCACAGCGCCAGCCCCCCTGCTTTATTTCTAAGTTTGATAATTTTTCTTAACACTTCTAATCCAGGTTTATCAGTAACAAAGTTTTTTTCTTTTTAATATTTATTTTACTTATTTGTAAGGCAGAGTTACAGAGGGGTGAGGAAAGAGAAAAATAGAGATCTTCCATCCCCTGGTTCACTCTGCAAATGATTGCAGTGGCCAAAGCTGGGCCAGGCTGAAGGCAGGAGTCTGGAGCTCAATCTGGGTCTCTCACATGGGTGACAAGGACCCAAGTACTTGACACATCACTGCTGCCTCCTGAGATGTGCATTAGTAGGAAGCTGGAATGGAGAGGGGAGCCCAGACCTCAATCCAGGCACTTGGATATGGGACGTAGGCCTCCCAACTTGTGGCTTAAATGCTGTGCCAAACGTTCCTACACACCCCAAGTTTATCACCATTAGACCACACACTTTTTGTCTAATCCCATCAGAAGGCTTCCAGGCAAGCTCAGAATCAAGGGCCCTGTCTTGTGTTGCTTCTGCCAACCCAAGCACAGGGAGAAGCGCTCTCTGGAACTTCCTTATTTAAGACCAGATTGCAAGACGCAACATAGCTGCCTTCCATTCCTACCCTGAAATCTCCTCATCTGCCTCATTTTGAAAAGAAGACTGAGCCACAGAACCACATCTGAACTTGCCAGGGCTGTAAGGCGTCTGTCCCTTGGCCTCATTCAGATTTCAAGCCAGTTTCTGTCTGCGGGCCCATTCATTCTTTGCAGTGATCCTCACTGAGAAATTGTCACCATGCCCCTTCCCCACCTTCTCTACAGAAAAAGGGGGCTATGTGCTTCTGGACAGTACTGGGTAATTCTGCTGGGTTCGTGTCTCCGGGCACATAGTAAATCTGCGTTTCGATCCAGTTAATAGATCTTTGTCACTCTTTGCCAGAGCACAAAAATAGTTTTCCCCAGGTCTTTGGGTCTTCATTTCTGAAGGCTCCCTGTCCCATTAAACTTTGAATCAGTGAATGTCTTCTGCTTTTCTCTTGTTATAAGAGTGAAATCTGGGAGATCACTGTCTCTCCTCTCTGCCACTCTGCCTTTCAAATAAAATCTAAATAATAATAAGTGAAACTTACTGAGACTTAATTTGGAGTCCACTATTGGAAAATGTCCCATGTAGCTCTGGGAAGAATGTGGGTGCTGGGCTGGCACTGTGGCACAGCAGGTTAAGCCGCTGCTTTTGACACTGGTATCCCATATCAGAGTGTCAATTCCAGTCTCAGCTGCTCCACTTCTGATCCAGCTCCCTGTTTTTTGTTTTTTGTTGTTTTTGACAGAGTGGACAGTGAGAAAGAGAGAGACCGAGATAAAGGTCTTCTTTTTGCTGTTGGTTCACCCTCCAATGGCCCCCGCGCTGTGGCCGGCGCACCGCGCTGATCCGATGACAGGAGCCAGATGCTTCTCCTGGTCTCCCATGGGGTGCAGGGACCAAGGACTTGGTCCATCCTCCACTGCACTCCCTGGCCACAGCAGAGAGCTGGCCTGGAAGAGGGGCAACCAGGACAGAATCCATCGCCCCGACCAGGACTAGAACCAGGTGTGCCAGCGCCGCAAGGTGGAGGATTAGTCTAGTGAGCCCCGGCGACGGCCCAGCTCCCTGCTAAGGTGTCTAGGAAAGCAGCAGCAGTTGGCCCAATACTTGGGCCACTGCCCACCCCTGTGGGAGACCAGATGGAGTTCTGGGCTTTTGGCTTCAGCCTGACCTAGCCTCAGCTGTTGTAATCATTTGGAGAGTGAACCAACAGACGAAAGATCTCTCTGTCTCTCCCTATGTCATTCAAATAAAAAAGGGTGCTGTTAATGGGTCCTGTATGTTACATCTACTTGGACTACTGAGTTAAAGCCTGTTTCCTTATTTACGTTCGGGTTGGTTGTTCTGTCCATTATTGATGGGGTATTATAGTTCCCAGCTTTTACAGTACAACTTGCTGTTTCTCCGAGGATCAGTTTTCACTTCAGCCATGACTACTGTGGTGGGTACTACGTGTCCCCCTCCAGTACGCATGGCCATGACTTCTTACAGTGGAATGGTGCCAGGCACAGTCAACAAAGGGGAAGAACATGGGTCAAGCCTCGGCTGAACCAGACACGTGCTTCCAAGGGTCCTTTTCCAATGGAATCACACACAGTGTGCTCAAGTGATCCATCAATGAGTTGCAACGATTCCTGGGAAATATTACCAAACCACAGGCACTCATTGGAGACTCAGTGCCCACAGTTTTGTTTTTTCACTGGGGGCTGATCCTATAGGCACCCCGTGACTGGCGTGTACCGAGATTCTGGACTCTCAGAAGGAAAGCAGGTGTTCATCATCATAAACCATCTTGTTTGTACAAGTTGTTTTAGGCATACTATTGTATAATGAGGAATTTGACTGGACTTAATCCTAGGTTCCTGGGAGGTAAACTCCAAATCCTTGGAATTCCCTGGGTGATGGGATTATCCTTGCTATTCAAGGTTGACCCAGATAGTTCATGCCACTGAAGTGACTCATCGTTGGTGCACAGGTATCTTAGCTAATGAGATCACTGAGCGTGGGGCAGGCCCCACCGGAAAGATTAGCTTCAGGGTTACAGGGTTGGAGCATTGAGCCTGACTTCTTAGAAGAGGGAGGGGCTTCAGATTAAGTTTAATCCCTAGGACGATGATTCCATCAATTGGGCCTACATTAAAACACACACACACACTAAAAACTCTGGATGCCCCAAGCTCTGGTGGGTGTTCCTGGTTGGTAATTAGACACTGACGTGCTTGGGAGGGGATGACCTACCCTGAGGACATGGGAGCTTTGTATTTGGTATTCTCCAGGTTTTGCCCTCTCTCCATCTGACTGGTTCTGATTGTGTCCTCTATAATAAATTGTAAGAACATTTTTCTGCATTCTGAGTCATTTTAGCAGATAGTCAAGCTTCAGGGCATAGTGAAAACCCCAACTGTATAACCCATGTTGTGGGGCACACAGATTAAAAACACATCGAGGCTTTTGAGATCAAATTAGGAGTCTTTAGTAGCCAGCTGGCGACTGTCCTCTCACAGAGCAAGTCCAGAGAAGACAGCAGCCCACTACAGTGAGAGGGGCTTTAAAGTAAAACTTTCTTTTTATTTGGAAGCATTAGAGAGAGGCAGAGGGAGGGAAAGAAAAATCCTCCATGTGCTAGTTCCCAAACTGGCCACAATGGCCGAAGCTGGGCCCATCCAAAGCCAGGAACCAGGAGCTTCTTCCAGGTCTCCCATGCAGGTGCAGGGGCCCAAGGACTTGGGCCATCTCCTACTGCTTTCCCAGGCCATAGCAGAGAGCTGGATCAGAAGTGGAGCAGCTGGGACTTGAACCGGCACCCATATGGGATGCCGGCACTGCAGGCTGTGGCTTTTCCCGCTATTCCACAGTGCCGGCCCCACCTTCTTTTCTTATCAATCATTTAATCACATTTGCGCAGGCTTGTGTAAGCGGGAAGCAGGCTTACAGAAGCGGAAAGCAGTTAGCCAACCAGCCAGTTTCTCTTAATTTGTCTTTAAAGATGTTTAACCCCTGACTTGTTTACACCTAACTGTGGTCAGACGTGGCGTCACTGACCTTGATGCCACCTGCAGCCAGGAGAAGAAAGCAGGAACTATATTCTCACATCCTGGTGGCCTTGGCCATTATCAAGCAAATGGAGGTACAAGAGCCAGAAATATGTTGGTTGCAATGAGTGAACAGACCAATATTTATGTTTGCAAGGTCACAGCCTCTGCTTTGATGTGATGCAACAAAGCAATCTATAACCTATAGCCACCCGGGCATGCTATACTCTATAGACAATTTAGACTTCGAGTCACCCTGCCACACGCATAGTCCAGAAAAGTAAGAAGTCACATAGTCTGGGAACCTGAGTTTTGCAGCTGGTATCTGAATGTTATGGGGGGTTTTGCCCTCACCCTGTGAAGTCTAAGCTAACACCAGACAGTTCACATCAGAGCTGCATTGCAGTGAGCCATTCTTACCACTCACTGGTGATGGCACCCTTCCTGAAATCTGCATTCCCAACACCAGATCAATTCTGACCTGCCCTGTTAACTCTTTTCTGCACAAGTAGACACTTTTATTTCGTTAAGATCTCTTTGCAATGCTGAGTGACGCACACACACAGAGGGAGAGGCAGAGATCTGCTAGGGAGGAAGGTAGACATTAGCCTGCATGTGGGAGAGGGGCCAGAGAAGTGAAAAGTCTGTGCAGTTGAATGAGGGAAGCATGCCTTGGAAGCAGCCCAGGATTTATACAACCGGAGTTCTGCCCATGTCCTTTTAAGTGGGACCCAGACCTGCATGGGGGGGGGAGGGGAGGCAGGGTGGGAGGCAGCAATTAGGTCCAATAACACTGCTCTGATAGTGCCCCAGGAGGGATTTCATGAATTCTGGTCCAGTAAGCCCTGCACCCAGCAACATCCCAGAAGAAGGATGCGGGAGGAAGAGAAATGGTGAGCTCATACCCATAAAAATGCCAATCTGAATGCAGATTGGGTCTCAGCACCAGAGCACTGTACACTGTTCAAATCCCATCACCTGCCATGCTGACCCAACCTGGCTGAAGGCTTGGCACACCCAATCCCGAACATACAGCTAAGCCTCACTTTCCTTCATGCCCCAAGTGCCATGACAGCTTCCTAGAGATCACCACATGTGCTGCAGCCCCACCCCAAACCCTGCGACCTTTGAACCTTCAATCAGGGCATGCACCAAGCACCACCCCTTTTCCTGTGAGAAGTCCCTAAGGGTGAAATGGATCCTGTATTTTCTCAGTGTACAGACCTGAGCACTTCATCTTTTCTCCAGCTCATAGCTCCTGCTCATTGTTGGTGACTGCTTGCTCAGAACCTGGCCTTGAAGCTGGTGAACCTCATTAGTGCCTCCTGCTCACTGCTTGATTCCCATGTGGATCTGGAAGGCCCAGTTCATCTACTCACAAGGAGCCGTGTCACAGGCCACCAACCAGCATATGGATCAGTGCCACCTCTGGTCTAACTGGGTGTGGCCAGAGGCCCAGGGTCACTGGGTATAAATCAAGGCCACATAGGGTGGCTGTCAACAGTACCAGCAGTGAGGCCATCTCACATAGAAGGCGGATGGGTGTGCCAAATAGAGATAGAGGCCAAATAGAGATGCGGCTTGTGAGGACTTTGTCTATCAGCAGAAGCTATTAGCAGGGGGAAATCCATGAGCCATCTCATCTGGGCCTGTGTGTGGCACTCACCCAGGCAGCACGGTCCTCTAGTCTCTGACCAGATGCTAAAAGCTTGTACCAGTTATCCCCCTGTGTGTGATTTTCCCAAAAGTTTGAGATGCAACCTCTGATTATTCCTTATTTCTTGTCAGCAGCTTATCATGAATCTGGTATTAACAAATGGATGACCCATCTGCTGAGCAGATCCCTTCCATCTGCAGCCCTGGCCACGCTTCCTGGTTGGCAACCATACAAAAATGCTGCCGGCAAAACATTGTGTCAGAATTTAGACTCCTCGTGGGAATTAAAGCTGTTAGACTTAGAAAGAAATAAGGCTTCTATAACATTTTCAAGTCGACTTTAGAATGTAATAAAATTGCTAAATGCTATTTAGAAAACATTAAGGGCTATCACTCTGCCACACTATGTGCAAAGCCTCGTCCTAAGCACTTACATATGCAGCTACATCAAGTGATTTGATCCGCATAAAACCCTGCAAAGTAAGTGATGCTAGCGTTCCCATTACAACAGAGAGGAACTGAAGTCACTTGTTCCCAAATTAAAATGGTGGAATCAGAATTAAAACCCAGACAGTCTGGCTCAAGAGTCTGTGCCTGGAGCAGTGGTTGTGGTTCTGTAGGTTAAGCTGCTGCTTATGGTACCAGCATCCCAAATCAGAGAGCCTGGTTCAAGTCCTAGCTACTCTGCTCCTGATCCAGCTCCTGGTTAACACTCCTGGGAAGGCAGCAGGAGATGGCCCAAGTCCTTGGGCCCCTGTCACCCTGTGGAAGACCCAGATGGAGTTCCTGGATCCTAGCTTCAGCCTGGTCCAGCCCTGGTTGTTGCATCTGGAGAGTGAACCAGCAAATGGAAGCTCGATCTCTCTCTCTCTCTATCTCCCTCTCTGTCTTTCAGATAAAAACAAATATGCAAAAATTTTTTAAAACTTCAAAAAGAGAAACTGAGCCTATAAAAATTGTGTTATCCTATGGTCCTTATTTTTGTCTAACACCACAATTATGTGAAATGATCAAGAGATGGATTTTTTTTCCAGGTAACTAAGAGTTAATCATTTAAGCCTGAAATAAACCTCAATAATTTTATGTAAATTTGTCTAAAATAATCCTGTCCCATAATAAAATGACCATAATTTAAATCCTTCAGATTCATTCATTTCTTAAATTTAAAATATGTAAATATATATTTATTTGAAAGGCAGAGTGACAGAAAGAGAGAAAGAGAGAGGAACTTTCTGTCTGCTGGTTCACTCCCCAAATGGCCACACCAGCTAGGTCTGGACCAGGCCAAATTCAGGAACCTGTAACCACCCAGAGTGGTGATTTAAGTCTTGGTTCCTCAGCTTCTCAACCAACTTATGGCTAATGGGCCTGGGAAGGCAGTAGGTGATGGCCATCTTGGGTGTGAACCAGTGGATGGAAGATTCTCTTTCTCTCTCCCCCCTCCCTCTATATAACTCTGACTTTCAAAATAAATAAATTCTTTTAATTTTTTTAAAGATTTATTTATTTATTTGAAAGTCAGAGTTACACAGAGAGAGAAGGAGAGGCAGAGAGAGAGGGAGAGAGAGAGGTCTTCCATCGATGGTTCACTCCCCAGATGGCCGCAACAGCCAGAGCTGTGCCGATCCGAAGCCAGGAGCCAGGAACTTCTTCTGCGTCTCCCATGTGGGTGCAAGGGCCCAAGGACTTGAGCCATCTTCTACTGCTTTCCCAGGCCATAGCAGAGAGCCGGATAGGAAGTGGAGCAGCCGGGTCTTGAACCAGCGCCCATATGGGATACTGGCGCTTCAGGCCAGGGTGTTAACCCACTGTGCCACAGTGTCAGCCCCAATAAACTCTATATTAAGAAATCTATGAAAGGAAAGGACCTGGCCGGTGGCACAGTGATCACTGCTGAGAGTATTTTGAATGAGAGTGACAGGTCTGCAAATAGTTAACCTGTCCACCTGTGCAGCTTCATCCTGATGACCACTGTGGTAAAGACAGAAGACAGCCTGTTCCCCTCCTGCACTGAGTGGCAGCCTGCCTGCAGACACACAAACTCCAGCCACATCTAAGAATCTATGACCTATTAAGTCCAAACAAATTGGTATTTCCAGACATCTTCCTTCTGGAGGTTCTAAGAATGATGCCACAAAAATCAGCACACTGCAAAGAGAGTATGGACAGATGCAAGCTGCAGACACTGCCCCCGGGGAGGAACACTGGGGAGAACCGCATCATCGAACAAGGAAAAATCAGAGGAAGAGTACCAGGATAAAAACCAGCTCCTAGAAGCTGTCAACAAGCAGTTGCTCCAGAAATGGACTGAAGCTCAGAGGGGGCTGAAGGACCTGACCCCAAAGGCAGAGCTGCTGGCAAAGTTTCAGGAAAATTCTTAGGCCATTTTGGAGAGGAAGGACCTCAACCCAGTTTGAGGCAATGAGATCTTGGCATCACAGCAAGAATCCAGGGCAGATCACAGAGACTCTGTGTTGTTATTAGACACGGTGCCAGATGGGCTGACGTTTTTTCTTTTAACAAAATAGCCACAAAGCAGATGGAGGAGATACAGGCCTTAAAGATAAAGCTGTAGATAAAAGGAGTCTGATTTCTAGCTTATGTAATGGCCAGGTAACTGATTTTACAATAGATCTTGAGGAAATGGCACAGCTACTAGAAATGGAACAAAAAGCAAGTGGCCAGATGGCTCCCTCCTGGGCATTAATTCTTGGAGCCACTCAGGACACCTTTGCCATGATCTTCTAGGACTCACCAACCCCAGGATGAAGACAGTTTCTACAGCGGGGTTAAGGACAGTTTATGCTTCATTTCGGGCAGATCTCCCAAGCCTTACCGGTAGGTGATTGAGATCCACGTGAGGGGGCCCTGGAAGTTTGATTGAACTCCTAGGCAACAAAGCAAAGCAGCACTCCAAGTGTTATCTTTTTTTCTTTTTTGGACAGGTAGAGTGGACAGTGAGAGAGAGAGACAGAGAGAAAGGTCTTCCTTACCAAGTGTTATCTTAACTGCCACACCAAATGCCTGGCCCCAGGCAACTTTAAAAAGAAAAGGATGAAGTTAGAGTGCTTACCCTACCTGATTTCAATAGTTGTACTGCTGAAAAGACAAGCATAAAGATCAATGGAACAGTATAGAGTCCAGTAATAGACCTATACTTAGTGGGCTGATTGATTTTTTTGGCCAAAAAAAGCAAAAAAAGATTTTCCAACAAACAATGTAGGATCAACCAAGTATCTGTGTGGGGGAGAAAAAAAAAATCAACCCTCCCTGATGCCAAAAACTAGCTCAAAATAGAACATGGACCTCAATGTGAAATCCCAAGCTACAAAAATTCAGAAAACATGGATATTCCTCCTACAGGATTGGGAGTGGTAGTTCTCAGATACAGAAAACACAGGAAACATAAGCAAAACAAGAAATGGATAACTAGGACTTTATTAAAATTGAAAAACTTGGGGCCAGAATTTGGCACAGCAGGTTAACCAGGAGCCTACAATGCTAGTATCCCTTACATGTGCAGGTTTGAGTCCCAGCTGTTCCACTTCTGATCCAGCTCCTCGCTGATTGCCTGGGAAAGCAGCTGAAGATGGCCCAAGTGTTTGGGCCCCTGCCACCCACATGGGAAGGCCAGGTGGAGTTTCAGGCTCCTGGCTTCAGCCTGGCCCAGCCCTGGCCATTAGGGCCACTTAGGGAGTGAACCAGAGGATGTAAGATCTCTCTCTTTACCTCTCTCTCTAATTCTGCCTTCCAAATACATAAACCTTTAAAAAATTTTGTTTAAATAAAATTTTTAAACTTTCTTTTAAAGACACCTTTAGGAATGTTACAGTAATCTGAGGTGGGAAGACTCCCTTTGTTCAAACAGGCACCAGAGACAGTGGAGGATCAAACAGTTTATTACGCCAGCAGGCTCAGCTGGAATCATTTCCCGAGAACTGAGCAACAATACCAAGTTTCTTACAATATCTGTAGGTTCATCAGCATCATACTTTAGTTGTTACAGCATTGGTGGGTTTAAATTGCAGCCTACGTAACTTAGGGCCGCACTTCCAGTGGCCAGTGGGCCTGGTATGTTTGTAAAAGAGATACCGGAGCAGATTTATTAGGACAGATTTATGACTGGAGTTTACAGAAGCAGAACTTAAGACTTCTTCCCTCTGTGGACAAGGTAACAGTGGGCAGCTGCTTCACTATTTAATTGTGAGCAGCCACTTTTCAAGATCTGTGTTGGGAGGAGGGGTCTGCTTCTCTTTGTCTCTGGTTGTGGCCATATTTCCTCTACAGGAACATTAAAATGCAAACTACAGACTGTATAAAAATACTTGCAACACTTATATTAGACAAAGGGC
Source organism: Sylvilagus floridanus (assembly GCA_949820135.1). Taxonomy (NCBI): domain Eukaryota; kingdom Metazoa; phylum Chordata; class Mammalia; order Lagomorpha; family Leporidae; genus Sylvilagus; species Sylvilagus floridanus. The sequence goes on from OX463225.1 coordinate 99,309,853, forward strand.
TCACATACAGATCATGTAAAGAGTTCTTTGAGGGCCAGGGTTGTGGCGTAGTGGGTAAAGCTACAGCCTATGATGCCAGCATTCCAAATGAGTGCAGGTTTGCGTCTCCGCTGCTCCATTTCTGATCCAGCTCCCTGCTAATGCGCCTGGGAAAACAGTGGAAGATGGCCCATGTGGGATGAAGCTCCTGGCTCCTGGTTTCCCTTGGTCTAGTGCTGGCTGTTGTGACCATATGGGGAGTGAACCAGTGGTTGAAAATATCTCTCTGTAATGCTTTCAAAATAAATAAATATTTTCCTTTTTTTTATTTAAAAAAAAATTTTTTTTTAAATTTTTGATAGGCAGAGTGGACAGTGAGAGAGAGAGAGAGACAGAGAGAAAGGTTTTCCTTTTGCCATTGGTTCACCCTTCAATGGCCGCTGCGGCCGGCTCACCGCGCTGATCCAATGGTAGGAGCCAGGTGCTTCTCCTGGTTTCCCATTGGGTGCAGGGCCCAAGCACTTGGGCCATCCTCCACTGCACTCCCTGGCCACAGCAGAGAGCTGGCCTGGAAGAGGGGCAACCGGGACAGAATCCGGCGCCCCAACCGGGACTAGAACCTGGTGTGCCGGCGCCGCAAGGCAGAGGATTAGCCTAGTGAGCCACAGCGCCGGCTCAAAATAAATAAATATTTTCTTAAAAAGGAGTTTTTCTAACTCAATTATAAGGCAAACAGGTGGGTGTTTGGCTCAGTGGTAAAATGCCCACATTCTATAACAGAGTACCTAGGTTCAAGTTCCCATTCACTTCCAGCTTCCTGCTATTGGACACCTGGGAGGCAACAGGCACACACACATGGGAGAGCAGGATGGAGTTCCTGGCTCCTGCTTTCAACCTAGCCTAATCCAGCTGTTGTGGACATTTGAGAAGTGAACCAGTGTATCAAACATATCTCCTTCACTCTCTTTTTCTCTCTTCTCCCCCCTTCTCTGTCATTCTGCCATGCAAATACATATAAAAACAATGAAAGAAAATGGAGAAAATGTTTTAAGTTACCCTGATTTGAACATTAAACTTTTTTCATTTATATTACAATAAAATATACATGGATGGCAATAAGCACTTGAAAAAGATGTTCAATGCCATTAGTGGTAATAAAAATAGAAATTAAAATTGCGATGAGGGGCAGGTGTCTGGTACAGTGGTTAATCTACCACTTGGGAAGACCACATCCCATATCAGAGCGTCTTGGTTTGGGTCCTCACTCCGTTTCTGATTCCAGCTTCCTAAGAATTTGGACCCCAGGACACGACAGGTCATGGCTGAAGTACTTGGGAGATCTGGATTGAGTGTCGGACCCCTGGCTTCAGCTTATCAAGCTCTGGCTATTGCAGGTATTTGGGGGAATAAACCAACAGATGGAAGACCTGTGTATGTTTGTCTCTCCCTATGCTTTTCAAATAGAAAACAATCTTCTTGAACTGCATTTCTTTAAAAAAAAAAAAAATCACAGGTGCCGGCGCCGTGGCTCACTAAGTTAATCCTCCACCTGCGGCGCCGGCATCCCATAGGGGCGCCAGATTCTGTCCCAGTTGCTCCTCTTCCAGTCCTGCTCTCTGCTGTGGCCCGGGAGGGCCGTGGAGGATGGCCCGAGTGCTTGGGCGCCTATACCCACATAAGAGATCAGGAAGAGGAACCTGGCTCCTGGCTTCAGATCGGCATAGCTCTGGCTGTGGCAGCCATTTGTGTGTGGGGGGGGGGAACCAACGGAAGGAAGACCTTTTTCTCTGTCTCTCACTGTCTAACTCTGTCAAATTAAAAAAAAAAAATCATAGTAGCACATCATACCCATTTAGAATGGCTAAAATCTAAACAAAAACCCTTTATACAAAGTGTGGTGAAGAGATAAAGCAACTGGAACTCACACACTGCTGGTGGCATGTGAAATGGGACCACCACTTCAGGAAATTTGGCTATGTCACAACAAGTTAGCCATGCTCTTCTCATCCCTGGTGCCTGAGAATTAACAGCCATCATGAACAACACAGTAACTATCTGGACCAGGAAGTTCACGGGCAACCAGCTACTTCTGAGGAAACAAATGGTCATCACGTCTTTTACCCTGGAAGGGGCAACAATACATAAGACAGAAATTTTGGGGAAACTAATCAAAATGGACAAGACCACACTGGAAGTCATTGCTGTATTTAGATTCAGAACCCATTTTGGTGGCGGCAAGACAGCTGGCTTTGGTGTCTTTTACAATTCTTTGGATTATGAAAGAAAAGTGAATTATGAAGAAAAATGAAAACAAGAACAAAATAAAGGAAATCAGGGGAGTGCAAAAGCCAAGGTTGGTGCTGGCAAAAAGCAGAATGGAAGATTCTGCAACAATTTAGCTGCAGTGATTGTGTGGATTTTTCAAAAGAGGATTAATTAACTGTAAAAACTTCTTTTAAAAAAGATTTTATTTATCTGAAAGGTAGAGTTACAGAGAGAGGGAGAGACAGAGAGAGAGGAGTCTTCCATCCACTGGCAGAGTTTATAATTCAGCCTTTCCAAAAGAAAAAGAAAGAAAGATGGAAAAGATCATGTATACAAAGAATTTACAAAGATCATAGCATTTGGCAATTAAAGTGTCACTATGTAAACTCAATAAGCTATTATTATTACAGCAAAAAACAAAAATAGATACCCAGGGGCTGACGTGGCACACCAGGTTAAGCTGCCACTTGTTAACCAGCATTCCATACCAGAGTTCTGGTTGGAGTCCCCGCTGTGTCCACCTCTGATTCAGCTCCCTGCTAATATGGCTAGGAGGGCAGCAGCAGATGGCCCAACTACTTGAACACCTGCTGGAGTTCCTGGCTCTTGGCTTTGGCCTGGCCCAGCCTTGGCTGTTGCAGCCACTGGGGAATGAACCAGTGAACCAGTAGATGGAAGATCTCTGTCTCTCTCTGTCTGTCTCTCTAATTCTGCCTTTCAAATAAATAAATATTTTTAAAAGTACATACACAAAAAGAACTAAGTTAAAAAAATTTTTAACTTGGTAATTCACAGAGGATAGGATCATCAGCTTTCCTTGGGAAGTAGTTTGATATAAACCATTGTATAGAAAAATAAGATCTATGAGCACAAAATGAAAATGACTTCTACCAAAGTTCAGTTCTCCTACAATGCAAAATAAAGGAACTAGAAAGGGTGATCAATTATGGACTATGTCCAGCTCCAAACATTACTCAATTCATTCATTTGTTTTTACCTTTCCTTGCATGCTCTTACACACCTAACTGCTGGTTTGGTTCCTATTTTTCTGCTTGCTTGTCTTTCTCCTCTCCTGGTTCATCTTCACCCAGGTGAGAATTTCCCCAGAGGTTTCTGTCCTATACTCTTCCCTCCTTCTGTGCATGTCACTAAAGTTAAGATCACCATCTTCAAACTTACTTACCTAAAAGTTTCTAAGAAAGAGTAATTTACAAGTGCCACAACGAGAAATCAAATAGGATGAAGGATGAAAAAGGTCACTGCATTTTGGCAACGAGGATGCTACAGAGTGAGTCATCCAAGTTTCTGAGTAGGGTAGCGATGCGCTTTTGGATCGGCTCTGGCTATCTTGTGAAGAATGGATCGAAGCCAGAAAATATTAGCATCTTAAAGCAGACTTTAAGGTCACGGATGTCATTATGTAACACTTGGATTTAAATGTCACCAAATCCCTAACGTTTCATCTTCGCATTTCAGGCACTTCACAGCCATTACTCCCCCATCAGGGCATCTACTGGCTCTTTACCCTCTGATGAACCTGTTCTGCTTCTATATGCTCAGGCTATTTCCTGCCGAATAAGTGCTGGCCCCATTCCCCCTGCAGAAAACTTCAGTGCCTTCTGTAATCTCTCAACGTCCCAACACTAGGCCGAGATCGACGCTGACTCGTTTTTACACCAGCCCCTCCTCCTGTGCTCCCTTCACCGTGCCTAACCCAATGTTTACCACTCACGATGCACCCTAAGAACTGGAAGGTCTCAAGCAGGGAGGAAAAGCGCCTACCAGGTGCCTGGAACATTCTACCAGGCGCTACAGGAGAGTAGTTCCTTTAATGCTCACAACGGCCCTGTAGGACGTTACCTAATCTCACAACCGAGTAAATCCAGGCTGGAACGTTTAGACCGCCAGTCGCCTGCTGGAGCGCAGCGAAGGGCAGAAAGACCTTTGATCCGAGTCACCGGGAAGAGTGAGGGCCCTGACTACCATCCCTTCCAGAGAATCTTAAAACCGTGACCTCGGGAAATGGAGTTAGAGTTACGAACTCGCAAGCACCGAACGGCCATGCGAATCCCTTGCTGTTCGTCCGAGAAATCAGGCTTCCAACCTAAACACTGAAACGTACGGAAAGGGCCTACGACGCCCTCCCCCAGCCCCCTGGATTCCCAGAGGGAACCTTAGGCGCCGAGCGCACTCGGCCACCGTAGCGACCCCCGCGAGCCGAGAACGTGCGGAACGAGGAAGAGGAATCTCCAGCCCACCTGGGCGCCTCTGATTGGCCGCCGGCTCAGCTTGGAACGCCGGGGCGCGTTGCGTCACGTCCGCCCGGGCCGCCATCTTGTTCCCAGGGGCAGTTGGCGGAAGAGATCGCGCTCCCTGGCCGCCGGCTTGCCTTCTGCTGGAGTTTTTCGCGGTCCGCGTCTCGCCGTGTGCCGTGTGCCGTCGGCCCGAGGTCCGTCGGTCGGTGCCCCCGGTTGCCCTCCCTTCTCCGGCTGGGGCTCAGCGAGGCGGCCCCCTCTCCCGACGGCGTTCCATGGAGTAGGGTCCCGGACCGTTGTCCCGAAGAGAGAGATCGAGCTGGGCCCCCTCCCCCTCCCTCTCCCTCCCTCCTTCCTTCCGCCGCAACATGGCTAACAACAGCCCGGCGCTGACAGGCAACTCGCAGCCGCAGCACCAGGCGGCCGCGGCCGCGGCCCAGCAGCAGCAGCAGTGCGGCGGCGGCGGCGGCGGCGCCACGAAGCCGGCCGTCTCGGGCAAGCAGGGCAATGTGCTGCCGCTGTGGGGCAACGAGAAGACCATGAACCTCAACCCCATGATCCTGACCAACATCCTGTCGTCGCCTTACTTCAAAGTGCAGCTCTACGAGCTCAAGACCTACCACGAGGTGGTGGACGAGATCTACTTTAAGGTACGAAGCGTCTAGGCCTTGGGCTTGGGGGTAAGTTCGCGGGGGGGGGGTAGGTATGGAGGAAACGGGCGGAGGCGGCCCCCGAGACTGAGGGTGTGTGGGTCGGGGGGCTGGCGGGCGGGGGGGCGCTGCGGGCCTGTAGTCCCTCGGAGAGGGGCTCGGACTGGGGCCGCCCTCTGCGTTTCCTTTTCAGATTTTAGGGCCCGGAGAGCCCGCCACTATTGCTCTTCCTCCTCCCCCAGGCTCCTGCCCGCCCCTGGGGAGTTGGGCAGGAAGGGTGGGGGAAGAGGCGAGAGAGAGTAACAGGAGCCTCTCCAGCTTACAGCTCTAAAATGATTCCTTTTGACGTGGATCTGCCGAGCGCCAGCGTGCTGGTGCTTCTCCCGCTCACCCCGGGCCAGGGCGTGTAGTGACTGCAGTGTTGGCCTCATGATGTTGGTACTCGCTATCCAGTCCAGACAGGGACGTGGTCAGTGCGTGTGTGTCGGGTCGGGGTGGGCAGGGTTGAGGGTGGAGAGGTGCCAGTGCAAGAGGTGTACAGAAGGCCTGGAAATTTTCCCAGCAGGAAGTTAGGAGTGAGAGGTCGCAGCCACCTGTGCGTTGGGCTTACTTAGCGTTATCTGGGCCCTGGGCTTCTGCGGCAGGGTCGGTGCTGGCTTGGCTGTGCTGGGGAGCTCACCTGGCGCCTCCTCACTGCACTCTTGTCTCAGTTCTTGTTTCGTTAGCAGGATTGACTCAGTCTTGCAGCGAGGCTCGGAGCAGCCCAGGGTCGCAGGTAGAGGTATGCACTATTAATCATGCTCAATCGCCATAAATGCATTTCCCTGGTTACGTGAACGGCTACTTAGATTTTTTTCTGGCCATTGATTTTGGTCTCCACCAATTAGATAGGTGTTCTCCACTTCCCTGCAGATTTTGTAGTTTTAAAAACATCTTCCAGGCCTCCGAAGGTTAATTTATATTTTAAAGAATATTACTAATACCCTAAACGGTCTTTTAAGTATTCCAGCGCATCTTGATATGCAATCCATTTTGTGTATATTGACACTGCAAAACTTGAGACAGACCACCTCAAGTATTTTCTGTCACCTGAGTACATGTGTAGAGATGTTAACAAGGATGTTATTTATTTGGTCTCCCCACCCCCAATTAAGGGACGAGATTATTGAAAGATTTTTGAGAAATAATTGTTTTCTAGAAAACATCTTGAGGAATACAGTTCAATTTTGGGAATACATAAAGTATGCAAATATATGTGGTGTTCTCTTAGAAGAGTCTATAGTAGGTCTAATTGTAGTACTGTGAAACAGATTTCTTTTGTGTGTTTTTTTGTTTTGTTTTGTTTTTTAGCTTTTAAAAGGTAAGACCTTTCCAGCATGGATACATTATGGTAAATAGTATGTAACCCTTCGCTTTATTCGGTGAACTGTGAACACTTGAAAATTGGGTTCCTGCTATTTTCAGCAAATTTTCTTTTATAACATTGGCAAACGTTAATGTAATAGAAGAAGAGTTTGTTTTCAAGTTTCAAATGTATTTTGAAGCAATCTAAGATTCTACCAGAAATCATATTTAAATTTAGTTCTAAAACTAAAGATCCAGGTTTTGTTACTAAGATGTTTGGATCAAATAATCATTAAAATATGTAAGCTTCGGATTTTCTAAGTTGACTTTGTTTTGTATCCATTCCTTCCTTGGGCTGACCCGTAAGGGAATTGAATTATCTTTTGTGTGGAAAGCTAGAGGAAGGAGCGGAAACATAGACTACTACAGGAATCATGGAGCCAGAGTGTATATATTTATATATAGTGCTCAAATTCACGCTTTTTGGTCAAAAGCCCTTGAAAAGGGCTATGAAGTAGTACCACAGTTTTAGAACTACATAGAGTGACAAAACGGGACATTTTTAAGTTTAAGAAAGATGGGTTTTGTTTTTCCAGAAGACCTTCTCAGGATCCATCTGTTTTAGAGCTAATACTATTTTTAAAACTATTTTTAGGTAAAGAATGGTTTTTAAAAGGAGCTCTTAACAATTATGATACTGTATCATTGATTATACCTAGTGTGTATTAACGGCTGTTTACACTTAGCTTTGACAGTTAATATTCCAGGCAAAAATTGGATTGGTTCAAATAATTAGGCTGAAAATGAATTTTTTTTCTTTTTTTTTATTTTGGAAATGAATTTTAACAAGAAAGTTCTTTGTGTAAGTGTGGCCTTTCTTATTTCTTTTTTTTTTCTTTTTTTTTTTTTCTTATTTTTTGTATTTCTCTTTTGGCCTTTCTAATTTCATCTTGAAAGAACCTGATTCTGGTGAAAAAATGTTCAAGTAAAAGGGTACATAATGTTGGTATCAGAAGTAGCTTGTTTTAGCAAGCTTTCTTCCTGGTCATTTTCCTTTGTAATTCAGATTTTTAGATCATAACATTATAAAACTGAACTATTGAGGTTTTTTTAAAACTTTCAAGTTAACACTTAAATTTTATCTCAGTACTTTTTGACTTAAAAAGGAGACTTGAATCTATTTTAGAATGAGGATTTGTATTTTTTATACAATGCATTGTAAGATGCAGAGTTTGAAATGTTACATATTTTTGCAGCGTGTGAGACTGTAGAAATTTCCTGGCTTCGACATATGTAGATATTAGCTCTCTGTGAGCTAATGTAATGTGATTTCTGCTCTGTAAATCTATTGAAGTTTGTTAAAGCCTAATATCTTTATTGGTACTGAAGATGACTTACATACTTAATGTGAGCAAACGTATACCTAAAGCCAGAATAGTTTTGGAAGAGCTGCTCTGTTATGGACTTGGGTTTGCTTTAATCAGAGCTGTAAGAGTTGAAGTATGAATGTTTGTTGTGTTCCTCTTTTCTATTTTCAGGTCACACATGTTGAACCATGGGAGAAAGGAAGCAGGAAAACAGCAGGCCAGACTGGGATGTGCGGAGGGGTAAGTAGAAGTACGTGCATTTTTTCCATTTTTCTGTGACTCTCAACTAAGTTGATATTTAGAAAACTAAAGATTTATTAATTACATGGTCCAATGAAAATTTATTGGCAGATCTTAAAACCTGAAAAAGAAAATCTAATTTCAATAGGATTAGAAGAAGTGTTATTTTGTTATGCTCCAATCTTAGTTCTGGATTATGGCTTGTTATTGATCCCTACAAGTTTAATCAATTGGTATTATGTATCTGTTCATTATTTTACTACTTTTTCTTAATTCTGTTTCCCCTAAAGGTTCGAGGTGTTGGAACAGGAGGAATTGTTTCTACAGCATTTTGTCTGTTATATAAATTATTTACTTTGAAGTTAACGCGCAAGCAAGTGATGGGTCTAATAACACACACAGACTCACCATATATTAGAGCCCTTGGATTTATGTATATAAGGTAGGTATACATTTATCTACATGTCTAATAAATAATTCATTTTAATTCACATAAGCTTGACAAGTCTTATATAATTTTAGGTATACACAGCCACCCACAGATCTATGGGACTGGTTTGAATCCTTCCTTGATGATGAAGAGGTATGTCAACAAGGGTAATAATGAGTTTTCTTGTGATTACTTTTGTATTTTTAATGTCTTTTATTGGAGGTTTAATGTCTTCCATCCTTTTCTGTAGCTAAATTTAATTTCAGTGAAATACTTTTGGAATCGCTATCCTTTACTAAGACTTGGTGATTTTTATAGATCTTAGGTTAAATTAAGTTTTCTTTTCTTGTGTTTAAATTGTTCATATGTATTCTGATAACCAATGAAAGTTTTCTCTTCCTAATTATGTTCTGTGTGTTATGAATCCTGACTTGTACTGCTGATAATGGCTTTTGAAGGTGAGGCATTTTCAAGATTGAGGTAAAGAGATAAGCACGTAAAACACTAGGTAGCGCTTTTTTTTCCCCATCTGCAGCTCTTCAGTTCTCACTGTGTCCTCTGATATCTATATTCCTGCCTGCAAAGGTACAGAACTGCAGATCTGAGTGTGACTTAAGTATGCTGAGTAGTAAATGACTCGTTTTAAGTGACAGAAGCGAATACTTTTTAATTCTACCTTTCTGATCCCTCATACTACACATTTTTGAAACCTTTTTCTTTAAATTAAAAATTTAGATTTTTAAAAATTCTAAGTAGTTTGCCATCCTGAGCCTGTTACATATGTTCAGAAAAGAAAAAATTGACTTCAGAAAACTTTACTGGGTCAGATTTAAATACTATTTGCATTCATTTGCTTTATTTAGTGAAGTCCAGGATCTTAAAATGTGTTCTATCACAAGCTATATTGTCCATATATCAGTTCCCATCATTACTTTATATTTTAAGGCTAATAAAGCAGACTTTTGAGTGCCATGTTTTAGTGTCCTATTAACAAAATTTAGTCAAAGGATTTGTTGAATGAAAGGACGTTTTTAATAGAAATATGTTGTGTTATTACAAACACACATTTAAAAAAAATTCATTTAGCAGTGGAAATTTTTAATTTTTCTTGGCCTCTTTTGAATGTGTCTACGAGAAGTGTTTTAGGTGATAATCAAAAACTTTAAAAGTTTTTTCTCTACAGATGAGTTTTTTTTAAGTACCAAATCACTTCTCCCTTCTCTTTTTAAAAAGTGGTGTCCTTCTTCATAATTGTTTTATTAGGTTTGTTTCTAAATGATTCTATTTAATCTGTTTTTATTGTGTTTACAAACCTGAGGTCCTTTATAAGCTAACTTATTGTTTTCTTCCTTAGATATCTGCAGCGATTATATTTGGAAATACTGTATATCTGAACACTTAAATGTGTGTGAGTGCAAGCAGTTTTACCTTTAGCTCTTGTTTTCCTGTTTAGATAACAAATCTCACTTTCCTTGTGTGCTTGCACTGTAGGTTTGGGACTGACAATAGCTGACTAACATGTCCTGAGCTGTGAGAGGGCATAGCAAGAAGGCCTTCATGCGGTAATGACCCTTTTCAGAGACAATGGTCATCATGGATTATGCGTTTCCAATTCTTTGTTCATTTATTTATTTTCTACATAACTCTAAATTAGAAACCTCACTGCTTCATGGCAGTTGGTTTGCTATTGCTTCCAGTTTTATCAGGGCTTCATTTTATATTGCAGCTGTTAACAGATATCCTTTAGACAAGAAACTGTCTACAATCGTTCATGTGTAGCTAGGTTATGGTGCTAGGTATGATGTGTGCAAATATGTCCACAAATGCATACTTAATGTTGTGGAATGTAAATTAAGTCAGTTGTTCCACATAGTTAGTAATATTAAGGGGCTTTTTCATATTCTTGTTAACTGAGTGAGATCAGTTCCCTTTATGGCCGTGAGGCTACAGGGTTTGCTCTCACCTGCATGCACACACTAAGCCCAAATATTTCTCTGTATCATTCATTATCAGAATAGGATACAAAAGTTTGAATTCTGTTAGAATATTTTTGTACTTGAGATTCCAAAGATGGTAATGTTTTTATAGTATTCATATAGATGCCAAAATACTTTGTTTTGACGGCTAGGGTATCTTTTGTGTTTCCTAGGACCTAGATGTGAAGGCTGGTGGAGGCTGTGTAATGACAATTGGAGAAATGCTGCGATCTTTTCTTACAAAACTGGAGTGGTTTTCTACCTTGTTTCCAAGAATTCCAGTTCCAGTTCAGAAGAATATTGATCAACAGATTAAAACTCGACCTAGAAAAATCAAGAAAGATGGGAAGGAAGGGACTGAGGAAATAGACAGACATGTTGAACGCAGACGTTCAAGGTAATGTAACTCTTGAATTATTTCTGTGTATTTTTTTTTTTTAAGATTCATTTTTACTTGAAAGAGTTCCACAGAGAGAAAGAGAGAGAGAGGTTTTCCATCCGCTGGTTCACTCCGCAATTGGCTGCAACGGCCAGAGCTGTGCCATTCCAAAGCCAGGAGCCAGGAGCTTCTTCCAGGTCTCCCACATGGGTGCAGGGGCCCAAAGACTTGGTCCATCTTCTACTGCTTTCCCAGGCCATAGCAGAGAGTTGGATTGGAAATGGAGCAGCCGGCACTTGAACCAGTGTTCATATGGGATGCCGGCACTGCAGGCAGCGGCTTTCCCCACTATGCCACAGTGCCAGCCCCATTCTCAGGTGTATTTTTTAAATACGCTTTGCACAAAGTTAATGGTTACTGGAAATTGATGGCAAGTTTTTCTTAAGAAATACTATTTATACTATTGATTTTATTGTCAGTTTTACCCTCTTAAAGGATCGTTTTCTTTCATGGTATTGTCTACAGAATTACATGTCTGTAAATAATGAGAAGTTACAATTTTTGCTTTTAATAATTCTTGACATGTATGTAAGCTGGAGACCTGAGGAATGCTGATAAGTTTTAAAATGAGATTTTTTTATCTTAAGCTTTATTCATTGAAGTTTTCCTTTTCCCTTCCACTTTTTCAGGTCTCCAAGGAGATCACTGAGTCCACGGAGGTCCCCAAGAAGATCAAGAAGTAGAAGTCACCATCGAGAGGGCCACGGGTCTTCTAGTTTTGATAGAGAATTAGAGAGAGAGAAAGAACGGCAACGACTAGAGCGTGAAGCCAAAGAAAGGGAGAAAGAAAGGCGAAGATCCCGAAGTCTCGATCGGGGGCTGGAACGCAGGCGTAGCAGGAGTAGAGAAAGGCATAGAAGTCGCAGTCGAAGTCGTGATAGGAAAGGGGACAGAAGGGACAGGGATCGGGAAAGAGAGAAAGAAAATGAGAGAGGTAGAAGACGAGATCGAGACTATGATAAGGAAAGAGGGACTGACCGAGAGAAGGAAAGGGAACGGTCAAGAGAACGGTCCAAGGAACAGAGAAGTAGGAGTGAGGTAGAAGAGAAGAAACATAAAGAAGACAAAGATGACAGGCGGCATAGAGATGACAAAAAAGATTCCAAGAAAGAGAAAAAACACAGCAGAAGTAGAAGCAGGGAAAGGAAGCACAGAAGTAGGAGTAGAAGTAGAAATGCAGGGAAACGAAGTAGAAGCAGGAGCAAAGAAAAATCAAGTAAACATAAAAATGAAAGTAAAGAAAAATCAAATAAACGAAGTAGAAGTGGCAGTCAAGGAAGAACTGACAGTGTTGAAAAATCAAAGAAACGGGAACATAGTCCCAGCAAAGAAAAATCTAGAAAGCGTAGCAGAAGCAAAGAACGTTCCCACAAACGAGATCACGGTGATAGTAAGGACCAGTCAGACAAACACGATCGTGGAAGGAGCCAAAGTATAGAACGAGAGAGCCAAGAAAAACAACATAAAAACAAAGATGAGACTGTGTGAAAATTTTTTTGTAAAAGTGGATCACATTGAATCCTATAAATGTTTGATTAAATCTGCTTTTTTTTTTCCTCCCCAAGTTGAGATTGTGCAGTAGTTACACACTCTTCAAGCTCCCTGTAGGCTGCATTTTCATTTCCTCTTTTGTGTAGGGAAGTGCCTTTGTAATCCCATTTATTGCATTGTTGTTTTCACCCAGTTGTTCAGTTTGATTCATGATGCACAGATTGTTCTTGCATTTTTGTTTGTTTTAAAAATGTACAGTCTGTACATATGTCCTGAAAATGTTTTAATTCCGTTGGCATGGTTGCCACGTTGGTTAAATTTGTATAAGGCAATAAACTGCCACTAATTCTATTTTTGTTTTGTAGGTGTGGGGTTATGGTTTGTGTACTGAAGTTTAGCATGGCTGTGCTTTTCGTAATAGAATGCTAAAGACTTTGAAAAATGGAAATCTTGGATGTCTATTATAGGAGAATTATGTGCTTTCAGTGTACTTGAAAGCAGCAGTTGTAGGATTAACATTCTTGTCCACTGTATATTATCTTGGAAGGCTCTTGTTAATATGTTATACTTAATATTCTCCACAGTTACCTTAGAGAGAATTTATGAGAAGTTAGTTTCTGATGCAGAGGTTTAAATTAGGCTGTGATTTGATCAAAAGTCCTTTTAGCATTCTACCTCAAAGGGACACTGTTAGTATGCCTAAAATTTATTCACTTAGTTTTCCTTTTTTATTTGAAGAAATACATGACATGTAATCTTTTTTCCTTGAATTCTTTCTCAGATTTTTAAAGTACTATATTAAAGAAAAAAATTAATGTCTAAAGCCTAGCATTCTTGCAGCTTCCCGATACTAACGTGATTGGGAGAGGGTGGGACAAGTGAACAGAGATTCAAGCCTCAAGCTTCCAGAGCATTTTTATAAATGGAAAACACTTAAATTATGAAACAGCTTGATATAGTGTCCTTTTTTAAAATTTTAAACTTTTTTTATTAATTATGGAGATTGCTGTTTGAGTTTTTAAAAACTTAATCTAGAACAGAGGAGTATTAAAAGTAATGCTGCACTGCATTATTTAAGACTATCAGCAAATTATTTGACAGATTGTTCTTATGACTTGTATTCTGATTATAGAGACCCATCATGAGTGTGGAATAAATACTGGATTAAATCCTTTATCCTGGGTGTTGACTTTTCCCCCATTTGTTTACATTTTTAAAACGTGTTTTTATTGTGGCAGATGATAAAATGTCAGTAGAATAGCACTTTATGTAGAGGGATAACCTAGCACCCTAGACAACAGAAGAATTTTAAAGGTGGTCAGCTCTTCATAGGTTCCTATTGGTGGTTCTGTTAGTGGACATCGTATATATCACTGTAGGGAGGGAGTGGTTAATTTGTTGCGCATCAGAGGTGCTTCCTGGAGTAATTTAACTGGGAGTGTACTTTAGTATTTAAAATTTGGGCTTGGGAGAAATTTTGTGGTTTATCCAATTCTTTTTGAAAGGTAGGAAGAAAGTGGGTTTCACGAGTGCCGGGGCTGATAGGGAGTGTGTGGCAGTGCAGTGATGTCTGTGATGCACAGATTGACTCTTGCTTTGTCTCTGGTTACTTTGGCCAGCTGATGGCAGGCAGAAGCCTGAAGCAGAGCAAATGAGACCATTTGCAGGAGTTCTCCAGATGGGGACTTAACATTTGTACCTAATCCTGTTTCAGAAAAATGCCATTAAACACAGGAATTCCTCTATAGAAATCCTGTGCTGTCTTAAGAGTAGATGTCAGTCTTAAATTGAACACCAAATGAATTATCACAGACACCTAAAAGTTAGAAAAACCTATTTTTGAGTGATAAAGAGAATTTGATAAGTTTATTTTTATCTTACTGGAATTAAGGTGCTAATCCCTTGGATGTAATTCCTCTGAAATGTTAGTTCAATGGTGTAAAAGATGTATTTTAGAGAAATTATTTCAAATAGAGTTGAAAGTATTTAAAAGCTGCATTTAACTGATTTTTAAATTTACATTTGCTTATGAGGAACGTTTTGGTAGGCGTGAGAACATGTGAGTAATACTAGTTAGTGCCAGATACATGGTGATTTTTATTTGGAGTGTGGCTTCCTGAAAGACTGGGAAGATGGGTGGCAGTGAAAGATCACTCAGGGTTATTTTTTCCAACATGAAGAACACTTGAAAAGCTTTTCGTAAAAATGTAACTGGCAGCCTCCTCCTGGGTTTTGTACTTAATTTACTGAAATGATTTCACCTTTCCATGTATTGATAAGCCTTTGCACCTGTTTTTTAATGTCTAATTTCCAATTGAGTTCTATACATGGGCTAGTGTGTGAGTTTTAAGATTTTAATATAAAATGTCCATTTGAATGCTGCTTGATTTGCCTTGGTTCCTTAGTACCCCTGAAACAGTGCTTAAACCTTTTGAGTTCTGGGCCCCTTTTTAGGAATCTGATGAAAGGTACAAATTCTCTCCGGGGGAAAAAAAATTGCAGAATGTGTGTACCATTTCAAAGGAGGCCCAAAACTTCCAAGGGTCTTTGCTGTGTTTATTCAGGATTCCAAAAGACTGTGGTCAGGTATGCAGTATTTGGGAGTGAATATTATATAAGCCAGAAACTTAGGTTCCTGAGAGCTTCCCAAAGGCAGTAGGTGTTTATTTCCTCAAAGATGACTACCGAATTTCCTACTCCAATTGGAGTTTTCCTCTGGGAATATGATTTCTGATTGGAATAGAGGTGAGATTGCAATGCTGTTAGTAATTATCAACTGATACCATTGTGTCCTCAAACACTGACCAGCTGACTAGTTCTCCCTATGGTGCTTGCCACCTGAAGAGCGTTAGATTGATTGATTTTGTAAATGCTGAATGCAGCCTGGAATGAATGACTCAATTATGGGACCTTGGAGCTCATTTAATGGGGGAAGAAGATGCTTACTGATAGTCTGCCTAGTCCGCCTCGGCCAGCAAGAAGTACAAGTAACTGAAATGACTTCATGATGGGGTCATTATATGTTAGTATTTGTTACTGTAGAAAACAGGACATTATGGATATAGTTCATTGAGACTGTTAGCATTGTAGCTAGCTTAAAATCCATTATTCCATTTCTCACTGATAAGAAACATAATCAAGAGTTGCTGGTGGAGTCCTGGCTGTCCATTTCCAATCTAGCTTTGTGCTGATGTACCTCGGAAGGAAGCAGCAGGTGGCTGAATACTCAGCCCCCTGCCATCCATGCCAGTGACTAAAGAGTTCCTGGCTCCTAGCTACAGACCTGGTTGTGGGAGCATTTGAGGAGTGAACCAGCAGATGGAAGATCTCTGTCTTTCTGCCTCTCAAATAAACACCTTATTTTTCATTATCCAGTACTATTTTACTCTGCTAAAAACGTTTCTCTGGCCTTATTGGAGATGGACCTCAAGCAGCACTGAGAATGGGCAACAGTGACCACCTGAACCAAGACAGTTGGAAGCGGGAAATGGAGGAACACTGAGACTTAGTTTCCTAAAGGGCTTTGAAAGCAACAGTGAAAGAAAAAAACTTAATCCCAGAACTCTGGAAATAGACATTCACAGTTATTTATGCAAGTAAAACATGTGCAAACTACCAGAAATACGTTAAAAGGGGGTGGGAGTGGTGGGTTTTCAGAAAATTGAGGTTTCATAAAACATTTCTGACTTTAATTGCACATAAAAAGAGCTCTTAAATTCAACTAGAATAAACGTCCTCCTCCTCCATGGTGGTCCTGACCATAATTGTGTTCTGTTTTACCATCTACCAGACTCCCAAATACATCATGGACATTTCAACTAGGGCAGAAATCTTAATGTCATTTGTTTGTCAAATGCAAGAGAAGTCCCTAACCCTCCATTCCCTTTTAGAATTTTTGAGCTCAGCGATGTCTTGAAAACTCAGTACCAGCAGGAAAATTTCTGAATGCTGAACTTCAACCAGCTAAAACAGGTTCAGTGAGGTTCCTCCCTCTCCCCCCACCCCGAACAGTAACTCAAACCTAGGCACTCAGAGAGGATACATGCATCCCATGCAGCAGCTCAACTACTGCACCCAGTGTTGCCTCTTAGCCCTTTTTCCTTCTAGACGCCTTTATCATTTATTTTTAGTCATTCTTGGTCTTTGAATTATCGACTGGTCCTAATTTTCCTAGTTAGCCTGTTTGTAGCCTGTTTGAACTCTAGTCTTGTAGTTGGTTTCCTTCTGGGTTATTTTGGTTCCATACCTCTCCGTACCTCAATTCATGAGCATTTATTGCTTTGCAGAATCTTACTCCTGAATTTCAGGCAGCTGGCAAATTTAGTAATCAAAGCTTTAAATACAAGCTACAAAAACAACTGCTTTATTTGCAGTTGGATTTGCAGTGGATCTGTCCAGCAGTAACACTCATTACCTGTTTTGACAACAACCAAGAAGTTGGCATTAACCAAAAATAATTGGTAACATAATCCTGTTCCCTAAATCGTTTAAGATCATTGTATTTCCAAACCATTGTTTCTTTAAAGTACATGTTACCAGATTACACTATCTGCTGTCCCTCAATTCTTTTCATTCACAGACCTTTAAAGATACTCACCTTTTAAAATTATATTTTAAAATTCAGGACAAAGCTCCCATCCACTGGTTCACTCCCCAAATTCCTGAGACTGCCAATCACTTGAGCCACCCTTACTGACTCCCAGTTTCCATCAGCAGAAATCTGTAGTCAGGAGCCAGAGCTAGGTATCAAACCCAGGTACTCGGATGTGAGACACGGACATCCTTACTAGCCTCTTAAGCACTGGACAAAACATTGTATCCATCCTTTAGTATTAGAGAGGTCTTCCATCTGCTAATTCACTCCCCAGATTGCCACAAGAGCCAGAGCTGTGCCAGTCCAAAGCCAAGAACCAGGCACTATTGCCAGGTCTCCCACACAGGTGTAGAGGCCCAAGCACTTGGGCCATCTTCTACAGCTTTCCCAGGCCATCGTGGAGAGCTGGTTCAGAAGAGTAGTAGCCAGAGCACAAACTTGCATCCATGTGGGATGACAATGCCACAGGTGGAGGCTTTGCCCACTATACCACAGTGCTGGCTCCCTCCAATTTCTTTCTTTCTTTTTCTTTTTTGACAGGCAGAGTTAGACAGTGAGAGAGAGAGAGAGACAGAGACAGAGACAGAGACAGAGAGAGAGAAAGGTCTTCCTTCCATTGGTTTACCCCCCAAATGGCCACTGCAGCTGGCGCGCTGCACTGATCCCAAGGCAGGAGCCAGGTGCTTCCTCCTGGTCTCCCATGAGGGTGCAGGGCCCAAGCACTTGGGCCATCCTCCACTGCCTTCCTGGGCCACGGCAGAGCTGGACTGGAAGAGGAGCAACTGGGACAGAACTGGTGCCCCAACCGGGACTAGAACCCAGGGTGCCAGCGCCGCAGGCGGAGGATTAGCCTATTGAGCCATGGCGCCAGTCCTCCAATTTCTTTTTAATGATTTATTTATTTGAAAGGCAGTTACAGAGGGACCCAGCTTCCAGCTGCTGGTTCACTCCCCAACTGGTCACAACACCTAGGGCTGAGCCAGGCCAAAGGCAGGAACTAGCAACTCACTCCGTCCAAGAGCCGCATGTGGATGGCTTTCTCAGGCGCATTTGCAGGGAGGTGGATTGGAAGTAGAGCAGCCTGGAACTGGAGTTGGCACTCTATTATAGTGAAGGACCCTTAAGTGGGGGGGACAAGAAATTAGGCCTGGGCAAATACCAGGGGTTTCTTAAAAAGTTTGATGTTCCCCAGAGATTAGTGGGCAGAACATTCTCTGGGAAGGAAAAGACAACCCCCACCCAGAGCAGCACTAACCCTCCAACCCTCCCCTTCAGAGAGTCTCTATGTGTGCACTTACGACGTCACTGCGACCGGCCAATCCCGTGCCACCTCAGCATTCTCCACCAGCACTCTCTGCCAGCATTCTCCCATGTGCTAATTGTCCCTCCGAACTGACCAATCCTGTAACACCTCTGCATTCTCCGCCAGCATGCTCCACCTGCATTTTACGTATGCGCATTAGCAATATGCTAATTCGTTGCCTATATAACCGGTGTGTAACTGCCGCTCGGGGCTCCTCACTGCCTGAGGTGGGGGTCCGTTTGTGTAAACGTTTAATTAAATCCTCGTGCTTTTGCATCAACTCATCTGGAGTCTGGATCTTTGGGCGTCCTCCCAAACAAGTGGGCATCTCAGCAATTGGGAGGTCCAACAATGGGATGCCAGCCATTGCCAGCATCGGCTTAATCCAAGGCACCAAACACCAGCCCTGAGAGCTCCAATTTCTTGTCCTCCTGACCTCCAATGGTACCTTCTTCCACCTGATCTCAGGTGTCACGTTTGGTGATCACAGAGAATTGACCTTATTGATAACTGAAACTTGGAGCAGACATAGTCTCAAAAAAAAAAAAAAAGTTTCCAATTTAAACTTCCCATTCTCAAATCACCAGTCCCTACATTTCCCCCGACTCCCTCTAATGCCCTCACCCCCAGGAACTCCAGTGTGTCGCCCCTGACAGTTCACTCTCCACTGAGCCCTCCTAGCCTCCAATGCAGCGAAGCATTGCCAGCCTCCCTCCCTCCTTCTTACCTGGCTTGGTTTCCACTGGCCAACCAGTGGAGTTGTAAATTTCTCCTGAAAACATCATCAACTCTCTTGCTGCCTGTAACCTATTTGTTTAGTAATACCCCCAACCCAAGTCAAATACACCCCTTGGTTTACTCGTTACCTAGGTACAAGTGACTGAACATCACTGCAGAAAATAAAATTGTGCTGACTGGGTTCTCAAAATTATCTTTTCATTTTATTTCCCACAAACTTTTTAAATGTTTATTTATTTTTAATGTTGAAAGCAGAGAGAGACAGAGATATTCCACTTGCTGGGAGACTCCCCAAATGCCTATAATGGCCAGGGCTTGGGCCAGGCAGCAAGAAGAAGCCAAGAACTCAACCCAGGTCTCCCATGAGGGTGGTGGGACCCAAATACTTGAGTTATTGCCTGTTGCCTCCCAGGATGTACACAAAAAGGAAGTTGGAATTGGAAACAGAGTCAACTCCAACCCAAGTACTCTGAAAAGGTACCTCAACCTGTGGGGCATGAGCCCGGCCATGGCGCGACCAGGCCAGGCCTGGGTGCCCCCGCCCAAACTGCGCGCAATGGAGCTGCGCAGAGCCGAGCCCGCAAACTAACCCGAGCCAGGGCCTGCGGAGCCAGCTGGCGGGTGTCCCAGGGATGGCAGCACAGGGAGGGAGGGACCCAGCGTGCGCGCACGTGGCCCCGGCCACCACCATGGCGGAAAGCGACTCCGCGGGGTGCACGGCGGTGGTGGCCCCAGCCCCGGACAGGGCGGTGCCAAGAAGGAGTCAACATGGAGCTCGCCTAGCTCCAGGAGGCGCAAGACCGGCTGCAACGCCTGCAGGCACTGGAGGAGCGGGACTGTGGGCTGGAGCGTGTGCACAGCTGCTGCCATGATGCCGCTGTGCCCAGGGCTGGCCATGAACAAGCTGCTGTTGCGCGAGGAGGGGGAGTGGATCCTGGAGCAGCTCAAGCGGCTGCCACAGCCCCCCTCCCCACAGCAAGAGGACTGTTGGGAACCAGACGGAGAGGGACCAGGCTGCCGACGATGATGCCAGCGACCTTCTCTCCAGCGGGCCCTGCAAGAGGGGCAAAGAAGATGGTGCCCAGAGGAAGTAAGATGGGCGGAACTCAAAAGCTAATTGGCTACGCAACATCGGGGAGGTAACAAAACTAGTAACAAGTGTATAGACATATGGATAGTCCTATAGAAATCGCCCCGTGAAATGACCATTTAAGTGATTGGTTGGTCCTTAGCCCTGCCCCAATGACTTTGCAGTTTTGTGCTATAAAAGGTTCTGTTACGAATGAAATAAACGAGACCCTGCTTCGACTGGGCTCCACACCACGCCTGATTGTCCCCCGGGTTTGGGGAAGGCTGAGTGGTGGGTGGGGCATTTCCCCCTCCTTGATCAAGGCAAGCTGCGGGCAGCCTGCCTAATTCTCCGGTGGTGGCAAGGAACAGTCACCACATCAAGCATGTCTTAACCACCGTGTCCGATGTCCACTTCCTGACTGGTGTCTCTTTAAATCCATGGCCATGATCCTCAGTAGTGACCTGTTGAAGGTCCAGCAACACTATCTGTGGAGAGACTACAATCTGAGTATGGGCTTCCGTCCTTCAGTACACAGTGCGAACCCTAAGTCAACGAGCCACTTAAGGCGTCCAGCCTCTGGAGCGCTGGGCTTGTGTGAACTACGTGGTGACTGCTTGCTTAAATCTCGCCCTGTAGAGTCTCTCTAGCACACGCTCACGCGGTCCTGGTGGATGCTACACTGCAGCATCCAGCTCTCCTCCCCAGAGTTGTCCTGAATTCAGGCTAGGAGCACTGGCATTCCTTCATCCAGCAGTCATGGAATGTGGCGACCCCTGGGGGAGAGGGAGAGGCGACGTTGAGCTATCTTCAGTCAAGTCTGAGAGGGACCAGCATTCCCTGCAGCTAGGAGCATGGGTCCTCACGTGGCTGAACCCAAGCCCTCTCCCCGCTCAGCATCCTCGTCCTTTCCTCCTCCTGACAGGTTCTTTTCCAGGACTTCCAAAGGAATCCCTCCCTCACTCCCTGATGCCAGTGCTTAAGCATGTGGTTGCCAGAGACAGCAACCCTGATCGCTGTCTGTAATCAGCCCACTCTGTCCCTCGATATTCTCTCCTCGATTCTGCTTCATAACATTGAGCAGCCTGTGCCATGCTGTGTTTTGTGATGCAGCTGCTGGTTTTCTGGTCTCCTCTACCAGAGTGAATGCTCCATGGATGCAGGACTCTGGTTGATGCTTGTGTCCCTGGGTTAGGAATAATTTCTGGTATGGAGTAGATACTCAGTATATATTTGTTGAATACACAAACCAAAATGCCTTGAGGTCATGGCAGTCAGGTCATGGAAGGCAGAGCGACTTGAACTTTAGAGTTAGACTGATTTTTTTTTTTTAAGATTTATTTATTTATTTGAAAGTTAGAGTTACACAGAGAGAGAAGGAGAGTCAGAGAGACAGCGAGGTCTTCCATCAACTGGTTCACTCCCCCAAGTGGCCGCAATGCCGGAGCTGGGCTGATCCAAAGCCAGGAGCTAAGAGCTCCTTCCGGGTCTCCCATGTGGGTCCAGTGACCCATGGATTTGGGCCAATTTCCACAGCTTTCCCAGGTACATTAGCAGAGAGCTGGATTGGAAGAGGATCAGCCGGGACTCAACAGGTGCTCATATGGAATGCTGGCACTGCAGACGGCGGCTTTACCCACTACACCACAGCACCAGCCCCTAGACTGATTCTTTAAAACAGCCTTATTTAGGTTTAACTGACATACAATAAATTTCTTGTAATTAAGGCATAAACTCAGTATGTTTTGACTTGTGTATAAACTAATGAAACAATCACCACATTTATAATGAATATGACCTTCATCCCCAAGTGTTTCCTCTTGCAATTTTATAATCCTTCTTTCCTGCCCTTTCCTGCCCACAATCACTGATTTGCTTTCTGTTTTTAGAGGAGTTTGCATTTTGTGGACTTTTATACAGTTGAATATAACCATCTGTATTTATTAAAAATCTGACTTCATTTAGCATAATTATTCTGAGAATCATCCATGTTACTATGTGCATAATGATTTATTCTTTTCCTTTTCCCACGAAGCATTACGTTTGTTTATCATTGAGCTTGGTTGATGGACATAGGTTTGCTTTCAGTTTGGCGCTTTGTAAAAACAACGCTACCATGAATATTCATGTGTGTTCTTACATGGAGGTAGTTTTCACTCATCTTGAGTATATTCCTAGGCATGAAATGATTGGGTTATACACTAGGTATGCATTTAACTTCTCAAGAAACAACCAAATTGTTTTCCAAGGTGTTGTGCCATTTTTCATTTCCAACAGGTATCAACATTCCAGTTGTTCCACATCCTTGCCAACACTTGGTATAGTCTTTGTAATTTTAGGTGTTTAATAAGTATGTAATGGTATCTCATTGTGGTTTTAACTTTCATTCTTCTGATGACTAGTGATGTTCAGGGTTGTTTCATGTACTTATTTTCCATGTGAATATCTACTTTTGTAAAATATTTGTTCACATATTTTTCCCATTTTTAATTGAGTTTTAGTCTTACTGGATTTTGAGGGGGAAAATGCACACACTCTGAATGCAAATCCTGTATTGGATAAATGATTTGTAATATTTCCCCCATCTCAGGATTGTCTTTTCATTCCCTTAATAGTGCAGGAGTTCATTTTGATGAAGTCAAATTTAAGAAAATTTTTTAACTTATTGTATTTATTTGAAATTCAGAGTGATAGGGAAAGAGAGAGAATCAGTCAGAGATCTTCCTTGTACTGGTTTACTCTTTAAATAGCTGCAGTAAGCTCTGAGAACCAGGTGGATGGCAAGAGCCCAATTACTTGAGCCGCCACTACCGCCTCTCAGGGTCTGTAATAGCAGAAAACTACACTGGAGCTGGTCACCAAACCCAGATTCTCTGTTGTGGGACATGGTTAAATGCCCACTCCTATCAATTTTTAAAAATGGATCATGATCACAAAGATTTTCTCCCTTTTCTTCTAGATGCTTAATCATTGTAGGCATTACATTTAGGTCTAATTTTTAATTTGTTTTTTTTTTTTTTAAAGAGCATTTATTTACTTACTTATTTATTTGAAAGGCAGAGCAACAGAGACACATGGAGGGAGAGAGAGAAAGATCTTCCATCCTCTGATTCACTCCCCAAAGACAGGAGCCAGGAATTCCATCCTGGTCTCCTATATGGTAGCAGGGGCCCAAATGTTGGGCCATCTTCTGCTGGCTTTCCAGGTGCATTATCAGGGAGCTGGATTGGAAGCAAAGCAGCCAGTGTTCGAACCGCTGCTGATATGGGGTGCTGGCATTGTTGGTGACGGCTCAACCTATTGTGCCACAGGGCCAACCCTTAGGTCTAATTATTTTTAATATGATGTGAGATATGAATCAAAGATCATATTGTTTGCATGTGCTATCGTTCTATCACTTGTTGAAATTCTGTCCTTTCTCATTTGGATTGCTTTTGAACCCTTGTTAAATATCAATTGTCCATACATATTTGAATCTAATTCTGGACTCTGTCCCACTGACCAATTATTTGTCTTGATGCTAAAACTACCTTGTCTTAATTACTGTAGTTTTAAATAAGTCTTGAAATAAATCCAATTCCTTTCCCTGTATTTTGAAACAGAGGTAAGACAAGCTTTAATCCTAACTCAAACATTTAATTCTTATGTGATTTCAGACAAATTAGTTAATTATGTGTACTACTCATTTACATTCTTGTTTTTTGTTAGAATTCAAGGCCGGCGCCGTGGCTCAACAGGCTAATCCTCCGCCTTGCGGCGCCGGCACACCGGGTTCTAGTCCCGGTCGGGGCACCGGATTCTGTCCCGGTTGCCCCTCTTCCAGGCCAGCCCTCTGCTGTGGCCCAGGAGTGCAGTGGAGGATGGCCCAGGTGCTTGGGCCCTGCACCCCATGGGGAGACCAGGAAAAGCACCTGGCTCCTGGCTCCTGCCATCGGACAAGCGCGGTGCGCCGGCCGCAGCGCGCCAACCGCGGCGGCCATTGGAGGGTGAACCAACGGCAAAGGAAGACCTTTCTCTCTGTCTCTCTCTCTCACTGTCCACTCTGCCTGTAAAAAAAAAAAAAAAAAAAAAAAAAGAATTCAATATTACAGCGCTTCAGTTAAATGCTCATCACTATTAAGAGCCTGAACCAGCAAGATGGCTCTGGAAATAAAAGGTATTGGGACTGCAGATATTGCTGAGGATGGATAACTGTAACGTGCTAAGCAAGGACCTCCTGTTGTTCTTCCCAGGGCAGCGGAGTGCTCTGCCCCTTTATTGTCCATATTGAAGCTTTGTGACAAATGGCTCCTGACAGCACTACTGGCCACTTTGTGCTGAAACACAGACAGTTGGAAAAGCAACCAAGAAAGGTGAAAAGCTAACAATAAAACTGGTCAGGATTCCTGAGTTTAAACCTGATTATTCCACCATGTTGACAATATGCGGAAAGAGTGTTCTACCCACCACCTTGAATCCAAGGTTACGATAGCTTTCTGGACACCTTGGCACAGCTTGCTCCAGCTCTCCTCTTTTTGTTCAGTCTTTGCAGTACCTGTCCCTGCCGGTCTCCGGGTGCCCCTTGTTACAGGTCAGCTCCACACCAAGGGGGAGGAGCTACTTGCCAGGGTCTGTCCCTAACATCACCGTCCCACAGCCCAGTGGCCAGCGGCACTGCCCTCCTGGGAACCAGAGAGGATCCTAATCACTGCGTTCTGTGTCGTGTGAGTGCCATATCCAAAAAGATGACTGGTGGACCCCAGAAATGGATATATTTGATTGGCTTCAGTCTTATCTGTCTTAAAATGGTGAGTTCATCGTTCCAACTACCTGTGACTATTTAGAGGAAAAAAAACCACATTCATTACCTTTCAGTTTTGGGAGGTTTGGGGGCATCTTGGGATGAGAGAGAAATCAAAATAGTTTGGGATCATGGTAATCTTGTAGATATTTGTGCGTTTGAAATTTAATGTGCTATACTAGAGAGAGAAAACAAGATTTTCATTATATTTTAAGAAAAAAGATTCCTGAAAAATCTGTCAGCAGCTTCTGACTTAGTTCAAAAGGCAGATTCAAAGGGAAAAATGAAATAGTAATGTGATCTGCCTCCAGCCTCCAAGTTCTATTTCGGGTGCTTCGTGGTAGATCTGAGCGTTGAGAAATGATTTGTGCAGCTGCATTCTCATGTGGGCTGAAAGAGTGCTCACGTTGTGTAAAAAGTGTTAGGATTAATTTATTACTGCTCTGATTTATGTTTTGCATTTTCCCAAATGGTGTTTTTCTTTATGGTTCTAATTTTTTTTAAACTTTCTTTTTCAGGTCACTTCGGCAAAAACAGGTAAATTTTTAAATTTTCAGATGCGCAATATTTGAGTTGCTATTGTTAATTCATGGGGCTACCCTGAGATAGAAAGGCTATAGGGGCTGGGGGATGTGTGTGTTGGGGGAGGGGTACTTTCTCTGAACACTCACGCTGGGTGCTGACTGCTGTACCAAATGCTGGGAAGATGATACCTGGTAAGATAAAGAAATAGATCAAACTTAGAAGTCCTCGCAGTGTCGTGCTGTTGAGTCCTGCCATGTAGATTCATATAGCCGTGCATTTACCCAGCACACACCGCTAGCTGTAGTAAAATATCACAATGATTTTCATTCCAGTCAATGAAGTAAAGCCCAAATCACCAATAGTGCAGAGTCTAATTTATAGGACTCTTCTTGTTTGTCTTCTGGGGAATTAGAGGAGAAAACTAAAACTGGTATGTGTGATGAAAATGTCAAGATTCTCTAATCGGGAATGCTTCTAAAATGGCATGCTTAAAATATAGACTAGGGTAAGGCAGTGCTGAAAGGGGCTTTCTTTTGAAAAGATTCGCTCTCCGCTGTTCTTGAAGAAAAGAATAAAGGCAACAGCCTCTCCTAGCTCATACATTCTAGAAATCCAAGTCCTGGCCAATCCTGGAGGCCTCTCATAGATCTATGATTGAACCATAAAATTTCATAAAATCCATAGATAAGTGGTAGGATTTTTTAAATTATTGTTTCCTGCATTATTTTCATTTTTTATCTTATTGTTTAAGATTTTATTCATTCATTCATTCATTTGAAAGGCCAAATGACAGAGACGGAAAGATTTTTTCATCCACTGGTTTACACCCCAAATGCCAGCATCAGTCAGGGATGGGCCAGGCTGCAGCCAGCAGCAGGAACTCTATCGCGGTCTCCCACATGGGTGATAGGAACCCAAGCACTTGGACCATCAACTGCTGCCTCCCAGGCACATTAGTAGGAAGCTGGATTGGAAGCAGAGAAAGAACTCAGTCCCAAGCACTTGGATATGGGATGTAGCGCCCCAGGCTTAATACGCTAAACCACAATGCCTGCCACCACTTATCTTATTCTTAAGAGGTCTCCAGGATTGGCTAGGAAGTTATGGGAAAGATGGTTTGGCTCTGTACAATATGATTTTTTTCTAAGTGACCTTTGAGTGGACAAAATCTAGCTCTGCTCTCTCACAAGGTCCCAGTGCACACAGGACACACTGTGCTCCCTGAAGGGACTCCTCTCAGTCCCCACGGCCTGTGCTCGGTTCTGGAGAGATGGGCTCAGGCTGAGACAGTGATGACACTACTAACTGATGCAGCCTGGCTTCTCGGTGGATGGTGTGTGTTTCAGTTATGCTGTGTAGAAGTTTCCACTTGGTTAGGGGGGAGGTGGATCTTCTTGGGGGCTATGGCATTGCCTGTTTATCCCTGGCTGGCCTCTGGGGCCCCATGGACTAATTCGGGTTTCTTTGAGTTGGTGGATTGCACAGATGCTGAGAATCAAAGGGTTTCACTTTTGACAGATCGGAGCAGTTGGTTGCACATCTAGGGAATGTTTTCTCTTTCATCAATCCAGTGAGTAGGCTAAACTTGGAAAGAGGAACAGTGAAGGACTGCTGCTACCTTATGGAGTCTGACACTTGTCACTCAAGCTTCGCATCTCTCATAGGGGAACACTGATGCAGGGGGATCCGCTTCTGTGGCTGGTACTGGGAAGAATGTGCCCTAGAACCCAATGTGAAAACAGGAAATCCATCTCTCCCGCCACATGTGCCCAGACTCCCTAGCATCTTGCTGTTCCTGGCACCCTCCAGGGTGGTGCCATTCCTAACCCACCAAAACTTGTTTGGTGTACACACACACACACACACACATACACACTGTACACACACATGCACACTTTCAAAGTGCCTCTGCATGCACTACTTCACTTACTGTTTACAGCAACCCTGGAATGTAGGTATTTTGTTTCAAAGCACATTCCTAGGCTATATGGGTGTTATTAATACTCCATATTTCTTGAGGGAGAATACTGAGGCTGGAAGGAGTTAAATGACTTGCAAGTGTTCACACACCAAAGTGAAGAGCAGAGCCAGGGCTCAAACCCAGGGCTCCTGAAGCCAAATCCTTCGTGACTTCCCCACCACACAGCCTTGAGTTTTGTTCTGCTTCCTCTGGCTTCCTGTGCGACGACTTGAGCCTTTCCAGGCTTGCGTCAATAGGGTCGGGTTTTTCCTTTGATGGTTATTTATTCCTTTTCATCTACTTGAAAAGCAAAGCAACAGAAAGGGGGAGAGACAGAAAGTGATCTTCCATCCAGTGGTTCACTCTCTTAAATGCCAGATACAGCTGAGAGCTGGGCCAGGCTGAAGCCAGGAGCCAAGAACTCAATCCAGTTCTCCCATGTAGGAGGCAGGAACCCAAGCACCTGGGTCACATCTGCTGCCTCCAAGGAGATGGATCAGAAGTGGAACAGCTGGTTCGAGTCCCTGCTGCTCTACTTCCGATCCAGCTCTCTGCTATGGCCTGGGAAAGCTGTAGAGGATGGCCCAAGTCCTTGGGCCCCTGTACCCACGTGGGAGACCTGGAAGAAGCTCCTGGCTCCTGGTTTCAGATCAGCACAGCTCTAGCCATTACAACAACCTGGAAAGTGAAGCAGTGGATAGAAGACCCCCCGTTCTCTGCCTCTCTGTTAATCTGCCTTTCAAATAAACAAAGAAATCTTTTTTTTTAAAAAAAAGTGGGGCAGCTGGGGCTTCAACCAGCATTCCAATCTGGGATGTGGGTTTCCCAAGTGGCGACTTAACCCAGGGCAGAGTCACAGTGCCATCCATGGTCAGTTTTGGGGAGTCTGCAGGCCCTGTGGCTGGCCTGTGGGGAGATAGTCCATGTCCCTTTATCCTTCCAGACGCCTTTAAGACCACTGCCCACTGTACCTCCAGGCTTCTACGGCGAAAGCTGATTTGACTGTCATTGTCCCGGGGAGTTCATCCATTCCATGGAGCAGGACTGGCTGACCTGGGCATGAGAATAGGGTGGGGACAGAGGAGACAGCATTGAGAGGCACTAGAAAGAGAGGACAGACAGGAGCAGAGGACAAACCTTGGGGGAGCAGAAGAAGGACGTGTGGGCAGGATGCAAGGGGGGGGCCTGCCAGGCCTCCTCTTTTGCAGGGGCTCCGGTGACAGGCACCCGCCCTGCAGAACCCGCTGCCCTTGGCCAATGGCTCTCAAGCCTGCAGCTTACCCCCACCACCTGTAACCGTCCTAATTTTCTTTCGATGGCAACAGAGACAGTCCCCGGTGGTGTTCAAAGAATGTCTGGCCAGCGCACAGTGGAGACTTTGTTCATTTTTGCAGCATGCTTCTTTCTGAGAGGCTGCCAGGTCCAGTTCCCCAGGAATCTTGGTGCAGAAAGAGAAGGTTGTCTGTGTCAGACCCATGGGGTTCCAGCTGAGGCGGGGGCGGGGAGCGGGTACTGGCAATCTCACTTCTGTGTCTACCCTTTCTCCCTCTTTGCCCTGTGGTTTTGTTCATTTGTTTTGCCCTTTAGTTTTGAATTTGACATCCAGTGATTTTTACCCAGCAAATGGAGTATATTAAACATAAAAGGCCAAGTGTGGATTTCAGACTTAAAACCCAGCTGTGTTTATTTGATCTTTTCTTCTGCTTGGACGTTTCTGTGGCTGTGGTTTTTGTAAGATAATAAATCGGGACTACCATGCTCTGTCTCCCAAAGTGTAGGTGCACCTTGCGTAACTCATGATGTAAGCATCTGCCATATCCCCTGGCAAATCACATCTCAGCCTGCCTGAGGGACCCAACATCTCAGTCCTATGCCGAGGGTGATGTTTTGATAGAGGAAGGAAGAAACAGGTTTATTTTTATTTTATAGAAGAATCTAGAATTTTTTTCACTCTGTCTACAAGAAAGAAAGTGTTGCAGAGCAATTATAACAAAGCTCTCAGCTCTCTCTCCTTCCTCCATCCAATTAAATGCCACTGGGCAATGTGCAGAGCACAGGAGAGAGTGACCCCTGTAGCGAGCAGAGGCCGAGGTGGAGCAGGTCTGGCTGGAGCTGGGGCGGCACAGGTGCAACAGGGAGCAGAGACCAGGGGCAGAGACCAGGAGAGCCTGGGAAACCCACAGAAACCAAGCTGGAATAGAATTCTCTGGAATAAAACCCCTCCACTATCCCCCCTCCTCTCAGAGTTCTTTCCCACAATCACTTCCCACTCTAGGTGACTCTTCTAAAAGTACAAAAAGTGTGAATTATCCCCCAGGCAACCGGGGAAAAGCTTTCTGAAATCCTAGCCCTGAATGAGTGATTGGAGCTCGCCTCTCCTTTGCTCTGTTTTCCCTTGGTCTGAAAACTTGGGCGGAGCTGTGTCTGGAGGAGGTCACGTGACGGATTGAGACTGAAAAGTAAACCAATGGAAGAAGCGATTCTTGCAGGTCTCCTGGCTGAAGCACATTGGCCATCTCTCTTTCAGCTCCTGAAATACCCATGATCGATCAGGCATATTCCAAAATCAGCAACAGTATCACCGTAGAATGGGCTACAGTGCCTGGGGCCACCAGTTACCTGCTCACCGCCAAAGACGGGGACACGGTCATTGAAACCTTGGTGGCCAGTTCCCCCGGCACTGTGACCGGCCTGAAGGCTGCAACCCTGTACCAAATCACCGTCAGATCCATCAGTGCTGCTGGGAGAAGCCAGGCGTCACCTCCAACGCAGGCAAAGACAGGTAGCTGGATGTTCACGCCCTCTGAGTGACCCAGAGCCATTCTACCGGTTCTGCAGATGCGTACTGTAATTTAGTGTTACCCGAGTGAATCGGATGCAGGGCTCATAAGTGAAAACCACCAAATAATGTTTTGGAGAACTCAGATAGCTGTGGAGGAGATGGCACTTAAATGCCAGATGCTTTGCCTGGGGAAAT
The DNA here is from genome assembly GCA_949820135.1 of Sylvilagus floridanus. NCBI lineage: Eukaryota > Metazoa > Chordata > Mammalia > Lagomorpha > Leporidae > Sylvilagus > Sylvilagus floridanus. The sequence goes on from OX463225.1 coordinate 99,340,235, forward strand.
AAAACCTGTTTCTGGGCTTCTTTCAAAGCATCTCTGCTTTTATTTTTATTTTTTTTTTTTAGTTTTATTATTTTAATTCACTTATTTAAAAAGCAGAGTGACAGAGATGTAGAGACACAGAAATCTTCCATCCACTGGTTCACTCCCCCAAATGCCTGCAACAGTTAGGGCTGGACCGGGTGGAAGCTGGGAGCCTCCATCCTTGTCTTCCACATGAGTGGCAGGAAACCAAGTTCTTGGTCCATCATCTGCTGCCTCCAGGGCACATTAGCAGGAAGCTGGATCAGAAGCAGAGGCGGGACTTATCCCAGGCACTCCAATATGGGATGCAGGCAACCTGAGCAGCAGCTCAACCCACTGCAGCATAACAATTGTGCTGGATCCCTGAGTTTAAATCTCTAGAAAAGGAATTGCTCTTTGTAACCATCCACACAGAGAACACATAGAAAGGATTTGCTGCACATGAACCACTGGGTATATATGGTTATTTTTTAAAGATTTATTTATTTATTTGAAAAACAGAGTTATACAGAGAGAGAAGGAGAGGCAGAGAGAGAGGTCTTCCATCTGCTGGTTCACTCCCCAGCTTAACCCACTACGCCACAGTGCCAGCCCCTGGGGTATATATGTTAAAAACATTTGGAATCTGTCTGTTTGGTAAAGTTGTACCTAAGACTATTTCTGAAAAGTTATGTACACATGAAAATAGTCTAAATCATCATTTTCCCCATTTACTTGTATTCTGATTACAAGGATGCTTCATCTAATCTCTAACTCCCAGTTGAAGGAGTGCCCAAGATTTAATTTCTCTTCTGTTTCCCATCCCTTTGCCAAGACATTTGTGATTAATGAACACTTAAATAACAGTGATTTCATGGAATTCTGCCATGAATCCTTTTAACAAGTAAATAATTATTTTGTAATATGAGCAATCAACCTCAGTGTACTTACTCCTGAATTCAAGTTATCCTCTGTTGAACTTGCATGGCACAAACATACATGTTCTTGTCTTTCTTAGTGTTGGCCGCACCAATTCTAGAAGTAAGTTCTCCAAGCCCAGACTCTATTCTTGTGCAGTGGGAAGCTGTCTGTATGGCGATCGGATTCTCCGTGTCTCTCATGCGAGCCAATGGTTTGGGTAGAATATGGAAGGAGAACACCACCAATACCTCCTTGACATTCAACGGCTTGGAGGCCGGCACTCTCTACACCATAAAGGCCTATGCGTGGAATGCCAACGGAGTCCCTGGGGACGACTCCACCTGCAATCAGAGAACAAGTAAGGATTTCTCAGCTCAGCCTCCGTCTGCCGTGTGGTTAACGACAAAGGTTGTGCATTGTAGCCAGCAAGAGCGGTGTTAAGTGATAAGGACAGACTGGCTGGTAGCAGCTGTCTAAAATTATTAGGAAGTTATTTATAGTGCCTGACTATTCCTCCTCCATAGTTTGAACACCAGCGCGTGTATAAATGCTATTCAGACTGCCCAGAGCCAGGCAGCTCCCTCTCTGCCACCCAACTCCAGTTCAGCACAGACACATGGCACCTTCCAGAAGGGAGTGGTCCTTGTTAGCTTTCCCAGACACACCTCGTCCCCTTCTAGGTTTAGATCAATAATATAAACCAAAAGAATCAGGTCATTCAAGGACTCTGTTTGGGAGGCAGTTGGTGTGACTCAGCCTTGAGCTGGCGGTCCCAGGGATGCAGCAGCACCCGGGGCAGAGTTCCTGCCATCGCCGCACATCCTGATGGGAATCAGTGCTTCACGTCCATTTCCCAAAGGCCCACACCCAGGACTGTAGCCCTCGTGGGCTTCCTGTGACCTCTCCTCTTGATGTGGGCTGAGAAGTGGGAGAGCTGCACACGGTGTAGCTGTGGGCACGAGTGTGTATGTGTGTGTGTGTGTGTGTGTGTGAGTCTGTGAGCGAGCGTGTGTGATCCCCGGGTTACCCTGGTCAAGGGAGCCTGCAATCTAATTACTGAAAGTCCAAACTGAACTCCTGGAGGGAGCCCAAAGAATGAGAGGGGCCGAGGGGTTGGGAGGGAGGGATCAAGAGGAGGAGGAGAGAGAGGAAGAGAGAGAGACAGGTTTTTCTTCTCTCGAGTCCAAGCAAGCTGTCCACTGCTGATGTTGCTACGTGGAAGCCAGACCCTCACCAAGCAGATCAACTGTTTCATTCCTTGAGGAGATGGGGAGCGGGGAAGGGAAGGGAAAGGATGGAGAGAGATCAGAATGTTTTCTCCGGCTTTCTGGAAGTGTGGAGGGGAATGGAAGCCCCACTGACTATGGGGCCAACACAGAAACACAGGGAGAAGAGAAGGGTTTGCCTTCTGTGATACCTCTCTAGAGAGGACTCAAGCAAGTAGCCCACAGGGATCGGTGACAGGCTAGCTGAATGAGGATGCCTGTGCCAGCCGGCATCTCCCTGGGCCTTTTCCTAGGCTGCCTTTCTTTCTTCCTTCTCTTCTGCTCCACTTCTTTCCACCAACATTTATTGAGGACCTACTATGTGCTGGACAGAGGGAACACAAAGTCAAGTAGGACATGATCTCTACCCTTACAGAACTACTGTGTCCAAGGAGACACCGAAGTGCAAATCCTTGGTTACAGTTCAGTGTAACAAGTGCTTTGCTGGAAGGCTGCACTGGCCCAGGGTGGCCTGGAAGGGAGCAATCCAATCAGGCTCAGGGAGAGCAGTCGTGGCCTAAGGATGACCAGCTTCCTGAAGCCTTCTCCTTCATTTGTTTCCCCACGTTTTAAAGTTTTAGGAGGGTGGGCATTTTCACCCAGCAGTTAAAGACACCAGTTAAGATGCAGAGGTCCCTCACTGGAATGCCTGGGGTTAGTCCCTGATTCCAGCCTCCCGCTAATCAGACCCTGAGAGGCAATGGTGATGGCTCAAGTACTTAGGTCCCTGCCATCCATATAGACTGGGTTCCCAGATTTACACCCCACATACCCTGCCCTCAACCACTGCAGGCATTTGGTGAGAGCTCTCTGTCTCTCTGCCTCTCAAATAAATTATAAAGATTATATATCGTTTAAAAAAAGATAGTTTATTTATTTGAGTGGTAGAGAGAGAAAGAGAGACAATCTTCACCCACTGGTTCACTTCCCCCAAATAACCACAATGACTGGGGCTAGGCCAAGCCAAAGCCAGGAACCTGGAGCTCCACCCTGGTCTCTCACTTGGGTGGCAAGTGCCAAAATACTTGGGCCACATTACACTGCTTTCCCAGGTTCATTATCAGGGAGCTCGATCAGAAGTGGAGCAGCCAGGACTCAAACCAGTGCTCATGTGGGATGCTGACATTGCAGGTGGCAGCTTAACTGGCTGTATCACAACACCAACCCCTAACTAATTTTTTTTTTAAGTGTTAGAGTTGTGTTTAGTTCCTGTATTAGTTTGTTAGGGCTTTCTTAACAAAGGACCATAAACTGGGTGACTTAAGTAACAGAAATTTATTCGTTCTGGGGGCTCTTATATCTGAAATCAAGATGTTGGCAAGGTTGGTCCTTCTGGGGGCTGTGACAAAAGGTCTGTTCGGGTCTCTCTCCTTGTCTTGTAGATGCCAACTTCATGGGCCCATGGCATTGGTCGTGTGTGCCTATGTCTGTGTTCAAATTTCATCTTATTTTTTCTAATTTTTAAAAATGTATTTGAAAGGCAGACAGCCAGAATGAGGAAGAAAGACACACACACACACACACACACAGATCTTTCTTCCATCAGCTCGTTCCCCAGATTCCTGCCACATTCAGGACTGGGTCAAGCTGAAGTCAGGATCCCAGAACTCAATCTGGGTCTCCCACATGAGAGACAGGATCCAAGTACTTGAGCCATCACTAACTGCTTCCCAGAGTGTGCACTTGCAGGAGGTTGGAAACAGGAGCCAAGCTGAGACTTGAACTTGATATAGCATGCAGGCATCTAAGCAGTATCTTAACCGCTGCACCAAATGCTCATTCCCAGATTTTTTCTTATTTATAAGGCCATCAGTCATAATGAGTCAGGGCCTACCCTCATCTGAGCTAATTACATCTGCTATTTCCAAATAAGATCACATTCTGAAGGTAGTAAGGATTAGGATGTCAACATATGAATTCAATCCATAACACTCTCGCACTACTCTACCTGTTTTTCCTCATTCCAATATGAGGAAAAGCAGGTTGCCCTGAAACATCGAAAGCTACACCAGCCCGCTGTGGGTTCAGTGTTACCTCAGAGTAGACTTGTCTCTGCAGACAAACTGACCATGCAGCAGAGGAAGGGAGCTGCCCAGAGGGCCTACGAGGCTCTCTTGTTCTCTGCTTCCCAGAGAACAAGATGGGTCTCTGTGTCCTAAAACAGGGCCTTCCCTGTACTGCAGAAGAGTCCAGAGGACTCTGCTCACAGGTTGTCCAAGCAGTTTTCTAAGTCCTGCTGGGTGATCTTTATTATAGCACAGATCTCAGAGGAGAACTGCGGCCAATCTATAGGATAACCCCGAAGAAACACAAGAATATTTATAAGAAAGTGGAGAAGGGGTTGTGGTGAAGCATGTTAAGCTGCTACCTGTGACCTCGGCATCCTGATCTACTTCAGATCCAGCTTCCTAATAATGACCCTGGATGGCAGGGGAAGATGACCAGAGTACCTGGGCCCCTGCCACCCATGTGGGATACCAGGATGGAGTTCCTGGCTCTTAGCTTCAACCAGGCCCAGACCTGGTTGTGATGGTCATTTGGGGCGTGAACCAGGGTATGAAAGATTCTCCCTCCTCCCTCTTTGTCTGTCTCTCTGTCTCTCCAATTCATTGCTTTACCTTTCAAATAAATAAGTCTTAAAAAAAAAAGAATGTAGGGGAACGTGTTTTGGAGACACCAAAAGACCGCCTTAAAGTATGATCACCACATTTGATACTTTCCTTTGATCTAGAACGAAAAGAAAGTTGGCTCCTCTATAAACAATTGTGACCTAAAGCTATTAAAAAGTCTTTGCTGGTGTTGAAAATAAAGGGATGCATTTAGTCTCATTCAGCAATACTAGAGAAAGTATGTAACACATCATTTGAGAGTAGCATAGCCACATGACCTTTTTAGTCCTTCACATTTATAATTTTTAAAATAAGATTTATTTATTTATTTGAGAGGCAGTGTTACAGAGAGGGAGAGACAGAGAAAGATCCTCCACTGCTTTCCCAGGTACATCAGCAGGGAGCTGGAAGTGGAGCAGTCGATACTCGAACCTTTGTCCACATGGTATGCCAGCACCGCAGGCTGGTGCACTAACCGACTGTGCCACAACATCAGCCCCCACATTTATAATTTTATTTGAGTCTTTTAGTCATCTGTTAAGTAGCATATTCACTCATTCAAAATTCACATTTTTAGCACCTGTACGTGTTAAGTACTGATCTTCCTACATCCATTTTACAGATGGGGAAAAATGTGAAGTGATTCAATGACAAGGCCAAGGTCACAAAGCTAATGATGGGTTTGCAGAGTCAGCAACAGGTGTGCTAACAGTTCCCAGGTACTTGTAGCACCGCTTCCTGCTTTCAACTCTTACTGGTGTCGAGCCACGGGGTACCCGATCCTCTGAGCTCAGCACTGTTGCTGGGCTGGGTCTTACTTGGGCTCTTCCTGATGCTACTACAACATCTTAATTGTTTCTCAAAAATGTAGGTCCTCGTGCCCCTGACCGTGTCCAAGTCTCTTTTGATAGTGGGGCTCTAAAGGCGTCTATTTCATGGGCGCCGACGGAAGGCGCTTCCAACTACACGGTGATGGCGTCGAGTGAGAATTCAGAGCTGAGCTGCAGCACGACCCTCAACTCCTGCACCATCTCTTCCCTCCGGTGTGGAACTGAGTACCTGGTTTCAGTTTTTGCAAGCAATGATGCTGGATCTAGCAAATCGCCTTCCGCTGTGACCCTGAAGACTGGTAGGTGAATCAGAGTGAGATTCCTGGAGGGCTGCCAAGTCACCAGGAGTACTATAAGGGAAGCAGAAAATCCCCAGCAGTGTTCTAGAACACTCTAGAAGGAGTGAAATGCAAGCATTGAATTGGACATTTTGATGTGTTTGATTATTGTTGGGGGCCAGCACTGTGGTGTGATAGGTTAAGCTTACGCCTGCGGCACCAACATCCTATATGCTTGCTGGTACATGTCCAGGCTGCTCCTCTTCCAATCTCTGCTTATGTCCTGGGAAAGCAGTGGAAGATGACCTAAGTCCTTGGGCCCCTGCGCCCACATGGGAGATCTGGAAGAACCTCCTGGCTCCTGATTTCAAATTGGCCTAACTCCAGCTGTTGTGGTCATTTGGGGAGTGAACTAGTAGATGGAAGACTTCTCTCTGTCTCTCCCTCTCTCTGTCTGTAACTCTGCCTCTCAAACAAATAAATGAATCTTAAAAATAAAAAGAATATTATTGATAGTGAAAGCAGATATTGCACACTACAAAAAGCATTTCTTGGAAAATTAAGAGGCCTGGCTCCTATTCCAGATCTCTCATAAATATTTTTTCTTTTTCATTTGTAGAGCTATAAAAATGCTCAGATTCAGCTTGTGTTATACAGCTGTCACTGTGAAGTACTTGAACTCTTCCTTATGTCATGTTTCATGACCTGGGCATGGTGGGAGCTACTTTTTAAGATAAAGATAGGTTATTTCTAGTCCTGAATGTCTTTAAGTAATTTCTCATTTTAACTTTTTCAAACAAGCTATTTGTTTATTTATCTAAAAGGCAGAGCAACAGAGAGGAGAGCAGATACAGAGAGATCTTCCATCTGCTGCTTCATTCCCCAAAAGGCCACAATGGCCAGAGCAGTTCCAGACCGAAGCCAGGAGCCTGGAACTCCAGCCGGGTCTTCCATGGTGGCGGCAGGGGACCAAGTACTTGGGCCGTCATTCACTGCCTTCCCAATCTTATTAGCGGGAAGCTAGACCAGAAACAGAGCAGCTGGGACTCTCACAGGTACCCTGATATGGGATACTGGTGTTACAAGCGACAGCTTAACTCGCTGTGCCACAATGCCAGCTCCTGATTGTTGTAGTCAGTGTGGCTATTACATTAGAAAGGGGTTATGAGGACAAGATGACTGAGATTGAGGCAAGTGATAGAAACATTTCAGCCATTCCCAGTTAGTCATTTCAAGCAGGAGAGAACCATTAAGTGTTTTTTCAGTCTTGGTTGAGTATTAAAAGCATCTGGAGAGTTTTTATAAAATCCCAGTACCCGAGTCCCACTAAGACCAATTCAATTGAAATTACTAGGAAAATAGTTCAGATATGAATAGTTTCTAGAAACTCCCTAGATGATTTTTTTTTTGACAGGCAGAGTGGACAGTGAGAGAGACAGAGAGAAAGGTCTTCCATTTGCCGTTGGTTCACCCTCCAATGGCCACTGCAGCCAGCGCACCATGCTGATCTGATGGCAGGAGCCAGGTGCTTTTCCTGGTCTCCCATGGAGTGCAGGGCCCAAGCACTTGGGCCATCCTCCACTGTACTCCCTGGCCACAGCAGAGAGCTGGCCGGGAAGAGGGGCAACCAGGACAGAATCCAGCACCCTGACCGGGACTAGAATCTGGTTTGCCGGTGCCGCAGGCGGAGGATTAGCCTATTGAGCCACGGTGCCGGCCCCTAGATGATTTTCATGTGCAGTCAGCAGCAGTGCAATTGAAATGTTCTGCACACCAACCGGTCCAGGATGTGCCCCAGTGGTTCGTGCGTAACACAGTCATGATCACAGGAACGACCTTGATTTGCCAATTAAAGGACTGTGTCTAGATTGTACTATGTGTTTTCTGGACCCAGAACTGTACAATATATCTTAGAAATAGTTCCATTAGAGATTGCTAAAAAATGTTAAAAGCTTATGGGTTGAATGAATGAACTTCATTCCATCAGAAAACTTCATTCCATAGTGATACCGGATGAATGAGGCGCTGCCTTGGAACAAGGAAACAGGCACTATTAGCTAAGGTGCACTGTGCCCTTTCTGGTGCAGTCTCGCAGTAACTGAGGTTGATTTGAAGACTTCTGCGAAGGCCTCCTCAGGGTGTTACCTTGTCCCTTGGCCATGGCATGTGGTGTCTTACTGTTCTGCCCAGGCATGCCTGGAGGGATGTGATGGGTGTGAGAACGTGTTCTGCCATCCATGCATGGAAGGCTGCAGTCAGGAGACTCCCTGAAGCTCTGCTTCACCATTCCATGCAGGCCAGCCCAGCTGCATCTCTGATGGCATCAAATCTTTGAATAAATACTTTAACAACAAAAATCCCAGGTCTTAAAATGACTGTACAACTGTGGTGACCCATTCTTTATTTTTTTTTTTATTTTTTTTTTTTTTTACAGGCAGAGTGGACAGTGAGAGAGAGAGACAGAGAGAAAGGTCTTCCTTTGCCGTTGGTTCACCCTCCAATGGCCGCCGCGGTCGGCGCACTGTGGCCGGCGCACCGCGCTCGTCCGATGGCAGGAGCCAGGAGCCAGGTGCTTTTCCTGGTCTCCCCATGGGGTGCAGGGCCCAAGCACCTGGGCCATCCTCCACTGCACTCCTGGGCCACAGCAGAGGGCTGGCCTGGAAGAGGGGCAACCGGGACAGAATCCGGTGCCCCGACCGGGACTAGAACCCGGTGTGCCGGCGCCGCAAGGCGGAGGATTAGCCTGTTGAGCCACGGCGCCGGCCTTATTTTTCTTTTTTTAAAGATTTGACAAGCAGGGTGAGAGAGAGAGGGACAGAGAAAGAGAGGTCTTCCACCTGCTGGTTCACTCTCCAAATGGCCAAAACAGCCAGGGCTGGGGCTGGATGAGGCAGAATCCTGGAACTTGGAACTGGTCCCCTATGTGAATGGCAGGGGCCCAACTAGTTGAGCCATCCTCTGCTGCTTTCCAGGGCATTAGCAGGGAACTGGATTAGAAGCAGAGCAGCCGGGGCTTGAACTGATGTTCCAATATGGGATGCCAGCATCACAGGGAGCAGCTTAATCTGCTGTGTCATAACTCTGGCCTCATGGTCCATTATTTCAATGTTTCATATAAACGAGAGACTTTGGACAGTTCATTAGAGTTGTTTTTGTTGTTGTTGTTGTTGTTTTTTGGTAGTGGTTTGGACCCTACAGCATAGCCTTTGATTCTATACAGAAAACCAAATGCTGTGGCATGTAATTTTGCATGTCATGCACTAAATCCAACCCGTTCCAAAGGTCAAAGTTGCCTAATTGAGTTGTAATGAAATCTTGTAGCAATGCAGAGAAAATTTCCTGCAGGAGTCTCACAACTGTTTATTATTGGTCATTTCCTAGTTGCCTGTGCACCTGCAAGAGTAACAATCCGGGAAGAGCCCCCTGGCCACCTATCTGTGGCTTGGTCCAATGTCGATCTGGGGGATTACTACGTGGCCTTTGTGAAGAGCGATGATGGCTTGGAAGTGCACTGCAACACATCCCTCACGCAGTGCAATTTCCCATCTGAGTGTGGCTTCACTTACTTTATCAGTGTTTTTGCCTATAACAAAGCAGGACAGAGTCCTCTGGGTGACATATTCAATTACACCACAGGTGAGTCGAATTCGGTGCCTGTAAAGGGAGATTTGCATTCCTGGGCTCGCTGCAGGGTGCATCACCTACTGCACTTCTGGACTTACCAACTGGAAGTCATCGTTAGGGCCAAGATCAGAGAGAGACTCTCTCATCTCTCTTCTCACAGTCTTACTGGGTAAGGAAATTTTGGCTTCATGGACCCAAGCTTAACAAAGTTCAGGAGTGAAAAGAAGTGGGGGAGGAATGTAGTTACTCAACTCTGCTTTGAAAAACTGACACCCCCTCCCTCCACAAAGACCTGGTCACTATTCAGGCCTGGGCTGGATGCTGAAAGTGTTGCAGTCTCTGCTTCAGTTCCTTTTTCCCTGAGACTGAGGCACAGAGATGCAATGGCCCAGATGCTACATGGTCCAGGGACTTGGGCTTAAGTCCTAACTTGACTACTAACTCACTTGTGCTGTGGATATGATGGTGTCCACCTGTCTAGTTCCTTAGTATCTTCCACTGCAAAATGGGACAAATAATAGTGAAAACATGAACGTGTGTAGGTCTTTGTCTGTTACAAAACACAGTGCAAATGTTTTTATCAGCATCATTATCTTTACTGTTAATGACTATTTGCCTCCACTAGGCCTGGATCTTGCACTGGGCAGGGATTATGTCTTATTGAACTCCTTGTCTTTAGTGCTTATGATAGTGTGACCCACATAGGGGAGATGTTTGCTTTTTGAAGAATGAATAAATTGAGTGAGTTGAGATTAATTTACAGATAAGAATATTTTAATATAATTATATAAAATACTAGCTGGATATTATAATAAATTTGATCAGGATAAGGGACTCAAATAATTGATGATGTTGGAATTTGGGGAAAGAGACTATTGCTAAGGTCTTAAGAACACAGAAAGGCCTTCCAGAGGAGTGGACTTGAACTAGATGTTTAAGGATGCATGGAACACAGGTGGGGCAAGAGCACTCCAGAGAGACTCCAGACTGAGTTAGACATGTGTCAGTGGAAGTTGTCCAGGTCTGTGCTAAGATTTAAGACAACTCCAGCTCCCTGCACCGTCCCCTCCCCACCTCTGGCTTTTTCTGGTTTGGTGTCTGGAAAGAGTGACAGGAGCTGACTAGCGAGACCAGCGTGACTTCATCACGGAACAGGAGGGGAAAGGCTTTCTAGCAGAGGGGCCAGCCGTCCTCGAGGAGCACAGAAGTAAGGGCACACGTGGGTCACGGGGCGGGGCTGGGGGAGGCACAGGTGAACACTCAGTTTGTGATGGTGTCCAAGGTCGTGCTGAGGATTTAGCCTCTGTGCAGTAGGCGTTGAGCCAAGATTGGAACAGGACAGACGGTTACTGCAGTGGTTTCGGAGGGTAGTGGCAGAAGTCCCAGACGTGGTGAGGTCAGGACACAGTGCCACCTCTGGTGGCCTTGCCTCTGCACTGACCTTCACCCATTCTGTCCCGGCTCCTGCTTTCAGCTCCCTGTTGTCCCAGTGACATCAACCCTGTGATGGTGTCCAGCGACAGAGTAGAGATTGTCTGGTCTCCTGTCCGTGGTGCCGAACTCTACGAAACCAAGGCTGTCGATGGATCCAATGTGGTTGAATGCAACGACACTGTCCCCGCATGCACCCTGTCAGCTCTAGAGTGTGACACCAAGTACAACATCACAGTGTATTCACTCAGTGACATCCGGGGCAGCAATACGTCCTGCATGGCCCAACCTATAACCACAGGTATGATACTCCCAGGATATTATCACTGTGTCTGAAGGAGTCACCCCATCTGTGGCATTCAGCAAGGCCTACAGAATGGTTAACTCCATTAACCACTCTCATGGAGACCCCTAGGGTCCCTGCTGTGCCAAGGACAGGCAGAGGAGAAAGTGGAAGAGGAAAGTAGAAAAACAGGAAACAAAAGGGGAGACCATGGGGAGAATGGAAGATCTGCCAGTAGTCACCCCAGTCACTCGGTTCCTCCTCCCTTTGAGCTAAATGCATAGTTTGGTTAAAAGTAATGATGATCTCATTTGGGGGAGAAAAAAAAACAGATTTAGACCAAATGGCACATGTGATATTTTTGACTCATGTTATTTCAATCAATAATCTAAAAAAATCTCTTAGCTCCTTGCAGTCCTGAAATAAAAAATGTCTCGAAGGATGCATTCTCCATGATTAACGTGCGCTGGCAATCCGTGAATGATGATGCTATCTACACTGTGACTGCCCAGGGGGAGAAAGGGCTGTACTGGTGCAGCAGCACGGGAGAGTCGTGTACCATGGGGGCCCTGCCCTGCGGCTCAGTGTTCTCTGTCACCGCTGTGGCAGAAACACAAGCAGGACGGAGCCTGCCCAGCTACAGTGTGCCCCTGGAAACGGGTACGTAACACCAACCTGAATATGGACTGCAGTTGGTGGGGGAGCGTAGGAACAGATTCCAGCCATGAGCTTTCTTGCTTAATTTACCCTGAGATGGATACACATGAAACTCAGGGACCTTTCAAAGAGCCCAGTCTTCAAAAGCAAAATTGACAGCATTTTTACAGCGTCTGGGAAAATATCATGAAAAGACACTGGTATATTGGCATCAAGGGAGGGATAGGAGTCCATTGACTCTGCAAAAACACTTCTGGGGATTCATTTTCCAATCTTTGAAAGCAGCTAACAAGTAACCAAATGAGCTGATTTATTATTTAATTTGTTGGCTCAGACCTTTCAAATCTTTCTCCAAAAATGCTGTGTGAATTTCAGTTTCCTAATTGGTAACTGGTCTCATATGAACATTAAGCCAACCTCACTTAATTCAATCAATTTTAAAGCCAAGTCAATTCAATTAACATTGATTTAATTAGCCTTGATATTAAGTTAGTTTAAGTTAATGCTGCAAGGTGCTTAGCAAAGTGACTGATGCATACACAATAAGAGCCCCACAAAAGAAAAGTTACTGCTTCAAAGTGTAGTGAATGAATACAATTTTGCAAATTGATCAAAGCCTTTGGACATTGTCTTATCTTACATACAATGAGATACAGCAAAAGCAGCAAAAAGGAGATAACACCAAATAGAAGGGCAATTCTAGATGTTTTATATCCTGTACAAGGGATTGCTGAAATGTTAAGATGGCTGTGGTACCTTAGGTGGCTAAGAAATCAAGCTTTTAGATCAGTGATGTAGCAGGAAATACACAAGAAAGCAAACCACTTTTCACTGCAAATGCTGCACAAGGTTGCACTGGGAGAAGAGATGAGGGCAACTGTTGCTTTAAAATTTGCACTTGGAATTATTCAAGTTGGGGTCAGCAGAGGGTTTTTTAGTTTTCCTGAAAAAAATAAAGACTAGGGGAAACCTGCCATTACTCCCAGCCAATTGCTGCCCAGCCTTCTCAGGGAAAGCCCCCAGGACACACAGTTGATATTACACAATGGAGCAGAGGGAAGCACATGATCAACCAGTGACACCTTCGGAAATTTAGAACATTGTGTGGAACACAAGCAAAATACTCTCCTTGGTCATTTTTCACAAATTAACTTTCCATGAAAATAAATCCCTTCTTCTCTCTCTCTCTCTTTAAGTGCCGTGCTGTCCAATCGGTCTGACAGTGACTCAGGTTACCCAATCAGTAATCAATGTGAGTTGGACTATTGGGACCGTGGCCCAAACCTACCTGACAGTTCTTGAGTCGAAGACTGGACAGTCTAAGTGCCACACCCATCAAAACCACTGCCTCCTGGGATGCATTACCTGTGGGATCAATTATACAGTGGCATTAAAAGCAATCAGTGCCACTGGCTTGACTGCGGACTGTGCCTTCCAAAGTTATTCCTCTAGTAAGTGAATTCTCTTTTTCTTTTCTTTTTTCTTTTTATTTATTTGAAAGTCAGAGTTACAGAGACAGAGCGGGACAGACAGATCTTCCATCAGCTGGTTCACTCCCCAAATGGCCTCAGCAGCTAGGGCAGAACTAAGACAAAGCCAGTAGCCAGAAGCTTCTTCCAGGTCTTCCACATGAGTGCAGGGGCCTAAGCACTTGATCCATTTTCTGCTACTTTCCCAGGCACATTAGCAGGGAGCTGGATCACCAGGACTCGAAATGGCACCCATATGGGATGCCGGCACTGCAGGGAACGGCTTTACCCGCTGCACCAGTATGCCAGCCCCAGTAAGCGAATTCTAACTCCAGCTCTACGGTGTCAGTGAGGACTTGACTACTCTAAATCCAATCATAAACCCTTCCTTCTTTTTTAAGACGTTGCATTTCCACCTAGCTTGCATTATACATTCAGATTACTTACCAAGATGTTCACAGTTTTTCTCTTGACTTAAAACCTCAAGGCTTCTGGGGGCTTCTATTGGTAGCTGGTGAATGAATGCCCCTAGAGCAGGTTGGGATTCAGGTTTTCCAAAGGGTTTACACATGTTTTAAGACACAGCTGCCTGCAGCACAGAGTAACTCAGCCTAGCAGAGTACTCAGACAGCATTTTATCGCACATCCTATTTGGTTCGCTTTTTCCCCCCATTCTCATTATTACTATGTTCCTACCTCTCTCCCTTGATCCACTCCAGCTCCTTCTGTGGTTTCTTCCACAGGCAGCGCAAAGCAGGGGAATGTGGACAGTATTGTTCCTTGTTCGTCTCACAGGTGAACCATCAGGGGACAGCAGATGGAAGTGAAAGCGGTGCAGGGTTAGCAAGGAAGATTCCTCTTTGTGACTGTAATCCACTAAGGTGGCTGCGGGAGCACTGTTTGGAAAGAAGCTCCTGGGGACCCTTTCTGGGCTTTAGGAGAAAGCATATAAGCATCCATTAGGTAGCTGTGCCCAGGGTGTGGGATGGAGTTGAAACATCACTTTGGCACCCCAGCTGGGTGTCTAAATGAGACATGGCTTCTTATAACCTGTGTTGTCTTCTCTATCTCCTCATTGTTAAGAAAATAATAGGAATTTGAATGCTTTCCTAGAGGTGGATATTTGGCCCAGTGGTTAAGCTGTCCACATAAAAGTACTGGGTTTGATTCCTGGCTGCTGACTCTCAATTCCTGCGAAAGCAGACCCAGGGAGGAAGTGCTGATGGCTCAAATAATTGAGTTCCTGCCACCTGTGTGGAAGACCCAGATGAGTTCCTGGTTCCCAGTTTTGGCATCAGCCCAGGTCCAGCCATTGAGGGCATTTAAGGGGTGATCCAGCAAGTGGAAGTTTTCTCTCTGTGTCTCTCAAATAAATAAGTTAAGAAAAAGTATCTCCCTAGCTCATCCTTCCACGTTGTTTTGAGAATCAAAATAAATCATAATATGAAATAACTTATAACATGCTGCACTTGGGAAAGTTGGCTTGTTCTTTCTTTTGGTCCATTACTTCCATTAGATTCACTGCTAAAGTTCTCATCTGGCTAGCTAGTTCTATCAAGGCAGCCCATTACTTATCTTTACAACTAAAAAGATTCTTAAGGAATAAGTAAAAAAAGAGCCTGATCATAGCAATTAAAAGTTATTTATTTATTTATTTTTATTTTATTGAAAGGCAGAGAGAAAGAGAGAGATCTCCATCTCCCTGTTCACTCCCCCAATACCTGTAACAGTGGGGCTGGGCCAGGCTTAATCCAGGGGCCAGGAACTCAAGCTAGGTCTCCAGTGTGGACGGCAGAGACCCAAGTACATGAGCCATCACCTGGTGCTTCCTAGGATGCACATTAGCAAGAAGCTGAAATTGGAATTGGAGCAGAGGCTTCAACGCAGGCACTCCAGTATGGGCTCCCCGTGCCCCAAGGGGAGTCTTAATTGCTTTGCCAAACACCCACCCAACAATTTTTTAAAATTATATAATAACTTGTTCATTTTATTCACTGAGGAATCAATACTATTAGCTGTTTTATAGATAATATGTGGCATTGCTCAAGATATTCAGGAAAGGACAGAAAGTACCTGATCAGCTAGCACTGATGAAAAGTGCACCAGCAAACTTGGTCACCAGCCTACGTGGCTGCTTCTAAGGTATCTTGTTACTCAACTCAGCAAAATTGTTCTTTTTGATTGAAGCTAAATGAAATTAATGCTACTTAAATTAAGCTTCATCCCACTAAAATAAAATGAACTAAGGCATTATGAGGATCTTTGCAGGAATTTGTCTGAGTCACAGTTTGGGTCATATACTATACAGTATGCATCTGTCAAGTATGGACCTTTTAAAATACTTTAAAATTATTTTTCAGTTATTTGAGAGAGGGAGATAGATAGAGAGAGAGATAGAGAGAGAGAGAGAGATTGAGATTCCAGCCTCTGATTCATTCTCTAAATCCCAGCGATGGCCCTGTGCTGGGAGAAGCACAGAAGGCAGGAGCCAGGAACTCAATCCGAGTCTCCCACATGGGTGGCAGGAACCCAGTCACTTGAAACGTCAGAGCTGCCTACAGGATCTGCATGAGCAGGAAGCTGGAGTCAGGAGCTGGAACCAAGAATCAAAGCCAGGAACTCTGGTGTGGCCTACAAGCATCTTAATCGCTAGGCTAAGCACCACTCTCCAAGTGTGGACCTTCTGGATTCGCTATAGCTTTATGTCAAAACTCATAGCTCACACCACCCTCACTCATGGGTTTCTGATCATGTGACCGAGCACAGAAAGAACTTGAGTACTCTTCAAATCTTGCTCTCACCCAACCGGTAATTAATCATACTACTTAGGGTAGTTTACTTACATTGTTTGCCCATAGTGAGAGGTCACATTTGCATGATGGTGGAGTAGGATTTTGTGTCATTTTGCTCCTACAGGTGCCTGCTGCCCTTTGGGGGTGAAGTTATATAGGCTGGGCCCTAACGGCATCCGGATCTACTGGCAAGCCTCCAGGGGCTCTGCCAATTACAGCACTGACCTCTATGGCTCCAAAGGCATTTTCACATGTGCCCCGGGTGCTGGCCTCAGTTTCTGTGACGTCACAGAGATCCCCTGTGGGGACGTGTATACCGTGATGGTCTCCCCAGTTGCCGAAACGGGACTAAAGCTTACTTTCTGCCCAAAGAAAATATATTCAGGTAAAGCAAGTTATGATCCTCGATTTAAAACCCTCAACTCATATCTGTGCATTGAAACTCACAATCACACTTGTTTGCTATACAGGAAGCTCAGAGAGGGTGTAATATGTCTATGTGTGGCAAGGGTCCCCACATTTCTCTGGGGATGCTCTATCGTTATTTGATTTGGAAACACTCTTCCTTCCTTTCCAATTTTTCTCCCTCTTCAGAAGGAAAGATGGCTGCTGCTTGAGAAGTAGAGCAAAGTTATTCTGTTTTGTATTTATTTTTTTAAAGAATTCATTTATTTGAAAAGTAGAGAGACAGACAGCTCCCATTCACTCGTTCGGTCCCCACGTGCCTGCAATGGCTGGAACTGGGCTGAGCTGAAACCAGAGACTAGGACCTCAGTGCAGGTCTCCCACATGGGTGGCAGTGACCCAATCACTCCAGCCATCACCTGCTGCCTCCCAGGGTCCACATTAGCAGGAAGCTGGAGGCAGGAACTGGAGCTGGGTATGAACCCAACTACCCTGATTATGGGATGCAGGTGTCTTAATCATTAAGCCAAATGCCCCACCCTATTTTAAAAAATTATTTATTTGAGAGGCCAAGAGACAGAAAAGTCCCGTTCACTAATTTCTTCCCAGCTGCCCACCATATCTGGGGCTGGGCCAGGCCAAATCTGGGAGCAAATTTAAAATGAATTTTTGCTTTTAAGATTTGGGGATGGAATTTTAACATAGTATTAGAGATAACGATAGACACCTGGAATGTGGGAACTTTTATTTGCACAGGCTGAGAATTATAACTGAGGAAAAGTAGGAGAATCAGGAGAAAATGAACTTATAAATGATAAGCGAGGTTTGGAAATGCAAATGAGCGGCTGTTTGTGATCACAGTACATGGCTGTCAGCGATGCATCTCGCCAGAGCTGGCAGAGAAACACTGGCATTTCTCCTGCTCTGTGTTCCATCGCCTTCCAGGGCATAGTCAGGTATTTTTCATGTATTTCTAAAAGAAAAGGATGCGATGATGAAGCCCTAGAACTTTGCAGGTGGATACAGGAAGAGGAATAAATATTGACTCACAAACCTTTACCAGAGTTTTAAAACTCCTGTTGTATGTGGATAACATGGCTCTTGGTAATGGAGCAAGGCCAGCTATTCCTGAGGGGGCATTCTCGCTGTCCTTGGCTGTCATGCTCCGATTCCTTGTTTTTTCATTATCTTGCCCATAGGACAGGCCAACCCAAAGCATAGCCCTATGGGATGGACAGGAATTGGATCTTAGGGTGAGGATGGGGGCTGGCTCTGTGACACAGTGGGTTAAACACCCTGGCCTGAAGCGCCGGCATCCCACATGGGCGCCTGTGGAGACCCGGGTGCTCCACTTCCAATCCAGCTCTCTGCTATAGCCTGAGAAAGCAGTAGAAGATGGTCTAAGTCCTTGGGCCCCTCCACCCGCGTGGAAGAAGCTCCTGGTTCCTGGCTTCAGATCAGCACAGCTCTGGCCTTTGAGGCCAACTGGGGAGTGAACCATTGGATGGAAGACCTCTCTCTCTCTCTCTCTCTCTCTCTCTCTGCCTCTTCTTTCTTTCTGTAACTCTGACTTTCAAATAAATAAATAAATCTTAAAAAAAAAAAAAGGGTGAGGATGAGCACTTAGAAGAGGAGCCTACAGCTTAGTAACAACATTTCATCACATTTGCATAATATTTTATAAAATTATCAAGTGTTTTCACACTTAATATCTTACTGAATGCTCAAAAATGCTAAGAGGTAGTTTAAACAGACATTTGAATTTACTTATTTGAAAGGCGAATGACAGAGATATACACACAGCAAGAGAGGGAGAGGGAGAGAGAAACAGAGAGAGAGAGAGAGAGATATCTTCCATTCACTGGTTCACTCCCCAAATGGCTGCAACAGCCAGGGCAAGGCCAGGCTGAAGTGAGGAGCCAGGAACTTCATCCTGGTTTCCCACATGGGCAGCAGGGCCCATTGGGGCCCACACACATAAGCAGGGAGCTGGGTTGAAAGCAGAGCAGCCAGGACTCAGATTCCAATATGGGATGCCGGAGTCCAAGTGGTAACTTAACTGATGGAGGCGCTATGCTGGTCTGAGTTCAGCAGATTTGTATCTGCAGTTTAAAAATGAGGAAACACACACAGAGGCTCCCACTCTACCTAAACCCTTCGCTGCTCCTCTCCTCTGAATCTATACTCCCCTCCTTCTCCCCAACCTGGAGGTGCCCCAGGTGTTTTATCTCTGATCAGGTGCACGGGCTGAAAACTCCAGAGTCACCTCCCTCTCCCTTACCCTCCATCTCCAAGCTGCCTCCAGTTCCTGTCCTGTTCACCTGCCTGATGGCTCCTAAGTCTGCCTTCTCTTCCCTCCCACAGCTGTCTGTGCTCAGGCCCTCGACGCCTCACCCCTAGACCACGGCACGGTCCTGCCTCCAGGCCATTACCAGAGTTGTCCCGCCAGGACCTGATTTGGTTGTGTCACTCTCATGCCTCACTACCTTTGGGAGTTTTCCATTGCCCCATGGAATTCAGTCATCTGAGCAAAGGCATTCAAAGTCCCTCATAATCTGTCCTATGCGTCCATCTACCTCTGCACCATGCGACAGAAATTTAACATGAGCCATAGATGAGAAATTTTTTTTTGACAGGCAGAGTGGACAGTGAGAGAGAGAGACAGAGAGAAAGGTCATCCTTTTACGGTTGGTTCACCCTCCAATGGCTGCCGCAGCTGGCGCGTTGTGGCCGGCGCACCACGCTGTTCCGAAGCCAGGAGCCAGGTGCTTCTCCTGGTCTCCAATGAAGTGCAGGGCCCAAGGACTTGGGCCATCCTCCACTGCAGTCCCGGGCCACAGCAGAGAGCTGGCCTAGAAGAGGGGCAACCAAGACAGAATCCGGCGCCCGGACCGGGACTAGAATCCGGTGTGCCGGCGCCACAGGCCAAGGATTAGCCTATTGAGCTGCGGCGCCGGCTTATAGATGAGAAATTTAAATCTGCTAGTAGCCACACTAAAAAAGAGGTAAAAATTATTTAATAATATATTTTAGTTCATCTAACACATCTAAAATGCTATTTTAACATCTAATCCACATGAAAATTATTATGATGTTTTACCTTCTCATATAAGGTCTGACAATCTGGTGTGTTTTATGCTTATGGCACACCTCAGATCAGCCTGGGCACATTTTGAGTGCTCAGTGGTTACGTGTGAGTGGCCACACGTAACCGTGTGGACAGCCCTTGGTCCAGCTTCACGGGATCATCCACAGCACCTGCCCCAGCACATACACACACACACACACGTGCTGTGCTATGTTACATTCCTGAGCAAATGCAGTACTCTTCTGTTCGCTGGAATTCCACCCCACCTCCACCAAGAAGCCTCCTCCAGCACAAACTCGCACGCATCTCTGTGAAGCCTCTTCCAATTCTAGTGGGCGGGGTTGCCCCTCCCTCTCTCCCTTACTGTGCATTGAGCAGGTGTTGATCCTTCTCAGCTCTTAGCACACAACTCTTGCCCAGTATATTCTAAAGGAAATAAAGAACAAATAAATGGGGCTATGTGCCTATGACCATGCAGCCAGGTAAGTGAGCCATGGTGTCTTTGTTTTTTTCTCTCACTCCATACCCACAATTCAACCCTCTGACGGCTGTTAGTCACCAGAAGTCCTTGTTAGATAGAACTCTGATATAGAGGAGAGGGTGTGGCACAAGCCGCAACCACTTCACTCCAGTAAGGATTAGGTGTCTAGACACAGGTTAGAGAATCGACCTTTGCGCAGTCACCCTGGTATAAACCATGCTTTGAGGGACTTTTTTTTTTTTTAAGATTTTATTTTTTTATTTGACAGGTAGAGTTACAGACAGTGAGAGAGAGACAGAGAGAAAGGTCTTCCTTCCGTTGGTTCACTCCCCAAATGGCTGCATGGCCAGAGCTGCGCCGATCTGAAGCCAGGAGCCAGGAGCCAGGAGCTTCTTCCTGGTCTCTCATGCAGGTGCAGGGGTCAAGCACCTGGGCCATCCTCCACTGCTATCCCAGGCCACAGCAGAGAGCTGGACCGGAAGAGGAGCAACCGGAACTAGAACCGGTGCCCACATGGGATGCCTGTGCCACAGGTGGAGGGTTAACCTAGTGCGCCATGGCGCTGGCCCTGGGACTTTTGTTTTTGATTGTTGTTTGAGGTCTTGTGCAGTATCAGTGAGGCGTTAACTGCATAATCAGGATAATATTAGAAATAATAAATTACTTCTCCCAAGAGCTTTACAAGTATTAATCTTTACAACAGGCTGTGAAGTTGCTGTTCTTATTCTCATCACTTTGTAGATAAGCTGAGGTAGGGTGAAGCGATTTGCCCAAGGTGATCCTCCTTTCTCATCACCCAAGTTTGTTCTTACTCGTTCTTTGGTTCACTTTCCTTTTATTATTTCTTAAGTTATATCTTAGCCATCTAAAAAATCCATATATATATATATATATATATATATATATATGTATACACACATGATACACCTACTTATTTAAAAGGCAAAGTGACAGAGAGAAAGAAAGAGAGAGAGAGAAGTCTTCCATCCACTGGGTTGGGGTTCACTCCCCCAAATGGTTACAACAGCTGGTGCTTGGCCAGAACTGAAGCCAGGACCCAGGAGCTCCATCCTGGTTTCCCACATGGGCGGCAGGGGCCCAAGTACTTGAGCCATCATCTGCTGCCTCCCAGGCACATTAGCAGGAAGCTGGAGTGGAAGCAGAGGATCCAGGACTCGCACTGGTGCTCCAGTGTGGGAGGCTAGCATCTCAGGTGGCGGCTTGACCTGCTGCATCACAACACCTGCCCCAGTAATATAATTTCAATGCTTATATTTTCATTTATTACAGTAACCTGCTCTGGAAGTACCCTTGGAATGGGTAAGTCGTTTTATTTCTTATGGATAATATAGAAGGGAATGTTTGCTGTTGCATTCTGGGGGCAACAACGAGGTCGGGCTCAAAGCTGACTCTTCAGTTGGTCAGAAAGGCACATCCTTTCTATTTCAGATGTGAGGGCTTCCTGCTCTCCACCCCCGGGTTTCGCTCCTCTGTAGAGTGCCTCTCCTTAGATTCCACCAGTTGAGATGAATTCCTCTGGATTCTGAAATCTTTTCCATGTTGTAGGGTCTGACAGGAAAATGTAAATATTTTCTTTGGTGAGGCAGCTGCTTAAGCCCTCCTTCATAAAGTGGTTCCCAGTCCTGCTGTCTGCTGGAGTCAGGTGGAGAGCCTGGACTCTGGCCTGGGGTGGAGGCCGGACACCAGCATCCTCAGCAGCCCCTCAATGGACCCCGAAGTGTAGCCCAGCCTGAGAGCGCTGCTTTGGAGCAGGGCTTCTCTGACTTGCTGGTGCCTACAAATTACAGGGTATTGGGTCGGGGTTGGGGGCAGATCCTGGTCTGGTCGCCGTGAGGAGGATCTGAGACTGGGTGATGTGTTGGCAATGCCAGTGCCGCCAGGCCAACAACACGTTTGGTGGCCCGACGTTAGAGGGACACTGTTCACAGCCTGAAAGGAGCAGGGGGTGTTTGCTTCTGGCTGGCTGGGTGGGGATGCACAGGAGAGAAAAGGAGGTGCCGGAGGAGGAGTTGGAGTCAAGATGGCCCCTGGTGCCACCCCAGTTTTGCTCAGGGCTGCTCTAGGCAATTTCCGTTGCCCCTACCGAGGTAACTCCTGGGCAGGGCAGATGGTCACAGAGCCAGGAAGAATCCTTGCCACACTCTTCTAGGGGATATCTTGGTTTATGGCCTTTGGGGAAAAAATGCAGGGAATATTATCGACCTCAAACTGTAGAACTCTCCCCCACAACCTGAGTCAGACCTTGAACTTCAGAGAGTGGTGGACCCGGAGACTTCCTGCTGAGAAACTCCACCAGGCAGGGGGCCAGCTCCCCTGCACCAACTCCTTCCACTGGCCACCCTAGTCCTGCCGTCTCGCTCCACTGCTGGTTCCCTGTCTGGGTTCCCTTGTTCTCCTGGTCCACTGCTTCTCTGAGCACAGCAAGGCGTACTCTTCCCAGGGCCTGCCCCATCTGCACAGCTGAAGTAAGCGCCACCTGCATTGAGTTTTCAGATCTTGTTTTCCTATAACTACAGCAAGAACAGATCTGATTTTATTGAAAACAAAAAATAATGAAGAAGCTTCTCATTCTTTTTTTTTTTTTTTTTGACAGATAGAGTTAGACAGTGAGAGAGAAAGGTCTTCCTTCCGTTGGTTCACTCCCCAAATGGCCGCTACGATCGGAGCCTCACCGATTGGAAGCCAGGAGCCAGGTGCTTCTCCTGGTCTCCCATGCAGGTGCAGGGGCCCAAGCACTTGGGCCATCCTCCACCACCCTCCCAGGCCACAGCAGAGAGCTGGACAGGAAGAGGAGCAACTGGGACTAGAACCCGGCGCCCATATGGGATGCTGGCACCGCAGACAGAGGATTAACCAAGTGAGCCATGGTGCCAGGGAGCCTCTCATTCTTTAAAATTGCTTAAAATCTCCCCAAATACTATTGATAAGAAGCCCTGATCTTTAGTGAATGATACATTCTTAGAACCTATAGATTCTTAGAACCTATTCCCAGGCTGATGATTGCTTTAAAATTAGTATTCTCTTGAGCCCAGAGGAGTGGGAGAAGAGTCTTAGGGGTCTCCAGGAGGAGAGAAGTGATGTATTATATCTTAGCTTTTCCTGAGATTTTGTTAAAGAAAGAGTTGTAATCCTTTTAAAAAATGTTTAAATGGGGGCCGGCGCTGTGGCGCAGCGGGTTAATGCCCTGGCCTTGAAGTGCCGGCATCCCATGTGGGCGCCGGTTCTAGTGTCAGCTCTCTGCTGTGCCCAGGGAAAGCAGTGGAAGATGGCCCAAGTCCTTGGGCCCCTGCACCCACATGGAAGACCCAGAAGAACTGGCTCTTGGCTTCAGATCTGCATAGCTCTGGCCTTTGAGGCCAACTGGAGAGTGAACCATTGGATGGAAGACCTCTCTCTCTCTCTCTCTCTCTCTGCCTCTCTTCTCTCTGTGTAACTCTGCTTCAAATAAAATAAATAAATATTTTTAAAAATGCTTAAAAACCATTGTTCTTAGAGCTTGCTACTCATCAGCAATGGGCAACTTGTTAAAAACGTACAGTCTCCGCCCATTCCTGACCCACCAGACCCCAACGTGATTAGTCTGGGGATTCAAGTTTGGAAGCACTGTCTGGGTAGTGGTTCCCAAACTTTGATGCATCTCAGAGTCTCCCAGAGTGCTAATAACAAGTGCAGAGGCCCAGGCCCCATCCCTGTGGAGTGCCTCGGGCTTCTGTTGGGCTCCCAGAGGATTCTGATCTTCGGAAAGGCTCTGCTCTGTCCATTGCTCTGGGCTGCGGTTTGTCCTGGATTCACCCTTGCTTAGCAAGGCCCACTTGCCATCCTGGAGTTCACTGTCCTGAAGCAGATCCTTGCAAAAATCCTGCAAGACCCTCAAAAGACCGAGAGAAAAGCAGGTCATTTGAGGGCCTCTGTCGGTCATATGGACATCATTGCGTCTAGGGGAGATTCTAAATTGCTGGCTCCAGTGTAAGATTTCTCCTCCTGGTACATAGGACAAGTCAAACCATATCCTTGGGCTGGCACCATGGCTCACTTGGCTAATCCTCTGCCTGTGGCGCTGGCACCCTGGGTTCTAGTCCTGGTTGGGGCGCCGGTTCTGTCCTGGTTGCTCCTCTTCCAGTCCAGCTCTCTGCTGTGGCCCGGGAAGGCAGTGGAGGATGGCCCAAGTGCTTGGGACCCTGCGCCCACATGGGAGACCAGGAGGAAGCACCTGGCTCCTGACTTCGGATCGGCGCAGCTCGCCAGCCGTAGCAGCCATTTGGGGGGTGAACAAACAGAAGGAAGACCTTTCTCTCTGTCTCTCTCACTGTTTAACTCTGCCTG
Source organism: Sylvilagus floridanus (assembly GCA_949820135.1). Classification (NCBI taxonomy): domain Eukaryota; kingdom Metazoa; phylum Chordata; class Mammalia; order Lagomorpha; family Leporidae; genus Sylvilagus; species Sylvilagus floridanus. The sequence continues at coordinate 99,364,712 of OX463225.1, forward strand.
TCAAAAAAAAAAAAAAAAAATCAGATCCTTGGCTGACACGGAGCCTCCAAATATACTAAAGGAGAGCCTTGGGTTGGTCTAAAGCTTTTGGTCTCTTTGATGCTTGAATTATTTCAAAGCTTGTCAACAGCATGCATTGACTTCTCCAGAAAGAGATCTGGATTCAAATCCTGCTGCCATCATTTGCCATTAATTAAGTTACATTGACTCTCTCTAAGCTTAGATTTCTTCTTCTGAAAATTGGAATACATCACAATCACCTCTTAAAATATCATGAGGATTAAATGAGATGTAAATTAACGACAGGCCCATAGCAAGTACTTAATACATGGTAGTTATTATTATTATTAATTATTATTATTATTAATTCAGGATCAATTTAAGCTCATGTCATCAAGTAAGCATTTTAAAGTACTACTAACTGGGGCCGGCGCTGTGGTGCAGTGGGTTAACACCCTGGCCTGAAGTGCCGGCATCCCATATGGGCACCAGTTCTAGTCCTGGCTGTTCCTCTTCCAATCCAGCTCTCTGCTATGGCCTGGAAAAGCAGTAGAAGATGGCCCAAGTGCTTGGGTCCCTGAACCCACATGGGAGACCTGGAAAAAACTCCTGGCTCCTGGCTTCGGATTGGCGCAGCTCTGGCCATTGTGGCCATCTGGGAAGTGAACCAGCAGATGGAAAACCTCTCTCTCTGTCTCTACCTCTCTCTGTAACTCTGTCTTTCAAATAAATAGAATAAATCTTAAAAAAAAAAAGTACTACTAACTAAGATATTTGCATTTTAACTTTAGTCCTCAAAATACCCTTAACTCATTGGTTCTCAAAGTGTACTCCTGGGGCCAGCAGTATCAGTATCATCTGGGAACCTTTAAGAAATTTAACCCTGGGGCTCTACCACAGACCTATTTAATCAGAAATTGTGCAGTCAGAGCCCACCCCTCATCTTTTTTAAAAGCTTGATTTATATATTTACTTGAGGGTAAATGAATAGAGTGACGGAGTGTGCTCTCTGTAGGCTCCTTAAGGTTTCTGCTCCCCCCTGCACAGCTCCCTGAATCAAACGCTGGCGCTCCCCGAGGAACACAGCACACTGGCTCGGGCATGAAAAGCAAAGCTCCTCGTCCTGAGTCAGGAGTGTGTCAGAGCCTCTTTGGGAGGATTCATTTCAAGAAGCAAAAGAGAGATTACTATGGTTGGTTAGAAACTGCGGTCAGTTTGAACAGTTTTCTCTTTGAATCGTCTAGATTATCTTAGTTTCTTTGTTTAAAGATTATTTATTTATTTATTTGAAATGCAGAGTGACACAGGGAGAGGAGGAGAGACAGAGAGAGAAAGATCTTCCATCTGCTGGTTCACTCCCCAAAAGCTGAGATCTGGACACTCAATGCAGGTCTCCCACCTGGGTGGTAGGAACCCAATTACTTGAGCCATCGCGTGCTGCCTCCCAGGGTGCACATTAGCCAGAAGCTGGAGAACCAAATGGAGCCGGGACTCGAACCCAGGCACTCCGATATGGGATGTGAGCCTCCTAAGCAGCGTCTTAATCAACAAACCAAACACCCACGCAGCATTTGTGCTTTTTAGTTTCAAGAAGACGTCTGCATGTTTAATGCATCTTGCTGCCTCTTCCCTTCCTCGCCCTTCCCAGTGATTTACAGAGGGAAGAGAAATGCAGAATGACACGGTGAACCCCGGGATGCGCCAAAACAGAGACTTCAGCAAGTGAGTAATGCAAGTCGATGTTGTGTGATTTCACAGTATAGTACATTATCATTTTTTTAAAAAAATTCTTCCCATTTCTTTTGCAGAGTCATCTCGATTGTTAGTGATTAGAGCTGGAAGAGATCTATTAGAATACACAATGCCTGTAGGATAGGAAAAGCTCCTTTGACTGATAGAACAACCCCTACTCCAGGGCAAGGTCAGGTGGGTCCTCTTCTGCACGACAGCCCCATGTCTGCTGCTGAGAAGACTGCAGAGTGAGACGGATGCACAAAGTCCTCCGGAAGGCTGCCAGCATGAGCCAGCACACCGTGAGAGCCCTGGGAACAAGACAGGTCTGCTTAGCAGGCATTCCCTCTGAGACCGCACATGGACATGTCCCAGATGTGAACACATGCACTTCACCAGTGTTTCATTGACACCAGCACTTGGCAGGCAGCCTGCTAGCCATTCAGGGGCTGGCAGTGTTCATCCCCAGAGAGGACCAGCCACCCTCCCAGAGCCAGTGCTCACCCCGAGACAGACCCCCACCAGGCCTGGAGAGCATCGGGGGGATAGCAGAAGCTGGCCAGTAACCCATAGCAACAGACACCCTCATCGCAAGTCAGGAGGGAAGCTGAGCAGCTGGCAGGGTTTGCTGAGTCAGAGCATCAGGTTAGGTGACATCTGCAGGAATGGGCGGCAGAGTGAGAGTGCAGCTGCTGACCTGTTGCTGGGAACGTTGCCATTTTTGAGGGTGCAAAGACGTTGGCTGGAGGGGCAGTCAGAGGGAGAGCTGCAAACTGGTAGGTGGACGTGCACACAGCTTTTGAGGGAAGGATCATCCATCCTGCTGGCTGTGTCCCCCTCTCACACAGCCACTGCTTCTTTCATCTTTGGAGAGGAAAGACAATGATATATAGTATAAATCTGATGTACCTAGAAAAATGTCCTTCCAATGCCAATAACCTAATTAAAAATAGTGCACGTAGGACTTGTATAATGCACACACATAGACACGGATGCTGTTTACTTCCCCAAAGCATGGCCATGGGGCAAGGAGGGGACTGGAGCGTGGAGTCAGACTCGAGAAAAACAAGGGCAGGAGGATAAACGTCCCCTTCAGTGTCGTCTTTCTCTTCTGTGGCAACCCAGCAACATGTGCTCCAAGAGAGGAGGGGATTGCTTCCTCTGTGAGCCTCATCAAAGAGGCGTGGGCTGAATGCATCACTGGTCAGAGACCTCCCCCACAGCATTTGCACAGGAAAGCACAAGGGCCAAAGACACCCGTTTCTGCACATGCACCTTGATGCAACAGAAAGCAAACATGGAGCATGGAAGAGTCTAGTTCACTTTGGTTAAACTTTACATTTTATTTGAAAGGCTTAGACACACACACACAGAGATCTTCCATTCACTGATTCACTCACCAACAGCCAGGGCTGGGCCAGCACTCAGTCTAGCTTTCTCACACGGGTGACAGGGACTCAAGCACTTGAGCCATCACCTGCCACCTCCCAGATTATGCATTAGCAGGGAGCTGGAATTGGAACTGGAGGCAGGGCTCGAACCCAGGTACTCTGATAGGGGAATTAGACTTCCCAAGCAGTATCTTTACTGCTGCACCAAATGTCATCCCCTTGTTCCTTTTATTTTTTTAAAACAAATTTACATGCCATACTTTCCATTTATTTCATAATCATAAGATTAACCCTCCACTAGGTAAAGAATTCAACAAATAGTAGGAAGAAAAAAACACTGTTCTTTAACAGTAGAGACAAGGACTGTAAACATTAATCAGTTCTCAAAACGTCAATTTCCTCTTTTACATTACATTTCTTCATACTCTATTAGTTACCACAGATCAGGGAAACCATGGTATTTGTCTTTAAACATAGAACACTTCACAGATTTGCATGTCATCCTTGCAGCAGGGGCCACGCGCACCTTCTCTGTATCGTTCCAATTTTAGTCTATGTGCTGCCCAAGTGAGCACAGCCCCTGTTCCGTTTTTTTTTTTTTTAAAGATGTATTTATTTATTTGAAAGGCAGAGTTACAGAGAGGCAGAGGCAGGGGCAGAGAGAGAGAGGTTTTCCATCTGCTGGTTCACTCCCGAAATGGCTGCAATGGCCAGAACTGGGCCAATCTGAAGCCAGAGCCTGCAGCTTCCTCCGGATCTCCCACGTGGGTGCAGGGGCCCAAACAGTTGGGCCATCTTCTGCTGCTTTCCAAGGCCATAGCAGAGAGCTGGATTGGAAGTAGAGCAGCCACGATTCAAACCAGTGCCCATATGGGATGCCAGCACTGCACCGCCACGCAGCAGCACCGGTGCCAGCCCTCCATTCTTAAACACTAGTGAGGGAGCAGGGGTTGAATAAGTGCATCAGCAACTCTCAGGGTATCTCGTTACTCATCTAGAATCCCAGGTTTTAGTCTTGGAGTTCTGAAGTCCATGGGTCTGGACCAGGGTGGGAATATGTATTTTTAACAAGCTCATGATTCTGACATGTAGCCAGTTTTGAACCTTAAAAGTGTTGTCTTGGTGAGCTCTTCTTGTAAGCAAAATTTCAGGGGTGAGAGGCTGAAAAGTTGTAGGCCTCAGAGTAGATGTAGTGGTGCAGTGGGTTAAATAGCTGCTTGAGACACCAGCGTACTGTATCAGAGTATATGGGATTGAATTCGAATCCTGCTTCTGATCCAGCTTCCTGCTGACGTGCCTGGGAGGTAGCACGTGATAACCTAAGTATTTGGACTCCTTCTACCCCTTTGGAAGACTTGAATGGAGTTTCTGGTTCCTGACTTTGGCCTGGCCTAGACCAGGCATATCTGGTATTTGGGAGTGAACCAGCAGATGGAAGCTCTCTCTATCTCCCTCTCTTTCTGTCATTCTGCCTTTTAAATAAATAAATACAACTTAATTTTAAAACAATCAGGAAAAGATGTAGCATGTAGTCTACAAGGAAAGAATGATGAGACCTGGTTGGGGGGGGGGGGTTCAGAGAAGATTTGTGCCCTGGGACAGCAACCATCATGGTACAGAGCTGGGGGAACATTCTGGATCCAGAGTCCAAAGGAGACTGTGCTGAGCCTAGGTGCCAGCAGAGTGGGCCCTGTTAGCAGAGTTGTGTCTTGGTGCACAGGAATAGAGGGGCAGGATGTCCAGTGGATCACTTGGCCTAGGACACCAAAGAATTGGGGCCTGTTCACCAACACTCAGCAAGCATTTGTGGCACAGAAAAGGAACTGGCTGGCTGAGCTCCATTCTTCAGAATGTGGTCCTCCCAGGGTGAAAGTGAAAGCAGTTTGGTTGATAGGCCAAGCTTCTTTGAGCATATGTGATAATTTATTTATTTGAGAGGCAGAGAGAGACAGTATCTATCCACTAGTTTACTCCCCACACACACCCACAATAGCCAGGACTGAGCTGGGCCAAAGTTGGGAGCAGAGAACTCAATTCAGACTTCCCATCTCAGCGTCAGGGACTCAATGACTTGAGCCATCACTGCTGCCTTCTAGGGTCTGCATTGGCAGGAAGCTCCAGTCAGGAGCCAGAGCCAGGTTCTGAACACAGGCACTGCAAAATGGGACACACACATCTTAATTTCTGGACCAAATGCCTATCCCCAAAGCAAACCAGGTTATTTGAAGTCTATGTACCACTTACGATGTGCATAAGTGCTTTCAATTCGCTCATTTCATTCTCATAATATCCCTAAAGCTAGGGGATGGTGTTATCCCCTTAGAAAGGTCAAATGGTTCCCTCACATCCACACAATTGACCAGTCTGAAACTGCTGGGAACCAAATAAGATTAGTAGCATTGATTAGACCTGCTGGTCTGTGATATCTTTATGGAAAATATCTCTCCATGTCATCATGATTAAGTCATCACTTATTACTAACGAACAAGACCCAGGAATAGGAAAGTAAGGAAGTAATTTGCTTTCACGTGAGTACTTGCATTGTCAGCCCTCAGTTATTTTGACTATTTGTCATCTGCTCTGTGAATTATATAAAGCAGTTTTTTATCTCCGGCCAACGTTGGTGGATCTTGCCCTTCATTTTGCTGTGTCATGTTCAGGGAATCCAAGTACAGTTTTCAGTTTGGTTAGGCAAGCAAAGTAGAGAAGACTTAGAGAAACAGTTCAGGAAGGTTATGCAATGCTGGGGGGGTATGGGAAGATGGGCGAGATGGCACAATAGTTTAAGGGTGATGGACTTGGAGCCAGACGCAACCAGAGCTTAACTCACTTTGAGATTTTACATAATTTTAAATTTTTATTATTTATTTATATAAAAGACAGAAAAGCAAAGAGGCAGAGGGAGAGAGAACCACCTACTGGTTCACACTGCAAATGGCTACAACAGCCAGGTCTGGATCAAGCTGCAGGCAGCAGCCAGGAACTCCATTCTGGTTGCCCAAGTGGGTGGCAGGGACCCAAGCACTTGGGCCATCTTTTGCTACCTTCCAAGGCACGTTAGCAGGAAGCTGGATTAGAAGCTGAGTATCCAGGGCTGGTGCTGTGGTGTATCAACTAAAGCCTGCTGCCTATAGTGCTGGCATCCTATATGGGTGTCCGTTCATGTCCTGGCTTCTCCTCTTTCTATCCAGCTCTCTGCTTTGACCTGGGAAAGCAGTGGAAGATGGCCCACGTACTTGGGCCCCTGCACTCACATGAGAGACCTTGAAGAAGCTCCTGGCTCCTGGGTTCAGATCTGTCCAGCTCCTGCCCTTGCAGCCATTTGGGGAGTGACACAGTGGATGGAAGATCTTTCTCTCTGTCTCTCCCTCTTTCTGTCTATAATTCCACCTCTCAAATAAATAAATAAATCTTTAAAAAAAAAAAAGATGAAGAAGAAGCAGAGTAGAAGTCAAGACTTGAAACGGCATCATAAGCTATGGCTTAACCTGTTGCACCACGATGCTGGCCCTGAGGTTTTACATGGGTTAGCCTCTTTGAGTCACAGTTTTCTCATGTGTAAAATGGCAATAACGACTATCACCCTGCTGGTTCGTTGTGATGTTTCAGAGAATAGGTTTATATTCAGCACATTAAGTGCAATGAAGCTGAGATGTTTAAAGTCACACCACCAGACAGCGGCAGGGCCAGAATTTTGAGAACGTGGACCTGTGAGTGGGTGCAGCAAAAGCCCAGGCTTGCTCCACTTTCCATCCCACTTACCCTGGCCTTTAGGGATAGGAACCACAGCTGAACCTCACGTGACTGGGGTCAGACTTTCACCCCCAAAGGCCCTGTTTGTGTCACTCCTGGCATCTGTCCTCCTCCTCAGGGACAAGACACTGGCACCTCACTCCCCTCGCCCTGCTCTCTTGGTTTGGCCCTCCAGGGAGAGGAGCTCCACCTGAGAGGGGAGAGCCTCCAGTGTCACAGTCGTTTCTGCTGTGCTAAGCGGAACCTGATTTAAAAGGAAAAGGCAGGGAAACTAATGGGAGCATTTGTTTGGAATTCTGAACAACTGAATCCATTTAGAGTAACTGTCCAACAGAAAAAGCATTCATGCAAGAGGTTGTGCCTGAGCCCATTTGATGGCTGTCTTTCTTCTCCAGTCTCATTTTCTCTCCTAAAAAGTGCAGGATATCCCACAGACTGCTCTACTGCTTTCTGGGCAGGCCAAGCCTGATCCTGTCCCCATTCCCTCAATGTGCATCTTTGGCAAGTTACTTAACTTGACTAAGCAGAGTTTTCTTATCTATAAGGCTTGCTCTGGGGATAAATGAAGTAATCCACTTACACATTCTTACAGCATTAGTAGTGACCAACCATTTCCACTTCCCTGTGTTACCAACTCGAACCTGCAGATTCCCTCCTGGAAAGCCTACTTTCCACCAATGTACCTGATGGTTATGTCACATGGTGCTCAGCAACTCAACTGATCAAACTCATGATTGATTGCTTCGATTTCAAGTCCGAAAAGAACCATCTCAGTAAACGGATCTCTGCCTAAACTTTCTGGGCTCAAACCACCTCTGTGAATCAACTTTCAACAGTAATCCTGGATCCTACAGTATTGATAGCCTCTCCCTTATATTTGTTGCACAAACTTGTTGAACGGATGATTATTGCTATATTAGTTCATTCATTTACATTGTATCACTAAGGTATTCGTTTTTCAATCAACTTTTGACTACCTACGACATGCCGGAAATTGTGCTCTTTAATTAGGTGATAAGAAAGAAGTGATCTCTCACCAGAAAGTTCAGCATAGTTTTGGGCACATTGGAGGCAATCCTACGGTTCTACACAGTGACTGCAACTTTGAAAAAGGAAATAAAACTTTTCTGGGGGAGGAGGGGTAGTAAACTTTCCATTCGGTGATCGAGCTGGCTACTGAGTGAAGTCTATTGTGAGCTGCTTCGCCAGGTGAAGAATTCTTCTGCAGGGCGAAGGCTTCCCACTGCTTCACGTACGTGGGAGTTTGGAATTTCACGGACCCCGGCCCCTCACATTCGCGGCCATGTTTCGCTTTCAACTTCGCCAGACGATGACTGCAGCCGCCCGCCAGGGGGAGCCAGACTGCCCGTGACGATTCCACCCGCACTGCGCAGCCTCCTTTCAGGAGGGGGCGGGAATCCCCGTGCTTTTGCGCGTGACGTCACCGGAGGGCGCGGCCCGCGGGGAGGCGGGGCTTCCGCGGCGGCGGGGGGCGGGGCCGCCCCGAGTGCCGCTCTCACGGCTGAAGTGGGTTGCAAGTGGGCGTCCGTGGCTGCTGCTCCACAGCGTTGGGAAGATGGCGCCGCTGGCGACGGAACGGGGTCTGAAGAGCGTCGTGTGGCAGAGTGAGTGCGGCGGGGTAGGGGCTGGGCCCAGGGAAGGCTCTGGAGGCCGCCCCGCCTCGGCAGCCGCTGCGGGCACTTGTTGCGTTGGGACCTGCGTCCCCGTGGAGACTTCCTCCTGCCTTCCTCCTCGGCCTCGTTTCTTGCCAGCTGCAGGGATGGGCGGGGTGCGGCAGGGCGGGACGCGGCCTGCTGGCTGGCGCCGGGCACCCGCCGCCGCGGCCGGGCTCCGGCACCGAAGCCCCGCCCTGGGTGACCCGCCCGGGGCCCGGCGTTCGCTTCCGCGGCCCCTGCGCGTCCCCTCGGGCCCGGCCGGAGCCCGCCAGGCGGGGATGTCTCTGCCTCTCCAGCGTCCACAATCTGGGCTGTGTTTCCCTCTTCCGCCTCCCCCACCTCCTCCCCTGCACTGGAGTTTCAGTGGCTGCTTTTTCGTGCGGGTATTAAGGAGGGTTTTACAAGCGTCGTTTTTTGTTTTTTTTTAAAGCAACTTCAACTAAACTTAAGACCCTCTTGCAGCCTTCCTGAAGAGCTGACTTTCTAAGTAGTTCTGGAGCTAGGCCCCTTGGCATGGTTGTCCGAGCCGTGACAGCTCCCAGGGAGCCTGGCGGGGCTGCGCCTTCCCCTTTGCGTTCCCGGGTCGCTGCCTGCTGTTGGGACTGTAGTACGAGTTGCTCACTGATGTTCCGCCGAGTCGTCGCCGACTTTCATAGAAATCTCACTCTGGCAGGGCGCAGCGAATGACGGCGCTGCCCAGGAAGAACCTTCGGTGTTTGGCATCGCTGCGTTCCAAATAATTATGGGCTAGTAGTGGGAAGAGAGTGACATCTAATTACTGTTTTCTTACTCCAGCTTGTTGAACAAAGAGCAGAAGTGATTCGGGTAGCAGACTCCTGGGAGTTGTGGAGTGCGTCTGTGAAGTTAAAAGTCCCCATCAGTAACTGGGATTGTGTTTAACGAATAGCAGGCCCTGAGTAAGCCTATGAATAGGTGAAAAGATAGCAAAGAAAGATATGTTGACTTTCAAAAGGGGGTGCATTTTAAGGTGAGCATTTTGTTTAGGGGTGGATATTTAGCCTAGTGGCTGGGATGCCAGTTAAGCCGCCCACTGTGGGCATCAGAGTGCCGGGGTGAGATTCCTAGCTCCTGACTCCAGCTTTCTGCTGTGGAGGCCCTGTGAGGAGCTGGTGATGGCTGGTGATTGCCTTCCTGTCGCTGACATGGTAGACCTGGGCTGAGTCCTCCCAGCTTGAGCTGTGCCATTGCAGGAGTTTGGGAGAATGAACCAGCAGTGAGAGCTGTCCCCTTCTCAGGTACAAATAAGTGAAAACTTAAAAAAATTGGAGGTGTTTAAAATCACAATGGTGTTTACATACGTTTATGTGAAACTAGGTAACAAATTGTATAAAATCCAAATTAAACATGGTGCTTTACATCAGCACTTTTGAGAAAAAAGTTAATGATAATAATGCCGTCATTTTTAGTAGCATGGAAGCAAGGCAAGAGGGAAAGTATAGCACTAACAAAATGTCCATCTTGTGTTGTTAACCTGAGTACCACCAGGCCACCCAGATAAAGTGTAAAGACAGAGACTAGGGGCTGGCACAGTGTTGTAGTGGATAAAGCTGCCACCTGCAGTGCCAGCACCCCATGTAGGCATGGGTTTGAGTCCTGGCTGTTCCACTTCCAATCCAGCTCCCTGCCGATGGCCTGGGAAAGCAGTAGAACACAGCCTAAGTCCTTGAGACCTGCTCTGTGTGGGAGACTCAGAAGAAGCTCCTGGCTCTTGGCATTGGATCTGCTCAGCTCTGTCTTTTGCGGCCATTTGGGGAGTGAACCAGTGGATGGAAGACCTCTCTCTCTCTGCTTCTGCCTCTCTGTAATTCTGCCTTTCGAATAAATAAATCTTTAAAAAAAAAAAAAAGAGACTGATGGAGAGGAAAAGTTGTAAGGGTTATAAAAAGAAGTTCTATTGGTTCTTTGTGTAAATGAAAACATAACCAAAAGACAGGATAATATTCAACATTTATTGAATAAAGCATATATAGTAACTTGAAAAAGTCTATGGAAATTGGAATTAAAAGGTAAGTTTATTTTAGTGCAAAAATTTTTTTTATATCAGTGCATAAGAGGGTCTTTAAAACATTCAAGATGGGGCTGGCACTGTGCCAGATCCCATATGGGTACTGGTTCTAGTCTCAGCTGCTCCTCTTCTGATCCAGCTCTTTGCTGTGGCCTGGGAAAGCAGTAGAAGATGGCCCAGCACTTGGGCCCCTGCACCCACATGGGACACCCAGAAGAAGCTCCTGGCTCCTGGCTTTGGATCGGCCCAGCTCCAGCCATTGCGGCCATCTGGGGAGTGAACCAGCAGATGGAAGACCTCTCTGTCTCTACCTCTCTCTGTAAATCTTTCAAAAAGATAAAATAAATCTTAAAAAAAAAATTCGTGGAAAATACATATTATAAAAAACTATGTAGATTTTCAGGAATTTTTTGAGTGTCCAGGATACATCCATATTTTAATTCTATTTTTTTCATGGAATTTTTGACGTACCCTTGTGTACATTGAGAAGAGGGAGCCTCTGAGTTCTGTTAGAAAAAGATGAAAGTGTCTGAAAGAAATGTTAAAGGAATCTTCTATGAGACAGGCGAATTATTCACTTGACTGGAAACAAGGTTTTGTTAGGATAGGTTGAAGACTGTATAGTTAGCTGAGGCTAGAAAGAGAAATAACTTAAGAACATTTGATTTACCTGCAAATCACAGTAGATAAAGAGAAGGAAACTAATATATATATATATTTTTTTTTTGGACAGGCAGAGTGGACAGAGAGAGAGAGACAGAGAGAAAGGTCTTCCTTTGCCGTTGGTTCACCCTTCAATGGCTGCCGCGGATGGCGCGCTGCGGCCGTTGCACCGCGCTCATCCAACGGCAGGAGCCAGGTGCTAGGTGCTTTTTCCTGGTCTCCCATGGGGTGCAGGGCCCAAGCACTTGGGCCATCCTCCATTGCACTCCTGGGCCACAGCAGAGGGCTGGCCTGGAAGAGGGGCAACCGGGACAGAATCCAGCGCCCCGACCGGGACTAGAACCCGGTGTGCCGGCGCCGCAAGGCGGAGGATTAGCCTGTTGAGCCACGGCGCTGGCCGGAAACTAATATTTTAAAAAAATATTTATTTGAAAGGCAGAGTTACAGAGAAAGAGGGAAAGACTGAGAGTGAGATCTTCTATCTTCTGGTTCACTCCCCAAATGGCATCAATGGCCAGGGCTGGGCCAGGTGGAAGCCACGAGCCAGAAGCTTCATCTGGGTCTCCTATGTGGTTGTAGGGGCCCAAGCACTTGGGCCATCCTCTGCTGCATTTCCAGGTGCATTAACAGGGAGCTGGATCAGAAATGGAGCAGCTGGGATTTGAACTCGTGCTCATATGGGATGCCAGCATCACAGGTGGCAGCTTAACCACACTGTGCCACAGGGCTGGCCCTGGAACTAATTTTTTTTTTTTAAGATTTATTTTATTTATTTGAAAACAGAGCTACATAGAGGAATAGACAGAGAGAGAGGTCCTCCATCCACTGGTTCACTCCCCAGATGGCCACAACAGCCCGAGCTGAGCCAATCCAAAGTCAGGAGCCAGGAGCTTCCTCCGGGCCTCCCACATGGGCCATCCTCCACCGCTTTCCCAGACCATAGCAGAGAGCTGGATTGGAAGAGGAGCAGCTGGGACTAGAACCAGCGCCCACATGGGATGCCGGCACTCAGGCCAGGGCTTTAACCCACTGCACCACAGTGCCGGCCTGGAACTAATATTTCTTAAACATTTACTCAGTGCCAATTGTCGCTGCTTCGGCCGCAAAAGGAATGACGCTGCTTGCAGTTAATCGGTCTTCAAAAGACTTTTACTTAGAAGGACTAGGAAAAAGAGTCGGGGACCGGGAGAAGGGGGAGAGATGGCGCGCACGTTCCTTAAGGGGGAAAGCTGGCGTGCCCCGTTCCCTCTCCCGCTGTCTGCTTATATACAGAATTCAACCAATCACAGTCAATCAGTCACAGTCCTTGCACAGAGCTCTCCAATCTGGTACTTGATCACGGTCAGCTGTGGAGTCACGCAGTGGCTGTATCAATCAGCTGTGGAGTCACGCAGTGAGCAGGGCATCAGCGCCATCTTGTTGTTTACCACGATCCTCAGCTGGATGGAAAGTTCAGTCAGCTGCTACATCCGCATTACTGCTATAAGCCAAGCCCAGCATGGGGGGTCCCATGGCAAGCCTATCCATGGGTCCCTACACCAATCACTTGTATTCTTAGATATCTTAAATTTCATTAGAATATCTAGTTCGTAGATATTAAAACTGGTATAGTTATTAGTGTAGCAACACTATTCATAATAGTCATAAAGTAGAACTATCCATGAACTGAAGAGTGGCTAGATAAAGGCAATAAAAAGGAATGAGGCACTAATATAGTCTATATAACATGGCTGAATCCTGAAAACATTCGCTAAACAAAAGCCAGTCACAAAGGACTGCATTGTATGACTCCATTTATATGAAATTCCAGGGTAGATAAATCCATGGAGATTGAAAGTAGAAAATGGTTGTCTATGTCTTGGGAATGGGGAGATTGGGGAAAAGGGACTTGTATGGAGTGGTAAGATTGTTCTAAAAATGATTGTGGTAATGTGATGGATGCATGACAGTGCATATACTGAAAAACCACTGAATTGTAGTTTAAGTGGGTGAATTGTGTGATATGCAAGTCATTTTATTAATACTTAAAGAAAAAAGTCTAATACAACCATTAAAATACAGACCTAGGATTCACAGTAGATCTTTGAAGAGTTAATGTGTGTCCCATCTGTGGCTTTCCATAATGTTTAAACTTTATTTACTTTCAGGCCTTATCTTAGACCCAGACTGTCACAGTAGCTTCCTGAGTGATTTGAGTGTCCAGGTTCTTGCTCTTTCTCATTCTAATCCATTTAGCAAAGAGCTGCCAGAATCATTTTCCTGTTATAATACTGTGCTGTGATCCTACGGTTCTCTTACTGAAAATCTGCGGATTCCTAGTTGCCTAAAGCTCATTTCAGACACTTAGTCTGCTTTTGAAGATAGACTGTAACTGGCCCCAGCCTACATTGTTATTCTTATCTACTTTCACTGGTATAATCTAGATTTTCTGTCTATACTGTTTACTCTTCTTAAAGGCTTTTACCTCCACATCTTTGTTGTGATGTGGATTCCTCTGTCTAAACTGCCTCCCTTTCCCTGACTCTAATTTTTAGCCAAGCTTCAAATTTCAGCACACCTGGAATACTACCTCCACGGTGGCTTCTCATTTTCACCCAGCTTCTTTAAGTTTTTATACCATTTAGTTTACCTTCTTGAATGGAATTTCTCACTGCTGCCTTCTATGAGTCTCTTGATAAATTTTTTGAAGGTAGGCCCGCTATTGTATCTTGTAGAGCTTTAAATTCCTAACAGTGTAGCAAAATGTGCTAGATAACAATATTTGTTAATACTCGTTAAAAATAAATGACTCATTTTTTCCCTGTTTCTTGCTACCTAAAGCCCCACATTTAGCCAAAAAATACTATTGAATTCCTATGAGAATACAGCAATAGAAGGCAAACAAGTTCCCAGCCTCTTCAAACTTACATTCAAGTAGGAAATAATAGAAAATAAATAAGTAAACAAATAATAAGCATTATTTCTGTTTGTGATATTGGAGAGAAGGTACTTTAGATAAGTGGATCAAGAAAGGTTTCTCTGAGTAGGTGACATCTGAGTTGAGACCTAATGCATGAGAAGAAACCAGTCTTTAGGACTACCTTAAAATCCCTTCTTAGAGCAGGTATTATGGTATAAAGGGTTAAGCCACCCCTTGGGACACCACCATCCCAAATTGGAGTGCTAGTTTGAGCCCTGGCTACTCCACTTTTGATCCAACTTCTATTGCTAATGGAAACCAACCTTTAGCACTACCTTAAAAATCCTTTCTTGGAGTAGATTTTATGGCACAAAGCATTCCAAATTGGAGTGCAAAGTCCCAGCTACTCCACTTTTGATCCAACTTCTGCTACTTCTGCACTTGAGAAGACAACACATGATGGCCCAAGTAGTTGGGTCCCTGCCACCCCTGTGGGGGACCCAGATGGGAGTTCCAGACTCTTGACTTCTCAGTTGTTACAGGCATTTGGGGAGTGAACCAGTGGGTGGAAGATCTCTCTGTCTCTCCTTCTCTGTCACTCCACCTTTAAAATAATAATGATTAAAAAAAAAAAAACCTTCTTGAAAAGAACTAATACTACAAATGCAAAAGACTATATTTAATTACAAAAATAATACCCATATTTGAAATCGGTGAAGATTTCTGTTGCTCATTTGCCACTGCTTGCTATAGGAAAGTACTAGCAAAAATAGCACTGATAGAAGAAGGTTTTAAATAAAAATTTGAAGTTTATTTTAAAAACAAGCACACAACAAAACAACAGTGATTAAAGCAACCACAAAGCAAGTATAAACCACCAATATCTTTTTTCCCATCTTCTTGATGTTATTTAGTAATGTTTTCTCTTTTGACTATAAGTGGTAGTCTGATAGAATGTCTATAATTCATATCTGTTGGGTTTTTTTTAAGATTTATTTATTTGAAAGAGTGACAGAGAGCAAGAGACTTTTTTTTTTTTTTTTTTTGACAGAGTGGACAGTGAGAGAGAAAGAGAAAAAGTTCTTCCTTTACCATTGATTCACACTCCAACGGCAGCTGCGGCCGATGTGCTGCACTGATCCAAAGCCAGGAGCCAGGAGCTTCTCCTGGTCTCCCATGCGGGTGCAGGACCCAAGGACTTGGGCCATCCTCCACTGCCTTCCGGGGCCACAGCAGAAAGCTGGACAGGAAGAGGAGCAACTGGGACTAGAACCCGGTGTGCCGATGCCGCAGGTGGAGGATTAGCCTATTGAGCCACAGTGCCAGCCCAAGACTTTTTTTTTTTTTTTTAAGTTTATCTATTTATTTGAAGGTTATAGTGACAGGGAGTGAGAGAGACAGAGATTTTCCATACCCTGGTCACTCCCCAAAGAGCTCAATTGCTAGTGCTGGTCCAGGCTGAAACTGGGTCTCCAATGTGGGTGGCAGGGGCCCAAATACTTGAGCCATCTTCTGCTTTCCCAGGGGCATTAGCAGGAAGCTGGATCAGAAGCAGAGTAACCAGGACACAAACCAGTGCTCTAATATGGGATACTAGTGTTCCAAGTGGCAGCTTCACCTGTGATGACCATGTTGAATATTTTACAGGAAACCTTAGAGAAAATGAATCTAAGTAAATTGCAAATGATTTTAAATAAAAGTTATCAGAATATATTTATTTGAGCCAGTTCTTTCCATATTTAATCGTAAGCTTTTTCCCCTTTTCACACTTCCCTCTGATCCTTATACACCACAAAACTTCAAAAAGTTCATGGAGAGCAGCAGACGTTTAACTTAGCAGTTAAGATGGCTACATCATGCATTGAAGTGCCTCTGTTTTTTTCCTGGCTCTGCCACTGACCAGCTTCCTGCTAATGCAGACCAGTAGCTCAAGTCATTGGTTTCCTACCCATGGAAGACCTAGGTTCGTGTTCCAGGTTCCTGACTTCAGTCCTAGTCCCAGTCTACCTCCAGCCTTTGTGAGCTTTGGGAGGTGAACAGGGGATGAACCCTTGCTCTGTCTCTGCTTCTCAGAAGGTTCATGGAGAAATGGAATTAAAAGATATAGCGGCCATTTGGGGGGGTGGACCAACGGAAAAGGATGACCTTTCTCTCTCTCTCTCTCTCTCTCTAACTCTGCCTGTGGGGGGAAAAAAGATATTTTTATTTGGGCACAAAAGTTTTGAAATCCATGCATAAGAGTCTCCAAAAAATTCATGGAAAATACATGTTAATGAGAAAACCATGTATGGATTTTTTTTTTTTATGTGCCCTTGTAGATTTGGACGTATTTTTATTATTTGTCATTCTGCAACTTTGTTTTTTATTTTTAAATTATTTTCTACTTCCTTTTTTTTTAAGCAATGGATATTGACTCAACATTTTCCATGCTCCCTCAAAATCTTTGTATTTAACACTTTAAGTTACTTTTTAAAATGCTTTGAGGTGACAAAAAACTTTGATAGCAGAAGAGTATAAAATAAGTCTTCCTCCCAAAGCAGACCCCAGCCTCCATCTCTAGAGACAATCATTCTTAGGTTTCTTATAAATACACTTTCAAGTTTTCTGTGTAGATCCAAATGTGATAGAGTAATTTTTTTTTTTTTTGACAGGCAGAGTGGACAGTGAGAGAGAGACAGAGAGAAAGGTCTTCCTTTGCTGTTGGTTCACCCTCCAATGGCCGCCATGGCCGGTGCGTTGCGGCTGGCACACTGCGCTGATCTGAAGCCAGGAGCCAGGTGCTTCTCCTGGGCTCCCATGGGTTGCAGGGCCCAAGCACTTGGGCCATCGTCCTCTGCACTCCCTGGCCACGGCAGAGAGCTGGCCTGGAAGAGGGGCAACCAGGACAGAATCCGGCGCCCCAACTGGGACTAGAACCTGATGTGCCGGCGCTGCAAGGTGGAGGATTAGCCTATTGAGCCTCAGTGCTGGCTGAGTAATATTTTTGTTTATGTCTTTTTATGCTGTTCTCTTCTTCTTCTTCTTTTTTAAAAGACTGGATGCCACCCCAGTGTCTCTCCTTCAGAAGACCTGCACTGCACTGTGAATGCAATACTATAGCCTTTTTTTTTTTTTTTTTTCTTTTGGACAGGCAGAGTTAGAGAGAAAGCTCTTCCGTCCGTTGGTTCACCCTCCAAATGGCCGCTACGGCCGGTGCACTGAGCCGATCCGAAACCAGGAGCCAGGTGCTTCCTCCTGGTCTGCCATGCAGGTGCGGGGCCCAAGCTCTTGGGCCATCCTCCACTGCACTCGTGGGCCACAGCAGAGAGCTGGACTGGAAGAGGGGCAACTGGGACAGAATCCAGTGCCCTGACCGGGACTAGAACCCGGGGTGCTGGCACCGCAGGCGGAGGATTAGTCTAGTGAGCCGTGGTGCTGGCCCTCTTATTCTTTTATTTGTTAAGTGAAATTTAAAAAAAATTTTGCATATTTATTGAAATCAGTGTTAAGTATTTACCATCTTTTGTGACCTCCTGGAATTCAGTCGAGTGGGAGCAGACAGGTGCATAAATACTAAGCACTATATGAGCACTATGAAACATTTTTTGAGAGAGGAGAAATGAATTATTTCCTTTCTGGGAATGGGCAGGGAAAGCTCCAAAGAGGAAGTGACATTTGAAGATGATCTTGAAAGGTATTAGAGTTTTGCCCCAGCAGAAGGAAATCTGAGCCACACCTTCAAGGTGACTGAGTCTGCTATGTTTACAACAAATTTCTTGTGCTCACTCAAGAGGACATAGACCAAAGAGGCCAGATTATGAAGCATCCTGAATGTTATGCTGAATCATTTGGACATTCCCTAGGTAGTGGGGCATTGTTAAAGAAGGTTTTCTTAGCCAGCGCCACGGCTCACTAGGCTAATCCTCTGCCTGCAGCGCCGGTACTCCGGGTTCTTGTCCCGGTTGGGATGCTGGATTCTGTACCAGTTGCTCCTCTTCCAGTTCAGCTCTCTGCTGTGGCCCGGAGTACAGTGGAGGATGGCCCAAGTGCTTGGGCCCTGCACCCGCATGGGAGATCAAGAAGAAGCACCTGGCTCCTGGCTTCGGATCAGCAGAGCGCGCCGGCCGCAGCAGCCATATGGGGAGTGAACCAACGGCAAAGGAAGACCTTTCTCTCTGTCTCTCTCTCACTGTCTAACTCTGCCTGTCAATTTACTTATTTTAAAGTCAGAGTTACACAGAGAGAGGAGAGGCAGAGACACAGAGAAAGGTCATCCCTCCTTTGGTTCACTCCCCAGTTGGCCACAACAGCCAGAGCTGTGCCGATCCAAAGCCAGGAGCCAGGAGCTTCTTCTAGGTCTCCCATATGGGTGTAGGGGCCCAAGGACTTGGGCCATCTTCTACTGCTTTCCCAGGCCATAGCAGAGAGCTGGATTGGAAGAGGAGCAGCCGGGTCTCAAACCTGCAGCCATATGGGATGCTGGCGCTTCAGTCCAG
This sequence comes from Sylvilagus floridanus, assembly GCA_949820135.1. Taxonomy (NCBI): domain Eukaryota; kingdom Metazoa; phylum Chordata; class Mammalia; order Lagomorpha; family Leporidae; genus Sylvilagus; species Sylvilagus floridanus. The sequence continues at coordinate 99,383,326 of OX463225.1, forward strand.
GGCTTTAACCCATTGTGCCACAGTGCCGGTCCCGAAGGTTTTCCCCCTCCTTCTCCAATAACAGTCACCATCGTTTTTTCATTCAAGTATTAAGCAATGCCAAAAGGAAGCTCTTTTCTTGTTCTTATTTTGAACAGAAATGACTCTAAGATTTAATTCAGTGTAATGGTAGTGTAAAGTGCACTATTGCTAAGGGTACAGTTGGGTGAATGTTTTACTGTAACCTAGCACCCTGATCAAGATATGCAAAGTTTTAAAGCGCTGTGTGACCCTAGTCCAAACCCCACCCACAGATAATTTTATATCATCATCAGATGATTTCATAATGGCGGCCTTTTACTTCTACAAAAGATCCTTTATTGTAAAGCATTTTCGTTAAGAACGAATGCAGAATCTACTAAATTTTTACCTAGCAATAATTGCTTTAATATTTGTTTTTGTGTGTGTTTCAGTTGGCTTTTAGTAGTTCACAGTTTTTGTATGTTCTGTTTTCATACAATGTTGGTTCTCTCTCCAAATACCTGCAACAGCTAGTGCTGAGCCAAGCCGAAACCAGGAACTGGGAATTCAGTCCAAGTTTCCCATATGGGTAGCAGGGACCCAGCTATTTGAGCCATCACCTGCTATCTCCCAGGGTGCACACTAATAGGAATCTGGAATCAGGAGCAAAGTGGGAATTTGAACAGGCATTCTGATCTGAGTTATAAGCATCCCGAATGGTAATTTAACTGCTAAGTCAAACACTTGCCCCAGAACATAAATATTTAATATTAGATTTTAATTGCTTACTGACTTTTACAAAAGATTTATTTATTTGAAAGAGAGAGAGAGCTTCCATCCACTGGTTCACTCCCCACATGACTGCAACAGCTAGGGCTCGAACAGGTCAAAGCCAGGAGCTGGAAGCCTTCCAGGTCTCTCATTGATTGACAAGGTCCTGAAGACTTGGGCCATCTTCTGCTGTTTTTTCCTAGGCCATTAACAGGGAGCTAGATAGGAAGTGGAGCAGTTAGGACTCAAAACAGCACCTGTATGGGATGCCAGCATCACAGGTGGTGGCTTTACACACTATGCCACAATACTCACCCCACCCCACCCCGCTTACTGACATTTTACTCATTATTTCTGTCTTAAGGCCTTTTACTCTGATAACTGCTCTCTTATATTTCTTTGCTTCTTTTTTGTTACTTAGATATGTCCTTAGTCCATCTTCTACAAATTAAAAATGAATTCCATATAAATTAAGGCTCTAAACTATAAAAAAGTAAAATAATAAAATGGGGATGGGAGGAGACAAAACTATGGCATAGAGGTTTAAACCGCCGCCTGCAGTTCTGGCATCCCATATGGGTGCCTCTGTGACCCGGCTGCTCCTCTTCCAATCCAGCTCCCTGCTGTGGCCTGGGAAAGCAGTAGAGGATGGTCCAAGTACTTGGGCCCTGTACCCATGTGGGAGACCTAGCAGAAGCTCCTGGCTTTGCATCTGCCCAGCTCCAGCTGTTGCAGCCCTTTGAGGTGTGAACCAGCAGATGGAAGACCTTTCTGTCTCTCCCTCTCTCTGTCTGTAACTCTACCTTTCAAATAAATAAATAAATCTTTTTAAAAATTGGGGAGAAGGGGCCGGCTCTGTGGCGCAGTGGGTGAATGCCCTGGACTGAAGTGCTGGCATTCCACATGGGTGCCGGTTCTAATCCTGGCTGCTTCACTTCCGATCCAGCTCTCTATCATAGCCTGGGAAAGCAATGGAAGATGGCCCAAGTCCTTGGGCCCCTGCACCCTCATGGGAGACCCGGGAGAAGCTTCTGGCTCCTGGCTTCGGGTTGACGCAGCTCCTGCCGTTGTGGCCATTTGGGGAGTGAACCAGCGGATGGAAGACCTCTCTCTATCCCTCTGCCTCTCCTCTCTCTGTGTAACTCTGACTTTCAAATAAATAAATAAATCTTAAAAAAAAAAATTGGGGAGAAAATATAGGATTGTATGAATTATATTTGAAAAAATTTATTTGGTAACTCAGATTCCATGAAAGAAAAATTTTATTATCTAAAGGTTGTAAATTCCTATGTATAGAAGATGTCGTGAACTAAATCGACAGCTAGGCTTTAGGAGCAAGCATTTGGCACAGCTCTTAAGATGCTGTTTGGAACCTCTTATCCCATATCAGAGTGCCTGAGTTCAAGTCTCTGCTCTGCTTCCAATACAGCTTTCTGCTAGAATGCACCTTGAGGAATAGCAGGTGAAGGCTCAAGTACTAGGGTTCCTGCCACTCATGTTGGGGACTGTGATGGAATTTCAGCCTCCTGGTTTTGGCCTGGCATAGCCCCACCTGTTGCTGGTATTTGAGGAATTAACCAGCAGATGGAAGATCAGTTTGTCTCTCTCTCTGTTACTCTGCTTTTCAAATAAATAAATTAAAAATAAACTTTTTTTTAAAAAGAGCTAAGCTATGGACTGGAAGAAAATATTGGCCACACATATGACAGAAAAGCTTAACAGTGTGCCCTCAAACTGATTATGAAAAGATGATGACTCAGTAGAAAAATTAGCAAAGGCTCTGAACTGGGATACTGCAAATTAGGACATTTAGTGGACTTTTTGACTCAGGGAAGTTCAAATCAAGACCAGTTACCCTTTTGTCAACTCTTAAGATTAACAAAATTAAGGTGATTGATGTCATGTAGTAGTTGGGAAGCTTATTGGTGAGACTATGAATTGTTATGACTTTTTATTGACTATCACAAAAGTTTAACAGAAAATTTAATATAAAAATGTATATTACCCAACTTTTACATCATATTGTAAAGAGATACTTTGGAGAAGGGACATGGATTTCTTTGCTGAACAGTCATTATTATATTCATTCCAGAGCTTCTAACATGGTGATGCTATTTTCTCATATTACCACCATTCCAGTATTTTTCTCTTGTCCACTATTTGCCATCTCCACAATTCATCTATCACAAGATTCATAAAGGGATCAAGTCCTCACAGAATTCATTGAACATGTCTGCCATTACTTAATTTCAATGACAACTTCTTGTCCGTAAATTTGTTCAACTCAGGAGAGTGAGCACTGCTTATGGTGTCTGCTGCCAGTGCTCAGAGAGTCCTGTTATGACCGGTTGAGAAAGCATCTAGCAATGTTTAGTAAAAGACACACAATCTTTTGATACCAACAGTGTCACAGTGGGAATCTGCTTTAAAAATAAAGTGGTGAATGAGTGGTGTGTGTGTATGCATAAATCCTTACTATAATATATAGTGGCAAAATTTGACACACGATGAAACTCTGTCATGCAGGAGAATATTTACATAAATTATGATATACCTATACTAAAGATTATGTAGCTATTTGAAAGAATGAGTTATATTTGTTGGTATATATGAAGGATATTCATCATTTTTTTACTGAAAAAAATAAGTGACTAATAATGTGTATATGTAGATTCCCTTTTTGTTGAAATTTTTAAAAAATTTTATTTGAAAGGCAGAGTGACAGGAAGAAACAGAGAAAAGAGAGGAAAAGAGAGTGTCCATCTCCAGGTTCACTCCCCAAATATCTGCAACATCCAGGGCTGGGCCAGGCTGAAGCTAGGAATCAACAACTCCATCTCGGTACCCCACATAAGTGGCAGAAATCCAAGTACTTGGGCTGTGGTCCATTGCATCCCAGGTGCATTAGCAGGAAGCTGGGTGGGAAGCTAAGTTAGGACTCAGATTGGCCCTCCAGTATGAGATGTGGGCTTTCCAAGTGATGGCTTAACCCACCATACCACAACAGCTGCCATTGATTATTTATTTATTTGTTTATTTACTCATTTATTTGAACTATAGAAATGATCCTTGAAAGTATAGTCTTATTTATTTGAAAGGCAGACTTAGAGAGATTGATCTTCCATCCTCTGATCCACTCCCCAGATGGCTGTGATGGCCATGGCTGTGCTAGGTCAAAGATGGGAGCCAGGAGCTCCATCTGGGTCTCCCACATAAGTGCAGAGGCCCAAGGACTTGTGCTATCCTCCACTGCTTTCCCAGGGCATTAGCAGTGAGCTGGATCCAAGTGGAGTAGCTGGATACAAACTAGTGCCTATATGAGATGCTGTCTGCAGGCGGTGGCTTTACCTGCTATTCCACAGTGCCGCTCCTGCCCATGATTATTTAAAAAGAAGACAAAACAGCTTATGGAGGTTAGCGAGAACAAGGTGTGCTCTTTTTCTTTTTTAAGATTTATTTACTCATTTGAAAATCAGAATTACAGAAAGAGGGGAGAGATCTTCTATCTGCTGGTTGACTTTCTAAATGGCCACAACGACCAGGGCTGGGACAGCCTGAAGCCAGGAGCCAAGAGCTTCATCCTGTACAGGGACTCAAACACTTAGGCCATCCTCTGCTGCTTTCCCAAGCACATTAGCAGGGAAGTGGAGCAGCCGGAACTTGAACTGGGATCCGTATGGGATGGTAGCTTCACCCTCTGTGCCACAGCCCCCACAGGGTACGCTTTTGAGAAATAAATTGGGGTACTGTGTTCATGATTGAAAGCTGAACTGTAGTTCCAAGTAGATAAAGCAGAAAAGATGGATGAGAATAGGAGATGTAGCGGGTAGAAACAAAAGGGTTTTTTTTAGAGGAGAGTCATCCTTGATTAGGATTCCAATCTAGGAGACTCAAGAGTGGTATTGCGGTTTATTAATAAAAAGAAGGAAGGGTTAAAGCACAGTGAATTTTAAGTACAAGTTGAGGTGTCCAGTAAGCAGCTGGAGATATATAGGTATAAATCTTGGGGATGGGGGGTACTGAGTTAAACATCAGGATTAGGATGCAGCATATATGTGGTCATGGAAGCCATGGATTTAGCTGAGACAGAGAGATAGAAGGGAGTAGGATACTTTTTTCCAGAGCTGTGGTGATACTATCTTTTTGTTGTTGTTTTTTTTTTTTTTGTATTTCTTGATATTATATTTTAGTACTGACAATTTTTCTCCCTCTATTTTCTTTCTTTTTTTTTTTTTTAAGATTTTATTTATTTGAGAGGTAGAGTTACAGACAGTGAGAGGGAGAGATAGAGAGAAAGGTCTTCCTTCTGTTGGTTCACTCCCCAAATAGCCGCAATGTCTGGAGCTATGCGGATCTGAAGCCAAGAGCCAGGCACTTCCCAATCTCCCATGTGGGTGCAGGGGCCCAAGGACTTGGGCCATCTTCTACTGCTTTTCCAGGCCATAGCAGAGAGCTGGATTGAAAGTGGAGCAGCCGGGACTAGAACCGGCACCCATATGGGATGCAAGTGCCTCAGGTGGAGGATTAACCTGCGCCATGGTACCAGCCCCCCTCTTATTTCCTTGATTATGATTTTCACAATGTTAGGCTTTTTTGTTTCCTTAAAAACTATTATTCATGGGGCATGCATTTAGCCTAGCAGTTAGAATACCAGTTAAAGCACCAGTGTCCCACATATGAGTACCTGAGCCTCCAGCTCCTGACTCGTTTCCTGTTAATGCATGCCCTGGGAAACCACGGTGATGGCCCAAGAAAATTGGGTTCCTGCCTCCCATGTTGGAGATCTCAGCTGAGTTTTTGGCTCCTGGCTTTGGCTTGTTGCAGCTCCTACCATTGAGGGCATTTGGAAGTAAACCAGTGGATAAGTGCTTTCTGTCTCTCTCTGCTGTTCAAAGAAATAAATATTTTTTTTAAAAAAGATAGTGTTATTCACGGATTATTTCCTCTTTTCCAGACAAATGAGTTGCTGTTGTATTATTATCGACTTTTCTGTGTGACTTAAGATAGTTCTCCAAAATACACCTGAGCACTGCTTTGTTGATTCTACTCTCATTTCTCCTTTCAGTGTTTTCACTTCCTCTTTGATGTTGCAATTTTCAATATATTTCCTTTTGTACTTCCAAGAAAAAATGTACAAAGAAGGGATAATTGATATTACTAAACCATGTGTATAGCTTTTGGACTAATGGAAGATCAATTTAGCTATTAGAAGGCATTCAGGGGAGAATTTTGAATATGGAATTCAGAATTCTATAGGAATTTTGAGGTGAGTGTTGATAAAAACAAAATGTGTGTTTTAGGAAGATGACTTGACAGCAGTGTGAAAAATTGATTGTAAAGGCAAAAGAGTTAGAGGTAGAAATCTGATAGGAGTAGGTAGAAATCCAGATAGGAGTCTATTGTAGTAGCCTTGAAAGTACTAAGTAGTTGTGAGAGGTCATAAGAATCAAGGCAGTACTGATAACAGTGGCAGTGGACAATAATGGGCAGACTCCAGAACTATCAATACCACCTAATGATTGGAAGTAGGGGAAAGAGGAGATAGTCATCAAAGAGTATATAATTGAAGAAATGACAGCAAAACTTATAAAGTCTAGGGCCATATTTAGGGAATTTATAAACTCAATTTGAGGCATGTAGGTGCTTAAACCTGTATTGTGTTATTGAATGAAGTTGGAGGGATAGGTTTGTAAGACTGTTGCAAATTGAAGGACTGATCCAAAAGATGAAAGTTTGATGATGGGTCTGGTCTCAAAGGAAGAGTGTAAAACAAGCAGAAGCAGGGATGTCTGTTGTGGCCCAGAAGGTTAAACTGCCACTTGGGATGCCCCATCCCATATGGAAGTGCCAGTTTGACTCTCAGCTGCTCTGCTTCCCATCTAGCTCCCTGCTAATGTACTTTGGAAGCAGCAGATGATGCCTCAAATATTTGAGTCCCTGCCACACTGTGAAAGATCTGGAGTTCCTGGCTTTAGCCCATGTTCTTACCTACCCACCTCCTACCACTCTGCCTTTCAAATAAACAAATCATTTTTAAGGGAATAAGCAGAATGAAGATAAAAGGATTAATCCTGGAGTATATCAATATTTAGGGTGCTGGAGAATCAATACAAGCCAAATAATCTTTATTAGTATTTAAAGGAAGTCCCTTTTTAGTACTATAATATTAGTTGATGTGGTTTCCTCTAACTCCTTTCTACATATGCTTTTCACTTTTCGTGGATGCCCCAATCTTTTTGTCCCCAAAACCAGTTTGTTGTTTTTATCGTTTATGATACTAACAAACTGTCTAGGTACCTTGAGTTCCTAAGGCAATAGAATGCAGCAGAAATGCAAGTAGCCCGTGTTGCAGTGCAGTGGGTTGAGCTGTAGGCTGCAATGCTGCTATTCCGTATGAGCACCGGTTTGAGTCCCAGCTGCTCCACTTTTGATCCAGCTCCTTGCTAGTGCTCTTGGGAAAGCAGTGGAGGAGGGCCCAAGTACCTGGGCCCCTGCCAACCATGCAGAAGACTCAGATGGAATTCTGGGCTTCTGGCTTGTTGCAGCCATTTAGGAGGTGAACCAGCAGAGGGAACATAATTCTCTCTCCCCTTCTCCCTCTACTTTCCCTCTCCCTCTCCCTCTCTTGCTTTCACTCTGCCTTTCAAATCAACAAAATGGATTTTAAGAAAGGAAATGTAATGTAAGCTACACATAGAGTTTTAAATTATATTTCTTTTTTTTAAAAAAAAAAAAAGTAAAAATAGGGGCTGGCATTGTGGTATAGCAGGAACAGCTGCTGCGTGTGATGCCGACATCCCATATGGGTACTGGTTCAAAACCCAGCTGTTCCACTTCCCATCCAGCTCCCTGCTAATGCTCCTAGAAAGCAGCAGAAGATGGCCCAAGTCCTTGGGCCCTTGCACCCACATGGGAAACCTGGAAAAGCTCTTAGCTTTGGACCAGCCCAGCTCCAGCCATTGTGGCCATTTGGAGAATGAACCAGCAGATGGAAAGACCTCTCTCTCTCTCTGTCTGTCTGTCTCTCTCTGTCTCTTTCTCTCTTTGAAAAAACTGCCTTTCGGGCCGGCGCCGTGGCTCACTAGGCTAATTCTCCGCCTTGCGGCGCCGGCACACCGGGTTCTAGTCCCAATTGGGGTGCTGGATTCTGTCCCGGTTGCCCCTCTTCCAGGCCAGCCCTCTGCTGTGGCCCAGGAGTGCAGTGGAGGATGGCCCAAGTGCTTGGGCCCTGCACCCCATGGGAGACCAGGAAAAAGCACCTAGCACCTGGCTCCTGCCGTTGGATGAGCGCGGTGCGTCGGCCTCAGCGCGCCATCCGCGGCAGCCATTGGAGGGTGAACCAACGGCAAAGGAAGACCTTTCTCTCTGTCTCTCTCTCTCACTGTCCACTCTGCCTGTCAAAAAAAAAAAAAAACTGCCTTTCAAATACATAAGTAAATCTTTAAAAAAATAAATAGGTGATGGGCCGGCGCCGTGGCTCAACAGGCTAATCCTCCGCCTTGCGGCGCCGGCACACCGGGTTCTAGTCCCGGTCGGGCCGCCGGATTCTGTCCCGGTTGCCCCTCTTCCAGGCCAGCCCTCTGCTGTGGCCCAGGAGTGCAGTGGAGGATGGCCCAGGTGCTTGGGCCCTGCACCCCATGGGGAGACCAGGAAAAGCACCTGGCTCCTGGCTCCTGCCATCGGATGATCGCGGTGCGCCGGCCGCAGCGGCCATTGGAGGGTGAACCAACGGCAAAAAGGAAGACCTTTCTCTCTGTCTCTCTCTCTCACTGTCCACTCTGCCTGTAAAAAAAAATAAAATAAAATAAAAAAAAAATAAATAGGTGAAATTAATTTCAGCAGCATATCCCATTTAATCCAGTATATCAGAAGTTTTGCCATTTATATCAGTAATAATGTCATTAGACATTTTACTTTGCTTTGCACTGACTCTTGCAAGTCTGTGTATCGTATCTTTGTGCTTGCAGAACATCTTATTTGACATGTGGCTAGTTTCTGCCGTCTAGAACAGTGCATTTCTAAGATTTTGAGGTGACTTCTGGCTAGGGAACTCTCCCATCTGCTCCATCACAAATTCCCTCAACATTCCTTTCTTTAGAGGAAAAATACAAATCTGATAAGAGTAAGCAAAATGGCTTCAGCTTTCTGCATTTTGAGGTAAAAGGAACAATGCTCGTTTAAAGACGGAAATAGCACATTTCAGTTTCTGTGCTCTGCCTGAGAAAATCCTTTATTTTTTGCCTGTAGGGTACTAGAAACCAGTCCTTTCAGATTAAATTATGGTTAAATACAAAAGACTTTTACCAAAATTCTCATATAACATTATAATCCTCCCAGCAAATAACATATGATCATCTTAACTTAAATTTTCAGATATTACCAGTCACAACAAAATCTTTGAGATTACAATTGTCATGATGAATCTTAAGTCCCTGAACTGTTGTGGTTTTTCCTCACACTAACCAGCTCTCTGAAAACCTCCTGGGTACCCTTCAATTTGTTTCAATTCTAACATGGATGCCCTCACTTCAAATGCCAGTAGTGTGTCTCAGGTCTCAGGTCACTCACACTTCTGTCTTGCTTGCCTAAAAAGGGAAGGATTCCTACAACTCCCTTCCCTTTCAGGGTGAAAAGGGTTTACTAGAATGGCTCACAGCACTCCAGAAAAGATTTTATTTACTGTACCAGTTTGTTATAAAGGAGACAAATGAACAAGCAGATTAAGAGTTACTTGGGTGAGGTCCAGAAGGGTCCTGAGCATAAGCCCTTCTGTCTCCATGCAGTTGGATGTGCCACCTTCCTAGCATGGGGGTGGCTCTCCAAACCTTTCCTTAAGGGGGCTTTATGCAGACATCACTGATTAAATCATTGGCCATTAATGATGGGATCAATTTCCAACCCATTTCCCCTTTCGAGGTTCAGGGATGGAGTTGAAATGTTGAACCCCATAATCATGGCTTGGTCCTTCTGTGAACAACCCCCATCCTGACACGATCTAGGATTCCCTCAGCCAAGAATAATCTCATTAATATATCAAAGACACTGTGTCACTTAGTAAATACCTAGGGTTTTATGAGCTCTGCACCAGGAACTGAAAACACAGACCAAATATTTCTATACCACAGTAACCAGTAACCCTTGTTATACCATCTGTTAGAAAAGCTGTCATTTTCTGGCCGGCGCCGTGGCTCACTAGGCTAATTCTCCGCCTTGCGGCGCCGGCACACCGGGTTCTAGTCCCGGTCGGGGGCCGGATTCTGTCCCGGTTGCCCCTCTTCCAGGCCAGCCCTCTGCTGTGGCCCGGGAGTGCAGTGGAGGATGGCCCAGGTGCTTGGGCCCTGCACCCCATGGGAGACCAGGAAAAAGCACCTAGCACCTGGCTCCTGCCATCAGATAAGCGCGGTGCGTCGGCCGCAGCGCGCCATCTGCGGCAGCCATTGGAGGGTGAACCAGTGGCAAAGGAAGACCTTTCTCTCTGTCTCTCTCTCTCACTGTCCACTCTGCCTGTCACAAAAAAATAAATAAAAAGAAAAAAAAAAAGAAAAAAAATAATTCATAAAGAAAAGCTGTCATTTTCTACTCTGATGCCAAAAACTTGGTGATACATTTTCCAAAAGCAATAGCTTAAATATAAATTATGAAATAGGAAGGTTTAAATGGATTATATGACTGTTTCATTAACAAGAATAAATGACAGTAGAGTTATTACTATAATTTTTTAAAGATTTATTTATTTATTAGGTCGAGTTACAGACAAAGAGAAAGATCTTCCATCCACTGGTTCACTCCCCAAGTGGCCACAATGGCCAGAGCTGGGCTGATCTGAAGAGCTTCTTCCAGGTCTCCCACATGGATGCAGGGGCCCAAGTACTTGGGCCATCTTCTGCTGCTTTTCCAGGCCATAGCAGAGAGCTGGATCAGAAGAGGAGTAGCTGGGACTCAACTGGCACCCATATGGGATGCTGATGCTGCAGGCAGAGGCTTTACCTGCTATGCCACAGCACCAGCCCCGTTACTATAATTTGCATTTTAATTATATGAGAGAACTTCTAAAAGTATGTCGAACAATGAAATTAAAATATAAGTTTGGTGAAAAAAAGTTGAAAATCATAGATTTTTTTTCTTTTTTTAAGATTTTTTTATTTGAAAGAATTAGAGGAAGAGACAGAGACAGAGAGAAATCTCGTTCACTCCCCGGATGGCTGTAATAGCCAGGGCTAAGCCAGGAGCCAGGAGTTTCTTCCAGGTCTCCCACGCTGGTGCAGGTACCCAAGGACTTAGGCCATCTTCCACTGCTTTTCCCAAGCCATTTAGCAGGGAGCATCTAGGACAAAAACTGGTGCACATATAGGGACTGGCATTGCAAACAACAGTTTACCCACTAAGCTACAAGGTCAGTCCTAGATGGTTTTTTCCCTTTTTAAAATTATTTTTATCATTTATTTATTTGTTTGAAAGTCAGAGTTACACAGAGAGAGAAGGAGAGGCGCAGAGAGCGGGGGGGGGGGGGGGGGGGCTTTCATTACTGGTTCACTCCCCAATGGGCTGCAATGGCCGGAGCTGCGCCGATCTGAAGCCAGGAGGCAGGAACTTCCTCCGGGTCTTCTCACACGGGTGCAGGAGCCCAAGGACTTGGGCCATCTTGTACTGTCTTCCTAGGCCATAGCAGAGAACTGGATAGGAAGTGGAGCAGCCAGGATTAGAACTGCCGCCCATTGGGGGATGCCAGCACTGCAGGCAGCAGCTTTACCTGCTATGCCATAGTGCCGGCCACTGTTTTTTTCTTAATAAATTTTCCATGAGCTTTTTGAAGGCTCATATTTTATCTGTTGCATTGCTGCATAGTACTAGTTTTCAAAATTAATTAAACATTAGCAAAATGTTAAATATAGGAGATTGTCTTGGAGCCAGCATCATGGCACAGTGGATCAAACTGCTGCTTGTGACAATGAAATCCTGTATCGGAGCACCAATTCTAGTCCTGGCTGCTGTGCTTCTGATCCAGCTCCCTGCTAATGCACCTAGGAGGCTCAAGTGCTTGAGCCACTGTCACTGCCATTGCCACCCATGTGGGAGAACAGGATGGAGTTCTTGGCTCCTGGCTTTGGCCTTGCCCAGCCCTGGCTGTTGCAGCCACTTGGGGAGTAAACCAGCAAGTTAAGATTGTGTTCTATCTCTCCCTTTCTATCACTCTGCCTTTCAAATAAAATAAATCTTTAAAAAAAATTGTCTTATAAAATAGAATGGGGGGCCAGCCCTATGGCATAGCGAGTAAAGCTGCTGCCTGTAGTGCCGGCATCCCATGTGGGCACTGATTTGAGTCCCACCTGCTCTACTTCTGATCTAGCTCTTTGCTATGGCCTGGGAAAGCAGTGGAAGATGACCCAAGTCTTTGGGCCCCTGCACCTGCATGGGAGACCTGGAAGAACCTCCTGGCTCCTGACTTCGGATCGGCCTAACTTCAGCCATTGTAGCCATTTGGGGAGTGAACCAGTGGATGAAAGACCTTTCTCTCTCTGTCTCTGGTTCTGCCTCTCTGTTACTCCGCCTTTCAAATTAATAAATAAATGTTAAAAAAAAAAAAAAAAGGTTTTGTTACAAATTGTGTATTTAGTTCACAGGAGAAAATGTTTTGTTAGCCACCAAATTCTTAAAATACATTTAAATTGGGGCCGGTGTCGTGGCTCACTTTGTTAACCCTCTGCCTGTGGCGCCGGCATCCCATTTAGGTGCTAGTTCTAGTCCTGGTTGCTCTGCTTCTAGTCCGGCTCTCTGCTGTGGCCCAGGAGGGCAGTGGAGGATGGCCCAAGTGCTTGGGCCCTGCACCCCATGGGAGACCAGGAGGAAGCACCTGGCTCCTGGCTTCGGCTAGGCGCAGCACCAGCCGTGGCGGCCATTTGGAGAGTGAACCAACGGAAGGAAGACCTTTCTCTCTGTCTCTCTTTCTCACTATCTATGATTCTACCTGTCAAATTAAAATATATATATATATAGAGAGATTAATTTTGAAAAGCATTCATGGAAAATACTAATATTGATTATAAATCAAGACTGAATATTTGTTTTCTAATGCTTTGATACAGGTTGAAAAGTATAATGTAAATCAGGATGAAAATATTTATGTATGAGGATATTTCAAAAAGTAAGCTCTTCATTACATCGCCCATGAATTTTTTTGGAATACTCTCATAGATTTAACTAGCAATGAGCTAGTTAAGAATCTTCACATGAGGTTTTTGTTTTCATTTTCTTGTTTAAAATATTTATTTACTTTTCATTTTATTGAAACACAAACACAGAGAGAGAGAGAGAAAGAGAAAAAAAAACAACAACAGATTTTCTATTCACTTGTTCAATCCCAAATGCTTTCAACAGCCAGGGATGGGTCAGGATGAAGCCATGAGCCTGGAACCCAGTCTGCATCTCCCCTGTGGGTGTCAGGGACACAAGTACTTGAGTCATCCACTGCCTTCCAGAATGCACATTAGCAGGAAGCTAGATTGGAAACAATATATTCAGAACTTAAACCAGGCAATCCAATGTGGGAAGCAGGTGTTCCAGGTGGCATTTTAGCCACTGTGCCAAACAGCTGCCCCTTTTCATCTTTTCAATAGAAATTCACTAGAAAAGAACTTAGAATAAAAGGGAGACTTTCAGGAAGCAGTTTGTCTACTGAGTGGGCATAATCTTGGGTTTAAAAGGAAATTGTAGAGACTGGCGTGGTGGCATAGCAGGTAAAGCCGTTACCTGCAATGCCAGCATCCCAATATGGGTGCTGGTCCTGGCTGCTCCACTTCTAATCTAGCTCTCTGCTATGGCCTGGGAAAGCAGTAGAAGATGGCCCAAGTCTAACTGGAGTCTGAACCGCCACACCAGACATTTACCTCACAGTATCAGGTGTTTTGTTTTGTTTTTTAAGATTTGCTAGAATGGCTAATTTGAGAATGCTAGAATGGTAAATTTCCTTGAAAGGCAGAATTAAAGAGAAAGGGAGAGATACGCAAAGAGATCTTCCATCCACTGGTTCACTCCCCAAATGGTCGCAATGGCTAGGACTGTGCCAGGCTGAAGACAGGACCCAGGAGCTTCACCTGGGTCTCCTACATGGGTGCAGGGGCCTAAGTACTGGTGACATCTTTTGCTGCTTTTCCCAGGCCCTTTGCAAGGAGCTGGATCAGAAGCAGGCAGGAGTTGAACTAGTGCCAGTGTCACAGGCAGCGGCTTAACCTGCTGTGCCCCTGCAACACAGGCCCCTACAACTTCCTTTAAAAAAAAAAAAAGATTTATTTATTTATTCATTTGAAGGCAGAGTTAAAGAGAGGCAGAAGCAGAGAGAGAGGTCTTCCATCTGCTGGTTCACTCCCCAGGTGCCTGCAATGCCTGGAGCTGCACCGATCCAAAGCCAGGAGCTGGGAGATTCTTCTGAGTCTTCCATGCAGGTGCAGGAGCCCAAGGACTTGGGCCATTCTCTGCTGCTTTCCCAGGCCATAGCAGAGAGCTAGATCAGAAGTGGAGCAGCTGGGACTCAAACCAGCGCCCATATGGGATTCTGGTACTGCAGGCGGCAGCTTTACCTGCCATAGCACTGCCCCGAAATAACCTATTTTTTAAAAGAAAGTTTCAGCCCGGACTCCCATTCACATCTGCTACGCAAATGAGAGATGCAGGCTTTCTGGGAAAGTGCTAAGCCTTGATTGGCTAACTTTTAAAACTGACTGCTGGTCACAATTCATTAGCCAGGTATGGTGATGAAATGGGACTTTTCAGAGGCTGTTTGTCTCAGCAGTTCAGGCAGGAACATGCTCAAGGCAAAGGCCACAAAGTAATTTTTCCAGGAATGTGGAACATAACACAGTATGTGTGTTACTTCTAGTTAGCAAACAGTTCCTCAGCTCCATTATGAATTTTAGTCCCATTTTGCTACTCATGGTCTATCCTGAAGATTCAGCTTTTTCCAGGATTCCCATTGTGTGTTTGAGATTTAATTACTACAGGAAAAAACAAATCAGATAATATTTTCAGGAACAATTTCTTGATATGTTCATCCATTTAAGTACATAACCTTTTTGGTCAAACACTTTTCTCAAAAGTTTAAAAATTATTACAGTTAGAAGTCGGTGTTGTGGAGTAGTGGGTAAAGCATCCCATGTGGGCACCAGTTTGAGTCCCAACTGCTCCACTACTGATCCAACTTCCTGCTAATGGCCTAGGACAGCAGTGGAAGATGTTCCAATTACTTGGGCCCCTGCCATCCATGTGGGAGACCTGGAAGAAGCTCCTGGTTCCTGACTTCTATCTGTCCCACTCCTGGCTGTTGCAGCCATTTGAGGAGTAAAGCAGCAGAAGGAAGATTTTCTTTCTCTCTGTAACTCTGCCTTTCAAATAAATAAATCTTTTATATATATACATATATATACATATATATATTTTAAAGATTTATTTATTTATTTGAAAGGCAGAGTTACATAGAGAGGAAAGGCAGAGAGAGAAAGAGAGGACTTCCATCCAATGGTTCACTCCCCAATTGGCCGGAACGGCTGGAGCTGCGCCGATCCGAAGCTGGGAGCCAGGAGCTTTTTCCAGGTCTCCCACGTGGGTGCAGGGGCCCAAGGACTTGGGCCATACCATATAGATTAGGTATTAAAGAGAATTGGATTTTTATTTAAGGCTTAAGGAATAGGGGTGTGTGTGTGTGTGTGTGCTCGCGCGCATACTTCTTATGTTTAACAAAATTTCAAATTGGATTTCTCCTCAGCCTTTTTAGACCTTTTGAGTGGGTAGTCTGTTACATTTTTGACTATTGACTTTGATTTGTCAATAATTCATTTTTTTCCTTTTAACAGAGATAAAAGCAACCGTGCTTGATGACTGCAAGAAAGAAGGCGAATGGAAGGTAAACTTTACAAAATTGCTTATATTGGGGGCTTCAGTATATTGCCCTTACGATGCATTTATATGAATATAGGGTCTACAAGCATACTGCTTGCCTTCAAATCCTAACTTCACCACATGATAGCTGTGGCTCCTTGGGCAAGCTACTTCACCTTTCTCTGCCTCTATGTCTTGTCTGTAAAATGGGCATGGTAATACCATGTATGGTAGTTGTAAATATTAAGTTGAATTAATTCATGTAAATTGCCTAAAACAGTACTTGGAATAGTAATATTTCTATAAGTGGCAATTTATAATTTTAAGAAAATTTTATGTTAAACAATATACTTTTTTTTAAGATTTTTTTTTTTAATTTATTTGAAAGACAGAGTTACAGAGCGAGGTAGAGCTGAGAGATCGAGAGAGAGGGAGAGAGATCTTCCATCTGCTGGTTTACTCCCCAAATGACTGTAATGGCCAGAGCTGAGCTGATCTGAAGCCAGGAGCCAGGAGCTTCTTCCAGGTCTCCCATGTGGGTGCAGGTGCTCAAGGACTTCAGCCATTTTCTACTGCTTTCCCAGGCTATAGAAGAGAGCTGGATTGAAAGTACAGCAGCTGGAACTGGAACCGGCACCCATATGGGATGCTGGCTCTGCAGGCCACAACGCCAGCCCCACACGTAATATACATTTAAAATGAATGTAGCTCTCTGCTTTGAAGAGTGATGGGGCTGTGGGTGGGGCAGAGATGGGGTTGGATCTTCTATCTACTGGTTCACTCCCTTAATGCCTGCAACAGCCAGGGTTGGTCCAGGCAAAAGGCAGGAATTGGGAACTCCTTGTGGATCTTCCACATGTTGCAGGAACCCAACTACTTGAGCTATCATCTTCTACCTTCCCAGGTGCATTAGCAGGATTGCAGGTGGAGGAGCTGGGACTTGAACCAGCACTCCTGTATGAGATGTGGGCAACCCGGGGCCGGTGCTGTGATGCAGCAGGTTAAAGCCCTGGCCTGAAGTGCCAGCATCCCATATGGGCACTGGTTCTAATACCGGCAGCCCCTCTTCCGATCCGCCTCTCTGCTATGGCCTGGGAAAGCAGTAGAGGTGGGCCCAAGTGCTTGGGCTCCTGCACCCACATGGGAGACCTGGAAGAAGCTCCTGGCTCTTGGCTTCAGATCGGCACAGCTCTGGCCATTGTGGTCATATGTGGAGTGAACCAGCGGATGGAAGACCTGTGTCTCTACCTTTCTGTAACTCTGTCTTTCAAATAAACAAAATAAATCTTTAAAAAAATAAAATAAAAAGAGATGTGGGCAACCCAAGCAGCAGTGTAACCTACTATGCCATAAGACTGGCCCCCATAATTGAAATTATTTTATTTGCATATATATGTGTGTGTGTGTGTGTGTGTGTGTGTGTGTGTACACACACACATACATACTGAAAGAGTAGATCTCAGATCATGCAACTTAAAAGATGAGTTGAGATCATTTTGCCAGTGTTCTAATATTTTAGTTTTATGTCAAAGAAATTATAAATTTGAGTAGGCTTAATAGATAAAATTTTGTATTTGAACATTCATGGCAATCAGATGCTAATTCTGTTTCTTAATTTGTATTTATTTTAAGATAATGCTTTTAGATGAATTTACTACTAAGCTTTTGGCATCATGTTGCAAAATGACAGATCTTCTAGAAGAGGGTATAACTGGTAAGTATTACTAATTTCCATCCTGAAAACTTTTTTATTGTGATTGAAAAGGTTTGAAGTATTAAATTATGCTTAGTAATTGTGTTTATGAGGAATTTTTGTTTTACTTTAGCCATAACAATTAGATTTGGCATTCTTTGTGAATCTTTAACCTCTAACATTTGTATATTTTTTCCTGAACATAGACATAATATTTATAGCATTTGATTATTAGAGGATAATTCTTTTTTTTTTTTTTTACATTTTAAGCTTTTATTTAGTATGAAAGAGACATAGGAGAGTGGGAGCTTTATCTAAGAGAGAGAGGTAAATCTGGGTTCATGCTGAGCACCAGGACTAGCCATGGATAGGAGCATCTAGGCCAGGAAGCCTCCTCCTGGCAAGAGGCCAGGGAAAGGAAGAGAAGGGTAGGACACACTGTGTCCCAGCCTTTTAACCCACTTCCAAACGGGAGTGGTTAATTAACCTGACTGGTGGGCACCTAGGTGCGGCCAGGTAGGAGCATGCGGTCACACAGGGGCGTGGTGAAGGCATGGTCTTCCAGCTCACAAATCTATTTTAACCTGTATGCCTGCCTACTTCATTCCCCCTTCAGAGACTCATCCCCTTAATCCTAAGGGGAGTGGATGGACTTCGAATCATCTCTTCTGTAACTGCTTCCTGCTTATGAGGGGCATAGTGCAGGCCCTGCCTATCCAGGGTCTGGAAGTCTCTGCCTATCCTGTCTAACAAATTTACTTTTGTGAGCTGGAGTAGTCTCGGTCATTGCCAACATCTGTGTCCCCTGCATGGTCAGTTACTCCCATTTCTGAAACATGTAAGTTTGTTAATTAGCATAAGTAAAATTGGAACAAAACCAGTTATAAATTGGGTGCCCCTTTAGATGAAAACAACATATCTTACAGATTCCCAGATAGTGGGTAGTGATAGACTACCCTTATGTGGATTATAAACCCATTTAGCTTGAGCATAGAGAATTATAATAGAAGAACTCATTAGGTAGCTTTAGATAATTCATTTTTGACTATTATACAATGACATGAATCGAACCTTAATGTTTTAGAAGTAAAATTATAATTCTTGGAGATTTAGATGTAAAAATTCAATTTGTTTCCTGGAGATCTTATTTAATATCTTATTTAATAGTAGCCAGGGAAAACCTACACATTACTAGACTACATGAAAATAAAGTCACCATTTTAAAAAAAGATTTATTTATTTTTATTTTATTTGAAAGGCAGAGTAGCAGAGAGAGGGGGATAGAGAGAGAGGTCTTCCATCTATCTGATGGTTCATTTCCCAGATGGCTGCAGTGGCTGGAGCTGGGCCAAACTGAAAGCAGGAGCCCAGAGCTTCCTCCAGGTGTCCCATGTGGGTGCAGGGGCCCAAGCATTTGGGACATCTTCCAATGTTTTCTCAGGTGAATTAGCAGGAAGTTGGATCATAAGTGGAGCAGCTGATACTTGAACCGGCGCTCATATGGGATGCCAACACCATAGGCAGAGGCTTAACCTTCTAGGCCACAGCAACAGCTCCTAAAGTCACCATTTTTGAAAGAGAAACCCAACAGTCACTTCCCTTACATATAAATTTTCTTTTAAGATTTATTATTTATTTGAAAGGCAGGGCAACAGAAAAAGAGAGGGAGAGAGAGAGAAAGAGAGATCTTCCATTTGCGGATTCACTCCCCAAATGAACCACAATGGCCAGGGCTGGAGCAGGCCAAAGCCAGGAGCCTGGAACTCCATCCTGGTTTCCCACGTGAATGACAGGGGCCCAAGCACTTGGGCCATCTTCTGCTGCTTTCTCAGGCAGAGCAACCAGGACTTGAACCAGTGTTCTGATATTAGATGCTTGTAACGAAGCAGTGACTTAATTTGCTGTGTCGCAGTGACAGCCCCTTCATGTCACAGTAATATTGATTCTTTCTAGGCCCATTGCCAACAGAAGTCTTGAAAGACAATTCATTTGATTTATAGAAGGATTTACTTTAAATTCATTGTTTAAAAATATACAATTAGTTTTTTTTTTAAAGATTTTTATTTATTTATTTAAGAGGTAGAGTTACAGATGGAGAGACAGAGAGAAAGGTCTTCGTTCTGTTGATTTACTCCCCAAATGGCCACAACGGCTGGAGCTGCGCCGATCCGAAGCCAGGAGCCAGGTGCTTCCTCCTGGTCTCCCATGCAGGTGCAGGGGCCCAAGGACTTGTGCCATCTTCTACTGCTTTCCCAGGCCACAGCAGAGAGCTGGACTGGAAGAGGAGAAGCCAGGACTGGAGCCGGTGCCCACATGGGATGCCGGCACCACAGGTGGAGGATTAACCTACTGTGCCACGGCGCCAGCCCCATACAATTAGTTTTAAATAGTTAATTTGGCAACTAGAGTTTATTAGTTTAATATTCATTTTGTTTTATAGTAGATAATTTTATAATCATGTCAAATAATAAAAAATTGAATTCTAGTAATATTTTATTGAAAATACATAAATATTAGTGTGTGGTTATTAAAAGAATAAGAATTATTTAGCAGTTATTGAAAGAATGTTATAGTAACTAAAAACTTGGTCCCCAGAGTTGGGCAGATCTGGGTTGGAAACCTGCCTATTCTATTTTCTGTGTGTGATTGGGCATATTACATAACTCCTTTAGCCTCAATTTCCTCTTTGGAAAATATTGATAGTGTTATTTTGAGATTTAATAAGCAATTCATGTAAATATTTATCTAAGTATATCTTGTGGCATATTTGCTATTACTTTAGTAGAATGTTTTTAAAAAGGACATATTTTAAATTTTATTTCATTTTCTTGTTTTTTTATTTAATTGCATGTTGATTGCATGTGCTGGTACACCTACCTATCTGAAATAATTGCCTCATCTCTTTTTCTCATGAGGGGGCAATTTGATCCAGAGTTTAGCCTCATCAGGGAAGATACATTTTCAGAATTTTTATCAAATGAAGATAAAGAAAATGTTAGACATAGTATAAATAAATATGTTTCTCTGTTATTATAAATGGAAAATACAATAAAGTTTATTTAAAGTTACTTCAACTTTATAAATATTTGCTTATACAAAATTACCTTTTTTTGTTAGTTGTGGAGAATATTTATAAGAACCGTGAGCCTGTCAGACAAATGAAAGCTCTTTATTTTATCTCTCCAACATCAAAGGTGAGTATTTTGAGTCTTTAAAAAAGTAAATTCTTCAATATTTTCACAATTATCGTAGTTTGCTGATGGGAAGTTCAAAGTAATAAAATATCTTTTATTAGAAATATATTGCAGTAAACTAGTTTGTTTATGAAATTTCTTCTGTTTCATAAGACTGTTTTATTTGCCCTTTTTTCTTTTTTTTTTTTTTTTTTTTTGTGACAGGCAGAGTGGACAGTGAGAGAGAGAGACAGAGAGAAAGGTTTTCCTTTGCCGTTGGTTCACCCTCCAATGGCTGCCGCGGACGGCGCGCTGCGGCTGGCGCACCGCGCTCATCTGATGGCAGGAGCCAGGTACTAGGTGCTTTTTCCTGGTCTCCCATGGGGTGCAGGGCCCAAGGACTTGGGCCATCCTCCACTGCACTCCCAGGCCACAGCAGAGGGCTGGCCTGGAAGAGGGGCAACCGGGACAGAATCCGGCGCCCCGACCGGGACTAGAACCCCGTGTGCCGGCGCCGCAAGGCAGAGGATTAGCCTGTTGAGCCACGGCGCCAGCCTATTTGCCCTTTTTTCAATGAGAATTTATAAATGAAAAACTTCTTTTTTCCCCATTTATGAAAGCAGAATTTAATTACATGAAATCATACTTTCTTCACATAATTTATTACTTATGCCATTCCTGTTGAACCATAATTTAGTGAAAGAATGGAAATGTAGGTAAAAGAAATAGTCTTTGATTATCCTTCATCTTAGTGACTACCCTACAGCATGTAAGTGTATATCTGTATACATATTATTGGATGAATGTGTGTGTATTATGTCAAGGTAATTTCTCCAGTTTATAGTATGGATAGTTTATAGGTTAGGCCAAATTTCCAGAGTCAAATAAGATATCATATTTCTTTAAGCTGTGCAATATCTGAGAGTGAATTTTCCAGCACCTCCTCTACTTATTCCTATCTGGAATGTTAGTTTGGCAATTTCAGTTTCATTTCACTTCTGACTCTAGCAGCCAGTAGTTACAATAGCAAAAAAAGCCTAGCATGGTATTTGTTATTTTAGTCTTTGCCTACTGGTTGCTGGTGCAAAGAGAGAGTTTTACTGACTTTTTTTTTATCTTATCTATAATATTTCATAAAAGAAAATTAGTGATTCAAAGATAGCAAATTAAAAGGACTAATTTCATCTAGCAATTTGGTAGAGAAATTTAAAAGATGAATATATCATAATCTAGGTATTCTAGCTGTCAGTGGGTAATGGAGTAGAAAATATCAAATACTGCTAATGGGAATATAGATTGATAGAAACTTTTTGGAAAATAACTTACCATTCTTTAGCAAGAACCTCAAAATGTTTTGTATTTTGGAGTTTATTGCAAGGAAACAATAAAATACATTATATAATTATAATTATATTCAAATTATATTCCAAGCAATGAATAAATCCAACTGATATGAAAGACTATCTGATCATTAAAAATGTTTCTTAGAATTTTATTATTTTTGTTGTTTATTATTGTTTATTAAAACATTTTTATTTAAAAATGTTCGTTTTTAATGTTAGGTGACAAAAGCAGGCAGAATACGAAGTTGTATCTGTATATTCAGTGAAAGAGCAAAGAATTCCCAGAAGATGGTTTCTGAATGTAATTCCAGCTTCCAGAGAAAGGAAGTTTATTTAGTAAATGAAGAAAGCACACATATAGCAGAATAGAACTGCTAAAAGAGAAGGGTGACCACCTGAACAGAAGAATAGTATACATAGGGGAAATTTAATATGGTGTAGAAAACACTTTCTGAAACTTAAAAGTGTGTTTTATCAAGCAGTTATTGGAAGGAGAGAATTACCGCTATGAGTTACCTCAGAATGAAGTGTCTCAAAGTGGGGGGAAAAAAAGCTTAGAAATCATGAGGGAAAAGATAAGAAACTTGCAGGATAAATCCAGGAGACTTAATAGAAATATAGTTCTAGGAGTTTCAGAAGAAAAAAAGGAACTAATGGAGGAGCAGTGATTCTTTGTTGTTCATTTTTGTGTCTAGATAATTGTTTACTTCCTTCCTTCTGTCCCCTCATTAAGGCACATACTGCTGACTGTATTCCCTGCTGGTTTTCCTTCATACAGTCACCTACCAAGCTCTGGGCTCTCATTCTAACCCTTGACAACTTTAGCAACAGTGGCTCACTGTCATTCCCAGTCACAAGTCTAAGTGGTTTCATTATCCATGTAGACAGATGATCCTTTCAGTTTGTTGGCTTCTCAGTTCCTCAATCTGTTATTTTCCAAGAGTCTTCATGTTGCTTTAACTTTCCTAGATCTCTTCATTGCCATTCATAGTAGCTTATTTATATTACTTTACTGCCTGTTACTTTTCCACATAAGACGTTATTAGCAGTCACTAGCTAGAGAACATAGCATCTTAAAAAAAAGCAATTTTTAGGTTAAACATTTAGCCAGTAAGGTTTTATTTTATCATTGAAGTAAGTTGGTATTATTTATTTTAAAAGCTAGCATATTTAAATTAGTATTTAATAAAATACATATTAACATCTAACCTTTTTTAAGTCTGTAGATTGTTTCTTACGTGATTTTGCAAGTAAATCAGAGAACAAATATAAAGCAGCATATATATACTTCACTGACTGTAAGTCTTTTTCAAAATTATTGCATTTTTTCTATTAATTTTAAATAATCTACTTTTATAAAACTCTTCTAGTGACTTTATGCCTATCATTTATTACAATTAAACTAGAAAGAATCTAAAATTAAAAGATTTTATCAATCCTAATTCAAGTTAAGGTGATAGAAAATTAAAGGAAGCCCCTCCCAGCTATTATAAAAACGTAGCTGTAGGGCAGGCGTTTTGGCCCAGCAGTTAAGCTGCTGGCTGGGATGCCTGCATCCCATATCTGAGCCACTAGGTGTGAGTTCAGCTCCACACTTACTCCAGCTTCCTGCTAATGGACACCCAGCAGGCAGCAGGTAATGGCTCAGGTGGTTGGGTCTCTGCCACTTCCTTGGGAGACCTGGATTGAGTTCCTAGCTCCTGGCTTTCTCTGGCTCTACTGTGGCTGCTGAGGGCCATTTGGGTAGTGAATCAGTACATGGGAACTCCATGTGTATGTCTGTCTGTCTTTTGCCTCTCAAATTAGAAAAAAGAGAAAGAGTTGTTTTTGCTGGTGTAGTTGAGTGGAGGTTGATGGAAAGGGCTGTTCCTCACGTCATCTGCTGGTTCACTGTTTTAATTTTTACTTTTTTGAGAGGCAGAGACAGAACTGCTTTCCACTGGTTTACTCCCCAAATGCCCCCAGTAGCTAGGTCCCAAGCTGGGAGCGGGAAACTCAATCCAGATCTCCCATGTGAGTGGCAGGAACCCACTTACTTGAGCCATCACTGCTGCTTCCTAGGGCTGTATAAGCAAGAAGCTGGAATCGGGAGTCAGAGCCAGATATTAAATCAAGGCACTGTGATATGGGATATGAGTATCTTGACCTCTGGGCCAAATGCATGCCCCCAAAAGAATTATTTTTAATCAGCTTCAATGAGTGATTTGGTTATGTTATTTAAAAAAAAAAAGGCTTTGGAAGGGCAGTGAAGAAAACAGCCATGTCTGACAAATAACTAAGGGGGGGATCTATCATACTTATCTTTTATACCATATGTTCAATTAAAAAGCAGCTAAAAAATCAGAGAAATACAGAGATGTATATAATTTTATGTGATACTCTACTTAATTATACTTCAAAATAAAAATACCATTATCAGTAATATAAATTTCTAAGAACTTCTTAAGCACAATAGTTTATTAAGTCATGAATTTGGGCATGATTTTTTCTTAACAATGTTAGTGTGCTCCATTAGAAGGTCTCTAAGGAAATATGTCTGAGTTTTTAATGGGTATAAATGGGGAAAATGACATTTCTGTTATAGCACTTAGTCTTGAATATACCTGCTCTGTAAAAAAATATATATATATTCCTGTAATATCTCTCTTCCCATAGTAAATTACATTGTGAGATCCAGTAATTATATATATATATATATA
The DNA here is from genome assembly GCA_949820135.1 of Sylvilagus floridanus. NCBI lineage: Eukaryota > Metazoa > Chordata > Mammalia > Lagomorpha > Leporidae > Sylvilagus > Sylvilagus floridanus. The sequence continues at coordinate 99,407,873 of OX463225.1, forward strand.
TATATATAATAAATATTCTTTTTTACTCACAAGGAATAAAGACTTAGATGGAGTTAACATGCTTTTTTTTTCCTTCCCAGTTTGCCCTGATAGTCTCTTTAACAAAATTAAGGCTTCTTGCTCCAAATCAATCAGAAGATGCAAAGAAATAAATATTTCTTTCATCCCACATGAATCCCAGGTACTTTTTCTATTTTACTTTTACTTTTAATTCATAATAAATTTTCAAATTTGGTTTTATGAGCCTATTTGTTAATAAGATGTATTCTAAGGGTTTTTAAAATATATGTATGTGGTGAATTTTGAACCTAAACCACAAATAAACATTCTCCATGATGAAGGAAGGAATATGAGCAGTGAATTGGAATATGATATTAATTATAAAAAATAATGCTTAAACTTCCAGTTGCTACAAAGTCCAGTATATGTCAGATTACAGCACTACTAGATAATTAAATCAAAATGTTTTTAGCACAATAAGTACTTCATTTAATTTATGTGATCATTTGTGATATTAAAATATTAATAACTAACATTATATAAGGTGTCATTTATTTTCATTTTTAAAATGAAGATATTTTTAAAGTTTGTTTTACATTTGAAACAATTAATAACCCTTCAGTTATTAGTATCAGTGGTGATAGTAGGAAACACACACATAGTGCTGTGTGTCAGATGCTTTTAAGAGTGCTTTACATAAATGTATTCATTTAATCCAAACAATAGCTCCATAAATAGGTGGTATTTATATCTTTATTTTAAAGATTAAGAAATCAGAGCGGTTAAATAACTTGACCCAAGTCACAAAGCAAGTGAATTATTTAGTTTTATTGTGCTCAGTTTCCTGTATTTAAATTCTAACACTTCATAGAATTGAAATAGTTTACTGTTTAGAACTATAAGGGCAATATTTTAAGAGCTAAAAAGAAGGAAATAGAAATCCCTATATAAGGGGTTTTTTAAATTATTTTTTGATAAATATTGGAAACCAAATTGTAAAATACTGAGATAACTGCTTGATGTTAAACTCTTTTCCAGAAGTTAACATTAGACTTATTACTTTAATATGATATGTAAGTTTAATGTAGGACAAAAAAAGTCTTGCTAAAATCATGTGGGATATTAGTAGTAACATGATAAATACTACATTTCCAAAGCATCTTGCTTCACAGTAGGTACTTTTAGCCCCAGAATTTATGGAATTCTGCAATTTCTGTAGTTAAGGATTTGTGTAGATACCTAACTAATTTGATGACTCATGGAAATAACATGTCTTTGCATGTTCGAGAAATGTCTTGGCAGTTATTTCCTGCCTGTCTTTGTGAAATGTGATTATGTAAGGTTTTGTCTGTTTTTTCCTATGGGAAGCTTTTTCTTTTTTTCATTTTGACTCTTTTTTTTTTTTTTTAAGATTTTTATTTATCTATCTGAGAGGCAGAGTTACAGAAAGAGAGGAAGAGACAGAGAGAGAGATCTTCCATCTGCTGATTCACTCCCCAAATGGCTGAAACTGCCTGAGTGAGGCCAGTCCAAACCCAGAAGCCAGGAGCTTCCTCACATGTTCAGGGGCCCAAGCACTTAGACCGTCCTCTATTGCTTTCCCAGGCTATAGCAGAGAACTGGGTGGGAAGAGGAGCAGCCAGGACATGAACCGGTGCCCACATGGGTTGCACAGGCGGAGGCAGAGGCTTAGCCTACTATGCCACAGCGCCTGCCCCCGAGAAGCTTTTTCTATTAATTTACTTCCTTGATAAACATCTTCAGATGTCTTAATTAATTACCTTTTGGAGAAATTAAAATGAAAAGATTTTGGATTTTTCTTTGTGTGTGAAGTTATAAATGGAATGATACTAAGTGCTTTGAGATATGAGGTAAGTCCTATATGAACATTTTTCAAAATTGTATTCAGTGTATATTGTCTGCCAGACACAAAGCATCTTCTGTGAAAAGATGAGCAAGATAGAAGCCCTGTCCTCAGTTTGCATACTGTAAGAGATACAGAATATTAAACGTCTTCAAACCAGAATCAATTAGGATTAGTTTCAATTGCATAGTACAGAAAAATCTGAATTTTCAGTGGCCTAAACAATGTGGACACTTATTTCTTGCTGATATAAAAGTAATTAAGAAGGTTAAGACTCCAATGCTGCTCTACAAAATTATCAAGGGCCTAGTCTCCTTGGTGTGGCCCACATGATCCAAGATGCATGTGGAATCATTACATTCTCATCTAAAGAATCAAGGTGAGGCTGGCGCCGTGGCTCAACAGGCTAATCCTCCGCCTTGCGGCGCCGGCACACCGGGTTCTAGTCCTGGTTGGGGCGCCGGATTCTATCCCGGTTGCCCCTCTTCCAAGCCAGCTCTCTGCTGTGGCCCGGGAGTGCGGTGGAGGATGGCCCAAGTGCTTGGGCCCTGAACCCCATGGGAGACCAGGAAAAGCACCTGGTACCTGGCTCCTGCCATCGGAAGAGTGTGGTGTGCCGGCCGCAGCAGCCATTGGAGGGTGAACCAACGGCAAAGGAAGACCTTTCTCTCTGTCTCTCTCTCTCACTGTCCACTCTGCCTGTTAAAAAAAATAAATAAAATAAATAAATAAAAAAGAATCAAGGTGAAAGAGAGAGCAAGGAATTTTCATATATATCTTATTAGCTAAAATGTGGTCACATGACTGTGCCTAAGCACATGAGACACTGAGAAATGTAGTTTTTTAGCTGAGTGTGTATGGCTGTTACTTTCAAAAATTGGAGTATAATTCCTGAAATTAAGGGGCATGTGGTTTTTGAGGAGGCATCTTGCAGTCTGCCACAGGAGAGATTAATTCTTACTGGAAGACTGGGAAAATATTTGAAGAATGGATATGATTCCATAAGGTAGTAATGAAGAGGGAATGAACATTCTAGGAGGTGAGAATGATCTGGATGCAAAGATATAGAAGCAGAAAGATGCAGGGGAGCAGCAGGAATGTGGGTAATAAGTGTGAGGTGAGATACCTAAGGCTTTGTGTGGCTGAGTTGGGACTGTATTGTAGGTGTCTCCACATTCCACTAAGAAAACTGGCAGAAAATGAGCTGCTGCAGAAAACTGGGACTTTCCTAAAGCCTTTAAGTAAAAGTAGATCCTGGAAGTCAGGAGAGATTGGTAAAGTCATATGTGACGGGGCCAGCGCTGTGGCGCAGCGGGTTAAAGCTGCCTCCTGCAGTGCTGGCATCCCTTATGAGCGCAGTTCAAGTCCTGGCTGCTCCATTTCCAATACAGCTCTCTGCTATGGCCTGGGAAAGCAGATGATGGCCCAAGTCCTTGGGCCCCTGCACCCCTGTGGGAAATCTGGAAGAAGCTCTTGGCTCCTGGCTTTAGATTGGCCCAGTTCCAGCCGTTTTGGATGTTTGGGGAGTGAACCAGTGGATGGAAGACCTCTCTCTCTGCCTCTGCTTCTCTGTAATCTGCCTTTCAAATAAATAAATAAGTAAAGCTTAAAAATAATAATAATTAAAAAAGATGTGATATTGCCTCAAAGAGGTTAAGTTGGGCGTTTAACACATTTAGAAGTTACATGGAGAGGAAGAAGCTTGACTCACCCTTTTGATTCCATGAGTCAAAGGGATTAAAGAAAGATCTCTGTTTCCCTTTCAAAGAATTTAAGTAATGTTATCATGTATACCTTAAGGCATGTAGGAGGAAGGCATTCATGAGTAAGAGGGAGTTTGTTTGCAGTGGACCTTAGGGACTACAAAGAAGGTATCAGGAGGGGTCTTGGTAGAGGAGATGGAGACAAGTTAGCTGGAGATTAGCATGATGAAAGAATGGAAGGATATCTATGTGTAAGGAGCTGATTGTGGGTCATAACGATGGTATTCTCATTCATGTTGTTCAGTGTGCTTTGACTAGGCCTTTACTCTGTATTCTTTACATTCAGGAACTGCAGCTGAAAGGGATGTAGTCCAGGGAAGAGAGGAAAACTGGTGGAGCCATACAATGGCTCTTTTTTTTTTTTTTTGACAGGCAGAGTGGACAGTGAGAGAGACAGAGAGAGAGAGGTCTTCCTTTTGCCGTTGGTTCACCCTCCAATGGCCACCACAGCCAGCGCGCTGTGGCCGGCGCATTGTGCTGATCTGAAGCCAGGAGCCAGGTGCTTCTCCTGGTCTCCCATGGGGTACAGGGCCCAAGCACTTGGGCCATCCTCCACTGCACTCCGGGGCCACAGCAGAGAGCTGGCCTGGAAGAGGGGCAACTGGGACAGAATCCGGCGCCCCAACTGAGACTAGAACCTTGTGTGCTGGCGACGTAGGTGGAGGATTAGCCTAGTGAGCCACGTCGATGGCCCACAATGGCTCTTACTAGGAAGTGGCATGTGTCTTCTGCACACATTCCAATGACTATAGACAAGCCTGACATCAGTGGAAATACACTTTCTTGGGGAAAAGCCTTATAGAGAGGAGCATTTGAGCAAATAATATTGCCTCCTGCAATGATTGAGTATACTGTGAGAAAGTCACCGTTCAGATATAGGGTGTTTGTTGTTAATTAATATAGCAACATAGTCTTCAAGCAATACAGAGATAAGCGAGTTGGCCAGAAATTAATTTCTTTCTTTTTAAATACTTTTTATTACTTACTTTTTTTAAAAAGATTTATTTATTTATTTGAGAGGCAGAGAGAGAGAGAGAGAAAGAGGTCTTCTATCCATTGGCTCACTCCCAAAATGGCTGCAACAGCCAGGACTAGGCCAGGCTGAAGCCAGGAGCCAGGAGCTTCGTCTGGGGTCTCCTATATGGGTGCAAGAGCCCAAGGACTTGGGCATTCTTGCACTGCTTTCCCAGACACCTTAGCAGAGAGCTAGAAGTGGAGAAGCCAGAACTCGAACTGGTGCCCATATGGGATGCTGGCCTTGCAGATGGTGGCTTAACCCAGGACACCACAGTACCAGCCCCACAACTGAATTTCAGTTCACATTCAGGTTGCTGCTGCTGGTAATGGGTTATGTTCAGGGAAATGAATGGCTATCTGTGAAAAGATAATTAAAGGAAATTTATTCACAATTCATTACTTAACCTGTAACATTGATTACTTATCTACTTTTTTTTTTTTTTTTTGACAGGCAGAGTGGACAGTGAGAGAGACAGAGAAAGGTCTTCCTTTTGCCGTTGGTTCACCCTCCAATGGCCGCCGCGCTGTGGCCAGCGCACCACGCTGATCCGATGGCAGGAGCCAGGTGCTTCTCCTGGTCTCCCATGGGGTGCAGGGCCCAAGCACTTGGGCCATCCTCCACTGCACTCCCGGGCCACAGTGAAGAGCTGGCCTGGAAGAGGGGCAGCGGGTCAGAATCCGGCGCCCCGACTGGCACTAGAACCCGGTGTGCAGGTAGAGGCGCCGCAGGTGGAGGATTAGCCTAGTGAGCCACGGCGCTGGACATTTACCTACTTTTCTTACCCAGTGTGTTATTGAAACTAAGAGGGATGTTATTATTTAGAAAACAAACAAAAGTCTTAGTTTAATGGGGAGCTCTCAACACAACGTAGGATGCTTTTGTGTCCTTCATGTAGTGAAAACATGGTAAGCCTCTAATCCAGTTCTTTTCATTTAAGTAAGTTCTTTTGTTAGTTGAATGAGTGTCTTGAGGTTTCACTGTGCATGTTAGGTGCCAGCATTTTGTATCCGGGAGCTGTATAGAAGGAAAACCAACCTCCACAAATCAGACAAACTTTATTATAAGCCAGAGAGGGATGCCGCCTCAATTGGACAGACCTGAGATGGGGAAGAAAGTGAAACAATAGGGGATTGAGTGATTCAGATAGGCACAGCTCTGGCCATTGCAGCCATTTGAGGAGTGAACCAGCAGTTGGAAGATCTTTCTCTCTGTCTCTTCTTCTCTCTGTGTGTTAACTCTACCTCTTAAATAAATAACAAAATAACATCTTTTAAGAAAAAGATTTCTAAACTTTGTTTTTGTCCCATTTTGGCTTATTCTGTTTATTTGTGCCAGGTATCAGCTTTTTATCTTAGTGTTACTACCTCAGATTCCTTCACTTATAGGTAATAAAAAGCAAATGGTGCAATCTGTATGAAATAAGAATTGAAGGAGAGTAGACTAAACAGGAAAGGAGAGTAAGAAAAGAAAGCATGAAATCACAAAGACAGAAAATGAGGTTTGATGAAGTTTCCCTCTTTCAGGAAATAGCACAGTTAGTGCAAGTATTTTTTTCTTTTAATGTCCTAAAAAATGGCTGCATTTTTATTGGTACATGTTTTTAAATCAGATCTCTAGATTGACGTTGTGACTCTTTTTTGGCCTGACCTAGGTGTATACGCTTGATGTACCAGATGCATTCTATTACTGTTATAGCCCAGACCCTGGAAGTGCCAGTGGAAAGGATGCCGTCATGGAAGCTATGGCCGAGCGGATAGTTACAGTGTGTGCCACCCTGGATGAAAACCCTGGAGTAAGGTATAAAAGGTAAGATGCACAACAGGGTCTGTATGCGTTATGCTTTTTACTTGCTCTCCAGTCTAGAAGCAATGCTGTATGTGTTGATTTGTTAAATTTATTTTTCTTGTACCATGATCATGTTCTACGTGCAGATTTAAAGTTTAAAACTTCATTTACCAATTAACTAATAGCCTCTGTTACTAAATTTCAGAGCTTAAATTTGGTAGAATTTATAGACTCAGTTTTTCATCAGGTTGAGTATTGCTTAGAGGAAATGTTTTTACTGTCATGTAGGGAATACAGTGCTTACATTTAATGTTTGTCATTTAATCTCCATCAAATTTAAATGGCCAGATTCTCAGGATACCCCTTATATATTTCAGTAGCGATAGTATCTAATCCTAGTGGCTCTTCTAAACAAGTTTTTTATAGATGAAGTTTAATTTTGGTACTATATACCTTTTCTTATTTAGCTGCTCCTTTAAGTAAAGTTTACTGTAAGGTACATAAATTATATGTGTATAACTTGATAATTCACTCTACAGTGGATATACCCTTCTAACCCTACTTAGGTCAAATTCTAGAACAATAACCGCATCTAGGAGGGCCCCCCAACAGTGATCTCTTTGAGTTGTTATAGCCTTTTCCTCCACAGAGATAACTGCTGTTCACCCTCCAACACGTAGTTTCATTTTGCCTGATTTTGAACTGGTATGGGTGAAACCATATGGTTTTTAAAATTTTCGTTTTTTACTTCTTTGCTGAATATTCAATTTTGAGTCATCTTTGTTGTCTTATGTGGCCAGACAACTTAGGTTTTAATCTTGGCTTTGTTAGTTATTCTAAGTGTGACCCTCTGGCCTCAGCTTCCATGTCTATGAAATGGGAATGATAATATTACTTACTTCATAAGATTATTAAAATTAAATAAGTTCATATCTGTAAAGCACTTAGAGTATTGCATGAAGCAAGTAGAAATGGTACTAATATACTAAACTTATGCTAGGAGTCAATATTATTACTCATTTATTTTAAAAATTATTGAATTTGAGAAGCAGGTTAGGATATCCACATTTTGTGTAAGAGTGCTTAGGTTTGAGTCCTGGCTCCATTCCAGTTCTAGCTTCCTGCTAATAAGGCACCAGGGGAGGCAGCAGACAGTGGCTCAAGGTGTTGGGTCCCATGCAACCCACATGAGAGACCTGGACTGATTCCCGCCTCCTGGCTGCAGCCAGCACAGACCTGGCTAATGTGGACATGTGGGTAGTGAATCCATGGTCAGGAGCTGTCTGTCTCTCTAGCTCTGTCTCTCAAATATAATGAATAAATTTTTTAAAAAAGATTATTTAATTTGAACATTGATGTTTGTCAGCTTTGTTGGCTGAATTGTTTAATTTCAAATCCATTTTGTTATTCATTTAAGTTAACATTTTAAATATCTATTGCTGGGGCCGGCACTGTGGTATAGTGGGTAAAGCCGCCACCTGCAGTGCCAGAGTCCTGGCTGCTCCACTTCTGATCCAGCTCCCTGCTAATGCACCTGGGAAGATGGCCCAAATCCTTGGGCCCTTGCACTCACATAGGAGACCTGGAAGAAGCTCCAGGCTCCTTGCTTCAGATCGGCCCAGCTCTGGCTTTTGCGGCCATTTGGGGAGTCAGCCAGCAGATGGAAGACCTCTCTCTCTCTCTCTGCCTCTACCTCTGCCTTTCTATAACTCTGCCTTTCAAATAAATAAATAGATCTTTTTAAAAATCTATTACTTTAAAAATATGTAGTAAATCTCCTTAATTCAGATATCACCAAACTCTATTTACAACTTGGGTATTAGAAGCATGCTTTTACTTATAAAATTACTTCTGATTACTGTGAGCTAAGTGATTTGGCTCCTGTACGAGTTTAGTCCCTGTTCAAGCTTCTGGCATTGGTGGTTGGATATAGTCGGAGGAAAGAGTGAACATAACAACCTTGTAATTTAATAGCTCACATAGGGACCTGCTTTGAATTTTTACTTATTTTTTATTTGAAAGGCAGAGAGACAGAGATCTTCTACCTACTGGTTCACTCCCCAGTTGCCCTCAACAGCTGGCATAAGGCAAGGCCAAAGCCAGGAGCTAGGAACTCAATCTAGGTATTCCACGTGGGTGGCAGGGAATCAATTACCTGAGTCATCACCCTTTTCTCCCAGATTACTCTAGGAACCCATTCTGAGTCCTCTAATAAATAATAATCTTGGCTTTTAAAATTCTATCTGGCCTTTCACAAAAATAGTCCTTTACGCTTTATAGACTTAAAAAAAAAAAGATTTATTTTATTTATTTGAAAGAGCTACAGAGAGAGGTAGAGACAGAGAGGTCTTCCATCTGCTGGTTCACTCCCCAGATGGCCGCAACAGCCAGAGCTGCACCGATCCGAAGCCAGGAGCCAGGAGCTTCTTCCAGGTCTCCCACATGGATGCAGGAGCCCAAGCGCTTGGGCCATCTTCCACTGCTTTCCCAGGCCATAGCAGAGAGCTGGAAGAGGAGCAGCCGGGACTAGAACTGGTGCCAATATGGGATTCCAATGCTTCAGGCTAGGGCTTTAACCCCCTGCGCCACAGCACCAGCCCCACTTTGTAGACTTTTAGTATATAATTCTAACATAAAGCTACTTCCATTTGGAAATATTTTATAACAAAAAATGTAATAAATTACTCTGTAGGTCCTGCTTTGTTTAAGGATTTATTTTAGAAAGAGAGACAGAATCATCTATCCACTGGATTACTCTTCAAGTGCCCACAACAGCCAGATCTAAGCCAGGCTGAAGCCAGTATCCAGGATCTCCATCCAGTTCTCCAGTGAGTGGCAGGGGCTCAAGTACTTGGGCTGTCATCTGCTGCCTGCCCAGGTGCATTAGCAAAAAGCTGGATTGTAAGCAGGGGAGCTGGGATTCCAACCAGCACACCAATATAGGATGCCTGTCCCTTTATTTTTTCATCAAGTGAAATTTTCTAGAACTGAGGGCACTTGATTCACTATTTATATATGAAAGGGAGACAGAGACAGACAAAGTGAGCTCCCATCCACTGGTTCACTCCCCAAATGCCTGCAATTAATTGGGGCTAAGCCAGGCCAAAGCTGGGAAACAGGAACCCCTTCCAGGTCTCCCATGTGGGTAGCAGGAACCCAACCACTTGAGCAATCATCAGCTGCCCCTGGGGTACACACTAGCAGGAAACTGGAATGAGAGCAGAGCTGGGATTCAATCCTAGGCACTCTGCTATGGGATGGAGACATCCCAGTTGGCAGCTTGACCACTGTGCCAAACACCTGCCCTATTTATTTTGAAAGTATAAAGCCTGAGGATTCTTGAACATTTTGAAGTGTTTACCATGAGGTCCCCCATTGTCAAGGCTGGTGTGCTAGGTGAATAGTCTTCTCAGACTTTTTTTTGGGGGGGGGGTAGATTTGGAAGTTATACTAATGCCATTGATTGTGAGGTTACAATTTAGAATATAATGTTAATCATTTTATAAGACAGTAATGGACAAGATTTTGTGCAGAAGACTATATTGGAAAGTTTACTAAATGTTAGCATGTGGAGAAATCTCAGGCTACTTGTGGGAGGAATGATTGTTCAACTAATCTGGAGAGCAAGTTTCAACTTCTAGAGAAGTTGAAAATGTACATGCCCTATGACTCAGCAATTATACTTTTACATGTAATACACCTAGAGAAACATATGCATGGTGATATATATATACAAGCATGTTTGTTTCAGTGTTTACAATACTATTAAATTGAAAATGACATAAATGTCCATCTTTAGGAGAATGAATACATAGAATCTAGAATCCAGTATTAATCATAAGATGGAATGCTGCTTAGGATAAAAAGTGAATAAATCATGTGTGTGTCAGCATAGATAAATCAATACACACATAAATAACTGCAGTGACTGGAAGAATGCATATGAAGCTCATGATAGTGGTTGCCATGGGGATAGAAGTAGGGGAAAACTTAAGAGATGGGCCAAGGACCTCAATAGATATTTTTCAAAAGAGGAAATCCAAATGGCCAACAGGCACATGAAAAAATGTTCAGGATCACTAGCAATCAGGGAAATGCAAATCAAAACCACAATGAAGTTTCACCTCACCCCAGTTAGAATGGCTCACATTCAGAAATCTACCAACAACAGATGCTGGTGAGGATGTGAGGAAAAAGGGACACTAACGGAGTGTTAGTGGGAATGCAAACTTGTAAAGCCACTGTGGAAGTCAGTCTGGAGATTCCTCAGAAACCTGAATATAACCCTACCATACAACCCAGCCATCCCACTCCTTGGACAAAGGAAATTAAATTGCAAACAAAAAAGTGGTCTGCACTGTTTATTGCAGCTCAATTCACAATAGCTAAGACCTGGAACCAACCTAAATGCCTATCAACAGTAGAATGGATAAAGAAATTATGGGATATGTACTCTATAGAATACTATACAGTAGTCAAAAACAATGAAACCCGGTCATTTGCAACAAAATGGAGGAATCTGGAAAAACATCATGCTGAGTGAAATAAGCCAGTCCCAAAGGGACAAATATCATATGTTCCCCCTGACCGGTGACAACTAACCGAGCACCAAAAAGGAAACCTGTTGAAGTGAAAGGGACACTATGAGAAACAGTGACTTGATCAGCCCTTGTCCTGACTGTTGATGCACAATGTAATACTTTATCCCTTTTAGTATTTTTGTTTGTTCTACTTAATACTATTGGTTGAACTCTGTAATTAATACACAATTATTCTTAAGTATTGAAATTTAACTGAAAAGTGATCCCTGTTAAATATAAGAGTGGGAGGAGATGTACAATTTGGGACATGCTCAATCGGACTTGCCCCAAATGGTAGAGTTAGAAACGTGCCAGGGGATTCCAATTCAATCCCATCAAGGTGGCATGTACCAATGCCATCTCACTGGTCCAAGTGATCAATTTCAGTTCACAGTTGATCATAATGATAGGACTAAGAGTCAAAGGGATCACATAAACAAGACTAGTGTCTGCAAATACTGATAGAATAAAAAAGGGAAAGAACGATCCGACATAGAAAGTGGGATACACAGCAAACTCATAGAATGGTAGATGTGCTAAACAGCACTCTGGCCTCAGAATCAGCCCTTTAAGGCATTCTGATCTGGCTAAAAAGCCCATGAGAGTATTTCAGGCATGGAAAGCCAAGACACTGTGGCAAAAACAAAAACCAAAACAAAAACAAACCCTAAATGAAAGATCTCTGCGAGATCCCAGTGGAAAGAATGAGCCATCAAAGGAGGTACCTTTCTCTGAAGGGAGGAGAGAACTTCCACTTTGACTATGACCTTGTCTAAATAACATCAGAGTTGGTGGACTCAAAAGGCCTCCATAGCCTTGGCAACTCATGACAAGAGCCTAGGGTGATTAGTGACACCATAAACAAGAGTGTCAATTTGTTAAGTCAACAACAGGAGTCACTGTGCACTTACTCCTCATGTAGGATCTCTGTCCTAAATGTGTTGTACATTGTGATTTAATACTATAACTAGTACTCAGACAGTATTTTACACTTTGTGTTTCTGTGTGGGTGCAAACTATTGAAATCTTTACTTAGTATATGCTGAATTGATCTTCTGTGTATAAAGAGAATTGAAAATGAATCTTGATGTGAATGGAAGGGGAGAGGAAGTGGGAGAGGGGAGGGTTGCGGGTGGGAGGAAAGTTATGGGGGAGAACAAGCCATTGTAATCCTTAAGCTGTACTTCAGAAATTTATATTTATTAAATAAAAGTTAAAAAAAATAGCAGGGGAGAGAAGGTGAGGACTTGGAAGGAAAAGTGGAAACTGTAACTTTATGTGCAGTATTTTATCTCTTTTGCACTAAAAAACTGAAGGACACATGATAAGACTTATTTGTAAATTCCAAAAATATTCATATTAACATTATATTTAATATATTATTTGGAATTTTCCATGTTTATAAGTTTTTATAAATGCATGGTTTAAGTTTAGAATTAAACTATATGGTATTGTAAAGTGTGTTCTGAAATAAATATATCTCTTTGAACTGTTTTTTACATTTCTAGTAAGCCTCTTGATAATGCCAGTAAGCTTGCACAGCTTGTTGAAAAAAAACTTGAAGACTACTACAAGATTGATGAAAAGAGCCTAATAAAGGTAATGTATAAAAGGCAAATAGTGACTGTGCATAAAGTCTGTCTTTTTTATAAGCCAAAGGAACTTGTTCCTTTAATTTCCCGTATTAGTTTGGGAGTCATTAACATAGATCTCCAATACTGATTGGAGAATCATTAACATAGTGTGATTTACAGGTGACGGGGTTATGAAGTCAGCACTGTGTCCAAATCCTGTTTCTGCTCTTTAATTCATAATTATTCAAATTAGGTAACTTCTCTATACCCAAGTTTTTTTTTTCTATAAATTGAGGACAGTAAAAGAATGCCTAATTTAAAAGTTAATGAGAGGAGCTGGCGCTGCGGCTCACTAGGCTAATCCTCCACCTACGTCGCCGGCACACAAGGTTCTAGTCTCAGTTGGGGCGCCGGATTCTGTCCCAGTTGCCCCTCTTCCAGTCCAGCTCTCTTCTGTGGCCCAGGAGGGCAGTGGAGGATGGCCCAAGTGCTTGGGCCCTGCACCCCATGGGAGACCAGGAAAAGCACCTGGCTCCTGCCTTCAGATCAGTGCAGCCATTGGAGGGTGAACCAACGGCAAAAGGGAGACCTTTCTCTCTCTCTCTCTCTCTCTCTCGTACTGTCTACTCTGCCTGTCAAAAAAGAAAAAAAAGTTAATGAGAGGGGCCAGTGCTGTGGCTCACTTGGTTAATCCTCCACCTGTGGTGCTGGCATCCCATGTGGGCACCGGGTTCTAGTCCCGGTTGCTCCTCTTCCACTCCAGCTCTCTGCTGTGGCCCAGGAGGGCAGTGGAGGGTGGCCCAAGTGCTTGGGCCCTGCACCCGCATGGGAGACCAGGAAGAGGCACCTGGCTCCTGGCTTGGGATCGGCCCAGCGCCGGCCGTGGCGGCCATTTGGGGAGTGAACCAATGGAAGGAAGAACTCTCTCTCTGTCTCTCTCTCTCACGATATATAACTCTACCTGTCCAAAAAAAAAAAAAAAAAGTTAATGCGAGCATTAAATGAGTTAATACATGTGAAGTCCTTAAAATAATGCTTACCACAGTTAATAAACATAGAAATTCCTGTTGTTACTATCTCTGTGACCTAAAGTAGTGACATGAAATGTACCTTGCTTGGTTGGTATGAGGATTAAGTAAGAGAACATATAAGCCTTTGGCACGTAGAGGCATTGAATAATTGGTACTTGATAGAAGATAATATAATGTAATCAGATGCTGAGGTGGGGACGCGGGGAACACCAGCATTTGAGGTGTGCTTTAGAGAATGAAGAGCCTGAGACTGACAGAGGTGGTGCCAGAGGGCTGGGAAGCCATATTACAGTAGCTCATGGATGACAAGGAGAGCTGTTAGTGTTTTAAAAGAAGTACAGGACCAGCAGCCCACCAGTTACAATGCTGTGTAATAAGTGGGATGAGAGAATATGTTCAGTGTATTGAGAACCTGGGCTGGGCCTTCACTTATTCTGAACTGGAGTCTTGGAAGGTGTCCTGGAGGAAGAGGCTCTTGAGGTTTTTTGTTGTTGTTTTGGTTTTGGTTTTGGTTTTTTGGTTTTTTTTTTTTTGACAGTCAGAGTTAGTGAGAGAGACAGAGAGAAATGTTTTCCTTTTTCCATTGGTTTACTCCCCAAATGGCCGCTGCGGCCGGTGCACTGTGCCGATCTGAAACCAGGAGCCAGGTGCTTCCTCCTGGTCTCCCATGCAGGTGCAGGGCCCAAGCACTTGGGCCATCCTTCACCGCCATCCCAGAACACAGAAGAGAGCTGGACTGGAAGAGGGGCAACCGGGACAGAATCCAGTGCCCCGACTGGGACTAGAACCTGGTGTGCCAGCACCGCAGGTGGAGGATTCTTTGGGTAGAAGCTAGAGAAATACGCAGAATTATGATTAAACTACTTGGCTGTGATGAAGGATTCTAAGTTCAGGTGTTATGTGAGTTACTTTTGAAGTTACCAGTCTTTATTCAGTGGTTTAGTAAAAGTTGTTATCCTGGTTGTAGTTAGGAAAATGGAGTGGTTTATATACTTAGTAAGTAGTGAATAAATGTTGAATGATGGAAGAGATATACAATCAATATATTTGCAAAAATTCCCTTAATCTTTCATAATTTTGATGGAAAAAGGGCAAAATCCATAGAATTCTCCCTGGGAATTGTGTATCCTTCTAATGCTGATAACTTTCCCTCATTCAGAGACCTGATAAAGAATTCCCTCATGATAGAAGTCTCTCCTGACTCCTTAGGGCCAGTGACACTCCCTCCTACATACCATTATAAGCCCCAACCCTGATAGAGCACTTGCATTGCATTGTCTTTTTCCTGTTCATAGCTTTTTTTTTTTTTTTAAAGATTTATTTATTTATTTGAAAGGCAGAGCTACAGAGAGGCAGAGGTAGAGAGAGAGGTCTTCCATCCACTGGTTCACTCCCCAAATGGCCAAAATATCTGGAGCTGAGCTGATCCAAAGCCAGGAGCTTCTTCCAGGTCTTCTACACAGATGCAGGGGCCCAAGGACTTGGGCCATCTTCTGCTACTTTCCCAGGCCACAGCAGAGAGCTGAATCAGAAGTGTAGCAGCTGGATCTTGAACCGACACCCATATGGGATGCCAGCACTGCAGGCAGCAGCTTTACCCGCTGCACCACAGCACCAGCCCCCTTATTTGTAGTTTTTAAGACTCATAGCTCATGTATATTGAGAGCTTACACCAGGCACTATGTTAAGTGTTTTGTGAAATTATTATATTTAATCTTTACAGCAGTCTTACAAGGGAAAGTTTCTATAATTATATTCCATTTTACAAAGAGAATACTGATATATAAATGTCAAACAGTTTTTCCAGTGTTGTACAACAAGATCGTAGTTAAGAGTAGACGCAGATCCAGATCTGTATGATTTCAGATGCTGTCTTCTTTACATACAATACCATACTGTTTCACATGCATTGAAATGGGTGAATGGAAAATTCAAAACTATTTTTAAAATCTAGCCTATGTAATGTACTTCTGTCTCTTATATGCAAATAAATAGGAAATATTTGTCTGGTGAGTTATTTCTCACTGTTTTGAATAATAGTCTAAAAATTTATTACTTTTTAAAATCAAATATGAAAGATACTGATGGGGGCCGGTGCTGTGGTGCAGCAGGTTAACACCCTGGCCTAATGTGCCGGCATCCCATATGAGCACCGGTTCAAGACCCAGTTGCTCCACTTCCAATCCAGTTCTCCGCTATGGCCTGGGAAAACAATGGAAGAGGCCCAAGTCCTTGAGCCCCTGCACCCGTGTGGGAGACCAGGAAGAAGCTCCTGGCTCCTGGTTTTGGATTGGCGCAGCTCCTGCCGTTGCAGCCAATTGGGCAGTGAACCATCAGATGGAAGATCTCTCTCTCTCTGCCTTTCCTCTTTCTGTATAACTCTGACTTTTAAATAAATTAATTAATTAAAAAAAAAAAGATACTGATGTTAACAATATTCCCAGCACTAATATTTACTGTTTAGTGATTAATACTGTTTGTGAATTGATAACAAAGATTTCATTGTGTTTTATCTTCTTAGCATCAATATAGTCTTTTAAAAGTATTCAGTAACTTGATTTTTATTTTAAAATTTTGTTAATTTATTTGAATGACAGAACTCTCATTTGCTGGCTCACTCTCCCTATACCTGCTGTGATGTGGGTTGCTCCAGGCTGAAGCCAGGAGCCAGGAGTTCAGTCCAGGTCTCCCATGGGGATAGAAGGGACCCAACTACTCAAGCCATCCCTGCTGCCTCCAACGGACTCCACCAGCAGGAAGCCGGGATCTTGACTCTGAGGCACATGTTGCACTGAGGCTTCTACATGGGACGTGTGCATCCTAACTTGCATCTTAACTGATAGGCTAGACGTCTGCCCCAGTAAACTCTCTTTAAGTAGCATAATGGCTAAGAGCCCAGATGTGGGGGTGAAGCAGACTGAATCTCAGTTCCACCCCTTACTCCTACCTGTGTAATTTGGGCAAATTACCCCTGTCTCATAGGGTTGCTATAAGACCCCTGAAAGAATATGTATGTTAAGTGAAATTATATATTTTTGCTTAGCAACAAATCTAACATAAAGACCTCAAGTGGTATCCACTGTTTTACATCAATTTTAGTGTTTATGGAGCTGAACTCATAAGAAGATAGATTTTAGTACAAATGTTTCTCTTTGAAATTTTCAGAATATATTAAATATAGCCTGTTAACTTAAATATGAGAGCTTTTAGTTGTGTGGTCTTTTTTTTTCCCCTATTGTACAACTCGGATTCTCAGTTTTGTTCTGATAAGACCTAACACTCTTAAGTCACTTAACCATTTATTGTTAAGTTTTCGGTGGGGAGAAAAGAAGAACTTGGGAGAAGTCTGTTTTTGTTTTTTAAGCTGTTTTAAAATATGCACACACAAATAAATTGAAATTTCTTCTGATAATTTTATCTTTATTCCAGGGTAAAACACATTCCCAGCTCTTAATAATTGATCGTGGCTTTGATCCTGTGTCTACTGTCCTGCATGAACTGACCTTTCAGGCAATGGCATATGATCTACTACCAATTGAGAATGATACATACAAGCAAGTATAACCTGGAGGGCATAGACCAACAGGATAGAGTATGGGTATTGAATGATGTGTGTGGCCATAATAAACCTGAATGCCCGTAACCTTTATATTCCTATAATTATAATCCTTTTTAAAATATGTTGATAATTTGACTGCTTGAGAGCTTTTCGATGTCTTATATTCTTTAATCTGCAACAGAGCAACATTTTTTTAAAAAATTTATATGTTTATTTGAAAGGCAGAGCTACAGAGAGACAGAGGCAGAGAGAGAGAGAGAGAGGTCTTCCATCCTCTGGTTCATTCCCCAGATGGCCAAAACGGCCAGAGCAGTGCCGATCTAAAGCTAGAATCCAGGAGCTTCTTCTAGGTCTTCCACGCTGGTGCAGGAACCCAAGGACTTAGGCCATATTCTTCTGCTTTTCCAGGCCATAGCAGAGAGCTAGATAGGAAGTGGAACAGCTGGGACTTGAACTGTTACCCACATGGTATACCAGAGCTGCAGACGAGGGCTTTAACCTGCTGTGCCACAGTGCCAGCCCCCAGAGCAACATTTAAACAGGTAGAATTTGGACTTTATTAAGAGTATATATTGATTTGTTTGTTTGAAAGGTGGAGTTACAGAGTGGGATAAACAGAGGCAGAGAGAGAGAGATCTTCCATCTACTGGTCCACTCACCAAATGGCTACAACACCAGGGCTGAGCCATGTGCTTCATCAGTGTCTCCCATGTGGATGCAGGGTCCCAAGCACTTGGAACATTTTCTGCTGCTTTCCCAGGCACATAAGCATGGAGCTGGATCAGAAGTGGAGCAGCCAGGACTTGAACCAGTGTCCATATGGGATGCCAGCACTGCAGGTGGTAGCTTAACCCACTATACCATAGTGCTGTCCCCAAATTAAAAAATCAAATGAAAAATAAAATAGCTGGGGCTGGCACTGTGGAATAGCAGGTAAAGCCACTGTGTGTAGTGCTGGTATGCCATATGGGCACCGATTCTAGTCCTAGCTGCTCCACTTCCGATCCAGCTCTCTGCTATGGCCTGGGAAAGCAACAGAAAATGGTCCAAGTGCTTGGGACCCTGCATCCACCTGGGAGACCTGGAAGAGGCTCCAGGCTCCTGGCTTCAGATTGGCATAGCTTAGGCCGTGGCGGCCACTTGGGGAGTGATCCAGCGGATGGAAGACTTTCTCTCCCTCTCTTTCTCTGCCTTTGCCTCTGCCTCTCTGTAACTCTGCTTTTCAAATAAATAAATATTTTAAATAAAATAGCTTTTCTATCAAGGAACCATTTTATTACAGGTCTGTATATCATTTATGGATGTATGTGTGTGTATAAATATGTATGTATAAGTATGTATATATACATATTTGATCTCTAAAAGCACATTGACTTTCAGCTGAAATTTATTGCTTGAGTACAGTAGTGAAAATGAAAAACAGTTTCTGAAACTTTAGTAGCTTTTATATTAAAAAGATACAAAACACTTGTGGTAATTAAGATGCTTAGTGTTTTTTTAATATTTATTTTTTATTTATTTGAAAGGGAGAGTTACAGGGAGAGATAGAGAGAGAGATAGAGACAAAGAGGGATGTTCATCTGCTGGTTCACTCCCCAGATGGCCACAACAGCTGGAGCCTGGACCATCTGAAACCAGGAGTCTGGAGCTTCTTCCTGGTACCATCTTTTGCTACTTTCCCAGGCGCATTAACAAGGAGGTGGATCAGAAGTGCAGCAGCTGAATCTTCAGCTGGCTTAACCTGCTACGCCAGCCCCGGGCCCTGAATTTAATCCAGCTCTCCTTTGTGGATAGCACGAACACAGTTTGAGCCATCATCACTCCCAGGGTCTGCATTGGCAAGGAGCTAGAATGAAGAGCTAAAGGAGCTGGGAATCAAACCCAGGCACTCCAGCGTGGGACTCAGGTTACCTAGAGGCATGCTAAACTATGAGACAAATGCCTACCCCAAAGTGTCATTTGTTAAAAGTAAGGGAGAGGGGCCAGTGCTGTGGCGTGTGATGCTGGCATCCTAGATGGGCACCAGTTCGTGTCCCAGCTAATCCTCTGCTTATGGCCTGGGAAAGCAGCAGAGGATGGCCCAAGTTCTTGGGCTCTTTGCACCCATATGGGAGGCCAGGAGGAAGCCTGGTTCCTGGCTTCAACAGCTCAGCTTTGGCTGTTGTGGCCATCTGGGGACTGACCCAGTGGAGGGAAGACCTCTCTCTGTATCTCCCTCTCTCTCTCTCTGTAACTCTGCCTCTCAAATAAATACATAAATAAAGTAAGTAACGGAGAGACTGGCTGGGCTGGAACTGGGAGCTAGGGATGCTACCTAGGTCTTCCACGTGGGTGGTAGGAAACAAATCGCTTCAACCATCACTGTTTCCTCCCTTGGTCCACATTGACAGGGGACTAGAGTCAGGAGCTGGAGCCAGGAACTGATCCCCCACACTCCAGTGTGTGATGAAGGCATCTTAACTACTCGGCTTAATATCTGCTCTCAAAGTAGTATTTTTAGCAGTTAAAATACAAATTGTTAGTATATTCAATCTAATTTTAAAAGTTGATGGTGGGCCCAGTGCCATGCTCACTTGGTTAATCCTCCGCCTGCAGCGCCAGCATCCCATGTGGGCACCGGCTTCTAGTCCCGGTTGCTCCTCTTCCAGTCCAGCTCTCTGCTGTGGCCCAGGAGGGCAGTGGAGGATGGCCCAAGTGCTTGGGCCCTGCACCCGCATGGGAGACCAGGAAGAAGCACCTGACTCCTGGCTTTGGATCAGCGCAGCGCCAGCTGTGGCAGCCATTTGGGGAGACCCTTCTCTCTGTCTCTCTGTCTGTAACTCTACATGTCAAATAAAAAAAAAAGTTGATGGTAGCAGCTGGTGCTGTGGCATAATAGGCTAAGCCTCTGCTTGTGGCACCAGCAAGCCAGTATGGCTGGACCACAGGATCTTACACTTGAAAATGATGGAAGAGGTATACAATCAATTTGCCCCTCAAATACATAAATATGAATCTTTTTAAAGAAGTTTATTTTAAGACATTGAATTTTTTTACTTTGTAAGAGACTATTTTGTTGAGCTATAACAACTAAATCTAACATTTGGAAGTAAAAGTGTCTTGCTAGGCATATTACCTTTGGAAGATAGAGTGACTTTGGGGGAGGGAGGAGTTTGAGATCTTCCATCCACTGGTTCACTTCCTAAATGGCCACAACAGCCAGGTCTGGGTCAGGCTGCAGCTAAGAGCCGGGAGCTCCATCCTGTCTCCCACACTAGTGGCAGGGTAGGTGGCAGGAGCCCAAGTATTTGGGCCATCTTCCACTGCCTTCTCAGGTACTTTAGCAGGGAGCTGGATCAGAAGTTGAGCAGCCTGGACCCAAACCAACACTCAGTGTGGGATGCCTAACCCCCCATGACACAACACTGAGCCCAGCACATAAAGCTTTCCCCTAAATAATTGAGTATATAGACTTTTTAGTTTCTTGAAGTATGTCTTAAAATGAACTGTTTAAGGTCTGGTGCTGTGGCGAAGTAGGTTAATCCTCCACCTGAGGGGCCGGCATCCCATATGGGTGCCAGGTCCTAATCCTGGCTGCTTCTCTTCAGATCCAGCTCTCTGCTTACGGCATGAGAAATCAGTGGAAAATGGCCCAAGTTCCTGGGCCCCTGTACCCACCTGGGAGACCCAGAAGAATCTCCTGGCTTCTGATTGGCCCAGCTCCAGCCGTTGTGGCCATTTGGGGAGTGAACCAGTGGATAGAAGACCTTTCTCTCTGTCTCTCCCTCTCACTGTCTGCAACTCTACCTCTCATTTAAATAAATAAAATCTTTGAAAAAAACAATTAACTGTTTGTAAAAATGATTCTTCTTTTAAGGGAAAAAATCCAAAATTTGCATGCTTCTGTCTTATAGATATAAAACAGATGGAAAAGAAAAGGAGGCAGTCCTTGAAGAAGAAGATGACCTCTGGGTCAGAATTCGACATCGGCATATAGCAGTTGTGCTAGAGTATGTGGAACCCATTTTAATTTTATTCTGTATGTTTTAGGTGCTAAATAAGTGGTAGTATATTTTGAAACCTTAAAATAGTCTGTAAAGAATTACGCCTTAGAAGTTTTAAAAATTCTCTCACAATTTTACAGAGAAATTCCCAAGCTTATGAAGGAAATCTCATCAACAAAGAAAGCAACAGAAGGAAAGGTAAGAATCTTACTTAACTTTTAGAATAATGGTAAAGGTGAATTTAAAGTTTGTTTAACATTTTTATTTTACTTAGCTTTCCATTTTGGAAAAGTTCTAAAAATATACACAGAAGTGGAGAAAATAAACTTCCATATGCCCATTAATTTTGTTTCAGTAGTTGGCACCATTTTGTCTGTCTTGTTTCATTAAAGTTTATTTTAAAATGGCCATTTAGGCAGTTTTATCAGTGCACTGTTGAGATTTTCATTTTGAGGTGTAATTTATATCAGTAAAGTACACAAGTCTTAAATGTTTGATGGATAACTTTATTATGTGTGGAACCACTACCTAAAATCAAGATACCCAACATTTCCATCATTCCAGAAAGTTCCCTCCTGCTGTTTCCCAATCAGTAGTAGTACCCTGCCAGAGGGAAACTTTTCTATCACCATAGATTAGTTTTGCCTGTTCTTGACCTTCATATAAATGGAATCATACAATATGTGATTTATTTATTTATTTATTTTTACTTAAAATTTAAGGCAGAGTTACAAAAAGAGGTCTTCAACTCACAGATTCACACCCAAAATGGCCCCAGCAACAGGGGCTGGGCCAGGACAGGCTGAAGCCAGAAGCCCAGAGCTTTTTCCAGGTCTGCGACCTTGGTGCAGGAGCCTAAGCACTTGGGCAATCCTCCACTGCTTTCCCAGGCTCATTAGAAGGGACCTGGGGCCCCAGCACTGTGGCATCGTGGGTAAAACTACTGCCTGCAGTGCTGGCATCCCATATGGGCGCTGGTTTGGGTCCCAGCTGTTCCACTTCCAATCCAGCTCTCTGCTATGGTCTGGGAAAGCAGTGGAGGATGGCCCAAGTGCTTGGGTCCCTGCACCCATGTGTGAGATCCGGTAGGAGCTCCTGGCTCCTGGCTTTGGATCAGCGCAGCTCCAGTTGATGCAGCCATTGGGGAGTGAACCATCTAATGGAAGACCTCTCCCTCTCTCTCTCTCTCTCTCTCTCTCTCTCTCTCTCTGCCTCTGCCTCTCTGTAACTCTGCCTTTCAAATAAATAAATAAATCTTAAAAAAAAAATCAGAAGTGGAGCAGCCAGGTCTCGAACCAGCACCCATGTGGGATGTCTGGCTTCTTTCACTTAGAATTATATTTTTGAGACATCATTTTATATATTTCAGTAGTTCAGTTTTTTTTATTTGTGTGTATTAGTAATACCGTTTTATAAATAGGCAGTTATTTGTCATTTAACAATAGGGATCCACTTTGAGAAATGTGTCACTAGGTAGTTTATTTTTCATTTGTTTGAAAGGCAGAAGGACAGACAGAGAGATGGAGAAACAGAGAGAAAGAAATCTTATGCTACTGATTGACTTCCCAAATGCCTGCAACATCTAGAACTAGACCAGGACAAAGCCAGGAGCCAAGTTCTCAGTCCTGGCCCCCAGACATGGGTGGCAGGGACACAAGTACTTGAGCCATTACCTGCCGCCTCCCACTTAGCAGGAAGCTGGAATCGGAAGTAGAACCAGACTATTAAATGCGGGCACTCTGATATGGGAAATGGGTATCCCAAGCTGTGTCTTCACTGTTACACCAAACACTCACACCTTTACTGATCTTTTTGTTCTACATTTTCTATCAGTTACTGAGAGTGTTATACTAAAATTTGTGATTATGACTGAATTTTTCTCTTTAGTTCTTTAACTTGTTGAAACTAAATTAGTTGATGAAGCTATGTTAATTAGGTCATTATACATTTAATATAGTTCTCTTTCTATTGAGTTTATACTTTTATTATCATAAAAAATCTATCGTTTGCAGTATTTCTTGTTTTAAAGTTATTGTCTGATATTACTTTCTTTTGACTATTGTTTGCATAGTGTACATTTTGCATTCACCTGTGTCTTTATGCTTAAAGTGCATTTATTAGAGTTTGCAGTTGAGTTTCATTTTTTTATTCAGTCCAAAAGTTTTGAATGGAATTCTATAGACTGTAGATATAATTCATATAATTATTGATATAGCTAAGGATATATGTAGTATCTTGTTTCTATTCAATTTATCTACTTTTCTGACTCCTTTATTGCGTCTTTTTTGGTGTGTACTATTCCCACCTTTAGTTATTATGTGGTATTTAATAATAAATCTCTTATTACAGTCTACCTTACAGTATATATTTGCCATGCCCTGAGTAATGTGGAAAAATCATAATTCAATTCCATTTATCCCCTTTATTTGTGCTATTATCTCATGTATTGCAAATTTAATATGTTTTTGCTTTAAATATTCAGTAGAATTTTGTTTTACCCACATATTTATCCAATCAGGTACAATTTATTCCTTATTGATTTTCATTTTATATACCTAGGTTGGATTGAATTCACTCAACTTTTTTTTTTTTAAATGAAGACAGCTTTGTTTTGCAAGTTTTTCAGGATACTTCTGCCGAATTTAAAACTCAAGATGGGCAATATTTATTTTTTCTTTCCACTTTTTTTAAACTATCTTTTAGACTAGAGCAGTAAGCTCCCTCCCTACTCCACCATCTTGGAAGCCCTGATATTTAGATTTTAAAAAGTAAATCCTAATCCTCTGCTAATCCTGCATTTTTTGATCCATTAGTTCATCATTTTCTCTTGTTTTCTTTAATGTAAATGCTGGGGATCTTCACAAAGTTCAATGAAAGTTGGTACAATGAGGCCGGCGCCGCAGCTCAATAGGCTAATCCTCCGCCTTGCGGTGCCGGCACACCAGGTTCTAGTCCCGGTTGGGGTGCCGGATTCTGTCCCAGTTGCCCCTCTTCTAGGCCAGCTCTCTGCTGTGGCCCAGGAGTGCAGTGGAGGATGGCCCAAGTGCTTGGGCCCTGCACCCCATGGGAGACCAGGAGAAGCACCTGGCTCCTGGCTTCAGATCAGCGCGGTGCACCAGCCGCAGCGCACCGGCCGCGGTGGCCACTGGATGGTGAACCAACGGCAAAGGAAGACCTTTCTCTGTCGCTCTCTCTCACTGTCCACTCTGCCTGTCCAAAAAAAAAAAAAAAAAAGTTGGTACAATGAAAAAATATGCATGCATTTCAAAATTTATTTGCATGAAAGTTACTTACCCTTTAATTATTTTTCCATGAATTTTTTAATTTAAAGATTTATTTATTTGAAAGGCAGAGTTACAGAGGGAGAGGGAGAGACAGAAAGAGATCTTCCGTCCACTGGTTCACACCCCAGATGTCTGCAATGGCCAGTACTGAGCCAGGCCAAAGCCAGGAACCAGGAGCTTCATCCAGGTCTCCTTCGTGGGTACAGGGGCCTAAGCACTTGAGCCATCTTCCACTGCAATTCCCAGGCTGTTAGTAGGAATGCTGGATTGGAAGTGGACCAGTCGGGACACAAGAGATCCAGCTTCACGGGCGCAGCCTTCCCTACTCAGTATGCTACCACACTGGCCCCTCCATCAAGTTTTTGAAGAACCTTCCTATGTTATTTTGAAATTCTTTTCTTGAGTCTGCTTTTTTTCACTATTTTATCACTTGAGTAAGTTTAACTAGATTTGGTAATAGTTAAAATTCTAGGATTTGAAAGTTGTAAAATAGAGTAATGGAATCAAACCTAACATATGTTTGATTTTTCCTAGACATCACTAAGTGCTCTTACCCAACTGATGAAAAAGATGCCCCATTTCCGTAAACAGATTACTAAGGTAAGCATTGTTGTAGAGACGCCTTATTGACTTTAATGTATTGGTTTATCCAGTCTAGTAGTTATATTTAGCAGTGGGTTTTATGGAACACTTAGTGTTAGTTATACTCTAAAACCTTACTCTAGGTTTCACAGATATCCTGAATGAGATTCCCAATGTAAGTTCTTTACATAATCATCTTTTAAAAAAAAGATTTATTTTATTTTTGAAGGGTGCAGTGAAGAGAGATAAAGAGATCGTCCATCCCCTGGTTTACTTCTCAAATGTCCACAACAGGTAGCACTGTGCCAGGCCAAAGCCAGAAGCCATATCTGATCTTCCATGTGGGTGACAGGGACCCAAGTACTTGTGCCATCTCCCACTGCTTTCCCAGGGACATCAGCGGGGAGCTGGATCAAAAGCAAAGTAGCAGGGACTCAAACCAAAGCTCCAGTATGGGATGCCAGCATTACAAGCAACGGCTTAACCCACCGCACCACAACACCAACCTCTGCCTGTGTTATCTAGATTTATCAGAATCCAACTTAAACTTTTTATATCTTTTTAAAACAAATAAATTTAGTATTTTTTCACCTCATAATAAAATGAAAGCCTAGATTGACCAGTGGTTGTAATTCTACATCTTTCTTTAAATTAATAGTTATATATTAGATTTAAAGGCATTTAAGCTGTGCAGCAAGGTAAATTATTAATTTTTACAATTAACATTTATTTCAAAAGCAGAGAGACTAAAAAAGAGAGAGAGACAGAGGCAGGCAGGCAGAGATTTTTCCATCTGCTAGTTCTCTCCCCAGATGCCTGTAACAGCCAAAGCAAGGTCAGATAAGCCAGGAGGCCAGATCTCATTCCAGGTCTGCCATGTAGGAGGCAGGGACCCAACTACTTGAGCCATCACCTGCTGCCTCCCCAGGTGTGCATTAGCAGGCAACTGGAATCAGAGATGGAGTCTGAACTCAAACCTGGGAAGTCCAGTATGGGATGCAGGCATCCCAAGCCTTGTCTTAACCCTGCACCACATGCCTCCTCCCGTTCTTTACTCATTTTTATCGTGCTGTACCCTAGCCAAGAACTAATAATGTAAATTTAAACTCTTTCTGTAGGACATATTATTTTTTCCTTATCTTAGATTACATTATTTACAAGCTTAACACAAATTCAGCATCTCCATTCTTTTAACTATCTGTTGGATACCATCTCACATCAGTTCTTACTTCCCTTCCTGAGTTGTTTTTTCCCTTGCTCGTGTTATCTTCTTTCACCTGAGCCCATCTTTTCCCTTCGGCCAATGTCAGAAGTTTAATATTACAAATTATACAAATAATTAAAATGTTTCAGTTGTTGATTGATTTTTTTCTGTTTTTCAGCAAGTTGTCCATCTTAACCTAGCAGAAGATTGCATGAATAAGTTCAAGCTTAACATAGAAAAGCTCTGCAAAACTGAGCAGGTATGTGCAGAGTCAGAACTATCTATTTCCTTTATAGATTTCCAGAATGAATTTTGTGATTTAAAACCTAGATTTTGCTAAGTACAATGGTTGCTTTTCACAGAATAAAAGACTCTTAGAAGGGGACCTGCCAAGGCAGTCTTTAATGCATCACTACCCAGCAACACTAAAAAGTTCCCTTAGAAGCAGTCCTTCCTAATCTGTGTTGAAGCATTTTTGGTTGGATGGAGTGATTTAAGTTTTTGTAACTACATTTCAATATATAATCAACATAAAAATTATTGAGGGGGCCAGCGCTGTGGCATAGTGGGTGAGGCTGCCGCTTGCAGTGCTGGCATCCCCTATTGGTGCCAATTCAAGTCCTGGTTGCTCCACTTCCTATCCAGCTCTCTGCTCTGGCCTGGGAAAGCAGTAGAAGATGGTCCAAGTCTTTGGGCCCCTGCACCCATGTGGGAGACCTGGAAGAAGCTCCTGGTTCCTGGCTTGGAATTGGCGCTGCTCCAGCCATTGCGGCCATCTGGGGAGTGAACCAGCGGATGGAAAAACTAACTCACTCACTCTCTCTCTCTCTGTCTCTCTCCCTCTCCCTCTCTCTCTCTCCCTCTCTGTCTTTGTCTCTCTCTCCCTCTCCTTCTCTTTCTCTCTCTCTGCCTCTCTTTCTTTTTATGTATAACTCTTTCAAATTAATCTTTTAAAAAGTTATTGAGATATTTTACATTTTTAATACCAAATTTTTAAAATTTAGTATTTTGCTCCTTTAGCACATTTTAATTCAAGTTGACCATATTTCAAGTGTGTAGTACGCACCTGTGGCTACTGGCTACCATACTGGATAGCAGGTTTAGATTAATGATTTTCTTCTCCTTTTTTTCCCCTCTTATGTGAGAGGCAGAGAGAGAAAGAGAACTTCCATCCCCTGGTTCACTTGCCAATTACTTGAGCCATCAGCACTGCCTCCCAGGGTCTGCATTAGCAGGAAGCTGGAATCAGGAGCCAGAGCCACATATTAAACCTGGGTACTCAGAATGGGACATAGGCATCTTAACTTCTAGGCTAAATGCCTGCCCCAACTCATTTTTTCACCTTTTGCATTTTGTACAACCAATAGTTTATAAGTGATGTCTACATTTTCCTGTGAAATATTATCAGTGCTTATTAAAACTTGACAAGACTTAATTAATAATAGGTATTTTTAACTAAACTGAATTTGAATTATAAATCACTAACCGCTGACTGTTTCATTTTCATTAAGGACCTGGCACTTGGAACTGATGCAGAAGGACAGAAGGTGAAAGATTCCATGCGTGTACTCCTTCCAGTTCTGCTCAACAAAAATCATGATAATTGTGATAAAATAAGAGCAATCCTTCTTTATATCTTCAGTATTAATGGTAATGGAGATTTTGTTTATTTTTACTAATTCATCAAAATACCCAGCTCTAAATCACTTTTTTTAAAAAAGATTTATTTATTTATTTATTTATTTGAGTTACAGAGAGAGAAAATGAGAGGCAGAGAGAAAGAGAAGGAGGTCTTCATCCACTGGTTCACTTCCCAATTGGCCACAGCAGCCAGAGCTGCACCGATCCAAAATCGGGTGCCAGGAGCTTCTTCCAGGTCTCCCACATTGGGCCATTTTCTACTGCTTTCCCAGGCCATAACACAGAACTGGATTGGAAGTGGAGCAGCAGGGACTCGAACCAGCAGCCTTTTGGGATGCTGGCACTGCAGGCGTTGGCTTTACCTGCTATGCCGCAGTGCCAGCCCCTAAATCACTTTTTTTTAGATCACATTTTAATAAGTGGCTTACTATTAATCATAAGAGAGTCTTTGAAAAATCAGAAGTAGTAGCTAAAGTAGGTGAAGATAAAAAGGAAAACTTAAAATTGAGAGAAGAATAAAGGTGTTGTAATCCGACTACTATTTATTTAAAAAGCTTTTATTCATGAGTACTACCTAAAACCTAGAAGTGATTGCAGTTATACAGTTGTATACTTTTATTTTTACTTGTCCAAGGCACTACGGAAGAAAATTTGGACAGGTTGATCCAGAACGTAAAGATAGAAAATGAGAGTGACATGATTCGTAATTGGAGTTACCTTGGTGTTCCCATTGTTCCCCAAGTAAGAAATCTTGCCTTGTTTGTATACTGACAGATGTGTATGTGTGGTTACTTGTACTAACTGTGTTTTTTAATGTGGGAATTCAGGTGGATAGTCTTAACTTCACTCTAGATTTTGATTTTTGAGTAATTAAAAGGTTTTTTTTGCCTCTTTCATATATGAATAATTTGGGTAAATACATTCTTCTAGTGATAGTTTCTGTCATAATTTTCTACCTCCATTAAAAAAAAAAGATTTATTTATTTGAGAGGCAAAGTTACAGACAGAGAGAGGGAAAGACAGAAAGAGATCTTCCATCCACTAGTTCATTCCCCAGATGGCCACAATGGCTGGAGCTGGGCCAGCCCGAAGCCAGGAGCTTCTTCTGCGTCTCCCACACTGGTTAGGGGCCCGGGCACTTGGGCCACCTTCCCCTGTTTTCCTGGGCCGTTAGCAGAGAGCTGGATTGAAAGAGGAGCAGCTGGAACACGAACTGGAGTCCACATGGGATGCCAGCACTGCAGGCAGAGGGTTAACCTATTAAGCCACAGTGCCGGCCCCTCCACTATTATGATTCATTTATAGCAATTGTCATATTTCAGTTATATATTTCAAATTTATAATATAGCACAAAAAGTAATTATTCTCTTAAAAATTAGCCTTAAAGTCAAATTTGGAAAAACTCTATTTAAAACCTCACTTTTCCCATCCAATTTTAATTTTTTTTTTTATTTGAAAGAGCATCCATCTGCTTGTTCACTCCCCAAATGCCCACAATGGCTGAGGCTGGGCCAGGCCAAAACCATAATCCAGGAACTCATTCCAGGTTTCCTGAATGGGTGGCAGGGACCCTACTACTTGAATCACTGTCTGCTGTCTTCCAGGGTGCACATTAGCAAGAAGCTAGAATTGGGAATGGAGCCAGGGCCCCAACCCAGGAAATCCAACATAAGTTGCAGGCATCCCACCTGACATCTTAACTGCTGGGCCAGTCACCTGCTCCTTAGAATAGTTCTATTTGATTAAATACACTTTCCGAATGTACTGTAAAGTTTTACATTAAAGCACAAAATACTAGTCAGTAAAGTTATGTGGCTATTCATACTAATTGCTAAATAAAATTACTGACTTCTGCTTTTTTCCTGTAATTATATTAGTCTCAACAAGGCAAACCATTAAGAAAGGATCGGTCTGCAGAAGAAACTTTTCAGCTTTCTCGGTGGACACCTTTTATTAAAGATATTATGGAGGTAAAAATCATTTAATTCTTACTTACACCTGAGTGCCCTCTCTAGAGTATCCTTTTCTTTTTGGACATGTGTTTTCCTCTCAGTCTTCGCATATCTCTGGGGCAGAAATTTCCTGCAGCTCTTTGAGGGCACACAGAAGACTGTATGCTGGGACAAAGGAGCAGGGGAAACCCTGGAAGAGATGACTCCAGACAGCTCATTCCAATATCTCAAATAAGAAATAAGTAAATAAATAAATAAAAATAAACCACATAGGCTTTATGAGAAACACTGCTATGACGACACTTAAAAAATGCATGGGAAAACAGATTAAAAGATAAGTTTATATTGTTGCAAAACAATTTTAAATCCATACATAGTTTTTTTCATAAAATTCACTTTCCATAAGCTTTCTGAAAATCTCCTGTATATTTTTATTTATTTATTTTAAATTTTTATTTATTTGTAAGAGAGAACAAGTGAGACAAATGGACATAAAGAGAAAAAGGGCCCATCCACTTGTTCATTCCCTTAGTGCCTGTAATGTCCAGGAAGGCTGAAGCTAGGAGCCGGGAACTGGTCCAGGTCTCCAACATGGGTGGCAGGAACCCAGCTACTTGAGCCATGACTGCTGCCTCCCAGGTGCCACAGTTTCAGCTTCCTGCTGTACACCATGGGTGGCAGCAAGTGATAACTCAAGTATGTGAGTCTCTGCCACTTACTTGGGAGACCCAGATTGAGTTCCTTGCTCCTGGTTTTGACCTAGCCCAGCCCTGGCTGTAGCAGGCATTTGGGGAGTGAACCAGCAGATGGGATGGCAGATCTCTGCTTGTCCTTACCTCTTTCTCTCCACCTTTCAAATAAATGAGAAATTTTTAAAAATTTTTAAAGATTTTATTTATTTATTTGAGAGGCAGAGTTACAGAGAGAGAGAGGTCTTCCATCTGCTGGTTCACTCCCCAAATGGCTGCAATGGCTAGCTGGAGCTGAACCAACCCAAGCTAGGAGCCAGGAGCTTCTTCCAGGTCTCCCATGCAGGTGCAGGGGCCCAGGCACGTGGCCCATTTTCCTCTGCTTTCCCAGGCCAGAGCAGAGAGCTGGATCGGAAATGGAGCAGCTGGAATATGAACCAGGACCCAAATAAAATGCTGGTGCCACAGGCAGAGGTTTAACCTACTAATGCCACAGCACCCGCCCCAATTATTTTTTTTTTTAAATCATAGGCTTAAACATAAGGGTTTTTTCCACAGTTACTACATGTAACTAAGTAGTTTCTTGTGGCTAGCATTTTTAAAATAAGAATTGAATTTCATGAACTCTTTACCAAGGATTTGCATGAAAAATTCAGAAAATTGACATTTGGATCAGTGGAAATCTTGCAAAACAGTTTCATCCTTTCTTTTAGTCTTATGGAAATATTCTTAGACTATTGAGTACTTGATGCCCCCTCCTTGTGTCCAGTTGTTAGTACCATTTGTACTACCATGCTGTAAAGCATTGGTCTCCAAACTTTTTTGAAGCTCTATTTATTTATTTGAAAGGCAGAGCAACAGAGAGACAGACAGAGATGGTTCTTCCTTTTGCTGGTCATTCCCTGAATGGCTGCAACAGCTGTGTTTGGGCCAGGCCAAAACCAGGAGCCAGGGTCTCCATCCTGGTCTCCCACATGGGTAGCAGGGGCCCAAGTACTTGTTCAGGCCATCCTCTTCTGCCTTCACAGGCGCATTACTGGGAATGGAATGGCAGATCTCTGCTTCCAATCTAGCCGAGGCGCTGGCCAAAACTGGCTTCTCCAAACCTTTTTGATCACATACACCTAACTGTAAAAAATGTGAGCATAAACCTATTTATTTATAAATTATGCATTACTAGGCCAGCGCCGTGGCTCAACAGACTAATCCTCTGCCTTTCGGCGCCGGCACACCGGGTTCTAGTCCCGGTCGGGGCACTGGATTCTGTCCCAGTTGCCCCTCTTCCAGGCCAGCTCTCTGCTGTGGCCAGGGAGTGCAGTGGAGGATGGCCCAAGTGCTTGGGCCCTGCACCCCATGGGAGACCAGGAAAAGCACCTGGCTCCTGGCTTCGGATCAGCGTGATGCACCAGCTGCAGCACACCGACCATGGCGGCCATTGGAGGGTGAACCAATGGTAAAAGGAAGACCTTTCTCTCTGTCTCTCTTTCTCACTGTCTACTCTGCCTGTCAAAAATAAAATAAAATAAAATTATGCATTACTGTACTAAAAAAACACATGTAATCTGTGTATACCATATAACCATACACAGAAGTATATCAGAAAATTTAACCTGAGAAAGGGAAATTTTTTTTTTTTTTTTTATTTTACTGGCAGAGTGGACAGTGAGAGAGAGAGACAGAGAGAAAGGTCTTCCTTTTGCCGTTGGTTCACCCTCCAATGGCCGCCACGGTCGGCGCGCTGCGGCCGGCGCACCGTGCTCGTCCGATGGCAGGAGCCAGGTGCTTCTCCTGGTCTCCCCATGGGGTGCAGGGCCCAAGCACCTGGGCCATCCTCCACAGCACTCCCGGGCCACAGCAGAGGGCTGGCCTGGAAGAGGGGCAACCGGGACAGAATCCGGTGCCCCGACCGGGACTAGAACCCGGTGTGCCGGCACCGCAAGGCGGAGGATTAGCCTGTTGAGCCACGGCACCGGCGGAAAATTTTAAAAATAAATGAAAAGGGAAATTGCCCACATTTCACTAGATTGTCAAGGACACCCAGGCCAGGTGTGCAGAGACTGTTTAGAGCCACTGTTAGGAAGAGCATAGCCTTAGGCATCTCTCAGGACTGGGATGGTACTGAGAAATCCCTAACACTAGAGCCAAAGGTTCTGATAAGCATCTAAAATCCTCCATTTGGGGAACTGCCAAGTGGAGAAAGGGTGAGTCCACAATAAATGCTGGTTTAATAAGTAAGTGAATGATTACTTTCATTTTTAAGCAAGTAAGATTGGTATGTTTCAAAGCAAGGGCTAATTTATTGTTTATATGTCCTTTATGTTCACTAATTGTAAATATAGTTTTTGACCTCTTTGCAAAACAAACAAAAATCCTGGAATTCACAACATTTTCTTGATAGTGTTAACTCTTTTCTTTCTTAGGATGCCATTGATAATAGATTAGATTCAAAAGAATGGCCATATTGTTCCCAGTGTCCAGCAGTGTGGAATGGCTCGGGAGCTGTAAGGTAAAATCTGTAAATAAAAGTCAGTGAAAATCACCAGTGTAGTACTGGAGACTAATATTCAAATATGATATACGGGTACACTTTTATTTGGAAACTGTCTTTGAAGCATGTAGTCTTATTAAAGTTAATTTTTCTTTATAACCTATTTTAGAAGAGTCCAGTTAAGTAATATGAAAACATACTTTATTATACAAAATATTTACATGAAACTAAAAAAACATCCCCCACCTCTTTCTTTACATAACAGAGGGCTTAATCCTTCTTGATAATTTTTTTTGGACAGGCAGAGTTAGACAGTGAAAGAGAGAGACAGACAGAAAGGTCTTCCTTTTCCATTGGTTCACCCCCCCCCCAAATGGCCGCTGCAGCCGGCACACTGTGCCGGTCCAAAGCCAGGAGCCAGGTGCTTCCTCCTGGTCTCCCATGTGGGGTGCAGGGCCCAAGCACTTGGGCCATCCTCCACTGCCTTCCCAGGCCACAGCAGAGAGCTGGACTGGAAGAGGAGCAACTGGGACAGAAGCCAGCGACCCAACCAGGACTAGATCTCAGGGTGCTGGCGCCGCAGGCAGATTAGCCAAGTGAGCATGGCACTGGCCTCTTGATAATTTTTTAAAATTTGAAATTTGTCATCCTTTTTTTTTTTTTTTTTACAGGCAGAGTGGGCAGTGAGAGAGAGAGAGAGAGACAGAGAGAGAAAGGTCTTCCTTTGCCGTTGGTTCACCCTCCAATGGCCGCTGCGGTCGGCGCGCTGCGGCCGGCACACCGCGCTTATCTGATGGCAGGAGCCAGGTGCTTTTCCTGGTCTCCCATGGGGTGGGCCATCCTCCACTGCACTCCCGGGCCACAGCAGAGGGCTGGCCTGGAAGAGGGGCAACCGGGACAGAATCCGGTGCCCCAACCGGGACTAGAACCCTGTGTGCCGGCGCCGTAAGGCAGAGGATTAGCCTGTTGAGCCACGGCGCCGGCTTAAAATTTGTCATTCTTTTTTTAATTTACTTTCCTGTTTTCATTTTTATTTGAAAGGCAGAGACAGTGAGAAAGGCAGAGAGCAATATTGCCCTATCTGGGTCACTCCCCAGATGCCTGCAGCAGCCAGGACTGAGCCATGCTAAAGCCAGGAATTCCACCTGGGTCCCCCATGTGAGTGGCAGGAACCCAAGTAGTTGGGCCATTGTCTTCTGTCTGACAGGCAGCCGCATTAGCTGAAAACTGGATCAGAAGTGGAGTTGGGACTTGATCCAGGCACTCTAGTAAGGAATCAAGGCATCTCAAATGGTGTATTAACCACTGTCACAACACCTGCCCTGATGATTTTTCTGATGATGAAATATTTGAAATGTATAGAAAAGATATAGGTAATATAATGCATACCCTTATATTTGATGTCCAGCTTAACACTGTAAATATAATTCAAGTTTCCTGCCTATCATTGTGATTTTATTCTCCATTTCTTTCCTATCCTGAATTTGATGTTTACTATTTACCTGTGTATCTTTATACTTTTTCCACAAATATTTGTATTCCCAAACAATGTCTTGAGTTGTGTTTTATGGAATTCTCTCTTGGTCTTTGGCTTTTAGCTGTGTCTGGGTGTAAATCTCTTTTTGTTTATTCTGCATAGGATTTGTTGAGTTTCTTGAATCTACAAATTAGTAATTTTCATCAAATTATTTCTTCAAAACTTTTTCTGTCCCTGTCTCCTTCTGATACATGCATTACACACACATTGTAAGGTTTAACATTGTTGCATGGATCTGTTTAGTTTTTTCGCATTTTTTATTCTCTTTATTCTTCAGCTTTTGTAATCAGGTTCACTGATTATTCTGACGTATAAATCTGCTGTGTAGCCTATCTAGTGAATTTTCCATTTTGGTTATTATACTTTTCACACTAAGAATTTCCATTGGTTCTTTTTTTAAAAAAAAACTTTTACTTAGTAAATATAAATTTCCAAAGTACAGTTTATGGATTACAATGGCTTCCCCCCACCCATAACTTCCCTCCCACCCACACTCCTCTCATCTCCCACTCTCTCTCCCATTCCATTCACATCAAGATTCATTTTCAATTATCTTTATATACAGAAGACTGATTTAGTATATATTAAGTAAAGATTTCATCAGTTTGCACCCACACAGAACATAAAGTGTAAATCCATTGGTTCTTTTTTAATTTATAGTTTTCTGTTGAAATCCTGTTGGTTAACTTATTGTTAGAACATAATTTTTCTTTTTGAATATTATAACTGGTTTTTTTAAAGATTTATTTATTTATTTGAAGGGCAAAATTACAGAGAGGGGGAGAAAGAGAGAAATAAATCTTCCATCTGCTGGTTCACTCCCCAAATGGCCTCTACAACCATGGCTGGGCCAGCTTGAAGACAGGGGCCTGGAAAACTCCATCCAGATCTTCCACGTGGGTTCAGAGTCCCAAGCACTTAGGTCATCATCTTTTCACTGCTTTCCTGAGCGCTTTAGCAGGGAGCTGGATAGAAATTGGAGACAGCCGGGACTCAAACCAGCAGTCTGAAATGTCGGCATGACAGGCAGCTTAATCTGCCATACCACAATGCCAACCCTAATGCCTCTTAATCTCTTTAAGTTTTTTCATTTCTTCTGTTTTTTGTGTTTCATTCTGGAAATTATTTTTCTGATAAATTTCAATTCTTTAGTTTCCTTTTTTCTAATTCGCTGTGTTGTACTTCCAGTTTCTATTTTCAGTGACTTCAGTTTCCATTTTAGAAGTTCTGCTTACCTGTTTTTTCAGGTATGCTTAAATCATATCATTGTTTTGGGCAGCATTATCTCCTTTACTTTGCTTTCTTATTCTAGTTCTTTCTTTCAAAAAAAGTGGTTTTTAAAATTTATTTTAGTTATTTTAAGGTAGAGAGAGGGGGAGAGAACTCCCATCTGCTGGTTCACTCCACAGATGCCTACAATAGCCAGAGCTGGGCAGGCAAAGCAAGCAGCAAGGAACTCCACCCAGGTCTCCCACATGGGGCAGGGACCCAAGTACCTGAGGCATCACCTGCTGCCTCCTAGGTGTGCACTAACAAGAGGCTGGAATCAGAGCAGAGTTGGGATTTGAACCCAAACACTGCAGTGTGGGAATCACAACTCCCAAATGGCAGTTTAACCAGTGGGCCAAATACCTGGCACTGGAAATTTTACTTATTTGTTTTATTTTATTTGAAAGGCAGAATAGCAAGAGAACACAGAGCTCCTATCCACAGATGTACTCCGCATGCCTGCAACAGTCATTGTTAATCAGGCCAAAACCAGGAACTGAGAAATCAGTCCCCATGGGTGGCAGGGACCCAGGAACTTGAGCTATCACCGGCTGCCTCCCAGAGTGTGTTTTAGCAAGAAGCTAATCAAGAGCAGAGCCGGCATCCCATATGGGCGCTGGTTCGAATCCCGGGTGCTCCACTTCCGATCCAGCTCTCTGCTATGGCCCGGGAAAACAGTAGAAGATTGCCCAAGCCCTTGGGCCCCTGTACCTGTGTGGGAGACCCAGAAGAAGCTCCTGGATCCTGGCTTCAGATCAGCACAGCTCTGGCTGTTGCAACCAATTGGGGAGTGAACCATCAGATGGAAGACCTCTCTCTCTCTCTCTCTGCCTCTCCTTCTCTCTCTGTATAACTCTTTCAAATAAATAAATAAATCTTTAAAAAAAAAAAAAACCAGAGCCAAGATTTGAACCCAGGCACTCCAATATGGGATGCAGAAATCTTAAGCCATTTCTTAACCACTGTGAAAACTCCCACCATAGAAATGTTTTTAACGTGATTTTTTTTTTTAACTTTTTAGTGCACGCCAGAAACCCAGAGCTAATTATTTAGAAGACCGGAAAAGTGGTTCAAAGCTGATTATTTTTGTAATTGGAGGAATTACATACTCTGAAATGCGATGTGCTTATGAAGTTTCTCAGGCACATAAATCCTGTGAAGTTATTATTGGTAAGATGTTTCTTCTTTTCTGTTTTTTAAAACAAATTCTAAATACAAAAATATACATGTAAAATTTTAACTTGGGTTACACATTTAAGACTTAAATTTTTTTAGCATTTATTTATTTGAAAATCAGAGTTATATATAGAGAGGGAGAGAAACATCTTCCATCTGCTGGTTCACTCCTCAGGTGGCTATATTGACTGGGGCCAGGAGCTTCTTCCAAGTCTCCCACATGGGTGGCAGGGGCCCAAGGACTTGGCTGTCTTCTGCTGCTTTTCCCAGGCCATTAGCAGGGAGCTGGATTGGATGAAGAGCAGCCATGTGGGATGCTGGTGCCACAGGCCGCAGCTTTACCCACTAAGCCACAACGCTGGCCCCAAGACTAAATTGTGGAATGCAAGAAGACCTTTAGCCATAAAATATACTGATATACTGGCTTTGTTTCCTAGTTGATCTCTTTGATCGTTGTATTTTAAAATATTCTGATTTGGGGAGAATGAGTTTGTTCCTTTAAAATGTGATGTTATATGATTTTGTTTGCTCTTATATCATTACATAATTTTAAATGCCAAAATACATTTCTACCTTTGAAATATTTTGTGGATATGGACCTGACACTGGCAAAGTTTATATGGAATTGAGTTTTAGGAATTCAGTCAAAGCCGCTGTGCAAAGTAAACTCTCCTGACACAAGGAACTGCAGGACCTTATATCCTGGGTCCTCATCACTTTTTACTGGTTCTCTTACTGAATGACAACTGTTGTGGTTCTGTTAAGAGGATGGGGTAATTCCTACTTTTACTCTTTAGTGTACATGTACAGCACTGACTAGACAGTGCTCTAGGAACGGGCATTGTTTCTGAGAGGTTGCTGAGCGGGCATGCTCAGTGATGAAGAAGGACCGAGATACGGCGTAGGCAGGTCAGGAGGTTGTGCTGTACGGATTTTGTTAAAGCTGACCAAGCTACTGCGTTTTGCGTATTTGAAGCACAAGACAATGTATTAAGCAAAGGAAAATCAACTGAACTACTGACTTCTGAAAGTTTTTCTTCTCTCCTACCAGGTTCTACGCATATTTTGACACCCAAAAAGCTGTTGGATGATATAAAGATGCTGAATAAACCCAAGGATAAAGTCTCCTTTATTAAGGATGAATAGCATTTTTATTGGTTAGAGATTCTTACTAATATCTTCAACTAAAGCAGAACAAGAAAATTGCTATCATGTAATTTAAACACTGTAAATGTTTTATAGAACAATGCCTTTTCAAATGTATTTCCTAAGGGACTGTTTATGATTATGTATTATTGGATTTGCCGTTTTTAATAATTTAAATATTGTTGCTGCTTTGTAGATGATAAGAAATGTTAAAATGCTTTCTAAAATTTTTTTTTTACTTTAACAGAATGTATTAGGATTGTGGGTAATTGTTCATAGCTATATGTGTACATACTAATTGCTCATTAAATACTTATCTAAGAATTTCATACCAAAGTATAGTTTCTTGGGAAAGGAAAGAATGATTTTAAATGAAGAGGTTATAAAAGTAAAAACTGTAAATGTGTATGTATGATAGAACTATTTCCTATGAGTACAATTTTCTTTTAATCTTAAATTTATAATTTCTTTTACATATATGTAAAATAATAAAATAATCATTAATACAGTGATTTCACAGTGTATACTATCTTGCTAGATATTTCTAAAAAACACAGCTTTATATAATTTTGAAATCATGTATGTTTAAATTAGAAAAACAAAAATAATTATGAATATTCTAAGAGAAAATAAATATATAGTTACAAAAATGACTTTGTTTTTTTTTTTTCATTTCTGGAAAGGAGGGAAAATTTTAAAGCTTCTAAATAAGAATTACAAAGAAGAAAATGACAGGGACAAGGGAACATTTGCAGATTTATACAAATATTTCCAAAAAGTAAATTCCCAGTAGTGGCATAGCTGGTTAGAGGATTTGTATGTTTAAAATATTGACAGAAATCATACCAATTTTAGTTTTTATGTAAGTTCATTACTTTGGGGCCAGGATTGTGGCACAGTAGGTTAAGCTGCCACTTGCAATGCTCCCATAGTGGAGTGCTGGTTCAAATCCTTGCTGTTCTACTTCCAATCCACATTCCTGACAATATGCCTGGGAAGGCAGTGAATGATGGCCCAAGTATTTGGGTATCTGCCACCCATGTGGGAGACCCAGATGGAGTTCTGGCTCCTCGGCTTAGCTGTTGTAGCCATTTAGGAAGTGAACCAGCAGATGGAAGACTGATTCTCTTCTCTCTCTCTCTCGATCTCTCTCTCTGATTTTCTTTTCTCTCTCTCCTCTTTGTGTTACTCTGCCTTTCAAATAAGTAAATCTTTTTTAAAAAACCATCACTTTTCCTTTTTAGCTTCTGAATTTCATACTTAGAAATATCTTCTGTACTCCAAAATTATAAATTCAACCACAGTTTCTTCCAGAACGTTGTGATAGATTCACTTTATTTCTTATACAGGTAATCCTTTAATCCATCTGGAATTGGTCTTTTTTTTTTTTTTTGATTGTTCAAATGTTTATTGTTTAAAAAGGAAGCCTGCATCATTTGCTACTTATTTTGAATTTGTGGTCACTCCATCCTCTCTCCAGATCTTTATATGCCAAACCTTAGGTCATTACAGACATTCTTCATTTTGTCAGTTTAATTAATTTGAAGATAACGTGGATTTTATTGTCAAAAATAAGAATATTTTGATGTTTTCAGAATAGTTTTTAAATAATTCACAATTGATCATTCCATAGGCAAGGCATACTAAAAAGATGTTTTAAATTATTATGACAATCTTTTTAAAAAATCTTGAAATAGTTCTATTGTAAGGTATTTACTATCAGCTATAGGAATTACTGGCTAAAATGTGAAATTAACAAGGACAAGCAATTTTTTAAATTGTCCTTTCAATTAGAAGTGAAGTCTTTAGAACATTTAACTGTCATCTGGCACCATGGTTGTAATATAGTCCTTGTAAAGAATTGCATTTGTTTCCGGATCAATTGTAGCAGCCAACATTTCTTCCATTTCCTCTAGTGAAAAAGGTTCACCGTCTCCAGTCATACACTCGATCAGTTCTTCTTCAGTAAGAAACCCACGTTTAGCTGGATCTAAAGCCTCAGAAGCTCGAAGAAGAACATCTGGAATTGGGCTGCACCTGTTTCCAGTAGTACTTTGGTCATCACTGGAAGAGATCTTTCACATCGGATGTATCCAGCGGGTGACTTCCTCCTCTACCTCCGCAATCATCGTGGATCTCACCTTCACTGGGGCAGCACCCTAGGGACCTGACAATCGTTCCAATCTCCCTCCCACCCACTGTATTTTTCGACTCACGGTCAGACGCTTCAAACGCCTCTTTGATATTTTTGTGTAATTCTGCTACTTCTCTATCATCCTCCATCTTGTAGCCACGCCGGTCGCCTGGGAGATGCCCACCGTTAACGTCGGTGGCGGCGTCCTTGCCCCCTGCGGGTCCCCTCCGTCGCGCACCCCCCTGCCAGCCCTGCCTGGAGGAGGGGAAGGAAGACCCTGGGCGCCACGACTATTGGGCACGCGCGCACCGCTGGTCGGTGGAATCGGTCTTAGTGTATGAATGAATGCTAGATGTTACCTCTTACCACTTGCCATTGTGGACCGCGACTCCAAACGCCTACCACGGGGAAAAAAAGCTAAAAACGAAGTTTTACAGACTCTTAGGTAAGTAGGTTCTGGAGAGTTGGTTCTGCCAGTGATGCACACTTGGTCAAGGTTTAGAGAGCATGTGCTGTGCCAGTGGGCAAACAAGCTCTGACAGGCCGGAGCAGTCTGTAGCAACCAGACTCCACAGCTGAGCCTCTGCCACCACCTGCTGGGTGTGAAGCCAGCCTTCTGTCCTCTGGATCGCAGGCGGTGATGTGACCCAGAGTCTTCAGTTTCTGCTCCTCCATCTTTCAATGGTTTTGATTCTCTTCTTGAAATTGCTTTCTGCTTGGATATCTGGGGGAGCAGAAGCCTGGTGCAGTGTGTGTGGCCCCGTTCACCCTTTCTGTTCAGCCAGATGTTCTTCCACGTTTTACTGCCTGATTCTTCTTTCCCCAACTAATCCGAACACCACCACTGTCACTGACTAACTTCCCATTTGTATCTGATGGGTTTATTTCTGGATTCTAATTGACTAATCTCTCTAATTAATTCTAATTATATTTCCTTGTTTCCTGTGTATTCCTGGTATCTTTTACTATGTACTAGAAGTAACCCTTATTCCACCCTCCTAAGTTACTATTATATTTTCAGAAATTTTCTGGCTATTAGATTTTTCTAGGCAAACTTTAGTATCGTTTGTTGAGTTCCCCAAAAAAGTTATTTTGGTATTTTCATTGGGTTTACATTAACTTATAGATTAGTTTAGGGGGAAATGACATCTTTATAACATTGAAAGGTATTCAGGAATACAGAATATCTTTCATTTATCTAAAACCTGCAGAATTTTTGTCTTTTTTTGTGTAGGTGCTACATATTGTCAAAACTATCTGATTTTCTGATTCCATTGTGTACTGGATCTTCCACTCTCCTCAAATGTTTTTATATAGAAAGTTAGTAATTCTGATATATTTCATAGCTTCCTACTTTACTAAGTGCTGGTAATAAAATAGTGATATGCAAATACTTAACTGCTTTCTAATGTACCACTTTTTTTTTAAGTTATCCTAATTTGTTTTTTTGTTTTGTTTTTTTTGTTTTGTTTTTTAAAGATTTTTATTTATTTGTTTGAGAGGTAGAGTTAGAGAGAGGGAGAGACAAAGAGCAAGGTTTTCCATCTGCTAGTTTACTCCCCAAATGGCCACAGTGGCCAGAGCTGAGCCCATCTGAAGCCAAAAGCCAGGAGCTTCTTCAGGGTCTCCCATGCAGGCGCTAGGGCCCAAGAATTTGGACCATCTTCCACTGCTTTCCCAGGCCACAGCAAAGAGCTGGATCAGAAGAGGAGCAGCACCCATATGGGACGCGAGTGCTGGAGGAGGCGGCTTTAGCCCTCTATGCCACAGCGCTGGCCCCTAGTATACCGCTTTTTAAGAGCTTATATTAGGGCCGGCGCCGTGGCTCAACAGGCTAATCCTCCGCCTTGCGGCACCGGCATACTGGGTTCTAGTCCCGGTCGGGGCGCCAGATTCTATCCCCGTCGCCCCTCTTCCAGGCCAGCTCTCTGCTGTGGCCCGGGAGTGCAGTGGAGGATGGCCCAAGTGCTTGGGCCCTGCACCCCATGGGAGACCAGGAGAAGCACCTGGCTCCTGCCATCGGATCAGCGCAGTGCGCCGGCAGCAACACGCTGGCCGCGGTGGCCGTTGGAGGGGGAAACCAATGGTAAAGGAAGACCTTTCTCTCTCTCTCTCTCTCTCTCTCTCTCTCTCTCTCTCACTATCCACTCTGCCTGTCAAAAAAAAAAAAAAAAAAGCTTGTATTAACTCATTTCATCCTATCTGAGCTGTGAGGGTAGGTACTGTTATGATCTCTTAAAGCTGACAAAACTAAGGCACAAAGGGATTGGTATAGCTGTGGATGTGTTTGGGAGGAAAGGCGCGGCATTAATAGCCCTCTATTTCTCATGTCAAGCATGAGAGAATAATTTGGGGCGTCTGTGTTTTATCTGAGAACATTGGCTACCTCAGTAACTGCAGGGTTAGCACATGTGTGGAACAGATATTTAGACTAAGCTAGTGCCCAGTGACAATAGGAACTGAGAGTGTGATGACAGTAAACACTGGTCCTCAGTCTCCTAGCCCCGCAGGGATCACTTTGCCCTTTCATGCTGATAGCAGATCCTCTTGAGTCCTTTATTTCACACCTATTTTATTTTATTTAAAAAATATTTATTTTTATTATTTAAAGGCAAAGTTACAGAGAGAGAGAGACAGAGATCTGTCCATCGCTGGTTCACTCCCCAAATGGCCACGATGGCTGGGCAGGACTGGACCAGACCAAAGCCAGGGACTAGGAGCTTCTTCCTGGTCTCCCACGTGCGTGCAAGGACCCAAGGACCTGTGCCATCCTCTGCTGCGTTCCCAGACACGTTAGCGGAGGAGCTGGAGCAGGATAGGAAGTAGAGCAGCCAGGACTTGAAGCAGTGCACATACAGGTTGCCAGTGTCCCAGGCAGCAGCATAACCCACTAC
This sequence comes from Sylvilagus floridanus, assembly GCA_949820135.1. Taxonomy (NCBI): domain Eukaryota; kingdom Metazoa; phylum Chordata; class Mammalia; order Lagomorpha; family Leporidae; genus Sylvilagus; species Sylvilagus floridanus. The sequence continues at coordinate 99,451,026 of OX463225.1, forward strand.
ACCACAACGCCCGCCCCGTATAATTAAATTAAGAATTAGACCGTTTACTTATGTCTTACTGAATCTGAACACACAGAGATTTTCTAGTAAGTTAATTTTCCTCCCATAGTATTTGCAGTGAGAAATTCTAAAATCAAGACCTTGAAAAAGAATTTCAGGGGCCAGCACTGTGGCATAGCAAATTAAGTCGCCACTTGCAGCTCTGGCATCCCATATGGGTGCTGGTTCGAGTCCCAGCTGCTCCACTTCTGATTCAGCTTTCCGCCATGGCCTGGGAGAGTAGCAGAAGATGGCCCAAGTGCCTGCACCCATGAGGGAGAGAGAGAAGAAGCTCCTAGCTCCTGGCTTCAGATCGGCCCAGCTTTGAGGCCATTTGGAGAATGAACCTGCAGATGGAAGATTCTCTCTCTCTCTCTCTCTCTCTCTCTCTCTCTCTCTCTCTCCTCTCTCTCTGTAACTTTACCTTTCAAATAAAATAAATATTAAAGAAAAAAAGAATTTAACTGACAAGCCATTCAATCATTGTCAATGAAGCAATTTTGCTTCCTGTTAAAATGTACTTGGTGTATAAAGTACAGTGGATTCATGTTGTTCAATCCTATTAGCAAAGGATAAATAAGAAAAATGTCTCTATAACCCTGTTCCCAGCACCTTGGCTTCTGCTGTCTCAGGGTCACAGAGCAGTCCACAAGGACACAAATTCTTGGCTTTGATCTCTAAAAGGTCTGTGTTGTGTTGCCTCCATAACTCAGCTCTGCCCCAGGAAGTTTGTGCCTTTGTGAGCCCTATCAGGATGCAAACAGATTTCTTCTAAAAGAAATGCCTGCCTGGGACCGGTGCTGTGGTGCAGCCTACAGTGCTGACATACCACATGGGCGCCAGTTCCAGTCCTGGCTGCCCCTTTTCCGATCCAGCTCCCTGCTAAAGGGCCTAGGAAGGCAGCAGAAGATGGTCCAAGTCCTTGGGCCCCTGCACCTGCATGGGAGACCTGGAAGAAGCTCCTGGCTCCTGGCTTCTGATCAGCTCCACTCCAGCCAGTGCTGCCACTTAAGGGAGTGAACCTGCACATGGAAGACCTTTCTGTCTCTCCCTCTCTGTCTGTAACTCTGCCTCAAATAAATAAATAAATCTTTAAAAATAGAGATAAGAGCCTTCCCCAAATAGACCTGTGGCGTCCAGGTGGCCTCAAGCAGCTGAGCAGGGCTACACAGAGAACAGCGAGAGGCCTCAGCGCTGTGAAGATGCTCTGTTTCGTTTTGTTTTGGATTTTTCGTGTGTGTGTTTGCAGCACCACTGCCCCCAGGCAGTGCTAAGCCCTTTAACTCCCAGACTTGGAGATACAGCACCACGTAAGAAGCTGGTTCTTCTGGCTTACTCCTGGAGCAGAAGTAGAGGAGAGGTCTGTAAGGTGACGCAAAGAGTCGCAGGAGGGAGGAGCCAGCCAAGGCTGTGGATTCAGGAAATGTGACACGATTCTTGTAAATGGGAACCTGGAACTTTCTGGGAACTCCTTATGGGCACTGCCCTATTTCCTATTACTTGAATTAGCCATGTTGCAATGACTTGTGAAGTTAACATTTAGAAGATGGTTTAACAAGGCAGAGATGGGCCTTGTTTAAAAAAAAAAAGAAAGAAAGCCTTCCTGAGTCCTGTTGAGTCCTTTGTAACCTTTGTAGAAATACAGTTACAACTGCAAGTTGGAGGCACTCGGAATAATCATAATGTCATTTCTACCCAGGGCTCCAGGGATTTGTGTAAGGGCGTCCATGAACTTTTAAAAATTATGTACAAAATCGTGCATATGCATGTAGCATTTTCTTGGAAGGAGGGAGGTTCCATAGCTTTTATCAGTTCTCAAAGAGGGATGAATCCAGAAACGATTAAGAACTAATGAGTTGGGGCCAGCGCTGTGGTGCAGGGGGTTAAAGCCCTGGCCTGAAGCGCCGGCATCCCACATGGGCGCCGGTTCTAGTCCCAGCTACTCCATTTCCTGCCCAGCTCTCTGCTATGGCCTGGGAAAGCAGTAAGGATGGCCCAAGCCCTTGGGCCCCTGCACCCATATGGGAGACCCAGAAGAAGTTCCTGGCTCCTGACTTCGGATCGGCGCAGCTCCGGCCATTGCGGCCATCTGGGGAGTGAACCAGCAGATGGAAGACCTCTCTCTGTCTCTACTTCTCTCTGTAACTCTGTCTTTCAAATAAATAAAATAAATCTTAAAAGAAATTAATTAAAAAAAAAAAAAGAACTAATGAGTTGTATGAGAGCTCTTCAACGCAAGCCAGACAAGTGTGTGCTCTGAACTTGGGGATGGGGTAATGACACCTGCTGGGAGAACAGGTCGTGAAGCTAGAAGGCTCTTGGACCTGTCAGGGAAACCAAACTTAATGATCCGGTTGCCTTTCATCATTACTTCAGTAACTGAACAGCAGCTCATCTAAGAAATAGGCACTCCCCACGATGAGCAGAGGAGGTCAATGGGCTTGGAAGGAAAAGGCTAAAGAAAGCAGAAACAAGGGCCAGGAAGCGATTGGTCATTCAGAGCTGCTTTCCTTGCATGGATTAAAGGAGAAGGACCTTCTTATCTGGTTGCTCAGGTTGATGGGGCCCTTTGGATGAAGTGAACTGTGAACCTCTGAGTTCTTTTGTCTTTTGAACTTGCCCATTTTAAAGCCGGAGCTGCGCTGATCTGAAACAGGAACCAGGAGCTTCTTCCCAGTCTCCCATGCCGGTGCAGGGGCCCAAGGACATAGGCCATCCTCTACTGCTTTCCCAGGCCATAGCAGAGAGCTGGACCGGAATTGGAGCAGCCCGGACTCGAAGTGGCTCTGACATGGGATGCCGACACTGCAGGCGATGTCTTTCACCTGCTACGCCACAGTGCCAGCCCCCATTAAATCTTTAAACAAATGTAATTTTAATTGAAAATATAAGCATACCATATAATAAGAATTTTATACATAGTACAGTAAATGAAGAGAAAATTCCTTCCTCTCCAAAAAACTAGCTTCTAGGATTTTTGTCTTTCCAGAAAATATGTATGCCCTTGAAAAAACATATAAATGAGGTCCCATGGGGCATGGGTTCACAGTTGGGCGTCTTGCACTTATCCCGCCTCATTCTTTCCAGAGTTGCACTGCTGTTGCTTATGAATGGCCACCCAGGGCATCTAGATGAGTTCTCCCTGGGGGCATTCCTGCCACTGCTCTTTGTAGACCTCCTATATGGAGCGTATTGTGTGAGTGTCCTGTACAGTCAGTCCGCAGGAGTGGGAATTTGTGCAATTTGGTAGATACACCTGACTTACAATGGTTCAATGTACAATCTTTGACTTTCCGCCCATGGGAAAGCAATAGGCAATGGCAGTTTGAATTCTGATCTTTTCCTGGGCCAGCTATACGCAGGAGGATCTGCTCCCAAGATGCTGGACAGCCGCACCGTCGTGCAGGCAACAGCCCTGTAGTACCACGTCACCCTGCTCTGAAGTCGGGTGGGTCAGGTGTATGAAATGCACAATCCACTTTGGCTGTTTGCAACTTACAGTGAGTTTCTCAGGCTGTAACCCCTCATAGTCAAGGAGTGTCTGTACTGTGAAGTTTTCTTTAAAGGTTGCATAGATTCTTATTACTTTTTTTTTTAAGATTTATTTATTTATTTGAAAGAGTCACACACACAGAGAGAAGGAGAGACAGAGAGGGAGAGAGAGAGGTCTTCTCTCCGCTGGTTCACTCCCCAGTTGGCTGCAACGGCTAGAACTGCGCCGATCTGAAGCCAGGAGCCAGGAGCTTCCTCCAGGTCTCCCATGTGGGTGCAGGAGCCCAAGGGCTTGGGCCATCCTCCACTGCTTTCCCAGGCCACAGCAGAGAGCTGGATCGGAAGTGAAGCAGCTGGGACTAGAACTGGTGCCCATGTGGGATACCGGCGCTTCAGGCCAGGGTGTTAACCCAGTGCTCCACAGTGCCGGTTCCTAGACTCTTATTACTTTCACCAACAGTTTATGAGAGTACCTATTTAACCCCACCCTCAATAGTAAAATTTGCTGGTTTTGACTTCTTTTATTGTAAATTAGGAAGAACATAGGTTTATTTTAAAATAAATACTTGATTTTAAGAGGTTCCCCCCCCCCCATTGAAGCACATTGTGTTACCTCTTTCTTAGGCTTTGGATGTGTTCTCTAGAAACTCATCTTCCTAAATTGTGTAATAAATAAAATATGTGGGTGGGGACGAGGGTGATCAAGTTTTCTAGTAATTTTGTTCCTTCTAATCCTCGGTACCTGGGGTTGAGCTAGTATTGCAGCCGATTCCTCCATCTCTCTGCCTTGGCAAGGTCTTCTGTAATCGTTTTAATCATTTGATCAGTAGTTTTTTTCAAAATGCTTGCCGTCTTTAGGGCATGATCCAAAGCTGCGTTTAAAATCTACAGAGGAAAAGTCCACACATTTTAGTTACATAAGTTTACCACTATTTCTGTTCATTGCGTTCTCTCGTTATTAAACATTGCCAGGTGGAATTTTTGGAGTAGGCTCTTTCCCATAGTTTATTTCTGTGTTTCAGGGCTGGTTTCCTAGGGAACCAGCCTCAGATGGAATATATTTGTTAGGGAAAGGAACAGAGAAAAGCGCAACACGTGACTGATGAGCGTGACTCAGAGGGCGAGGTCAGCAACCTGCCGGGCTGTCTCCCTGCTGCAGAGAAAGAGAAAAAACAAGGAAAGCTCTTAGGGGGCGTCACCACGGAGAGGGGACCCCAGGATCTGCGCGTGCATGTGTGTGTGTGTACGCGCACTCACACTGGAAAGTGGCCTGGGGATTCGAGTTAATGATTTAAAAACAGGAAACTGCTCGCAGCCCTAACCACAAGGTCACTGGCACAGATTCCAGTGCCTTCCACCCCGGGCCGGGGGAATCCCCGTAGCTGAGCCCCACCACCACCTGCAAAACACTGTCTCCAGGAAATTCCCCCTTGCAATCCACTGGGGAGTCTTTCAAACCCTGTGGCTGCCGAGACGGTGACTTTGGGTGTTTGCGACACACAAAATCGGCTTTAGCGGCGCCTTGTCTGCACCCCTGCCCCGTGGTAACTTCCAGGCATCCGCCCTGTGCTCATCAACACCCAACTTCCTGGCTACAAGGCCCGGGCAGCTTCCCCGCATGCTCACCTTAGATTCCGTTTGCTCAGCCACATTAAGGTCACACAGGGATTTGCTTGCAGAGATCCTGCAGGGCTGGAAAGGGCGAGAGCGCGATGCCAGGGCCCGGCTCGAGGCCGTGGGGCTCTGAAGATTTTTTCTGGAAGGCAAAAGCACGTGGGTCCTGAGGCGAGCTCGGGGCAGCTTCTGGTGCAGCGTGGGGGCCGGGGCTCTGCCACCTCGGGTCGCTGTCGCGGTCGCCGCCAATGGCTGACCACAGCTGGAATGGTGGCTGCTGTGACCACGGCAGCGTTTCCTCCTCCATTTGCCCCCTTTTTTTCCTTCAGTACGGAGGCAAGACTCCCAAGAGAGTTTTATTCCATTTTCATTCTTTCGGGACTACCCTTCTGCTGTGCAAATCTATGAAAGCGAATATATACACAAAACTGCCGGTGGCAGACACGTCGGGTTGAGTTCATTCTAGCACCAGTGAGCGTAGATCGCCAAGAGGTGGAGCAATTAAAAAAAAAAAAAAAAAGCAGCACCCTTCCAAGGGGAGAGCTACACCACTGCAGGGAAGTCGTCCTGTCCCTGAGGCATGGTCCTAAGCGTGCACCCGCTGAACAAGGGCTGCCAGGGCCACGGTGTTGTTCAGGCTGTGCACTGTGTAGCTCTCGGAGAGTTTTTTCACACAGTCCATGGGAAGGGCACTGCTGGGAATTATTTCACAACCTTGAGTGGTGGCCCTAAAGGATCACACACACACACACACACACACACAACACCAAAAAACCCGCGATCTATGCCTCAGACACTATCCTAGGCTCTAGCCCCCCACACACACACACACAATTGCTGAAAGCCAGGTGACCGCATGGCCCAACCACAGGTGTCAGCTCCACCCCCACCCTAATGGAATTCGCTGCTCCTGCTTCCCTGCCCAACTGCCCCCTGCAGTTTTAAGAGGACCTGTTCCTGAACACCTCTCTCTCTCTCTCTCTCTCTCTCTCTCTCTCTCTCTCTCTCTCTCTTTTTCCTTCTTTGCCCCTTCCCTCAGGCCTGTCGGATTCCCCCACTGATAAACCCTTTCTAATACATACATAATAAAGGATGCCGCAGGCACCTGCCATGGATGGCAGCTCTGTCAAGGCGCCACCCCACCCCGCCTCCAGCTTCGAGACTCCCTCTGTCAAGCAGTACTTCCCTGGCACTTACAGCGCGTGTCAGCCATCTCATCTCCAGAAAGTTCCACTCAAAGCTTGCGTCCCCCGAGCCTGCCTTCATTCCTGTCCCCCACCATATGAACATGTGCTGGTCCTGCAGCCTGGTGTAGCACATGGGCTCTGTCCTCCAGGTCAGAGCTGACTCAGCATCAGGGATCACACGCTGATGAAAACCTCTGGGCAGGGAGGGGCAGTGTGGTGCAGTGGGAAGCGCACGGGCCTCACAGCCCCCTCTCCCCCCATATCCAGTTGACCACCACTTTGCACAGTACTAGCAACACCTACCACTTGCTGAGTGCTGACTACGGGCTGGGTGCTGTCGCAAGTACTTTATGTGCACTGACTTAGTCCTCCGTGCGTTTGGCGCTATTACTGTCCCCATTTTACATATGGAGGCGTGGAGCCACAGAGAGGACACAGCCCCAAGATGTAAGTCCCCAAAGGTCGCAGTCGCTGTGCTGTGCTGAGTGGGTCTGATTACAGATCCAGGCTCCTGGCCATTGCGCTGTGCTGTTGGTTCTGCCAGTTGAACAGCCCTCCAACGCCAGACCTCTCTCCGTCTCGGCCGCCCTCAGCCACGCTACCATTGTCCCGCCTGAATTATCGCACTGGCTGCTTCTTTGGCCTCAATGTTCCATCTTTGATTGCTCTGCTCCATGCCGCCTCTCTCAGTAGCTAGAGTAGTCTAGTAAAACACTTAAAAATTTGTTTTAAAATCAACTGCCTTATTAACCTAGGAGTCTGAACTCCGTCCCATGGCTGGTGTGCCTCTCTGTATCAAGCCCCACAGGTCTTGTGTCCCGAGACCCATCTCGCCCCTGCCACTGCCTCTTCTGGGCTCCAGCCACACACCTCTGCACTTGCCAAGGGCCTTCCCACGGCGGGTGGCCATCTTAGACCCATTCTTCACTCCTCATGGGCCCCTGCTGGTTCATTCACCCTTAACCCGTGGGAGCTTCCTGCCCCCACCCCCACATCCCCATTCTTGGCTCTTACAGAATTGTCTGGCTCCATAAGGCAAGGACAGTGACTGACACATCACGGGTCCTCAGCACCTAGTACCGTGCCCTGCTTTTGACATGTGAATGAAGCATGCGATATAGGCTCAGGTTTGAATCCAGGCCCTCTTACTTACGATGTCCTTCTAAAGAAACACGTCCTAGGACCCAACCAGTGACGGCTGGTTTTGTTCTTGGGTCTGAATGGTAAAATAATACTTACTTTCCTGGTGTGGGCTCCTGTTCATCTGGAAGGGATTTTGAATTCACTTTCTGGGAACAGATCCGCTTGGGTCTTGAGCAAGCTGAAAAATGTTCACTGTGATTAAATTCAGAACATCAGAACTGATCCCCAAATGGCGGACAGGTACGAGCAGGCATCACTGTCGAGCTTTTCAGCATGAATGAACCGATTCATAAAATGTTTACACACATGTAAGTAAGAAAGGTAGAGAACACAGAAAACAAAGAACCGTCTAGCATGTATGTAATCTGAATTCAGGAAAAGAAATTCAACTTTTAAAAGGAGTTTTATCAGCAGACCAAACAGCAGGAGTTTACTGGGTGCTTGCTGTGTGACCTGGGCATGCTGTCCTCATGTCTCTGAGCACAATGCTTCACCTGGTAACAGGGGGATCAGAGCTTCCAGGAGGTTGGGCCAGATGCATTCCTGAAATCCTTTCCAACTTCAGAGCAAGAGTGCTAGGAGTCAGAAACTAATGTTGTTGCTAAGACAAATACAGAGAAGAGAGACTGCAGAGAGACGAGAAATGGGAGGAGTCACCCGGGAAGGCAGGAAAGGAGGAGAGCGGAGTCCTGCCCAGCATGCCTGCCTGCTCTGGCACTGAGGCCCCGTGTGCCCTGCCCCCGGCCTGGCTCCTAGCTTCCTCAGGAGGATCCCGTCAGACGAGGGAACCTGGGGGGAGATTGCCAGGGTCAACCACGCTGACGCCGACGTGAGTCCTGATGCACAGGGCCCTGAGGAGCGCAGCCTTGATCCTTGGCTGCACAGAAGCTCCGCGTCAGGTAGGACCGGGGGTAGGTCACATTCTAGCCTATTCTTCAAGTCCACAACATCCAGCACAGTGCACTCTCTCCGATCTGCAGATGGATCTCTGGCTTCCTCTGACAGCCCACCCTGTCAGCTCCAGTTACCAGAAGGTTCTTTCTGAACACTGAGGAAAAGCTCCACTAGGTGTTTGCCAATGGAGGTCAAGGTCGCATTTCACGTGAGTTGGCCGGCAGTCAGTCCTTACGCGTGTGTTGGAGGAACAGGTGCACCAGGTATAGACCCAGGGACCATGGAGATAGTAAAGAAACCTGCCCTGTGGCTTCTGGGAGCCTTAGCGACTGTCCCTTTAAGAGAGCATCTACTCAGAGGATTTAGCCGCTGGGAGTGGGGGGAGAGGCACAGCAGAGGGAGTCAAGTAAAGGAGTCTCTTCAGCTGAGATAAAGAACATTCTCCCAGGTGCCAGGCGGGGGAGGAGGAGCTGGAGCTCAGCAGGTTCCAGGCAGAGAAGCGCACAGGCTGCCGAGGGACCGGCAAGGACTTCCGCCGCCCTCCTTCCTGTTCCCGTGGCACACTTGACCTTGCTGTTCGCACTGACCACGTTTTGCCCTGAATTTTTCTTGTTTGGATTCGAGTTCCTATCTCTCAAGTGATGTGAAACTCCTTGGGAACCAGAAGCCATGTCATACTCATCTTTACAAATAGATGATGGTCAGGGTTAAGCCACAGCCCACGACACCAGCATTCCACAGTGCACGGATTTGAGTCCCGGCTGCTCCACTTCTGATCCAGCTCCCTACTAATGTGCCAGGGAGAGCAGCAGAGGATGGCCCAAGTGCTTGAGCCCCTGCACCCTTGTGGGAGAACGTGGTGGAGTTCCTGGCTCCTGGCTTCAGCCTGGCCCAGCCCTGGCCGCTGCGGCCATTTGAGGAGTGAACCAGAGAGAGAGGAGACAGATCTTCCCCCAGTCCTGTATCCCTGGGATTTCCAATTCCCGCCTGCCATCCAGGAGCAGGGCTGGATTTGCAAGGATCAGGTGAGTGCAGGAGACCTGGGCAGCAGATGGGGAGGACAGGGCTCCCCAGGTGGAAGTGGAGACCACTCTCCCGTGTGCCTCCCCCCACTCCTGGGAGACTGTGGCTGACCCAGGAGGGACCCGCCAGGGGTGGTACTCACGAGATGCTGAGCGGGGCTGGCCAAGGGCACTTCTTTCGCTGTGACTTATGTCGTTCTGTCCTGGGCTGTTGTATCTATAACGGAATTCTAAAGACATGAAGATTATAGAAGCCACTGTCCACCGCCGGGAACCACAGAGCTGTCCACTCTCACGCCCAGCCCAGGCCCCGCCCAGGCCGACTCACCTTTCGGTGGCTTTTTGGGGCTCTTGGAGCCGCTGCCCTCATGTTGGTTGCTCTGCAGCCCAGCAGCAGACTCAGAACAGGAGCTGGGTCCTGTAACCGAACCCCAAGAAGCCCAAGTCACACAAAGCAAGCAGGCGCGTCTTGTTATAGTCGGAAGAGCAGGTATGGAGAGCAGGGTTCTAACCCTGCCAGCTGGCAATTAAGTACATTCAGAGTGTCCGGCTCCCTGGCTGTGCTACGGAGGGGAGGTGCCAGCTTGAGGTGAGACCGGGATCCTCGTGTGATGACGGAGAGGTGTGTCCATAGGTAACAGCTCTGATGTGAACACACACAGGTGCTGGGCGGAGGCCTGCTGAATGCGTGATCTGGGAGAGTCCAGCCACTGGGTTATGAGACAGTCTGCCATTGGTAGTTGTTTCTGCCTGGATAGAGCCACATTCTCTCTCTCTCTCTGACTTCGCTGTGGCCAAGAGCTTTGGCTTCATCATTCAGACAACTGAAAACCTAGCTTCCCTCCATGTGACACTCATAAGCCCGTCCAGGAACCCGAGCACAGTTCGGTCCACAAAGCCTCCGAGAGGCTGGTGGCCGAGAGCGAGCGGGCTGGTGCAGGCCCAGGGCTCGGCCCAGGGCTCGGCCGGGCAGGCCCCGCCCGGGCTGTGAGGTGCTCCAGCGGAGGCCAGAGTGCGGGAGCTCGGGGCAGGGCAGGTGACAGGGCAAGGACGAACCAGAACTGGAGGGAACTGTGGAGAAGCCTGCATCTGCCACTTACGGGCTGTGCTGGTTGGAAACATGTCCAGAAATTCTGTGACGCTCTCTTCAAAAGGTGACGTGGGCTGGATTTAGTGGCTCAGGATTTAGTGGCTCACTTCTAACAAATAGAATAGAGCTGTAGGGATGGCGTCTACCTCCCAAACTAGCCCATGAAAGACAATGAAGTTTCCATCTCTCTCTCTCTCTCTCTGAGATCACTGGCTCTGGGGGGAGCTGACTGCTATGTCAGAGTGATGTGCAAGCAGCTTGTAGGAGAGGCCCACATGGCAAGGAGCCTCTTGCGAGTGGCCATGTGAGTGAGCCCTCTTGGAAGCAGCCCCCCCCCCCCCAGCTCCAGCCAAGCTTTCAGAGGACCATGGCCTTGGCCAGCATGTTGACTGCAATGTCAGGAGACGCCCCACGCCTGGACCACCCAGCTAAATTGCTCCCAGATGCCTGACCCACAGAAACAGAGAAAAATGAATATCCACTGTTTTGGACCCTGAGTTCTGGGACAATTTACTCCCCTACAACAAATAACTAATCCACAGGTTCTTTGGTCCCAACAAGTCTCTTCATTTCTCTGTGCCTTCATTTTGTTGTTATTAAATATACTTAATAATTCCTACCTTACAGGAGTGTTAAATGATACACACTATGTTGATAGTTCTCTAACTGGATGTCAGATCCCTCTTATTTTCTTAAAATTGAGGACCTGAAAGAGCTTTGGGTTATGTGATCTTCACCTACCATACAGCATAATATATTCCACTTTCTATCCCTGAGGGGATACCTGCACTGGAGAGCTGTCCTACGTCACCCCACCAGCTAGCGATGGGTTGGTAGAGAAATGCTGATCTATAAATCACAACTAGTTTTCGCTTGTGCAGAATCATTCAGATCTTCCTAAGACAAGGATGGGCCACTCTGAGGTTTCGTTTTGTTTTGTTTTTATGATTTTTAACTGAGACATTTCTAAAATATTTTATTATATAATTTAAAATAACAGATCCACTTTATGTTATATTTTTCAAAGCAAAAAAAAAAAAAACCCTAGTGTGAAGAGTGCTATTGTTTGATGTTTCGGCAAATGTCTTGCATGCCTGGCTTCATAGCAGATCGCTGGATTCCGTAGCTGCATCTCCACCAACCCGCTGCATGGCTGGCCTCGCACAAACGGGCAGCTGGAAAAGGAGGGGGTCTCACGGAACCCCAGGGGACTCTGACCTCACTTTGCAACGTCTGACTTTGTGAGAGCCTCTGGTGAAATCAGTGCCTGACCATGCAGCCTATCACGATGAGGAGGAGGATTTGAAACCATCACCTGCGGAGCAGCCAGCGTGCATTACAGGTGCTGTAACAGCGGGAGTCGGCCCCAGGTGCCAGGTCTGCGCCCCTAGTTCGCCAGGGATAAGCTGGAGCTTGGGCTCATCGCAATGCTGAAGCTCAGGGCGACTCCCCCTCCTCCCACCTCTTCTTCACCCCCAGAGGGTCTGCCAGGGGAGCAGCTCCGCTGCTTCTACTTCTTAGGAGAAGGGATCTTGCAAGTGCAAGTCAATGAATTCCATACACTGGTGCTGCCCGCGTCTCCTCCCATCTCTTCCTTTCTTCTGTGAAACACCGAGGGCCAAGCCGGCAACGCTCACATGGCCGATGACCCCACCAGCTCAGGGTGAGCCATATGGGAAGGATATGGATGGAAAAACTTGAGGACTGAGGACCGATAGATGTGCAAGTGAGCCCGGGGAGTCCGTGAGCCCGGCTAGGGCTGGGGGTTGGCACTCCACTGCACCTGACGTCATCTTTCTAAATCTATTCAACTGATTGTTTACATGTGGCATTAAAGAAGACAATGCACAGCACCCTGGTCTAGGGCAATGCTTTTGTTGGGCCGCTAGCAAGCTGGTCTGCTGAGAGCAGACCCCAAGGAGAGGGAGCTGAAGCCTGGGCAGCCACAGCACGGGACCCCGACTTACTGAGCACTGAGTCTGGGTGCAGGGCCTTCTCCTGAATGACGGCAGAAAATCTCCCACAGTTGAATCTTCGGTGGCTTTTTTTCTCCATCTTTTGCTTCCTAGGAAAGGAACATAGGAGCCCATGAATTCTAAGTGCACTTTAATTAGAGATATGGCATGTGCTGGTACAACAGAAGTGTGACACTTCGGAATCAGAGCCCTGAGCCACGTAGGCGTGGCCTGCAGGTGTCTCCCTCCCCGTCCCCCCACCCCGCCTGCCGGAGAGCTTCCCTTTGCTGCTAACACTGACACCAGCACCGTTTGGCCTTGTAAGAACGTATCTACAAAGCGTTAAACATAGACGCTTGATTCTGCAGAGAACAGCTCATCATCATACACCTGGACACAAAATAGAAACTTGCAGCACGGAATTATCTAAGTTGGAGCGTTTCCCATATTCATAACTCAAAACCAGTTCTGATCCGGGGGAGAAGCCGTGTGACCCAGCAGCACTGGGTCACGTGGCTCTGCCTCTATCAGCGCAAGCTGAGTGTGCGCGAAGCCTGGTGTCAGGCCGCGAAGTGTGTACGGTTAATAGCGGATTCAGGCCACCAGGGGGCATCAGGAAGAAGCAACTGCACTGGCATTTAGGAGACTTTGTGTGTCCGCAGCCTCCCGCCCGCGCTGACAGAAAGCCCAACTCCTTCAAAGGATCCATTCAAACACTTCGCAACAAAGCTTCTGCTCGGCCTCTGGGCTACAGCTGGAGCCCCCAGGGAACACTGCTCACTCTCTGAGCGGAGGGCCCCGTGCCCGGGAGACCCTGGCACGAATGCGCCTGAGGCAGTGCTGGGCAAAGGCGCACTTGTCCGACGGTGCCCGGGCCTGTTACTGGCGGGGGTGGGGGTGCTGAGAAGCCAGGCCCCTGCCCCCGTCCTGGAACGACCTGCTGTCCTCCTGACTCACGTATCTCCTCACACCTCATCTTCTGCTCCCACCCTGTACCTCTGGGGCAGCTGAACGTCTGCTCCGCAGCTCGCAGCCCTCGGATCGCACTCCAGGGAGCCCAACACGTGACCAGGCTCCCGCGGCTTCCTTTAAGCTCCTTGGTGCACTAAAATAACTACCAATGGCGATCCTGCGGGAGCAGTCTTCAAGAGGCCAAAGCAGCTACAGGGCGCTCTTAAATCCAGCGCCTTGCGTCAGAAGTTTCATCAGGGATAAGCATTTGACAATCAGCTGCATCGCGATTTGCAAATACCCTGTAACCGGTGCCTACCTCAGCAAGCAAATCCCATGGGAGAGATTTAATCCTGGGGGAGTAGACAGCCCTAATAAGGACTAACTCCTCAAGAATTATGTCTTTGGGAAGATTTCGGGGCCTAAGTGCCCCTATCTCCTGCTCCTTCCGCAGCAATGGATTCCCTGCCAGACCTGACCTCACACCCGACGCTGCCTTCCTGTCCAGCTTGGCCATCGCCAAGGAACACATTCGGTCTGGAACACTGGGCCCGGCGTGGGTACTTACGTGGCTCAGTGGGGTCCAGCCCAGGGAGTTTGGAAGAGAAACATTCAGTTCCCCGAATGCTTTTTGTGTGTCAGAACACTTGTGTTACACTTACTAAAAGCCTAAAAGTCTCCACACTAAGTGAACAGAGGGAGGCTGGGTGACTCGGTGGGCACGGGTCATTAGCATGTCCCTGTCATTCACGGAGAACTCAGCGCTGGCGACGGACAGGGTGGTTTAACGGAGTGCTCCCCACCAGATGACAGGGGAATTTTTAGCACAAACTCCACGCTGTTTCTTTTTTTAGGAGTGGAAAGGCCATAGAAGGCTTAGGACAGGTGCCCATCCCCGTGATGGAGCCCCTTCTAACAGGAAGCTTCAGTCTCTCCCACTCTGTCACCCACTTCTGTTAGAGTCCATTCTGTACAAACAACAGCCCCTCCCTCCGGCTCTGCCCTTCTAAAGTTCAGTGAGCCAAGCCTCAGCCACAGGCCACAGTGAGCTGCGAGGTGGTACCTCTTGCTAACTCAAGAGGAGCTGCAAACCAGTGATCATCAATTCACTCAGGCTAATAGTTGATCCAATGGGAGTTTCAAAGGCGTAAAGAATTTCTCCTGGGGCCGGCACTGTGGCATACTGGGTAAAGCCCCGTCCTGCAGTGCCAGCACCCCATATGGGCACTGATTTGAGTCCCAGCTGCTCTACTTCTGATCCAGCTCCCAGCTAATGCGCCTGGGAAAGCAGTGGAGGATGGCCCAAGTCCTTGGGCCCCTGCACTCACGTGGGAGACCTGGAAGAAGCTCCTGGCTTCAGTTGTGGCCATTTGGGGAAAGGGCCAGTGGATGGAAGATCTTTCTTTCTCTCTCCCTCTGTCTCTCTGACTCTGCCTTTCATATAAAGAAACAAATCTTTAGCAAATAAAAGAATTTCTTCTTAGGATTTGATATGATGTCGTTTGCTGGGGCAGGAACATGGCTTGCTTAGGAAGGGGGAGAGGGGTGAAGCTTGTTCCCAGCAGGACGGGCAGGGGCAGGTGGCACAGACAGGGCAGACTTCTGCGAGCCCTCAGGGGACAGCAGGGAGGATGAGAGCCACAGCTCAGCCCCAGCTGGGTCAGTGGTGCCCACAGTCATGTCAGTCATCCAGGCCCGCGGGACCTCCCCCCAGCCTGGGACTGCAGCAGCGAGAGGCCCTCACCATTCAACCAGGCGGCGGCGGCAGAAGGCGCATCTGGAGCTGAACGCCGCTGTCTCTGCTCGCTCCTGCCTCCCCGAGGGGCCGCTGCGGTCCTCCTGCACCCAGAGCACAGAGATGGGGACGCGGTGACACAGGGCACGACTCACCGCAGATGGGCGGGCGCCCAGCTCGGCCTGGTCAGGCCCCCTCACAGGTGGGGGACAGGCAGAGGAAGGACAGGTGCCCACCCCTACCTCTGCCCCCACCCTCGGTGAGACCGGGCCTCCCTCCCATGGCCTGGGGCTTGGAGACAGGAAGTTTCAATGCCCCTGCTGGTTTCTTCCCTTCTCTTTTACAATCTGGGGTACAGATGAGAGAACACTTTCCCCTTTTATTCTTTCCTTTAGTTTCACATTACCCCAAGTTCCATGAGCAGAAGAGCAGTTAGGAAATGACTGGTTAAATCCATCAACCTGGCCAGCGTACTGGACCAGGAATTCAAGGTTGGGGACTGTCTTTCTCGAGACCTCTGTGATGGATTCCACGCCCCTTTCAACACAAAGCGTTCACCCCACTGTGCTGCATTTCTGACCGTGGCCTTACCCTTCTGTAAGTAGAAAGTCAATGGGCTTTTCCCACCACCATAAACAATGCTGGCACAATCATCGCGGGACGCATAGCTTTTTCCACATGTTGAATTACTTCCTGAGGAAGCATCCAGGCCAAAGGCTGGGACGTGCTTGTGTGATGACACACGGCGCCTAACTACTTTCCACAAAAACTGTGTGGATCACACGGCCACCGACAGTGTGGACGGCTCAGGTGGGGCACACCTTCCTTGGCATGGGGAACTGCCACTTGAAAATGCTTCTGTTCATTTTGGGGGGCCACCTTCTGCTAGTTAGCACTTCCAGTGCTATTAATAGGATATGAGCAGGGGCCAGCACTGTGGCATTGCAGATAAAGCCACCACCTGCAGTCCTGGCTGCTCCACTTCCGATCCAGCTCTCTGCTACGGCCTGGGAAAGCAGAGGAAGATGGCCCAAGTGCTTGGGCCCCTGCACCGGCGTAGGAAACCCAGAGAAAGCTCCTGGCTCCTGGCTTTGGTTCGGTGCATCTCCGGCCATTGTGGCCATCTGGGAAGTGAACCAGTAGATGGAAGACCATTCTCTCTCTCTCTCATTCTCTCTCTCTCTCTGCCTCTGCCTCTCTATAACTCTACCTTTCAAATAAACAAATCTTTAAAAAAAAAAAAAAAAAGGAGATAAGCATTGCCTCACTATTTATTTCCCATATGCTGTATTTTCTACTTGGGCTTTTAGTTCATATCCTCTATCAATTTTCTTTCTTTTTTTTTTTTTTTTTTTTGAGATTTCAGCATTTTCTTATTCGTTATGCACCTGATGTTTCTCATGTAGTCTTTATTGCTTCCCACCATCCTGGCACTTGCCTCATTTTAACAATGAGTAATCCAAGGCTCAGCGAATTTAAGCAACAAGACAAGGTCACATGGAGAGGAAGTGGCAGAGCTGGGATCTGAACCTTCACCCCCACACGCTTGTGTTCTTAACCACAATTCCACTCCTCTGTGCTTTTGTTGGAGCACTTGGCAGAATTCATGTCTCAACACTGAACATTCATCATTCATTGGTCTTATTTTCCCCATTGTCTGCCTTTAAAAAAATTTACTGTCGAGGCCAGTGCTGTGGCGTAGTGGGTAAAGCTGCCGCCTGCAGGGCCAGCATCCCATACAGGTGCCAGTTCAAGTCCAGGCTGCCCCACTTCTTCTTCTTCTTTTTTTTTTTAAATAAAGCTTTTATTTAAAGAATATAAATTTCCAAAGTACAGCTTATGGATTACAATGCCCCCCCCCCCCCAGGCTGCCCCACTTCTAATCCAGCTCTCTGCTATGGCCTGGGAAACAGTAGAAAATGGCCCAAGTCCTTGGGCCCTGCACCCATGTGGGAGACCTGGAAGAAGCTCCTGGTTTCTGGCTTCAGATTGGCCCAGCTCTAGCCGTTGTGGCCATTTAGGGAGTGAACTAGCAGATGGAAGACCTCTCTCTTCTCTCTCTCTGTCTCTCTGTCTCTGTCTCTCTCTGCCTCCCTGTAACTCTGCCTTTCCAATAAATAAATAAATAAATAAATATTTTAACAAACTGACTGTGGGTTCCCATTTTGCAAATATAAATTAAATGTTGATGTTCTCAGAGAAGGGGTGCAAACAGCCAAGGAACAGATGAAAATAAATAGTCCAGCACAGATTAAAACAATGAGATTCCAGTTTTTCACTTATTATTTTAACAAAGGTTGCTAAGAAATAAACATTATCAGGGGTGCTAACATTCCCCAGGCTCCGTGGTGGGCCTAGACCCTGTGGTCACCTTTCTATAGGCTGGTTCATCAGAACTTTCAAAGCACACTGTCTGAACCACTAACAGCAATCCTTGGTTTTTATTCTACAGAAACCATCAACTATGAACAAAAGTTTGCATATAAAGTGATGCTGCCTGAAACCAGGTTTATAATATCAAAGAACTGACAAAACCCACGTGCCCCTCACTAAGGGGACTAATTAAATGCATCGGGGTACATCCATGTAATAAAATATGATGCAGTCATTAAAAAGGAAACTAGAAGTTTTTTCTAAAGGTTGTAAACAGATGCTTACAATATAATGTTAAGCAAAAAAGCAGGTCACAAAATGTATAGGATGATCCCATTTTTGCAAATATCTGTGTGCAAGGGAAAAAAAAAAAAAGCCTGGAAGGATGTACACTAAAATATTAGTGATGATTATTCTCCAGGTGAAATTTTCTTCTATTTCCTGATTTATTTTTCAATAAGTATATGATGCTTTTATAATTTTGAAAATAAAGGGCGTTTTACTCCCTCCATTTTCCCCATGTTTTCTTTCGTCGCTACTAAGCCAACGGGGTCACCCATGCCCGTGACATTTAAGGCAGACTGACATCAGCTGCCCTCCTCAGAGTTAGGAGTCTTGGGCCTTAGCAGGACACGCCTGTTAGTACCGGAGCCAGGTGATCTCGGTTATACCCATTTCGCAGTCCGCGTGGGCCGCAGGGTAATAAGGAGCCAATGGAGGGAAGAGGCGGGACTCTGGGGTCGGGAGGCAGCCTCGAGGCCGTTCTATTGGCTGGCCCCGCACAGCCGCTTAGGTAACTGGTTACGAATGCAGCCTGAGAGTCAGTTCTGGAGCTACCTGGAAGCCACACTTGGGGGATTATTTGGCTTTCATTCAATCTGGTGTCTACTCGTCTTCCTGGGCCGACAGGAAGCAGCCAACTCAGGTAAGGAGGGCTGTTGGGGGGCCTCATGGATCCCAGCCGTCCTAACCATCAGCCCCGCACCACGAGGCCCGCAGGCGCTGGCTTGCGCTCCAGGCCACTTTTCTTGGGCGCCGGCGCGGGCTTCGGCAGGGGCCGCGCAAGGACCCGGCCTCTGTCCGGTGCTTTGCTGTGGGGGTGGCGAGCGGAGGAGTCAGCCCTGCAGGGCACCCGGGCCCCTGTGGCATGGAGTAACCAGCTCCCGGGGTTGTTGGTCAGGTTGCCACTTGGGCACCTGGGGGCAGCCACAGAGAGGACTCGCCCTTAGGTGCAGTCCCGCGGGAGGCCACTCAGACCCCCTCAGTGACTCCACACCATCGCTGGGCACCGCCGCATCCTACCCGAGCCCCCACCACTTTGAATGTCCCCTCCGACGTCCTCCCTTTCTAACCAGGGTTGCTTCTTGGGTCGCAGCCCGTATTACTTCATCGTCATGGCAGCTAACACGCACCTGCTGGGCTCGCTAACGAGGCAGGCCCAGCTCCACCTACTTTCTGTACATTAACTCACTGGAGTCCTGAGAAGCAGGTATTCAGATGCCCTTCCACGGAGACGAGAACTGAGTCACAGAGACGCTGTGTGACTTTCCCAGGATCAGAGAGCCGGTGACGGAGCCGGGCTGTCTGGCTTCAGAATCGGGCGGGTTGTACTCTTACTTCTTGCAGTATGCTTTTAATGTGCCGTAACTATGTTTTTCAAAATTATTTATTTTGCAATAAATAATTCCCTGAGTCACTTCCCAAATGACCACAGCAGCCAGAAACTCCATCCAGGACCTCCGCATGGGTGGTGGGAACTCAGCGACTTGAGCCTGCTGCTCACATCAGCAGGAAGCGAGAGTTGAATGGAGCTGTGGTTCAAACCATGGCACTCGGATGTGGGACACAAGTGTCTTAGCCTCTGTCTTAACTGGTCCAGTGAATGCCAGCCCCGTCCTTATGTTGACTTCATTTGTTAGGCCTAAGTTTCCTTCACAGAATGTAAGCACCTTGAGGGCAAGCAATCTGTCTATCTTATTTATGTTGTGCCCTCCATCACCTAGAAAAGTACCTGGCATCCAGCAATAAGTACTGCTGAATGAATGAGTGAATGAATGAGGCCAGCGGTAGATGTCTTTTCAGGGTTCCTCATCCAAAGCCATATGGAGTTGTTACCATCTCCCAACAGTTGCTGCAAACCTCAGGCCAAGTACATCAGAGCACGGGTGGCACTGGGAAAGCTGCCGGGTGGGCGGGGAGGCTGGCCCCCTGTGCTCCCGCCCACCACCTTGAAGCTGGCTCAGGGCAAGCAGAGTTATAGGCTGTGGCCCCCAGGCTGCCTGGGAAGCCCCAGGATCCTGGCTGTGAAATCCACAGAGGCTCCGGGTTCACTCCAGGGAGCCTTGACTCTAGGCCAGGCCTTCAGCCAAGCGTGCAGGATCCAAAGATGAGAACAAAGGCACCAAGACCAGCGGAGCGCAGTGCCCCGAGGAACAAAGCCAGAGCAGAGAAGGCTGCCTGGGTCTCATGGGGCCGTAAGTGACCTGACTCTGAAGCTGTCCCTGGAATGAAGGGAGCTGCGTGTTTCCAGGAGGCAAGCACATTTCTTTGGGAGGACTGGCAGTAGTTTTATCTTTAGCTCTGACAGAAACCTCAAGTTGCGAGTATCAGCCCAGGCTGTGCTTTCAAAGACGGGAGCAGTCAAGGGAAGGCAATTAGCTAGATGGTTCCATTTCTCAGGATTTTTATTTTAGTCTGAAATGTTCTGGTAGTTCAGGCTATGAAAACAGGAAGTGAAGAAAGACAGCAGTGAGGGATTTGAACGCCTAATCTTGCAAATGTAGATGAGCCAAAAGATTTTCACTGGAGAGAAAGAAAGTGCTGAAGTAGACTCAGAGCAAATAGTCATTTTGCCGGCTGTGCTGTTTTTATGTAGAAGAGGGAGTACAAGATGATTAGGAAGAAAAATTATGTTTTCCAGGCATGATCCATAAAAGGTTTGCCATCTATCCAGAAAAAAAAAAATAGCTCTCCAGTGGTTTATCAGTTTAAATTGCATCGTTACTTGCTAAGCTAATAAGATGCTTCCAAACCCAACACTTGAAATGACTTCTAATTTTTAAAAACTGGCTTCCTTTGAAATATGACTCATGGAATTTTGGAAAGTTAAGTTTTCACAGAATATTAAAATAGAATTCAGAGAATCCATGAATTAGGAGTCTCCTTGCGCATAAACACCATTTTTTTTTCTGGCACAAAACTAGGCTGTAGGTTGCCATATTACCTCGCTGGAGGGTGAGGAGGATGTGGGTGCCAAGCCATGCAGGATAGCTGGCGAACTAGGGGAAGGAGAGAGCTGAATTATATTTGCTCTCCTAGGTTTTTCTCTTTAATCATACCAAGCAGCGTCTCCACCTTGAAGATCTGACCTTCTGCTTTTCTAAATAAACCTAAGGAGGTCTCTTCTGGGCTATGTGCTCAGCATTCTGACAGTGAGAGCAGTTCTTGAAAGTAGCACTGAGCTGTGTTATTACTGGGCCTGTCTTCAGAGGGGAACCATGATGGATGCCTGCCATGACTGGCCTCCTGTT
Source organism: Sylvilagus floridanus (assembly GCA_949820135.1). Taxonomy (NCBI): domain Eukaryota; kingdom Metazoa; phylum Chordata; class Mammalia; order Lagomorpha; family Leporidae; genus Sylvilagus; species Sylvilagus floridanus. The sequence continues at coordinate 99,472,051 of OX463225.1, forward strand.
TATAGCTGCACCCCGAGAACTGGCACTCTGATCCTCATTGACTGTGCATCTTGGGGGTAGATCTCTGAATGGCTGCCACTGTCTCCACTATAAGCTGGGGTAGCTACAACTTGCTTATCTTGATCTGGTGATTTCAAGATTGCTTATGGTTCTGGGAGCTTTGATTCTATGGATATAATTGTTATGCCAATTAAAGAAGACATGAAGAATATGCATAATTTAATTAATAGACATGTTATAGATATAGGTGATGCGTATATAAATATATTTTATCCAACAAAGAGGATTCATGTTCTTCAAATCTATTACGTTTACAAAAATTTATCTTGTATTGGTCCACAAGACAGATGTCAGCAAATTCTCTTTAAGATTTGTTTATTTGAAAGGCAGAGCAGCGGAGAGAGAGGGAAAGACAAAAATCTTCCTCTGCTGGTTCAATCCCCAAATGACCACAACAGCCAGGGCTGGGACAGGATGAAGGCAGGAGCTTCATCCAGGCCTCCCATATAGGTGGCAGGGGCCCAAGTACCTAGGACATTGTCTTCTGGCTCCCAGGATGCATTAGCAAGAATCTGGATTAGAAGTGGAGTAGCCAATACTCAAACCAGCACTCTATAAGGGATGCCAGTACTGCAAGAAGCCACTTAACCTGGTATACCACTTACCAGCCCACAACAAATTCTCAAACATTAAAAAGTATACCATCTGGGCCGGCACTGCAGCTCGCTAGGCTAATCCTCTGCCTGCGGTGCCGGCACACCGGGTTCTAGTCCCGATCTTGGGGCGCCAGATTCTGTCCCGGTTGCCCCTCTTCCAGGCCAGCTCTCTGCTGTGGCCCCGGAGTGCAGTGGAGGATGGCCCAAGCGCTTGGGCCCTGCACCCTCATGGGAGACCAGGAGAAGCACCTGGTTCCTGGCTTTGGATCGGCGCAGCACACCAGCCAGAGCGGCCATTGGGGGTGAACCAACGGCAAAGGAAGACCTTTCTCTCTGTCAGTCTCTCTCACTGTCCACTCTGCCTGTCAAAAAATAAAAAAGTATACCATCCATATTCTCTGATCACTAGAAACAGTGAAATAGCCTAGAACAGCCTATGTGATTAGAGGAAGGCATTTGTCTGGTGGTTGGGCTGCTACTTGGGACACTTGCATCCCGTATAGGAGTACCTGGGTTCAAGTCTTGGCTCTGCTTCCAGTTCTAGCTTATTGCTAATGCACACCCTGGGAGGCCACAGATGATGGCTCATGCAGTATGGTCTCTGCTACCCTTGTAGGAGACCAGGATTGAGTTCCTGGCTCCTGTCTTTACCTGGCCTGATCCCAGCCATTGTAGGCATCTGGGAAGTCAACCAGGAGATAGAAGAAATCGTGTGTGTGTGTCTTTATGCCTTCCAAATAAAATAAATAAAAAACCCCTAACTGGAAATTTTAACATTCACCTAAGTAATTTTGGATTAAATGGGAAATAAAGATAGAAATAAGAATAATTTTATAAATGAATGATAAATGAGAGAACAGCATAGAAAACCAATGTACAGTTAAACTAGTACTCTGAGGAAATTGTATAGTGCTAAAATGCATTATAAGAAAATTTTGAAAAACCAATAAAGTAAATATTTGAAACAGGAAGACAGAAAAAGAAGTATAAATAAACCCAGGAAATAAAAGGAATTCATAAAAATAAGCAGAAATAAAAAATTTGTACTTGATTAATAAATGATGCTTTCTTTGAAACTATAAATTGCTGGTAAATCTGGGAAACATAAATATCATCAAGAATGAGTAGGGGCTGGCGCTGTGACATAGCAGGTGAAGCCACCACCTGTAGTGCTGGCATCCCATGTGGGCACCAGTTCAAGTCCCGTCTGCTCCACTTCAGATCCAGCTTCCTGCTAATGCACCTGGGAAAGCAGTAGAAGATGGTCCAGGTCCTTGTGCCCCTGCACCCAGGTAGGAGACATGGAAGAAGCTCCAGGCTTCTGGCTTTGGATGGACCCAGCTCTGGCCATTTGAGGGATGAAACAGCAGATGGAAGACCTGTCTCTCTCTCTCTGTCTCTCTGTCTCTCTCTCTGCCTCTGCCTCTCTGGAACTCTGTCTTTTAAATAAATAAATGAAATAATTCTTTAAAAAATATTCACAAGGATAGGAAATGTCTTAAATCCTAAGGGATTAAACAAGTTCATATCAACACAGTGTAAAGTGGGCAAGTTTCAAGGAAAATATAAATTATTAAAATTCACTACAAAAGAGGAAAGAAATATGAAAGGACTAATAACCATAGGAAAATGGAAAGGACTGAAAAATCTTTCCCCCCCAAAAAGGTACCAAGTCCAAGAGGGATTATGAGTGAGTTCAACCAAGCCCTTAAGTAACAGATATATGCTATATTATTAGACTCTTCCGGAACACAAAAAGGAACAGTTTCCCAACTCATTGCATAGTTCAACATTAAGATATTTATTGTGGGGTTGGCACTGTGGCACACTAGGTTAATCCTTCGCCTGTGGTGCTGGCATCCCATATGGGCGCCGGGTTCTAGTCCCAGTTGCTCCTCTTCCAGTCCAGCTCTCTGCTGTGGCCTTGGAGGGCAGTGGAGGATGGTCCTTGGACCCCTGCAACCACATGGGAGACCAGGAGGAGACACCTGGCTCCTGGCTTCGGATCAGCGTAGCTCCGGCCATTGTGGCCATTTGGGGAGTGAACCAATGGAAGGAAGACTTTTCTCTCTGTCTCTCTCACTGTCTGTAACTCTACCTGTCGAATAAATAAATAAAAATCTTTAAAAAAAGATTTATTGCTATATTCCACTACATTCATATGTTAAGGAAAAAAAACTAAACAGAGTTCTAAATCCCATTTAAACATTTTTACAACAAAAATTTAATCTAGGAAGCTAGGAATAGGAGGAAATGTTCTTGATGAGACTGATCTACTCGGGGGCAGTCACAATCGGGAGAATGCCTGGTCTGCTGGGAACAAGATAACGCTCTCCTACACTGCTGTTAATTAACCAACCTTGTACTGGAACACCTACAGATGAAATAAAGCAATAAAAAGAAATGAGGCCCATAAGACTATAAGGGAAGAAAAGATGCAAAGTCTAAATATTTAAGGGGGAAAAAAGCCTATCATTACTTTCAAATGCTGTCATTGTCATACCTAAAAACTAAAATAGCCAACTGAAAATCAACAAGACCCTAAGAACAGAATGACTTAAGTTATCCCAGTACAAAATTATTGAATATATAATTTTCTATATTTCCTGCCTACCAAGTACAGAAAACATCTGTCAACAATACTTAGAAAAGCTATAAAATAGCCAAGAGTAAACAACAACAAATATAAAAAATCTACATAAACATACACACACATGTTCCTGCCTGGAAATACTCATTGTGAAGATTTTAATTCTTCCCAATGCAAATTCAATACAATCAAACAAAATCCCATGGAATTTGATTAAGGAAAGCTGATGAGCTGATTATAAAACTTGTTACAGGAGTATACAAGAATAATCCAAGAAAAATTTTAAAAGAATCATTTCCAAAACATAAACCAAAAGAATTAGAAACTGGTTAATGTAGAAATAGAAATACAGACCAATGGGATGCAATAGAACCAGTCTCATCAATTTGTTGTTGTTGTTAAAGGTTTATCTTTATTTATTTGAAAGGCAGAGTTAGAGAGGTCTTTCATCTGCTGGTTCACCCTCGCAGATGGCTGCAACAGGCGGGGCTGGGCCAGGGAGAAGACAGGAGCCCAGAGCTGTTTCTGGGCCTCCCATGTGTTCAGGGGCCATCTGCTGCTGCTTTCCCATGCACGTTAGTAGGGAGCTTGATTGGAAGTGGTGCATCTGGGACTCTACAGCGCGCACGTGGGATGCCTTCATTGGGTTAATCCACTAGCCACAATGCCGGCCCACACGTGAATGTTTTACATTCAGTAACAGTGGCTTTTTCAACCAGTTGGGAAAGCCTGCCCAATACAGTAAGTAGTGGGACAAAGATTGAAGCAAGAAAATCAAGGTGATAATCAAATAAAATGTAGGAAAATAGTTACAAGCTAGCATGCTGCAGAGGACAAGGAGAGACTACACATTTAAGAGAAAAAAATGAAATGATGGAGCCAGACCTCCAGGTGTTCTCCAGGAGTGGGCTCAGGGTCGTGGCTGGGGAGACTGAGCGAGTGAAGAAGGTAGAAAGAGGAGGTGAAAACCTGGGGATTTGGAGCTAGAGAAAGGGCGTTTTTGAAGGAACCCGTGATGGTCTCTAGAAGCAGAAGACACGACTGTGTGCTGAGAGGACCAGGAAGAAGGAATTGAGAGGCAAAACCCCATTGCTGGCTCCTCGGCTTCTGGTGTTAGTGTGTGGAAGAATCAGATGGCTGTGGGACTGCATTCTGACAAGCAAGATGCACAAGATCCAAACAAATATGTTTGGATGTGACTTTTAATACGTAATAAGAGGTTTCAATAGGAGCACAGTTGATGTAAACAAGTTAGATTAGGCAGAGGCCTTGTAAAGTCCTTGTCCTATGGAAAGCCATCTACCTTAGCTTTTGGACTTGACACTTCATAGGCTCTCAAGATAGTGAGACCCCCAGCGTTGTATGAGGTTTTGCTCCTAGCCACATTATGCCCACGTGTGACAGCCTTTGTCCCGAGGTGGCTTTAACCAGGTCTGGGGAGGGGCCAGGTCCCTCCCTTTTCCCGGTTTTGAAAGCTTTCCCCGTATATGGTATACAATTGCAGTTAAGACTCTTGATTTATAGTCACCACAGGCACAGTGTGGTTGTAACTCAGATATAAATAAATAAGGTGTTGCGTAACTTTGGTCTTAATGTGCACAGAGCCTGTCTTTCAAATGACTGCCAAAGCAAGAGATTCCTTGGAAAATAAATATTCTTACTCTATTAATTTTTAAACAAACAGCAGATGCATGTGGAGATCTTCTCTTCCCAGAAAGAAAAATAAGCCTTTGGGAAAAATCAATATTGAAACTCCATCCTTGCTGTCTAATTACTTGGGATTGAAATAGAGGCAGACAGAGGTTCCATTCATTTTGAAAAAGTAAAATAGTCCCTCAGAGGAATCAAAAATTACCTCAGGATGCTAATGCAGAGAAGTAAACCATTAAAAATATCTTGGCACCAAGAATGATTCCATGTTCAAATACTCTGAGTAGAAACAGCTGAACTTTATAAATATTAAGCCCACGAAATGGATTCTTCTAATTCATCTCCCAAAAATTACATGGAAGCAATCCCAGCCTTGAGGTCTGGGTTACATCTTAAAATTATCTGGAGTGTGCCGCAGCGCGCCGTCTGCGGCAGCCATTGGAGGGTGAACCAACGGCAACGGAAGACCTTTCTCTCTGTCTCTCTCTCTCACTGTCCACTCTGCCTGTAAAAAAAAAAAAAAAAAAAAAAAAAAAAAAAAAAATTATCTGGAGTGGAGAGAGAAGGGTGGGATGCCATGAAAATGGCCATTTGGAAACTTCAGTGTGAGCGGTGTGAGTGCACATCCGAGTTTCTAATGCGAATTAACTTGAGAATCCTTTGATTTGAAGCTTCACCATTTTCCCTTTATCAGGATTCGTGGGTGCCTCTCTCCAACGGGGATCAACCTTACAGTGACCCTCTACTGCCCACTGCCCTTTGGAACAGTCAGTGAACAGGAAAGGAAAGGGGTAGGCGTAGAGAGAAGAGCTATGCAGGGACAAGAAAGGCAGGACTAGGGAGAAACAGGAAAGTGAAACGCTGAGGAAAGAAGAGGAGGGACTTGGAGAGAAAGCCCGCCGCAGTTAGCATGTTCATTTTTCTAGGGTTTTCTTGTGCTCCTCTGGGTCTCACAAGCAATCCTCATAACATCCGGCAAAATACAAATGCCCCAGGAGACCTTTGCTCATCTGGGGTGTGCCATCTGGCTCAGTGCCTCTCACAGCACACACAGCAGGCACCCTATACCACTTGTGGCATGAAGAGGCATTTTGCTAGCAGTTTTTGCTGACCCCACACCAACGACTGTCCAAGCACCAAGCCAGCAGCCACATCAGAACTCCACCTGAAGGAGATCACCTTTGACCCCTCCACCTTACAGAGTGGATTTAAACCTGACTTTTCTGGATCAAAGTCGCCAACGGTTGGGAATTTGTGCTTGGGGACTTGGAGCTGAAAAGTCAGATATATCTCCTGGGTAGCCAGAAACTCCTGCTGAAGATGCTCAAGGTCAAGTTCGAGACATCCCTGCAGCAGTGAGTTGCTGGAATCATTCACACGTAAGCCTGAGTGTGTTCTCCCGTAACTACAATGCAAGTGGGTCCTGTGGGAGTGTCGAAATGAAACCACCACCCTCCTGGCAGTGCCAATGTTTCATTTTACAGCCTGACATCTAAAACCGAGGCAAGTCATCTCAGCAGTCACCACAACCACATAGCTGTGAAACACAGTGACTTCTGACCGCTCTCTCGGGACCCACCAAGGCCTCAGAACTTGCTCGGGTGGACACTGATAATGCCCTATATTTACAGAATGAGTTTTAGCTTACATAGCACTTTCCCATTTCTTATTTAAGCCACACATCCATGTTGTATACACCTCAAATTTGATTTGATTATCCCAACTGTATAGAGGAGGTCATTGGAGCTCCAGGAAGGATGTTTGAAGCCACACAGAGCTGAAAAAGGGACTCAAGTTAGAGGTCCTGGGTTTGGGTGCATGGGCAGTTGGAGGGAAGGACCAGTAGGAAGATTCGGCCAAAGCTATGAATGGATCTTCCAGACATCACCATAACACAACCTCATCCAGACGTCACCATATGCACCCTCATGCAGATGAGGATTTAACCGTAAAGGCGAGGGTCATGTCTTAAAGATGCATAGAGGCTTCAGCCCCACATCCCCAGTCACTAACCATTCCCTGAGCATTGCCTGTGCCTAGCCCAGGCCAGAAGTGTGAGATACAAAAATTGTATCAGGCACAGACCCTGTCTTGGGAATTTTATTCCACTGAGAAAACAGAATGTCGATTAGACGACTTTGCTCATTGGGAAGAGACTTAAGACAGATTTCAAGATGCACAGCAGCGCTCGAACCAGGCTGTATCCATGAGAATGGAGAGGGACAAATTGGAGAGAGATTGCCAAGAGCAGAAATAAAACACAGTGGGATTATAGGACCACATAGCAGAGTTAAAGTTTAGACTATGCTGTTTACTAATTGTATGATTGTAATTGATTTGAATTCTTTGTCAGTTTCTTTATCTGTAAAATTAAAGGAATAGCCCTCACTTTATATTATGAAAACTAAATGAGATAATGGATTGCACTCAGAGCATAGTTCATATGCTCTTCAGTTTATGATCAGGTTACAAATCCAATAAACTCGTTGTAAGTTGAAAATTAAGTCAAAATGCATTTAATCCACTTAACCTATGAACCACATGGCTTACTCTAGCTTGCCTTTAAACATGCTCAGAGCACTTACTTTAGTCTAAAGTTAAGCAAAGACATCTAACACAAACCTATGTTATGAGAAAGTGTTGCCTAGCTCATGTAATTTATGGAGCATGGTCCCTTGTGGAGACCAGGTTCACCCTGTGACCACTGGGCTGACCAGGAGGGACAGTTTGCTCCCGCTGCCCTGCATTGCAAGAGAGCAGAGTACTATATATCACTAGTCCCCAAAATATCAAAAATTCAAAATCTGAAGTGCAGATTCTATGGAATGGGTACCACTGTCACACCATTGTAAAGTAAAAAGCATCATAAGTCAGGAGATAGGCATTTGGCCTAGTGGTAAGGACATCCCATATTGGAGTGCCTGGGTCTGAGTCCTGGATCCTAATCTCCACTTCCTGCTAATGCACACCTTGGGAGGCAGCGGGTGATGGTGCAGTTCTTGGGTTCCTGCCCCCCAGGTTGCAGTTCCCAGCTGGTTGGAGTTCCCAGCTCCTGGCTTCAGCTTGACTCATCCCTGGCTCTTGCAGGCATCTGGGGAATGAACGAACAAATAGGAGCTTTCTTCTCCCTCTTCCTCTCTCTCTCCCTATGAATTTTTAAAAATTCTATGTTGAACTGTTGTTAAGTTGCAGAGCGTCTGTACATACTCAGTAGATAGTAGCTGCTATTAATATTAAACATGAATAGACAAGAGTTTAGAAACATCTTGGATATAAGGTATAAGAGAAGTTAGGTCTGGTGGGCATTTTCCGTCTCCCTCCAGCCCCATTCTCCATCTTTGCACCCCAGCCAGGAGCTGGCCTTCAATCCAAAGGCCCCCTTTGTCCTTGTTGCTTTCAGCCAGTGGGAGGCAACAGCGGATGGAATCTATTGCCTTATTTCCTCCTCCCTGTGTCATCATGGGTTCTCCATGCCCCTCTACCAAAAGCTGCAGAGCGTGTCAGCTACTCCTACAATTACAGCTACTCTCCTCAGGCTCCACACCTGCTCCTTCCGGCCTGAGAGTGAAGCAGCAACCCCTGCTCCTTCCATGAGATGCTTTTGTATCTCTTGTTGATTTGCCTTGCGTTACCCACAGTGTTGCAAAATGTCTTTACTAATGTCTGCTGGGACCCTGACTGATAGTGCAAAGCTCGCAGACAATGCTCCAGTTTCTAGCGTGGGATATGAGAAGGTTGTGATCAGACTGTGGAATTTGGAAAGGCCAAGAAGTTTGAGTGAAGGTGTTAGTGTTGGACAAGGTCAAGTTTGCAGTAAGAGTGGAATAGCTCAGTAAGATACACACAGACTTGTGGAGCCATGGGGGAGAGGTCAGGACCAGTGATTTGGTGATTGATTGCATGAAAAGGGCAGTTGAAGCCTTAAGAGAGAATTAGCTATTCAAATAGGATAAAGAGAAAAAGGAAGACAGCCCATTATGAGTTGTAATGTAGGATCTCAAAATTTAAGTGGTATCATATTTCAGAGATAGGGCACAGGTTTCTAGGTAGAAATGTACCTCATTTAGTTCTCATCACAACTCGAGATGGAAGGCGTCTAAGATTCTATAACTGATCAGCAGAATAAAGATGTCTTCTCCAGAGTCCCCATCTCTACCAGGGCAGGCTGGGAGGTCAGTTTCAGTCCTATCTGGAAGAATCAACACCAAACCAAATGGACTTGGAACTCAGACTACAGACTGGCACCATCAAGGAACCACCTCTACCATCTTCCCGATCCTAGGAGAACTCCCCACTTTCCCTTTAACATCAGGGAGACACTCTGAAGGCCTTGACCCAGTTCTCTGTGCTTTCCTTCGCCCTTTAAAATTCGATGGTCTGCCAGTTTCCAAAATCCTCACTTTTTGGAGACCCCCTGTATCCACCATTTACCCATTAACCCTGCCATCTGGCTTCCAGATCCACCACTTCTGGCCGCCTGGCTGCCAGTCAGGTGCAATGCGCATCTGACTGACTTTCCTTCCTTCCTTCCCCACTCCCCACTTTCTGAAGCCCTCTGTTCTCTTGACTTCCACAGCTCTGCTCCTCTAGCTTTGCCTCGGGCCTAGGGTCTTTCCTCTGCTATTTCGCACGATGGTGCCACTGGCCCTCTTCACTTCTGTCTCTGCAGGTTTCACTGGGCAATCTCATCCACCCCATGGCCTCAGTCCACACCCAGCTCTGCCCAGATCTACCTTTTGGGCCTAAATCACCACCTACTGGATTTTTCTTTCTTTCTTTTTTTTTTTTTTAAGATTTATTTTATTTTATTGAAAGACAGGGTCACAGAGAGAAGTAGAGACAGAGAGAGAGAGAGGTCTTCCATCCGCTGGTTCACTCCCCAGATGGCCGCAACGGCCAGAGCTGCACTTATCCGAAGCCAGGAGCCAGGAGCTTCTTCTGGTTCTCCCATGCAGGTGCAGGGGCCCAAGGACTTGGGCCATCTTCCACTGCTTTCCCAGGCCATAGCAGAGAGCCGGGACTAGAACCGGTGCCCGTATGGGATGCCGGCGCTTCAGGCCAGGACTTTAACCCACTGCGCCACAGTGCTGGCCCCCCACACTGGATCTTTCTACTTGGATGGTCCTAGGGACCTCAAACTCAAAGTGTCCCAAGCTAAACTTGACATCTTGCCTCCTGCTCGCTTTCCACAGCGTTCTGAACTGGACCCTGCACTTTTATTCCTGACCTGGGAGCTCAGCCAGGCCTCCTCCCTTCCTTTATTGACCCCTTTCAATCTGCCAGACACTTCCCTGGAGATTAGACTTGTTCCCCTCATCATCTGCATTGCCAGCCTCAGTGCTGCCTGGATGATGGCTTCCCAACCACTCTCCGTGCCAGTAGACTTCCTTTCATGGTGCTTGCCATTTCCCAACCCTACATCCCTCATGGCTTCCACGTCACTCAACCTCAGGAGAAAATCTAAGCTTCCTAGCAGGGCACAAAGGCCTGTCATTATGTGTCCCATCCATCCCTAGCCTCCTCCATTGCACTCCCCTGCATGCATCCTGAGTTCCACTTAGTGAACTACAGAGCCCCGCAGTTTCTCGTACCAGCAGCACTTTCTTGCCCCTGTGCATTGTACCTGCTACTTTCTAGAACACTCCCTTAGCCCCTGTTCTGCCAATCTCACCCTTATTCATCTGGCACTGGCCAGCCAGAAGTCACTTCCAGGAAACCTTCCAAAGCGTCCCCTAACTGGCAAAGCTGAGCTGCCTCTAGGCTGCCATCAGCATCATCTCCAGTGTGTGTCAAGCTGCATTTTAACTGTCTCTTTGCCTCTCCTGTTATTCCTAGAAGACTAAACCACTTGATGAAAGAACTATTTCTTCATCAACAAAACCTAGTGTCTGGCCAGGATCTAGGACACACAAAGTGCCTGGCAAGTGTTTACTGAATGACTGAATGGCTGGTTTAATTAATGCAAGGCATGATCAGTGGTGTCTTTCAGCATTTGGGTCCTCCTGATTTTTGTCCCTGCTGTTAGCTGTCTGAACCTTGCTTGTGCCAACATCAGGACTTGTGAGCATGCGTCTTGTTGTTGACCCAAAGGCCCAAACTCCATCTTCAGTGCCAGCACATTTGTGGTTCTCTTGGTCTCAGCCTCTTGCTCCCTTGCTCCACCCCAACTTCCCACTGCCCTGGCACTGATGACAGCATAAATTAGTAGCTGACAATAGAAACTATTGATTTGACTGAATGCAACAGCAAGCAAGGACATGGAAGAGAACAATTTTTGATCTGAAAAGCAGTGCTTCAAGGTTTACGAGCTTCAAAGTGTTATATATTGAGTTGCCAGATACCAGTAATTTTCACACCCTAAATCTGCCAGGAGCTGGCAACTGTAGAGAAGCTCACGCTTTGCAGTGGCTTGCGTGTTCTGCTCTGGAACCCACCGTATGAGGCGACTGTGAGGAGTGACAGCCCTGAGTAATAGCCCCTGAGAAGGAAAGAGGGCTGAGTACATACAGAAGCAGAATTCTAAGCTCTTTGAACCCCATAAACAAGGGTATTTTAATATTCAGCAGGATATTTCCTATCAGACTATTCCTACTCTCACCACTGTAGGCAATATTGGTGCTATGATTTGTATCAGTGATGTCAAGTTTCTTACTAAAGGATTTAAAACCTGAATCAAAGTCATTACCAGCCTTCCGTCTTGCAAATGACCGTCAGAGTCTTGCTTTATACTTTTGGAAAACTCTTGTACCTGCAGCAAGAGAAGGTAATGTTTTATTAGTGGCACGGTTGTTCGTGTTTGAATTTGGTGACTCCTATTGTTTGTAACAAGCTTTAAAAGTATTACTTTAGACTTCAGTTGCTCGGTCTGCTCCTTCAAGCTCTGACACATCTGTTTTCCTTGGGATATCTTCTGAAATATGTAAGAAGAACTCAAGAGGTGGTCTTTCTGAGAGGTTGATGTCAACTTGAAGAGCTTCGTCTCTGATTCTACTCCTGTACAGGGAAGGATGCGTCTTGACTAACATCCATCTCAACCTTTCACAGTATTAGGCACTGAGAGTGGAAATCTGTGGCAGTTACCACCACTTGTTATTTTTTTTTTAAATTTTCAAAACACTTGCATATATCTCAATCAAAGAAGTTTTAAAACACGAGTACCTGGGAGAAGTTCCTGGCGGATGGGGACCGGAGGCTTCATCTGCACAAGTAGAGGACAAGGAGACATCAGGGTTGATACTGATCGGTGATGCATCCCCGTTGTAGGAGCAGCTCCATGCTGCGGTCACAAGCCAGGGCTATGAAGCCACGGCTGAAATCCACTCTGACATCTATTTGCTGGGGGACCTGTCAGTTGCCTTATCACTGTACACCTCAAATCCCTTGGTGGTAAAATGGGGGTAGCAATAGGACATCACTTATAGGGTTGTATGAGCATAAAATGTTAAACATTTACTGCAATATCAGGCATGTGGCAAGCACTCACCAAGGCGAGGGTACTTCAAGAAGTTTGTGGAAGGACAGAATTAAAGGAGAACTTTATTGTTGTGCAAAAAGTTTGGAAGCCATGCATAGCTTTTTCATGAGACACATTTTCCATGAACTTTTTGAAGGCCCCTGATGCAGGTTAGCTGCTGCTACTACTATGCTTGACACCACCAGGAGGAGAGCTCCATTTCTTCTGAAAGCTGACTGTCCAGCCGTGAGGACAAGTGCTTTGCTGCTCCTGCCTCTAGCTCTGCTGTGGGCACTCTCATTAGCACTGACCCCACGGGAGCCACACTAGAGAGCAACACAGCACGCATTATGTTCCAGAACCTGCACTGAGACATTGATTGCGTTCTGCTTGCCTCGGGGTACCCGGACAAGGATTGAAATTCAGAGTGACCCATCTTGGAGATCTTCCCATTGTACCTAACACATACATCTCAAACACATGAATGCCAGACAGCCAAAGGGTAGTTGTAGCGGTCTTGAGTATAAGGTAGCTGTGAAACCTACAGGATCCAGGTCTCTAACCTGAACTGACAGGACTGGGGGAAAACCAGACAGCAGCCTCAAACTCCCACTTCCAGAGACACAGACCTGGTATCTATCCTGCTTCTACTAACCTTGGGCCCTGGAGAGCTGGATACAGCACGGATGTTCACCTGAAAGCAGAACAAGGAACATTGAGACTTCCTGATACCACAGGGCTGTAGGTTTTCTGAGACCTAGAAAAGCATCCCAGTCATGGCCACATGGGCTGCTGCCTCCAGGTGTGTGTGGGAGTCTATTCATAGTGGCATAACAGGTAAAGCCGCTGCCTGCGACACCAGCATCCCATATGGGTGCCTATTTGAGTCACAGGTGCTCCACTTACTATCCAGCTCCCTGCTAATGCACCTGGGAAAGCAGCAGAAGATGGCCCAAGTGCTTGGGCCCCTGCACCCACTTGGGAGACTTGGATAGAGTTCTTGGCTCCTGGCTTTGGCCTGGCTCAGCCCTGGCCATTGCAGCCAGTTGAGTGGTAAACCAGCAGATGGAAGATCTCTCTCCCCTCTCTTATATAACTCTGACTTTCAAATACACAGATAAATCTTGTCAAACCAATGGCTAAGAATATTCTACTACTGTAGTTTTAATGATCTATCATTACTTTAAAATTTACTCTTTATGGATAAAATGGTCATTTTTCCATTCAATTGTTGTTTATAGCTGTTGTCTGTGTTCCCATTAAACTAGTCTTTTTGCTTACTCCTTGTTAAACTTCTTATTCAGTGAAGTTTAAGCCTTTTTACTGTAACATAAATTTAATTTTTATTTTTTATTTTTTTTGACAGGCAGAGTTAGACAGTGATAGAGAGAGAAAAAGGTCTTCCTTTTCCATTGGTTCACCCCTCCAAATGGCCACTACGGCCAGTCCAAATCCAGGAGCCAGGTGCCTCCTCCTGGTCTTCCATGCAGGTACAGGGCCCAAAGACTTTGGCCATCTTCCACTGCCTTCCTGGGCCACAGCAGAGAGCTGGACTGGAAGAGGAGCTACCAGGACAGAATCCGTTGCCCCAACCGGGATTAGAATACAGGCGCCCCCAGGCGAAGGATTAGCCAAGTGAGCCGCAGTGCCGGCCATTGTAATGCAAATTTAAAATATGTTATCTCAAAAACTAAAGCAGAAAGGAAGAAGGAAGGAGAGTGGGAGGGATGGAGGAAGGTAGAGAATATCATTATGTTCTTAGAATTTTATATACAAAGTACATTGACTGTTAAAAACTAATTAAAAATTAAAATAAAAAATTTAAAAACCTAAAATTCACTGAGTATTCAATTGAAAGAGAAGGAGTTGAGTGTGAGTTATGGAAATGGAAACAGGAAGACAGTGCTGTTCAGTCCAGAAAGCCCTCAGTAAGGGTCGGAAGAAAGAGCACACGAGGGCAGGTTGTTTGGTGTAATTGTTAAGATGCCACTGGGTAGGGGATGCCCACATCCCACAGAGGAGCGCCTGAGTTCAAGTCCCGCCTTTCCTTCAGACTCCACCTTCCTGCTAATGCGCACCCCGGGAGGCAACAGATGGTGCTGGAGTTCCTGCTATCTGTTTGGGAGACCCAGAATGAGTTCTGGGCTCCTGCCTTTGGCCTCACTGACCCAATCCCAGGGGAGTGAATCAGTAAATGGAAGATTTTTGTCCATCTGTCTCCTCTCTCTGTCTCTCAAATAATAAAACTAATTTAAAAATAAAAAATATGCAATTTTTAAAACCCCAATATTAAAAACAAAAAAAACAAAAAACCATGGGGCCAGCGCTGTGGCACACTAGGTTAATCTTCCGCCTGTGGCACCAGCATCCCATATGGGCACCAGGTTCTAGTCCTGGTTGCTCCTCTTCCAGTCCAGCTCTCTGCTGTGGCCTGGGAAAGCGGTATAGGATAGCCCAAGTGCTTCAGCCCCTACACCCTCATGGGACACCAGGAGGAAGCACCTGGCTCCTGGCTTCGGATCCGCGCAGCTCCAGCCATTGTGGCCACTTGGGGAGTGAACCAACGGAAGGAAGACCTTTCTCTCTGTCTCTCTCTCTGTCTGTAACTCTGCCTGTCAAAAATAAAAATAAAATCTTTTTAAAAAAACATACAATATTGGTAAGGTGCCAAAGAACTATAACATTGACTTTGTTCATGTCAATTTCCCTTATTATTTTGAAAAAAGATTTATTTTGCTTATTTATTTGAAAGGCAGAGTTACAGATAGAGAAGGCAGAGAGATCTTCCCTCCCCTGGTTCACTCCCCAAGTAGCCACAACAATGAGGCCTGGGTCAGGCCAAAGCCAGGAGCCTGAAATTCCATCTGGATTTCTCCTACAGCAGTGCAGGGGCCCAAGTACTTGGGCTATCCTATACTGCTTTGCTAGTGCATTTGCGGGAAGCTGGATCAGAAGTAGAGCAGCTAGGACTCCAGCCACACTCATATGGGGTGCTGGCATCACAGGCAGCACGACAATACTGGCGCCAATTTCTTGTATTTGTTTTTAAAGATTCATTTAGATATTTGAAAGGCAGAGATACAGAGAGAGAAGGAGAGAGAGAGAAAAACAGAGACAGCTCTTCCACCCACTGTTTCACTCCCCAAATAGCTGCAATGGCCAGGGCTGGGCCAGGCCGAAGCCAGGAACCCGGAGCTTCTTCTGGTCTCTCACGTGGGTGCAGGGGCCCAAAGACTTGGACCATGATCCACTGCCTTCCCAGGCACAGTAGCAGGGAGCTGGATCAGAAGTGGAGCAGCCAGTCTCAAACCAGTGTCCATATGGTTCGCCAACACTGCAGGCAGAGGCTTGACCCTCCACACCAAACCACAGTGCCAGCCCCCTCCCCCAATTTCCCTTATTAAACCTCAATAATCAACAAGACCCTAAGCCTCAGCATGTTAGAGTATTGGGTGGAGGATAAGAAGATGGGGTAAGAAAATAGGAGAAGTAGAATAAATTAAATAGCAATAATGTAGTAAATGGTTACGAATATAACAAATTTGAAATCTGTTGCTAAAGATCCTAATTCAATTCCATTTAGCATTGATAGCTAGAGGCATAATCTATGCTGGATACAAGGCCAGGCCCCTGGAGGAAGGTAGGCAATGGAAAGACAAAGATAAGGTTGTTGCCCTCCCAAGTCTTCAAGTCTAAAGGAAGAAATAGACACCTGCAGGGGCTGGCATTGTGGCACAGTAGGTTAAGCTGCCACTGTGATTCCAGCATCCCGTTGCAGAGTGCTGTTTCGAATCCCTGATGCTGGGTTTCTGACCCATCTTCCTGCTAATGCATCTGGGAAAGCAAGGGAGGATGACCCAACTACTTGGGCCCCTGCCATCCATATGGGAGACCCAGTTGGAGTTTCTTAGACCTGGACCAGTCCCAGACACAGCAGCCATTTAGGGAGTAAACCAGAGAATGGACTATCTCTCTGTCTCTTCCTCTCTCTCTCTCTCTCTCTCTCTCTCTCTCTCTCTCTTTCTGTCATTTTATCTTTCAAATAAACAAATACATGTTAAAAAGATAAGAAATTGGGGCCAGCGCCATGGCTCACTTGGTTAATCCTCCACCTGCGGCGCCAGCATCCCATATGTTCTGTCCCGGTTGCCCCTCTTCCAGTCCAGCTCTCTGCTTGTGGCCCGGGAGGGCAGTGGAGAGTGGCCCAAGTGCTTGGGCCCTGCACCCCATGGGAGACCAGGAGAAGCACCTGGCTCCTGGCTTCAGATCGGTGCAACGCTGGCTGTGGCAGCCATTTGGGGGGTGAACCAACAGAAGGAAGAGCTTTCTCTATCTCTCTCTAACTCTGTCAAATAAAAATTTAAAAATATATATATAAGAAATAGCCCCCTCCAGATTACTGTGACCCAAAACAAGCTGAGATAATCATGCTGACAAACACACTGAGCTAAGGAGGATGAAATGATTGACTTAGGAGAGCTGAAAAGTCATGTGGCCCGAGAGGAAGTGGAGGAGACACTGAGAATGAGCAGATCTCTGGTGAGCAGAGCTAGGATGTCCCTTGCAAGGTCAGAGCTTGGAGGTTCAGGCTCTGATGAGAGGCTGGGGACCCGCTCGAGGAGAACTCCCAGAGGAGAGGAGCTCAGCTAAGAAGAATAAAATGAAGCTTGAAAAGGGGGGGCAGGGAACTCTATTTCCATATTCTTGAGGAATATGGATTTTGTCAGTTCAGCCCTTGAGTCATCCTTTGAGGACGCTCACTGAGCTTCTGAGAGGCTGAGTCACTCACCCAGGGTGCCCGGGGGCCTGAGCTGGGACCGACCCGCATGTGCCCTCCAGAGCAGTGGCCCCAGTGACTGTTTTACAGAGAATGCTTCACTCACCTGCGTTTGTGGGGAAACTTCTGTGATTTTCCTTTTCTGCTCTTGATGTTGCTTTTCTGCACAGTTTGACCTAGACCTGGTTTCTAAAATATCATGTATAATAGCTGGCTTATACCTCAATTTAGGAGAAAAGTTGGGTTGTTTGGGTAATGGGAATGGTCTGTTAATGATGTTGGCTTTAGAAATTTTCACCTTGGGAGCAACCTTTGAGAAATCAGGGAGCTGGTAAAGAACTTGGCCTTGGCCATGTTGGAATCCATGGCCTGACGATGCTATTTCAGTCTCCTGTTTCTGGGGGACTTGCCCTGGGCAGTTTTTCGGTTTATCCCTTGGACCCTTAATTTGAGTTAGAAATGCTGCGTTTTTTTGATGGCGGCTGTCTCCGGCCACCTCTGGCCCCTCTGGGTCACGGATATTTTCTTCTGCTGTGACTCGACAACTGGGCTTCTTGCCGCTTTCACCATCTGTTTTGAGGCTGAGTTGGTCAGTGACTGCTGGGCTTTGTTCTTTGGGCCAAGGAGTCTGAATATAACCTGAAATAATGTTCTCAATGATGGCTGCTTCCTCAAAACTGTCTGAACTCAAGGTGTTGGGGAGAGTTTTCTCATCAGTGCCTTGACCTCTTAAGAACCGCTCTTTGGAAAGATGATGGTGTAAAACAGTAGAAATGTTTGTCTTTGAGCTATCTCCTTCATTAGCTATGACACGCAGAGTCACGGCGCAGTGTTTCTCTTTGTCGTATTTTTTGTTGACAGCATTCTCGGTGGTTTTATCCAAGGTCATGGCTGCAGCTCCATCTCTGCAAGTCCCCTGAGTAGCCTTTTCCTGAGGGGCATCTCCTAGTAAAAGAATTTGGTTAGTGACACTCCAGTGGGCATCTTTTGAGGTAATATTATAATCAGTGCACGTCTTGCTTCTTGGGAGATCCCCATCGTAAGGCAAGTCCTCCTGTTGTTTGTAAGTCATGTCTTCTGAAAAGTCGGCTTCGTCCATGCTCATGCAGTCCAATCTAGCCCGTCCTCTGTAGCTTGGCCTTGGGGTTCCTAACTGTGACAACGGGTCTTCTGGTTTTCATTGACTGTCTTCATTGTGTGTTCTAGTCTGCATGAAATAAGAATAGCCTCACTGTGGAATACATTGGGATAAGTGGGAGACTATGCTTATGCTGGTATCTATGCCAGGACAAAATGGATATTTTTCATTTAGAGAAATTCAATTATAGACCTGAAGGCAGAAGACTTAGCCAAGAGCTAACTCTTCCTATATATGATAGAATAGTTAAAAAAAAAAAAAAACACTGGAAAGTGTTGAAATTTTCAGGGAGACAAGGTAGAGAGAGAGAGAGAGAGAGAGAGAGAGAGAGCAAGCGAGCAGAAAGAGAGCAGAAAGAGAAAGAAAGAGAGAGAGCTTTTATGCACTAGTTCACTCCACAAATGCCCACAATAGCCAGGGCTGGATCAGGCTGAAACCAGGAACTCCATCCAGGTCTCCCGTGAGGATAGCAGAGACCTAAGTACTTAGGCCATCATCCACTGGTTTCCCAGGTGCATGAACAGGAATCTGGATCATAAATGGAGTAGCCAGGACTTGAACTGTATGGGATGCCAGTGTCACAAGCGGCTGTTTAACCACTGAGCTACAGTGCTTGGTCCCATGACCAGATCTTTTCAACCTCCCTTAGGAAATCCTATCTGGAGTTCTCCAAAATAGGAGTTTGAGGTGCAACCAAAGTATTCATGGTTTTAAGTACCATAGGGTTGGGCATTTGGCCTAGCTGTTAAGATCTAGTTGAGATACTTGCTACCATATTGGAGGGCCTGGGTTCAAAGCCCAGCTCTAGCTCCTGATTCCAGCTTCCTACTAAGTAGTGATAGCTCAAGTAGTTGGGTTCCTGAGACCCACATGAAATTCCTGGACTGAGCTCCTGGTGTGAGCATTTGGGGAGTATACCAGTGGATGGGAGCTCTTTCTCTCTCGGCTATCAAATGAAACTAAAGTAAAGTACTCTGGATCTCATTTGCCTGTGTATCACCAACTGGCTCTAAGTCTTATCTACTGAAAGCCAGCTCAGCTCAAACTTGATCACCCACCTTACCATTTCTGTGTTTTCCTTTAAGATTTATTTTTAATTGATGCATAATAACTGCACATTTCGATACATGTACACATTATATTTAAATTAGGCTAATTACCATATTCATCACCTGAAATATTTACTATTTCTTTTTAGCAAAACATTCAAAATCCTTTATTGTAGCGATTTTGAAATATATAATGCATTTTGTCTACTACCATACATTAGTGTCTACTGTTCAGTAGAACACCCCTTCTCCTGTACACTTCCTGGCCTCTGGTAACCACTATTTTAGTCTCAAGTTCTATGCTATCAACATTTTCTACTAGTTTTTCTTTTTCTTTTCACTATATTTGAAAGAGAGAGAGAGGGATCTTTCATCTGCAGATCACTCCACAAATGCCTACTAGGCTGGGTCTGGGCCAGACCCAGGCCAGGACCCCAAAACTCAATCCACATCTCCCATGTGGGTGGCAGGGATGCAAGTACTTGAGCCATCACCTGCCTCTGAGGGTATGTGTTAGCAGCAAGTTGGAATTGGGAGCAGAGCCAGGACTCAAACCCAGGCACTCAGCTAGAGGATGCGGACATCCCAAGTGGCATCTTCACCACTAGGCCAAATGCCTGCCCTGCCTCAACCTTCTTAAACTCACATATGTATGTAATCATGTGACATTCATCTTTGTATGTGTGGCTCATTTCACTTAGCACAATGTCCTACAGGTTCCCTCTTCACCTGTCTCTCCAGACACTCTGGTTCCCTTCCCCTGATTTTCCTTTGTATGTTCAAAGGTAGAAGAACTAACAGAAATATGCCCAAGGGACAGAGAAGCCTCTGCCAGCCTTGGGCCAAACATGCCTCTTCGAATTAGGGCCAATCAGGAGCCTAGAGGCAGAGGCTGCTGGCGTCAGGGCAGCTTGGGGGTCCTCCTGGGAAAGATCAAAGCAAAACCAGCTGCCATTTGTTGCAGGGCCTTTTTCTTAAAAAAACAACATTTTAAATACCCATGTAGGAGTCTTGTCTTGATCTGTGAGCTTTTGAGACAACTCCTTAGGAACAGTAAAATGATTTCAAGTTTTACATGGAGTTACTGAGGCTCTGTCCTGCCCAGAGCCCCAGCCAGGCTCTGAGGTTTGCTATCCCAGCCTGACCACAGTCCCTGGCCAGCCTCCCTTTCTCATACAATGATGGGGTTGGGTGAGCCAATCTCTGAAGTCCTCTTGCCATCCAAACTTTTATGATTTATTAGACAACCTCAAAGCTAAAATAATGTTTGACCAAAAAAAAATGAGTTAAGTTCTCCAAGGAAAAGGAATTGCTAAATGTGGTGAAGACATCTATGAAGCATTGCACAAAATGTTTAATTTATAGATACATGCCGGTGTCAGATTACTCAGTCAAAAAGATAGCTCTGGGGAGCGGGAGGGAGGAGCAAGCAAGACATCATTGCAGGGTTCCTGTAAGTCATTTGTAGAGGTTAGTGTAGACTGTAAAGCCAGGGACATCTTCATGAGCAGAATTACAAGCTCCTCTGACCCAACTTGGACAACAAGGGAAAATGCAAAGTCACAAGCAAAGTGGGGAAGCAGGAGGAGAGAGATACGGACTTGAATTCCGGCTTCTCTGTTCATTAGCTGCACGTCATCCTGCAAGTTATCTAACTTGTCTCAGTCTTCTCTTCTGAAACATAGCAACAGTTACCCTGAGCTCACAGCTTGCTGGATGATTACACGAGATGACTCATGGAGAGCACTTGGCATAGTGTGCGGGGCAGAATGAGAATCACAGACACGTAGGAAAACAAGACTGCTCTCAGGCTTGGAAGACTGAAGGAACCCAGGTGCAGAAGACAGGAAAGGAGGGAACTGTGTATAGAAGACAATCTCTAAAAGGGCCTTAAAGTTATTTTTAAAACCTACCCATAAAATCAGGGCAGGTATTTGGTATATAGTTAAGACACTTGAGGAGTACAGTAGGCTAAGCTTCCGGCTGCGGCATTGGTATCCCACATGGGTGCTGGTTTGTGTCCCAACTGTGCACTTTGCTGGTGGCCTGGGAAAGCAATAGAAGATGACCCAAGTGTTTGGGCTCCTCTGCACCTGCATGGGAGACCCGGAAGAAACTCCTGGTTCCTGGCTTTGGATTCGGTCAGCTCTGCCATTGAGGTCATCTGGGGAGTGAAATAGCAGATGGAAGACCTTTCTCTCTCTTTCTGTTTCTCTGTCTGTCTATAACTCTGCCTCAAAAAAAAAAAAAACAAAAAAACAAAACAAAAAAAAAAACACTTGGGATGCCTGCATCTCATATAGAGGTGCCTGACTTCAAGTCCTGACTCTGATTCCAATCCAGCTTCCTATTAAAGTACACCCTTGGAGGTAGCAAGTGATTGCTCAAATAGTTGAGTCCTTGCCTCCCACATGAGACCTGGATGGAGTTCCTGAGTCCTGTGAGTCCTGTTTGTAGCCAGGCCCAGCCCCAGCTATTGCAGGCATTTGGAGAGTGAACCAGCAGGTGGATGATTCTGCTCACTCTCTGCCTTTCAAATAAATTTATTTCAAAAACTTTAAATCTACTCATAAATAAATGTATTATTTGGAAATGAAGAAGATCACTAAGTTTTAAGCAAAGTATTGTCTAATTTTTGAGGGCAAAAAGATGCCTACAGAGAAAAGAGGAAAGCAAGACAGATTCTAGTTTTGTAGGAGTTTTAATGACCCATGGCATAACCCCAAAGTCATCCTCTTACTCTCTCTGCATGTTGAGGGACTAATGGCTGAGCTCCAAGTCCTTGTTAAGGAGGTAAAGACCTTTTGTTGGCCAGATCCCAGTTTCTAAGTATTTGAGTTCAACTGATGAAATTTGATTTTTGCTATGACACTTAAAAAGGATAAGAGAGAGACACTACTAAGATAAGCCAAAGCCTGAGAAACCTTCTCATAACACACAGGAAAACAGTTTTCTGTGTGCGTATACAGAATATCCAGAGGATTTTTTCTGGGAATGGACAATCCACATCCTTACCATTATAATGGGCCCCTTACCAGTAGCTGGAAAAGGAACTGGAACATCTTCCAACATCAATACCCACTTCAACCTTGGAATCCAATGGTGCAGCCAAAAAGATTCTGGTTAGACGCCAACAGAACCTTCCTTTAGAACCCAGTTTGACATACTGAAGTCAGGTGAATACATTTGGGGCCACAACTGCTTATGCTGCTCCGCTGACCATTGTGAGCTCAGCAACAGCTCACAGGTCACTCTGAGCACGGATGCTTTGGGCAGATGAAGGCAGGACATCACAGTGACCCAGCCTGGGAGAGCTCATGTACAGGGGCACTGAGTGGAGATGGACAACAAGGTGCTCACCACGCTGACGGCCATTCCCTGTGCGGTCTACCTCGTTACGAAGTCCAAATCTGTTGCTGAAATGCGAATCTAAGCTCCCTGACTTGCTTCTTTAGGAGAAGATACGCATGGCTGAGAAGACTGGGAATCTGATGGGATCCATTAAGAATGTCTATGGATGGGAAAACTCAATCTCCTTGGTAGTTAATGGGCAGAGATGATCAGCAAATCATTGTTTCTGGCTGGTAGGTGATATTTCCTCCCTTCACTAAGCCCATTTAGTGACAGTGCAATTTTACATGTTACGGGACTGTTCTCATCACCAAAGAAAACCATGGGGCTATGGTCCTGGGACAATCTCTGGACCTCCCCGATACCCTCTGTTCTGTGTGTAGACCTCTGCTAGCCATGCCAATGGAGCAAATGTGATGATCTAGGCACAGAGGAGAAAGCAGGCCTTGTTGCTATTCTCCCTCCCCTGCCTCCCTCCACTAAGGCACTGGTAAGCACAGCCACCTAACACCCCACCCTCCTGGGAATAGCCCTCCTTCCTGACTTTGTCTCGAGTAAGAGTTGATTCTTGGAGGTAATGGGTCAGCATTCCAAACGCGTCTTACTCCTTTATATATCCATTATTTAGAAAGAGAATGAATTACATGAGGCACCTTAAGTATCGGACCTCCCAGTATTTTTTTTTTTTTTTTTTTTTTTTTTTTTTTACAGGCAGAGTGGACAGTGAGAGAGAGAGAGACAGAGAGAAAGGTCTTCCTTTTGCCGTTGGTTCACCCTCCAATGGCCGCCACGGACGGCCGGACAGCGCGCTGCGGCCGGCGCACCGCGCTCGTCCGATGGCAGGAGCCAGGAGCCAGGTGCTTTTCCTGGTCTCCCCATGGGGTGCAGGGCCCAAGCACCTGGGCCATCCTCCACTGCACTCCCGGGCCACAGCAGAGGGCTGGCCTGGAAGAGGGGCAACCGGGACAGAATCCGGCGCCCCGAACGGGACTAGAACCCGGTGTGCCGGCGCCGCAAGGCGGAGGATTAGCCTGTTGAGCCACGGCGCCGGCCGACCTCCCAGTATTTTTGTACCACTCAAAGAGACACACTACTCTGATTCTGCAACCAAGACAAAGCTGCAGTCAACACAAAGAACTCCAATAATGCAGGGGACACGGGGGTCTCTGAACAAGTTGAAGGGCCTTGTGATGGACAGAAGCAATCTTTGCCCTCGAAG
The DNA here is from genome assembly GCA_949820135.1 of Sylvilagus floridanus. Taxonomy (NCBI): domain Eukaryota; kingdom Metazoa; phylum Chordata; class Mammalia; order Lagomorpha; family Leporidae; genus Sylvilagus; species Sylvilagus floridanus. Next base: position 99,495,934 of record OX463225.1, read on the forward strand.
TCATCTTTTTTCTCAACAGTTAGAAGTTGCCTGCAATGGAATAATAGAACAGCAAGGGGATTTCCAAATCATGGCGTGCCTGCTGCTCCCGGCTATGTGAGCAAGGAATCAGCTGTGATGAGTACACAGGGAACTTCTGATGTGATCGGAACCTTTGTCTTTTGTTGGTGGTGTTTTTTGTTTTTTTTTTGGGGGGGTTTTTTTTGTTTTTTTTTTTTTTGTCTTTTAAGAGCATTCAAAAATCCTTGGTTTGTCTGATGCTGGCTCAGGATTTGTGTTTTCTCAGGCTGTGGCTCAGAGCAATAAAGCCTAGGCCACACCCAGGGGTCAAGTGTTCAGGGGTTTTATATCCAGTGTATGGTGTTTCTAGATTAAAATATTTTCACAGGTAACATAATACAGCCTGCCTCTGTGTGATTGCATTCAGTCACTGCCCGGTAATCCCATCGGCTAACTTTATCTGAGAAATGGGGGCTGCCCACAAATGCAGCACCTGTGACTGTCACCCTATACCATTCCATGTGGCCTCATCTCCATATTGTGAGTGACAGAAGGGAGACAGTCTGATGGAGCAACATATCCATCCAGCACGCCCTTGAGAACCAGGAGACCTCTCAGAGATGTAGTCTCTCCCTGAGTGGGCATGCATTTGATGAGCAGCTGCCACAAAGTAGCCTGACACAGTTTTAAAAGTCAAGGGGGGAGGGCCGGTGCTGTGGCGTAGCTGGTTAAGCTGCTGCCTGCAGTTCGTGGCCTGGCTGCTCTGCTCCTGTCCAGCTCTCTGCTCATGCGCCTTGGGATTGTAGCAGAGGATGGCCCAGGCAGATGGAAGACTATTCTCTCCATCGCTCCTTCTCTTTCTGTAACTCTAATAAATAAAATATTTAAAAAAAAAAGTGAAGGGGGAAAAATATCTTTGAAGCTTTGAGCAAGCCAGTCATTTAGAGAGGCTTCTGCTCGGTGTTGTAGCAGCAGCCCTTGCTTGTCTTTCTTGCTCTTTAAGAGGCCAGCACTGTTTTGTTGCTTTTTTTTTTTCATAGATATTCAAAATGCGAACATTTATTTATTTTTTTAAAGACTTATTTTATTTGTTTGAAAGGCAGAGTGACAGAGAAAGAGAGAGATCTCCCATTGCTGATTCACTCCCCAGATTACTGCAACAACCAGGCCTGGGCCAGGCTGAAGTCAGGAGCCCGGAACTCCATCTGGGTCTCCACATGGTGGCAGGGGCCCACACACTTGGGCCATCTTCCCCTACCTTCCCAGACACATTAGCAGGGAACTGGATTGGAAGCAAAGCAGTGTGGGCTTGAACCTGCACTCTGTGGGATGCCGGCGTCACAGGCTGTGGCTTAACCTGCTGCCGCGGCACCTGCCGCCAGTGCTCTTTTTTCCAATTTTCCCTTGATGAAGCCAGGCAATCATCATAAATGGTCTATGGCAAGCCATGGACGTTGGCTCTGTTTGGGGAACATTTAGAAGGCTTTTGCTAATTGATTTTCTGAAAATATTTCACATTGAATTAGTGAATTGTTGTGGTGCAGAGGTTAAGCTCCTGCTTGGCATGTCTGCCTCCCACATCTGATTGCCCGGGTTCAAGTCCCCACTCTGCTTTCACTTAGCTCCCTGGGAGGCAGCAGCTGGGAGATCCAGTTCCTGGGTCCCTGCAGCCACGTGGAAGACCCACCTTGAGTTCCTTGTTCCTGACTTTGGCCTGACGTAGCCCTGACAGTTGCGGGCATTTGGGGGAATGAATCAGTAGATGGAAAAACTAACTCTCTCTTTCTCCTGTTGTTCTGCCTTTTGAATACGAAAAAGAAATAAGCAAACATTTAAAACACGTTGGTTTAAATAGTCTAATTTTTACAAATCCTGTCCCCAAAACTTCTCTGCCCTTCCCTAAATTTTCTACCTGAAGTTTGAACCTGCCAAGAGCTATGAAGGCCCAGAATATTTTAGGAAATCCCTACCTACTCTCTCTAAAGATTATCCTTCAATCCATAGCCTAAAGAAAGAACACCAACTTGAAGTTATAATTGTGTAAAAATAATGAATAAAATGTCAAACACGTTGCACACTGCTGCCTGATCTCTGGCCCTCAAAATGATTTCTACAAGTTCTGATACTGATGAATGCTCCATCTTTGCATTAGAGCAAAAATCTAGGAGGTGAATCCCCAAATGTGGTAGGATTACAGGTGAATTCTATTTTCTCACTGGAGCTGATCCTTCTTATATTCAACAAGTTTCTACTGAGTGCAGCTGTTAGGTTCAAGGCATGGTGCTAGGTCCTGGAATCAAAAGGAAAATACAGAAAACTGCCAGGCACGTGACTTTGGTACCCGACTGAGTTTGTAGCTGGGCTCTGCTACTCCCTAGCTGTGCAATCTTGGACAAGTTGCTCACCTTCTCTGTTTCCCAGTTGCCCTTTTATAAAACAGGGATGTGCTAGCAACTGCTGCATGGGAGTGTTGTGAAGATTACACGAGTTCATTTTTAAAAAAAATCCACACTTCACAGCATTTTGTGCCTAGAGCTGCTTCAGTGCCTTGACAACACTTTATTTATCGTATGCAAAGGGTTTAGAATACTGTATGTGCTAAATGGTGACACATGCTGTGAAGGATAGGAAGACACTGCTGGGGGAAATAACATGAGAAGGGAAGGGAAAACTTTCTCAGAGGGAATAGCCAGGGAGGAGCTCTCTGAGGACCTGTGTGTCAGCCTCGACCTGCAGTGTGAAGGCGGCTGCACACAGCACAGGGTGGAAAGTGTGCCGGGCAGAGCTGGCGCCAGTGCAGAGTCGTGGGGATGGGCAAGAACTCTGCGCGCTGGGGAAAGGAAAGGAGCCAGCAGGGTGGTGGCAGCCAAGGTTAGACATACAGACGTGTGCAAGTCACAGGACGTGTTTTAGAGGAAAAATCAACAGAAACGGGCAATGTGTTGGGGAAGGTGGGTGAGGGAGGGATTGATCATGACTCCTTGCCCGTGCTTTCCTCTGTTTTTCATTTTGGAATAAAGGTCACTTGAACCAATAAGCAAATGGCCCTTAAGAGCAAAAGAAAATGAAAATGCATTAAAATGCCGGAAAATGAAATTGCATTAAAACAGGTGCTTCAAATAGAAAGTGACCAACTTCATCACTGCAGGTTGTTCTCTGTTTTAGACGTGTTTGTTGGTAACAAACATGTATTTAGTGTCTACCAGAGCTGGCTGCCCCTCACACAGAAACTTGTTTCTGCTGGAGCTTGGATCCAAGGAAAAACCAGATAGCATAAGGAGAGCACCCAGGCCATCCTCCACTGCTTTCCAGGTGCATTAGCAGGGAGCTGGATTGGAAGTGGAGCAACTGGGACTTGAACCGGTGTCCATATTGGATGCCAGCACTGCAGGTAGTGGCTTTACCCACTAAGCCACAGGGCAATTCACCCCCCCCCCCATAAATTTATCTGCTAATTCTATTTTACCACTTCTTGAAATGCTTTTGCCCATGGAAATAGGTCTTTGGTGCTACAAAGTGAGAAAATGGATGCTTGGAAGTCATTTTTTTTGACAGGCAGAGTGGACAGTGAGAGAGAGAGACAGAGAGAAAGGTCTTTGCCATTGGTTCACTCTCCAATGGCCGGCGCACCGTGCTGAGCTTGGAAGTCTTAACCTGGGTGCAAGAAATATCTTTTTTTCTTAAGATTTATTTATTTATTTATTTATTTGAAAGGCAGAGTTACAGAGAGAGGGAGAGAAAGAGAGAGAGAGAGAGAGAGATCTTTCATCCACTGGTACACTCCCCAGATGGCTGCAACGGCAGGAGCCAGGAGCCAGGAACTTCTTCTTGGTCTCCAACGCGGGGGTAGGGAGCCCAAGGACTTGGGCCATCTTCCACTGCTTTCCCAGGCTACAGCAGACATCTGGATCAGAAGTGGAGCATTGGGGTCAGCACTGTGGCGCAGCAGGTTAATGCCCTGGCCTGGAGCATTGCCATCCCATATGGGCGCCGGTTCAAGACCCAGCTGCTCCACTTCCTATCCAGCTCTCTGCTATGGCCTGGGAAAGCAGTAGAAAATGGCCTAAGTCCTTGGGCCCCTGCACTCATGTGGGAGACCCAGAAGAAGCTCCTGGCTCCTGACTTGGGATCGGCACATCTCTGGCCGTTGCAGCCAATTAGGGAGTGAAGCCAATTGGTGATGGATCAGATGGAAGACTCTCTCTCTCTCTCTGCCTCTCCTCCCTCTGTGTAACTCTGACTTTCAAATAAATAAATAAATCTTAAAAAAAAGAAGTGGAGCATCCAGGGACTCAAACCGGTGCCCAGTGGGATGCCAGCACTGGCACAGTTTTACCTGCTATGCCATAGCACCGGTCCCAAGAAATGCCTTTTTTTAAAAAATATGTATTTTATTTGAAATGCAGAGGGCAGAGTGACAGAGAAAAAGAGGAATGCATAGTTTTCTTATTTTTTAAGATTTATTTTATTTATTTGAAAGGGTCACAGAGAGAAGTAGAGACCTGGAGAGAGAGAGGTCTTCCATCCACTGGTTCACTCCCCAGATGGCCGCAACGGCCAGAGCTGCACTTATCTGAAGCCAGGAGCTTCTTCCAGGTCTCCCACATGGGTGCTGTGACCCAAGGACTTGGGCCATCTTCTGCTGCTTTCCCAGGCCATAGCAGAGAGCTGGATTGGAAGAGGAGCAGCCTGGACTAGAACCGGCACCCCTATGGGATGCCAGCACTTCAGGCCAGGGTGTTAACCCACTGCGCCACAGCACCAGCCCCAGAATGCAAGTTTTCATCCCTGCTTCTAGCCTGACCTCACCAGGCACCTGCCTGTGTGAGCATGCATACATGCTTGTGCACGTGTGATTTCCAGGGTAGTCTCATGGAAGGAGCCTTCTGGCCTTTCTGCACAGTCACTACATTTATACTTGGGAGAAAAGACCTCTCCCTCCCGCGAAGCCAGGATTCCTTTGCTTATGTGAAGGAAGGTAATCTTTACTAATCCATTGGCATCAATTAATAAGCATCTCAGAGCTTATTTAAGACATTCTTATTTACTCATCTCATCAAAGCTCCTTTTAAAAAAATTATTTATTTGAAAGGCAGAAAGAGAGAGAGAGAGAGATCTTCCATCTGCTGGTTCATTCCTCAAATGCCCGCAACAGCTGGGGCTGGCTCATGCCAAAGCCAGGAGCGTGGAACTCCATCTGGGCCGCCCACGTGGGTGGCAGGGCCCCAGGTATTTGGGCCATCTTCTGCTGCTTTCCCAGGTGCATTAGCAGGAGGTTGGACAGGAAGTGGAGCAGCTAGGACTCCACCAGCACTCTGATACTGTTGTGCCTGAGCGAGTGCTAACAGAGGAGTGCCACACTGGAAAGTTTGAGTCCTTTATTGCCGGCAGCTGAGAGTGGGCTCATGTCCCAAAGAACTCTTGACCCTGAAGCCCAAAGAAACAGGGTTTATAAAGTCAAAAACTGCAAAATCGTGAGGGGAATACATGGTTACTGGGGTCAAGCTGACCTAAAACCTATGCAAAACTAGTATAAATTATAGTCTTGACAATACCATTTACAATCTTAACAATTTTAATTATAATCTTGACATTAATCCAGGTATTGGGTTTTTTTTGGGTTTTTTTTTATTTTGTTGTTGTTGTTGTTGTTTGTTTGTTGACAGGCAGAGTGGACAGTGAGAGAGAGACAGAGAGGTCTTCCTTTTCCATTGGTTCACCCCCCAATGGCTGTTGCGGCCGGTGCACTGCACCCATCTGAAGCCAGGAGCCAGGTGCTTCTCCTAGTCTCCTATGAGGGTGCAGGGCCCAAGCACTTGGGCCATCCTCCACTGCCTTCCTGGGCCACAGCAGAGAGCTGGCCTGGAAGAGGAGCAACTGGGACAGAATCCGGCGCCCTGACCGGGACAAGAACCCGGTGTGCCAGCACCGCAGGCAGAGGATTAGCCTATTGAGCCACGGCGCCGGCCCCAGGTATTGGTTTTAATCATATGTAGGACATAGACAACAAATTACATTTTTATCATTAACCCAGGTGCAAGCGTATCCACTTCCAAGCTTGAGCGATCATGCTAGGGGGTTTCTATGCTCTGCCAAGTGTGATGTAGTGGACTGCTATTGTCCAACTGTTTTATATCATAGTTTCAGACCAGAGTCTCACAGCGTGGGGGGGGCACCTTCCCAGAATGGAGTCTTGGATTTTCCAAAATGGAGTCCCTACTGTCAAGGTGTTACTTCAATACCAGATGCAGGTGTCCCAAGCAGTGGCTCAGCTGATGAAATGCTTGCCCTGACTATGCCTTTCCAAATTCACTTATTCATGCAATGATTTGAGAGGTGGAGAGAGAGAATTCCCATACACTGGTTCACTCCTTAAATGCCTGCAATGGCCTGGAACGGGCCAGGCCCAAGTCAGGAACTAGGAACCCAATCCAGGTCTCCATGTAGATAGCATGCTCCCTCCCACAGTTTGTATTACCAGTAAGCTGGAGTTGAGAGCCAGAATCAGACATCAAACCCAGGTACTCTGATATGGGATGTAGACAACCTAACTGGGATCTTAACCATTAAGCCAAGTGTGTGCTCCACATTTCCTCTTTTAAAAGTCACCTTTCTCTCCTTTGTATAAAGGAGAAATGAGAGGCTGGTGCTGTGGCTTAGTAGGTAAAGTCACTGCCCACATCCCATATGGTTGCCAGTTCCTGTCCTGAATGCTCCACTTTCAGTTCACCTCCCTGCTAATGGCCTGGGAAAAACAACAGAAAATGGCTCAAATGTTCAGGTCCCTGCCACCCACATGGGAGACCCAGAAGAAGCTCCTGGCTCCTGGCTTCAGCATGGCCCAGCCCCGGCCATTGCAGCCATCTGGGGAGTGAACCAGCAGAATGAAGATCTCTCTCTCTCTCTCCTCTCTCTGTATCTTTGACTTTCATTAAATAAATAAATATTAGAGAAGAAGAAGAAATGAAATGAGAAACAAAGGCTCATAAAACATTGAGCTGCTAAAGACATTAGCAATCACCAACACAAATACCCTTGCTCATGAATGAGTTTTCTGAGCAGACGGAAGAGGGACTGGCTCACCCAGGAAGAGTGCTTTTCACAGAGGAGGTAAGGCCTGCAGACAAGAATTTGGATCCAGGGCTGCCACTTCCTAGCTTCATAGTCTGGGGAAGTTACTTAATATCTCTGATTCTTCTTCTCCTACTTTGTAAAATAGTGCTGACAACCCTACTTCAAAGTGTTGCTGTTAGAGTTCAAAGAGATCATGCATTTACTTAGCACAGCATCTGTCCTGTCCCATAAATGGCAGCCATTATGGTGGAACCAAAGACCTTAAGCCCTGTGAGTCCTTCTCCACCCTTACCCCCAGTATGAGGGGTCCTGACGAGCCAGTTAGATATTCGGGAATTCATACAGAGAGTAATGTCCCTAAATAAATGTGACATGTGGAGCTGCATTATGCCATTCTAGCCTGAATGCATGCACAGGGTTTAGAATAGTGCCTGATATATAACAGTATCTGATAAACACTAGCTCTAGAATCTTTTAAACTATTATACAAATTCTCCCAATATTTCAAAAGTCAGCTTTTTTTAGTCCATTTGCAACGTTTTTATATAAGCGATGAGGATTTGAAATATAACTGTTAGAAATTATCCCATGGTGGGGCTGGTGCTGTGGCGCAAAAGGTTAACACCATGGCCTGAAGCACCAGCATCCCATATGGGTGCTGGTTCGAGACCCGGCTGTTCCATTTCCAATCCAGCTCTCTGCTATGGCCTGGGAAAGCAAGTCCTTGGGCCCCTGCACCCATGTGGGAGACCCAGAAGAGGCTCCTGGCTCCTGGCTTCAGATCAGTGCAGCTCCAGCCATTTCGGCCAATTGGGGAATGAACCATCGGATGGAAGACCTCTCTCTCTCACTCTCTCTCTCACTCTCTCTCCTGTCCTCTCCTCTCTCTGTGTAACTCTGACTGAAAAAAAAAAAATTATGCCATGGTAAAAAAAAAATAGCTACCAATATTTCCCCAGCCCAATTCTTGTGAAATCACAAAGCTCTTAAAAATAGCAATAAACTAGACCCCCTCAACATGATTATGAAGTGAATATTGCCTAATCCAATGCTGAAATACCCACTTTTATTGGACAATATTAGCTTCTATATTAGAATACCGGAAGTGATGACTGTATGAAAGATAAATGAGCAACATTTAGCCCTTCATTATGGGCTTGTGCAGGCTCAACAAAACATTAACTAATTAATACTCACAGTGCCCAACAGGGTGAGGTATTTCTTGACCCTCCCAAGTCAGGCCATTATCTCAGAGATGAAAAAACATCTAAATAGTTTAGGACAGGAAGCAATTACCAGCTCAGCAGATAGCACCACTTTGAATCTCAACATTTCCAACCAGGAGTATCCAGGCACTTTACAAACTCCAATTAAACACCCCCAGGGACTAAATAGATGTCTTGTTCAACTTCATGGAGCAGGATGAAGAAGGGGAAGCAGTTTAGCTTATGTTACACAGTGAGGATTCAGTTCCTTGGGATCAAGCAGTAGGGCGAAGTGAGGAAAACGAATGCTTACTGAGCATCTGCAATGTGCTTGGCCAGGCACTCTGCGTGCGTCATCTCTTCAGTCCTTCCCACAATCCCCAAGGTAATACTATCTCACTCCCACTTATGTATGTATGTGTGTATGCATTTAAAAGGTACTCCCCAAATGGTCACAATAGCTGGGGCTGTGCCAAGTGGAAGCCTGGAGCCAGGAACTCCATCCAAGTCTCTCATATGGGTGGTGACAGGGGCCTCCACTGCTTTCCCAGGTGGATTAGCAGGGAGCTGGCTCAGAAGCAGAGCAGCCGGGACCTGAACCTGTGCTCTGATACAGGATGTGCTACAACGTTGGCCCCGTGTATCATTCCTTCTTGAAGATGAGAAGCAACCCCAAGGAACAGAGCAGATTGGTCAGTCTTAATTCCAAAGACAACTTGCCTCCACTCCCAATAAGTCACATGTCACAAAGAGGAAGGAGAAGTAGAAATAGATGCATCAGACATAATTTTTACAGGATTTAGTAATTGTATTTCCTTGGTAATTGTGTCTGTTTCCTTGCTCTGATGCAACAAATTATTTTTAAAAGACACAACATCTCAACAAGTTGAGTTGAAGATCTAATTGGCTTTCACAGGTTGAGTAGCCCTTATTTGGAATGCCGGGGCCCATAAGCATTTTAGATTTGGGAGTTTTTTAAATTTCAGAATATTTGCATAGACTTTGCTGGTGAAGTATTCCTAATCCAAAAACCCCAAATCTGAAATCTGAAACTTTTTGAGTTCCAACATGGTATCCCCCAAATTTTCAAATTTCTGAGCATTTGGTATTTCTGATTAGGGATGCTCAACCTGTGCCAGTGGTTCGTGAACTGGGCAGTGTCCCTGTACAAAATAGGAAGGTGCTCTGATGAGCTAAGTAGAGAGGACTGAAAGGGGCCAGTGCTGTGGCATAGCAGGTTCAGCATCCACCTGTGGTACTGGCATCCCATATGGGCGGCGGTTGGAGTCCCGGCTGCTCCACTTCCATCCAGCTCTCTGCTGATGGCCTGGGAAAGCAGTAGAAGATGGCCCAAGTGCTTGAGCTCTTGCACCTATGTGGGAGACCCAGAAGAAGCTCCAGGCTCCTGGCTTCAAATCAGCCCAGCTCTGGCCATCACAGCTGTTTGGGGAGTGAACCAGTGGATGGAAGACCTCTCTGTCTCTCCCTTTCTCTGTAACTCTGCCTCACAAGTAAGTAAATAAATCTTAAAAAAAAAAAAAAAGACTGAAAAAGGCAGAAATAAGGAACAAAAAGTGAAAAGTGGACTGGTCATTTCCAAGTCACTTTCCCTATGGGGTTAAAGTGAGAGGTAACCTCTCATCATTATTTTGGAAAATTGGCTCATTTGAAAGCTCCATTGGCTGATATGGCACCTAGCACATGTGACTCCCTCTAATTTTGGTCTGATCTTTTGGGGGCAAGTGCAGGAGCTCAATCCTCCCATAAATTTTATTTACCAAAAATATCATAAACGTACTGATGTAAAACAACACAAATATATTATCTTTCACTTCTGGAGGATGGAAATCTGACAGTGATTCCTCTGCACTAAGATCAAGATGCAGGCAGCTCTGTGCTCATTCTGGAGGGTCCAGGGGAGGGTCCATCCTCCCTCCTTTTCCAGCCTCTGCCTCCCTTGCCATGACCTTTTCCTCCCTCTCAAAACCAGCATCAGAGCACCTTCAAATCTCTGAGTCCAGCCCTCCTGTCTCCCTCTCACTTCTAAGGCCCCTGGTGATTGTGTTGGGCCCATCCAGTTAATGTCCCCTTCTCTAGTTACCTAACCTCATTAGACCTGCACAATCCCTTTGTCATGCAAGAGATCCCCACACTCCCAGGACATTACTCTGTGTGTGTTTTATTTGAAAGGCAGAGTTACAGAGAAGGAGAGACAGAGAGATCATCCATCCACTGGTTCACTCCCCAAATGGCCACAGTGGCTGGGGCATGGTCAGGCCAAAGCCAGGAGCCAGGAGCTTCTTCCAGGTCTCCTACATGTGTGCAGGGGCCCAAGCACTTGGGCCATCTTCCTCTGCCTTCCTGGGTACATTAGCAGGGAGCTGGATTGGAAGTGGAGCTTGGACCAAGTGGGGCTTAGACCGGTGCCCATACCGGATGCCAGCGTCACAGGTGGTGATTTATCCTGTTATGCCACAACACCAGTGGGGGGCATTATTTTGATTACCACCATTCTCTTTTATGTTTTGGAGAACTCAGAAATCAAAACTAGGACCCGTGCAGCACCATTTCATCCCCAGGCAGTGTCTCGCATATCCTCAAGGGGGCGCCACCCCTCCCCCAAGCTCCTCCCATTGTGGAGCTTAGTCATCCCTTGGAACAGCCATAAATTGCTGAGATCCAGTGAATACTGGAGAGGGCTTTGCTCCAAAGCGGAAAGCTTAAAAGCTTTCTGGCTGATCTGTGCAGGGCATTAATGGATCTCAAATAAATTATGCTAGCTGATTTTTTTTTGTATGATTCCACTTACATAAAATTCCAGAAAACACAAGATATAGAATGACAGAATGGTAAGTGTTTGCCTGGAGTTGGGGCAGAGGTTGGGGAAGGGAGGGAGAGATTCCCACGGGGCATGAGGCAATGTTTAGGGGTCATGGAGATGTCTTGCTGGTTTCACAGGTGTGTATTTATGGCAGCCTGGGGTTCCCAGGTATGTGCATATGTCAGAGCCGAACAAATCATGCCTTTATATGCTGTCTATTGCATGTCAGTTATAGTTCAAAGAGAGCTGCTAAACATAATACATAAAAAGAAACTTTGAAATCCTGCAAGGGCGCTCAGGAACATCATAAATGAGATAATAGAGCCAGGGGCACATGTCTCACATTGCAGTCATCTTAGCTGTGAACTTCTTCAGAAAAAGTCTCAGTGCCTCATTCAGATGCTGCTGTCTCAGATTTGGAAGGTAACACACTAGGGAGGTTATTATGAATACTTTCTAATCCCTTAGCTTGGCATAAGAGGCCCTTTGTGAACCGAGGCTTCCTACTTCTCCAACCTGTCTTCCCACCACGCCCTGCCCTAACACTCAGGCTGCAGCTACCCCAAGCTACTTGGAGCACTTCGAGCTCACCTGCTCTTCTGCGTTGCTGTCTGGGAATATGCGGCTGTCCTCTCTGCCTCCAGTGCCCTGCCTTTCTCTGACCACAAGAGGCTGGTGTTTCCTTCATTGCCAGCCCCCTCCCTCTCCCAATTGTTTCGGCTCTGTCTAGGGTGCTTGCCTGTCTGCACTCACACCAGAGGATGGTACAGGGACTCCATGGAACTGGATCTGCTCACGATGCAGAGATAAGTGTTGGCACCTATGGAGTGTCTGCAGGGAAGGAGACCCACCAGAGGGGGCGCTTGGGTGTCAGAAAGGTGGCGGCAGTGACACGCCGGCAGCCTGAACCAGAAGCAGTTGGTTCTCAGGAGGGCAGGACCGCCCTAGGGGCTTTCAGAAATGAAGTCAGAGCTGCTGCTGGCATTTAGTACCTGGAAGAGGGGTGTGTGTGTGTGTGCGCGCATGCGCGAATAATCCTGTACAAAGAGTGATCTCATCCCAAATGCCAACAGGGCCCTCACCGAGAACACTGCTCTAAAGATAAAACGGGTTTTCTCTGTGAAGATCACAATTTTAGGGCTCCTCCTTCGCTTTCGGGTGACTGTGATGAGCAGGGTTGGTGTTAGGACCCTCTAATCTAGAGCAGCTCACTTCCTTTGCCCGCCCCCATCCTTCTTCAGTAAATACACTGCTCCTACCCACCCGGGACTGTCCCTTCATGCCCATCTCCGTGCCTGCTGTCTGCCTCACAGTCCTCCCCCTCCCCCCCGGTTATCTCTTACTCACCCCTCAGCATGCCACTTCCTCCAGAACCTTCCCTCACCCCTACACTGGGTCAAGGTCCCTGACAAAAGTCCTCAGAAAACACTCTGTATCTGTTTAATAGTACAGATCGCAAGGATAAAATATTGCTGCAAGGAAGGAGGGGAAAGAAAGAGAGGAGGTGAGAAGGCCAGAGAGGGAGGGAGGGAGGGAGGGAGGGAGGGAGGGAGGGAGGGGAGGGCGGGCCATTTTGCTGCTTGTGAAGGGTGGGACGGCACAAAGGGTGAAAACATCAAGTTAGACTCTGCTCCCCGTTGAGGAACTTGGCTACATTATCCAAGCGGTAAGAACCTCAGGTGTCTGTGGGGATGAGGTAAGTACAGTAGTGCTTCTCTGACGGAGTGGGGATGTGTTCTGAGAGCTGCACCATGATTTCATCATGATGATTTCATCATGTGAGCGTCATAGAGTGGCACCAGGCGGTGGCATCTCAGGGGCCGCCATCACAGATGTCGTGACGGAAACATCATCACACAGTGCGTGTCCATGCATAAACAGCCTTGCTCAGGCTCTGACACAGCGCGCTGCTCAATGCATGTTAGATCTTTCTTCCCTCCGTCTCTCCTTCTCCCCTAACGGGAGGGCAGGTAAGAGGAGAAAATCAATGGAGAAAGCTGGGACCCAAAAGCCTTTATACCCAGCCCGACAGAGAAGAGAACATCCGCACGCCTTCTGAACAGAGCTGACGGGCTGAGCAAGCACGACGCTGTCGTACAGAGAGCTGGTGGTCAGGGTAGGATGTCAGGGCTGTGAGTAGAGGCAGTGGTCCAGGTTCATAGACACTGCCGTAGCAGCGTGGCTCAGATGTTGTTCAGACAGCTACACTTTCCTGCACAGCATCCCCCCCGTGCCAGCAACTGTGTGTAGGATGACTGCACCTGGTGTCTCAGGAGAAACTCGACCCCACTGGGAAGTGAGACACTGCTAAAAAGTTCTTTATGTCTCTGAGGCCAGGTGCTAACTAACGTCCTACTGATATAGAAAAAGAAAAACACAACAGTTTGGAAAGGATCGGTGACAGCTGTTGAAGGTGGAATCCAATACAGGAGAAAGGGCTCCCAATGATGGCAACTTAGATTCTGAAGATTTTTCCTGCCAAAAGCAAACCTCTGGGCACATTTGCAATCCCATAATTAAGACTGATGATAGCATCATAAAACAGTGGTATGATCTTCAGAGGAGAATGTGAGGACACCTCCTATCCTGAAAGCAAACTGACTCAGAAGTCGGGCACATGGGAGACTGCTAGGGGAGGCATAATAGTCTCGCTTCCTCTCTGCACACAACCACCCTGTGAACAAAGGCTGCTAAAGAAGCCGCAAGGAACGATGGGCTTGAAGCTTCCTTTGCACGTGACACCATGCCAATTAAATACAATAATGTGTTGCTACAGACAGCCTCCAGATGTGATTTTTTTTTTTTTGACAGGCAGAGTGGACAGTGAGAGAGAGACAGAGAGAAAGGTCTTCCTTTGCCGTTGGTTTACCCTCCAATGGCCGCCACGGCCGGCGCGCTGCAGCCAGCGCACCGTGCTTATCTGATGGCAGGAGCCAGGTGCTTCTCCTGGTCTCCCATGGGGTACAGGGCCCAAGCACTTGGGCCATCCTCCACTGCACTCCCAGGCCACAGCAGAGAGCTGGCCTGGAAGAGGGGCAACCAGGACAGAATCCGGCTCCCCAACTGGGACTAGAACCTGGTGTGCCGGCACCGCAAGGTGGAGGATTAGCCTATTGAGCCGCGGCGCCAGCCCAGATGTGATCTTGAACAGTGACACTGCCCACCTCACTTTAGAGACCCTTGGCAGCAAATCCTGTTAAGGAACAGAAGTGTCATCTCTTGGTTAAATCCCTGAACTACTTACTCACTTTGTCAAACAGGATCCTTAAACCTACCATTTTTGTTCCATCAGCCCTAAAGGGTTTCCATACTCAACTGCCTTTGCCAACTCAACAATCCTGGTTTTATTATTATTTATTTATATATTTATATATATATGTTTAAATTTTTATTTATTTGAAGAGCAGGGAGACAGAGACACAGAAGCAGAGAGAGAGAGAGAGAGAGAGAGAGAGAGAGAGAGAGAGAGAGAGAGAGAGAGAGAGAGCGCGAGCTCTCCCATGTGGTAATTCATTCCCCCAAATGCCTTCAAAGGCTGGGGAACTAGGCCAGGTGTAGGCCAGCAACCAGGACTCCATCCAGATATCCCAAGGGGAGGGAAGGGACTCAGCTTCTAGAGCCATCACCTGCTGCCTCCCAGGGTATACATTAGCAGAGAGCTGTAACTGGAAGTGCAGCTGGGGCACAAACCCAGTTACTCTGATATGGGCTGCAGGTATCCCAAGTGGCATCATACGTGCTGCCTCAAACACCTGCTCCCAGTCCTGGTTTTAAAGTTGCAGTCTGATGTCCTGTGAGCCCTCAGTCATCTCAGCACAGCACAGGTGCCCTGCTCCTAGCAACTCCTAAGCTCCCCATTATCCTCCCTCCCACAAGCATTTAATCCCTTTACTGTGTTTTTAAATAGAAATTACTGCATGTTTTAAAGAGAAGAGCACCAGAAGGAAGTGACAGAGTGACACATATATGGGGAATATACAAATTCATAGTAATTTTTTTTGTAGTTTTTAACCTTTGTATATTGCTTTATGTTTTTCTTATTGTGGGAAATGGGAAAAATAGAGAAAAGTATAGAGTCAGATTGTTTCCACATAATTCTTTCTACTATATATATATATATATATATATATTTAATTAGACAGGAGAGAGAGAGAGAAAGAGAGAGAGAGAGAAACAAGCACAAGCACTCTCATCTAATTCATTCCCAAATGCTTGCAATGACCCACTAGACGGGGCTAGATCCAGGAACTGGGAACATAATCCAGGTCTCCCACATGGGTGGCAGGAACTCAACACCTGTTCCATCGTCTGCTTCCTTTCAGGGCCTGAATTAGCAGGAAGTTGGAGTCAGGAGTTGGAACTGGGTATCAAATGTTGTACATGGTACTCCAATGTGGAACACTGGGGTTTTATTTTATTTTATTTTAACTTTTATTTAGAATATAAATTTCCAAGGTACAACTTGTGGATTACAATGTCTTCCCCTCCCATACCTTCCCACCCCCCCCCCGCTACCCTCCCCCCTTACCCACTCCCCTTTCATTTGCATCCAGATTCATTTTCAATTCTCTTTGTATACAGGAGCTCAGTTTAGTATGTGTTAAGTAAAGATTTTAACCATTTGCCCTCACATAGCAACACAAAATGAAATATACTCTTTGAGTACTAGTTATAGCATTAAATCACATTGTACAGCACATTAAGGACAGAGATCCTACATGATATATTTTTTTAAATTGATTAATTTTTTATGCAACTTCCAAATTAACACCGAGTTTTTTTCATTTTCAATTATCTTTATATACAGAAGATCTATTCAGTATATACTAAGTAAAGATTTCATCAGTTTGCACCCACACAGAAACACAAAGTGTAAAATACTGTTTCAGTGCTAGTTATAGCATTACTTCACATTGGACAACACATTAAGGACAGATCCCGCATGGGACGTAAGTACACAGTGACTCCTGATGTTGATTTAACAATTTGACACTCTTGTTTATGGTGTCAGTAATCTCCCTAGGCTCTAGTCATAGTTGCTGAGGCTATGGAAGCCTTTAGGGTTCGCCGACTTCGATCTTATTCCGACAGGGACATAGTCAAAGTGGGGGTTCTCTCCTCCCTTCAGAGAAAGGTACCTCCTTCTTTGGTGGCCCTGTTCTTTCCACTGGGATCTCACTCGCAGAGATCTTTCATTTAGGTCTTCTTCTCTCTCTTTTTTTTTTCCAGAGTGTCTTGGCTTTCCATGCCTAAAATACTCTCATGGGCTCTTGAGCCAGATCTGAATGCCTTAAGGGCTGATTCTGAGGCCAGAGGGAACACTAGGGTTTTAATCAGTGGCTTACCTACTATGCCAAATGCTTGCCCCTCTAGTGTTTATTGACTTGGGGGTCATAATATACAATTTTGTGCCGTGATTTTTAAAAGAAGATTTATTTATTTTGAAAGTCAGAGTTACAGAGAGAGATCAATCTTCCATGCACTGGTTAACTCCCCACATGGCCAAGCCAAAGCCAGGAGCTTGTTTCATCCAGGTCTCCCATGTAGGCGGCAGGGGTCCAGACATTCGGGTCATCTTCCACTGTTTTTTCCAGGCCATTATCAGAGAGCTGGATCAGAAGTGGAGCAGCTGGGACATGAACCAGTACCCACACAGGATGCTGCTGTTGCTGGTTAACCTGCTACACTGCAACCCCATGCACCATGATTATTTTTAATAAAACATCAGCATTTCCTTGTTTTATTAAAAACTTTGAAATAAATACATTTTTAAGAGGAAGGGAGAGGCAGAGGAAGGGAGATAGATGTAGAGCTCCCATCTACTGTGGGGCTTCCCAAATGCCCTCACAGGCTGAGACCGGACCAGTCTGAAGTTGGGAGCCAGGGGCTCAATCCAGGTCTCCCCCGTGGGTGGCAGGAACCCACCTGAGTTGTCACCACTGCCTCCCAGTGTCTGCGTTAGCAGGAAGCTAGAGTCAGGAGTAAGAGCCAGGTATTGAACCCAGGTGCTCTGATAGGCAAATAGGCATCTTAACTACTAGGATAAATTCCTGTCCCACACCTGTTCTTTTTGTTTTTAAATAGCTTAGCTGTTTCTTCATTTATATGAAAGAACTCAGGTTCTCCCATGTGGGTGGTGGGGATCCAGCTACCTGAGCCAATACCTGCCACCTCCCAGGTGTGCATCAGCAGGAAGCTGGAACCAGAAGTGGAACTGGGACTCAAACCCAGGCACTCTATTATAAGACATGGGCATCCCAAGAGGCATCTTAACCACTGTGTCAAATGCCTGCCCCACAATGCTTGTTTCCAGTAGTTATATCTACTACATAGCTACAGGGTTCTCTTACTAATCATCCCTCTAATGACTGACATTTTAAAATAACATAGCAGTAAACAGTCTTGCCTGTGTTTACATTGTTTCTGTTGGATTGATTCTTAGAAAAGTATTAGGACAGAGTTTAAGTACTTTACTACTTGGCTACAGATACAACACACAGAGAGGAGAGGCAGAAAAAGAGAGGTCTTCCATCCACTGGTTCACTCCCCAATTGGTCACATCGGCCCAAGCTGCACAGATCCGAAACCAGGAGCCAGGAGCTTTTTCTAGGTCTCCCACACGGGTGCAGGGGCCCAAGGACTTGGGCCGTTCTCTACTGCTTTCCAAGGCCATAGCAAAAAGCTGGATAGGAAGTGGAGCAGCTGGGACTCAAACCAGTGCCCATACGGGATGCCAGCACTGCAGGAGGTGGCTTTTCCTGCTACACCACAGCGCCAGCCCCAAGACACTTTTGTAAGTGATGATACCAACCATTTAGCCCATCCCTAAAGAACTGAGGCTCCTGGAACTTCAACTGTGGCAGTGCAGTCATTTTTTACATTATTAAATGAAGAAAAATAGGTGGTCTTTAAATACTTTTTTAAGATTAGCAACCAAAATGAAGTCAGAAGGAGCTAAACCAGGAGTGTAAAAGCAATGCCTGGTGATTTCCCAGCTACGCTCTGGCAAAGGTGCCCTTGGTTGATGAAAGGAATGAGCAAGAGCATTGTCACGGTGGAGGACTCTCTGAGCAAACTTTCCGGGGCATTTTTCTGCTCTAGCCTTGGCTAACTTTTTCAAAACACTCCCCTAATTGTTCTTTGTTCCTCCAGAAAGTCAACAAGCGAAATGCCTTGAGCATCCCCAAAACTGGTGTCACGACCTTGGTCATATTCTGCCTACTTTTGCCCTGACTGCTTTTACTGAGTGACAGGATTGCCCTGTGTTGCTCATTACCGTTCCTGACACACAGCATTCAATAAATACTTGCAGAATATGGAAATGATGAGCCGAGAGCTGAGGGATGAAGAGCCACAGCCACTTAAAGAACCTGGGGGAAAACCAAGGCAGAGGGAACTGCCAGGGAGGAGATCCTGAGAGAGCACTGTGGTCTGGTCTGTCCTAGGGCTGGTGCAGTGCTCTATGGGAACAGGGAGGGAAGGGAGCCAGGAGAGGGAAGCAGAGAACAGGTGGGTGGGGCTAGGCAGCTTAGGGTTCGTGGGCCATGTAAGAGCTTGGATTTTGTTTTAAATTAAATGGGAAGGGGCTAGCACTTGTGGCCTAAGGGTAAAGCCGCTGCCAGCAGTGCCAGCATCCAATATGGGCGCTGGTTCGTATCCTGGCTGCTCCACTTCTGATCCAGCTCTCTGATGTCCTGGGAAAGCAGTACAAGATGGCCCAAGTCTTGGGCCCCTGCACCCACATGGCAGACCCAGAAAAAGCTCCTGGCTTCGGATCAGCTCAGCTCTGGCCATTGCGGCCAATTGGGGAGTGAACCAGCAGATGGAAGACCTCTCTCTCTCTCTCTCTCTCTCTCTCTCTCTCTCTGGCTCTCCTTCCCTCTCTCTCTGTAATTCTGACTTTCAAATAAATAAAGAAATCTAAAAAAAAATAAATAAATGGAAAGTCACTAAGGGTTTTCAATCAGGAAAGTGACACAATCTGATTTATGCCTCTTAAAAGATAATTCAGGCCGGCGCCGTGGCTCAACAGGCTAATCCTCTGCCTTGCAGCGCCGGCACCCTGAGTTCTAGTCCCAGTCGGGGAGCCGGATTCTGTCCCGGTTGCCCCTCTTCCAGGCCAGCTCTCTGCTGCGGCCCCGGAGTGCAGTGGAGGATGGCCTAAGTGCTTGGGCCCTGCACCCCATGGGAGACCAGGAAAAAGCACCTAGCACCTGGCTCCTGCCATCAGATGAGCGTGGTGCGCCGGCCGCAGAGCGCCAGCCGCGGCAGCCATTGGAGGGTGAACCAACGGCAAAGGAAGACCTTTCTCTCTGTCTCTCTCTCTCACTGTCCACTCTGCCTGTCAAAAAAAAAAAAAAAAAAAAAAGATAATTCAACCTGTGTGACTAGGAACATAGAGATAGCTAATATCAGAAATAGGAAGTCACATGTGGATGAGAAGATTTGCACAGGGTTGGGGGGGGGATAATGATTCATTTTGGACATGTTGGATCCAACATCTTGTACTTCCTTTTATAGGATCCATGCCCACCCCCCTCAAAGAATTTATGAGTAAGAAAATTATAATACCTACCTCTGAAATAGTACAGCCAGATAATTCAGTTGTTGTTTACAAGAACTTGATGTTAGAGGTGCTTGTTAACCCCATTGCAAACCTCACCTCACTGGCAGCACAAGCCTTATTAGAAGCGGATGTGTGGCCTGTGTTTTCCAGCTGGGGACACGAAGGCTAAGGAAGATACAGAGCCCATTGAGGGTCAATCGGCCCGTAAGTGGCAGAGCTGGAACTCAGACCCAGGCCCAGTGTATGCCAAAGCTGTTCCTTTAGGCAACCTGCCCGCAACACCTACCTACTGAGACACGCTGCCTGGGTTACAGAGTACGGCCGTCATTCAGAAAGATCCTGAAGCTGGGCTTCTTCAGTGGACCCTGAACCCTCACATTTCACCTCAGTATACAAATATCTTTGGGAGATAACCTAGCTGGATTAACCAGATTCTTCGCTGCGGAGACTCTAGGATTGGTGTTTTGTGAAGAACAACCTGAGCCCTAGTTTTTGGTCCGCTGGATATGAAGGGAAGGTAGATGGAAATGAAACTTCTTCTTCCCAGGGTATTCGGACCGTAGCTGCTGACAGCCAAATGCAACCCATTTTCCTGGGAGCCAGCGACTCTGCAAGTCCACCGAAGTTTGCTTTTCCAGCAGCTGCAAACTCCAGAACTGTGAACTGAGGCTGCCTTGTTCAGACTTTCACACGGGCCCCTCTGTTCCGTTCACAGAAACCTCTTTTTCTTAAACATCCCGCATCCGTGACTCGGGAAACCAAATCTAGGGCGGGACGAGCCTGAAGGGAGCGACGCACTTGTATAGACGCCCATCTTCTACAAGGGTCTTAGGCCAGACCCTCTCGGAACTCTGGTATCTACTGCCCACCTTTCAGTGTCTGTGGAAGACAGCACAGGAAAGAAACGGCAGCCTGTTGGTTGAGGACAGGCTCCGGGGCAGAGAACCAAGCCCCCGAGGTTCCCCTCGCCCCATGGAGGGGGGGTTCCCCCGAAGCCCCCAGGGGCCTGGCACGTCAGTCCTCGGACTAGAGGGAGGAGGCGGTGCGGGGACGAGTGCCCCGCCCCTCCCGGGATAGCCCCACCCCTCCTCGTCCTCCGCCGCCGCCCATTGGTCGGTCCGAAAGACGCGGGGCGTTGTCGGTTTGAATGGGAGCGCCTGGAGCTGGGGCGCAGGCGCACAGGAGGGGAGGCGCGGAGGGCAGGCAGCGCTGTGGGACCCCTGGGCAGCTGAAGGAAGCCTCGGGGAGGCGAGGAGACCGCGGAGCTCCAGCCCACGTGACCTGCAGCGGGCGGGGGCGGGGGCGGGGGCGTGCGCCGGCTCTCTGGGTGCCCCCGCCTGGCGCGGCGCCTGGAGGAGGGGCCCTGACCGCTGGCCGGTCGCCCCGGGCGGCCGCTGCTGCAGCTTCGCCCCGTCGGCCGCGCACCCCGGGACCAGCCTGTCCGCGGGAGGTGAGTTCTGCCGCGGGGCGGGGACTGAGGCGTTTGAGGGGGGACCTGGCGGGCAGGTGACTGGGAGGGGTGCCTGAGGGAGGCGGCTTCGGTCTCGGGGGTCGACGGGCGACCGCCTTTGTCCTCGGGGGGCTGGGCTCGGGGCGGAGTGGTCGCGGCGACCGGGCCGGGGGCGCTGCGGGGCCGCGGCATCGCGGGCGTCGGGCTCCGGCACCCAGAACTCGGCGGGGAGCCGCTCGTAGCAGTTCGCACTCTCGCTTGCTTGTTAATGTTTAGGGCGAGTAAAGCGTTAAGAACGTCCTTTCCTGATTTCTTTTTAAAAGAATCCTAGTGAATCTTCCCACCATACCAGAACAGTTGTACTTACGAAATGCATGAAGTTTGTATTCCTTAAATAAAAGGTTTCGGGGGGGGGCGATCCTAGGATAATTGGCTCCTCACGTATTGTGTGAGCGAGCCAGAAAGTCCGAACACCTGTGGAATTAAATCCCAAATCACTCTTTGTCGTGCGCTTGCTATCCAAACCCGGCCAGTGTTTTGTCAGATATTTGCGTTGTCACGTATTTTGTCAGATACTTGCGAACTTTGGGGCACCAACCTGTCCACTTACTATAGAAATTAGGTAGCAGCTGCAAAAAGCCCATTTATAACATGTTAGGAAAACCGTTCCTTGTATAAAAGGGAAAAAAGGAACATCTGCGATTTCTTTACGTTTTCATGGTCATCAGTTCGATCTTTTTAACTCGTCTCGCTTGAATTCCGTTAAAGAAAACGAACAGGGAGAGCACTTTTATTTTCCCTAATGCATAATTTATCCGTCGCTGAGCAGTCGAAGGGCCCGAGCGGGTTCTCGGCTTGCTTTCTGCCGCCCTGCGGTGCCGCGCCTCGGCGTGCGGCCACCCCGCTGCGTTCGCTCGCTGCCGCCCGAGAAAGGTGCACCCAGATCCCCCCCTTGGTTACAGCCGGGGTGATTACTGCTGATGAACACCGCTTGTGTTTGGCTGGATTGTTCAGAAGTAAGTAACATTTGAAAAAAGGGGAAGATCGCTGCTGGTTGACCTGGGTGTGTGCGAGGAGGGTGGGGCTCAGGGACTTCTCTATACCTTTGCCAGGGATTCGTTTCCGCAAGTTACTTCTCTGGCTGTTATTTATATTGGAAGGAATTTTGTGACGTTGTTGAAGAGGCATCAGCATTGGCAAGACAAGCAGTTCAGTTGTATTTTCTTTATTAAATGAGACATGTGGTATTAAAAAATGTGTTTTAATGGAAGGGTGAGACTTGCATACTAGGCTAATTACAGCAGTGATAGGATACTGTAATGTGTTTTTTTAAGGAATTTATTGACACGTTAGATTTTCAGAGTTATAGCAAATATATGATAATTACTACAACACGATTCTCATAATAGTTTTTTAAAATACTTAAGCATAAAATCTAAGATTTACTTAAAATTTTTTGGAATTAAAATTGAAAACCTGCTGTAGACTTAGATTATTTTAAATCTGTTCTAATAGACATATCCTAGTTTATAATATAAACCACAATAATTATTGCTGCTAGATTTTATTGAGCACTTTTGTTATATTCAGACTCAGACACCTGGTTAAGTGCTTTACATATGATTTCTTTCATCACACACAGGGTAGATCAGCACCATTGTGCCCACACCAACTCTTAAGAGTTTAACCAGCGTTAAGATCACATAACTAATTACTCACTGTGTTGGATTCAAAACCATGGCCTGGTCCCAAAGCACATGCTGTGTTGTTTTGTGTCTGTCTTAATTTCCATGTGTCCCTGGATTCCATTTGTAGGAACATACTTTAAAAAGATGTCTGTAGGTGGTGTGTTTTGGTGTGAACTATGCAGAAATATTTCAATCCTTCTTTTAGATCTATCTTGCTTAGATCTATCTTTCCTTATAAATATATAACATGTTCAATATCTTTTTAGTCATCTTTTTAAAACTTTTATAAATTGAAGAAGACTTTCCTGAGTTGATTAAGGGACTATGAATATATTTTTTTTACTGTGGAGAGAAATATGTTAAAGTTAGGTTTTCTCACTATTGCAGGATTCTTTGCTACTGCATAGTTTCTCTCTTCTTCCCAGGCAAGAAAAAGCAACGTGTTTGGTTTTGTGAGATGACAAAAACTTCCTTTTTGATAGTTATGTTTGGATTTTTTTTTTTAAGATTTGTTTATTTATTTGAAAGGCAGAGCTACAGAGAGGCAGAGAGAGAGAGAAAGGTCTTCCATCTGCTGGTTCAGTCCCCAAATGGCTGCAATGGCCAGAGCTGGGCAGATCCGAAGCCAGGAGCTTCTTCCAGGTCTCCTACGCAAGTGCAGGGGTCCAAGGACTTGGACCATCTTCTGCTGTCTCAGGCTGTAACAAAGAGCTAGATAGGAAATTGAGCAGCCCATATGGAATGCCACCAGTGCAGGCAACAGGTTTACCCGCTATGCCACAGTGCTGGCTCTTTGGAGTTTTTATAGGATCTTTATCTCTTTTATCTTCCCACTCTGCACTATTTGTCGTCAGTGGTTCGTCTTCTTTGTGAAGATCAAATTTTGCTATTCTTTGATAGAAAACAAAGATTCCCCAGTGTGTAAATACAAGATCAATATGTGCTGCAGTCCCACATTCAGAGTTCCTTGCCATTTGGTACTGTACTACCTTTTCAGACGCCTCCTAACCCAATATTCTTGTCCTGGAACACATTCTGTACGATCCCACCTCCTTACTTTCACTTGAGTCATTTCCCTTGATGATAGTACTTTTCCTCCATATAAGATCTACCCATCCAGGATGTTTGACCTCAGTGGTTAAGACGTTCCCTTCCCACTTCAGAGTACCTGGGTTGGATTCCTGGCTCTGGTTCTGGACTCCAGTTTCCTACCAGTACAGGGAAGCAGTGATGATGTCTAAAGTAATTAGATTCCTGTCACCTACATGGAAGGACTGGATTGAGTTTCTCAGCTGGCTTTGACCCACTTCTGCCCCTGCTGTTGAGTTTGGGGGGTGAACCAGTGGATGGGAGTCCTATCTCCATTCCTATCTCTGTGTCTTTCTGCCTCTCAAAAATAAATAAAAAACCAACTATTTGTCCTTCAACGTGTAGTACAGTTTTCCTTGCTTTCGAAGGGTAAAGCTGCTTTTTCTGGGTTCTTAAAAGTCATGTTTAATATATTTTCCTATGAAAAAGTCTAAACTCAAACTCCCTGGGGACCCTTTTTCAGGCATTTGTAATCCTTTCCCACTTGAGATTTATTTCTGCTTAATAATTTGAAACAATTTAAAATCTTTCAGTTCTGTTAAGAGAACTGATGTATTGTTATTTACCAACTCAAGGACAGTGTTTAGTAGAATGGGCTACTTCTTTTCTGTTTCACTGTTGAATTTTACAATTATTGTGCATAGTAGCCGGCATTTGGCATGGTGGTTAAGACCTGCTTGGGACGCTCACACCCCACATTGGAGTGGCTGAGCTCAAGTTCGGGCTCCACTCCTGATTCCAGCTTGCTGCAGGTGCAGTCCTGGGAGGCTGTAGTCGATGGCTCAAGTACTTGCATTCCTGTCATCCACATGGAGGACCCCAGTTGAATTCTTAGCTTCACCCTGGTCCAGTCCCAGCTATTGTGGGCATTTGGGGAGCGAGCCAGTAGATGAGAGATAGCTCTTTCTCTCTGCCTTTCACATAAAATAAATGATCATATATTGTTGAAGCTGGTGAATGACCAATATTGTTATAGCTGTCCCTTCTTATCTGTGGACAATACATTTCAAAACTCCCTGGAGTTACCTGAAACCTTAAGATAATACCATACTATATATACTGTATTTTCCCTATATAGACATACCTGTGGTAAAGTTTAATTTATAAATTAGGCACAGTAAGAAATTAGCAAATAATGAGATAGAAAAATTGTAACAATATACCATAACAAAATTGCCAGTATCTATACTATTGTATTGTCAGGGCCATTATTAAGGAAAACAGGGGTTTCCCTTTTTTTGGAATTGATTGATTGAATGATTTATTGATTTGAAAGAGTGTCAGAAAGAGAGGGAGAGACAAATCTTCCATGTGCTGGTTCACTTCCCGAATGCCCACAATGACCAAGTTTGGGCCAGACCATAGACAGGAGCCTGGAACTCCATCCTGGTCTCCCACGTGGGTAGCAGGAGCCCAAGTTCGTGGGCTATCATCTGCTGTCTTTCTAGGCACATTAGCAAAAAGCTGGTTCTGAAGTGGAGTGGTTGGGATTTGAACTGGCATTCCAATATGGGATGCTGCTTTCACGAGCAGCAGCTTAACCCACTGTGCCAAATGCTTGCCCAAACAAGGGTTTCTCCAACAAATACTGTGATACCATGGCAATCTGATAAACTGGATGGTTACTATCGAGTGACTAATAATCTGCGGATAGTGTATATAGCACTGATATGCTGGACAAAGGGATGATTCATGTCCCAGGCAAGATGGTGCGAGAATGGGTGATATAAACTTTATGGGGGACTGGCATTTTGGGAGTGAATCAGTGGATGGAAGATCTAGCTCTCTGTCTCTATGCCTTTTAGATAAATGAAAATAATTGAAAAGTTTTAAATCTAAAACATTATTTCTAGAATTTTCTGGTTAATGATTCTGGACCACAGTTGGACAGGTTTACTAAAACTGTACAAAGTGAAACCAGTATAGTAATAAATGTATAATAAATAATATAGTGAGACCACTATAGTAAAAAGTATCTATGGGTCATGTTCTCTGTTGGCTTGGTAACCAGTTTTTCTCAAAGTTGTGTACTCCCCATTGTTTACTAATAAGTATTTCTCTTTTTTGTCTGCTGTAGTAATGTCTTTATAAAAGTATAAGTATATTTGGCCAGTGCCGTGGCTCAATAGGCTAATCCTCCACCTTGCGGCGCTGGCACACCGGGTTCTAGTCCCGGTCGGGGTGCCGGATTCTGTCCCAGTTGCCCCTCTTCCAGGCCAGCTCTCTGCTGTGGCCCGGGAGTGCAGTGGAGGATGGCCCAAGTGCTTGGGCCCTGCACCCCATGGGAGACCAGGAGAAGCACCTGGCTCCGCGTTGGCTATTGGAGGCTGAACCAATGGCAATGGAATGGAAGACCTTTCTCTCTGTCTCTCTCTCTCACTATCCACTCTGCCTGTCAAAAAAAAAAAAAAAAAAAAGAAAAGAAAAGTAAAAAAAAAAGTATAAGTGTATTTAAGGTTTTCTTTTTTCTTAACGATATCAATTTTTTTTTTTTTTATTACTTATTCAGGAGACACAGACAGAGGTCCTGTTTGCTGACTCACTTCCCAAATGAGCCAGACCAGACCAGCCAAAGTTGGGAGCCAGGAATTCATTACAGATCTCCCACATGGGTAGCAGGGATTTAACTACTTGAGCCATCACCTGCTGTTTCCCAGGATATTTATTGTTAGGAAGCAGGAATTAGGAGTCAGGAATCTAACCTAGTACCTTGATATGGGATGTTGGTGCCTCAGCTGGTGTCTTCATAACTAGGCCAAATGTCTGTCCATATATTTATTTTTAATTTACTTCTCTGAGCCTAAGTAAGTCATGTTTGTCCACTAATTTTTATAAAGCCCTAAAATGATAAAATTTAAATATGTATTCTTAAATTTTTAATTTATTATTACTTATTTCTATTTTATTTGAAAGGCAGAGAGAAAGAGAGCACAGCTGAGTGACAGTGAAAGGTCTTGTATCTGCTGAGCCACTCAACAGCTGGGGCTAGGACATGCCAAAGCCAGGAGCGCAGAACTCAATCTCCATCTTCCATGTGGATTGCAGGGACCCAAGCACTTGGGCCATCGTCTGTTGACTTCCATGTTGTGCATTAGCAGGGATCTGAAATTGCAAGCCAGTACTGGAACCCAGGCAATCTGTTATGGGATGTGGGCATCTTAACTGCTATGCCAAATATCCATCCTGTTTTTATTTAAGAAAATTATTGGCCGGCGCCGTGGCTCAACAGGCTAATCCTCCGCCTTGCGGCGCCGGCACACCGGGTTCTAGTCCCGGTCGGGGCGCTGGATTCTGTCCCGGTTGCCCCTCTTCCAGGCCAGCCCTCTGCTGTGGCCCGGGAGTGCAGTGGAGGATGGCCCAAGTGCTTGGGCCCTGCACCCCATGGGAGACCAGGGAAAAGCACCTAGCACCTGGCTCCTGCCATTGGATGAGCGCGGTGCACCGGCCGCAGCGCGCCATCCGCGGCAGCCATTGGAGGGTGAACCAACAGCAAAGGAAGACCTTTCTCTCTGTCTCTCTCTCTCTCACTGTCCACTCTGCCTGTCAAAAAAAAATAAATAAATAAATAAATAAATAAATAAAAAGAAAAAAAAAAGAAAATTATTGTAGATATGAAAGTGAAAGGCAGCAACAAATATGTGTATGTATACACACACACACACACACACAAACATTGTTAGGCATTTTTTGGTAGAAATTTGTGAACCATCAGTATTTTTTTTTTTTTTTACAGGCAGAATGGACAGTGAGAGAGAGAGAGAGAGAGAGAAAGGTCTTCCTTTGCCGTTGGTTCACCCTCCAATGGCCGCCGCAGTCGGCGCGCTGCGGCCGGCGCACCGCGCTCGTCCGATGGCAGGAGCCAGGAACCAGGTGCTTTTTCCTGGTCTCCCCATGGGGTGCAGGGCCCAAGCACCTGGGCCATCCTCCACTGCACTCCTGGGCCACAGCAGAGGGCTGGCCTGGAAGAGGGGCAACCGGGACAGAATCCGGTGCCCCGACCGGGACTAGAACCCGGTGTGCCGGCGCCGCAAGGCGGAGGATTAGCCTGTTGAGCCACGGCGCCGGCCCATCAGTATTTTTTGATTGCACACATTTTCTTGCAATTTCTTGCTTTTATAACCTGAAGAGTCACTGAATACATAATTGGGTTGATTAAAAGTTACAGTATCTTGACATAACTGGTTAAGCTGCCACCTGCAACTCAGGCATCCTGTATGGGCATCAGGTTGAGTCCTGGCTGTTCCACTTCTGATCTAGTTCCTGGGAAAGCAGCAGAAGTTGGCTCAAGCAATTCAGCCATTGCACCACATGGAAGACCCAGATGAAGCTCCTGACTCCTGGCTTTGGCCTGTCCCAGCCCCAGCCATTAGGGCCATTTGGGGAGTGAATCAGTGGTTGGAAGATCTCTCTCTCCCTCTCTCCCTCTCTCCCTCTCTCCCTCCCCCTCCCTCTCTCCTTCCCCCTCCCTCTCTCCCTCTCTCCCTCTCTCCCTCTCTCCCTCTCTCCCTCTCTCCCTCTCTCCCTCTCTCCCTCCTCCTCCCTCTCCCTCTCTGTAACTCTGCCTTTCAAATAAAGTAAAAAAAAAAAAAACCTTGCAGTATCCTTTTTAAAGTCATTGTATCTGCTATAACTTTTGATTTTATACTTCTTTGTTTTCAATTGTATGTGCTTATAATTAGCTAGAAATAATTTTACTTTTTTTATTTTTTCTTTATTTTTTTGACAGAGTTAGGTCTTCCTTCCTTTGGTTCACCCCCCAAAATGGCCACTACGGCCACGCGCTGCGTCAGTCCGAAGCCAGGAGCCAGGTGCTTCTCCTGGTCTCCCATGCAGGTGCAGGGCCCAAGCACTTGGGCTGTCCTCTACTGCCCTCCCGGGCCACAGCAGAGAGCTGGACTGGAAGAGGAGCAACTGGGACAGAATCTTGCGCCCCAACCGGGACTAGAACCTGGGGTGCTGGCGCCACAGGTGGAGGATTAGCCAAGTGAGCCACGGCGCCAGCCATAATTTTTCTTATATGAGTATCTAATTTAAACTCTTTCAAAAGGTTATTAATTTTACTAATGGATTGAAAGGAACATAGCCATTTCATTTTATTTGAGAAGCAAAAAGAGGCAGAGTCCATTAGCCACACTGCCTGCTGCCTTCCAGGGTGTGCGTTAGCTGGAATTGGGAGTAGACCTGGGACTCCAAGCCAGGCACTCCAGCAGGGGATGTAGGTTTCCCAAGTGGCAGGCAGCTTAACCACTGTGCCCAGCACCTGCCTCTAAAATACTTTTGTAGAAGAGAAAATTAACTTTATTCTTAAATTTTGGAATTCATTTCAGTGAGAAATAAGACCATATAATAATTAGAGAAGTACTAGTTTTATTCTAATGAGTGTATAAAACACCTTTTTCCTACAGTTGAACATATCTGTATTTCTAAGTATAAAATAATCT
Organism: Sylvilagus floridanus; assembly: GCA_949820135.1. Taxonomy (NCBI): domain Eukaryota; kingdom Metazoa; phylum Chordata; class Mammalia; order Lagomorpha; family Leporidae; genus Sylvilagus; species Sylvilagus floridanus. Next base: position 99,525,268 of record OX463225.1, read on the forward strand.
TACTAGAGCAGAATCTTCAATTCTTAATTTTTTTGCAGGGAAAATGGAAACCAAGATTAGGGGTGTTGCATAAAAGTTATCTTTTTGTCTTTTAACATTTTAAGCAGTTGCTTTATTCTCTATTAAGTTACTGTAATCATTAAGAATTGTAATTATAAAACAGCAGTTCAGACCGGCGCTGCAGCTCAATAGGCTAATCCTCCACCTGCGGCACCGGCACACCAGGTTCTAGTCCCAGTCGGGGCGCTGGATTCTGTCCCGGTTGCCCCTCTTCCAGGCCAGCTCTCTGCTGTGGCCAGGGAGTGCAGTGGAGGATGGCCCAAGTGCTTGGGCCCTGCACCCCATGGGAGACCAGGAGAAGCACCTGGCTCCTGCCTGCGGATCAGCGCCGTGCGTCAGCTGCGGTGGCCATTGGAGGGTGAACCAACGGCAAAGGAAGACCTTTTTCTCTCACTGTCCACTCTGCCTGTCAAAAAAACCTTTTTTTTTTTTTTTTTTGGTCTGGACCTACCAGATAGGCTAGTAAACTGTTATTATTTATCTATTAAAAAGGCAGACATACACAAATGCACATACAAATAGGGAAATCCATCTTCCATCCACTGATTCACTCTCCAAATGCTCCTGCCAACCAGTGCAGTAATTATTATTTTCATACTGTAGAAATTGCTGGAAACTGCTGTTGAACTTCAAATAGTCATTATTTTTCATAATACACTTGGTCCTCTCACAGTTCAATAACAGTACTAAAATAAAGGCTTGAAATATTAAAAATCACTTTCTTTTAGATTACAATTCACTTTAGTTTTTATTTATGTAAAAATTTCATGTCTGGCTTTTATTATTTTATATTTTTATTATAAAATTATTATTCAAATTATTATTTTTGGTTATCCAGGTAGTAGATTGGATATCTTTTGGCTTTATATGGTGGGTAAAAATTTAAATGTTCCTCCTCAGACTAGCAAGTTTATACAGTCATCCCTTGGTATCCATAGAGGATTGGATTCAGAACCACCACCACCCCCAAATATTAAAGAATAAAAATGTGTTTGAAATGGATTAGACCTTACTTTATGTATGTGCATAGGTGATATATTTTTTTTTAAAGTTTTTTATTTGAAAGAGTTACAGAGAGAGGTTTTCCATCTACTGCTTCACTTCCCAAATGGCTGCAACAGCTAGCACTTGGCCAGGCTATGGTCAGGAGCCAGAGCTTCATCCAGGTCTCCCAGGCAGGGGCCCAAATGCTTGGGCTGTTAGCAGGGAGCTGGATGGGAAATAGAGCAGCCAGGACATGAACCAGTGCCCATGTGTGGGATACTGGTGTCTCAAGCAGTTTTACCCACTGTTGTACAATGCTGGACCCTGATATCTTATATTGACCTACGCAGATTAATTTCAAATACATTTAGGAGCCCATCTCATTGCTAGTTTGCATTTAGATTTATTTTGAAATCTATAACACTTATTCTAACCCATCTATTGAACATTTATTCTACTTATTAAGCTGGTTAATAGTCATAAACAGTTTATCAGAGTTTTTATAATGTGTGCTTAGTTAACAGTTAACACTGTTAGATATGTTTTCTAAACTAACTTGACCTATGTAAAGTAACTTCTCACAGACTGAACATTGCTTATTGTTATTAAAGATTGCAATAAGTTAGAGCAACTTTAAATGAAGTACGTATTTTAGAACTGTTTGCCTAAGGAGAACTTTATGATTAAGTTTTTACAGCATAATCTGTAAAATCTGTTTTGCAGTGTAATCTGTTTATGCATTATTATTAAGTCTATTAAGTGAGGTTGTGAATCTACATTTGTTGTATATGACAATTGTCAGTTAATTCTAAAACCTTGCTCAACACTGTTAGAGAGAAGACACATGAGTATATAATCTTGAGTTCATCTGTAGAGTATTCCGCAACAGTCTGATTATATTATTGATTTACAGGATGCATGTGTTGAGTACAAAACTAGGATTTTTATTTATTACTTTCATTTTTTCCCTTCCTGGTGGGATTTCTCTTTAATTTTTCAACTGGACTTGCTACAGAATTAATATTTAGATCTCATTGATACCTTTTAATATTTCAGTTTTAAAATGTGTGCAGAAATTCAGGGATATCAGTCACTCAGTTCTGCTTTATTCCTCTAAAACCTTGTTTATTCATCAGATTTTAAAATCTGATTTCAGGTTACCTCAAGCCTAATGTCTTCATTTTTCTTTTAATGATTACTTATAAATATAGATTTCACTATGTTTAAGTATTTCATTTTTTCTCTGCATAATATCACTCTTGTAATCCACCCTGCCTTTCACTGTGGGTATTGCTACTGTTTCATCTATCTACAAGACTGGAAATCTTGTAACTTTCTGTTACTGCATGGCCCTAGCCTCTCACATCTAGAAAATGGGCATTGTTTTCATTTTCACCAGGTAGTCTTGGCCAGTTTACACGCCCAGCCTGACTTCCCTTGCTTCTCAGGCACTAGTTTGTCACATCAGTGGTATGTTCTAGTGCCATAGTATTTTTTCCTGCCTGTAGTTGGCTCCTCCACACCCATCACATTTAAAATAAAATCAAACACTTTTTCTCTGTTGGGCCTTGCTCACCCTCTTCTTTCTTGTACATTCTCTTCTCATATTCTTCTCCTTCATTAGCTCACTTCTCTTACCACCTGACTCCTAATTTTGTATTTGTTGCTGCTGCTGCTTGCCATCTTGTTTTCCCTTTGTCTTTCAGATAAAATGGAGTTAGAAACAGAAGTTTAGATTAGGAGATAAGCTACATTTAGTCCACCCAAGTGAATTAGTGTCTACTTAAATGCATAATGCTAGAAGTGGATGTTTTGGCATCCTCCTTTATTACCCCCTTAATTATTGCAATGTGTTTGTTACTGTAATTTGTACCCTGAATTCTAATATTGTAGAGCTTTTGTTTTAAATATGTTCTTGATTCTTCCTCAGTATTTATCCCTGCTGGATTTGACAAAGAGCTACTGTGTCTACTGGAAACATGACAGCTAAAAGGGATTTGGAGATTTTACATATTGTACCATAGAAAGAATTATTAGGATATGAAAAGGGTAAAGAATTTAAATAATTTAATCTAGAGGCAAGAAAGTAAGTTATAGTCATTGTTTGCTGGGTGTTTTCCAGTTTACAGATTCTTCTGTGAAAGAAACAGGCCAGAAGTTATTGGTGTTTAAGTTGTATTCAGGAACAGCTAGTTTAGGTAAATTCAAGAAAGTATAGTTTCTTGAATTTATAAATATCCATAATATATATAATTTCTTGGAAAAATATATATATAAATGTTACTATCTATCCCCTACTTTGTCCCAATGCTCCAGTTTGCAGACTATAGCTGATGGAGTATAGCGGGGCCAGGATTCCTTTGACTAAGAGCAAGCCTTTCTTTTCTGTGCTGATTACATACCTTTCACAGGGCCTACAGGGTCCACCTGTCCTGTATCAAAGGAGTCTCCCTGCTTGACTTTCTACTCAGATAATAAAACATGAGGCAAAAGAGTTATATGTACTAGTTGATCTTTCTGTGTGATTCTATTTCTGGGATATGGAAAAACTGCTTTTTCTTTAAGGTCCAATCCAAAGATGCTGTAACCTCACAGTTTTCTTGGGTATTTGGAGCATTGATGTAACTAAGGGCGATATGCGTTCCTTACAAATTATAGTTGTCTTTTTAAAAACTTTAATTTTATTTGAACAGAGAGAGAAAGAGAAAAATGCACACACGTACACACTATGCAGACAAATCTTCTATCCAATGATTCACTCTTCAAATGCCCACGGCGGCCAGGGATGTGCCAGGCTGAATCCAGGAACTGAGAACTCAATCCTGGGATTGCGTGACAGGGACCTGAGTACTTGTAACCATCATCTCCTGCCTCCCAGAGTATTCACAGGAAGCTGGATGAGAAAAGAGGACTCAAACCAGGCATTCCAAGTGGCGACTTAACTGCTGTGGCAGATGCCTGCCTTTATTAGTTGTCCTATTGGAGTTAAAAGTTAATAATGGGATGATAGCTGTGACATTGTGGGGTGTAGTCGGTTAAGATGCCACTAGCAGTGCCAGCACCCTGAATCAGTTCAGGTCCTCGCTACTCTGCTTCTGATCCAGCTTCCTGCTAATGCACCTGGGAGAGCAGCAGAAGATGGCCAAAGTTCTTGGTCCCTGCCACCCATGTGGGATACACAAATGGAGATCCAGGCTCTTGGCTTTGGCCTGGCCCAGCCCCAGCCATTTCGGTTATCTAGGGAGTGAACCAGAGGGTGGAAGATGTGTCTCTCCCTCTCTACCACTCTGCCTTTCAAATAAATAAATAATTCCTTAAAAAAAAAAAAAAACTTCTCAGTATTCTTTTAAACCTTTAATTTCCACTCCAGTTCCTACTCCTGTCGTTAAATTTTCTTTTTAAAAAAATATTTATTTGTTTTCATTTTATTTGAAAGATAGAGAAAAGATCTTCCATCCTCTAGTTCACTCCCTCAAGTTCCTACAACAGCTAGGGCTGGGCCGGGTTGAGGTCATGAGCCAGGAACTCCATCCCAGCCTCCCATGTGGGTGGCAGGGAGCCAAGTACTCAAGCCATCATCTGTTGCCTCCCTTCTTACTAATCCACAGAAGCCAGATGGAAAGCAGAGTATCCAGGACTTGAACCAGGCACTCCAGTATTGCATGCTGGTGTCCTAAACAGTGATCTAACTGCTGCACTAAACACCTACCCCAAATCTTATCCTGATGAACGAATTTGCAGTTTAATATTTCCTGCAAATTTTAATAGTTTGTGTGTGTGTTAAATAGAAGTTGGTTTAACTCCATATAAAGTGGAGCATGAGTAATGAACACATTGTTACTAAATTGCTTAGAGAGTTCATACAACATGAATCATAAATCAAGAATTGCTTGCTTGTTAGGTAATTTTAAGATATGAAATACTACTTAATGCTAAATGACTTAATTGTTATGGAGATTGTAATGTAAGAGTGACTTGTTGGAATACTCTTCTTTTGAAATTAGTAAGACCGTGTTATAAATTGTTCTTAGTAAAATAGTGAATTGCCTTTTCTCTGTCTTGTTTGTATTAATTATTTTTAAAATGACTCTCTGTAGTTTTCATCAAGTATTCTGCATCCTCATTTGTATACATTTGTTATTTGTCAAACATTTGAAAGACTGCATGTGCTTACTTTATTAAGTATGAATTTAACATTTCTAAATGATTGGTAAAATTTAAAATTTGATTATGATCTCATGGATATGAAAAATATTTAAGTATAATTTAAGATAGCTTTAAATTAAATTAATCCTGATATCTTTCCTCTTCCCCATTTTATAAATAACAGGCTAAATAAATCTCATGGTGAGAACGGAAGCTGGGTTGCCAGTTTAGCTGTTGTATAATCTAGATACACTTTGGAGCTACTGTTCTGAATATCTGTACTAATTCCTTTTAATGATGTTATTTATTAAGGGAGAAGGAAGCATAATAGAATTCTGAACAAAAGGAAAAGAGATTTGTTAGATTAATAACTATTGCTTCCTTTGTTGGCCAAGAGAAGGGATAAGAGAAATAATATTTTGTGTTTCTTCTATGCCAAACTGGTCATTAATGTGAAAACTTCATTTCCTGTTGGAAGCTTCATCGGTATTCGCAAAGCTAGTCCTTTCCACCTTCCTCTCTCTCTGACCTTACAGCTCTATTCTCTACTACTCTAACTGTAAATCTTTAACAATAGAGTGGTATCAGTTATTAAGTCTAGCTTATGTCATAGCTAAAATAGTTAAAAGGATATAATGTGGAATAGGAATGAGGCTTTATACTATTTGGTACTAGAAGAAAGAACCAGGACAAATGAGTAGAAATGGAAAGATCACTCAAAGTATAAAAAAACTTCCTAATAGGACTTTTCAAACAACTTTCTAATGGGACCATTCCAAATTAGGATGAGCTGTTTTAAGATCTTTTTTTTTGGGGGGGGGCAGGGGGCGCAGATGCTGGCTGCACCTCTTCTGATCCAGCTCCCTGTTGATGGCCTGGGAAGGCAGTGGAAGATGGCCCAAGTGCTTGGGCCGCTCCACCCATGTTGGAGCCCCAGAAGAAGCTCCAGCTCTGGGCATTGCAGCCATTTGGGGAGTGAACCAGCAGATGAAGACCTCTCTGTCTGTCTCCCTTTCTCTCTCTCTCACCAACTCTGCTTCTCAAATCAATAAATCTTAAAAAAATAAAAGACAAGACCTTTCTGGGAATGCTGTAGTAAACTTTTGTACTAATTGTTCTGTAGGTTTTGTTTTTTTATTTTTTTATTTTTTATTTTATTTTTTTTTTTTACAGGCAGAGTGGACAGTGAGAGAGAGAGAGACAGAGAGAAAGGTCTTCCTTTGCCGTTGGTTCACCCTCCAATGGCCGCCGCAGACGGCGCGCTGCGGCCGGCGCACCACGCTTGTCCGATGGCAGGAGCCAGGAGCCAGGTGCTTTTCCTGGTCTCCCCATGGGGTGCAGGGCCCAAGCACCTGGGCCATCCTCCACTGCACTCCTGGGCCACAGCAGAGGGCTGGCCTGGAAGAGGGGCAACCGGGACAGAATCCGGTGCCCCGACCGGGACTAGAACCCGGTGTGCCGGCGCCGCAAGGCGGAGGATTAGCCTGTTGAGCCACGGCGCCGGCCTAGGTTTTGTTTTTTTAAACAGTACTGAGATTCTGGGACTTGAGGACTGTATACCTATTAATTTATCTTGGACTATATTTGTATATGTCATTTTTATTTCTGAACTGTTACCTTAAATGATATAATCAATATCTGATGTGTTGTAGCTTCTTTGCGATATATATGGGTGGGGATTCATTTTTATTCATTTTTATTTATTCTGTCTAGAACTTAGTGTGCCTCTTTAATCTGCTGATTCATGCCTTCAGTTCTGAGAAATTCTGTCTATTACTGAAGATTTTGCCTTTACTCTTCTCCCTCTTTGTCCTCCCAGCACTCCTAGTAGATGTGTTAGAGCTTCTCATTTTGTCCTCTTTTTCTCTGAACTGCTGCTTAATATTTTTCATTTCTTTATCTGTTTATCATTCTGTAACTTATATCAGCTCTGCTTCTTTACTACATTGAGTTATTAATATCAGTGTTCATGGCAATACTTTTATGAATAGGAAAAAATGTCTTAAAAACCATAGTCCAGATGCTGATCAATAATAGAACATGAGGCTGGCATTGTGGTGCAGTGGGTTAAGCTGCTGTTTACAACACCAGCATCCCATATCAGGGTTTGGATTCAAGTCCTGGCTGCTCAGCTTCTGATCCAGCTTATACTAATGCACTTGCAATGTCTCCTGGGTTACCATCTTCTTTCTCCTCCTCAGTGATCTCTAAAATTAATTTTATTATTCCCTTGCTTATCTTTATAACTTTACTACAAATGTCTATTTAGCCCTAAATAACATATCATTTAGGTTTTTAAAAAAGATTTATTTATTATTTGAAAGGCAGAGCAACTGAGAGAGAGGGAGAGGGAAAGGGAGGGAAAGAGAGAGAGAGAGAGAGAGAAAGAGAGAGAGAGAAACACCCACACAAATGGAGGGGGAGAGAGAGATACCTTCTGTCAGCTGGTTCACTCCTTAAAAACCCCCAATAGCCAAGACTAGGCCAGGCCAAATCCAGGAGCCTGGGACTCCATCTGGATCTCACGTAGGTGGAGATCCCCAAGCACTTGAACTGTTATCTGCTGCCTCCCAAGGTGTATTAGCAGGAAACTAGATGGGAAGCAGAGCAGCCAGGACTCAAACCAGCACACTGATATGGAGTAAGTCATCCCAGTGGCAGCCCAACATGCTGCACCACAGCCCCCACCCCATGACTTGTTAAGCTTTTGAAAGCTTAAATATCATAATTTTTAGATACTAATGTGATACATACCCTTCTATGGTTGTTTATAGTAGAAAGTATTACATAAAATTGCTGTATTTCAAACCAGCTTTTAAAACTAAAGTACAGTTCTCAAACCAGTTACATCCACTCACATTCTTATTTAAAGCTCCTGGTGGCGGTTAAGCCCTCTGCTGTTTGCTGCAGTGATGGACATGACAGCCGTCTGTGGAGTTAGCTGTGTGATTATGTTTAGCTCAGGGTTACTTTAGGTTGTTCTTTGAAAATAGGACTTCAAAGCAAAGCATCTTGTATTCCTTTTGCAGAGATGTTGCTGAAGTGCTGCTGAAAGGGCCAGAGATGCAAGGATTTGGGACACATTTTGAACCTTTAAGCTGTCTGACATTGACCTCCTTTCATTATTAATAAAGAAGAAGCAGGAGCTTAGGATGCATTAATACCAACTCATTAATATACTAACTGGACAATGTTCTGCACACAATTCTGCGTTGTAAAGAACCGGATTGGCACAGAATAAAATAATTCATATTTTACTCGCTTGTAATATGAGTCAATGGAGGAAAACTTGATAAGCATGAGGGAAGACCATTCTTTTCATGTTCGTTACAGGTAAGACTGTTGGTTTCTTAGTGGGTGACTTTTAGTCCTTATTTAAACGTGTATTTTAACTCTGACCATTTCAGATTTCAATTTGAAAATATTCAAAATACACGAGCTATAGTTAGTATCTTTTGTTGTTGTTTTAAAGTTTTTGTATCCTTTCTTTGGAAAATGGTATAGAGACCAATTATGTTGTACTATAGTTTGCTTATAATGTTCTTTGGAAGAGTTTACAAATAGTTACTTTATATTTTATAACTTTTTATGTAATACAAGTAAAAATGGAATATGTTTCAAAATCTTTGGCAGTAAAAGATGGAGTGTTAACAGTTTTTAAATGGTGATTTTCCAAAATTAGAATTTTAAATAAATGGGTATTAAATATCTTTGGAATAGGTAGGTAGGTACTTTCTAAACATGACAAACCAGTAGCCATTTTAATATTTAGTGATAAAATGTTAATGATGTTTCTGATATGGTTAGGAACAAAGCAAGGATGTCTACTCTATCATTATTTAACGTTCATCTAAAAGTTTTGGTTATTGCACTAAACCATAAGCACAGATATCATTACTTAGATGATTAAATAAAAAACTTGCTTGAATTAAATAAACATCGGAAATTTGTAGCAATGGATGGAAATCAAAATCTTTGAAAATATTTTCTTCCAAATTTTAAATGTCTTAACATACAATGGGGTCTTAAAAAGTTCATGGAAATGAGCATTATAAAAAAATCCTCTCTACATTTTTTAGAAGATTTATTCATTTACAACATTCTGTTTTAAAAAAGAGAGAGAGGGAGAGATACTCTGTATCTCTTCTGTATTCTCTTCAGATGGTGTAAATCTTTCACCTTTTACAGAGAGAGAGACAGACAGAGGGAGAGACTTCTTCCATCCTCTGGTTTACTCCCTAGATGGCTGCAACAGCCAAGGCTGGGCCAGGCCTGAGCAAAGAGCCTGGAGCTTCATCCAGGTCTCCCTTGTGGGTGCAGGCACCCAAGTACTTGGGCCGTCTTCTTCCCAGGCCATTAGCAGTGAGCTGGATTGGAAGTGGAGCAGCCAGGACACAAATTGGAGCCTGGATGGGATGCCAGCAGTGTAAGTGGCAGCTTTACCTGCTATACCACAACGCCAGTACCAGTAAAGATATTTATAATAAAAATGTTAAAGCTTCAAATGGAAGAAAATGAAAGACATTCAACACAATTAAGATGAGTTTTGAATATGCAGAATGCCCTCATCAGCCCTTTAGACCATATTTCCAGAAACCTTGTAGTTTTCTTACGTAGTTTCTTCCCTTGTCAATCTCCTTATCCAGCATGAAGTATTACCAGTTTTGTCTCCTAAATGATTCTTAGATTCACCTACTTATTTACATCTTTATTACCACCACATGGCATGCTATTCATGTCTCAGTGTCTGCTCAAGCTGTACCTTATGACTTGAATTTTTTTCCTACTTTCTTTGTTTTGCTAATTTTACTCAGAGAGCTCAGATATTTCCTCCTGGGAACCATTTTTATAAACTCCATAGTTTGCCTGTGTGTTCACATTACATCCTGTGCATATCTTCCTTAGCACCAAATTGAGCATGTCTGTTTCTGTGGCCATACTTTTCTTACACTCCCTTCTTTGACTGTTAACTCCCTAGAGCAACCATAGGCTTAGCTTGTTTGACGTGTAAGGTCATTGAACTTTTTTCTTTTTTGTTTTTTTAAGATTTATTTTATTTATTTGAAAGGCAGAGTTACAGAGAGTCAAAGCAGAGAGAGAGAAAGGTCTTCCATCTGCTGGTCCACTCCTAAGATGGCTGCAATGGTCGGAGCTGTGCTGATCCAAAGCCAGGAGCCAGGAGATTCCTCCAGGTCTTCTACGTGGGTGCAAGGGCCCAAGGACTTGGGCCATATTCTGCTGCTTTCCCAGGGCACAGCAGAGAGCTGGATTGGAAGTGGAGCAGCCAGGACTCGAACTGGCATCTAGACCAGGGCTTTTTTTTTTTTTTTTTTTTTTTTTTTTTGACAGGCAGAGTGGACAGTGAGAGAGAGAGAGACAGAGAGAAAGGTCTTCCTTTGCCGTTGGTTCACCCTCCAATGGCCGCCGCAGACGGCGCGCTGCGGCCGGCGCACCGCGCTTGTCCGATGGCAGGAGCCAGGAGCTAGGTGCTTTTCCTGGTCTCCCATGGGGTGCAGGGCCCAAGCACCTGGGCCATCCTCCACTGCACTCCTGGGCCACAGCAGAGGGCTGGCCTGGAAGAGGGGCAACCGGGACAGAATCCGGTGCCCCGACCGGGACTAGAACCCGGTGTGCCGGCGCCGCAAGGCGGAGGATTAGCCTGTTGAGCCACGGCGCCGGCTAGACCAGGGCTTTAACCGGCTGCACCACAGCACCAGCCCTAGGGGCGTTGGACATAACCATCATGTAAATCTACCAAGGTATTTGTGTCTCACTGAACATTCCTGATAATACTGTAAGAACAGGAGATAAGGAGGGAATGAGTTATACTTTTACATGTAGAAAGATCTTAGATTTGTCCTTTTTCCATGACATGGCACAGGTCAAACATTGTTATAGGACTTCACCAAACTACGCTTAAAAATTTGAACTTGTTGGAGTTAGTACTGTGGCGCAGCGGGGTAACACCCTGGCCTGCAGCGCTGGCATCCCAGTTGGGTGCTGGTTCAAGACTGGCTGCTCCTAGCCGGCGACGTGGCTCAACAGGCTCATCCTCTGCCTTGCGGCGCCGGCACACCGGGTTCTAGTCCTGGTCGGGGCGCTGGATTCTGTCCCGGTTTCCCCTCTTCCAGGCCAGCTTTCTGCTGTGGCCCGGGAGTGTAGTGGAGGATGGCCCAGGTGCTTGGGCCCTGCACCCCAGACCCGCGACTGCCATTGGAGGGTGAACCAATGGCAAAGGAAGACCTTTCTCTCTGTCTCTCTCTCTCACTGTCCACTCTGCCTGTCAAAAAAAAAAAAAAAACCGGCTGCTCCGCTTCCAACCCAGCTCTCTGCTGTGGCCTGGGAAAGCAGTGGGGGATGGCGCAAGTCCTTGGGCCCCTGCACCCATGTGGGAGACCCAGAGGAGGCTCCTGGCTCTTGGCTTCAGATCGGTGCAGCTCTGGCTGTTGCAGCCAGTTGGGGAGTGAACCATTGGATGGAAGACCTCTCTCTCTCTCTCTCTCTCTGCCTCTTCTCTCTCTGTGTAACTCTGACTTTTCAAATAAATAAATAAATCTTTAAAAAAATTTTTGAACTTGCTATGTTGAGTCATGGCCTACCCTAAGTTACTGTCCTTCTTTAGTAAATACTTAACATGAAGTGTTTAGGTTCTTTTGTTAGAGTCCTTCATCTAACACTGGAGGAGTTTCTGTACAATGAGTTTGTAATTTTGCAATGAAATAGATCTTGGGACATCAGAATACCATGTGAAATATACTTGTTTGGGAAGGTGGACACTGATAGCACAATGGAGCTAATGTCTAAACTGAAAATTTTTATATGATTGATTTTAAGGAATTATTACTTTCTTTAGATATATATATTTTAGGTATAATATGATATTTTTTAAAAAGACTTTTTTAGAGACATTAAAATGTTTACAAATGAAATTATATGCATTCTGGAATATACTTCAAAGTAATTTGGGGTCGGAGGAGTGAGGACGTAGCAGAGATGAAACACATCGATAAAGCATCTTATGTGTTGGTAATTGTTGGAATTGAAAAATGGACATGTAAAGTTCATTTCACTAGTTTCTCTAGTTTTGTATTTCTTTGGGAATATCCTTGTTCATACTTTGTAATGTGAATAATAAATATTTCACTAATTTAATATTGTAAAAATTAGTTGTAAAGAGTACAACTTAGGTATTGACTTATTTCATTTTTATAGTTAATAATATTCTTTCCTGAAAAATAGTTTGAGATAACAGGGAGTAGTAGAAAGAGCTCTGGATTTGGAGACAAAGACAGGATTTCATTTCTCACCTTTGACATCCACTAATGTTAAACAGGCCATTTACCTGTCTGAGCATCAGTTTCTTCGTCTGTAATGATATCCATTTCAGAAGGTAATTTTGAGAATTAAGTGTGATATGTTAAAAATCACTTTTAAAACTAAGTTGCCATGTAGTTTAAAATAATTTTGCACAACTCTTTGTGTTACAACGTGAACTAGAATAGCTTAGAGGTATGAGGCAAGTTGAATGGATGCAAATTGCTGATTAGGGCCAGGACTGTTGATGAATGTGGAGTTAGGATTTATGATAGGGGATTCCACAGTGGAGAAGAGGATGGTACCTTGTTGTGGCCACTAAGTCCTGAGTCTCATTATTTGTTCTAAATTAGTATGTAAATGCTAATTTAGACATAATTACTATTACTCAATCGCTTTCACTGACATACTGTTAACACAAGATACCAATTGTGGAAATAGAGGATGGTAAAGATCAAAATCTAGTGTGAAATAAAAGTTTAAAAATTTAGAAACTTTCAAATTTTAAATTGAAATTACATGTTTGTGTAGAAAAATAGGAATTACCTCTAAAATGTTCAGTTTATTAAGAAAAATGTAAGCATTTAAGTTGGGATAGTAGTCATGTATTTATAGATATTAGAAATGTACATTCTTTGATTATAGAACTAGAAAGAGCTTTAGGAGAACAGAAGAAACTTTTGTATGGGGGATGTATTTTAATGGAAAGCTATTTTCCTGGTTTATCTTCTACATCCAGAAATGTTCTTTGTTTTCAACCCAACTGGTAAACAAATGAAGTAATTCTACTCCCTTATAGTGACAGAGAGGATATACAATTACTTTTTCTCTGTTACTATTTAATGATCTTCTAAAAAATTTATAGATTAACCTGCCCTATTTTGCAATTACATATATCTGATTGAGGTGTTGCAGATTTTGCCAGAATACTGATTTTTTTCTTATATGTCAGACCCAATAGTGGATCTCAGAATTAATTATAAACAAGAGAGCTTTGGACTATACATTGGGCACTGGTTGCTGAAATAACTTTCTAGGACGGTCTCCTATAGAGCAGTCTCACAGCCCGGCCTGGGAGGACAGCCATCTGGGTAGCAGGGTGCCTGTTTGCTATCTCTGTTTCTAATGACAGTTATATAAAAAGCCTTTTTACAGATGTGTAACTCGTGGAACACCTTGTGTCCTGTAGTTAAATTTTGTTGGGTATCACATCATTTGGATTCATGGTTCTAGTGTAATTTTGTTTAAGCTTAAATCTAAAAGGTCAAATGTTTGTGACGAAGATATTTATTTGAAGAACACACTTCTGTGCTTTTTGTGGCTCTAGACAAACACTTCTAAACCTCTGTGTTTAAGAGTCTGTGTTTTTTTATTAGTTATTTATTTTTATTTGAGAGGTAGAATTACAGACAGAGAGGGAGAGACAGACAGAAAGGTCTTCCATAAGCTGGTTCATTCTCCAAATGGCCACAATCACTGGAGCTATGTCAATCCAAAGCCAGGAGTCAGGAGCTTCTTCCCGGTCTCCCACTCAGGTGCAGGGGCCAGCGTACTTGGGCCATCCTCTACTGCTTTCCCAGGCCATAGCAGAGAGCTGGATTGGAAGAGGAGCACCTGAGACATGAACCAGTGTCCGTTTGGATGCCGGTGTCGCAGAGGCTTAGCCTACTACACTACGTGCTGGTCCGTAACCCTCTAGTTTTTAAATGTCTTGTGTCTGAGTAGGCAGTTTTGCTTTAACCCTCATTTCTTGACCTGAACTGATGGTGCTGCCTTGTGTGACAATTTCCCTGTCTCTTCCTCAGTTAAATAATGAGCCATCATCATTAGTGTTCCACTTCATGGTGGGGTGTTCTCTTTAAAAAAAAAAAAATTAAACTTTTTGCAGTTTCGTTCTGCTCTAAATATCCTTTCATATTTATCTTTTTGAATTTGGATAAGTAAACCTAAGGTCAGTTTCTACCAGTGAACATGCTTGATACACATTTTTTTTTATACAGAGTACTTAACTTACAGCTGTTTAATGTGAAAAGTTATTTATATAGAAAAGTATCAGTTTTTTTTCTGTGATAATTGTTAGAAGTTCGATAGTTTCAGTACTTTGGACAAATAAGACAACTAGTTCAGGTTGTCATCTAGCAAAAGAATCTCATGTTTACAAATCAATGTTTTGCTGACTTATTTCCTTTTACACACAGAATATGCCACTAACCTCATAGAATCTTAAAAAGGCAGACATTGGATGCCTGCATCCCATATCGGAATACTTGGGATAGATCCTGCTTCTGCTGCCAGTTTCAGCTTCCTGCTAATGCACGCAATGGGAGGTAGTAATGTACTTTGGTCCCTGCCATCTACATGGGAGATCCCCCACTGAGTTCCCAGCCCTGGCTTCAGCCTAGTGCAGCCTTGGCTGTTGTGGGCATTTGGAGACAGAACTAGTGGAAAATTCTCTCTCTCTCTCTCTCTCTCTCTCTCTCTCTCTGTCTTTGCCTTTGAAATAAATTTAAAAGTAAATAAAAATTAAATCTTAAATAATCTTCATTTCTTTTATGAGATCCTCTGATTTTCAAAACTACAATTCTAAGGGAAAAGTTTTAACTTATGAAAGATACAAGTAGGCTTATAAATTGTGAAATGACATTAGTGATAGAGTTTCTGACAACTGATTTATCTTTCCATGTGTTTTAGATCTTCCATCCTGTATCTAATTGTTTTGATCTAATGAGGCAAAATGTTAAGTCAAGGTTTACTTGCATTATTTTGCGGAGATTCATAAATTGAAAGTGAAGTCACTAGTCTTACTGTGAATAAAAAATAGCCATTGGCTAAATCACTGGAAGTTAAAAAAAGATAACTAGATATGAAGTTTGAAAATTACCTATTAGGAATGACTATATAAATCTGCTTTTTCTGGGCCACAAGTCTGCTTTAGACCTTTCCAGTGGCTCTGTTAGTCCTAGTCTAGACTTTTCTTTTAGCTTCATTGGATTTATTTTCTGTTTTTGTAATCTCATTTTGATTTGTGGGTCTAAGTTACCTTACAGTTATAGACCTAAAACACAGTACCTGAAGAAACTTGTTCATTGACCTGCTACCAGATATGTAAAGTATTATCACATTTGAATGATATTAGAGTAGGTGGGAGTTTAGTTCACATTCCTGTTACAGCACTGTCTCTACCCCAGTTTGCACACTGGAATTACCTGAGGACTTAAAGAAAACAGTACAGATGGCCAGACTTCAGACAGAGTGGGACCCGCCTTGAGAGTTTTTAAAGGGGCTCTGTATGAGCTCTGCTGATGTGCAGCCAGGATCTTTGTTGCTGCTGCTGCTGCTGCTGTTTATTTATTTATGTGGAAGGCAGAGTGACAGGAGAGACAGAGATCTTCCATCTAGTGGTTCACTCCTCAAATGCCCACAATAGCTGGGGCTGGGCCATGTCAAAGCTTGGAACCTGGAACTCCATCCATGGGGGGCAGAGACTCAAGTAGTTGGGCAATTATCTTCTGCCTTCCCAGGTGCATTAGCAGGAAGCTGGATCAAAGCTGAGTGGCTGAGACTCAGACCAGCACTCTAATATGGGATGCAGATGTCCCAAGCAGTGGATTTTTAACCTGCTGCACCACAGTGCCTGCTCTACAGCCAGGAATAAGGACCGCTCTTCCATCAGAATGGCTCAAAGCTAATTCTGATAAGGAGTAAATTAGTACTGTTTCAAAAATGAAAAAGTTGAATGAGCTTAATCAGCTTTTCAAAGGGCAAAATGTATCCCTCTGATGGTATATAGAATAATTTTATGTATTTTTAAATTTTAAGTTACATATTTATTTAATATACATTAGATAATAAATACAGATATCACATGAGATTTGTTCAAGGATACTGATTTGATGAAGATAGATTTTTTTTTAAAGATTTAATTTTTTTGAAGGCAGAGTTACAGAGAAGCAGAGGCAGAGAGAGAGAGGACTCCCATATGCTGGTTCACTCCCCAGATGGCCACAACATCGTAGCTGTGCTGATACAAAGCCAGGAGCCAGGAGCTTCTTCCAGGTCTCCCAAGTGGGTGCAGGGGCCCAAGGACTTAGGCCATCTTCCACTGCTATCCCAGGCCATAGCAAAGAGCTGGATTGGAAGTGGGGCAGCTGGGACTTGAACTGGAGCCCATATGGGATGCCACACTGCAGGTGGTGGCTTTACCCGCTACAGCACAGTGCCAGCTGCAATTATGCAATCTTAACATAGATGAAGTGAATAGACGTGGCAGAAATTATGAAGATGCTGAAGAAACACAGTGGTGACTTTGATGACGGATATCTGCTAAAGTTTAGTATTAGAACCCAAAGTATCATTTTTTTCTCTCAGATATATTTAATTTCTTTTTAAAAGTTTATTTATTTATTTGAAAGGCAGAAATATATATATATATAGAGAGAGAGAGAAGGAAGACAGATATCTTCCATCTGCTGGTTCCCTCCCCAGAGAGCCATTTCTGCCAGTGCTAGGCCAGGCCGAAGCCAGGAGCCAAGAGTTGCTTCTGTGTTTCCCACATGGGTGCAGGGGCCCAAGAGCTTGGACCTTCTTCTGCTGGTTTCTCAGGTGCATTAGCAAGGAGCTGGATCAGAAGTAGAGCAGCCGGTTCTTGAACCGGCTCCATATGGGATGCTGGCACTGCAGGCAGAGGCTTAACCTTCTAGGCCACTGCGCCGGCCCCCTCCCAGATATATTTATAGTGACTTAATACTTCTGGCTGTTTTCAGTACATGGACAGATGTTGAGAATTAGAATTTCTGCAGATGTTTAAATTTCTTGTAACTGAGTTGCTTGTCTTTAGTTCTTTTGTGAGAGTGTCCCTTGTGGATCAGATATTTTGCTCCATTTTTTCAGGATATAGATGGTGGTATATGGTAAGAAGGAGAAGAAAAGTGAGTGTTTGTGTGTATGTTGTGTGTGTAACCCAGTGAGGGGAAGGGAGAGGAGGAGGATGGAGGGAGGGAGAGAGGGCAGGCGGAAAGGCGAGTGGATCATTTGGTGGATAAGTGGGTAGAGAACAATATTATTTATAGGACCTCACCTTCTTTATTTTTTAATTTATTTTTTATTTAGTAAATATAAATTTCCAAAGTACAGTTTATGGATTACAATGGCTTCCCCCCCCACATAATTTCCCTCCCCTTTCCCACTCCCTCTCCCATTCCATTCACATCAAGATTCATTTTCAATTATCTTTATATACAGAAGATCGATTTAGTATATATTAAGTAAAGATTTCGTCAGTTTGCACCCACACAGAAACACAAAGTGTAAAATACTGTTTCAGTACTAGTCATAACATTACTTCACATTGGACAACACATTAAGGACAGATCCCACATGAGAAGTAAGTACACAGTGACTCCTGTTGCTGACTTAGCAATTTGACACTCTTGTTTATGGTGTCAGTAATCTCCCTAGGCTCTAGTCATGAGATGCCAAGGCTATGGAAGCCTTTTGAGTTCGCCAACTTCGATCTTATTCCGACAGGGTCATAGTCAAAGTGGAAGTTCTCTCCTCCCTTCAGAGAAAGGTACCTCCTTCTTTGATGGCCCCGTTCTTTCCACTGGGATCTCACTCGCAGAGATCTTTCATTTAGGTTTTGTTTTTTTGTCACAGTGTCTTGGCTTTCCATGCCTAAAATACTCTCATGGGCTCTTCAGCCATATCCGAATGCCTTAAGGGCTGATTCTGAGGCCAGAGTGCTATTTAGGACATCTGCCATTCTATGAGTCTGCTGTGTATCTCGCTTCCCATGATGGATCGTTCTCTCTCATTTTGATTCTATCAGTATTAGCAGAAACTAGTCTTGTTTGTGTGACCCCTTTGACTCTTAGACCTATCAGTGTGATCAATTGTGAACTGAAATTGATCACTTGGACTAGTGAGATGGCATTAGTACATGCCACCCTGATGTTTACATGTACAATGTAATTTTTTTTTTAAGATTTATTTATTTGGGGGCTGGCACTGTGGCATAGTGGGAAGGGCCACTGACTTGGGCCATCTTCTGCTTTCCCAGGCCATAGCAGAGAGCTGGATCGGAAGTGGAGCAGCCGGGACTCGAACCAGCACCCATATGGGATGCTGGCACTGCAGGCGGCGGCTTTACCTGCTATGCCACAGCATTGGCTAGGACCTCACCTTCTGAGGCCCTCCTTGCCTTCCTCAAACTCTCAGGGACCTTGTCTGCCACAACTCAATAGTTTAGGAGACACTGCTTTTGCTTTAGGTTCTCTCACTAGTTAAGTGGGTTGCTCTGGATGAGCCAGTTAAAATGAGCACCAGGGGGACAGGTATTTGGTGCGCCAGTTAAGATGCATCTTGGGATGCCTACATCACATGTCGGAGTGCCTGGTTTGAGTCTTGGCTCTGCTTCATGCTGATGGACAAGGTAGCAGGTGATGGCACAAGTACTTGTGTCCCTGCTACTCGTATGGGAAACCTGGATTGAGTTCTAGGGTTATTGCTTCTGCATGGTCCATCTGCAGCTGTTGCAGGCATTGGGAGAGTGAATCAGCAAATGGAAGATTCTGCCTCTCTCCTCTTACTCTCCACCTTTCACATAAAATAATGAAAATAAATTTTTAATTATTCAAAAAGAGCGCCACTATTCTATCCTACGTAACAGACCTCTGAGGCTTAAGAGATGTTTAAATAGGCAAATTATCTTTTGCTACAAATAACTGTTTACTGTTTTATCAGCAATATGTGTGTATATATGTAGATATATTTTTCAATTATAGAGGCAGCTGTTCTGAGCATGAGTAGCCACACAGTGTGCATTCAAATTGTATTACTGAAAGTTAGAACACTGTAATGTAGTTGTTGTGTTATGTTGTAAATGTCTGCCCTGTATAATTTTGTAGAATGGAAGCTTCCTGCCTCGAGCTCGCTTTGGAAGGGGAGCGGCTGTGTAAATCAGGGGACTGCCGTGCTGGTGTGTCATTTTTTGAAGCAGCAGTTCAAGTTGGAACCGAGGACCTAAAAACACTTAGTGCTATTTACAGCCAGCTGGGCAATGCTTATTTCTATTTGCATGATTATGCCAAAGCATTAGAATACCATCATCATGATTTAACTCTTGCAAGGTAATTAAGCTTTTTAATACTCTTCCTCCCTTAATTTTTGCTTTAAAAGATATTTCCATTCAATTAAAAAAAAACTAACCTAATACATTTAATGAGTTCTAGTTCAGTAGCATTGTTTTTGAAAACTCATCTTTAGGCCAAACTATTACATGAATGAATAGTAGTGAAATAATCCTAGAGTTTAACTAAATGAATAAAAAAGTAATTACATTTAAATGCCAAAATGTTGTATTAAATTTTTAAAGTAGATGTCAAGCCTAATGGGTCTTTTTTGACTAAAGCATGTTGGATGATCTCCAGAAAGACTGCATTCTGCTTTGTATTCATGCACCATTTATATATTTAATAACATTCCCTTTTTTCTTTTCCAGAACCATCGGAGACCAGTTGGGTGAAGCTAAAGCTAGTGGAAATCTGGGAAATACCTTAAAGGTCCTTGGGAATTTTGATGAAGCTATAGTTTGTTGTCAACGACATCTAGATATTTCTAGAGAGCTTAATGACAAGGTAATAAGGAAACATTAAATGGTAGCTTAAATGCTTTCATTGAAATTGCTTTTTGCTTTAAACTATTTAATTATTTGTTAGTTTATCTAAAAAAAAAATCCATAGCGGTAAAAGAGGAAATGTAAAAGAAAAATTAAGATACAGATAAGTAGGAGCATAATGAGACGCCCTCCATTCATGACTATCATTAGTTTGGTTCTAGATGGATGACCAATATAAAAATTTATTTTAAAGATTTATTTATTTGAAAGGCAGATCGACAGAGAAAGACAGAGCTTCTCCATCCACTGTCCACTCCCTAAATGGCTGCAACAGCCAGATCTGAGCCAGGACAAAAGCAAGAGCCAGGAATTCCATCCTGTCTCTCACATGGGTAGCAGAGTCTCAAGTACTTGGAACATTATCTTCTGCCTTCACAAGCCTTATTAGTAAGGCGTTGGATCATAGCAGATCAGCTGGGACTTGAAATGGCATTCTGATATGGGATGCCAGCATTGCACTTGGTGCTTAACCTTCTGCACCACCACATTGGCCCCCAAAATGCCCCCTTGACAATAGTATCAGAGATACTGTAAATACATGTCATGAATATTATAAAACCTGGCCGCTGATTTCAAAAATGTAAATTTTACTTGTATTTTCATCTAGGTTGGAGAAGCAAGGGCACTGTACAATCTCGGGAATGTATATCATGCCAAAGGGAAGAGCTTTGGCTGCCCTGGTCCCCAGGATGTCGGGGAAT
The DNA here is from genome assembly GCA_949820135.1 of Sylvilagus floridanus. Classification (NCBI taxonomy): domain Eukaryota; kingdom Metazoa; phylum Chordata; class Mammalia; order Lagomorpha; family Leporidae; genus Sylvilagus; species Sylvilagus floridanus. The sequence continues at coordinate 99,546,148 of OX463225.1, forward strand.
TTCCGGAAGAAGTGAGAAACGCTCTGCAGGCAGCTGTGGATTTTTATGAGTGAGTAGGGCTGAAGTGGTCATGGGGCCTCTAAGCTGTGGATCTGCTGTCGGCTCTCTGTCCAGTAGTAAGTCTTCAGGTTTGGCAAAGGTTTTATGATTATGGGCTGGCAAATAAAAATAAGCCATCAGTCAGTAGTTTGTTTACATGTTACAGTATTACAGTAGTAATCTGCTTTCATTTAAACTGCAGACCAGTGCCACTTAGTGGTGAAAACAAGAAATATCAATGGTTTGTCTAAATTATTTGGAGTAAATTTAGTATTTTTTTTTAATTTTTATAATGCTTTTATTTAAAGAATATAAATTTCCAAAATACAGCTTATAGATTACAATGGCTTCCCCCCCATAACTTCCCTCCCACCCGCAACCCTCCCCTTTCCCACTCCCTCTCCCCTTGCATTCACATCAAGGTTCATTTTCAATTCTCTTTATATACAGAAGATCAGTTTGGTATATATTAAGTAAAGATTTCAACAGTTTGCCCTCACATAGCAACACAAAGTGAAAAATACTGTTGGAGTACTAGTTATAGTATTAATTCACAATGTATAGCACATTAAGGACAGAGATTCTACATGATATATTTTTTTAAATTGATTAATTTTCTATGCAATTTCCAATTTAACACCAAGATTTTTTTCATTTTTAATTATATTTATATACAGAAGATTGATTCAGTATATACTAAGTAAAGATTTCATCAGTTTGCACCCACACAGAAACACAAAGTGTAAAAATACTGTTTCAGTACTATTTATAGCATTACTTCACATTGGACAACACATTAAGGACAGATATAAATTTAGTATTTTACCAATAGAATTTTATAGGACTTCTCAGCTATGGGGGTTCTGGGATTAACTCTGATTCTGGGCAGAAACTTTCTTGAATGTGTCAATCAAGTGTTCCCAGTTATTTCCTATAATTGCCCTCCCTCGTAGATATATCTTTAAACTGTTGCACATTATGGCTATAAGCTTAATACATTTTTTTCTGAATAAAAGAATTTGATCTGTAAATCAAATAAATATTGTTTTCCAAACTTGTTTTTTCACCATTTTTTGTTATCACTTAGGGAAAATCTGTCATTGGTAACTGCTTTGGGTGACCGAGCAGCCCAAGGACGAGCCTTTGGAAATCTTGGAAACACACATTACCTCCTTGGCAACTTCAGGGACGCAGTTATAGCTCATGAACAGGTACAGTGGGAGGCCTCAGAGCTGCAGCACTTCCTCCCTCGAAGTTCTGAACAGCGATTACATTACTCTTCAGTTTAATTCTAGCTGTGTCTAATTCAAGTTTTCTGTTTCAGCGTCTCCTTATTGCAAAAGAGTTTGGAGATAAGGCGGCGGAAAGAAGAGCATATAGCAACCTTGGGAATGCATACATATTTCTTGGTGAATTTGAGACTGCTTCTGAGTACTACAAGTTAGTCTAATATTTCTGTATATAAATGCAGAATGAGTAGTTCTGCCATCACATTCAATCATAGACTTTGGGCTTAAAATCTGTTTGCTGTGCAGCACATTGGACTTGTAAGCCTCAGTTTCCTCAGCTGCACCAGAAAACATCAAGGCCTTGCTTTTGGTATTGTTTTTGAGAGTTAAATAATAGAATATATTAAGCACATAGCATAGCACCTGGTACATAGTACTCAATACATATTGTACCTAAGACTTAATAGTATGAACCCCAGGTTCATTTAGTACTTTTGTTCTAAACTTTTGTTCTAAACTTTTAATGCCTGTGTGATATGTGTGTATGCTTTATTTCACCTAATTATGGGTAGAAAGAGAGTCCAAAGGAAAGCCTGGTAACTAAAGTTTGTACTGGTCCCGAAGCTCCATTCTTCTGCCTGGGGAACTGGTAATCCCAGCTTCCAGTGCATAGTCTTTCCAGTCTGTCAGTAGAATCAGAACGGAGATATTAGCAAAATGTAGAGTGCTTCAGGTTGCCTGGTCTATGCTTTCTAGATTGTTGGGAATTTTCTGTAGTTATTGGGGCTCAAAGTCAGTTTGAACCAAAGCACAGGGATTGATTCGTATTTCATTGTTAAAAAGAACCCACTCTAAGAGTTCTGAAGAGTTTGTCATGTAAAAAAGGTAAAATTGCTTTAGGTCTGTCTAAAAAATTGAACAGCATCTCACTCTGCTTTAAACATTAACAAATGGTTACTGTTGTTAGCTACTTAGGAAATACATTCCCACGTAAATTGTATCACTGTGTGAGGAGTATAGTACATATTTTGCTTTTAAATATGTTTTAAAGCCAAAAGAGGTAATTATTAAATAGGATAGCTGTATTCAATACTGAAATATTCTATTGTAATGTAGAAAGTGGCTGTTTGACTAAAAGATAATCCGTTTTTTCCCCAGTAAGCAGGGAAGAACTCAGAGCTTCACATATATTCTAAAAGTAGTAGTTAGAAATAGTTTTGAAATTCTGTTTTTGGGATTATTCTCAGATCCACAAAAGAAGACTGTCATTACACATCCAGTTGCTTCAGGATACAAAGCAGTAGCTCGGTAAACTTCAGTTTAGTAACTGAAGTTAATTCCAGAAAGGTTTCTGACAAGTTAACTGAACGATCACAGAGTAGTGGTGTGTCCGAAGGCTGCGCCCCAGGGGCTGAAAACACTTCCAGAAGTGTTCAAAAATGGGGGGAGGACAGGCAGTGTTTGAATGAGTACATATGGTGACAGCTTTGATGTTTCACCATTAAATACGTAATTTCTAATTTCTTTGCATAAAACACCTGTATTTGGCAGAAATTATGAAAAAGAATTGTTTACATTATTAGATTTAAAAGTATCTGTTGGTTTGAACACAGTGAAATAGCACTGATGCTTGTGGAACATCAGCTCTGCACAAGATGCTGTTCTAAGTACTTGGTGTTCATCTCCTCACAAAAGCCTGTGAGGAAACTGGCAGCAGAAAGGCAGAGTGAATCACCCCGTCACAGAACTCGTAATTGGCACAGCTGGGATGTGAGTCCAGGCATCCGGCTCCAGGATTCCTGCTTTCACCTGTTGTACTGGCTTCTCACCTGACAGTACGATGCGTGTCAGGTAGAATGTGGATAATGTTTGAACCAAGTGTTCCGTATTTTTCATGAATTGGTGACTAACAGCCTACACATAAGAATTTATGGAGCTATTCAGGATTTTGACAAAATAAAGGAAATATGATTGAAAGCAGTTATTTTGTGGACAAAAGCTTCTTTAAGTTATTGTCAGTATAAAAAAGACACCTTTTTTAAATGTTGATCCTGTGTCAGTCTTAGGCACCTGAACTCTTGCTTCAGCACTCCTTTACTCGGGTGAATTATTTGAACTCTTAAACTTATTCTGAAAATCTGAATCTGCTTTTTTTGTTTCAAAAACATCATTTTGTCTAAAAGTAATGGAAAAACTATGAGCTATTTGGCTGTAGAACAGATTTACTTAAAAGGCAGCAGAGAGGAGCCTAGAGGACAAGTAACAGTTTTACGATTACTATAGTCAAAACTAAAAGTGACCAGTATGTAAGAATTAACGTCTCCTTTTAGGAAGACACTACTGTTGGCTCGACAGCTTAAAGACAGAGCCGTGGAAGCACAGTCTTGTTACAGCCTTGGAAACACATACACTTTACTTCAAGACTATGAGAAAGCCATTGATTATCATCTGAAGCACTTAGCAATTGCTCGAGAGCTAAATGACAGGTAAGTTCTCCATTTTTTTTTTTTTAACCATAGTTAAGGTGAAATTTACATTGAATCCCCAGAATGTTTCTTTTTTCCTTTTCCTTTTGTTTCCTTTGCTTTCTTCTTCTTTTCTTTTTAAGGGATTTCCTCTGGTTCAGTCATGTCCCCACATACTAGTGTTGAAGGGTGGCCTGGTACAGCGTCAGTCTGGTTCCCGTGACGGGGTAGACTCAGCCTTTCTGACTAGACCAGTGTGGGAGTGATCAGTACGCCCAGTGACAGGGAAGCTGCTGCCCCCCTCAGCCTGGCACTGAGCTGCCAGGCAGGCACAGCAGCCTTTAGGTCCAGAGCTTTCAGCTTGCTTTCTTTCTTTTTTTTCCCCCAAGAGAAGCTGGTAGTTCTGTTTTATATGAAATGTGATTTTCAATGAAGATGGCTAATTTGTGATATTTGCTTTAGAAGACAGATTTTTAACTCAGAATGAGAAGGAACTTTTCAGTGCAGTTGTCTACACTGAGGAATACTACCTCAGAGAGTTAATTCTCTTGCCTGGTGATCACACACTGAATGGTTCCCTGGTAGGACTGGGATAGAAAGGAAGTAGACCAGTCGGATAGAAGACTTACCCTGAGACTTATTGTTTCAAAGAATGTTTCCATGTTTTAATATGACTCGAGTTTAGTATTACCTGGCTTGCTCTTGTTCTCTCTCTCTCTCCCTTTTTATATATATATATATATATATATATAGTTGTATATTTTATATATTATATATTTCTACCTAGCGTCATGATGGTATGTTCTTTATACAAAAGACCAAGTAAATCCAATTATTTATCCTCGTAATTACTGCTAGGTGGCTTGTGTTCTCTACCCAGACCTTTTTGCAGATAATTGCATGTTAGCTTTGAATTATGTTTTAGAATTGGTGAAGGAAGAGCATGTTGGAGCTTAGGAAATGCATACACAGCTCTAGGAAATCATGATCAAGCGATGCATTTTGCTGAAAAGCACTTGGAAATTTCAAGAGAGGTATGAAACTTTCAGTGCTATGGTAATTTACAAATGAGTGGTGGGTGGAGAGAACCCCGTTATTTCTCCACATTGTTTTATATGGCTGAAAAATACTGTTCACTTGGTATCCACGAAGCGTTTTGCAACACATCCAAGTTGGCTTTCATATAGGAAGCCAGGAAAGCAAGACTGGACTTGAAGGGAAAGACGGACATTACTAAAACATACCCCAGCCCGTCCGCCTCTGCACGAAGTAGCATGGCACTGAGGAAAAAATATGGTTTTTAGAATCGAGGCCTGGTTCCTGTTAAATTTCTTAAATTTCTTCCACTTGATGGCTATTTGAACTTGGAAACCTTTTCTGAGCATCATCTTAAGATGGGAGTAATATCCACCTTGCAAATTTTTAAGACAGTTAGAATTGACATATATATATATATATATATATATATATATATATATATATAACACGTATGTCTGGGACTGGGTTAATGAATGGTACCTATTTAGTATGGAAATTTTAGGGAACTTTCATTCATGGAATGTCAAGTTAATGTCACAGGATGACTTACACTATTCTTTAATATGATCTCAGAGTTAACAGTAGTCTAATAGTAACTGATATTTATTAACTAAAGAGTTTTGGTTATTAGTGGTACTATGGTAATATTTTATTCTCTACTCTTTAAAAAACTATTACTGGAAAAACCCTTTCATTCATCATAGTCTCAGAATTCTAACACAACCATTTTCATTTAACTATTTTTTTTCCAATTTTTAGGTTCACATTTTTAACTGATCTTCATCATTAATATCTTTAAATACTGTTCTGAAATCTAAATGCTTGCGGTTGTAGGTTGGGGATAGAAGTGGTGAACTAACAGCACGACTGAACCTCTCAGATCTTCAAATGGTTCTTGGTCTAAGCTACAGCACCAATAGTTCCATAATGTCTGAAAATATTGAAATTGATAGCAGCTTGCATGGTAAGTAATAGGCCTTCTAAAACTCAATTGATTTTATTTTATTTTTTCCTCAAGACTTATTTATTTGAAAGGCAGAGTTACAGAGAAAGAAGGAGAGACAGAGAGAGAGAGATCCTCCATCCACCAGTTCACTCCCCAAATGGCTGCAACATACATGGCTGGGCCATGCTGAATCAAGGAGCCAGAACTCCATCTTGGTCTTCACATGGTACAGGAGCCCAAGGACTTGGGCCATCTTCCACTGCTTTCCCAGGCCATAGCAGAGAGCTGGAATGGAAGTGGAGCAGCCGGGACTTGAACTGGCGCCCATATGGGATGCCAGTGTTGCAGGCGCCAGCTTCATCCACTGGGCAACAACACCAGCCCCATACTCAATTTCTTTATCCTCAAAATTTACATTTAAATTTCTTATCACACATATTTAACATATCTAAAGAGAATATGTAAATTTAACTTTTTACATTTTTTTTTTTACTTTACACTGTCCTATTGTTAGTGTAGAAATATATTTTATAGTTTCATCATGAATTTAAGAATGGTCAAGGTATAATTTTTTGTTGAAAATATATTTAAATTCTGTATCTTTACAGAACATATAAAACAAAAAAATGCCAAAATTAAAACACTCGCTTTATCCTTTTTATTTCAAGTAGTTTTATGTTTCATTTTGTTAAATTCCCCACACACACATATTTTCTTTTTTCCTATGAGATGGAGAGAGACAGAGGGAGCACCCATCTGTGGTTCTCTCTCCGGATAACTGTGTCCCATATCCAAGTGCAGGAGTTCAACTCCTGGCTTCATCTCGTGGCTTGGTTCCCGCCACCCATATGGGAAACCTGGATTGAGCTCCTGGCTCCCACCTTGGGCCTGGCCTCGCTGATGCAGGCGACTGGGGAGTGAACCTGCAGTGGGGCAGTGCTGGCGCTCATGCTCATACTCTTGCTCTGTCTCTCTTCCTCCCCCTTGGCAAAGAAATAAATGAAAGGTCTGCTTCCTAAGCTGGAGGGATTCTTAGTCTGAAGAAAGTTTACTGACATACAGTATTCTGCACTTGAAAGTCAATGAAAACTCCAGCGTTTATCTTTCTAATTTCCTTCTCTAAATCCCTAAGAAGAAAAGGATGAGGTAAAAGAAAATAGTAGTTAAGCAATCAGTAGCTAAAGAAGTTATTGTGATTAAGACTTTCAGGCCGGCGCCGTGGCTCAACAGGCTAATCCTCCACCTTGCGGCGCCGGCACACCGGGTTCTAGTCCCGGTCGGGGCACCGGATTCTGTCCCGGTTGCCCCTCTTCCAGGCCAGCCCTCTGCTGTGGCCCAGGAGTGCAGTGGAGGATGGCCCAGGTGCTTGGGCCCTGCACCCCATGGGGAGACCAGGAAAAGCACCTGGCTCCTGGCTCCTGCCATCGGACGAGCGCGGTGCGCCGGCCGCAGCGCGCCGACTGCGGCGGCCATTGGAGGGTGAACCAACGGCAAAAGGAAGACCTTTCTCTCTGTCTCTCTCTCTCACTGTCCACTCTGCCTGTTAAAAAAAAAAAAAAAAAAAGACTTTCAAAGAATACCTAGTGAAAAATTCTGAAGTGTGAACTGTGCCATAGTGACTCACTTTACTGTGTAAAAGCTTTCCTGTGTTTAGCCTTCAAGTAGCCTGTGCTGTAAGAGTTGTCACTGGTCCTCATGGATGCTTCTGGCTATAGACCCTCTGTTTCCTTTTATAACAGAGCTTGAAAATATCAGTGTTCACTGTCTGGACTTCCTCACCTCCTGTTCTCTCCCAAGTCTATTCCGCTGAAGCTTTTAGCCTCACTATGACATTGAAACTGCTTTTCCAAGTTTAGTTAAAAAAATAAAATAAAATAAAAACTGCATTTTACCAAATTCACTGATCAGTTTCAGATGTGGACTTACTTGATTTCTCAGCAGTATTTCCTATAGTTGATAATTCCCACGGCAAGAGACCGTGCTTATCTGCCCGGCAGGATTTCTCCGCCTTTCTGCCTTGCCATGTCATTCTTGTTCAGACCCCTCTCCTGTTCTTCATCTTCTCAGCCGTCACATGTGTAGAGCTCAGGGTTCGGCTCCCGGGCCTTTTCTCCCTCCCCTGGCCTCTCGCTCTGTTTTTTCTCCATCTGTGCTTTTCTCTCTTTTTTTTAATTTTTATTTTTATTTTATTTTATTTTTTTGACAGGCAGAGTGGACAGTGAGAGAGAGAGACAGAGAGAAAGGTCTTCCTTTGCCGTTGGTTCACCCTCCAATGGCTGCCGCGGCCGGCGCGCTGCGGCCGGCGCACCATGCTCATCCGATGGCAGGAGCCAGGTGCTAGGTGCTTCCTCCTGGTCTCCCATGGGGTGCAGGGCCCAAGCACTTGGGCCATCCTCCACTGCACTCCCGGGCCACAGCAGAGAGCTGGCCTGGAAGAGGGGCAACCGGGACAGAATCTGGCGCCCCTGACCAGGACTAGAACCCGGTGTGCCGGCGCCGCAAGGCGGAGGATTAGCCTGTTGAGCCACGGCGCCGGCCTCCATCTATGCTTTTCTTCTGTCTGACTTGATGTTCTCTCCTGTGCTGTGGGTCAGTGTGTCCAGTGGAACTCTGTGATGATGGAAAGGTTCTGTTTCTGTGATTGTCTAATATAATAGCCTCATATGGTTGATGAACACTTGAAATGTAGCTAGTGCAAAAGAAGAAATGAATTTTTAATATTATTTAATTAAATTGTAAAAAGCCACAGGTAGCTACAGTCCGTCAGACTGCATAGCTAACACGATGTCATCCATGTGCTTGACTTAGAGTAGATCGTGTGCATTCTGATGAGTTTCAAATTCATATTTCCAGTCAAAATTTCTCAAGTTGAATTTGAGACATAAATATAATATTCTCATACCATACCATAGTGAGACATTATTGAAAACCTATGAAAAGAACAACATTAAAAAGTCCAGTAATAACTGTATTGAAGTTGCAGGGTAATGGAAACTTGTACAGGCTTGATGGGATACAAATTGGTATGTTCTTTTTTTTTATGATTATTTATTTGAAAGGAAAAATCAGAGAAACCAGGGCAGTTGGGTGGGGAGGTGTGTTTCATCCACTTATTCACTCCCCAAATTGCCGCAACGGCTGGGACTCAACCAGGCTGAAGCCAGGAGCCCAGAGCTACATCTAGGTGTCCACATGAGTGGTAGGGGTCCAAGCCCTTGGGCCATCCTCTACTGCCTTCCCAGCTACATTAGCAAGTTGAATCGGAAACAGAGCAGCCATGTCTCAAACTAGCACTCAGATGGGATGTTGATAGCACAGGCGGCAACTTAACCTGCTGTGCTGCAGTGCCAGCCCGTGAAATTGGTAATTGGTGCCTTCT